>JAZGTL010000015.1:6112767-7381651 GCA_037349345.1 Oemleria cerasiformis | reverse complement strand
ATTTCCCTGGATCTTTGAGTGGCTCACTCATCTCAGATAATTTTAAACCACGTTCCATGGGTGTATCGATGGGAGCTGCCCCTAGTAACCCAGCATCCTTAATGATTTCCAACGCATATTTGCGTTGAGACATAAAAATACCTTTCCTAGATGCAGAAATCTCAATGCCAAGAAAATATTTCAAGCTACCAAGGTCTTTAAGGCAGAATTTGTTATGCAAGAATTTTTTGATATCAATTATACTCATGGGATCATTGCGAGTAATTAAAATGTCGTCAACATATATCAAGATGGCAGTAAAAGACTTGCCTTGCTTTTTGATGAAGACTGAGTAGTCAGCCTGAGATTGCACAAAACCAGCTGAATGAATAGCTTCTGAGAATTTAGAAAACCATTGTCATGAACCCTGTTTCAAACCATACAGAGATTTATGGAGTCGGCAAACCAAATGCTCCTCCCCCTGTCTCCGAAGCCCGGGCGGAGGAGAAATGTAAATTTCTTCATCGAGGTCGCCATGAAGGAAGGCATTATTGACGTCTAACTGATGAAGGGACCAACCACGAGAAGTAGCCAAAACAAGCAGGCAGCGGACGAATATGATCTTGGCAGTAGGGGAGAAGCTGTCTTGATAATCAACACCCTCCAATTGGGTGAAGCCCTGCGCCACCAACCGGGCTTTGCATCGCTCGATAGAGCCATCGGACTTGTGCTTGATTTTGTAGACCCAACGACAACCAATGGAGGTCTTTCTAGTGGGAAGAGGGGTGAGGGACCAAGTGCCATTAGCCTGCAGTGCCTCCAATTCAGATTGCATAGCATCACACCATTCAGGAAATGCAGCAGCCTCCGAATAAGAACGAGGTTCTGTGATAGCACTAACTTGAGCAATAAAAGATCGATACACAGGCTTGTATCGGTGATAGGAAACATAATGGAAGACGGGATAGCGTGTACCTTTGGTTGGACCTGGTATGAGAGAAGACGATTGGGTGGAGCAAACATGGGAGCAGACATAATCACTGAGCTTGGCTGGTGGACCAGTCGAGCGGCTGGAGCGACGAAGGGAAGCAGGGTCGGGAACGGGGGCGGGTTCGGGGTCCGCTGAAAAAAGGGGTGGCGGTGGTAAAGGGATAGGCGGATCGGGAATCGAGTATGGTGAGGGGCCGGGGCGGAAAACAAAGGTGCAGAAGTTGTTGAATCGACAAGGAGAGAGGGTGAAAGCGAGGGGGCCGGTGGTGCCGGGGCGGTAGGGCGGTGGGAGTAGGTGCGAAAAATGGTGGGGCGAGGAGGCTGTGGCGGCGGGGAAAGAGAAGATGAAGGGTGGGATAGATCGGGTTCGGTGTGCTGAGGAGGAGAAGAGGCTGGAGTGCTTTGACGATTGTCAAAGTTGAGATCGGGAGCTGGGTCTGGGGTCAACACAGGTATTGGGCTAGGGTGGTGGGCCAAGGGACTGGTGGGCATGATGGAGCTGGGCTGGAAAGAGACATAGGGGAAAAGGGTTTCATGGAATTTGACATCTCGACTAGTAAAAACCTTTTTGGTCGATAAATTAAACAATTTGAAAGCTTTCTGACCAATGGGATAACCAAGGAAGAGAGAAGGTATAGCACGGTGGTCGAATTTGTGAGAAGTGTGAACATTGGTGGCATAGGCTAAACACCCAAAAATCAGTAGATGAGAAAAAGAAGGTGGTTTGGAATAAAGAAGTTCGAATGGAGTTTTGAAAGAAAGTATGAGAGTAGGCAACCGATTGATGATGTGGACAGCAGTGAGAGCACACTCTCCCCAAAATTGGGTAGGGAGATGAGCTTGAAATTTTAAGGAGTGAGCCACTTGGAGGATATGGCGATGTTTGCGTTCCACAACCCCATTTTGTTGAGGCGTGTAAACACAAGAATGTTGAAAAATAACGCCATTATCTTGAAAAAAAAGAACGAAGTGAGAGAAATTCGCCACCATTGTCACTGCGAAAAGTTTTAATGCGAGATTCAAATTGAGTTAAAGCGTAGCTAAATAAACATTTTAGAAGTGGTTGTGCTTCATCTTTGTGTCGCATCAAAATAATCCAAGTGAAACGTGAATAGTCATCAACAATAGTAAGAAAGTAATAGGCACCAGAAAGAGAAGGATGTCGATATCAACCCTAAATATCACAATGAATAATCTCAAAAGGTTTAGTAGAAGAAATAGTACTAGGATTGAATGGTAAACGACTCTGCTTGGCCAAAGGACATATGTGGCAAGCTTTATTAGACTGAATGGAAAAATTCAAAAAGTTCTTAGCAAAGAAACTTAAACAAAAGGATGATACATGGCCTAAACGATTATGCCATAGGTCGGTGGATGAGATGGTGAGGTTGCAGGCTAGTCAATGTATGGATGAGGAAGGGTTAATTATGGACTTCTCCGATGCCAATGCCACTAAATAGTATAGTCCGTCACGTTGTTTACCCAAACCAATCGTCCTCCTCATAGCCAGATCCTGCAAAATACACCAATAAGGAAAAAAGTCACTGAACAATTCAGGCCTTTTGTCAGACGACTAATTGACATTAAATCAACTTTGAATGTAGGCACAGACAACACATCATGGAGATGATAAACGGTATTTAGAGGTAGAGATCCTTTTGCAACAATATTTACTCTTTCTCCACTAGGCAAAATACAGAGGATAACGAGCAATTTTTATACTTATGCAATAATTGAGATGATGAAGTAATATGCTATGTCGCCCCACTGTCAATAATCCAATTACGGGAAGCGACTTGAAACAAACATGGTTTGGTTACCGCATTTTCTCTGGAGGTAGAGCCTTCATCTTGATTGTTAAGAAGTGACAAAAGCCGCTTGAGTTGGGTTTCTGATAATGAAACTGCAGGCCTTACCTCATCATTGTGTGACACCTCAGATACCTAATTAGAAGCAGAGAATCCTTTATGATGATTTGAATTTGGGCCTGAATTTATTCTTGCCTTGGGATGACCCGATGGGTACCCATGTAATTGAAAGCATTTTTGGACCCACTGTCCCATCTCTCCACACTGAGTACACTGAGGTCGTCCCCTTCCTGATCCAAAACGACGCCGATCTCCTTATGATCGAACATCCTGGGGCTGAGATGAACGGTTCGCTGGGGATCGATATGGGTGATCTGTTTCTACTAAAGAATTCGATTTTCCCTGGTTGTGGTTGTGATGCACCGCCATAGCAGCGCTCCCACCAAGCTCGGTTGCGGTATGTGTGGTACTGAGGAGTCTTTGTTTCTCTTCTTGAGAAACCGAAGAGTAGGCTTGGCGGATGGAAGGCAGAGGATTCATCAGAAGGATTTTACCACAAATTGCATAGTAAGTCTCATTCAAACCCATTAAGAATTGCATCAATTTTTGTTGATCTGCCTGTGCTCCATGTGTTGAGTCTGAATATGAAGCCAATTAATCATAAGCCCTTCAATTTAGTGTAGTAGGCAGAGACAGAGAGTTGTTCTTGTCGAAGATAAGCAATATCTCGCTGAATCTTGAAGATGCGAGGTGCATTGCTTTGAGAGAATCGCTCACGGAGATCTTCCCAAACTTCATGAGCAGTAGAATAATAGATTACACTGTCTGTGATTTCTGGATTGAGTGTGTTGATGATCCAGGAATGAACCATGTCGTTACATTGCGACCAAGTCGCGTAGCCTTCAGGATCAGTTTCTTCTGAAGGATTTTCGATACAACGATTGACAAAACCGAGTTTGTTCTTGGAGTTTAAGGCTAGGGTCATAGCCCTTTTCCAACCTGAGTAGTTGTCTCCTTTCAAGGATTTGGAGACAAGGACCAATTCGGGATGGTCTGAATGATGAGTGAAATAAGGATTTGAGATGTAAGGTTTAGGAGTCTGTGTCTTGCCGGAACCATGAGGTGGTGGAAGAACATCACCACTGGCCATGATGGCTGAGAATCAGAGATGTGTTATAAGGGAGATTAGGGAAGAGTCAGGATCTTAGTCCTGCTCTGATATCATGAAAAGAATGAATGAAAAGATAGTTTTCTGGAATGAATTCTTCTATTCATCAATATGCAATACATAACAATTTACAATAAAGAGTCTCCACAAAGTTAGGAGACAAAAAAGGAAAACTATCCTAACTAATTGATGTTGTTTGATACAAAAGGATGCTAATTGATATTGACAGCTATTCTAATAGATTCTGCTAAACTTTCCAACAAAACAAAACTGTTCATGATCGATGTTGCATATCAATTAATTTATCAGAAAGTAAGAGATGCTATTCCCTTCTCAATATAACTTTGTCATAATTAATGTTCTAAATCTGTGAATTGGAAGATCATCTCCCGGAGCAGGGATCCCTCAATCCCCTCCAAAACCTGGTTTTAAGTAGGTAGATTCATCGATTCTAGTTCTAACTCGAAAGAACGCTTCTATGGGAATTGGAAATGCTGCACATACTGAGTGTCTCAGTTTGCCGAAGCAGTTCTAGGCCTCTTGCTGCTACTCCATTCCCATATAACTTTGTAAGCTTGTTCCAAACTGGTTTCCTCTGGAAACAACATCTAATCCTTTGTAAGTGATCATATAAACTTGCAATACGTACACACATACTTGATAGGTTTCTTTTCCTTATCTGTTGGCTTGAGGAAAAGAGGAGGATGAATTATGGTATTTGGTTCTATGGATAATGGACTATATGCTGTCTACATAGACATTATGGGTTCGTTTGGTGAATAAGATTTGATTGGATTGGATCATTTAGAAAATTCCTGTATTCTGAATGTAAAAATTGATGTATTTTTATTCTAACGGGATTAGAGCGAGTAAACATAAAAGAATACGTATTCAATCTCATCCGCTCAAAATAGTATAATTACATAATGTAAGTTTCTTTCTATGTTTAGTCCTATCTAATCTTCCAACTATAAAACTGTTCCACTTTTGTTATATATAGGCCAACAGTTGACCTAAGTTAATTACGAAAGGAAACATAATCTTAGAGATTACAGAATATTTACTTAATTACAAAAGTTGACTATTTTTGATTCTATTGAACCTCAAAATCATTCTATTGATTCTCAACAATTTCTACATTAAAATAGATTGAATTTGAAGAATTATCCAATCTCACTCACCAAACGTGGCGAATTCACTTTGAATTCAATCCTGTAATCCTCTATAGTGTGTTCGCTATAGCATTCGAACTCTGAATTCATATTTTTGTTGTTGAATTGACTTCACAAACATTATAGTTTCTTAACAAGTAGTTCTAACTCATTTACAGCTGGATGTTGCAGACGCAATGCAGATATTAATTATCTACCACAAGGAGCACTCAGATATGAAACAAAATTGATATCAAATTAAGAATTTCATAAAAAGACCATTCAATTTCATTTAGCATTTTTAGTGCATACTTCTACAAATCGATCTTACTCAATAGATGCAATCATACGAGTATCAATAAAAAATTTGCATGGAAAACATCTAAAATTTGGACTGAAGGGTTTTGATGACGGATTTGTCGACCTGGAAAGCCTTGGCAAGAGTATCCTCTGAAATTGGAGGGTTGGATCCAAAGACAGCATTACCAACGGGGATGATTCCTGGGTTTTGGCTGCTCAAAGCAACCAGTGCGACGGCATTTGTGGAACCCGCATTTCTCTGATAGTGAACAAGACCGATAGGGAACACAAAGACATCACCCTTCTTAAGGATCTTTGAGAAGAGCTTGAACTCAGGGTTTGAGGTCACAAACCCAACATCCAGGCTGCCTTCTAAAACTGTTATAATCTCAGTGGCCCGGGGATGCGTGTGGGGAGTGGCAATACCCCCTGCTCCAAAGTCGAGGCGTGATAAGGAGATGCCAAGGGTGTTGAGTCCTGGAATTTGAGTCACAGTCACTGATGTCACACTTAGTCCAGAAGGGTTTGAGGTGTTGCCGGGGATGTCAAGTCCACTCAAGGAGAAATGCTCAACTGTTGCTAGCTTGGGGTCCAAGCAAGGCAGCCCATTTACTCTTGTCACTGACATGCACCAATACAATTAACAAACCAACACAAATTAGTTAATCTCGATCATTAATGTAGCTTACATATTTCTAAATGCAAATCAAACCGGAGATTTTGACACAAACCTTTGCTAGATGTATCTGCAACGCAGAAATCTTGCAATGGAGAAGGGTCAGAAGCAATGACCTGCAGAGCACATGTCATGGCTAGGAAAGTAGTCAATATCAAAGCTTGGTTTGCCATCTTGATTTTTCACCTCAATTGCTATGGGATTAATAGAAATGAAAAAATTGAAAGGATTGAGAGGGATGTGAAGCAATTGAGTGCCAATTTGCGTATTTATAGTAGAGAAGGTAGAAGTAGGCTTTGAAATTTTCCTTTACTTCCGGCGTGAAATTTGGAACTGGGAAGAATGGTGTACAGTCGTCGTACGACTTTGAAATTTTTCTGCCACCGCCATGCAATTGCTAGAAGAAACGTAGGCTTTGAATTTTCCTTCACCTCCGGCGTCAAATTTCTAGGAGCGGCACACGTCTTTGAAATTTCATAGTTTGCCTTCGTCAGGCATGTATAATATTTAGAAGACGCGGTGCACATTCATAGGCGACAACTATGGTTCTTGATCATCGAGATCTAACGACTTTGGTTCTTCATCATTGAGATCAATGATTTTGGTTCTTGATTATTGATATCAACGACTGCAATTCTTGATCTAAGCGATTGACGACACTGATTCTTAATCTAATCGATCGACAATTCTAATTCTTGATCAATTCAATTCAATCGACGATCGACATCTTGTTCTACTCCTAGATTCTTCTTTCTGTTTATACAAAACAAATTGTGTGATACTTTCTCGATGTTTCAAATCTATTATTTTCACATATCTAGAAATTCTCATTTAATTGCTCCGTTAGGTTAATTTTTGACTTAAGATTATTGCTTACTCACCAACTCAAATACTCTTGCCTCAGTCTCACCAACTCATTTACTCTTGCCTCTGTCTCACCAATCCATTTCGGAAAGTGTAGATCGAAGCAAAGGGTGATGATGACCAGGAAAGTTATTTTACTTTTTTGTTCATTTAATCAATGAATTAAATTGAATTAATAAATTGGATCGATCGAATAACAAGTTTCTACTGAATGTTTTAGCACGTTTCTACTTCTAATTACTTTGATATTGATTATTCAATTTTGAATAACAGTATTTAACAGTATTTTTTTCTTATCCGATGAATTAAAGAGTTACCATGAGTACCAAACACCAATTGCAGGAATGAGTGTGCTTGGAAGCAGTTGGGGAGGCTTTGTGACAGTTGTTGGTTATTAGAGGAAGTTGGGGGTAGTTTTCCGACAATCCTGGACTTCAGGCAAGCTTTTAAACGTCTATTTTTCGAGAATTATTATTATTATTATTAGGAAAATTTGGAGCAAAGGTCCCTCACCTTTACCCTAATGCTAGGAATTGTCCATAAACTTCAATATTGGTTTGTTTGGTTCCTAAGTTTTACCATAACAGTTAATTTAGTCCCTACGTTAAAAAATCTAAGGGATTCCGTGAGAAAATTCCACGTGCAAGGCACGTGAGTGAAAAGCTGAGGGCACAAGAGACATTTCAGGTCCTGAACTGAAACGTCTCTCTTAATTATTTGAAACCCAGAAGGCAACGCGATGATCTCTCTCGACTAGGCAAAAGGGCTGTGGTAGGGCTTGGGAAATGGAGAGAATGAGAGTGAAAGAGTGGAGGCAATAGGGTTAATAGAGTTTGATTATGCTTTGGTAGGTGTTGCATGTGATATTTAACTTGGATTATGCTTGGATCTCTCTCCATCGTTTAAAATAATTGAACCCTCTCATCAAGGTAAAGTGTAAGTGGACAAAATAATCGTTTAAAATAATTTCCGAGGAAAACATACATTTCCCCTTCTAGGAGTAAAACAATGCATGCATAACATAAAATTCATTTTTAAACAAAGAATATACCAAGATAATCCGAAAACTTACCGGAAAATCCATTTTTAAATAAAACCCTCGGTGGGACCCACGAAAACCCGAATAACAGAAACATCCCGTGGTCCACAACCTTGCTTTGAAAACCTTCCTCAAAAGAGTTTAAAAATCATGTAAACTGAACTGGACACAAAATATCATAACATATCCCACCGTTCCCCAAATGGAATCCCGAGCCGTAGCTCGATATCTGAGCTGACTTACCCAGGTCCAACCCTCCACACACCCGATATACCTCGAGTTGTGTAGAACCCCGTACTACATGTAGACAATCTCAACAACCTGATGGAGAAATACCCTTCGACACCAGCGTCGGAGAACCCTCAACGATCTGGCGGAGAAAGACCCTCGACGCCAGCATTGGAGAAAACATTGATCCTCGGGGACAATAGACATAGTGGAAACAAACCCGTACAATAAAATCCACAACCATTTTTGAAATCCTTGTTTCTTGGCCTAAGCCAAATTCATTGAAATACCGGGGCCAAAGCCCAAATCCAATAAAGTCACCAAACTGGATCTAAACGAAAAATCATGGACTCAACTGAAATTCAAAATCTATAAAGTCAAAACTACATAAAAACAAAGTTCATAAAGCCAGGCCACAACACAAAACGTCATTTCCAATGAATTATTGAAAACCCGTGTCCAATAATAATTTATTAGAATAATACTTGACAATTTAACAAAAACAATACTTTTATTTAAAATATACATTTATGCATGCATGACAATTTACAAACCAAAATCCTTTCACCGAACGTCTAATTAAGCTCAATCTCGAGTCGTACGTTGCTTTGAAGTTCCCGAAGCAGTATCGCCTGTCAAAAGTAACAATCGAGGTTACCAACGATAAGTAAAAACCCTACATTCAGACTCCCTAAACCCCAGGAGGTCCAAACGTGTCCCACTAAAAACGCAGCCACTTCAGACGCCCAAACGTACCACAAAACACTGTCTGATCAACCCGAAACTTACGCCAAAAGGTCAGAAAAGTCGAAAACATGTCGACACCCGGTGCCATGACTTAAGGATCGACCCCACGCGCCGCCACGCACCGACGAAAAGTCGGCGATTCGGCCACGCACCGGCTACTGTATCCACGTTCCTGCAAGCGGGCTGACTCGGCGCTAACTCGGCTGTTAGGTGGCTCCATGTGGCTACTAGGTGGCTGCTAGGGGGCCTCAATATGGCTCCACATGGCTGCCAGGTGGGCTCCACATGGCTCCACATGGCTGCCAGGTGGCATGCGACTTTAGCCTTCTCTGACCGAACCAGTCGCCGGAGACGATGACCGCTCCGCCGACGGCCGGTACGTCCTTGATCGCATGGAGGAGGAGAAGACGATAGGTTGCTCCAAAACGGACGAGGTTGCTTCAAATCAAGGTTCAAAGTCTGGGGTTTTAGGTTCGGTCGCACTGGTTGGAGGAGGATCGCGAAGAGAGGATAAAATGAGAAAAATCTAGATAAGTCTGAGCTAAAAATATATGTCCAGTGAAAATTACCAAAATGCCCCTGAACATTCTAGACCCACAACTCTCTCATACGATCTTCGTTTCCTACGTGCCGCTTGTCTACGAACTCGTGAATTCGAGACCTACGCAACAGTCCACGAAAACTGCCAAAAGTTTCTCCAAACAAAAAATTGACTTTTGAGCCCCTTATAAAACTAAGGGTAAATTCGTCATTTTCCAAATTCATTTACGAAATTTCACTAGTTCAATTTCCGGGTCGTTACAACTCACCCCCCTTAAAGAAATTTCGTCCTCGAAATTCATACTTGTCACTAGAACAAATGTGGATGCTGCGCCCGCATCAGTGCCTCGGTTTCCCACGTGTCCACCTCGACGTTGTGATTCCTCCACAGAACTTTAACTAGAGGAATAGTCTTTCTGCGCAATACTTTTTCCTTCCAATCTAGAATTTGCATTGGTTGCTCCTCAAAGCTCAAATCATCTTTCAGCTCAATTGGTTGGGCCTCTAATACATGAGATTCATCAAATAGATACTTCCGGAGCATGGATACATGGAATACATCGTGAACCTTTGACAGTTCTGGAGGTAAGACAAGCCTATAAGCCACTGACCCTATCTTCTCAATAATCTCATAGGGCCCAATATAGTGAGGACTCAGCTTCGCTCGTCTACCAAAACGTACAACTCCTTTCCAGGGGGATAATTTCAAGAAAATCCAATCTCCGACCTCAAACTCAAGATCTCTAATCCACCGGTCTGCATAGCTTTTCTAGAGGTCCTGAGCTACCTTTAACCTTTTCCTGATGATTCTAATCTTTTCCTCTATCATTTCAACTAGCTCTGGTGTCAACAGTCTTTTCTCACCTACCTCATTCTAGCATATCGGTGTCCTGCATTGTCTCCCATACAATGCCTTAAAAGGAAACATCCTAATACTAGACTGGTAGATGTTGTTGTATGAAAACTCCATCAAGGTCAGGTGTGAGTCCCAGTTCCCTTTAAACTGCAGTACATAAGCTCTCATCTTTTAAAATTATTTTCAGACTTTGAACAAATAATCCTACTCTTAGATCCAGAAGATCCAGAACATCTGGTAAAACACAAAGCATCTGGTAAGCGTTAAACGATTATTTAAACGAGTAGGATTCAAATAATAGTCTGACGATTATTTTATCAGGGTTCCCTTTCTGATGGACTTATTGTAAGCCTTTTGGACTTATTGTAAATTATGACTATGTTGATGGTTATTTAGTGATGTTGAGATTAGAGAGTGTTACTTGATCCTTCGCCTGACAGGTGGAAGACGGTTAACTATTTTATAGGGGAGGTTCTGTCGGATTTTTGGCAAAATTCTCAAACCTAATTGCAAGGGCGTAAGGGTATTCTAGGCAATTTATTAAGTTGTCAAGCAGGAGCAGGGCTTTTCACGAGTTTTGAGGGAAATTCAGGAAGGGTCCTATCAACTTGGTATCAGAGCTGTAGGTTTAAATTCTTGTAGACCGCACACCTAGTGTACATGCGATTGTGGTACTGACGAATTATGGTTCTTTTCAGCGTGATACATCCGAGACGTGAGCCCCGTCCGCGGCCTGAAAACGGTGAGGAAGCTGATATGACACATGATCCCGTATTAGAGCCTGATTTGATGCAGACCCTGTATCAGTTAGGTCGAGCATTGACGACTGTACTTCAGGGTAGGGCTACTTCATGCTTCTGACATTGATCGAGCCCAGAGGCTGGGGGCTACAGTGTTTATGGGCGAGCTAGGCCAAGATGATGCTGATTATTGGATTACTCGTTTGGAACGAGTATTTGTTGTTGTGAGGTGCCCTCCAGAGGATAGAGTGTGTTTAGCCACATTTCTTCTGAGTGGCTATGCACACCGTTGGTGGCATGCCTTGTAGATGACGAGCTGGGATGTCGATACATTTACTTGGGAAGCTTTCCGGGAGTGCTTCCTCGAGCAGTTTTATCCTCACTCATACCGAGATGCCAGAGAGGCTGAGTTTTTGCAGTTGTAGCAGGGGGACATGACGGTAGCACAGTATGAGCAGAAATTTCTTGATTTGTCATGATTTGCACTGGTTCTTATGGCAAATGAGGTGGATAAGGGCCAAAGGTTTGAGTATGCACTGAGAGATGAAATTAGAGTAGCAGTAACTGTGGTGGCACATGCGTCTTTGAAGGCTTTATCAGATGTTGCGGCTAGAGTAGAGATGAGTTTGCCAGCTCAGTACCAGCTTAGTGGGTCCAGGCGACGCTGGGATTGCCAAAATTTTGGGGCCTTTAGTCAGGGATCATCTAAGAGAGGCAGTTTCAGTTCTGGATCTTCGGGGGGTGCAAGATCCAGACGATTCAAAATAATCGTCAGAGCATATGGTATGAGGAAAACATACCTTTTCCCCCTCCATCAAGGAAATTATTTTAAACGATTATTTCTCCATCAAGGTAAGTTTCTGGGTCGTTACAATTTAGGTGATAATTTGAGTGGGTCAGCGGAAACTCGTTTCTGGGTTGAGGACGAATAGGGTTAAATTTTGGTGGTTCTTCTCATAGCGGCGAGTCCGTTTCGGTGGGAAGGTGCAACGCCTAAGTACGGTAAGTGTTTAACACTAAATATTTTGGTTGTTATTGGTTTGGGTTATTGAGCATAGAATTTGATTTTTGTTGGTCTTGTTTTCGGTTGTTCACTCTGACCTTCACTATTATAATCAATCTTACCTTCATGTTTTGTCACCCTCACGGTGGCGTTGCTACTAAGAGAAAGAGATGAAAAAATAAGGGCTTTTGGGTCTGGTACAAACCTTTGTTCTGGAGGGAGAACTCCAGAAAAAAACGTAGACATGTTGTAGATATGGTTGAGTTTATAGACTTGGTTTTTATGTCCAAAATATATAAAAATATTTTGTCTTTAGCTTTAGTGTTGACCATTTAGCTTGAAAACTTATGTATAAATCTGATTTCTGTGATGGTGTGCTTTATATAATGTTCCTTCTTCATTTATCCATAACAGACTATTGAAATATGGAATTGACATGAATTTTTTAAATTGGTAGAGAGTACAGACTTTTGCACTCTAGAATTGAACCATTTTGGATTGATGGAAAATGGAAGTTACAAAGGAGGAAATGTATGTTATCTTGATAGGTGGGTGTGTTCATGACTACTTGTCATTGTTGAATTTAAAGAAGTATGGTATAGAACTAGGATATGAAGTGGACATTACTCAGAGAGCGACTAGTTTGAAAATATTTCATAGGGTGGTTGGTAAGGATTGTGAAACAGCAATGAAGGAGGTTGTAGATGATAGGTGTATATCTGGGTTGGTAGCTAGCATGTCAGCTGATAGGGTTATTGTTTTGTATTTCCATGATCTTACTGATAAGAACACCATTTTGAATGAAGACTTTGATGTATATTGGGCCAGTTTGGGTGTTGATGATGTAAATGGTGATGATGAAGATGAAGCTGGTCTTAATGCAGAGGTGGAACCTAATAATGCAGAAGCGGAGGATGGTGCAAATGATGAAGAGGATGATGAGTTTTTTGAAGACTCTGATTATGGGGTTAGTGACAATGAATTGGACCATGAAGCACCTGAAGATGAAACTGACAGAGGCAATGAAGTACGTGGTTTGCAAGAACATGCAAGAGGCAATAAAGAGGGCACTGCAATAGACCCATATTGGGTCTCCTCTACGAATCCAGGAGGGGCGATATCTTCAGATGGTGAAGACAGTGAGACTCTCCAATCTGGCAGTGACAATGAAGATGCAGAACAAACAAGGAGGAAGAGGTCCAGAAAGAAAGACTGGAATTTACCTTCTGTCAAGCAATATAGGCGAGCAACAGATCTCAGAAACCCAGAATTCAGATTGGGCATGAAATTTAACAATAGAAATGAATTGAAGGAAGCTTTAAAGGAGTATGCCATTGTTCATGGGAAGAAATTCGTTTTAATAAAGAATGACAAGATGAGAGTTAGAGCAAAGTGTGTAGGGAACAGGACAAATTAGGAGACATTTGCAATCAAGACTCTACATTTAGAGCATGAATGTTCAAGGGTTGATAAGATCAAGTATGCTAATTCCAAATGGATGTCAGAGAGGTTTGCAAATAAGTTCAAGAGAACTCCAAACTGGGATGTGAGTGATTTTCAGGGAGAGGTCCGAGAGCAGTATAAGCTGAATGTTACCAGGAATCAAGTTTAGAGAGCTAGGAGATTGTCCAAAGTTATAATGGAAGGCAACTACAAAGGGCAATATGCCAAGTTACGGGACTATGCTACAAATTTGAAAAGAGCAAACAAGGATAGTACAGTGGTTATTAAAACTGAGTTGCAGGGTGATCAACCTATTTTCCAGAGGATGTATGTGTGTTTGGGTGGATGTAAGAAGGGATTTTTTGGAGGGTTGTAGGGCTGGCATTGGTTTGGATGGCTGCCATTTGAAAGGACTCTTCCCAGGATAGATTTCTAGGACCAACCTACCAGCACACCTGGAGGGAGAGGAAGAGGAAGAGGAAGAGGCAGACCAAGAGGGACAACAAGAATGAATAGAGCAACTTCATCATAGCCAACCTAACCATTTGCTACAGCATCACAGCCAGTCCAAGCATCAGAGCCTGTTAGTGCATATGCTCCCCAATATTCATCACAACCAGTCATAACATCTGCTTCCCACGCTTCAAGATTGAATGTTCAATCTAAGATGCATAGACCAAAGAAAGTAAGTGCATGTTTGATTATGGTTGTGTTAAGATTGTATGCATCTTGATGATGTCTTGGAATACTCTGAGATTGATTAAGATTGGCCTGTGTATACTCTGGTCTTAGAATACTCTGTGATTGATCAAGATTGGTCTGTGTGATCAAGTGATAGATTTGAAATCTGCTGTGTATACTCTGTCTTGGAATACTCAGTGATTGATTAAGATTGGTATGTGTGCTCAAGTGATCGATTTGAAATCTGTTGTGTATACTCTGTCTTGGAATACTCTATGATTGGTTAAGATTAGTCTATGTGCTCAAGTGATAGATTTAAGATTGGTCTGTGTATACTCTGTCTTGGAATACTCTGTGATTGATTAAGATTGGTCTGTGTGCTCAAGTGATAGATTTAAGATTGGTCTGTGTATACTCTGTCTTGGAAATTTGCTCAAGTGATTGGAAATATGCTTTGTGTGATTAAAACTACCATTTTTTTTATATTAGGGAGCAACATCTTCACATCCAATCTAAGCACCATAGGCAGTTGGTGGATCCGCTCCTCAATCTGCATCACAGCCACACACACCATCTAAGGCCTAAGCTTCATCGCAGCCCGTGATAAGGAAATCTCCCCGATTGAATGTTCAAGCTAAGATGCGTAAACCATGGAAAATAAGGACGATAAGCTTCCAACACCACCAAATTCTAATCTCTTACTTTTGAAAGCTTTTGCATTGTAATTGATCTCTTACTTTTGGAAGATTTTGCATTGTAATCTATTACTTTTGGAAGCTTTTGCATTATAATCTCTTACTTTTGAAAGCATATGCATTGTAATATCTTGAGATTGTAACTCTTGCTTTTGGAATTGAACACTTTGGTGCTACTTTTGGTTTTTATTCAATGAAGTCGTGGAAATGTTAAAGAATGGTGCTAAATTTACTTTAGGAATTGCACAATTTGGTGTTACATGAACAATTTGGTGCTACATTTGGAAGTCTTTTTGAATGAATGGAACTTCAAGTAAGTGCAAGTATTTCTTAATCAATGGACCTTCAAACCCAAGATTCCATTCCATAAGTCTTTCATAAAACACATAACTAATACACCACAAACAACAACACCACAAAACAACAAACATCAACAACAACAACACAAAACAACAAACATCAACAACAACACAACACTAATTGACCTTCGAATTTTCTTTCAAATGCCTTCTATGTCGGTCATAGTCACCAACTTCACCATCAACATGAAGAGCAATAGCACCACCAACCATGACATACGCAATCCTCCATAAATTGTTTTCTCTCTTTCTTCATATCCCAAGGTTCGAATTCCCAAATTCGTTGCTTCCTTCCTTAATTCTCGATTTTGGCACCCCAATTCCTTCTTTTCTTCCAAAAATCGTAATTTTTCTTCTAATTGCATCTTCTCTTCTTGCATAGTCCTGACCTCATTTTCCATTCCTCTTAATCTCCTATGCAATCTTGGAAGAACCTCCTTTCCTCTTGGGCAAGTTTCTTTGTCCACCCACTCCCAAAAATGCCATCTCTCCTTCTTGTTCTGATTACTTTGTCATATCCAATGTCAATATTATAACAAAACAACACACAAACAACAAATTAGCTAAAAAAAATTAAAATTTAAACCATGTTTTCCTACCTGAGTGTTCTCACAAGCTTCAAACCGTCTTCTAGGATTCAGATCAGTCCATGAGGTGTAGGGTTTAATCCAGCCACTACACTTGCACTGCTTCAATGTCGTGAAGTTCCTCTCTCCATTTGATGAGATGGCGCTGAGATCTCAAACTGGTGGCCCTTTTTTTTTTTCTTCTTGTTCTTCTCTTCTTCTTCCGTATGCTTTTTCTTCTTCCTCTCTTCTCTTTCGTTTAGGTCAGAGAGAGAGAGAGACTATATAAGCCC
Source organism: Oemleria cerasiformis (assembly GCA_037349345.1). NCBI lineage: Eukaryota > Viridiplantae > Streptophyta > Magnoliopsida > Rosales > Rosaceae > Oemleria > Oemleria cerasiformis. Next base: position 7,365,525 of record JAZGTL010000015.1, on the reverse strand, counting down.
CCAATTTTTTGGTTCAATTTGGCGCCAAAATAGACCTTCTCAGTTGCTATATTGTTTCATAGCGCCAAACCCAGCAAAAAGGACAGTTTTGCCCCTCATTTTAATGGTTTCTATTTGACAATTTAACGGAGGGTCGACTAAATTAACTATTAGGGTAAAGTTCAGGGACCAAAAAAACCAATATTGAAGTTTAGGAACGATTCCTAACATTAGGGTAAATTTGAGGGACTATTGCTCCAAATTATTATTATTATTATTATTATTATTATTTTCACAATTATCTACTTATTTAGAAGTTATTATTATTTTGTTATTATCTGACTCAATGACTCTCACCATTTTATTTTGTCCAATTAATTTTATTTTGTCATTATTATGTTTTTATCTTAGTTTCAGTTCAAATTTTGGGTTTTTCAGAATTCCAGTAGTTCTTTTATTTTGTTTTAATTCAAAATATTGATAATCGATTTGTTTCTAGTTTGCAATCCCCTCATTCTTGATGGAGGGATTGCTACGGGATGACTCAAATCAGACTCGCACTTTTTATCGTATGTCAAGGTTTTTTTCCACTAGGTTTTTCCTAGCAAGGTTTTTTAATGAGGCAGCACAAAGTGCATTACCATATCCTCACTTGCCGTTGGCTAGAATAAGATTACACATCAACAAATTGAAGTCATTATCACGTTTGTAATTTTTTTCTTTTCTTTGGTTCTATTTTCGTTCCCAGTAAATTTGTTTCAGGCGACACATTTTTTTATGGTTTTGCTTTTGTTCCTTATTTATATTCACAATTGTGTGCATGAATGACTAATTTGTTACTGTCCTTGTACTATTTTCGTGGTGTTTTAAATAAAATATCTCTTCCAACCAAAAAAAAAATGTTTAATTTAGACTTTCTTTATCAATTAATGAGGCTTTTAATTAATTTAGACCGGATTGAAATTCTCGGTAAGATTTTAATGAGGTGACAAAAAGTACGCTATCCTCTTATACGATTCTTTGCTCTTTTAATGGATATCGTACTTTAATCCAACAAACAAAAAATCTTTATCAATTAATAATTAAGGCTCTTTTTAAATAGATTTAGACATTCTTTATCAATTAAAAAATTTAATAAAGACCTTGCCATCTTTCTCTTTTCCTCGTTTATTCCTGCAAGGATCCAATCCCGGCCTCCATAACCGCCAAGAGCAAAACCTTGCTCCTTAACACACCCTCTATAGTCTATAGTGCTCTTTATTAGTTTAAGTTTCTTTTTTCAATTTAAAAAAAAAAACAGTTTTGTTTCAATATTTTCATCTTCCACATAATCTGACAAAAAACATATACATTCAAATCAGACCTCCAAAACCGTCCTTCTACAAGCAGAGTTGCTCAAAATCAAATAGTATATACACATGAATAAAATGTATCATGCACAAAGATCCTATACTAAACCAGATTTTAAAACTCATGTAGGAGTAATTTGGGAAAGGGAAAAGCAGCACTACTAACGAATGTCCGAATGTGCATGAACTATGTTTTGTCCATTCGAATTCAATGAACATAACCTGGAGCCCAGTTAGAAATAAACTCAGTATAAGAGCTGAGATTAATTGGTATGTTTCATTAATATGTTTACAAGTATAGGCCTATGTTTATATACAGTTTGAATACAATCATAATAAGGTAAATACATTCTGAATTGAATGACTAAATCAATCATAATCAAATAGAATAGGAAAGACAGCTTATCACATATCATAGTTGACTTTCATACGGAGGAGCCGATTGTGTAGTTGATGGAGCAGATTGTGTCATTAATGCAGTGATCTCCTTTGATGTAGGAATCCTGGCACCGGAATCAAGCAACCATGTTGGAGAAGAGGTGGACTGACTACTGGTGGTAGGATTGGCTACTGGCGGATTGTGAGTTCCATATTGGAGTTGGGGGCAGCATTTGGCACTATGACCTTGAGTACCACACCATTGACAGAAACCACGATAACCTGTGCTGGTCATGTTGGTAGAGCGGCGACTATTGTCGATGAAGGAGGATTGAGTGGGCCCATAGGAACCACGAGAACTGTTGTCAATGGAAGATGTGTGGGGTTGCCCAGAGAAACCACGAGAAGGGTTGCGAGGGGCAAAGGACCCACGGTTGGAGTTGGAGTTGTTAGAGCGGTAGCCACGGTTTGAGGTGTGGGAGTGAGATGTCTAAGTGACATTGGCAGTGATGACTGGGGCGGCAACAACATTATCTTCATGCTTGAGAGCAGCTTCATGTTCAACCAGTTTGTCATGGAGGTTTTCAAAAGAAACGGAGGTGTCGTGGGAACGAACCACTGCAGCGATTTCCTTGAAGTTAGATCCAACACCATTAAGAATGTAGAGGAGGAGATTGTCATCGGCGAGGGGGACATCATTGATTGCGAGCGCATCTGCAATAACGCGGACTTCTTGCAGATACTCGGAGATAGGCTTGTTCTCACGGCGCAGGAGAGTAAGGCGTTCCTTGAGAGCAAGAATGCAGGCACGGGCTTTGCTAGCAAAGAGATTGAGAAGCTTGTCCCAAGCCTCCTTGGATGTCGTGGCAGAGGCGATAAGGGAGATGACCTACAGTCAGACGGAAGCAAGAATCGCATGAAGGAGGAGTTGATCTTGCCGAATCCAGAAGGTGTGAAGCACGGTTTGAGTGGATGGTGGGCAGATTTTAGAACCGTCCACATAACCCATGAGGTCGTAGCCGTAAAGGAGGGCGTTGAATTGAGCACGCCAGGACGGATAATTGGTGGGTGTGAGTTTCACGGGTAGTTGGCTGTAGCATTGATTGTGATCAAGATGGGAGTAGAGGAGTTGGTCTCTGGTAGAGGGTTGGTCGCAGAGGGGTCAGTGCCCATGGATGAAGATAGGGAAGAGAGGGATCAGAAAAAAAAATTTGCTAGTTGGTGTTTTTGGGCTGTGATACCATATAAGACCTGAGATTAATTGGTATGTTTCATTAATATGTTTAGAAGTACATGCCTATGATTATATACAGTTTGAATACAATCCTAATAAGGTAAATACAATCTGAATTGAATGACTAAATCAATCATAATCAAATAGAATAGGAAAGAAAGCTTAGCACATGTCATAGTTGACTTTCATATGGAGGAGCCAATTGTGTAGTTGATGGAGCAGATTGGGTCGTTAATGCAATGATCTCCTTTGGTGTAGGAGATTCCCTAATACTCAGTACGTTGAATTTCAAAAAAGATAGGACATGGATGGGGTGGATCATCTTCAACCAGGGGCATTCAGATATGAAGCAAAATTGACATCAAAGAATTTCATAAATAAATTAACCATACAAATCTTACTCACTAGATGCAATCATACAAATATAAATCAAAATTTCCATGGAAAACCTCTAAAATTTAGCCTGAAGATCGCTAACTACGGATTTGTCCACCTGGAAAGACTTGGCCAGAATATCCTCTGAAATTGCGGGGTTGGATCCAAACACAGCATTAGCAATGCTGTTGACTCCTGGGTTTTGGCTGCTCAAAGAAGACAGTGAGATGGCATTTGCGTGACCCACATTTTTCTGGTAGTGAATGAGTCCAACAGGGAACACAAACACATCGCCCTTGTAGAGGACCTTTGAGATGAGCTTGTTGTCAGGGTTTGAGGTCACAAACCCCACATCCAGGCTGCCTTCTAAGACGGTTAAAATCTCCGTGGCCCGGGGATGAGTGTGGGGAGGGATGACACCCCCCGGTGCATAGTCGATGCGAGCCAAGGAGATGCCAAGAGTGTTGAGTCCTGGAATTTGAACCACATTGACTGGGGTGACTTTTCCTCCAACAGGGCTTGAGGTGTTGCCTGGGATGTGAAGTCCACTGAAGGAGAAATGCTCTGCTGTTGCTAACTTGGAGTCCAAGCAAGGCAACCCATTTACTCTCGTCACTGTCATGCACAATTAATACAATTGGAAAACCAACATATATATATATATATAAAGTTAATAAAATTTTACATCTTTCTTTAATTTAAATTAAATCCTGCCTGTGTGTTTGCATAGATAAACCCAAAATTTCGACACAAACCTGAAGTAGTAGTGTCAGCAACACAGAAATCTTGCAATGGACTAGGCTCAAAAGCAAGGACCAGAGCACATGTCATGGCTAGGAAAGTGGTCAATAGCATTATTTGGTTTGCCATTTTAACTTTTCACCTGTTCTACTGCAAATGAAAATGGAAATGATGGAGAGAGATTGGTGTGAAGCAATTGATGCACAAACTTTGGCTATTTATAGAGAAATCAGTATCTGATAGTTTGTGACTGTGGATGAAGAAGAAAAGAGCCACGCCTGTAGCTGGATAAGTCTTGAAGGTTCAAGCACCGAAGTGAAATCCAAAACCTGTTCAAAGAATTAATCTTTTATTTATTTTCTATTCTTTGTGATGCTTGATGTTAAACATATGAAGCCAAAGGATCATGCTAAATTTTCCGGAAGCGCGTTAGTAACGATTAAAAAAAGGGTCTAAAAATCAATAAAAAGGCCATCAAAATCAAAGTAGGATTGAAAAGGAGCTAGCATACAGAAACTCTAAAACTAAACTAATGAAAGGCACCTCTTTCTGTTCCTGCTCCGGCAGAGGCTGATATGGTCAGTTTATGAGTTAAAATGCCTTTATATATCTATGTCCATTTGCAAATTTGATCCACCTTCTCTCCAAGACTAAGTCACAGTGTGAAAAGGATTATTATTGTAAAGGAATGAAATTTATCTTCATCCGTACGTACTAAACTCATACGCCCTCAATTTCGTACCTATGAGGGCCGGTTCAAGACCAAGGTGAGTAAAGCCTAGGACTTGGGCCTCACATTGTGAAAGGACCTCAAAATTTGAAATAAATTTAACTCCTATATTAATTTATTTAAAATAATAATCAATTTTAAACTAATTGAGGCTTCAAAACATAGTTTAAATAAAATATTAATTATAGTACAAATGCTTTTTTCTAAGGCCCAAAGGTTAGCAGAGTTATTATTATTTTTTTTACAAATAAAACCCATATCTATTATTTAGGTTTTTTACAATTCTATACAAACCCATATTTAATTTTTCTTAATACATTAATGTATTTTTGTTTTGTTGTTAAAAGAGAAATTTAATTGGATAAAAACAGAAAAAATTAAATATTTTCTCTTATTTTTGGAGTGATATTTATTTTATTTTTCAGAATAAATATAATATAAAATTTGTTATTTGAATTAGATTATGTTTCGAATTTTAAAACATAAAATGAATTATTTAAGATAATTTTTTTACCTATGAAATAAAATTTCATTTGTAATTAATTTCTTTTTAAATGATGAAAATACGAAGAATCGCCTTAGGCCTCATCCTGTATTGGGACGGCCCTGGTATGATGAAGTGTATTGAGATTATGAGATTATAGGGAAATGTTTTTTGAAGATAAGATATTAAATTCATTGAACAACAAGGACAATACAATAAAAGGCAGAGTTTGTGCATACAGGTGGTCTCGTTAAAACCGTGTCGTTCTAAGCGGAATAAGGAAAGAGAGTACCAAGCATCTCAAACAAATTAACAAAATCAAAATCCTCAAATAAAAAATCATAAATAAAAGCTGCGAGGTTCTTCAAACCATATGCACTAGTTGACACACCCAAACCATATTGGGCCAAGTGGTGTGCATCAACACATTCTCCAACCATCTGGCATCCACAAATACTGGTCCAATCAGAGGACTAAAAATGGAAGCCCGACATCAGAACCTTGGCCACACACCAATCTCCAAAGATAAACTAACATAAAGTAGCCCAAACACTTATATGGGCGGTGCCGACAATGAAAGCTCAAAAAATTTAACTCTCCTAGCGCTAGAGAGACTAAGAAAAAAACTCTAACAAGAGATATGGGATAAAATATAGCCAAGCCAATATAAGAGTTGCTGGACTTATTTGCACAAAAAAAAAACAACAAAAGGCACAAGTGGCCCACTTCCACCGTTGTCACCGTCTATCAGTACCACCATATATAGTCGCCTTAGCGGAATACCGTCCACCACAATTAGCAGATATTCCGATCAACCGTGATTGACACCATCACCACTAATGGAGGACAGCGATCGTTCGATCAAAACCCACCAAGCCGCATCACGAGTAAAATCCTCTTGAAGGCAGATATGGCTCCCGAAGACAAAAGTTTCACCAGCAACCTAATCCATCGAGACGCTGAAACCCGTAACCATGATCGACACCATGACGAAAGAACGAAAAAGGGAAGCTTGAAGATGCGCAAACTCTAGTTAACTCGACACCGAAAACCGGTAAGAAAGATTTGGTTTATTCATTACATTCTTATGGGTACCAAGGATAAAACCCCCTGGACCCGAAGAGAATCGGCCGAAGAAGTTTTTTAGGAGAAAATTTTTTAGAAGGTCCAGGGTTTAAATGGACTATGGGGAAAATTATATTCTCTATTGAAATGGACAAGGATGACCTTGAATCAAGGAAAATGACATTCATGGCTCAGAGGGTGATGCTTATTCTTTCACTAAATAGGCGGCTATGATGATTTTTCTCTACGGAAATCTATGGAAATTTTTTTTTCCTTTTCCGTTGGCTTGAGGCAAAGAGGAGGATGAATTTTGGGACCTGGTTCCCTGGATATGGATTGGAATATGTGCTGTCTCTCTGCATAAACATTATGATCATTCCAACTCTGAAATCTATGTCCGAATGTGCATGGCTTTTGCTTTGTCCACTAGAATTCAATCACCATAACCTAGATCGAGCTTACGTACAAATAAACTCATCAGTACATCGATGAATTACAAAACACTTGGGACATGGAGAAGGTCGGATAGCTAGCTGCAACGTTAATCATGTGATAATTAAATTGCTCTCTTCTGGTTTAGATATCACATTTGTTGTTAAATTCACTTCACAAACGTAATAGTTTCTTAATTCGATCGTCTAGAATTGTTTTCGTGTTTGGCATTGGCAAGAACTCTGTCATTTATTAGAAGGGGAATGCACTCAGATATGAAACAAAATTGACATCAAATTAAGAATTTCATAAAAAGACCATTCAATATCATTTAGCATTTTTAGTGCATACTTCTACAAATCGATCTTACTCAATAGATGCAATCATACGAGTATCAATAAAAAATTTGCATGGAAAACATCTAAAATTTGGACTGAAGGGTTTTGATGACGGATTTGTCGACCTGGAAAGCCTTGGCAAGAGTATCCTCTGAAATTGGAGGGTTGGATCCAAAGACAGCATTACCAACGGGGATGATTCCTGGGTTTTGGCTGCTCAAAGCAACCAGTGCGACGGCATTTGTGGAACCCGCATTTCTCTGATAGTGAACAAGTCCGATAGGGAACACAAAGACATCACCCTTCTTAAGGATCTTTGAGAAGAGCTTGAACTCAGGGTTTGAGGTCACAAACCCAACATCCAGGCTGCCTTCTAAAACTGTTATAATCTCAGTGGCCCGGGGATGAGTGTGGGGAGTGGCAATACCCCCTGCTCCAAAGTCGACGCGTGATAAGGAGATGCCAAAGGTGTTGAGTCCTGGAATTTGGGCCACAGTCACTGGTGTAACACTTAGTCCAGAAGGGTTTGAGGTGTTGCCGGGGATGTCAATTCCACTCAAGGAGAAATGCTCAACTGTTGCAAGCTTGGGGTCCAAGCAAGGCAGGCCATTCACTCTTGTCACTGACATGCACAAAGACAATTAACAAGCCAACACAAATTAGTTAATCTCGATCATTGTAGTTTACATATTTCTAATTTCAAATTAAACTGGAGATTTTGACACGAACCTGAGTTAGATCTGTCTGCAATGCAGAAATCTTGCAATGGACTAGAATCAGAAGCAATGACCTGCAGAGCCCATGTCATGGCTAGGAAAGTAGTCAATATGATCAAACCTTGGTTTGCCATCGTAGTTCTTCACCTCGATCAATTGCTATATGGGATTAATAGAAATGCAAAGATTGAGAGGGATGTGAAGCAATTGAGTGCCAACTTGCTTATTTATAGGGATGGTAGAAGTAGAACTGGATGCATATTTAGTATATATAGATTTTTATATATTGTAATTAATTTGTATAAATTTAGTATATTTAGATTTTTATTGATTTTAATCAAAAAAATATTTCTTGTAGGGAAGGAAAAATATTCTATATTAATTCATGAATTATGAAACAAAATACATATATTTTTTTCGTCTTAACACAAAAATATATATCTATAATCTATTAATTATTAATATATATATATTTATGGGAAAGAATAAAGGTTATGTTTGGAAATTTGGATCTTCTCCTAATTTTTCTATTTTCTTAACATTTCATAAAATTTTAATATTGACCATTCATGCCCAACCTAGGGCTCTTAATTAGTTTTAGACTTTTTTTTGTCAATTAATAAGGCTCTAAATTTGTTTTAGACTTTTTTGGTCAATTAATAAGGCTCTTAATTAGTTTAGACTTTCTGTATCAATTAAAATTTTTTATTCCTGTGGTGAATGAGTTTCTAGAGGATCTTCTGGGGTTGCCACCTCACCGGGAAATCGTGTTCACCATAAAGCTTCTTCCAGGTACTCAACCTATATCCCAAGCACCGTATACAATGACACCAGCATAATTGAGGGAATTGAAGACTCAATTGTAGGACTTGGTTGATATGGGATTTATTCGACCAAGTGTATCACCGTGGGGTGCGCCGGTATTATTTGTAAGGAAGAAAGATGGTGGTTTGAGGCTCTATATTGACTACCGGCAGATAAACAGGGTTACGGTGCCGAATAAGTATCCTTTACCACGAATTGATGATTTGTTTGATCAATTGAAAGGGGCAAAGTATTTCTCAAAAATTGACCTTCGATCCGATTACCATCAGTTAAGGATCAGGGAAGGGGATGTTCGTAAAACGGCTTTCAGGACACGCCATGGGCATTATGAGTTCCTGGTGATGCCTTTTGGTTTAACTAATGCATCGACAACATTTATGGATTTGATGAACAGGGTGTTCCGACGGTATTTGGATCGGTTTGTGATTGTATTCATCGATGATATCTTCGTATATTCGAAGAGTGCTAAGGCACATGAGAAGCACTTGAGGTTGGTGCTGAATATGCTGAGGAAAAAGCAACTGTTAGCCAAGTTCAATAAATGTCAGTTTTGGTTGACTAATGTGAGATTCTTAGGGCATGTGATTTCTGCTGAGAGTACAATGTGGATCCCAAAAAGTCGAGGCAGTGGCAAACTAGGAACAACGGAAGACAGTGCCAGAGGTGAGGAGTTTTATGAGTTTAGCGGGATATTATCGGCGATTCGTAGAAGGATTCTCTACGATAACTGCCCCGTTAACTCAGTTGACCAGGAAATGAGTCAAGTTTGACTGGGATGCGAAGTGTGAATAAAGCTTTCAAGAGCTTAAGAGGAGGTTAACTTCTGCCCCAGTGTTAACCTTTCCAGATGATAACAGAGGATTTGAGGTGTACAGTGATGCATCATTACGAGGTATAGGTTGCGTGTTGATGCAACATGGGAAGGTGATAGCTTATGCTTCCAGGCAACTGAAACCCTATGAGTTCAATTACCCCACACATGATTTGGAGTTAGCTGCAGTGGTGCATGCACTGAAGATTTGGAGACACTATCTGTATGGGGAAATGTGCCGGATCTTCATCGACCATTAGAGTCTGAAATATTTCTTCACCCAGAAAGATCTGAATTTGAGATAGAGAAGGTGGCTAGAATTGATAAAGGATTATGATTGTACCATAGAGTATCACCTAGGAAAGGCTAATGTAGTGGCGGATGCACTGAGCAGGAAATCCATGGGTTCCTTGGCCTATTTGCACACTGTTTGTCTACCGTTGCTGGTGGAATTCCGAAGAGCGGGAATTATACTGGACATGGATAGCCAGGGGGTTCTGTTAGCTAGCTTCCATGTGAGACCTGTCTTTATTGACCAGATTATTGAAGCTCAATTCTAGGATCCTACTTTGTGTATTATTAGGATGGAATTGGAAGCTGGGAACAGGCACGATTACGTAGTTCGGGATGATGGAGCCTTGGTTAAGGATGGCCGGTTGTGCGTACCTAATGATCCAAAGTTGAAAAGAGAAATTCTGGAGTAAGCTCATAGTTTTGTCTATGCTATGCATCCAGGAGATACTAAGATCTATCGTACACTTAAGGATCATTATTGGTGGACTGGGATGAAAAGAGAAACAGCAGAGTTTGTTAGTAGGTGCCGGATGTGTCAACAAGTAAAAGCAGAGAGGCAGAAACCATATGGGGCACTACAACCGTTACCTATTCCGGAATGGAAGTGGGACCACATTGCTATGGATTTTGTCTATAAACTTCCTAGGATGCAAAAAGGACATGATGGAATATGGGTAATTGTTGATAGTCTCACAAAGTCAGGACAGTTCTTGCCAGTACGGGAAGATTACTAGATGAGTCAGTATGCCAAGTTATTTGTGGATGAGATCATAAGGTTACATGGGACTCCAGAGTCGATTGTATCAAAGAGTGATCCTAGGTTTACCTCGAAGTTTTGGCGGAGTTTGCAGAAAGCCTTTGGAACTACATTGCATTTCAGTACAACTTTTCATCCTCAGACTAACGGTCAGTCTTAGAGGACAATTCAGAATTTGGAAGATATGATGAGAGCTTGTGTACTAAAGTTTAAAGGAAACTGGGATTCACACCTGGCTTTGATGGAGTTTGCATACAACAACAACTATCAGTCTAGTATTGGGATGGCTCATTTTGAAGCACTGTATGGGAGACAATGTAGAACACCGATATGCTGGACTGAGGTAGGTGAGAGAAGACTGTTGACACCATAGGTTGTGGAAATGACAGAGGAATAGATTCAGATCATCAGGGAAAGGCTGAAGGTAGCACATGACCACCAGAAAAGCAATGTGGGCTGACGGATAAGAGACCTTGAATTTGAAGTCGGAGACTGGGTTTTCTTGAAATTATCCCCTTGGAAAGGATTTGTACGTTTTGGTAGATGAGGGAAACTAAGTCCTTGCTACATCGAACCTTATGAGATTGTTGAAAGGATAGGGCCAGTGGCTTACAGACTTGCTTTAGCTCCAGAATTGTCAAAGGTTCACGACGTATTCCATGTATACATGCTCTGGAAGTACCTATTCGAAGAATCTCATGTATTGGAGGCACAACCAATTGAACTGAGATATGATTTGACTTTTGAGGAGCAACCAGTGCAACTTCTAGGTTGGAAGGGTCCGACGTGGGTATATCCAGAGGTGGAGGCATTACATTTCAACTGTGCGTTTACCTAGAGTAGGATATTTATTTATGTATTTACTTATCCTACCTAGATGCTCTGATTAGTCTTTTGGACTGAGTGTAAAATTGTGGTTACATCGCTGGATGATTGTGCTGTTGGAATTTGGAGTGTTATCTGATCCTTCGTCTGACAGGTAGAAGACGGTTAACAAGTCCTTAAGGGGAGTGTTATATGATCCTTCGTTTGGCAGAATTCTCATAATATTTTTGCAAAGGCTTAAGGGTATTTTAGGGATTTTATTAAGTTGTCAGACGGGAGCAGGGTTTTTCTTGGGTTTCGAGGTTAAATTCGGGAAGGGTCCTGTCACCAAAGGTTAGCAGAGTTATTATTTTGTTTTTACAAAGAATACCCATATCTATGATTTAGGCTTTTTACAACTCTATGCAAACCCATATTTCATTTTTCTCAATACATTAATAATGTATTTGTTTTATTGTTAACAGAGAAATTTAATTGTATAAAAACACATAAAACTAAACTTTTTCTCTTATTTTTGCAGTGGCATTAATTTTATTTTTCAGAATAAATATAATATAAAACTTTTTATTTGAATTAGATTATGTTTCAAATTTTAAAACATAAAATGAATTATTTAAGATAATTTTTTTAACTATGAAATAAAATTTCATTTGTAATTAATTTCATTTTAAACGATGAAAACACGAAGAATCGCCTTAGGCCTCAACCTGCATTAGGACGGCTCTGGTATGATGAAGTGTATTGAGAGTCTGCGATTATAGGGAAATTTTTTTTGAAGATAAGATATTAAATTCATTGAACAACAAGGACAATACAATAAAAGGCAGAGTTTGTGCATACATGTGGTCTCGTTAAAACCCTTTCGTTCTAATTGACACACCCAAACCATATTGGGCCAAGTGGTGTGCATCAACACATTCTTCAACCATCTGGCATCCACAAATACTGGTCCAATAAGAGGACTAAAAATGGAAGCCCGACATCAGAACCCTGTCCACATACCAATCTTCAAAGATAAGATAACATAAAGCAGCCCAAACACTTAGACGGGCGGTACCGACAATGAAAGCTCAAAAAATTTAACTCTCCAAGCGCTAGAGAGACTAAGAAAAAAACTCTAACAAGAAATCTGCGATTAAATATAGCCAAGTCAATATAAGACCTGCTGGACTTATTTGCACAAAAAAAAAAACACAACAAAAGGCACAAGTGAGCCACTTCCACCGTTGTTACCGTCTATCAGTATCACCATATATAGTCGCCTTAGCGGAATACCGTCCACGACAATTAGCAAATATTCCGATCAACCGTGATTGACACCATCACCACTAATGGAGGACCGCGATCGTTCGATCAAAACCCACCAGGCTGCATCACGAGTAAAATCCCCTTGAAGGTATGGCATATGAAGACAAGAGTTTCACCAGTAACCTAATCCATCGGGATGCTGAAACCCGTAACCATGATCGACACCATGACGATAGAGCGAAAAAGGGAAGCTTGAAGACGTGCAAACTCTGGTGAACTCGACACCAAAAACCGGTTGGATTGGTTTGGTTTATTCATTACATTCTTATGGGTACCAAGGATAAAACCCCAGGACCCGAAGAGGAAGTTTTTTAGGGGTACATTTTTTAGAAGGTCCAAGGTTTAAATGGACAATGGGGAAAATTACATTCTCTGTTGAAATTGACAAGGATGACCTTGAATCAAGGAAAATGACATTCATGGCTCAGAGGGTAATGCTTATTCTTTCACGAAATAGGCGGCTATGATGATTTTTCTCTATGGAAATCTATGGAACATGGAGAGGGTGGGATAGCTAGCTGCAACGTTAATCAAGTGATAATTAAATTGCTCTCTTCTGGTTTAGATATCACTTTTGCTGTTAAATTCACTTCACAAACGTAATAGTTTCTTAATTAGATCATCTAGAATTGTTTTCGTGTTTGGCATTGGCAAGAACTCTGTCATTTATTAGAAGGGGAATGCACTCAGATATGAATCAAAATTGACATCAAATTAAGAATTTCATAAAAAGACCATTCAATTTCATTTAGCATTTTTAGTGCATACTTCAACAAATCGATCTTACTCAATAGATGCAATCATACGAGTATCAATAAAAAATTTGCATGGAAAACATCTAGAATTTGGACTGAAGGGTTTTGATGACGGATTTGTCGACCTGGAAAGCCTTGGCAAGAGTATCCTCTGAAATTGGAGGGTTGGATCCAAAGACAGCATTACCAACGGGGATGATTCCTGGGTTTTGGCTGCTCCAAGCAACCAGTACGACGGCATTTGTGGAACCCGCATTTCTCGCATAGTGAACAAGTCCGATAGGGCACACAAAGACATCACCCTTCTTAATGATCTTTGAGAAGAGCTTGAACTCAGGGTTTGAGGTCACAAACCCAACATCCAGGCTGCCTTCTAAAACTATTATAAGCTCAGTGGCCCGGGGATGAGTGTGGGGAGGGGCAATACCCCCTACTCTAAAATCGACGCGTAATAAGGAGATGCCAAAGGTGTTGAGTCCTGGAATTTGACCCACAGTCGCTGGTGTCACACTTAGCCCATAAGGGTTTGAGGTGTTGCCGGGGATGTCAAGTCCACTCAACGAGAAATGCTCCACTGTTGCTAGCTTGGGGTCCAAGCAAGGCAGCCCATTCACTCTTGTCACTGACATGCACAAAGACAATTAACAAACCAACACAAATTAGTTAATCTCGATCATTGTAGTTTACATATTTCTAATTTCAAATTAAACTGGAGATTTTGACACGAACCTGAGTTAGATCTGTCTGCAATGCAGAAATCTTGCAATGGACTAGAATCAGAAGCAATGACCTGCAGAGCCCATGTCATGGCTAGGAAAGTAGTCAATATGATCAAACCTTGGTTTGCCATCGTAGTTCTTCACCTCGATCAATTGCTATATGGGATTAATAGAAATGCAAAGATTGAGAGGGATGTGAAGCGATTGAGTGCCAATTAACTTGCTTATTTATAGAGATGGAAGAAGTAGAACTGGATGCATATTTAGTATATATAGATTTTTATATATTGTAATTAATTTGTATGGAAGGAAAAATATTCTATATTAATTCATGAATTATGGAACAAATTATATAGCTTTTTTCTGTCCACAAAAAATATGTATCTATAATCTGTTAATTATTAATATAAATATATACATATATATATATATATGTCTGGGAAAGAATAAAGGTCATGTTTGGAAATTTGGATCTTCTCCTAATTTTTCTATTTTCTTAACATTTCCTAATCTTTTCATATTGACCATTCATGCCCAACCTAGGCTCTTAATTAGTTTTAGACTTTTTTTTGTCAATTAATAAGGCTCTTAATTAGTTTTAGACTTTTTTTTGTCAATTAATAAGGCTCTTAATTAGTTTTAGACTTTTTTTGTCAATTAATAAGGCTCTTAATTAGTTTTTGACTTTTTTTATCAATTAATAAGGCTCTTAATTGCTATGGGATTAATAGAAATGCAAAGATTGAGAGGGATGTGAAGCAATTGAGTGCCAACTTGCTTATTTATAGAGATGGTACAAGTAGAACTGGATGCATATTTAGAATATATAGATTTTTATATAATGTAATTAATTTGTATATATTTAGTATATTTAGATTTGCTATGGGATTAATAGAAATGAAAAAATTGAAAGGATTGAGAGGGATGTGAAGCAATTGAGTGCCAATTTGCGTATTTATAGTAGAGAAGGTAGAAGTAGGCTTTGAAATTTTCCTTTACTTCCGGCGTGAAATTTGGAACTGGGAAGAATGGTGTACAGTCGTCGTACGACTTTGAAATTTTTCTGCCACCGCCATGCAATTGCTAGAAGAAACGTAGGCTTTGAATTTTCCTTCACCTCCGGCGTCAAATTTCTAGGAGCGGCACACGTCTTTGAAATTTCATAGTTTGCCTTCGTCAGGCATGTATAATATTTAGAAGACGCGGTGCACATTCATAGGCGACAACTATGGTTCTTGATCATCGAGATCTAACGACTTTGGTTCTTCATCATTGAGATCAATGATTTTGGTTCTTGATTATTGATATCAACGACTGCAATTCTTGATCTAAGCGATTGACGACACTGATTCTTAATCTAATCGATCGACAATTCTAATTCTTGATCAATTCAATTCAATCGACGATCGACATCTTGTTCTACTCCTAGATTCTTCTTTCTGTTTATACAAAACAAATTGTGTGATACTTTCTCGATGTTTCAAATCTATTATTTTCACATATCTAGAAATTCTCATTTAATTGCTCCGTTAGGTTAATTTTTGACTTAAGATTATTGCTTACTCACCAACTCAAATACTCTTGCCTCAGTCTCACCAATACTCTTGCCTCTGTCTCACCAATCCATTTCGGAAAGTGTAGATCGAAGCAAAGGGTGATGATGACCAGGAAAGTTATTTTACTTTTTTGTTCATTTAATCAATGAATTAAATTGAATTAATAAATTGGATCGATCGAATAACAAGTTTCTACTGAATGTTTTAGCACGTTTCTACTTCTAATTACTTTGATATTGATTATTCAATTTTGAATAACAGTATTTAACAGTATTTTTTTCTTATCCGATGAATTAAAGAGTTACCATGAGTACCAAACACCAATTGCAGGAATGAGTGTGCTAGGAAGCAGTTGGGGAGGCTTTGTGACAGTTGTTGGTTATTAGAGGAAGTTGGGGGTAGTTTTCCGACAATCCTGGACTTCAGGCAAGCTTTTAAACGTCTATTTTTCGAGAATTATTATTATTATTATTAGGAAAATTTGGAGCAAAGGTCCCTCACCTTTACCCTAATGCTAGGAATTGTCCATAAACTTCAATATTGGTTTGTTTGGTTCCTAAGTTTTACCATAACAGTTAATTTAGTCCCTACGTTAAAAAATCTAAGGGATTCCGTGAGAAAATTCCACGTGCAAGGCACGTGAGTGAAAAGCTGAGGGCACAAGAGACATTTCAGGTCCTGAACTGAAACGTCTCTCTTAATTATTTGAAACCCAGAAGGCAACGCGATGATCTCTCTCGACTAGGCGAAAGGGCTGTGGTAGGGCTTGGGAAATGGAGAGAATGAGAGTGAAACGGTGGAGGCAATAGGGTTAACAGAGTTCGATTATGCTTTGGTAGGTGTTGCATGTGGTATTTAACTTGGATAATGCTTGGATCTCTCTCCATCGTTTAAAATAATTGAACCCTCTCATCAAGGTTCAAGTGTGAGTGGACAAAATAATCGTTTAAAATAATTTCTGAGGAAAACATACCTTTCTCCCTCTAGGAGTAAAACAATGCATGCATAACATAAAATTCATTTTTAAACAAAGAATATACCAAGATAATCCGAAAACTTACCGGAAAATCCATTTTTAGATAAAACCCTCGGTGGGACCCATGAAAGCCCGAATAATAGAAACATCTCGTGGTCCACAACCTTGCTTTGAAAACCCTCCTCAAAAGAGTTTAAAAATCATGTAAATAGAACTGGACACAAAATATCATAACATATCCCACTATTCCCCAAATGGAATCCCGAGCCGTAGCTCGATATCCGAGCTGACTTACCTAGGTCCAACCCTCCACAAACCGATATACCTCGAGTTGTGCAGAACCATGTACTACGCGTAGACAACCTGAACGACCTGGTGGAGAAATACCCTTCGACACCAGCGTCGAAGAACCCTCAACGATCTGGTGGAGAAAGATCCTTGACGCCAGCATCGGAGAAAATCTTGACCCTCGGGGATAGTAGACATAGTGGAAACAAACCCATATAGTAAAATCCACAACCATTTTTGAAATCCTTGTTTCTTGGCCTAAGCCAAATCCATTGAAAAACCGGGGCCAAAACCCAAATCCAATAAAGTCACCAAACTGGGTCTCAACCAAAAATCATGGACTTAACCGAAACCCAAAATCTATAAAGTCAAAACTACATAAAAACAAAGTCCATAAACCCAGGCCACAACCCAAAACGTCATTTCCAATGAATTACTGAAAACCCATGTCCAGTAATAATTTATTAGAATAATACTTGACAATTTTACAAAAACAATACTTTTATTTAAAATATAATTTATGCATGCATGACAATTTACAAACCAAAGTCCACTCACCAAATGTCCAATTATGCTCAATCCTGACTCGTACGCTCCTCTGAAGTTCCCGGAGCACTATCGTCTGTCAAAAGTAAGAATCGGTGTTACCAACGATAAGTAAAAACCCTACATTCAGACTCCCTAAACCCAGGAGGTCCAAACGCGTCCCACTAAAAACGCAGCCACTTCAGACGCCCAAAACTACCCCTAAACAATGTCCGATAAACCTGAAACCTGCGCCAAAAACCTATCCCAAACTAGGTGTCTTCGCTCGTACCACGACCACGTGAAGGATTGGGCGCAAACGCCATCACCACAAGTTCCCCTAGGAGCCTGGGACCATTATAACACAAGGCTCGGGAACAGGACTGGCGCCATTTAACTAGTATAGAGCGAGCGGAGGTGAACGATCACGTGGAGGCTGGTCTGTGGCCTACAGACAGGTACGACACCAGCGGCCACCATACGGGCATACCAAAACTGACACACGTGCTATGCCGGCATGACTCCTCGACAATCATCGCACCGTCATATGGCTCGTGTACTATTCCAACACGAATCCTCGGCAATCATCGTACCATCATATGACTCATGACAACAAAACTAACCCATGTGCTATACCGACATAAATCCTCGGTAATCTTCGCACGACAATACATATGTATGTGCTATGCCGGCATGACTCATCGACAATCCTCGCACGACAATACAAACTCATGTGCTATACCAGCATGACTCATCGACAATCCTCGCACGACAATACATACTCATGATGACACGACCGACACATGTGCTATGCCAGCATGACTCCTCGATAATCAAGACATTCATCAACAATCCAAACCATAATTAATTAATTCACCTCATAATCATCACAAAAGCAATCATTTATAACTTCATAATTATAAGTTTAGGGCATGAGGTCCACTCACAATACGTCGGGGAGAGCTCACCCGACCAAATCCACTATTGCACATAGTTCGAGGCATTCGATCCCTGAGGTCACCATAAGCTTATCAGACTTTCCGTTGACATAATTACTCGCAAATAAGATTAATATAATCTTACTAACTCATAATTTATCCATCAAAACCAAAACCCTAACCTTTAGAAACTTATATTCTTTAGAATCAATTAAAGTAACTTAGGACGTTCGGAACTGATCTTAAACAAACTCCGATGGACTCCAAAACTGCCTTTGGCAGCCGAAAAAGCTCTTGAAAGTCGTGAGACCCACGACCTTTAGCGGCTTCCTACGCAACGTATAATGGACGACGACCTCCATGGTTTATATGGCTGGATTCGTGGGAGTGAGACGAAGAAGAGGATGGTCTCCTCTTGGTCTGAGTCGTTGCCGTTCGACGGCTGGAGTTTCTGGGTCTTTCGCGAGAAGTCGCGGGAGGAAGAAAGAAAAAGGAAAGATAGGCGAGTCTGACCAACCCAGAGAGGAGGGAGAGAGATTTTATAATTTTAAACTTTTTTCACAATTACCTTTACGTCCCAATATTTCTAGACCTGTGACTTTCTCATTTGGACTCCGATTTTAGTGTTCCACCTGTCTACGTTCTCGTAAGCTCGAGACCTGCGTAATGGTGCAAAGAAAATTCCCAAAATAGTCCTTGATCGAAAAGTGACTTTCAGGCCTTAAGGAAATTTAGGGGTAAAATGGTAAATTCCATGAATTCAACCTTTAATTCACGGCCCAACAACCTTCTTTGGGCCCTCTCTAAGATCCATCTTCATACTTAAGCCCATTTCAAATTTTTAGCCTAACCCGCAATGCCCCGTTATTTAATTAAATTAAATTTTCACTTTTATTTTCCATGACGGGTCGTATCAACTTATGCGTTTCTCTGATGTTTCCTAGCCTCAGGAAAATAGAGCTGTGGGGCAGCTTTTCCCTGGGGCTATGCGGTCCGAAGCTTGTTTCAGGAATTTTGAGGAATTCCTCGACTCCGTTTTCTCTTGATCTCTTCATTTCCAGGTTTATCTTAGCACATGGTGAAGGAATCTTCAGAACACATTATGCCCTGCATTTGCTGCACATCAAAATTCCCAAAGCAATCTTGGCTTGGTCCCTCACAGGTTTCTGGTTTTTCTCCTGAGATCTCTGTCGAGTCTCTTCGACCACCCTCACTCTTTTCCCAGGTTGGGACCAGTGCAAGTTGATCATGTTGATTGATGCCATCAAGAAGGGATCAGTTGGAGCCAATGTAATGTGCCCTTGATTGATCAAACTTTGGATGGTGTCCCTGAACTGGGCACAGTTGGCCGTAGGATGATGTGGCGATTCATGCCAATTGCAGATTTGTTTCCCCTTGATGTCCTCTAGACGCAGCAGCTCCTGCTTGGAAACGAGTTTGAGCACCTTGACTTTCACCAACTCATCATAGATTTCTCCAACTTTGGTAAGATCAAATAAATGACTTAAAAGCTGGGACTTTGTTTGCAAAATACCTTCCAGTCGGGTTGGCTGGTTTCTATTCCCAGCAGGTTTTACTAATAATGACTTGATAGTCAATCGCCCTTTTTCCAGTTTTCTGGATTTCTACAGATGGCACCTCTAATTCATGCCCTTCTTCTCAAGACAAGGGTTCTTCCTCTGCCTCTTTGTATTCCACTTGATGCACGAGAATCTTTGCTTTGTAAAAGGGTGGGACTTTAGAGTTGTACTTTTGTCTCTATTTCTCCTCTAGTAGCATTTCAAATTTGGTTGCTGATACCACTATCCCTTGTAAGTTGGAGAAAGTAGTATCATCGAACTTTTTTTCTAAGGGAGAATCTCATAGCCCTTTGCGCAATAGCCACAATCTGGGCGTTGTTCATGGGAAACTTGCACTTCATCTTCAATCTCTTGAAGCTTGAGATGAACTCCTTGGTTGGTTCATGTTCTCCTTGCCTTATGGCAGTCAAATCACTTATCGTGATTTCAAGCTCAATCCTATAAAACACTTTGTGGAACTTGGATTCCATTCGCCCCTAATTGAGTATTGAGGCTTCCGGTAATGATGTGTACCAGGAAAAAGCATCTCCAGAAAAATATTGTGCTAAAAATCTTCCGATATGTTCCAAGGATGAGTTACTGCCATCCCCACTGAAGAGGGAAAAGGTTGGTGGCTTGAAGTTCCTTGGGAACGGGTTGTCTTGGTCTATATAGGCCGAATAAGGCTTTCAATAAATCGAAACGTTAGCTCTTCATCGGGCCATAGCCTGGCCTTGCTGCATCATACGTCGTATTACATTTATTTTATTCAAGATGGCTATATGCTCATGAGTGTGAGGTATCCTTTGGTGGAGTACTACCACTTCTTCCAACCTAGTGTCGATTGACTCAGTTTTCTCTAATTCTCTAAGTCGCCCTTTTTCTCCGTTCTGGACAACCTTGGCTAACTTCAGCTAGGATTCTTTCTAGTTGATCATAGGCGGTCGGTGCTTGGAGGATATCCCGAACTCATCCTTCGATTGTCCATCACGATTTTTGCTTGTCTTCGGGAATTCATTCCCGGATTCTTTTGAAAATATGGGGTCGGAGATAAGAGGTTCTAGGGTTGTCAACCCTGATCCTACTGTCCTCTTGCCTTTGTCGAGGCTCCAAAATCCCAAGGTCGGGATACTTGGTTCTTCTTTCTCTTCAGTCTTCCCACATTTGGTAAATTCTTGGATCTGAAGATTCATGGCCTCCATTTGTGCAAGAATCGGTGAAATGCTATCTTGACGGCCAACATCAAGTCTTCTTTGGAATCTCCTCGACAACTCTTTCTTCAGGAGTCTCCATGTCAGTTTCTGGGAATAATGGTTCAGGTACGTGATCTCGGGAAGTAATTTTTAGGAATCTCCCCTTAGCATCCCTACGTCTCTCAGCGTACTTGAACTTTGACTTACACTAAAAAAGTCCCACTGGGCATGCCAGAATATGTTATGCCAAAAAAGCAACAGGAGGCCCAGCATTATCTACGGTCAATCTCAGCTGAAAATCCTGGTTAATGTGGGCTCCTTTTTGTTAGTGTGATAGTGAAGTGGTGTTTGACTATAAGAAAATGGTGATTTGGGTTGAAGATTGTGGGCTTTGGAAGCCTTGCGATACAACGGTCCTTCCTTATATGGGCTAACAAGAAAGTATACAAGTAGGCATTAGTTGCTTTCAGAGTAGGCGTGCCACTAGTAGATACTGCTACTAGATAGTTTAGAATGGGGTTCTCTTGCGGCCCAAGAAACTGTCTTTAATTAAGTGATTGTGAGGCGAGCGGGCAATTGCTCACGATGCTCTTTTCATGCCTATTTCTTAATGTATCTAAGCACTTCAGTAATTTTTCCCTTTAATTAAGTCAAAATTCAAGTAGTTAGGCATATTCAGGTTAGTGAGTCATTATTAGTTAGCATAAGTTAGCTACTCGGGATTTCTCAAGTTGGGATAGTATTAATGAACCAAGACCACCAACACGATTTTGTGACTTAAAGCAGCCGCAAAATGTATACGGTTGGTATTTTCCAGAATACCTTAACTCAGCATAAGGAAACTCGTTCAAAAGTAAATAAAAAGAAATACGAGTGTTGTAATAAATAAGAAAATGCTGAATGTAATAATGAAATAGGTTTTTCCCTTTTCAAGCGAGTTTTTGAACAAAGAAGCCTTTCGGTAATGCTTTGCCTTCAATTGATTTTTTTTTTGTGATTTTTGCCTTCAATTGATTGATTTGATCAATTGTTTGAGTGTTTGATTTGTTATTTTTTGACAAGATAGCTTCTTTTTCCTTTTATAGACTCCTTGGCAAGAGTCGAACTGACAAGTGGACTCTTCCAAAGGACGCACAACTGATTATTGTCTCCCATATAATTCCTATTAATATATTATATATATATATTTTTTTCTTTTCCTTTTCTGTTGGCTTGAGGCAAAGAGGAGGAGAATTATGGTACTTGGTTCCATGGATATGGATTGGAATATGTGCTGTCTCTCTGCATAAACATTATGATTCCAACTCTGAAATCTATGTCCCAATGTGCATGGCTTTTGCTTTGTCCACTAGAATTCAATCACCATAACCTAGATCGAGCTTACGTACAAATAAACTCATCAGTACATCGATGAATTACAAAACACTTGGGAGATGGAGAGGGTCGGATAGCTAGCTGCAACGTTAATCATGTGATAATTAAATTGCTCTCTTCTGGTTTAGATATCACTTTTGTTGTTAAATTCACTTCACAAACGTAATAGTTTCTTAATTCGATCATCTAGAATTGTTTTCGTGTTTGGCAATGGCAAGAACTCTGCCATTTATTAGAAGGGGAATGAACTCAGATATGAAACAAAATTGACATCAAATTAAGAATTTCATAAAAAGACCATTCAATTTCATTTAGCATTTTTAGTGCATACTTCTACAAATCGATCTTACTCAATAGATGCAATCATACGAGTATCAATAAAAAATTTGCATGGAAAACATCTAAAATTTGGACTGAAGGGTTTTGATGACGGATTTGTCGACCTGGAAAGCCTTGGCAAGAGTATCCTCTGAAATTGGAGGGTTGGATCCAAAGACAGCATTACCAACGGGGATGATTCCTGGGTTTTGGCTGCTCAAAGCAACCAGTGCGACGGCATTTGTGGAACCCGCATTTCTCTGATAGTGAACAAGACCGATAGGGAACACAAAGACATCACCCTTCTTAAGGATCTTTGAGAAGAGCTTGAACTCAGGGTTTGAGGTCACAAACCCAACATCCAGGCTGCCTTCTAAAACTGTTATAATCTCAGTGGCCCGGGGATGCGTGTGGGGAGTGGCAATACCCCCTGCTCCAAAGTCGAGGCGTGATAAGGAGATGCCAAGGGTGTTGAGTCCTGGAATTTGAGTCACAGTCACTGATGTCACACTTAGTCCAGAAGGGTTTGAGGTGTTGCCGGGGATGTCAAGTCCACTCAACGAGAAATGCTCAACTGTTGCTAGCTTGGGGTCCAAGCAAGGCAGGCCATTCACTCTTGTCACTGACATGCACAAAGACAATTAACAAGCCAACACAAATTAGTTAATCTCGATCATTGTAGTTTACATGTTTCTAATTTCAAATTATACTGGAGATTTTGACACGAACCTGAGTTAGATCTGTCTGCAATGCAGAAATCTTGCAATGGACTAGAATCAGAAGCAATGACCTGCAGAGCCCATGTCATGGCTAGGAAAGTAGTCAATATGATCAAACCTTGGTTTGCCATCGTAGTTCTTCACCTCGATCAATTGCTGTATGGGATTAATAGAAATGCAATGATTGAGAGCGATGTGAAGCAATTGAGTGCCAACTTGCTTATTTATAGGGATGGTAGAAGTAGAACTGGATGCATATTTAGTATATATAGATTTTTATATATTGTAATTAATTTGTAATATTTAGTATATTTAGATTTTTATTGATTTTAATCAAAAAAATATTTCTTGTAGGGAAGGAAAAATATTCTATATTAATTCATGAATTATGAAACAAAATACATATCTTTTTTTCTTCTTAACACAAAATATATATCTATAATCTATTAATATATTATTAATATATATATATATATATATATATATATATATATATGGGAAAGAATAAAGGTTATGTTTGGAAATTTGGATCTTCTCCAAATTTTTCTATTTTCTTAATATTCATAAACATTTAATATTGACCATTCATGCCCAACCTAGGGCTCTTAATTAGTTTTAGACTTTTTTTGTCAATTAATAAGGCTCTTAATTAGTTTTAGACTTTTTTGGTCAATCAATAAGGCTCTTAATTAGTTTAGACTTTCTTTATCAATTAAAATTTTTTATTTAAAAGCCTAGCCATCTTTTTCTTTCCCTCGTTTATTCCTGCAAGAATCCAATCCTTCCATACCCTCTGACAGCAAAGCCTTGCTCCTTGACACCCTCTATAGTGCTCTATATATAGTCGGGGTCTTCTTAGGACTCTGAGGTTCCTGTGCCCTCGGATTGTTGAGTGCGCGTATAAGTCCCGTATTGTCTTTGAACCCTTCTTTTTGCTGATTTTCCTAATTCTTTGACTAGCTTCCCATACTTGCCCGCCAAGTACCATTTTTCGTTTCGGACTACTGCTTTCTGGGGTGTCTCTTCCACTGATCGCTGCTTATGTGAAGCGGTTTTATCTTCTTCGGGGGCGTAAAGCTTGGTTTGCCCCCTAGCCGTGTGGATGGCTTTCTCAGACCTATTCTGCTACAACCCACTCCAGAAATCCAAGTGGATACCGGAATCGCCGGTGCAAGCCTACACCTGGACGCTGAGTCCAGGTGACGAAAGCCCACTAAAGCGTTGCATTTTAAGAAGTTTAGTGAAAGGTAAAATAGTAGATACTAAATTACCGTTTCACCGCGACAGCGGCGTTCCAGAGCATGCTTACAAAATTGATGATCATAAATAAAAGCATTTAAGTGCTAACCGATATTACCTTGGACGGCAGCAGGAAGTCAGAGTTGACAACATCCCTTCTCAAATCAATGAACTTCTACGATGACCTAAGGGTGACTGTTTTCCACGTTTACCCCTCAGCAAGCAAAGCATACAACAATAATATAATCATCGAATAACCCCGCAAGGTTAGCAATCACACACACATTTGTATCTAAAGATGTTTACCACACCAATCACATATTAATTTACCCTTAATCTTCATAATGAATCTTCGTACATTGAAGATGACACATCAAAACCTATATATGACAAGGATAGCAACACTTTGATACCATCGTCTCTCTATGATGGTATGGATCATCTCAACGACACATTATCCATACAAAACATAGTTTCATCAATCGGGGTCACCGCTCACAACATACCCACTAACCTCGATAATAAATGTGCCATCACTGGTGCATGAACTCTGATCATTAATCACAACAATAGTTATCATATCGTATAAACCGGTAAGTCCCTCGGTTCTTGTATCGTATCGACTCGTATATCGTATCGCATCAGCGGGCATAACCCTTGGCTCTAATAATCGTATCAATCGGCATATTACCTAGGCTATCATATCACTTCATCAACCGACATAACCCTCGGCTGCCATCAGCCAGCATAACCCTCAGCTGGCATATCATATCATCAGTCGGCATGTATCATCGGCTGGCATCAACTGGCATGTATCATCGGCTGGAATATCACATCATCATCCGGCATGTGTCATCTGTTGGCATCAGCCAGCATATGTCATCGGCTGGCATCACACACACAGGTATCCCTATGGCACTGTAGCCGCAAGAATCACGCGTACATGACATGATTGGGTGTTTTCGCTCGTACCACGACCATGTGAAGGACTGGGTGCAAGCACCATCACCACAAGTTCCCCTAGGAGCCTGGGACCACTATAACACAAGGCTCGGGAACAGGACTAGTGCCATTTAGCTAGTATAGAGCGGGCGCATGTGAACGATCACATGGAGGCTGGCCAATGTCCTATAGATAGGTATGACACCAACGGCCACCATAAGGGAATACCAAACCTAACACATGTGTTGTGCCGGCATGACTCCTCGGTAATCATCGCACCATCATATGGCTCATGTGCTATTCCGGCATGAATCCTCGGAAATCATCGCACCATCATATGACTCATGACAACACAATTAACACATGTGCTATGCCGGCATAATCCATTGGCAATACTTGCACTACAATACATACCCATGTGCTATGACGGCATGAATCCTCGGTAATCCTCGCACGGTAATACATATGCATTTGCTATATCGGCATGACTCATTGGCAATCCTTGCATGACAATACATACTCATGTGCTATACCGGCATGACTCATCGGCAATCCTCACACGACAATACATACTCATGACGACACGACCGACACATGTGTTATGCCAGTATGACTCCTCGGTAAGAGCATCCCAATCGTATAATCTCTCTCGAGTATTGTACATGTTGTAAACGTCATAGTCGTCGTTATCGTATCGGTCTTTCCGTAACTCACGATTATCATCATCTCACGTATCTCGAAATCGACCCTCGAGATATCCTATTAGTGGTAGTTTATACTCATTCCGGAGTAATTACATTCATTGATATTCTAATTTAAATCTCGGAATCTATCTTCGAGATCTACCACTAAAGTATTAGTTTATACTAGTTTCGGAGTAATTACATTCCATTGATATTATGACTATCCCAAGATTTATCCTCGAGATCTACCTCTATAATATTAGTTTATACTCATTGAGGAGTAATTACCTTTAATAGGGATTAACATCCTAAATCCTGAATATCAAACATATGCCAGGTTCTAAATCTAGCCCATGGCATTGTCTATAATTCTCTAACATTATTCTATCACATTAATCAAACCATACATTTCCAACAATTACAATCAAGACATTCATCAACAATCCAAACCATAATTAATCAATTCACCTCATAATCATCACAAAATCAATCATTTATAACTTCATAATTATAAGTTTAGGGCATGAGGTCCACTCACAATACGTCAGGGAGAGCTCACCCGACCAAATCCACTATTGCACGTAGTTTGAGGCACTCGACCCTGGAGTTTACCACGAGCTCATCAGACTTTCCATTGACATAATTACTCGCAAATAAGATTAATATAATCTTAATAACTCATAATTTATCCATTAAAACCAAAACCCTAACCTTTAGAAACTTATGTTCTTTAGCATCAATTAAAGTAACTTAGGACGTTCGGAACTAATATTAAACAAACTCCGATGGACTCCAAAACAACCTTTGGCAGCCGGAAAAGCACTCAAAACTGCCTTTGGCGGCTGGAAAAGCTCTCGAAACTACCTTTGGCGGCCGAAAAAGCTCTCGAAATTCATGAGACCCACGACCTTTAGCGGCTTCCTGCGCAGCGTACAGTGGACGACGACCTCCATGATTTATATGGTTGGATTCGTGGGAGTGAGACGAAGAAGAAGATGGTCTCCTCTTGGTTTGAGTCGTTGCCGTTCGACGACTGGAGTTTCTAGGTCTTTCGCGAGAAGTCGCAAGAGGAAGAAAGAAAAAGGAGAGAGAGGCGAGTCTAACCAACCCATAGAGGAGAGAGAGAGAGAGAGAGATTTTGTAATTTTAAACTTTTTCAAAATTACCTTTACGTCCCGATATTTCCAGACCCATGACTTTCTCATTCGGACTCCGATTTCAGCGTTGCACCTGTCTAAGTTCTCATAAGCTCGAGGCATACGTAATGGTGCAAAGAAAATTCCCAAAAGAGTCCTCGATCGAAAAGTGACTTTCAGACCTTAAGGAGATTCAGGGGTAAAATGGTAAATTTCATGAATTCATCCTTTAATTCACGGCCCAACAACCTGATTTGGGCCCTCTCTAAGATCCATCTCCAAACTTAAGCCCATTTCAAATTTCTAGCCTAACCCACAATGTCGGTTATTTAATTAAATTAAATTTCCACTTTTATTTTCCAGGACGGGTCGTATCATCTTATGACTTTCTCTGATCTTTCCTAGCCTCAGGAAAATAGAGCTGTGGGGTAGCTTTTCCCTGGGGCTATGCGGTCCGAAACTTGTTCAGGAATTTAGAGGAATTCCTCGTCTCCGTTTTCTCTTGAACTCTTCATTTCCAGGTTTATCTTAGCACCAGGCGAAGGAATCTCCATAACACATTATGCCATGCATTTGCTGCACATCACAATTCCCACAACAATCCTAGCTTGGTCCCTCACGGGTTTCTGGTTTTTCTCCTGAGATCTCTATCGAGTCTCTTCGATCACCCTCACTCTTTTCCCAGGTTGGGACCAGTGCAAGTTGATCATGATGATTGATGCCATCGAGAATGGATCAGTATCAACTCCCATTAGCGTCTTTGGCATTGGAGATAATGTAATGTGCCTTTGATTGATCAAACTTTGGATGGTGTCCCTGAATTGGAAACATTTGGCCGTAGCATAATGTGGTGATTCATGCCAATTGCAGATTTGTTTCCCCTTGATGTCATCTGGACGCGGCTGCTCCTGCTTGGAAACGGGTTTGACCACCTTGGCTTTCACCAACTCATCATAGATTTCTCCAGCTTTGGTAAGATCAAATAAATTACTTAAAAGCTGGGACTTTGTTTGCAAAATACCTTCCAGTCGGGTTGGCTGGTTTCAGTTCTCGAGCAGGTTTTACTAATGACTTGATAGTCAATCGCCCTTTTTCCAGTTGTCTGGATTTCTGCAGATGACACCTCTAATTCATACCCTTCTTTTCTAGACAAGGGTTCTTCCTCTGCCTCTTTGTATTCCACTTGATACACGAGAATTTTTGCTTTGTAGAAGGGTGGGACTTTAGAGTTGTACTTTTGTCTCTATTTCTCCTCTAGCAGCCTTTCAAGTTTCGTTGTTGATACCACTATCCCTTGCAAGTTGGAGAAAGTAGTATCATCGAACTTTTTTTTGAGGGAGAATTTCATGGCCCTTTGGACAATAGCCACCATATGGGCGTTGTTCATGGGAAACTTACACTTCATCTTCAATCTCTTGAAGCTGCAGCTCAATTGGTGAAAGGTGTCCACCTTGAGTGGAATAAAAGGCTTGGTCCAGGGTTCGACTCCCGATAAGGCTGCATGCGAGTTGGAGCGAATTTGGCAAGCATAACAATACCTTTGTGAAGGTAAGATTCCACTGTTAAAGGTGGTGAACCTTGGGCTGCGCTAGTTGGAGGCCGGCGGCCATAACAATGGCCATCCCGTAAGGCTTACGAGCGGGGGTGGGTTGTTACATCATACGTCGTATTACATTTATTTCATTCAAGATGGCTTGATGCTCATGAGTGCGAGGTATCCTTTGGTTGAGTACTACCCCTTCTTCCAACCTGGTGTCGGTTGGTTGACTCAGCTTTTCTCTAATTCTCTAAGTTGCCCTTTTTCTCCGTTTTGGACAACTTTGGCTAACTTCAGCTAGGATTCTTTCTAAATGATCATAGGCAGTCGATGCTTGGAGAACATTCCAAACTCATCCTTCGACTGTCCATCACGATTTTTTCTTGTCTCCGGGATTTCCTTCCCGGATTCTTTAGAAAAGATGGGGTCAGAGATAAGAGGTTCTAGGGTTGTCAACCCTGGTCCTGTTGTCCTCTTTCCATTGTCG
This sequence comes from Oemleria cerasiformis, assembly GCA_037349345.1. Classification (NCBI taxonomy): domain Eukaryota; kingdom Viridiplantae; phylum Streptophyta; class Magnoliopsida; order Rosales; family Rosaceae; genus Oemleria; species Oemleria cerasiformis. The sequence goes on along the minus strand of JAZGTL010000015.1, from coordinate 7,335,940 downwards.
AGGCTCCAAAATCCCAAGGTCGGGATACTTGGTTCTTCTTTCTCTTCAGTCTTCCCACGTTTGGTAAATTCTTGGATCTGATGATTCATGGCCTCCATTTGTGCAAGAATCGGTGAAATGCTATCTTGACGGCCTACATCAAGTCTTCTTTGGAATTTCCTTGATGATGATCTCCTCAACAACTCTTTCTTGAGGAGTCTCCATGCCAGTTTCTGGGAATAATGGTTCAGGTACGTGATCTCAGGAAGTAATTTTTAGGAATCTCCCCTTAGTATCCCTATGTCTCTCATCGTACTTGAACTTTGACATACGCTAAAAGAGTCCCATTGTGCATGCTAGAATATGTTATACCAAAAAAGCGACAGGAGGCCTGGGATTATCTACAGTCAATCTCAACTGAAATCCTGGTTAATGTGGGCTCATTTTGTTAGTGTGATAGTGAAGTGGTGTTCGACTATTAGGAAATGGTGATTTGGGATGAAGTCCACATAAACTTCCATCGTTTTGCCTATCTGATCGACGAACATGAAGTTTACCAGTCTCTGGTATGTAGCCCCTGCATTCTTTAGGCCAAAAGGTATAACATTGTAGCAGTAGATACCCATGTTAGTTCTAAAGCTTTTATGGATTTGATCACCTAGATTCATGAGGATATGGTTGTAGCCGGAGTAAGCATCCATGAAGTTGAGTAATTCATGTCCTGCGGTGGCATCTACGAGCATGTCGATCTTAGGAAGTGGAAATTTGTCCTTGGGACATGCCTTGTTGAGATCGGTGAAGTTAATGCACATGCGCCAGGATCCGGATGGCTTCTTGACAAGTACCACATTTGCTACCCAAGTGGCATAAATGGCCTTCCGGATGAAGTGTATGGTGCTCAGCTTTGTGATTTCGACCTGTATGGCCAACTACCTTTCGGTATCATAGCTACGCTGCTTCTGGGTGACTGGTCGAAATGATGGGTCGATGGTGAGCCGATGGCAGATCACATCCATGGAGATGCCAGGCATGTCCACGTAAGACCATGCGAAGACTTCGGAATTTGCCTTTAAGAATTCTACGATGGCAGCTCATATGGAGGGTTTGAGCTTCGACCCTATCCGGACCGTACGATCCTTGTGTAAATCGGAAAGAGGTATTACCTATGTGTCTTCCACAAGTTCTGCATGTGGCATATTCGTACGGTCTCGTGGATCCTCCGGAGGGCTATCCCGGAATTCTTACATGAGCTCAAGGTTGATGGGGTCGTCCCCTAGGGCAGTTTCGACTGCGGATAGGGTTTATGTGTGATCCAGTCGATCTTTCCTACTTGTCTTAGTTAGGGTCGTGTCGTAGCATGTTCATCTGGAGAGTTGGTCTCCTCTTACCTGTCCCATTCCCATGGGAGTTGGGAATTTAATTAAAATTTGGTGGGTTGCCATGACAGCTTTCATCTGATTGAGCAATACTCTTCCAATTATGGCGTTGTAGGTCGTGGGGAAATCGACCACTAGGAAGGTTGTGATAGTTATAGCTACCGTTGGGGCGATGCACATAGATACCGGTAGAGAAATGATGCCCCTAGGTAAGACCGAGTCCCCAGAGAAGCCGAGGAGGGGTGTGACCTTTCGATCGAGCTCCTTCTCGTCGATGCCCATCTGTTTGAAAGCATCCTAGAAGAGTACATTGATCTAGCTCCCATTGTCAATGAGTATTCTCCCTATGTCATACTCGGAGATTTGGGCTCGGATGATGAACGGGTCGTCGTGTAGGAACACAATGCCTTTCACCTCTTCCTCCGAGAATGTAATGGGATACCATCCATTCTTGGCCACCTTGGTTGCTCGACCGGAGTCGATGCTGAGGATTTGGTGGTTAGCCCGGGTCACGCGAAGGAAGCTCTTCTTTGCTCGGTTGGAGGTGAGGGAGGAGGATAGGGAGGGTCTGCCGCTGATTGTATTGATCTGCATATATGCTATCAGTAAGGGGGGATACTGTAGAAACTGATTAAGTCTTCTTTCATGGACCATTTGTTCGACAATGTCCTTGAATGAAATGTATTCTTCGATTGTGTGGCCATTGTACTTGTGGTAATTGCAGAAGGCTTCTTTGTTGTGGGTGGGGCGATAGCTGGGGTTCCTTGGCTTGGCTTTGGGGAGCATGCTTTCCACTTTTAGTAGAACATGGTCCAAGAATGTGTTCAAGATGGTGTATGTTTCAAACCGACTTCGTGCTCTGGAGTGGTCACCGACCAAGTTTCGTGCCCCCTGGTGATGGCTTTCACCCTGCTTGAATCCCTCGCTATTGTAATTTGATCAGCCCTTCTTGCCATGATGATGTCCATCGTATGTAAGTTTCATTTTTCCTTGTTGTGATTGGTGGGGGTCAAGATAGTAGCTGTCAGGGGCATGGCTGTTCCTGCCTTGGCTGTAACGACCCGTACATTTAATTATTGAATTATTGTAAATTAATTTGTGAAAATATCATTTTACCCATAGTTTTAAAGGGAGCTCGGAAGTCAATTTTGTGTAGCGCCACATTTGACAGTTTTTGCGGGTATCGTTGCGTAGGTCTCGAACTCACGAGTTCGTAAACATGCGGTATGCAGAAAACGTAGACCATGCGAGCAAATTTTGGGTCTCGATTATTCATAGGCATTTCGATCATTTGTCCTTGGTAGGTATTTATGTTCAGGGGCATTTTGGTCATTTGACCTTGGGAGATATTTAAATACCAGATAGCAGTTCGAAAAGGATAGTTTTCAATTTTGGGGGAAACTCATCCAAAACCCGTGACCAACACCGACCGAAAACCAAAAAAAAAAACCTTGAATTTGGACCTTCAATTTTGGAGAACCTCGATCCATTTCGTTCATATCATCATCTTCTACTCTTTCCCACAAGCACAACCATACCCATCACCGAATGAGGGAAAAAGGACCGAAAACTTCCGATCATTTTTTTGGCCAACATAGGTATGGGTTTAGTGTTTTGAGTTCATTTTTGGATTCCTGGGATTGAGTAGATGAATTTAGATATAAAATTCGGGAAACGGTTGAGTTTTGAAGAAGTTAGGAAAGCTTGAAAATCAACCGGAAATGACGGATTCCGGCGACGGCAACGGTGTGGCCGTCTTCTCCGGTGAGTCATCGGTGACCGATTGAGTCGAGTCAAATCGAGTTAGGTCGAGTGGAACGATCAGGTCGAGTGGATTGGGATCGGGTCGAGTAAACTAGTCGAGTTGAGTTGGACCGGGTCAAGCCGAGCTAGGGCCGAGTCAGACTGGGTCAGTCGCATGGGGCACTGTAGCAATGAGTAGCCGGCGTGTGAGGGCGCGTGTACGCGCGTGACACGTGGTCTGGCCTTCCGTCGGCGCGTGGCAGTATATGGGGTCGAGTCCAAGGTCACGACGGCGTGTGGCTACGGTTTTGGGACGTTTCGGATTGGATTTTGATGGTTTTGCGGCCATAGGAGTTCATTTAGAGCCCCGGTTGGGTAATCCCAATGGTAACGGTTGACCATGGAATGGGTTTTAAGCTCGAGAGGTCAAGGTAGTTAGGTCAATATTGTGTCAAAAGTTCCTTGGGACTAGTGCGTCCATGATTGGGTATTCTATTCGCACTGTGAACGGACTTGGGTTCCGGGATTGCATGAGTATGCATATGTGTAGGTATTGGGTTATACCATGGGATTCTCTGATGATTGGCGTGGACGGTGTTTTTCTCCGCTACATTTTTTAGGGTTCTGCGTTAGAGGGTATGTTTCAGCCAGATCATCGAGGGGTTCTCCAATGTTGGCGTTCTAAGGATCTTTCTCCACCATAGTATTGAGTTATCACTCAGGGGCTCAGGGTGAGCCGAGATATTGAGTTATTAGTCGGGGGCTCTGGGTGTGCCGGAATATTGAGTTATCAATCGGGGGCTCAAGACGAGCCAGGGTACTGAGTTATCACTCGGGGGCTCGGGGTGAGCCGAGATATTGAGTTATCACTCGGGGGCATAGGATGAGCCGCGATATTGAGTTATCACTCGGGGGACTCAGGACGAGTAGGGATATTGAGTTCAACTCAGGAGAAGTCAGTAAGACTCAATTCAATCAAGTCTGGTTCCTTCGTTATCCGGGTCAGTGGGTTGGTATGGGCGGTGACCCAGATGGACGAGCCAATTATCTTGTGTTATTACTGTAGAGGATTCGACCGGGACTGACGTACTGACAATTAATATCAGAGCTCATGTCAGAGAGTGTTACCTTTTCGAACCACCACTATTCTGAGGTTTCAGAGGTGACTTGTATGTTATCATGCGTCAGATAGGTAGGTGTGGTCAGTAAGTTCAAAGGTTCTGTCTGGAACCCTGTAAGGTTTAATAAATATATTTAAGGATAAAGGGTATTCCTGGTATTAAATTTTGAGGAAAAAGAGTTGTCATACCGGATAAGGGCTTTTAACAGATTTCGAGGTGAAATTCGAGAAGGGTCCTTACATTGGATGTTGTTCCCTAGGGGTGTTGAGTACGAGGATGTCCTAGTCTCCTGGTGGGGGTGTGGAAGAATTCTGCCTTGGCATGGATTGTTGAATGCAGCCTTGTCATCGGTGTCCCGGCAGCGGGAGTATTCGAGGCTGAACCTGGCGGCATATTTTTGAAGTGTTTCCTCCTTTTCCTGCCTAAGGGAAACGTGATATTCTGTGGAGACCAGTCAATCCGTCTGAATCATGAAATGGTTGAGAAAGGTTGTCTGAAGCTCATCGAAGGAGTCGATGGTATTGGGGGCCAGACGGTAGAACCAATTGAGAGTCGCGCCGATGAGAGTGGAGCTAAAGATCAGACATTGGACCTCGTCTGTCACGTTTTTATATGCCAGGGTGGAGACATAGTTGTTTAGGTGGGTGACGGGGTCCTCATTTCCCGTGTAGGGAGCTATCTTTAAAGGTTTGACCTTGAACCTTTGTCTTGACCGAATGATTTGGTTGGCTAAACGAACGGTGCTAGTTTTCCCCTAAGTCGGTGCCTTGCCCTTTTCTTTATCTGTCTCAAGGTTGTGCACCCAGCATAGGAGGATGTGTACCAGGGCATTGCCTTGTTGAGGTGGGGGCGGGTTCAGTTGGTGTTCATCTTGATCGTCACCTCTCACTTGGTGATCTCGATTTCTCCTTCGGCCGTGGGAGTAACTCCCTGCGATTGAGCTAATCTCGTCTTGGGTTTCCCGGTCGTTTGCCCTTGGTTGCTGTTCAGGACTTCTAGTCCTCTCTAATCCTCTTGGTCATGAACCATACCAGAGGCGTGTCCCGCGGTTTGCCGGCCAACTGTGGTTAGGATGGGTAGGGGGGGTGTCGCATTACCCTGGGGGTCTGATGTAGCATAAGTAAGGCGAAGAGGTTCTAACTCGATTTACTGATCGTCTAGTAGTTGTCGAGCGTCCGGGTAGATTTCGGTTGAGAAGGTATGGCACCGCTTTGTGGCTGGATGAGTAATCGACTTCCGGATGAGCTGGGGCGAACCCTAGCATGTGGCTTCTTGTGTTTGTCCGAGGGAATTCACTCGAAGACAGGTTGGTCGATGGGGATCTGATCGGTTGCGATCTGGTCGGCCTGTATAGGATCAATTGGTCCTTTGTCTCGAGGTTCATTAGGATGGGACAACCTTACAAGGGTGAGTGTGCTCTCATACTGCTATGACAAGACCTGATTCTTAGCTTCCATCTTGGAGTTGTGAGCCCTGAGCTCAACCACTTCTCCTTGGAGTAGGTGCTTAGCGTGTCAACAATTAAAAGTAGAGAGGCAGAAACCATATGGGGCACTACAACCGTTACCTATTCCTGAATGGAAGGGGGACCACATTTCTATGGATTTTGTCTATAAACTTCCTAGGATGCAAAAAGGACATGATGGAATCTGGGTAATTGTTGATAGAATCACAAAGTCTGCACATTTCTTGCCAGTACGGGAAGATTACCATATGAGTCAGTATGCCAAGTTGTTTGGGGATAAAATCATAAGGTTACATGGGACTCCATAGTCGATTGTATCAGACAGAGATCCTAGGTTTACCTTGAAGTTTTCGCGGAGTTTGCAGAAATCCTATGGAACTACATTGCATTTCAGTACAACTGTTCATCCTTAGACTAACGGTCAGTCTGAGAGGACAATTCAGATTTTGGAAGATATGATGAGAGCTTGTGTACTACAGTTTAAAGGAAACTAGGATTCACACCTGGCTTTGATGGAGTTTGCATTCAACAACAGCTATCAATCTAGTATTGGGATGGCTCATTTTGAAGAACTGTATGAGAGACAATGCAGAACACCGATATGCTGGACTGAGGTATGTGAGAGAAGATTGTTGACACCATAGGTTGTGGAAATGACAAAGGAAAAGATTCGGATCATCAAGGAAAGGCTGAAGGTAGCTCAGGACCGCTAGAAAAGCTATGCGGGCCAACGGATCAGAGACCTTGAATTTTAAGTCGGAAACTGGGTTTTCTTGAAATTATCCCCTTGGAAAGGAGTTGTACATTTTGGTAGACGAGGTAAACTGAGTCCTCACTTCATCGGACCTTATGAGATTGTTGAAAGGATAGGGCCAGTGGCTTACAGACTTGCTTTACCTCCAGAATTGACAAAGGTTCACGATGTATTCCATGTATCCATGTTCCAGAAGTACTTGTTCGATTAATCTCATGTATTGGAGGCACAACCAATTGAACTGAGAGATGATTTGATTTTTGTGGAGCAACCAGTGCAACATCTAGGTTGGAAGGGTCAGACGTGGGCATATCCAGAGGCGGAGGCATTACATTTCAACTGCACATTTACTTAGAGTAAGATATTTATTTATATATTTTTTTATCCTACCCATATACTCAGATAAGTCTTTTGGACTGAGTGTAAAATTGTCCTTACATCGCTGGATGATTGTGTTGTTGGAATTTGGAGTGTTATCTAATCCTTCGTCTGACAGGTGGAAGACAGTTAACAAGTCCTTAAAAGGAGATTCTACCAGATTTTTTGGCAGAATTCTCATAATATTTTTGCAAGGGCTTAAGGGTATTTTAGGAATTTTATTAAGTTGTCAAACGGGAGCAGGATTTTTCCAGGGTTTCGAGAGGAAATTCGGAAAGGGTCCTGTCACCAAAGGTTAGCAGAGTTGTTAATTTTTTTTACAAAGAATACCCATATCTATTATTTAGGCTTTTTACAATTCTATGGAAACCCATATTTAATTTTTCTAAATAAATTAATAATGTATTTGTTTTATTGTTAATAGAGAAATTAATTGGATAAAAACACATAAAATTAAACTTTTTCTCTTATTTTTGGAGTGATATTAATTTTCTTTTTCAGAATAAATATAATATAAAATTTCTTATTTAAATTAGATTATGTTTCGAATTTTAAAACATAAAATGAATTATTTAAGATAATTTTTTACCTATGAAATAAAATTTCATTTGTAATTAATTTCTTTTTAAAGAATGAAAACAGGAATAATCGCATTAGGCCTCATCCTGCATTAAGACGACCCTGGTATGATGAACTGTATTGAGAGTCAGAGATTATGAGGAAATTTTTTTTGAAGATAAGATATTAAATTCATTGAACAACAAGGACAATACAATAAAAGGCAGAGTTTGTGCATACATGTGGTCTCGTTAAAACTTTGTCTTTCTAAACCTTGTCCACCGTTGTCACCGTCTATCAGTACCACCATATATAGTCGCCTTAGCGGAATACCGTCCACGACAATTAGCAGATATTCCGATCAACCATGATTGACACCATCACCACCAATGGAGGACCGCGATCGTTCGATCAAAACCCACCAGGCCGCATCACGAGTAAAATCCCCTTGAAGGCAGATATGGCTCCTGAAGAAAAGAGTTTCACTAGCAACCTAATCCATCGGGAAGCTGAAACCCGTAACCATGATGAACACCGTGACGATAGAACAAAAAAGGGAAGCTTGAAGACGCGCAAACTCTGGTGAACTGGACACCAAAAATCGGTTGGATTGGTTTGGTTTATTCATTACATTCTTATGGGTACCAAGGATAAAACCCCCAAGACCCGAAGAGAATCGGACCAAGAAGAAGTTTTTTAGGAGAAAATTTTTTTGAAGGTCCAGGGTTTAAATGGAATATGGGGAAAATTATATTCTCTATTGAAATTGACAAGGATTACCTTGAATCAAGGAAAATGGCATTCATGGCACAGAGGGTGATGCTTATTCTTTCACTAAATAGGCGGCTATGATGATTTATCTCTATGGAAATGTTTTTTTTTTTTTCCTTTTCCGTTGGCTTGAGGTAAAGCGGAGGATGAATTATGGGACCTGGTTCCATGGATTTGGATTGGAATATGTGCTGTCTCTCTGCATAAACATTATGATCATTCCAACTCTGAAATCTATGTCCGAATGTGCATGGCTTTTGCTTTGTCCACTAGAATTCAATCACCATAACCTAGATCGAGCTTACGAACAAATAAACTCATCAGTACGTCGATGAATTACAAAACACTTGGGACATGGAGAGGGTGGGATAGCTAGCTGCAACGTTAATCATGTGATAATTAAATTGCTCTCTTCTGGTTTAGATATCACTTTTGCTATTAAATTCACTTCACAAACGTAATAGTTTCTTAATTCGATCATCTAGAATTGTTTTCGTGTTTGGCATTGGGAAGAACTCTGCCATTTATTAGAAGGGGAATGCACTCAGATATGAAACAAAATTGACATCAAATTAAGAATTTCATAAAAAGACCATTCAATTTCATTTAGCATTTTTAGTGCATACTTCAACAAATCGATCTTACTCAATAGATGCAATCATACGAGTATCAATAAAAAATTTGCATGGAAAACATCTAGAATTTGGACTGAAGGGTTTTGATGACGGATTTGTCGACCTGGAAAGCCTTGGCAAGAGTATCCTCTGAAATTGGAGGGTTGGATCCAAAGACAGCATTACCAACGGGGATGATTCCTGGGTTTTGGCTGCTCCAAGCAACCAGTACGACGGCATTTGTGGAACCCGCATTTCTCGCATAGTGAACAAGTCCGATAGGGCACACAAAGACATCACCCTTCTTAATGATCTTTGAGAAGAGCTTGAACTCAGGGTTTGAGGTCACAAACCCAACATCCAGGCTGCCTTCTAAAACTATTATAAGCTCAGTGGCCCGGGGATGAGTGTGGGGAGGGGCAATACCCCCTACTCTAAAATCGACGCGTAATAAGGAGATGCCAAAGGTGTTGAGTCCTGGAATTTGACCCACAGTCGCTGGTGTCACACTTAGCCCATAAGGGTTTGAGGTGTTGCCGGGGATGTCAAGTCCACTCAACGAGAAATGCTCCACTGTTGCTAGCTTGGGGTCCAAGCAAGGCAGCCCATTCACTCTTGTCACTGACATGCACAAAGACAATTAACAAACCAACACAAATTAGTTAATCTCGATCATTGTAGTTTACATATTTCTAATTTCAAATTAAACTGGAGATTTTGACACGAACCTGAGTTAGATCTGTCTGCAATGCAGAAATCTTGCAATGGACTAGAATCAGAAGCAATGACCTGCAGAGCCCATGTCATGGCTAGGAAAGTAGTCAATATGATCAAACCTTGGTTTGCCATCGTAGTTCTTCACCTCGATCAATTGCTATATGGGATTAATAGAAATGCAAAGATTGAGAGGGATGTGATGCAATTGAGTGCCAACTTGCATATTTATAGAGATGGTAGAAGTAGAACTGGATGCATATTTAGAATATATAGATTTTTATAGAATGTAATTAATTTGTATATATTTAGTATATTTAGATTTTTGTTGATTTTAATCAAAAAAATATTTCTTGTAGGGAAGGAAAAATATTCTATATTAATTCATGAATTATGAAACAAAATACATATCTTTTTTTCGTCTTAACAAAAAATATATATCTATAATCTATTAATTATTAATATATATATATATATATATGGGAAAGAATAAAGGTTATGTTTGGAAATTTGGATCTCCTAATTTTTCTATTTTCTTAACATTTCATAAACTTTTGATATTGACCGTTCATGCCCAACCTAGGGCTCTTAATTAGTTTTAGACTTTTTTTGTCAATTGATAAGGCTCTAAATTAGTTTTAGACTTTTTTAGTCAATTAATAAGGCTCTTAATTAGTTTATACTTTCTTTATCAATTAAAAAAATTTATTCCTGTGGTGAATGAGTTTCCAGAGGATCTTCCAGGGTTACCACTTCACACTACAATAAAATGGATGTTGCCCGACTAGAGTTTGCCCGACGAAGGAAATATTGTCGGGTAAGCAAACGTTGCCCGACGGATGAGAAGACTCGCCGGATAACATGTTGGCGGGAAGAGCAACCCGTTGGCGTGCAAAATTGGAAGGTGTTGCCTGACGATTTGTACCCCCCGTCGGGTAACATTAATTACAACGACGAATAATCGTCGTCGTGTAACACTTGGCGTTGACACAAAGTTGCCCGACGAATCATTAAAGATTGCCCTGCGAATGTGGTGCGTCGGGCAAAAGGCTAAATACACTAAATAACCGAGACTCTCACTTTTCTTCTTCTTCTTCTTCCTCTTCTCTGCTTCATCACTCATCTGCTCTCTCTCTCAATCTCTCACTCACTCACTTTCTTTTCTCTACCTAATATTATCATCTCATCACCATTTAACTACAAATCAAGTACTTTTTTCTCTATCAATCACCAACCATCAAATTTAAGGTTTGAATTTTTTTTTTTTTGGTTTTGAAATTTTGATTTTTGATTGGGAATTAATTATGTTTTGTATTTTATGAATTTTGTGGTTGATTTGAAATAATACTTATAAAAAGGTATGAGTGTTTACCTCTCAATTTAATTTTGTTAAGAATGTTGGATATATATAATTATGTTAGGAAATTTTGTATTTATTTTGGAAACTGTGTAGACAATGTTTGGAATTTGTGGAAATTACAAAATTTGTTAGGAAAATAGAAAATATGTTAGGAAATTAGGAAATTTTGTTGTAAAATAGGAAAATTAAAAATATGTAATGACATGATTGAAATTAGAAAATATGTTTGGAAATTAGGAAAAATGTTAGGAAGTTAGGGAAATAGAAAATATGTTAGGAAATTAGAAAGTTTTGTAATAAAAAAGGAAAATATAACAATATGTAATGAAATTATTGAAATTAGAAAATATGTTTGGAAATTAGAAAATATGTTAGGAAAATAGGGAAACAGAAAATATGTTAGGAAATTATGAAATTAGAAAATATTTTGGGAAAATAGGAAAATAAAAAATATGTAAAGAAATTAATAAAATTCGAAATTATGTTTGGAAATTAGAAAATATGTTAGGAAAATAGTGAAATAGAAAATATGTTAGGAAATTAGGAAATTAGAAAATATTTTAGGAAAATATGAAAATAAAAAATACGTAATGAAATTATTGAAATTAGAAAATATGTTAAGAAATTAGAAAATATGTTAGGAAAATAGGGAAATAGAAAATAGGGATCAACAGTTCATTGCCTTTGCACGTAGTCATTGTAGTGATACAAGATGTATCAGGTGTCCATGTCGTAAATGTAACAACGGCAATTGGATGCCGTTGAATGAGATCCAAACTCATCTGGAATGGAATAGGATCGTACACAACTACACTAATTTGATCTATCACGGTGAAGAAATATTTTCCCCATCGACACCTTGGGTTACCGGGACCCGTCGGGATGAAAGTGGTTTGGATCGGCGATGTTATAATGATCAAGTCGTTGAGTTATTAACCGATGCTTTTCCTCCCGCATAAGATGTTATGGAAGATGATGCGCCAAGGTTACAACCCGAAGACTCTGAGCTCCATTACGAGAGATTGTTGAAAGAAGTTCAGCACGAATTGTACCCCGGTTGTAAATCATTTTCGGTTCTAGGGGCAATTGTGGACTTGATGCACATGAAAGTTGAGTATAATCAAACGAACAAGCATTTTGATCACATGATGGCCATCATCATCCGAATACTCCATGAAGACAACTGTCTGCCAAAAGATCATTATAGCTCGAAGAAGTTGTTGAAGGGCCTTGGTTTAGGGTATATCAAGATCCATGCATGCAAGAACAACTGTGCATTGTTTTACGGTGAATTCGAGCAGCTTGACAAATGTCCCATGTGCAATGAGCCTAGGTTTCAAAAGAACAAGATTCCTAGCAAGGTGTTGTGTTATTTTCCACTGAAGCCAGGGTTACAAAGATTCTACATGTCATCCCACACAGCCTGTGATATGAGGTGGCATAGGGATGAACGCATTGATGATGATGTACTGAGGCATCCGGCGAATGGAGAGGCTTGGAAAGAATTTGATAAAATGTATCCCGAGTTTGCTGCGGAGACAAGAAATGCAGATTAAGGATCGCTACTGACGGGTTTAATCCATTTGGGAGTTTTACAAAGCCCTATAGCACTTGCCGGTTGTTATGGTTCCGTATAATTTTCCTCCTTGGAGATGCATGAAGAAAGAATTCACAATCCTGAGTAATTTGATACCGGGGCCCAAATCGCCAAGTAATTCCATCGATGTGTATTTGCGGCCGTTGATTGACGAGCTAGTGGATCTGTGGGAAAATGGTGTCCAAACATACGACAAGTGCAGTGGAGAAATATTCACCCTACGAGCGTCCGTAATGTGGACAATTAATGATTTTCCTGCTTATGGTATGTTATCGGGATGGAGCACCAAAGGCTATCTTGCTTACCCGACATGTGGACCAGACACAACGTCCTTTTGGCACGCATCTAAGGTATTCTACTTGGGTGCGAGAAGGTTTCTACCCTGGGATTACCGATGGCGAATGCAATCTGACTCATTTGATGGTAAATCAGAGTTAAGAGGTCGACCAAGGGAGAGGTGCGGTGATGAGATATTATCCAAACTGAACAGTATGCATGATTTCATCACACGAAGATCGAAACCAGCCAACCAGGAAAATTGGACGAAAAAAAACATATTCTTCCGGTTGCCATATTGGTCGAAATTGAAAATTAGACACATCGCCGATCCTATGCACATCGAGAAGAATGTTGCTGAGAGTGTTGTGAGAACGACTTTACCCATTGAAGGAATGTCAAAGGACACAAAAAAGGCTCTTAATTAGTTTAGACTTTCTTTATCAATTAAAAATTTTTATATAAAAACTTAGCCATCTTCCTAAACCCTGAACCCTAAACCTAGCCATCTTTTTCGTTCCCTCGTTTATTAATTCCTGCAAGAATCCAATCCTTCCATACCCACCGAGAGCAAAGCCTTGCACCTTCACACCCTCTACATATAGTGATCTTTATTAGTTTAAGTTCCTTTCACTACAATAAAATCCAAGTTGCCCGGCGAAATAACATCGTCGAGCAACAGTAGACCTCCGTCGAGTAACACTGAAAACGGCGAATCGCCGTCAGGTAAGCTACGTCGGGCTATTGCAGTCGAGCTTTGACCTTACTCGACGAGAACAGTGTATTTGTCAAGCAAATTCATCCTGCCTGGCGGTATAGTTCGTCGCTGACGTCTTCGTCGAGCAACATAAAGTCAACATCATATTACTGTCGGGTAAGGTTTCGCATATCCGTCAGCTAAGGTTTTAAATATCCATCGGGTAACAATTCAAATATTTGTCGGGTGAGTTTTTACACATCTGTCGGGTAACATTATACACACCCGTCGGGTAATGTTATACACATCCGTCGGGTAACGTTATACATACCCGTCAGGTAATATTATACACACCCGTCGGGTAACGTTATACACACATGTCGAGTAACGTATTACACATCCGTCAGGTAATATGTCCCACATTCATCGGGTACAGTTTTAAAAAATTCAGTTTGTATGCCCAACGTATTGACTGTTCGTCAGGCAAACTCTGAATATTTAAAATATATTTTTAATAAATTATATAATTAAATAATAAAAAATTAATATTTTAATTAAAAAATTCAATTAAAAGAATCAAAATAAAATAAAATTAATATTTATAAAAATTAATGTAATGTTTTTACATCATTAAAACTAAAAAAATATTTTACATATAGTACACTCTAACTAGCAGTCGAGGGGTTAAAGTAGCCTGGATCCTAAGGGCCTGTTGGGTGGGCGGTGAGAAAATGTCATCCAATCCACGGTCACCCAAACGATCAAGGACTTTGGCAAGGGCATTCTTGATTTGGAGGTTTTGGGCTTGGATCTCCGCATATTGGGCTTTGATATGAGCATTTTTAGCTTGGATGAACTCGAAGTTTCTCCTAAGGTCTGATGTCTCCTAGGGATTGCCTATCCGAGATGAACTCGACGACTGAGTCTAGATATCCCGCACAATCTTGTCGCCCGCCCCCCAAACTACCCTCCTTGGGCGCCTCCCAAGTTCTTGCTCCAGAATGGCGATCGACATGTCGACATTAAGAAGCTGCTGCTCCAACGGCACTTCTGGATGCTGTTGGGTGAGCTCAGCTTGTGTCTGCTGGACGTCTTGCTCCATCACATCCTACAAATTCGAATAAATATTAATTAGAAATATAATTATCAAATTCAGAAAAAATATTTAATCTTCAAAAAATATACTTACATGAATTCGATCAGCCTCTTGATCCCCCCGTCTAGCGTACACCTGCCACCAGGCATCCACCTCTAGGAACATCGACCCGACGATGCGTTGATCCTCCTGCCGAGCCGATAAGGATCGCGACCCCCCATGGTGGTTGAATTTCTTCGCTCCCCAGTTCGATGTGTTGGCGATTGATTTCCGTTTTTCATTCGTAAAACTGAAAATTAGATTTTAAAATAGAAAATAACATAAAAATTAAATAATTTAATTAATTAGATAGATAATACTTACCAGATAGGTGGGTAACACGAAATGGTCACACAACCACCACCACCCTGGCAGTTTCGGCCCGTCCGACTCCTCCAGAGAATTTTCCCGAGCTTCCTCCGAGGAAGACCAAGTCAAGAAGTACTTGTGGAGCTCGTACTTCCAGTTGGCGTACCGTAACTGCTAGTGGTGGCTCAGGTATCTACTGAGCTCGATGTTCTCCAGGTCGAAATCAAAATTAATCTGCAATCAATTATTAAAGTTAGTAAAATAATTAAAACCTATGAAATTAATGTTAAAAATGGGAAAAAAAAACATACCGATAACTCTCCCCCCTACAACGCGTGATCTCCTCCGGGGTTTGGGTTCTGAAAGTCTCCCCCATCATCAGAGACTTGGTGCGAAGAATCGCACCATTGTCATGTACGAGGAGGCTGTGAATTTTGGCCGGCGCGGACCGGAGGCGCGGCACGTACACCACCATTATCTTTGCATTTGTTGTCCTGCAAATCCGCTGGGATGTCAAACTCAGTTTATCTCGCGCACGTTCACCGACCTACTTGCAAATTCGATGAACATTGGTAAATAAAATGAGTAACAAATAAAAAAAGGTTGGTTAAATAAACTAAATAAAAAACTTACCCTTAAGGAGTGCTCCGACATTAGACCCTGTTTCGTCTGCTCCGATGTCGTCCTATGAAGGCTGGGGTCGGTACGGGGTTCCCCCAGTTTCTTGCTATGCTGTCGACGAGCCGATTGGGCACCAGGTCGCTGATGGACCGACATCGGTGCCTGAACCGACGCTGCTGTTGAGGCAACCGAGCCAGGGGCTGCCTCCTCTAGTGCATGATCATCAATGGGATCAGGGCAAGGGCAGGTCCTAGACGTGATTAAGGTGCGATGCGACATCTACAATAACAAATATAAATTAATTAATATAAAATTAACCAACATATTTTTAATTAAAAAAAAACATTTTTAATATTTAATATTAAATTAAAAAAATAAAAATAAAATCACATTTAAAATTAACCAACATTTTATAATTCCAATAAACGTAAATAAATAAAGCAATAATTTTTTTTAGTAATAATTAGTAATTTGGTATCTAAAAACAAAAACCACCAAATTCTAATTTTTTTAAATAAATCCAACACAAACGAAAATTAAACTTAAAAAACTAATTAATCCAAACGTACTAAACTAAAAATTCACAACATTATACCTAAATTTTTAAATCAAAATTTTGGGACCAAAATCAAACTTACAAATTAATCCAAACATATAATAATAATATCCAAATCCTAAAATTCACAAATTAAAAATTTATAAAACTCACATTTCCAAAATTCACTTACACTACACCATATCAAAATTTCACAAAATTGTTTTTAAAATTCAAATACCCAAAATTCATAAAATTCACATATCCAAAATTCACATAAATTTCATATCCAAAATCATAACAAAAATCATAACATTATATCAATTTCAACATTATACCAAACATCAAAATTTCAACATTAACAATAACAATTAACAATAACAATATCCAATTTCATAAATTCTTTTTTCAACTCAAAGTTAACAATAAACCAATATATATACATTAACATTAACAATAACAATAACAATAAACCAATAACAAATATATATCCAAATATATATACATTAACATTAACAATAACAATTAACAATATCCAATTTCATAAATTCTTTTTTCAAATAAAAATTAAAATTAAACTAATATATATACATTAACAATAGAGAGAGAGAGAGAGAGAGAGAGAGGGACAATGAGTTCGACCTTCAAGGAAATCGGGGAGAGCTCGGTCCGGCGAGGGGAACTGTCAGGACCCGTCCCGAATTTCCCCTCGAAACCTAGGAAGAACCCTGATCCCGTCTGACAACCTAAGGAAAGGTTCCCAAAATACCCTTCAATCCTTACAAATTATAATAATAATAAGTACTTCCACTTGTCAGACAAGGGATTCAAGCACTCAATAATTCCCGTAATTAATGACCAACCAAATACAATATAATATCATAGCGTCTAAGTAGGATCAAGAGTACAATTTAGATATCCTACTCAAGTATAACTAAACAGCGCAGCCGAAAGTACTAATGCCTCTGCCTCGAGAGAAGTGTCCGCGTCAACTCAACTCAACTACCTGAAGGGGGTTTAAACACAAAAGTTGTGAGTGGACAAAAATAATCATTTATAAATTCTTTTTCGAGGAAATACCTTTCTCCCCCTTCATTTATAAAACCATGTATGCATCACATAAAATAGTTTATGATATAAAAACATTATTTGAAACCATCGAAATTCCATTTCTCTTTAAAACCACTTAGTTGGACTCACATAAAATCTGTATAATGAAAATACCTCGTGGTCCACAGTTTGGTTTGAAAATTCTCTTCAATGGAGTTAAAAATTATTTAATTCCACCTGGACACATAATATCTCAAATCCACTGTTCCCGACATATCCACAACACACCAGGGTATCCCTTGAGATGTGTTAAAATCTGTACTACGCGTAGACAACCTCGCAACCCGGCGGAGCAAGACCCCTCAACACCAAAGTCGAAGCCCTCAACAACCAACGGAGCAAAACCCCTCAACACCAGTCTGAGTAATTGTAACCATCGGGATAGAAAACCAGTGAAAACCAAATTCTTGTTTTGAAATCTTTGTTTCTTGGACTAAGCCAAATTCTTTTAAAAGTCATTTTATGGCCAAAACCAGTAATATCATAATTACGGGTCTAAACCCAAATCACAGGCTCAAATAGTTACCACGTCAAAACGATATCAAAATCGAGTACAAAAACCAGGCCATTTCTCAAACACACTTTCACTGAAATATTGGAAAACATGTGTCCAGCATCATTTCTAAATTCCAGAAATTCATTGCACCCATACATAACAGTATTTAAATCAAAGATATATTTATGCAAGCATTTTAGTTTATAAACCAAAAGTCCACTCACAAACTTGTCCAAGCAAGCTCAATCCCGAAATGTACGCTCCCCTGAAGTTCCTGGAGCAGTATCGCCTGTCCAAATTAATAATCGGGATTACCAGCTAATAATAAGAACCTTAAATATAGACCCCCTAATCCCCGGGAGGTCTACCTATGCTAGCCTAGAAAACGCAGCAACTTCAAATGCCCAAAACAACCCCTAAACGACGTCCAATCGACCCAAGACCTGCACCAACAGATCCGGAAAGTCAAAAACTAGTTGTCTCGTGCCACCGTGACCTCAGACTCGGCCCCACGCGCCGACGGAAGGTCGAAACACGCACCCACGCGCCGCCACACGTTCTCACGCCCCGGTCATGTGCCTGCTACAGTGCCCACGCGCCTGGACCGGTCCAACCCGACCCAACTCGGCCTGACCCAATCCAACTCGTCCCGGTCAGTACACTCAACCCAACCGGTTCACTCGACCCGACTGGCCCGACCGATTCACTCGGCCCGACCGGTCACCGGTGACGCGCAGGAGAAGATGACCGGCTGCCGGCGCCACCGTCTGGTTTTAGTCGGAATCCCCCATTTCCAGCCGAAACTTCAAACTTTTATAACTTCCTCAAAACTCAACCATTTTTCACAAATTTTACTTCTAAATCTATCTACTCAAACCCAAGAATCCAAATATGACCTCAAAACCACAAACACGTACCTGTGTAAGCCGGAAAATCGATTGGAAGGTTCGGTTATTCTTGTGCTCAGTTCGGCATCTCCCGTGGTCCTCTCCTTCGATGGTTAGTACGGTTGTGATCGTGGGAAGGAGTAGAATACGATTAGTGGATCAATAATTGAAGTTAAAGCCTTGAATCAAAAGTTGACTTTGTGGGTTTTTGGTGTGTTTTTCGCACGGGTTCGCTGGTTTTGAGAGAAAATGGGTGGTTCAGAGAGATGCGATTATGATGATGAAATGATGTGGATCAGATTAATCTAATTTGGGTGGTTAAAAATATCTCCCCTCTATGGAAAATTACCAAACTGCCCTTACACGTCTAGACCCATTACTTTCGTACACGAACTCTGTTTTCCGCGTGCCGCCTGTCTACGAACTCGTGAGTTCGAGACCCACGCAACAGTATCCAAAACACCACCTAAAATGTTCCGAAACATAATTTGATTTTCACGCCATTAACAAGCAAGGGTAAAATCATCATTTTACATAAATAATTTACATAAATCCAATAATTGAAATTTCGGGTTGTTACAGGAGCATCGGCGACGGCAAACCTCGGTGAGAGAGAGGTAGCGTCTTTGACTGCTGGGGCAGCGGATTGAGGGAGAGCAACAAATAGTCTGTGGTGGAAACTGAGAGCAAAGAACGGAAGAGATATAGAGAGCTAGGAAGAAAAAGTCGGATAAACGGCAGAAAATGAAGCACAAGGAAGAAGAAGAAGATTCGGTCTGATTTATGTCTCTGATTGACAATGCCCGACGAATGGGTTCGTCGGGCAACAATTTAATGATTCATCAGGTATTAAAAACTGGTGGAAAATCGTCGGGTATTTCGTTCCACATCCGTTGGGTAACTCTTCACTATCCTCGTCGGGTAACTTATTCTCGATCCGTTGGGTAACATGTTTCATATCCATCGGGTTAATGTAAACATATCCGTCGGGCAATATTCAAGAATATTTAGGCGAAACATCTGTCGGGTAACATTATAAAATAGCCAACGGGTAAGTATAGTTGTCGGTATCCGTCGGGTAACAGTTCAAAATGCGTCGGGTAAGGATACCGGTCGGTAATCCGTCGGGTAATAATTTCACACTCCGTCGGGCAACAAAACACGGTACTTTTGAGAATCCGCGAAAATTTAGGTGCAGGGTTCGTCGGGCAATATTCAAAACAGTCGTCGGGTAAGAGCACCGGTAGGTAATCCGTCGGGTAACATTTACAATATCCGTCAGATTACACTACGCGGGAATTTTGAGATTTCGCGAAAATTTACCCGACGACATGTAAGGACCCTTCCCGAATTTTCCCTCGAAACCCGGAAAGAACCCTTATCCCGTCTGACAGCTCTTTACTTCAAAATTTAAACACCAGAAATACCCTTTGTTCTGGAATAATTTTTATTAAACCTTACAGGGTTCCCGACAAAACCTCTGTACTTACTGATCACTCCTACATGTCAGACGCAGGATAGTATACAGGTCGAAGCCAAGACCTCGGAATAGTGGTGGTTCAAATAGGAACACCCTATGACACCAAAGTCGGTAGGTCAGACACTGCTGACATCTCTACTGGAATACCACAAGACAACAAACTAGTCAAAAACTTGTGAACCAACCATAATTCGTCCCTCTGGGTCACCGCCCACACCAACCCACTGACCCGGCTGACGAAGTATTTTCATAGGTTGATTAAGCCCATGAAAATTGTCGTCTGGTTCATATTAGAGCCGGATATGTCCTCGGCTATCATATCGTATCATCAGCCGGTATAACCTTCGGCTATCATAACATATCAGTCGGCATATCTCTCGACTATCATATCCCTAGCCACCAGGGTATCCCTTGGGGTGTGCTAGTCATGTATCATATCATATCAGTCGTCATATATCTCGACTATCATAACATATCAGTCGGCATCTCTCGACTATCATATCCCAAGCCACCAGGGTATCCCTTGGGGTGTGCTAGTCATGTATCATATCATATCAGTCGGCATATATCTCGACCATCATATCATATCAGTCGGCATCTCTCGACTATCATAACATATCAGTCGGCATCTCTCGACTATCATAACATATCAGTCAGCATCTCTCGACTATCATAACATATCAGTCGGCATCTCTCGACTATCATAACATATCAGTCGTCATCTCTCGACTATCATATCATATCAGTCGGCATCTCTCGACTATCATAACATATCAGTCGGCATCTCTCGACTATCATAACATATCAGTCGGCATTTCTCGACTATCATAACATATCAGTCGGCATCTCTCGACTATCATAACATATCATTCGGCATCTCTCGACTATCATATCATATCAGTCGGCATCTCTCGACTATCATAACATAACAGTCGGCATCTCTCGACTATCATAACATATCAGTCGGCATCTCTCGACTATCATAACATATCAGTCGGTAAGTATCCTCGACCATCGTATCATATCATATCAGTCGGTAAGTATCCTCGACCATCGTATCATATCATATCAGTCGGTAAAAATCCTCGACCATCATATCATATCATATCAGTCGGTAAGTATCCTCGACCATCATATCATATCATATCATATCAGTCGGTAAGTATCCTCGACCATCGTATCATATCATATCAGTCAGTAAGTATCCTCGACCATCGTATCATATCATATCATATCAGTCGGTAAGTATCCTCGACCATCGTATCATATCATATCAGTCGGTAAGTATCCTCGACCATCGTATCATATCATATCAGTCGGTAAGTATCCTCGACCATCGTATCATATCATATCAGTCGGTAAGTATCCTCGACCATCATATCATATCATATCAGTAGGTAAGTATCCTCGACCATCGTATCATATCATATCAGTCGGTAAGTATCCTCGACCATCGTATCATATCATATCAGTCGGTAAGTATCCTCGACCATCGTATCATATCATATCGTATCAGTCGGTAAGTATCCTCGACCATCGTATCATATCATATCGGTCGGTAAGTATCCTCGACCATCGTATCATATCATATCAGTCGTTCACCGGGTTCACCGTTAATAACGGATCCTCGTCCCGAGTCCTAGCCTCCCTCAATATGACCAAATCCGATAAACTCATGCAACAGGGTCAAAACCCAAATCATTGACTCTATAATTTCCTCGTCAAAACAATATCAAAATCGAGTCTAAAACCTTGATGTTTCTCAAATCACACTTTCACAGTAATAGTGGAAAACATGTATACAGTAATCATTTCTCAAAATACAGAAATTCAATGCCACAATACATAACAGTATTTAAACAAGGATATTTGGATGCATGTATTTCAGTTCATAAAACAAAAGTCTACTCACACACATCAACCAACCCTTAATTCATGGACGCTCTAGCCCCAGCAACACATGCAAAATAATGTCCCAACTACCTTGACTTCCTGAGCTCAAAACCCGCTAATACGGTCAACTATTACCGCTGGGATTGCCCAAAACAACCTCTAAATGACGTCTGATCAACCTCAAACCTGTACCATCAGATTCGGAACGTCGAAAACTAGTTACCACGCGTCGCCGTGACCTCAGTCTCGGCTCCACGCGCCGCCGGAAGGTCGGCACACGCGCCCACGCGCTCTCACGCGCCGGCCACGCGCCTGCTACAGTGTTCACGCGCCTGCACCGGTCCAACCCGGTCCGGCTCAACCTGATCCGGTCCAACTCGACCCGACCGGTTCACTCAACCCGACTGATTCACTCGACCCGACCGGTCACCGGTGACTCGCCGGAGAAGACAACCGGACTGCCGTCACCGTCGCCGGAGGCTGGCTAGAGAAGATGACCGAACCGCCACCTCCGCCGCCGTCTAGTTTGCCGGAATCCCCCATTTCCGGCCGAACTTCAAGGTTTTCTAACTTCTTCATTTCTTAACCTTTTTTCACGATCTACACATGGAAATTTATCTACATTTCACCAGGAATCCAAATATGAGGTCAAAGTTCCGAGATCGTACCTGGTTTGGCTGAAAAACGACCGAGAAGGTTCGGTTCACCTCCCTCCTCCATCCGTTGCCTACAGCGGTGCTCCCGCTCCAATAGCTACCCCAAAATGCTCGTGGGGTCCCGGGGAAGATCCTCCCGACCTTGGTTTCGCTCAAATCGGATCGAAATCCATGCGATGAAAATCAATTTTCCTTTTTCACACCGGGGGGGGGGGGTTTCGGGTAGGAGAGAGAGAGAGAGACCGAATTGACCAATCTCCCGAGGAGAGAGAAAAATATCTACTATATAGTTCCAACTTCTCCAAAATTACCAAACTGCCCTTGAAGCTTCTAGACCCGTAACGAACTCACCGAGTCTCTGTTTTCCGCGTGCCGCCTGTCTACGAACTCGTGAGTTCGAGACCTACGCAACGACCCTAGAAAACTTCCCAAAAGTATTGCCAGTCAAAAAGTGACTTCCGAACCCGTCCAAAACTGAGGGTAAAATTGTCCAATCCTCAAAATAGTTTAATTTCTGGTCCGGGTCGTTACAATCTACCCCCCTTAAGAAATTTCGTCCTCGAAATTCATTCCTAACCATAAAACAAATGAGGATATTGTGCCCGCATTAGTTCCGCGATTTCCCATGTGGCCTGCTCCACGTTATAATTCCTCCACAACACTTTAACTAGAGGAAAAGTCTTTCTGCGAAGTACCTTTTCCTTCAAATACAGAATTTGCACCGTCACTTTATTTAACTGCCGGTAGTCGATACACAATCTCAGACCACCATCCTTTTTCCTCACAATTAATATCGGCGCACCCCATGGTGAAACACTTGGGCGAATAAATCCCATACTCACCAAGTCCTGCAACTGAGTCTTTAACTCTCGCAATTCTACCGGTGCCATCCTATACGGTACTTGTGAGATAGGCTGAGTACCTGGCAAAAGCTCAATGGTGCACTAAATCTCACGGTGAGGTGGTAATCCTGGAAGATCATCTGGAAACACATCAGAGAACTCACTCACCACAGGAATATCCTCCACTCTCATCGGAGTATTCCGAGAATCAAACACATGAGCCAAGTAACCCTCACAACCTTTTCTCAACAATCTCTCAGCGGTCAACGCTGATATCACTCCATAGGGTAGTACCCTACGATCTCCCCGAAATGTAAGTTCCGGTAATCCTGGACTCCGAAAAACTACTGTCTTGTCGTAACAGTCTATGGAGGCATGGTGCATGGACAACCAATCCATTCCCAGAATCACATCAAACTCAAAAATATCTAAGGGGATTAAGTCTGCTTCCAAACCATGGCCTTCAACCATCACCGGACAACTGCGAATCACTAGGTTCGCCACTAACATATCTCCGGTAGGAGTACTAATACCCATGTCCCAACCAATCGAGACAATTCTCTATCCGCAAACAATGCAAAACCCCGAGAAATAAAAGAATGAGTTGCTCCCGGATCTAATAAAACACAAGCATTGCGGTTGAAAATAGATAACGTACCCGTGACCACCTCCGGTGCTACTCGAGCCTCCTGTTGCTTCATGGCAAAAACTCGAGCTGGTGTACCCGAAGATCGACCACGATCCCCATACCTGCCTCTAGCACTGCTGGTCCCACTAGCTCTACCAGCTCCACTGAAATGGGTCTGCCTCCCAGCTGCAGTATCAAACATCTGTCCTGTACTCGGGCTAGGATCAGTCGCACCACGACCAAAGGAACTACTGCCCGGACAACGTTGTGGACAGAATATCTTGATGTGACCAATCTCCCCACAAAAATAAAAAATGGAATCACTGAAGCCACTAGATCTGCCACCCTGTCTTCTGTTGAACTGCACTGAGGCACCGCTAGACTGTGCATAAGATTTTCGTGTCTGACCAGCTCCGCCACTGCCTGTACTAGATCTCGCATTCCAAGAAGATCCAGAACTATGACTGCCTCTTTTGGATGGTCCCTGACTAGAGGTTCCGGCAGTCCAGTGATCTCGACGTCTCATGTACCCACTGTATTGCTGCGGAATTGGGAAACCCAAACTCAACTCTACTCGAGCTGCAGCATCAGCCAAAGTCCTCAAGGAAGTGTGGTCCATAGACGTAACTGCTGACCGAATCTCACTCCGCAGTCCACTCTCAAATCTGTGGCACTTGTCTGACTCGGTCGCCACCAAAGTCGGTGCAAAGCGACTCAGCGCTATGAATCTCTGTTCATACTGGGCCACAGTCGTGTCTCCTTGCTGTAAATGCAAGAACTCAGCCTCCTTAACATTCCGGTGTGAGCGAGGGTAAAACTGCTCCAAGAAGCATTCCCGGAAAGTCTACCAAGTAAGCGTATGGACATTCCAACCTGACACCTCCAATGAGTGCCACCAGTGGTAAGCAGAACCACCTAGTAAAAATTTAGCCAACAGAACTCTCTCCTCTAGAGGACATCTCATAATCAAAAACACACGCTCCATGCGAGTAATCCACTCCTCAGCCTCATCTGGGCTAGAGTCGCCCATAAATATCGTCGCCCCCAGTCTCTGGGCTCTCTCGATATCAGAGACTTCATGAGAAGCTCTATCCTGGAGTACAGAAGCTAAAGTCTGACCCAGCTGTTCCAATGTCTGCCCCAAATCAGGCTCCGCTGTAGGTTCATGGTCATCTCCACCATTCCCCGACCGTTGACGGAACTCACGTCTCGGAGGCATTATACGCGGTGTAGAAGCTGTAAATCATTAATACCAAAATTTCACCTGTACATTAAATGTACGGTCTACAGGAATTTAACCTAGTGCTCTGATACCACTTGTAAGGACCCTTCCCGAATTTTCCCTCGAAACCCGGAAA
The DNA here is from genome assembly GCA_037349345.1 of Oemleria cerasiformis. Taxonomy (NCBI): domain Eukaryota; kingdom Viridiplantae; phylum Streptophyta; class Magnoliopsida; order Rosales; family Rosaceae; genus Oemleria; species Oemleria cerasiformis. The sequence goes on along the minus strand of JAZGTL010000015.1, from coordinate 7,310,587 downwards.
GAACCCTTATCCCGTCTGACAGCTCTTTATTTCAAAATTTAAACACCAGAAATACCCTTTGTTCTTGAATAATTTTTATTAAACCGTACAGGGTTCCCGACAAAACCTCTGTACTTACTGATCACTCCTACCTGTCAGACGCAGGATAGTATACAGGTCGAAGCCAAGACCTCAGAATAGTGGTGGTTCAAATAGGAACACCCTATGACACCAAAGTCGGTAGGTCAGACACTGCTGACATCTCTACTGGAATACCACAAGACAACAAACTAGTCAAATACTTGTGAACCAACCATAATTCGTCCCTCTGGGTCACCGCCCACACCAACCCACTGACCCGGCTGACGAAGTATTTTCATAGGTTGATTAAGCCCATGACAATTGTCGTCTGGTTCATATTAGAGCCGGATATGTCCTCGGCTATCATATCGTATCATCAGCCAGTATAACCTTCGGCTATCATAACATATCAGTCGGCATATCTCTCGACTATCATATCCCTAGCCACCAGGGTATCCCTTGGGGTGTGCTAGTCATGTATCATATCATATCAGTTGGCATATATCTCGACTATCATAACATATCAGTCGGCATCTCTCGACTATCATATCCCTAGCCACCAGGGTATCCCTTGGGGTGTGCTAGTCATGTATCATATCATATCAGTCGGCATATATCTCGACTATCATATCATATCAGTCGGCATATATCTCGACTATCATATCATATCAGTCGGCATCTCTCGACTATCATAACATATCAGTCGGCATCTCTCGACTATCATAACATATCAGTCGGCATCTCTCGACTATCATAACATATCAGTCCGCATCTCTCGACTATCATAACATATCAGTCGGCATCTCTCGACTATCATATCATATCAGTCGGCATCTCTCGACTATCATAACATAACAGTCGGCATCTCTCGACTATCATAACATACCAGTCGGCATCTCTCGACTATCATAACATATCAGTCGGTAAGTATCCTCGACCATCGTAGCATATCATATCAGTCGGTAAGTATCCTCGACCATCGTATCATATCATATCAGTCGGTAAGTATCCTCGACCATCGTATCATATCATATCAGTCGGTAAGTATCCTCGACCATCGTATCATATCATATCAGTCGGTAAGTATCCTCGACCATCGTATCATATCATATCAGTCGGTAAGTATCCTCGACCATCGTATCATATCATATCAGTCGGTAAGTATCCTCGACCATCGTATCATATCATATCAGTCGGTAAGTATCCTCGACCATCGTATCATATCATATCAGTCGGTAAGTATCCTCGACCATCGTATCATATCATATCAGTCGGTAAGTATCCTCGACCATCGTATCATATCATATCAGTCGGTAAGTATCCTTGACCATCATATCATATCATATCAGTCGGTAAGTATCCTCGACCATCGTATCATATCATATCAGTCGGTAAGTATCCTGGACCATCGTATCATATCATATCAGTCGGTAAGTATCCTCGACCATCGTATCATATCATATCAGTCGGTAAGTATCCTCGACCATCGTATCATATCATATCAGTCGGTAATATCCTCGACCATCGTATCATATCATATCAGTCGGTAAGTATCCTCGACCATCATATCATATCATATCAGTCAGTAAGTATCCTCGACCATCGTATCATATCATATCAGTCGGTAAGTATCCTCGACCATCGTATCATATCATATCAGTCGGTAAGTATCCTCGACCATCGTATCATATCATATCAGTCAGTAAGTATCCTCGACCATCGTATCATATCATATCATATCAGTCGGTAAGTATCCTCGACCATCGTATCATATCATATCAGTCGGTAAGTATCCTCGACCATCGTATCATATCATATCAGTCGGTAAGTATCCTCGACCATCGTATCATATCATATCAGTCGGTAAGTATCCTCTACCATCATATCATATCATATCAGTCGGTAAGTATCCTCGACCATCGTATCATATCATATCAGTCGGTAAGTATCCTCGACCATCGTATCATATCATATCAGTCGGTAAGTATCCTCGACCATTGTATCATATCATATCGTATCAGTCGGTAAGTATCATCGACCATCGTATCATATCATATCGGTCGGTAAGTATCCTCGACCATCGTATCATATCATATCAGTCGTTCACCGGGTTCACCGTTAATAACGGATCCTCGTCCCGAGTCCTAGCCTCCCTCAATATGACCAAATCCGATAAACTCATGCAACAGGGTCAAAACCCAAATCATTGACTCTATAATTTCCTCGTCAAAACGATATCAAAATCGAGTCTAAAACCATGATGTTTCTCAAATCACACTTTCACAGTAATAGTGGAAAACATGTATACAGTAATCATTTCTCAAAATACAGAAATTCAATGCCACAATACATAACAGTATTTAAACAAGGATATTTGGATGCATGTATTTCAGTTCATAAAACAAAAGTCTACTCACACACATCAACCAACCCTTAATTCATGGACGCTCTAGCCCAAGCAACACATGCACAATAATGTCCCAACTACCTTGACTTCCTGAGCTCAAAACCCGCTAATACGGTCAACTATTATCGCTAGGATTGCCCAAAACAACCTCTAAGCGACGTCCGATCAACCTCAAACCTGTACCAACAGATTCGGAACGTCGAAAACTAGTTACCACGCGCCACCGTGACCTCAGTCTCGGCTCCACGCGCCGCCACGCGCCTGCTACAGTGTTCACGCGCCTGGACCGGTCCAACCCGGTCCGGCTCAACCTGATCCGGTCCAACTCGACCCGACCGGTTCACTCAACCCGATCGATTCACTCGACCCGACCTGTCACCGGTGACTCGCCGGAGAAGACGACCAGACTACCGTCACCGTCGCCGGAGGCTGGCCGGAGAAGATGACCGGACCGCCGCCTCCGCCGCCGTCTGGTTCGCCGGAATCCCCCATTTCCGGCCGAACTTCAAGGTTTTTTAACTTCTTCATTTCTTAACCGTTTTTCACGATCTACACATGGAAATTTATCTACGTTTCACCAGGAATCCAAATATGAGGTCAAAGTTCCGAGATCGTACCTGGTTTGGCCAGAAAACGGCCGAGAAGGTTCGGTTCACCTCCCTCCTCCGTCCGTTGCCTACGGCGGTGCTCCCGCTCCAATAGCTACCCCAAAATGCTCGTGGGGTCCCGGGGAAGATCCTCCCGACCTTGGTTTCGCTCAAATCGGAATAGAAATCCATCCGATGAAAATCAATTTTCCTTGTTCACACGGGGCGGGTTTTCGGGTAGGAGAGAGAGAGAGAGACCGAATTGACCAATCTCCCGAGGATAGAGAAAAATATCTACTATATAGTTCCAACTTCTCCAAAATTACCAAACTGCCCTTGAAGCTTCTAGACGCGTAACGAACTCACCGGGTCTCCGTTTTCCGCGTGCCGCCTATCTACAAACTCGGGAGTTCGAGACCTACGCAACGACCCTAGAAAACTTCCCAAAAGTATTGCCAGTCAAAAAGTGACTTCCGAACCCGTCCAAAACTGAGGGTAAAATTGTCCAATCCTCAAAATAGTTTAATTTCTGGTCCGGGTCGTTACACGACATACCTAATGTAGGCCAACGGAGGTTGGCCCGGCGAATGTCTTGAGCGTCGGGCATGACTTTTCTAATGTCGTTTTTAGCATTAATCTGAAAACCAGGTCCGGCGAAAGAATAAGCAACATCGGGATCGTTCAAAATTTGGTTGTACATGCCTAAAGCCGCATCTATCGTTATCATGATGTTTTGAGGAATTCAAGTCGTCCGATCATTACGAAACGTTGTGTAACCGTTGAATCGTCGTGCACCGTTACCTAATCCCGGGATTTCCAAATTGGTTAATTTTTCGCGGAGGCGATCTATCGGTACCTACCATAAATGTGGATGGTTAGATCGGTCAATTTCAAATTGTAAGTTATTGAAAATAACAAGCATATTGACCAAGGGGTTTAAACTATTGATGGAAACTTCAATACATTTTACGAATTTTTGGTTCTATTGATATTCAAACGATTGAATGTGACCGATCTAACCGTTCACATTGTGGGTTTACGTGCCGAGATCTCGCCCGTAAAAAATCTTGATGTTTTGAGGATTTCAAGCCGTCCGATCGTGAAGAAACGTTGTGTAACTGTTGAATCGTCGCGCACCGTTACCTAATCCCGGGATTTGCAAATTGGGTAATTTTTCGCGTAGAAGATCTATGGATACCTACCATAAATGTGGACGGTTAGATCGGTCAGTTTCAAATTGTAAGTTGTTATTGAAAATCGGAAAACAAGCATATTGACCAAGGAGTTTAAACTCTTGACGGAAACTTCAATACATTTTGCAAATTTTTGGTTCTATTGATATTCAAACAATTGAATATGACCGATCTAACCGTTCACTTTGTGGGTTTAAGTGCCTAGATCTCGCCCGTCGAAAATCGTGATGTTTTGAGGATTTCAAGCTGTCCGATCGTGAAGAAACGTTGTGTAACCGTTGAATCATCGCGCACCGTTACCAAATCCCGGGATTTCCAAATTGGGTATTTTTTCGCGTAGGCGATCTATGGATACCTGCCATAAATGTGGACGGTTAGATCGGTCAGTTTCAATTTTCAAGTAATTTAAAAAATTGACCCTTTAATAAAAAAATGTAAATTTAATCTGCCGAATCATACCCGACGAATATTCATGTATATGCGTCGGGGAATTACAAGTTTAGGCCGATCGTCGGGTAAACGGTTAAATATCCGTCGGGTAATATTTTAATTATCGTCGTCGGGTAAAAGTAAGTGTCCGTCGGGTAACACTAATTGTTGTAGTCCATCGGGTAATCCGTTCATTATCCGTCGGGTATTACCAATTGTTGCGATCCGTCCGGTAATATGTGTAATAACCGTCGGGCAACATTAATTTAAATAAATTGTTTATTAAATAAATGTAAATTTATTCTGGTAAATAATTGTTTATAAAAATATTATCAAAGCATATTTTATAGACAATATTTTTTATAAAAATATTGTTGTATCTTATTTGGTCAATATGAATGTTAGGTTCTATTTTTTTCACATTGCACTAAAGGGTAAAAATTGACCCTCATGATTTATCAAATTGACTTCATGACTTATCATCAAAATATTTGACTAAATCTTTGACCTTCATTTATTTTGAAGTTGCGTAATTTGTGGAGGACATGTATGGTCTCCTCACTTTAAGAAAGTAAAAAAATTATTTTTGTGAATGAAATCATACAACATACATATAAATCAAATTTATTGATTTGAAGATGGATCCGATATGTGTATAGTACTTGATTCCTCCAAATCACTTTCAATTTGTTCTAATTCCCCCAGATCAATATAAATGTCATCAATCGCAATTGGTGGGATGATGTCATTACTTCGTACTCCATCCACATTTTGGGTGGATGCCGATGAATCCACCTGGTAAACGATTTGGTCATCGTCTATTTCCCCATCTTCTTCATGGTATCGGTCATCCAAGTCCCAAATGTTTCTATGATTCACCATCTCAGCTACTCTCCAACTACCACCAGGTTTTGGATCATCCACATAGAATACTTATTTCGCCGTACTAGCGAGGAAGTAGGGATCACTCTCAAACCACCAGGTGTTTTTGTTTATAGACGTACATAACTGATCTTTGATGACACTGCCTGGGAAACATGGGTTCGTATCTAACCAATGACACTTGAACAAGACGACTTCCTTGCGGTAGGCGTATAACACCTTAACCACAGTTAACAATTTGCCGTAGAAACCCGTATAAGCATTTTCCCCATCCCCCGGCACGAAGACCCCGCTATTTTGAATAGACAACTTCTCGTCTTGTTCTGTGCACACGAACTTAACTCCGTTAACGTGACAACCAACATATGTTTCTCCTCGGAATGAGCCAAAGGCCAGCTGCATTAATTCTTTATTGAAATTTGGCGAGTTGACATCTTTCAGCTGTGCCATCTGGGAAGATACGCACAAGAAACGAAATAGGTAAGCTTAAAACCAAATTACGAAATTTAGAAATAAAATATTTGACTTACATGCTCGGAAAACCAACGTGGAAACAGTTGTTTGTCCATTTCTTCCCTATTAGAAGGAAATTGGGTCTTCATCAACGCCGCGTGCTGCTCGTGGAAGGGCCAGACTTCATCACGGTTGTTTAGTATGAACCAATGAGCCACCCCCATGTCTCTATTGATGAACGACTCCGAGATTGGACCAGTGTCGAATGGTCGTGCGGGTTGGGCAAAAACAGATAGGGTCTATGGACGTTGACCACCATCGTCGTTGCGAGACGCCTTATTGAAAGCAGTTTCAACATTTCGAAGGTACACTGCACAAAATGTGAGTGCCTCATTTGCAATGTACGCCTCGACTATAGAGCCTTCGGGACGTGTCTTGTTCCGAACGTACCGCTTGTACGTACCTAACATTCTGCAAGGAAATTTACATTAAGATTCACATATATACATGATAGTAAGGAAATATTATCAAATAGCAGGGATAAGTATACCTCTCGATTGGGTACATCCAACGATAATTCACCGGGCCAGCTAGCTTTGCCTCATATAGCAGATGTATTAGTAGGTGCACCATTACATCAAAGAATGCAGGTGGATATATTTGTTCAAGCCGGCACATGATGTACACAATATCCTAGTTAATTGCTTGAAGGTTCGCCTTAACCAACGACCTGGCACATAGTATCTGGAAGAATTGAGACAAATAAACTATCGTCTCAACAATATTAGCCTCCAAGAAGGCTCGAATACCAATCGGAATGAGTCGTTGTAGCAAAACATGATAGTCATGGCTCTTCATACCAGAAATGGTCCCACTGTCCGTGCTAACACTCCGGGATATGTTGTCGGCGTAACCATCTGGAAATTTCACACCCTGCAACCACTTCAGGAATTTTTTCTTATTGTCCGGCGTAAATGTATAACTTGGATGAGCCATGATGTATTTTCCATTGACGACTTTTGGCCACAAATTAGGCCGAATCCCCATTTCTTTCATGCCCTGACGAGTCTTTTTTGTGTCCTTTGACTTGCCTTCAATGGGTAAAGTCGTTCCCACAACACTCTCAGCAACATTCTTCTCGATGTGCATAGGATCGACGATGTGTCTGATTTTCAATTTCGACCAATATGGCAACCGGAAAAATATGCTTTTTCATCCAATTTTCCTGCTCGGTTGGTTTCGATCCTCGTGTCACGAACTCATGTATACTGTTGAGTTTGGATAATATCTCATCACCGCACCTCTCCCTTGGTCGACCTCTCAACTCTAATTTACCATCAAATGAGTCAGATAGCATTCGTCATCGGTGATCCCAGGGCAGAAACCTTCTCACACCCAAGTAGCATACCTAAGATGCGTGCCAAAAAGACATTGTGTCTGGTCAACATGTCGGGTAAGCAAGATAGCCCTTGATGTTCCATCCCGATAACATACCATAAGCAGGAAAATCATTAACTATCCACATTAAGGCCGCTCGTAGGGTGAATATTTCTCCACTGCACTTATCGTATGTTCGGACACCATTTCCCAACAGATCCACGAGCTCGTCAATCAACGGCCGCAAATATACATCGATGGAATTACTCGGCGATTTGGGCCCCGATATCAGAGTACTAAGGATTGTGAATTCTTTCTTCATGCATCTCCAAGGAGGCAAGTTATACAGAACCATAACAACCGGCCAAGTGCTATATAACTTTGCAAAACTCCCAAACGGATTCAACCCGTCAGTAGCGAGCCCTAATCTGACATTTCTTGGCTCCGCAGCAAACTTGGGATACAATTTATTAAATTCCTTCAAAGCCTCTCCATCCGCCGGATGCCTCAGTACATCATCATCAATGCGTTCATCCTTATGTCACCTCATATCACGGGATGTGTGGGACAACAAGTAGAATCTTTGTAACCTTGGCTTCAGTGGAAAATAACGTAACACCTTGTTAGGAATCATGTTCTTTTGAAACCTAGGCTCATTGCGCATGAGACATTTGTCAAGCTGCTCGAATTCACCGTAAAACAAAGCACAGTTATTCTTGCATGCATGGATCTTGATATACCCTAACATCCAAAAACTAACAATTTTCCCTATAAATAACTTGCTAACTTGGAGTGGGGAAATCACAGAAGCAAGAGCAATACAATATTATACCCTAGATTATCAAACAAGGCACTGGTAGCAAGCTAGCTAGAGAAATGGAGGGAGACACATCTGGCCTGGTGTTGCCGAGATATGTTGTATTGCAATCGCAATACAATTCAAAATACTTCAGCTACATAAAGGATGATACCCATCTTCAGGGGTTTCTGGTGTTCTCTGGAGAGCAGGCTGTGAGCCCGTATGCAAAGTATGAAGTGGAGCGTGCAAAGAGTAGTGCCAACAAGGGACTTGTGCACATAAGATGCAGCTACAACAACAAATACTGGCGCAGGGAGTCAGAGAATTCTCTTTGGATTGCATCCTTGGCTGATGAATTAAATGAAAACCATTCTGATTGGTCATGCACTTTGTTTGAGCCCGTCTACGTGAATGGTCAAGATGCTACTCAAGGCGTTCGATTTCGTAGTGTCCAAAACAAGCACTATGCATGCTTGTGGCGGGCTGCGGAACCCTATTCTTCCTGCGTGTATGCAGGTTCAGAATTTCCTAACACAGAATTGTGTGATGTGTGCACAATCATTGATTGGGAAACCTTGCTGGTATTACCCCAGCATGTCGCCTTCAAGGGCGATAATGGGAAATACCTTTGCGCTGCCTTCCAGGAGGGCCACCAATACCTCCAGTTCTGATCCGATGACATTGGAGCTCCAGGTGTAGGGAATGAGGTTTTCATTATTCGCAATGGAAGCGTCATCATCAAGTCTAATTATTATGGAAAATTCTGGAGGCGCAGCCCTAATTGGATATGGGCAGATACTGATCTTAATATTACTGATCCATCTTCTATCGACAACACGAAGATTGGCAATGATTTGCTGTTTTGGCCCATTCAACTTGGAGATAAGGTGGTATCTCTCCGCAACTTGGGTAACAACTACTTTTGCAAGAGGCTCACAACTGAGGGAAAGGAAAGCTGTCTCAATGCAGGAGTGTCCACAATTTCAAAGGAGGCTAGGCTTGAGGTCTCAGAAACTGTTGTTTCAAGGGACATCTACAATGGTGATTATCGCCTCCTAGACTCGAGGATCTATAACCAGACTGTTATCACCATGGCCACCGGAAACGCTTTTAATAATTCTCAAGAACCCAACACCATAGACCTGAAACTCATCTACACAGAGACAAAGACAACCACTTGGAACGCCAGTGTTTCCTTGAAGTTGGGTGCCAAAATTACATTTGAAACCGGGGTTCCGCTCATCATTGAAGGTAAGGTTGAACTATCAGCTGAGTTTACGGGAACATACACGTGGGGTGAAGCTACGACAACCACCCAAACACTAGAGACCACACACAAGGTTACTGTTCCAGCAAGGACTAGGGTGAGGGTAAGTATGCTAGCAACTCAGGGTTCATGTAATGTTCCTTTCTCCTACACTCAACGTGATACCCTCACCGATGGCCAACAAGTTACCTACTACATGGACGATGGTGTTTACAGTGGCGTCAATTCCTACAACTTGAAGTATGAGACTAAACAAGAACCGCTGTAAGTGCATGAGTGCTACGTACGAGACCTCGTTCCAATGGGACTCCCCTCCAATGTACATGTAATAAAGAGGGTCTGATGTCATAAATAAATTGCCACGTTATATTGACTCTTAATATATAATTTAAGAAACAAAGTTTTATGGATGGATTTAGATTGGTGTTTAATACGTACCTCCCTTTGGGAACAAGGATTTGTGTGTGGATTTGGATTTTAAAATAAAGGATCCCTTATTTTGAAATCTCATTGTTTGGCAAACTAATTATTTCTTTGAAGATCACTCAAATCCATTGTTTGGTAAACTTAGTATTTGTAAGGATTTGAATTGAGAATTTCAAATAAGCAAATTTACTACACAAATTGAAAATATTAATGTCAATAAATAAGTCTACTTACTTTCGAAGCACAACCCCGAAAATTAGCCCTACGACATCTAAATAGGTCCCACAATCTGTAATTTCAAAGAGACCTTAGAATTGCAATTAATAACCAACTTAATAATTTTTTCTTTTTGTTCTCGTAGAAAGATGCATACACATCTTTTTTTAAGTTCCATATAACCAACTCTATTGTAAGATAAAGATACGCAAAGAAATAAGATTAAGGATAAACTGCATAAAAGTATCCAAATTATAAAGGTCATTTTAAGTTCATATCCGAATTATGAAAATTTTCATCTAGCTAGGTATCCAAACTATCAAAACACAACATTTAGGTACCCACCGTTGGCAATCTGTTAAAAAAAACTGTTAAGTGCCTAAGTGGCACTTGTTGGATCCACATAAGAAAAATAATTCATAAAAAATTTCCTTATAAAATCAAAAAAAGAAAAAAAAAGATCAAGACCACCGAGGACGATGAAATTGCTCAAGCTCAAAATCAACAACACCAAAAGGAAGAGATGAGCTCAAAATCAACAAGACCACCCTAATCTATACATAATTCACTCTTAATATACAATTTAAGAAACATAGTTTTATGGATGGATTTAGATTGGTGTTTAATACGTACCTCCCTTTGGGAACAAGGATTTGTGTTTGGATTTGGATTTTAAAATAAGGGATCCCTTATTTTGAAATCTCATTGTTTGGCAAACTAATTATTTCTTTGAAGATCATTCAAATCCATTGTTTGGCAAACTTAGTATTTGTAAGGATTTGAGTTGAGAATTTCAAATAAGCAAATTTACTACACAAATTGAAAATATTAATGTCAAAATAAGTCTACTTACTTTCGAAGCACAACCCCGAAAATTAGCCCTACGACTTCTAAATAGGTCCCACAATCTGTAATTTCAAAGAGACCTTAGAATTGCAATTAATAACCAACTTAATGAATTTTTTTTTTTTTGTTCTCGTAGAAAGATGCATACACATCTTTTTTTAAGTTCCATATAACCAACTCAATTGTAAGATAAAGATACGCAAAGAAATAAGATTAAGGATAAACTACATAAAAGTACCAAAATTATAGAGGTCATTTTAAGTTCATATCCGAATTATAAAAAAATTCATCTAACTAAGTATCCAAACTATCAAAACACAATATTTAGGTACCCACCGTTAGCAATCTGTTAAAAAAATCTGTTAAGTGCCTAAGTGGCACTTGTGGGATCCACATAAGAAAAATAATTAATAAAAAATTCCTTATAAAATCAAAAAAAGAAAAAAAAAGATCAAGACCACCGAGGACGATGAAATTGCTCAAGCTCAAAATCAACAACACCAAAAGGAAGAGATGAGCTCAAAATCAACAAGACCACCCACCGTTAGCAATATGTTAAAAAAATCTATTAAGTGCCTAAGTGGCACTTGTGGGATCCACATAAGAAAAATAATTAATAAAAATTTTCCACATAAAATCAAAAAAAGAAAAAAAAATATCAAAACCAGTGATAATTGCTTTTTTTGGGCAGTGAGAATTGGATGTTTTGGTTTGAAATTCTCATTACCCTGACTATGAGGACACTACCAAACCATAAGACTAGATCTAAACCAGTGGTGCACTATAAGACTAGATCTACAAATTCGCCCTGGTTTCTATGGCCTTCAATCCAATCATCTTCCCGACCTCACACCTCCAAATTCATCTTCCTCACTCCCCAATTGGTTATTTGCTTTAATTTCTTGAATGCCCAACAGTTGTGGTTCATCCACCTTAACAAAAATTAAACATAGGGAAGATGAGAGGAAGATGAGAGGAAGATGAGAGAAGATGAGAGAAGATGAGAGGAACATGAGAGGAACATGAGATAAGATGAGAGGAACATGAGAGAAGATGAGAGGAAGATGAGGAAGATGAGAGAGATTTCACCAGCTCCCTTGCCCTCTCTTCTAATTTCAAACCAAGTTTGAGCCTTGGTTACTACAAGGTTACCATCCCCTTTATATAGGTTCTATATTTGTAAATACGTTTTTGAGTATTCTATTTTGAATAACTTTGTGGAGAGTGTTCTATTTCTATCAATTTCCAAAAATAAAAATCGTTAATCTGTTGTTCACAATGCATTGCAGTTGCAAGCCAGCCCAGCTTTCACCGGTCTGTTTTGAAACCTTTCACCACCGGCTATTACAGCTAATTACAGCTATAATAGTGGGAAATAAATATATTACAGCTATTATCCTTACATCATTCATCAACATCACATCGGTGTTGAATGGCTGTAAATTACCTATTAGGACCACCTCATTCTACAAATTATGAGGAAAACCGTCCTGTGGTGTTGGTCATATGTTGCTAGTTCTGTCACCAACTAGCTAATTGGCTCTTAGTTGTGTCACATAGTGGCTTGGGTCTCGTAGACCTTGCTCGGGTGCCAATATCGAATGATGTGTGGATGTGAAACAAAATGTTTTTAATATCAAAATATTAACAACCATTCTAAGGGAATTGGACAACTTCTCATGTTGTATGTGCATTACAATTATAGCTTAATTTATAGCCATTAAACACAACAAATATACCAAAAAAAATACATGTATGTAACTGCACTACAATAAAATCCATCTTGCCCTGCGAAAGGACGTCGTCGAGCAACTCTGAAAACGGCGAATCTCTGTCGGGCAACCTGCGTCGTGCTAGTGCAGTCGGGCTTGATGTTAGTCGACGACAACAGTGTATTCGTCGAGCAACTAAAGCTTGCCAGACGGAGGAGTTCGTTACTTACACCTTCGTCGAGCAACCTAAAGGTCAACAAGATATTACCGACGGAGAATGTGCGTCAGGTAACCTTCATATATTCGTCGGGTAACGTTTTAAATCTTCGTCGGGTAACTCGATCCATATCCGTCGAGTAACTGTTTACATATCCGGGTAAATATTTACATATCCATCGGGTAACGTTTTACACATCCGTCAGGTAACTTTTTACTTATCCGTCAGGTAACCGTTTACATATCCGTCGAGTAAAGTTTTACTTATATGTCGGGTAACATTTTGGTATACGTCGGGTAACTTGTACCCCATTCGTCGGGTAACTTTCTTAATCTTCATCGGGTACAGTTTTAAAAAACTCCATTCCTATGCCCGACGCCTTGACTGTTCGTCTAGCAAATGTTGAATATTTAAAATATATTTTTAATAAATTATTTAATTAAATAATTTAAAATAATAATAATTAAAAAAATTCAATTAAAACAATCAAAATAAAATATAAATAATATTTATAAAAATTAATGTTATGTTTTTACATCATTAAAATTAAAACAATATTTTACATATATTACACTCTAACTAGTAGTTGACGGGCCGAAGTAGCCGGGATCCTGAAGGGGCTGTTTGGTGGGCGGTGAGAAAATTTCATCCAATCCACGGTCACCTAAACAATCAAGGACCTTGGCAAGGGCGGTCTTGATTTGGTGGTTTTGGGCTTGGATCTCCGCGTATTGGGCTTTGATCTGAGCATTTTTGGCCTGGAGGAACTCGAAGTTTCTCCTAAGGTCCGACGTCTCCTGGGGATTGCCAATTCTAGATGAACTCGACGACTGACTCGAGACATCCCGCACAATCCCGTCGCCCGCCACCCAAACGATCCTCCCTGGGCGCCTCTCAAGTTGTCGCTCCAGAATAGCGATCAACATCTCGAGATTAGGGAGCTACTGCTCCAACGGCACATCCGGATGCTGTTGGGTGAGCTCAGCTTATGTCTGTTGGACATCTTGCTCCATCGCCTCCTAAAAATTTGAATAAATATTAATTAGAAATATAATTATCAAATTAAAAAATAATGTTTAATCTTCCAAAAAAAAAACTTACGTGAATTTTGTCAGCCTCTTGATCCCTCCGTCCAGCGTACACCTGCCTCCAGGCATCCACCTCTGGGAACATCGACCCGGTGATGCGCCAATCCTCCAGCCGGGCCAATAAGGATCACCCCCCGTGGTGGTTGAATTTCTTCGCTCCCCAGTTCGATGTGTTGGCAATCGATTTCCGCTATTCATTCGTAAAACTAAAAATTATATTTTAAAATGGAAAATAACATAAAAATTAAATAATTTATTTAACTAGATAGATAATACGTACCAGATAGGTGGGGGACACGAAATGGTCGCACAACCACAACCACCCTGGCAGTTTAGGCCCGTCCAACTCCTCCAGAGGATTTGCCCGAGCTTCCTCCGAGGAAGGCCAAGTCAAGAAGTACTTGTGGAACTCATACTTCCAGTCGGCATACCGTAACTGCCAGTGGTGGCTCAGGTATCTACTGAGCTCGACGTTCTCCAAGTCGAACTCAAAATTGATCTGCAATTAATTATTAAAGTTATTAAAATAATTAAAAAATATGAAATTAATGTAAAACATGGGAAAAACACATACCGATAACTCTCCCCAACAACGCGTGATCTCCTTCGGGGGTTGGGTTCTGAAAGTCTCTCCCATCATCAGGGACTTGGTGCGAAGAATCGCACCAACGTTATGCACTAGGAGGCTGTGAATTTTTACCGGCGCGGACCGGAGGCGCGGCACATACACCACCAGTATCTTTGCATTTGTTGTCCTGCAAATCCGCTGGGATGTCAAACCTCGGTTTATCCCGTGCACGTTCACCGACCTACCTGCAAATTCGATGAAAATTGGTAAATAAAATGAGTAACAAATAAAAATGGTTTGTTAAATAAACAAAATAATGAACTTACCCTTAAGGAGTGCTCCGACATTAGGCCCTGTTTCGTCTGCTGCGACATCGTCATGTGGGGGCTGGGGGTCGGTACGGGGTTCCCCCAATTTCTTGCTATGTTGTCGACGAGCCGATCGGGCACCAGGTCGCTGATGGACCGACATCGGTCACTGAACCGACGCCGCTGTTGAGGCAACCGAGTTAGGGGCTGCCTCCTCCGGCGCATGATCATCAACGGGATAAGGGCAGGGGCGGGTCCTAGACGTGATTAAGGTGCGATGCGACATCTATAATAACAAATATAAATTAATTAATATAAAATTAACCAACATATTTTCAATTAAATAAAAAAAAACCAAACAATTTTAATATTAAATATTAAATTCAAAAAATAAAAACAAAATCACATTTAAAATTAACCAACATTTTATAATTCCAATAAACGTAAATAAATAAAGAAATAATTTTTTTTAGTAATAATTAGTAAATTGGTATCTAAAAACTAAAACCACCAAATTCTAATTTTTTAAAAATAAATCCAACACAAACAAAAATTAAACTTAAAATACTAATTAATCCAAACGTACTAAACTCAAAATTTACAACATTATACCTAAATTTATAAATCCAGATTTTGGGACCAAAATCAAACTTACAAATTAATCCAAACATATAATAATAATATCCAAATCCTAAAATTCACAAATTAAAAATTTATAAAACTCACATTTCCAAAATTCACTTATACTACACCATATCAAAATTTCAGAAAATTGTTTTTAAAATTCAAATATCCAAAATTCATAAAATTCACATATCCAAAATTCACATAAATTTCATATCCAAAATCATAACAAAAATCGTAACATTATATCAATTTCAACATTATACCAAACATCAAAATTATCAAATCCAAATCCAAATTTGACAATAATTCCCTTGTTGTATCTGCAAATTTGACAATAATGCACAGTCTGCAATTATCAAATCCAAATTTAAATTCCTTTTTCAATACAATTTCATAATATCCAAACCAAATTTAACTTTAAATTTCAATGCAAACAAAAATTAAAATTTAACCAATCAAAATTAACAATAAATCAATATATATACATTAACAATAGAGAGAGAGGGACAATGAGTTCGACCTTCAAGGAACTCGGTGAGAGATCGGTCCGGTGAGGGGAGCGGCAGCGACAGCAAACCTCGCTAAGACAGAGGCGGCGCGATGTGTAAGGCCCCTTCCCGAATTTTTCCTCGAAACCCGGAAAGAACCCTTATCCCGTCTGACAGCTCTTTTACCTCAACATTTAATTACCAGAAAATACCCTTTATTCTTAAATAATTTTTATTAAACTTTACATGGTTCCCAACAGAATCTCTGTACTTACTGATCACTCCTACTGTCAGACGCAGGATAAAATACCGGTCAAAACCAAAACCTCGGAATAGTGGTGGTTCAAATAGAAATACTTTCTGATACCAAAAGTCAGTAGTCAGACATTGCTGACATCTCTACTGGAAAACCACAAGACAACAAACTAGTGAACCAATAATAATTCGTCCATCTGGGTCACCGCCCACACCAACCCACTGACCCGGATGACGACGTATTTTCATATGTTGATTAGGCCCATAACAATTGTCGTCTGGTTCATATTAGAGCCGAAAATATCATCGGCTATCATATCGTATCATAACTCTCTGTACCATGATATCTCATCAGTCGGCATATCTCTCGGCTATCATATTCCTAGCCACCAGGGTATCCCTTGGGGTGTGCTAGAATATGTACTACTTGGACTCGACCACAATCTCTGCAAATTCACCTTTTATATTGGGGTTCACCGGGAGTCCGCCAACACGGAACCAAGGCCCGGCTTCTAGGCCCCATCAAATAGCTTTTATATTAGGGGTTCACCGGGAGTCCGCCAACACGGAACCAAGGCCCGGCTCCTAGGCCCCATCAAATAGCTTTTATATTAGGGGTTCACCGGGAGTCCGCCAACACGGAACCAAGGCCCGGCTCCTAGGCCCCATCAAATAGCTTTTATATTAGGGGTTCACCGGGAGTCCGCCAACACGGAACCAAGGCCCGGCTCCTAGGCCCCATCAAATCGGTTTTGTTTCCAAAATCAAATATATATTTTGTTTATCATTTATCACAAATACGGTTTCAACTCAAAATCATGTACTCAAATAATTACCACGTCCAAACACTATCAAAATCAAATCCAACAACCATATCGTTTCTCACAACGCACTTCCACTGAAATATTGGAATAACAATTATCCAGCAATCATTGCACCCATACACAACAGTATTTAAATCGAGGATATTAATACATGCATCACAATTTATAAATACAACCATACACAACAGTAATGAAATCGAAGATATTTATACATACATTACAATTTATAAATCAAAGTCCGCTTACCATCACCATCCAACCCAAAATTCATGTACGCTCTAGCCTCAGAACACCTACACCATAATGACCCAACTACCTTGACTTTCCAAACTCAAAACCCTCTCCACGGTCAATCCTTACCGCTGGGATTGCCCAACCGAGCTCTAAATGAACTCCTATGGCCTCGAAACCGACAAAATCTGATCCGGAACGTCCCAAAACCTCAGTCACGCGCCGCCGTGACTTCGGGAACAGTCCCACGCGCCGTCACGCGCCACCGGAAGGTCAGAATACGCGCCCACGCGCTGCCACGCGCCGGTCACGCGCCTGCTACAATGTTCACGCGCCTGGACCGGTCCAACTCGGTCCGGCTCGACCTGACCCGGTCCAACTCGACTGGTTCACTCGACTCGATCGGTTCACTCGACTCGACCGGTAACCGGTGACTCGCCGGAGAAGACGACCGGACGGCCTCGCCGTCGCCGGAGGCTGGCCGGAGAAGATGACCGGACCGCCACCTCCGCCGCCGTCTGGTTCGCCGGAATCCCCCAGTTCCGGCCAAACTTCAAGGTTTTCTAATTTCTTCATTTCTTAACCGTTTTTCACGATCTACACATGTAAATTCATCTACTTTTCACCAGGAATCCAAACATGAGGTCAAAGTTCCAAGATCGTACCTAGTTTGGCCAGAAAACGGCCGAGAATATTCAGTTCACCTCCCTCCTCCGTCCGTCGCCTACGGCGGTGCTCCCGCTCCAAGAACTACCCCAAAATGCTCGTGGGGTCCCGGGGAAGATCCTTCCGACCTTGGTTTTGTTCGAATCGGACCGAAATCCCTCCGATGAATATGGCCTTCGGTGTTCGCACGGGGAGGGATCGGATAGGACCGAGACTGCATCCACCAATCTCCCGAGGAGAGAGAAAAATATCTGTTATATAATTCCAACATTTCCAAAAATACCAAACTGCCCCTGCAGCTTCTAGACCCGTAACGAACTCATCGGATCTCCGTTTTCAGCGTGCCGCCTGTCTACGAACTCGTGAGTTCGAGACCTACGCAACAACCCAAGAAAAATTCCCAAAAGTATTACCAGTCAAAAAGTGACTCCCGAACCCATCCAAAACTGAGGGTAAAATTGTCCAATTCTCAAAAATAATTTAATTTCTGGTCCGGGTCGTTACACGATGGACTGCTGGGGCGTCGGATTGAGGGAGAGCAAGTTGCGGCGACTGGAACACAGCAGGCGGGCGAGAAGGTGATATTTGCAGAGAGCAAAGAAGGAAACTGAGGAAAATAAAGAAAAATGAAGAAGAAGAAGAAGAGTTGGTTTGATTTATCTGTCTGATTGACATTGCCCGACGAACTTATCCATCGGGCAAAACTTTAATTATTCGTCGGGTAAGTACATCTGTCGGTATCTGTCGGGTAACATTTTCAAAATACGTCGGGTAACGACACCAGTTGGCTAACCGTCGGGTAATAATTTCACACTCCGTCGGGCAAGAAAACGCGTAACATTTGAGATTCCCGAAAATTTAGGCGCAGTGTTCGTCGGGCATGACTTAAAAACCTCCGTCGGGTCAGGTCACCGGTCGGCTAACCGTCGAGAAACAGTTCCAATATTCGTCGGGCAACACTACGTAAGAATTTTGAGATTTCGCGAAAATATAGGCGCAAATTTTGAAATATTTCGGGGAAAAATTTGCGCATTTTATTTACGTTACCCGATGATGTTTCTAATGTAGCCCGACGGCCTTTTGCCCAGCGAATTCCTTTCTTCGTCGGGCTTGACTTTTCTGATGTCATTTTTAGCATTAATCTGAAAACCAAGTCCGACGAAAGAATAATCAACATCGGGACCGTTCATTTTTTGCTTTTACGTGCCTAGATCTCACTCGTCGAAAATCTTGATGTTTTGAATATTTCAAGTCGTCCGATCGTGAAGTCGTCCGATCGTGAAGAAACGTTGTGTAACCGTTGAATCGTCGTGCACCGTTACCTAATCCCAGGATTTCCAAATTGGGTAATTTTTCGCCTAGGCGATCTATTGGTACCTACCATAATTTCAATTTGTAAGTAATATCCAAAAAGTTGATTAATAAATAAATGTAAATTAAATCTGCTAAATAATGCCCGACGGATATTCATGTATATTCGTCGGGTAAGTACAAGCGGAGGCCGATCGTCGGGTAACCCTTTACGTTTCCGTCTGGTAACACCAATTATTGCGATCCGTCGGGTAACATGTTTAATAAACGTCGGGCAACATTAATTTATAAAAATTGTTTCATAAATAAATGTAAATTTAATCTGCTAAATAATACCCGACGATTAATCATGTATATTCATCGGGTACGTACAAGCGGAGGCCTGTCGTCGGGTAACCCGTTAGCTATCCGTCGGGTAACGTTTTACATATAGTCATCGGGTAATAGTTACGCATCCGTCGGGTAAGACCAATTGTTGCGATCCGTTGGGTAACATGTTTAATAATCGTCGGGCTACATTACTTTACAAAAATTGGTTAATAAATAAATGTAAATTTAATCTGGTAAATAATTCCCGATGGATTTATAAGTACATTCGTCGGGCAAATTGGTATCGTATGGAGTTTTCACTTCCACTTCAAAAAGGGTTCTGGATGCCTTTATGAATCTCCAGCAAATAATAAATAATTAATTCATTGAATCGAGAAAGAATTAAAAAGAGACAGAGAGGAGATTAGAGCTAGAGAGAGAGGGGAGCTTACAAGTTTACTATCTCTTGAGAAATCATTTATAATGAGCTCGAAAAAATTAGGTTTATTAAAGGAAAATGCTGGAATGTGATGAAGAGAAGCCATGGTTGAAGACTTAGAATAAGCGATTCAAAAGCTTGATTTTTGAGAGGTATTTGAAATGAAGGTAGCTACCTAGGGCTGTGAGAGAAGAGCATGGAGTCATGGAACTAGGGAAATGGAAGAGATAGAGGCTTGGGGTTTGAGAATGGTGAGTGTGGCCATAAATAGAAGATGGGAAAAGATTTTGGACGAAGTAGTATTGTGGTGACTACACTCTGATGCAATCAATCCTTTAATCTTTCATCTCTGACAATTTTTTTTTATTGGGAAGAGAAGTCATGATTGAAGACTTAGATATATTATCAAAGCACATTTTATGGACAATATTTGTACAATTTTATTCACAATTTTTATAAATAAATATATTATCAAAGCACATTTTATGGACAATATTTTTTCTAAAAAATTGTTGTATCTTATTTGGTCAATATTAATGTTGGGTTCTAATTTTTTCACATTGCACTAGTGAGTAAAAATTGACCCCCATGATTTATCAAATTGACCTTCATGACTTATCATCAAAATATTTAACTAAATCTTTTACCTTCATTTATTTTGAAGTTGGGTAATTTGTGGAGTGCATGTATGGTCTCCTCAATTGTATGAAAAGCTACCGAGTAGTACATATACAAAAGATTAATTGAACCTTTTGTGAACGAAATCATACAACATACATATAAATCAAATTTATTGGTTTGAAGATGGATATTACATATATGAATGAAATTTCGAATTTACAACTTTCATTCGGATTCGCTTTCCCCCTCCCATTCACGCTCGTCGTCCGATATGTGTACAGTACTTGATTTCTCCAAATTACTATCAATTTGTTCTAATTCCCCGAGATCAATAAAATGTCATCAATCGCAATTGGTGGGATGATGTCATTGGTCCAGACTCCATCCACATTTTGTGTCGATGCCGAGGAATCCACTTGATAAAAAATTTGGTCATCGTCTGTTTCCCCATCTTCTTCATGGTATCGGTCATCCAAGTCCCAAATGTTTCTATGATTCACCATCTCAGCTACTCTCCAACCACCACCAGTTTTTGGATCATCCACATAGAATACTTGTTTCGCCGTACTAGCGAGGATGTAGAGATCACTCTCAAACCATCGGGTGTTTGTGTTTATAAAGGTACATAACTGATCTTTGATGACACTGCCTGGGATACTTGGGTTCGTATCAAACCAATGACACTTGAACAAGATGACTTCCTTGCGGTCTGCGTATAACACCTTAACCACAGTTAACAATTTGCCGTAGAATCCCGTAACAGCATTTTCCCCATCCCTCGGCACGAAGACCCTGCTGTTCTGCGTAGACAACTTGTCGTCTCATTCTGTGCACACGAACTTAACTCCGTTAACGTGACAACCAGCATACGTTTCTCCTCAAAATGGGCCAATGGCCAGCTGCATTAATTCTTTATTGAAATTTAGCGAGTTGACATCTTTCAGCTATGCCATCTGGTAAGATACACACAAGAAACGAAATAGGTAAGCTTAAAACCAATTTAAGAAATTTTCAAATAAAATAATTGACTTACATGCTCGGAAAACCAACGGGAAAATAGTTGTTTGTCCATTTCTTCCCAATTAGAAGGAAAATGTGCCTTCATCAACGCCTCGTGCTGCTAGTGGAAGGGCCAAACTTCGTCACAGTTGTTTAGTATGAACCAATGAGCCACCTCCATGTCGCTATTGATGTACGGCTCCGAGATTGGACCAGTGCCGAATGGTCGTGCGAGTTGGGCAAATACATATAGGGTCTCTGGACGTTGACCACCATCGTCGTTGCGTGACACCCTGTTGAATGCAGTTTCAACATTTCGAAGGTACATTGCACAAAATGTCAGTGCCTCCTTTGCAATGTACGCCTCGGCTATAGAGAGTTCGGGACGTGTCTTGTTCCGAACATACCGCTTGTACATACCAAACATTCTGCAAGGAAATTTACATTATGATTCACATATATACATGATAGTAAGGAAATATTATCAAATAGCAGGGATAAGTTATACCTCTCGATTAGGTACATCCAACGATAATGCACCGGGCCAGCTAGCTTTTCCTCATCCGTCATATGTATTAATAGGTGCACCATTACATAAAAGAATGCAGGTGGATATATTTGCTCAAGCTAGCACATGATGTACACAATATCCTCGTTCATTGCTTGAAGGTCCGCCTTAACCAATGACCTGGCACATAGTATCTGGAAGAATTTAGACAAATAAACTATCGTCTCAACAACACAAGCCTCTAAGAAGGGTCGAATACCAATAGGAATGAGTCGTTGTAGCAAAACATGATAGTCATCGCTCTTCATACCAGAAATGGTCCCACCGTCCGTGCTAACACTCCGGGATATGTTGCTGGCGTACCCGTCTGGAAATTTCACAACCTGAAACCACTTTAGGAATTTTTTCTTATTGTCCGGTGTAAATGTATAACTTGGATGAGCCATGATGTATTTGACATTGACCACTTTTGGCCACAAATTAGGCCGAATCCCCATTTCTTTCATGGCCAGACGAGTCTTTTTTGTGTCCTTAGACTTGCCTTCAATGGGTAAAGTCGTTCCCACAACACTCTTAGCAACATTCTTCTTGATGGGCATAGGATCGGTGATGTGTCTGATTTTCAATTTCGACCAATATGGCAACCGGAAGAATATGCTTTTTTTCGTCCAATTTTCCTATTCGGCTGGTTTCGATCCTCGTGTCACGAAATCATGTATATTGTTCAGTTTGGATAATATCTCATCACCGCACCTCTCCCTTGGTCGACCTCTTAACTCTGATTTACCATCAAATGAGTCAGATTGCATTCGCCATCGGTGATCCCAGGGCAGAAACCTTCTCGCACCCAAGTAGCATACCTTAGATGCGTGCCAAAAGGAAGTTGTGCCTAGTCCACATGTCGGGCAAGCAAGATAGCCCTTGGTGCTCCATCCCGATAACATACCATAAGCAGGAAAATCATTAATTGTCCACATTACGGCCGCTCGTAGGGTGAACAATTCTCCACTGCACTTGTCGTATGTTCGGACACCATTTTCCCACAGATCCACGAGCTCGTCAATCAACGGCCGCAAATACCCATCGATGGAATTACTCGGCGATTTGGCCCCTAATATCAAAGAACTGAGGATTGTGAATTCTTTCTTCATGTACCTCTAAG
Organism: Oemleria cerasiformis; assembly: GCA_037349345.1. Classification (NCBI taxonomy): domain Eukaryota; kingdom Viridiplantae; phylum Streptophyta; class Magnoliopsida; order Rosales; family Rosaceae; genus Oemleria; species Oemleria cerasiformis. The sequence goes on along the minus strand of JAZGTL010000015.1, from coordinate 7,287,312 downwards.
AAGGCAAGTTATACGGAACCATAACAACCGGCCAAGTGCTATAAGGCTTTGCAAAACTCCCAAACGGATTAAACTCGTCAGTAGCGAGCCCTAATCTGACATTTCTTTGCTCCGCAGCAAACTCGGGATACATTTTATCAAATTCCTTCCAAGCCTCTCCATCAGCCAGATGCCTCAGTACATCATCATCAATGCGTTCATCCTTATACCACCTCATATCACGGGCTATGTGGGACGACTTGTAGAATCTTTGTAACCTTGGCTTCAGTGTAAAATAACGCAACACCTTGTTAGGAATCTTGTTCTTTTGAAACCTAGGCTCATTGCACACGGGACATTTGTCAAGCTGCTCGAATTCACCATAAAACAATGCACAGTTGTTCTTGCATGCATGGATCTTGATATACCCTAAACCAAGGCCCTTCAACAACTTCTTCGAGCTATAATGATCTTTTGGCAGACAGTTGTCTTCAGGGAGCATTCGGATGATGATGTCCAACATGTTATCAAAATGCTTGTTCGTTTGATTATAATCAACTTTCATGTGCATCAATTCCAAAACTGCCCCTAGAATTGAAAATGATTTACAACCGGGGTACAATTCGCGATGTGCTTCTTTCAACAATCTTTCGTAATGGAGCTCAGAGTCTTCGGCTTGCAACCTTGGCGCATCATCTTCCATATCATCTGATGCGGGAGGAAAAGCATCGGTTAATAACTCAACGACTTGATCATTATAACATCGTCTATCCAAACCACTTTCGTCCCGACGGGTCCCAGGAACCGAAGATTTCGATGCGGAAAATATTTATTCACCATGATAGATCTAATTAGTGTAGTTGTGTATGATCCCATTCCATTCCAGATGAGTTTGGACCTCATTCAACGGCATCCAACTGCAGTTGTTACATTTACGCCACGGACACCTGATACGTCTTGTATCACTACAATGACTACGTGCAAAGGCAATGAAGCTGTCGATCCCATCCAAATACTGATCAGAAGATCTATCAAACATTTGCATTCACCCTCTGTCTATTGTGCCTGCTTTCACAACATAGAGTCAACATAAGTAATTGAGTTAATATTGTCCCGTAAATAGAACAAGTTAAAATCAAAAGCAACTCTTCTCCTTATGCCTCCGGTGATTTGGCCCTATCCCATTCGAGAGTGCACGTTCTGTGCTGTGTAGTTTGCGACCTACGAGGCTAAGTTTCGATCGAGGGAAATTTTGGCAGCATCTCCTTACAGTTCCCCAAATGCACGACGTAGATATTATAAACAAATATCTAGTATGCATTCGGAGAACATTGAGGGGATACAAACCGAATTTCCCACAATCGAAACCTAACCTCGTAGACCGCCAACTAAACAACACATAGTTGTGCACCTCCAAACTGTCCGAATATATGGACAATTCAAGAGTCAGTCAATCAATCTGATTCACTGACTCTCAAACGGGTCTAAGATTTTTCATTGAATTTCATTATACGAAATTAATCAACTCGATTAACTTCACATAAATGGTTATGAAATATGAACGTATTTCACTCCGTCAGAACTAAATAAAGCGTTTAAAAAAAATCACAACAAATTCTCGAATACAAACATATATTAATTATGCATAAAACAGAGTTTTAATTTTTATAATTTCCGTACATATTTTCTATTTCCCTATTTTCCTAACATATTTTCTAATTTCCTAACATATTTCCTAATTTCAATAATTTCATTACATATTTTTTATTTTCATATTTTCCTAAAATATTTTCTAATTTCCTAATTTCCTAACATATTTTCTATTCCCCTATTTTCCTAACATATTTTCTAATTTCCAAACATAATTTCGAATTTTAATAATTTCATTACATATTTTTTATTTTCCTATTTTCCTAAAATATTTTCTAATTTCCTAACATATTTTCTATTTCCCTATTTTCCTAACATATTTTCTAATTTCGATAATTTCATTACATATTTTTATATTTTCCTATTTTCTAAAAAAAATTCTTATTTCCTAACATATTTTCTATTTCCCTAATTTCCTAACATTTTTCCTAATTTCCAAACATATTTTCTATTTTCAATCATTTCATTACATATTTTTAATTTTCCTATTTTACAACAAAATTTCCTAATTTCCTAACATATTTTCTATTTTCCTAATTTCATAACATATTTTCTATTTTCATATTTTCCTAACAAATTTTCTAATTTCCCCAAATTCTAAACAATTTCTACACATTTTCCATAATAAATACAAAATTTCCTAACATAATTATATCCAACATTCTTAACAAAATTAAATTTAGAGGTAAACACACATACCTTTTTATAAGTATTCATTCAAATCAACCACAAAATTCCTACAACACAAAACATAATTAATTCCCAATCAAAAATCAAAATTTCAAAACTTAAAAAAAAAAAATTTCAAACCTTAAAATTTGATATTTGGTGATTGATAGAGAAAAAAGATTTGATTCGTAGTGAAAATGGTGATGAGATGATAATGTTAAGTAGAGAAAAGAGAGTGAGTGAGTAAGAGATTGAGAGAGAGAGCAGAGAAGTGCTGAAGCAGAGAGGAGGAAGAAGAAGAAGAAGAAAAGAGAGAGTCTCAGATATTTAGTGTGTTTAGACCTTTGCTCGATGAACCACATTCGATGAGCAACTTTTAATGATCCGTCGGGCAACAAAGAGTCAACAAAGAGTCAACTTTTAACAATTATAGCTTAATTTATAGTCATTAAACACAACAAATATACCAAACAAAATACATGTATGTAGCTGCTTACCACAGTCTAATAGTACTGCTCTCTATTCATTATGTAGATGGGAGGTCTCGTGAGTACGTGTTACTAAATCCCAGTTTTACTTCGTTTGCCAAAACGGAGAAAAGTCCTTGCTTGCAAGGAAGGAGAACCCAAAGCCAAGATGCGTTCCTTCTCATCCATAATCTTTTGAAAAAGAAGTCAGCACGCGTTAACCCGAGCATAATCGAATCCAAATTTATATTGAGCCAAGTACGACTGGATATTGGCAAGCCCGTGTATCACTCAAGACGGAAGAATGCCATAGTCAGATGGTTTCTCGGTCGTAGTTTGATCGATAATAATTCAAAGATCAGTATCTGATACTTCTCAACCAGTATAAAAATTGAAGTATCTGTGTATCATAGCTTATAGTCATTGAACATGAAAAGCACACCAAATTGCCACCCAACCCTAAATTATCTTATAACCACTGAGCACGAAAAATACACCAAATAAAATCCATGCACGACTCATTCCAATATGCCCGGCCGGTGGTGCCGGTGGTCCTACGTTGTGGCTGGTGGCCCTACGTTGTATGTGTAAGGCTGGCTTAATTTAGAGTCATTGAACATCAGAAACATCAAAATCCATTAAACTCTGTTCGAAACTTGGCATATATACTTTTAGCCTATAACTAAGATATCTGTAGCTGCTATTAAAATTCTATGTTTTCCCTTAATAAGAGTATCTTCAATGTGGGAGGGGATCCGCTGTCCATTTGTGTGTCCTCCTTCATGTCCTATTTCTAATTTTTTGACACCTGTCCTCCTACTTAATCAAACAATTAACACCGTTAACTTTGAAAGCACCAGAAAAAAAAAATTCAAACAAAAATCAAACAAGCAGCGGAGCAACCACCAACCCGCGATCTCCTTCCACCCGTTCCCTCCCATGACCTCGTGTCTCAACCACAAATCCAACAGCCACCACCCTAATAAATAAATAACACCGGCGATAGCCCCTAATTCCTCATGGTTGGCCACCTATTCACCGATCTACACTCAAAATTGGGATTCGCCTACCCTCCGCCACTTCCACCGCCTCCTCTTGCCGTTCTATTCTCTAAATTGGATTTCATGGATTCAATTTTGATGAATTTTCATTTGGGTTTCTGGTATTAATTCATACAATCTGTCCATAAACTTTTGTGAATTAATTTAATGGTGTTTTCAATTGCAAATATGTGGATAAATTTTGTGGAATAATTGGATAGCCGGATCGATAGTATTTGAAGAGCATGAAGCATATAAATTTGAAAGTGAATGTATTCTTTACAACTCCCATCTTATTAGAATATTTTAAATTATAAAATTATTTTAATCCAAAGAAAAATTGCAAACTATTGAAATAGTAAAAGTTACATTTTCTTCGTGAAGTTTATCTCAATCTTTAATTCCAAATGAATTTAATTTTTAACCATTAGATACATAGCCAATTGATTAAGTGCTTACATCTGTATGAAATAATTAACCCTATTTGTTATTAAATGATATCCAAATTTAGTGCATGATGACTCATAATGGACATGTAAAAAAAAAATGAAAATATACAGATTTGTTTTTACGAGATGTTAAATTTACATCTCGCTTTCCAACTCATTGGACCATAAAATTGGAATTCGAAGTTGTAAATCTTCTATTCTAACGAATTTACATCTTGAATTTGAGATGCTCTAAAGCCTTGTAATTTTCTATTGAATTCAACTTTTGAAGTGCAATCATATGTGCTGTACGTAACCCTAGTTTAATTCATATAGCCATTAAACACTATAAGATATCAGGTCTAGCATGACCATATTTTGCCTGACAAAGAAGATTTCGTCGCCTAAAGATGCTTTGTTCGGCGAAAAAAACATTTCGTCGTGTAAAAACCTGTCAAATCTTGCTCGATGAAGAAGTTCGTAGGGCAAGCTTCGTGCGTCGGGCAAGGTTTTGGCGAGAAAAAAAAAATTTCCTGCGTAATTTTGCTAACATTGCCCGAAAAAGCGATTGGTAAGGCAAGATTGTTTCGTGGGGTAAGGTTTTGGCGCGACAAAAATGGTGATGGCGCGTAAAATTGAGGACTTTTCACTACAAATTTTTGTCTTCGTTCGGGAAAAATTAGAAAACTCGACGACAATTATTCGCCGGGAAGAGTTCTTTTCGTAGGGAAAAATCTAACCGTTGACCGCTTTTACCCGACGAAGTCATTAAACCCTACTCGACTGAGGTTTCGTCGGGCAAAGGTTTAATTAGACATTGACAACGCCCCTCTTCTTCTTATTCCTTCTCTGCATTAGTTCATCCCCTATCTCTCTCTATCATTCTCTCTCTAGCTCTTATTACACCAACAACCATCATCTTTCACTACCAATTTCTCCCTCTTTCTCTCTCAAACACCAAACTCCATCAAATATCAATTTTAAAGGTTTGAGAATTTTTTTTTTAAGTTTTGAATTTTAATTGGAAACTAATTATTATTTGTGTTTTAGGAAATTTGTGATTGATTTCGAGGAATACTTATAAAGAGGTATGTGTATTTGCCTCTCAATTTAATTTTGGTAAGAATTTTGGATATATAATTATGTTAGGAAATTGTGAATAAATTATCAAAAATATGTAGAAATTGTGTATAATTTGTAGAAAATGTGTTATGTGATTTTGTAGGAAATTAGAAAATATGTTAGGAAATTAGGAAATTAGAAAATATTTTAGGAAATTAGGAAAAATAGAAAATATTGTTAGGAAATTAGGAAAATAGAAAATATGTTAGGAAAATAGAAAATTATAAACTCTGTGATATGCGTAATTAATATATGTTTATATTTGTGAATTTGTTGTGATATTTTTTGTAAAGCTTTAGGAAGTTCAGACGGAGTTAAATATGTTGATATTTCATAACCGTTTATGCGAAGTTAATCGAGTTGATTAACTTCGTATAATGAAATTCAATGAAAAACCTTGGACCCGTTTGAGAGTCAGTTAATCGAGTTGATTAACTGACTCTTGAATTGTCCATATATTCGGACAGTTTGGGGGTGCGCAACTATGTGTTGTGTAGTTTGCAATCTACAAGGCTAGATTTCGATCGCTGGAATTTCGATTTTTATCTCCTTAATGTTCTATGAATGCATAATAGATATGCGTTTATAATATCTATGTCGTGCATTTGGGGAACTGTAGGGGGATGCTGCCGAAATTTCCCTCGATCGGAACTTAGCCTCGTAGGACAAAAACTACACAGCACAGAACGTACACTCTTGAATGGGATAGAGCCAAATCATCGGACACATAAGGAGACGGGAAGCTTTTGATACTAACTTGTTCTAATTACGAGACGATATTAACTCAATTACTTACGTAGACTGTATTTTGTGAAAGCATGCACAATAGACAGAGGGTGGATGCAAAAGAAAGATAGATGTTCTGATGAGTATATGGATGGTATCGACAGCTTTATTGCCTTTGCACATAGTCATTACAATGACAGTGGACGTATCAGGTGTAATGACCCGAAAATTTAATTATTGAAGTTTTCGTAAATTAATTTGAAAAATGACGAAATTGCCCTTGGTTGTTTAAGGGGCTTGAAAGTCAATTTTTGTTTCAAGACACTTATGACTGTGTTTAGGGGACCGTTGTGCAGGTCTCGAACTCACGAGTTCGAAGACAGGCGGGACGCAGAAAATGGAGTTCGTGTGAGAGAGTTGCAGGTCTAGAATGTTCAGGGGCATTTTGGTAATTTTCCCTGGGTAGATATTTTAACCCAATCATATCAGATCTTCATCATTTTCACTCATTCTCTTCGCGACTCACACCCAACTCGTGCACTACGAACCTAAAAACCCACAAATTTGAACTTTAATTCGAGGAAAGATCATCCCATTCTGTTCCACTAATTGAATTCTCCTTCTTTCCACGATCACAAACGTACCAACCATCGAACGAGGCAGCCGTGGGAGACACCGATCTGAGGAAAGGAAAACCGAAACTTTTTGACCGATTTTCCAGCCAACACAGGTATGGGTTTTATGTTTAGAGTTCATTTATGAGTTCCTAGGTTCGAGTAGATGGATTTAGACGTAAAATTCGTGAAAAACGGTTGAGTTTTGAGAAAGTTAGAAAAAACTTCAAGGTCGGCCGGAAATGGAGTTTTTCGCCGACGGCGACGCACGACGGCGCGATCGTCTTCTCTGTTGAGTCTCTGGTGACTAGTTCGGTCAGAGGGGGGCTGACGTGGCATGCCACCTACCAGCCACGTGGGTGCCACCTGGGGACCGAGTGAGCGCCGAGTCAGGCACGTGGGCACTATAGCAGCGCGTGGATCACTGTAGCAGGCGCGTGAGGTACTATAGCCGGTGCGTGGCAGGCGCATGGCGAGTGGTCCGGACTTTCACCGGCACATGGCGGCAGGTGGGACCGATTCCTGGGTCACGGTGACACGTGTCAATAAGATTTCGACGATCCAAATCTGTTAGCACAGGTTTCGGGTTAATCGGATGTCGTTTAAGGGTAGTTTTGGGCGTCTGAAGTGGCTGCGATTTTAGTGTGACGCGAGCGGACCTCCCGTTGTTTAGAGAGTTTAAATGTAGGTTTTTAATTATCGTTAGTAATCCCGATTGTTACTTTTGATAGGCGATACTGCTCCGGGAACTTCAGAGGAGCGTACGACTCGGGATTGAGCTATCGGTGAGCGGACTTTGGTTTGTAAATTATAATGCATGCATAAAGGTATTTTTATATAATTGCTTATCACGTATTGTTATGTACTGCTTTGGTAACTTTCTGGAATTTAGAAAACTGGACATAGGTTTTCAATATTTCAGTGAAAATGATCTTTTGGGATATGGCCTGGTTTTGGGGCTCTATTTTTATGTCGTTTTGACGTGATGGATATTGAGTCCATGATTTCGGGTTTAGACACGTACTTATAATTTTAATGGATTTGGCCATAAACCGGTTTTTCAATGAATTTGGCTTAGGCCAAGAAACAAAGATTTCAAAACATAGATTTTGGGTTTACTGAATTACTGTCTCCGAGGGTCAAGGTTTTCTCAGACTGGCATTGAGGGGTCTTGCTCCACCGGATCATTGAGGGCTCTCCGACACTGGTGTCGAGGGGTATTTTTCTCCGCCGGGTCGTTGAGGCTGTCTACGCATAGTACAGGTTCCTGCACCACTCAAGGTATATCGTGTGTGTAGAGGGTATTTCGGGAGCAGTGAGATATGTTTTGATATATTTTGTGTCCAGGTCGGTTTAAATGATTTTGAAGTCCTTTTAGGAGGATTTTCAAAGCAGGGTTGTGGACCACGGTATGTTTTCATTATACTGATTTTCGTGGGTCACACCAAGTGTTTTAATTCAAAATGAATTTTCCGGTGAGTTTTCGGATTATCTTTATATATTATTTATGGATTTGTTTGGAAGGAATTTTACATTATGCATGCATGATTTTACTCGTGAAGGGGGAAAATGTATTTTCCTCGAAAATGATTTTTTAATGATTATTTTGTCCACTCACAATTTTCGCGTTTTAAATCTCCTCAAGGTCGTTGAGTTGACGTGGACATATCCAGAGATTGAGGCATTAGATTTTCAGCTGCGTGTTTACCTACACTATCGAGTAGGATAATTATTTCCGTATTTATTTATCCTACCTAGATGCTCTGATAAGTATTTTGGATTGATTGTAAAATTATGGTTATATTGTTGGATGGTTGGTGTTGTTGGAATTTGGAATGTTGTCTGATCCTTCATCTGACATGTGGAAGACGGTTAACCAGTTCTTAAGAGGGAGATTCTGCCGGATTTTTGGCAGAATTCTCATAATTAATTATAAGGATTTAAGGGTATTCTAGGAATTTTGTTTTTAGTTGTCAGACAGGAGCAGGGCTTTTTCCGAGTTTCGAGGGGAAATTCGGGAAGGGTCCTATCAACTTGGTATCAGAGCACTAGGTTTAAATTCCTGTAGACCGTACACCTAGTGTACAACTGATTGTGATACTGATGATTTATGATTTTTTTGCAGCGTAACGCCTCCGAGATGCGAGCCCCATCAGCGGTCTGGAAACGATGAGGACACACATGAACCCGAAGTAGAGCCTGACTTGAGGCTGACCCTGGATCAATTGGGTCGGGCTTTGACTACAGTACTTCAGAGTAGGTCTACTATTGAAGTGTCGGACATTGAGCGAGCCCAGAGGTTGGGGACGACAGTATTTACGGGCGAGTTAGGCCCAGATGATGCAGATGAGAAGATTACTCGTTTGGAACGAGTGTTTTCGATTATGAGGTGCCCTTCGGAGGATAGGGTGCGGTTAGCTACATTTCTTTGGGGTATTTATGCATACCGTTGGTGGCATGCTCTGCAGCTATCAGGCTGGGATGTCCATACCTTTACTTGGGAAGCTTTCCAGGAGCGCTTCCTTGAGTAGTTTTATCCTCGCTCGTACCGGGATACCAGGGAGGCTGAGTTCTTACAGCTACAACAGGGGGACATGACAGTGGCCCAATATGAATAGAAATTTCTTGAGTTGTCACGTTTTGTACCGGTTCTGGTGGCAACTGAGATGGATAAGTGCCGAAGATTTGAGTATGGGCTGAGCAATGAGGTGCGAGTAGCAGTAACTGCGGTGGCCCATACTTCTTTGAAGGCTTTGGCGAATGCTGCTGCCAAAGTGGAGTTGAGTTTGCCAGCTCAGTAGTAGTTCAGTGGTTCCAGGAGACGCCAGGATCGCTGGAGTTTCGAAGCCTCTAGTCAAGGACCATCTAAGAGAGGCAGTTACAGTTCTGGTCTTTTGTGGGTGTAAGATCCAGATCAGGCGGTAGCGGAGCCAGTCAGGGACAGCAGTCATCCGTTCAGTCTAGCGAAGCTTCATTGCAGTCGATCGGAAGACAGAGTGGCATATCTGGTGACACCGGTTGCTACTTCTATGGGGAGACTGGTCATTTCAAGAAAGATTGTCCACATCATCGTCCGGGCAGTAGTTCCTTGGGCCGAGACGCTGCTGACCCGAGTCAAAGAGCAGCGCAGAAATCTGGTACTACAGGAAGCCAGACCCAGTCCAGTGGGGCCAACAGGGCTAGAGGGAGACATGGGGGTCGTGGTCGATCTTCGGGTACATAGGCCCGTGTTTTTGCGATGACTCAGCAGGAGGCTCAAGCAGCACCAGAGGTGGTTACTGGTACGTTATCTATTTTTAATCATGATGCTCGTATTTTGATAGATCCCGGGATGACACATTCCTTTATTTCTCGAGATTTCACACTATTTGCTAATAGAGAATTGTCCCCGATTGGTTGGGACAGGGGTATTGACACTCCTGCTGGAGATATGTTAATGGCGAACCTCGTGATACGTGGTTGTCTGGTACAAGTGGGAGGTTATGAGTTAGAGGCAGATTTAATCCCCTTGGAAATTTATGATTTTGATGTGATTCTGAGGATGGATTGGTTAACCATGCATCATGCCTTTATAGACTGGTTCACCAAGAGGGTGGTTTTCTAGAGACCAGGCTTACCGAAACTTATGTTTCAGGGTGATCGTAGGGTACTTCCCTCGGCAGTGATATTACCTTTAGCGACTAAGAAATTATTGAGGAAAGGTTGTGAGGGCTATTTAGCTCACGTGATTGATTATCCGGATACTCCGGTGAGAGTAGAGGATATTCTTGTGGTGAATGAGTTTTCTGATGTATTTCCAGAGGATCTTCCGGGGTTGTCACCTCACCTGGAGATTGAGTTCACCATAGAGCTTCTTCCTGGTACCCAACCTATATCCCAGGCACCGTACAGAATGGCACCGGCATAATTGAGAGAGTTGAAGACTCAATTGCAGGACTTGGTGGATATGGGGTTTATTCAACCAAGTGTATCACCTTGGGGTGCGCCGGTATTATATTTAAGGAATAAATATGGTGGTTTGAGGTTATGTATCGACTACTGGGAGCTAAAAAGGATTACGGTGCGGAATAAGTATCATTTGCCACGAATTGATGATTTGTTCGATCAATTAAAAGGGGCAAGGTATTTCTCAAAAATTGACCTTCGATCCGGGTACCATCAGTTAAGGATCAGGGAAGGGGATGCTCCTAAAACGGCTTTTAGGACACGCTATAGGCATTATGAGTTCCTGGTGATGCCCTTTGGGTTAACTAATACACCGGCAGCTTTTATGGATTTGATGAACCGGGTGTTCCGAAGATTTGGATTGATTTGTGATAGTGTTCATCGATGACATCTTGGTATATTCTAAGAGTGCTCAGGCACATGAGAAGCACTTGAGGTTGGTGCTGAATATGCTGAGGAAAAAGCAATTGTTCGCCAAGTTCAGTAAATGTTAGTTTTGGTTGAGCAATGTGGGATTCCTAGGTCATGTGATTTCTGCTGAGGGTATCAGCGTGGATCCCCAAAAAGTTAAGGCAGTGGCAAACTGGGAGCAACCGAAGACAGTGACAAAGGTGAGAAGTTTTCTGGGTTTAGCGGGATATTATCGGCGATTCGTAGAAGGATTCTCTATGATAGCTACCCCGTTAACTCGGTTGACGAGGAAAGGAGTCAACTTTGACTGGGATGATGAATGTGAACAGAGTTTTCAAGAGCTAAAAAGGAGGTTGACCTCTACCCCAGTGTTAAACCTTCCAGATGATAACGGAGGATTTGAGGTGTATAGTGATGCATCAATATGTGGCATAGGCTGCGAGTTTATGCAGCATGGGAAGGTGATAGCTTATGCTTCCAAGCAACTTAAACCTCCTGAGTTGAATTACCCCACACATGATTTGGAGTTAGCTGCAGTGGGGCATGCACTAAAGATCTTGAGACATTATTTGTATGGGGAAACGTGTCGGATTTTTACCGATCATCAGAGTTTGAAATACTTCTTCACCTAGAAAGATCTGAATTTCAGACAGAGAAGGTGGTTTGAGCTAATAAAAAATTATGAATGTACCATAGAGTATCACCCAGGAAAACCAATGTAGTGGCGGATGCTTTGAGTAGGAAGTACACGAGTTCCTTGGCCCATTTGCATACTGTTTACCTATTGTTGTTTGTGGAATTCCGAAGAGCGGGAATCATACTTGGCATGGATAGCCAGGGGGCTTTGTTGGCTAGCTTCCATGTTAGACTTGTCTTGATTGACCGAATCATTGAAGCTCAGCTCCAGGATCCAACTTTGTGTGTTATTAGGATGGAGTTGGAGGTTTGGAATAGGCAGGATTATGTGATTCGGGATGATGGAGCACTAGTTAAGGATGGCCGGTTGTGCGTACCCAGTGATCCATAGTTGAAAAGAAAAATTCTAGAGGAAGCTCATAGTTCTGCTTATGCTATGCATCCAGGAGGTACCTAAATGTATCGTACTCTTAAGGAACAATATTGGTTGACTGTGATGAAAAGGGCAATATCAGAGTTTGTGAGTAGGTGCCTAACGTGTCAACAAGTAAAAGCAGAGAGGCAGAAACCATACGGGGCACAACAACCATTACCTATTCCAGAATGGAAGTGGGATCATATTACTATGGATTTTGTTTATAAACTTCCTAGGACTCAAAAAGGACATGATGGAATCTGGGTAACTGTTGACAGACTCACGAAGTCAGCACATTTCTTGCTTGTACGGGAAGATTACCGGTGGGCCAGTACGCCAAATTGTTTGTGGATGAGATCATACGGTTACATGGGACTCCAGAGTCGATTGTGTCAAACAGGGATCCTATGTTTACCTCAAGGTTTTGGCGGAGTTTGCAGAAAGCCTTGGAACTAGATTGTATTTCAATACAGCTTTTCCTCCTCAAACTGTCGGTCAGTCTGATAAGACAATTCAGATTCTGGAGGATATGATGAGAGCTTGTGTACTGTAGTTTAAAGGAAACTGGGATTCACACCTGGCTTTAATGGAATTTGCATACAATAACAACTATCAGTCTAGTATTGGGATGTCTCATTTCGAGGCATTGTATGGGAGACAGTGTAGGACACCGATATGCTGAAATGAGGTAGGTGAGAGAAGACTGTTGACACCGGAGATAGTGGAAATGACAGAGGGAAAGATTAAAATCATCAGGGAAAGGTTGAAGACAGCTCAGGACCGCCAGAAAAGCTATGCGGACCGACGAATCAGAGATCTTGAGTTTGGAGTCGGAGACAGGGTTTTCTTGAAGTTATCCCCCTGGAAAGGAGTTGTACGTTTTGGTAGATGAGAAAAACTGAGCCCTCGCTACATTGGGCCTTATGAGATTATAGAGAGGATTGGGCTAGTGGCGTACATACTTGCTTTACCACTAGAAATGTCAAGAGTTCATCATGTTTTTCATGTATCCATGCTCCGGAAATACCTATTCGATGAATCTCATGTATTGGAAGAGCAACCCATTGAGTTGAGAGATGATTTGACTTTTGAGGAGCAACTAGTGCAACTTCTAGATTGGAAGGAAAAAATAATGCGCAGAAAGACTATTCCTCTAGTTAAAGTTCTGTGGAGAATCAAAACATGGAGGAGGCCACGTGGGAAATCAAGGCATTGATGCGAGCGCAGCATCCACATTTATTCCCGTGACATGAACGAATTTCGAGGATGAAATTTCTTTAAGGGGGGGTGAATTGCAACGACCCAAAAATTTAATTATTGAATTTTTCGTCAATTAATTTGAAAAAAGGACGAAATTACCCTAGGTTGTTTAAGGGACTTGAAAGTTAAATTTTGTTTCGAGACACTTATGGCTGTGTTTTGGGGACCATTGCATAGGTCTCGAACTTAAGAGTTCGTAGACAAGCAGCACGCAAAAAATAGAGTTCGTGTGAGAGAGTTGCGGGTCTAGAATATTCAAGGGCATTTTGGTAATTTTCCATGGACAGATATTTTAACCCAATCAGATTAGATCTTCATCATTTTCACTCTCTCTCTTCGCGACTCGCACCTAACCCGTGCACTCCGAACCCAAAACCCCACAAATTCGAACTTTAATTCAATGCAAGATCCTCCATTTCTGTTCCACTAATTGAATTCTCCTTCTTACCACGATCACAGACGTACCAACCATCGAAAGAGGCAGCCGCGGGAGGCACCAAACCAAGGAAAGGAAAACTAAAAATTTTCGATCAATTTTTCGACCAACACAGGTTTGAGTTTTAAGTTTAGAGTTCATTTTTGAGTTCCTGAGTTTGAGTAGATGGATTTAGACGTAAAATTCGTGAAATACGGTTGAGTTTTAAGAAAGTTAGAAAAAAGTTCAAGGTGAACCGGCAATGGAGTTTTCCGCCGACGGCGACGCGGACGTCTTCTTCAGCGAGTCTCCAGCGAGACTCCGACGACTGGTTCGGTCAGAGGGGGTTGACGTGGCATGCCACCTAGCAGCCACATGGAGCTACGTGGATGCCACATGGAGCCATGTGGATACCACGTGCAGGCTGTTGGTGGAATTAAAGAGCAAGAAATATGAAATTCAATTCTAACAGTTATAAAATCCTTGCAAGTGCATAAATCGATAAGAATAATATAGTAGCACAGCAAGAGTCGATCTCTCGAGGACTTGTATCAACGTTATGACCACTTTAGTTCAGATTTATTAACTTAGTGAAAACACACACACGCAGGGGGGGTTTATGATGTGAGAACTGAAATTCAAAGACAAGCAAAATAAAATGCAGAAAATAACAATGCAAGAATTAACGGTTGATTGATTATTAACTAAGGTGAATTAAGGCTTACTATCCACTCTAACCAATTATAGCTCTTAACCAAATTTCCTTGACCTAATTACTATGCATTTTCTGAATTAGGTGCCCGTGCCTAGGACCTGGCGTTGGCTCACTAGACACATCTTATTACCTCTTACTTAGCATGTTCTAAACAGGGCATATGCCTAGAACGTCTATCACCTACCTTTTAAGATGATGCATGAAATTTAAAGAGAATTTAATGACACCACATTAGCCTAGCAAAGTGACATGCAATCCTAGGTCGTTATGAGTTAAGATTACAAGTAAGAATACTTTCGATGCTCCAAATCACAAGATGATATGACAGTCACTCAAGCAATTACATCTATAATTATATGCAAACAAGGTAGCTAATCTTATAGGCATAAATTAAGGTTATTAAGCATAGTAATCCAACTTATTCAGCATGCATAGCAATCATAATCAAGAGCCAGAAATCCAATCAACAAGCTAACATGGCTAGGGCTTCAAGCAGCCCTAATCCTAATGACTACTCACACATAACTGAAATTGAAACAAATATAATTAAATCATAAGTAAATTGCAATAATGAAAATAAGGGTACATAAGAGATTGTTAAGAACAGGTGCAGCAGAGCCACGGCAGAGCCTTCTTCTCCAAGCTTCACGTCCAATAATCTATGTGTAAAATATTATCTCTCAAATATCGTCCCTAATTCTCTAGAAAACCAAAATGGAACTCTCTCTCTGCCTCCTCTTTGCCTGATTCTAATCCTCCTTTTTAAACACTGAACAAAGGCTCCTTTTTATAAACAAAGGGAAAACCTTGTTCTATAAGGATTGGTAAAATCTTATTCTATATGGATTGGTAAAACCATGTCCTATAAGGATAGGGAAAGTTATTGTACTTTTAATTAATTACAAAGTCCTTAAATCTATTAGAACCAATCAGAGCACGGCTGGGAGTGTGAATAAAAGCTGGCAAGTGGGAACGCAAGCTGGCCAGTGGGAACGCAAGCTAGCCAAACTTGGATTTTGGACTGTATTCTTAATCAGGATCTGGGACTGCGCTTTTTAAGTATATCAGGAGTATAGTAGAAGCGCATATTCGTTCAAGCTTTGGCACAAATGTTGTCAGGCTTAGCGCAGAGGGAGAACCTCTTATCCACCGCTGGCGGAACAGGGACCCCGGGCTTAGGCGCACAACTGGGCTCGGATGGGAGTTCTTGGGACATGTCCTCGACCTGCCTTGGCGCGACCTTGGCACTTCTAAGACCTGACCTTGATGTCATGAAACACAGGTTTGAAACCCAGAGGGCCTGATATGAGGTACTTGGCCAGTATCCGAAAATAGGCGCACTGGCGCACTCAGGATCCCGTTTAGGACCTGATATTGAAATGAGGACATCTCCTTCATCTGGACTCCGATTTGAGTCATTCTTTTTGCGTTCTTTCCAGATTTTACCTATCTTTTTAACTCTGCACAAGTCTCACAAGATTGATCATTTTCTACTATTGATGGCACGAAATCATTCAAAAGACATGTAAGAGAGGCATATAAAGACATCAAAATGATGCATAAATAACGACTGATCAAATACCCCCAAACCTATCTTTTGCAAGTCCCTAAGCAAAACAAACGCTAACAAAATGAAAAGACTCGATTTTAGTTAAGATAGAACATTTAAACCCCTAGGTTCACCTAGTAGGAGGAGTTTTGTCTCCTGAGGATTATAGCAGCACGATACCCACAAACGTTTTACTTAAACAAAAAGATGCTAGAGATAGTACTCTTAACACGCTAATAAGAATCAAATTAAGTAGACATGCTTTGCAGAACTAAAAGGAATGTCATAGCCGTGAGTGTCGTGTGAAGGTGTACGTGTATAAAGGCCAATATTTCGAAGTGATCATGTTTGAAAACAACTTCATCTAAGTGCCCTAGAAAGATTTCACCTTGACTCTAATCCTCACTAGGCAACTCTCAATTCGCACAAGAATCCTAGGCTTACACTCTTTTCAAGCATATGTGATGAGTTTATGTTATGAAATTCAAATTTAATCACATATGAGTAACAATGAAGAATAGTAATTTATGGAAATAAAGATCTCATAAAAGGAATTGAACTTTAAGAACATAGATACGTACCTTAATCCTCAGCATGATTGTATATAACATCAGTTAGGTCTTCCTTTTTAGGTTGTAATGGGGCTAAGCTTTGGGTTTCAGCAAGGAAGGATGGGATTCAAAGAACCTGAGTTGTGCCAAGGCATGAGAAGTCATGACTTGAACTTGGAATTTCTTAACTGAATCCTTTCTTAAGGCCCACGGCATTGTGCTTTCTTGATGACTTATTGTGTGGCTCTTGTGGCTTATTTTGAGGCTCTTGGCTCACTTGGCTCAATTCACTTTGTTTTTCACTTTTTTGTCAATATTTCTTTCTTTCTTTTGATTTGAACGTTTTTTTTTGTTCTTTCTTTTGAATTGAATTGAACCAAGATCATGCAATGATTTCCTCAAACTTTCGTGCAGCTTGCAACTTGTAAAGCTTTTCCTTACTTTTAAACCTTGAATTGACGCCAAAGTCCTTTGAATTGGGCAGCATCTTCTTTCACCTCTCATTCTCACCATGAATCTCATTTACGGCGACCTTAGCAAAAACTGAGGTTATAAAGGTATGGCTGTGATGAATGGCTAAGTATTTTGGGTTAGGTTATACTTTGGGTGATGAAAGAAAAGGCTGAGTGTGTTGGCTTCAAAATTGGCTTAGGGAGAATGCAATTGGGTAGGATAAGGCCTTTAGAGGTTAAAGCATACATAGCCTACATCACTTCTTATGGCAAACTACACATTAAATCAAGAGTATCTAAATGATGTTAGTTCTTTAAAATTCAATGCAAATATGATGTAATGAGATCAACAATTAAGAACAAAAGCGATGAGTGTTTAAGAGTAGAAACAAGTATATCCCTCAGAAAGAATGGCAATTAGGCTCAAAGATCTCACAGGGAAGTCTCCACTAATTTTCTAAGGTTCACTCAAATTCAGTTATTTCGTTCACTTAATCACTTAAAACATGGCATTGTGAAGTGCAAATTATGAACTACTTGACCATGGCATGACTCTTAGTAAAGAAAAGATAGTTAACTTAGCATATACATTCCTATTAACAAGTTATCATACTAATCACAAGCAGAAATTTAAATGTCCTGGCCGTGTATCACCCCCAAACCTACTTGTTTCTATATGCAAAATTTTAAATCCACACCCCCAAACCTAAACTGAAAATTCTCTTCAATGTGATAAGCAGCAAGCATGACAACAGTAGAAAGGTTTGAGAGATAGAACGGGCAGAAACATAAAAGGAAGTGAGAAATACAAACCAGGGCTAGGCCGCCTCCTAGGAGCGCTTTATTTAACGTCTAGGCAAGACGGGGCTAGCATGCTAGGCATTTGATTGTGTGCCCAGGATTTCAGTGTCAACATGGAGCCAATTGTGAGCCTCTTACTGTAGAATCTGCGCTACAGCATGGAGAAAAAAGTTAGAAACACCTAAAGGAATCCACCGACGAGAACGTAACTTATCTGGAAAGAGATTGAGGAGTGATTTGAATGAGAGCAGTTTCTATCCATTCTGGACTGTCTTCCTTGGACAATGCTCGTGGGGGAACAGCTTTGGTTGTGCCCTGTACGTTCTCGACTTCATCCTTGGTCCCTTCCGTTGATTTTTCCTTCGGAACTTGAAGAGGGGGACCAAGTTGAGTACCTTTAGCATATTCTTGGTGTTTTTATGGTAAAGTTCAACAGTATTAGGAGCGAAATTAGAATTCAAATCCATTTTTACCTTATTAAAATGAAAGTTAAATGTTTCAGGATTGAGTTGAGAAGGCGCATTGAATTTCAAAACTGGGTCCTTGTCCTTGGGCAGGGGCTGAGACACGGCTGGCAGCAGATTGGGAGGCACGGGCCGATCCTTGGGTTCTGCCGTGGATGTGTCTTGAAGCGTGGCCACAGTGCTGCGCGTCTTAGATACGTGCTGGGAAGGTTCTGGTGCAACGGCTAAGGACTTGCCTTGCAGTGAATCAGTTGGCGTAGCTTGGCGCGTTGAAGTCGTTCCCTGGACATGTCCCGGTTCTGTGGCGCTGGGCTGTGGCTGCGGCATGGCATTTAGCAAGTCCTGGGACTCATCAGGATCCTGGGTTCGCGGCAGGGCAGTAGGCAGAACGTGGTCATGGTTGTGGGACACGTCTTGGGGCAGTGCGTTGCTGCTGGGCAGCACATAAGGCAGGGGCATGGGTTTGACCTGGATGTCCTCATCACCATCCTCCATCCTATTATCTTCCTCCCAGTTTTCTTCCATTTCGCTTTCCAATCTGTTAGTGCAAGGCAAAGAAGTATAGTTATACATGAAATCAGAATCAGAATCATTATAAAAGGAAGAGTATACTAGAGGGTATGAATTGGGTGCGTCCCACTACTCAATCTGAGCATAATCGGGAGGCACTGTCACGGCATGGCCTTGGACGGAATTCATGGCAAGCACTTGTCGAAGTGTTAGCTTGGTGGTGTCTTCATCATGATCATCTTTCACAGCCTCACTTGGTGGGGAACGTGCCCTTTCTTCTTTTTGGCATACGATGAACTCAAACACCCTCTTGCTCTTTTCCAGTATCTCCTCCAAGCGCTGGCTTTGCTCTCGTTGTTCTTCACAAAAAGCTGCCATGCATTGATTACGAGCCTCCATGTATTGCACCAAGGCCCTCAGCGAAGGTAGGAAGTCAGGAGTGGGTTCGGAGTGAGGACCTATCCTTCATCTGGACTCCGATTTGAGTCATTCTTTTTGCGTTCTTTCCAGATTTTACCTATCTTTCTAACTCTGCACAAGTCTCACAAGATTGATCATTTTCTACTATTGATGGCACGAAATCATTCAAAAGACATGTAAGAGAGGCATATAAAGACATCAAAATGATGCATAAATAACGACTGATCAGAGGCCACCTGGCAGCCACGTGGAGGCCACCAGGTAGCCACGTGGGTGCCACCGGGCAGCCGAGTCAGCGCTGAGTCAGCCCCGTGTCAGGCGCGTGGTGGCTCGTGGCAAATGGTTCGACCTTCCGTCGGCACGTGACGGTGCATGGGACTAGTTTCTGGGTCACGGCGGCGCGTCTCAACAAGATTTCGACGTTCCAGATTTATTGGCTCAGGTTTCGGGTTAATCAAACATCGTTTAGGGGTAATTTTGGGCGTCCGAAGTGGCTGCGATTTTAGTGCGACACGAGCGGACCTCCAGGGGTTTAGGGAGTTTAAATGTAGGGTTTTTAATCATATTAAGTATCCCGATTGTTACTTTTGATAGGCGATACTGCTCCAGGAACTTCAGAGGAGCGTACGACTCGGGATTGGGCTATCGGTGAGTGGATTTTGGTTTGTTAATTATAATGCATGCATAAAGGTATTTTGATATAATTGGTTATCAAGTATTGTTACGTACTGCTTTGGTTAATTTCTGGAATTTAGAAATTGTGCAAACAAATTATTGCTAAACACAGGTTTTCAATATTTCAGTGAAAATGATGTTTTGGGATGTGGCATGGTTTTTGGGCTCTATTTTTATGTCGTTTTGACGTGATGGATATTGATTCCATGATTTTGGGTTTAGACCCGTACTTGTAATTTTAATGGATTTGGCCATAAACCGGTTTTTCATTGAATTTGGCTTAGGCCAAGAAACAAGGATTTCAAAACTTGGACTTTGGTTTTCACTGAATTACTGTCTCTGAGGGTCAAGGTTTTCTCCGACTGGTGTTGAAGGGTCTTGCTCCGTCGAATCATTGAGGGTTCTCCGACGCTGGTGTCGAGGGGTATTTTTCTCCACCAGGTCGTTGAGGCTATCCCAATACTAGACTAATAGATGTTGTTGTATGAAAATTCCATTAGGTCAGATGTGAATCCCCGTTTCCTTTAAACTGCAGTACACAAACTATCATCATATCCTCCAGAATCTTAATTGTCCTCTCAGACTGACCGTCAGTCTGAGGATGAAAAGCTGTACTGAAATGCAATGTAGTGCCAAAGGCTTTCTGCAAACTCTGCCAAAACCTCGAAGTAAACCTAGGATTCGTTTCTAACACAATTGACTCTGGAGTCTCATGTAACCGTATGATCTCATCCACAAACAAGTTGGCATACTGGCCCATACGGTAATCTTCCTATACTGGCAAGAAATGTGCTGACTTGGTGAGTCTATCAACAATTACCCAAATTTCATCATGTCCTTTTTGAGTCCTAGGAAGTTTATACACAAAATCCATCATTATATGATCACACTTCCATTCCGGAATAGGTAATGGTTGTAGTGCCCCGTATGGTTTCTGCCTTTCTGTCTTTACTTGTTGACACATCAGGCACCTACTCACAAACTCTGCTATTTCCCTTTTCATCCCTGTCCACCAATAGTGTTCCTTAAGAGTACGATACATCTTGGTACCTCCTGGATGCATAGCATAAGCAGCACTATGAGCTTCTTCAAGAATTTCCCTTTTCAATTCTAGATCATTAGGTACGCACAACCGGTCCATCCTTAACCAAGGCTCCATCATCCCTAATCACATAATCCTGCATATTCCCAGCCTCCAACTCCATCCTAATAACACACAAAGTAGGATCCTAGAGCTAAGCTTAATGATTCGGTCAATCAAGACATGTCTCATATAGAAACTAGCCAACAGAGCCCCCTAGCTATCCATGTCAAGTATAATTCCCGCTCTTCGGAATTCCACCAGCAACGGTAGGTAAACAGTATGCAAATAGGCCAAGGAACCCATAGACTTCCTGCTCAAGGTATCCGCCACTACATTGGCTTTTCCTGGGTGATATTCTATGGTACAATCATAATCCTTTATTAGCTCAAGCGACCTTCTCTGTCTCAAATTCAGATCTTTCTGGGTGAAGAAGTATTTCAAACTCTGAAGGTCAGTAAATATCCGACACGTTTCCCCATACAAATAGTGTCTCTAAATCTTCAGTGCATGCACCCCTACCGCTAACTCCAAATCATGTGTGGGGTAATTCAACTCATGAGGTTTAAGTTGCCTAGAAGCATATGCTATCACCTTCCCATGCTGCATCAACACGCAGCCTATACCTTTTAATGATGCATAATTGTACACCTCAAATCCTTCGTTATCATCTGGAAGGGTTAACATTGGGGCAGAAGTCAACCTCTTCTTTAGCTCTTGAAAGCTCTGTTCACACCTAGCATCCCAGTCAAACTTGACTCATTTCCTTGTCAATCGAGTTAGCGGGGCAGCTATTGTAGAGAATCCTTCTACGAATCGTCGATAATATCCTGCTAAACCCAGATAACTTCTCACCTCTATCACTTCTTTGGTTGCTCCCAATTTGCCATTGCCTCAACTTTTTGGGGATCCACGCTGATACCCCAGCAGAAATCACATGACCTAAGAATCCCACACTGGTCAACCAAAACTGACATTTACTGACTTTGGCGAATAGTTGTTTTTTCCTCAGCATATTTAGCACCAACCTCAAGTGCTTCGCATGTGTCTTAGCACTCTTCGAAAATACCAAGATATCATCAATGAACACAATCACAAATTTATCCAAATACCTTTGAAACACCCTGTTCATCAAATCCATAAATGTTGTCGGTGCATTAGTTAACCCGAAGGGCATCACTAGGAACTCATAAAGCCCATAGCGTGTCCTAAACGCCGTTTTGGAAACATCCCCTTCCCTGTTCCTTAACTGATGGTACTCAGATCGAAGGTCAATTTTAGAGAAACACCTTACCCTTGTAATTGATCAAACAAATCATCAATTGGTGGCAAATGATACTTATTCCACACTGTAACCCTGTTTAACTGTCGGTAGTCGATTCAAAGCCTTATACAACCATTTTTCTTCCTTAAAAATAACAATGGCGCACCCCAAGGTGATACACCTGGTCGAATAAATCCCATATCCACCAAGTCCTACAATTGAGTCTTCAATTCCCTAAATTCTGCCGATGCCATTCTGTACGGTATCTGTGATATAGGTTGGGTACCCGGAAGAGGCTCTATGGTGAAATCAATCTCCAGATGAGGTGGCAATCCTGAAAGATCCTCTGAAAATACATCGGGAAACTCATTCACCACAGGAATATCCTCTACTCTCACCGGAGTATCCTGAGAATCAATCACGTGAGCTAAATAGCCCTCACAACCTTTCCTTAATAATTTCTCAGCCATTAAAGCCGATATCACACCTGAGGGAAGTACCCAAAACCAACCTCTTGTCAAAACAATTTATGTAGGCATGGTGCACGGTTAACCAATCCATCCCCAAAATCACATCAAAATCATAATTGTCCAAGGGGATTAAATTTGCCTCTAACTCATAACCTCCCACTAATATCGGACAACTACATATCACAAGGTTCGCCACTAACATATCCCTAGTAGGAGTGCTAATACCCATGTCCCAACCAATCGGGGACAATTCTCTATCAGCAAAAAGTGTAAAACCCCGACAAATAAAAGAATGTGTAGCCCTAGAATCTATCAAAATACGAGCATCATAATTAAAAATTGACAACGTACCAGTAACCACCTATGGTGCTGCTCGAGCCTCCTGCTGAGTCATAGCAAAAACTCGGGCCTGTGTACCAGAAGATAGACCACGACCCCCCTATCTCCCACTAGCCCTGCTGGCCCCACTAGCATGGGTCTGGCTCCCTGATGTAGTAACAGATGTCTGCACTGCTCTCGGACTCGGTTCAGCAGCATCATGGCCCAAGGAACTACTACCCGAACGACGATGTGGACAGTCCCTCTTAAAATGACCAGTCTCCCTATAGAAGTAACAACTGGTCTCACCAGGTCTTCCACTCTGTCTCCCGATCGACTGCACTGAAGCCCTGCTAGACTGAGCGAATGATTGTGGTCCCTGACCGGCTCCGCCACTGCCTGATCCGGATATCGCGCCCCCAGAAGATCCAGAACTAAAATTGTCTCTCTTGGATGGTCCTTGACTAGAGGCCCCAAAATTCCAGTGATACCGGGGTCGCCTGTAACCACTGAACTGCTGCTGAGCTGGCAAACTCAACTCAACTCGGGTAGCAGCATCTGACAAAGCCCTCAAAGAAATATTGGCCACCGCATTTACTGTTACCCGAACCTCATTTCTCAATCCATACTCAAATCGTCGGCACTTATCCATCTTAGATGACACCAGAGCCGATACAAAACGTGACAATTCAAGAAATTTATGTTCATACAGGGCCACCGTCATGTCCCCCTGCTATAGCTGCAAGAACTCAGCCTCTCTAGCATCATGGTATGAGCGAGGATAAAACTGCTCGAGGAAGCGCTCCCGGAAAATTTCCCAAGTAAAGGTACGGACATCCCAGCCTGTCAGTTGCAAGGCATGCCACCAGCGGTACGCATAACCACCCAGAAGAAATGTGGCTAACTGC
The DNA here is from genome assembly GCA_037349345.1 of Oemleria cerasiformis. Classification (NCBI taxonomy): domain Eukaryota; kingdom Viridiplantae; phylum Streptophyta; class Magnoliopsida; order Rosales; family Rosaceae; genus Oemleria; species Oemleria cerasiformis. The sequence continues at coordinate 7,263,357 of JAZGTL010000015.1, read as the reverse complement.
ACCCTTCCTCCAAAGGGCACGTCATAACAGCAAACACTCGTTCCATACGAGTAATCCACTCATCTGCATCATCTGGGTCTAACTCGCCCGTAAATACTGTCGCACCCAACCTTTGGGCTCACTCAATGTCAAACACTTCAGTAGTAGCCCTACCCTGAAGTACAGTAGTCAAAGCCCGACCCAATTGATCCAGGGTCTACCTCAAATCAGGCTCTACTATGGGTTCATGTGTATCCTCACCATTTCTATACCGTTGACGGGGCCCGCATCTCGGAGGCATTACGCTTAAAAGAACCATAAATTATCAATAACACAAACAATTGTACACTAGGTGTACAGTCTACAGCAATTTAAACCTAGTGCTCTTATACCAAGTTGACAGGACTTTTCCGGAATTTCCCCTTGAAACCCTGCTCCCATATGACATCTTAAAGAAATTCCCAGAATACCCTTAATCCCTTCAAATTAATTATGAGAATTCTGCCAAACATCCGGCAGAATCTCCCCATAAGGACTGGTTAACTGTCTTCCACCTATCAGACGAAGGATTAGAGAACACTCCAAATTCCAACAACACCAATCATCCAATTGTCAGGACCCGTCCCGAATTTCCCCTCGAAACCCGAGAAGAACCCTGATCCCGTCTGACAACCTAAGGAAAGGTTCCCAAAATACCCTTCAATCCTTACAAATATAATAATAATAATAATAAATACTTCCACTTGTCAATTCAAGCACTCAATAATTCCCGTAATTAATGACCAATCAAATACAATATAATATCATAGCGTCTAAGTAGGATCAAGAGTAAAATTTAGATATCCTACTCAAATATAATTACACAGCGCAGTCGAAGTACTAATGCCTCTGCCTCGAGATCAGTGTTCACGTCAACTCTACTCAACTGCCTGAAGGGGGTTTAAACACAAAAGTTGTGAGTGGACAAAAATAATCATTTATAAATTCCTTTTCGAGAAAATACGTTTCTTCCCCTCCATTTATAAAATCATGCATGGATAACATAAAACAATTTATCATACTAAAACATCATATGTAAATCACCAAAAATTCTCATTTCTCTTTAAAACCACTTAGTTGGACTCACATAAAATCTGTATAATAAAAATACCTCGTGATCCACAATTTGGTTTGAAAACTCTCTTCAAAGGAGTTTAAAATCGTTTAATTTAATCTGGACACAAAATATCTCACACTCAAATCATTTCGTTCAATCCGACACGTAATATCTCAAATTCACTGTTCCCGACATATCCACAGCACACCAGGGTATCTCTTGAGATGTGTTAAAATCTATACAACTCTGTGTACAATCTGTACTGTCTGTACTATCTGTACTATGCATAGACAGCTTCGCGACCTGGCAGAGCAAGGCCCCTCAACACCAAGGTCCGAACCCTCAACAACCGGTAGAGCAAGGCCCCTCAACACCAGTCAAAGCAACAATAACCATCGGGACGGGAACCAGTGAATCAAATCCATACTTCGAAATCTTTGTTTCTCGGCCTAAGCCAAATTCTTTGCAATATCATTTTATGGCCAAAATCAATAAATCATATTTATGGGTCTAAACCCAAATCACATACTCAAATAGTTACCACGTCAAAACGATATCAAAATTGAGTACAAAAACTATGCCATTTCTCAAAATACACTTTCACTGAAATGTTGTAAAACATGTGTCCAGCATCATTTTTAAAATCCAGAAATTCAGTGCACCCATACATAACAGTATTTAAATCAAAGATACATTTATGCATGCATTACAGTTTATAAATCAAAGTCCACTCACAAACCTGTTGAAGTAAGCTCAATCCCGAACTGTACGCTCCCCTGAAGTTCCTGGAGCAGTATTGCCTGTCCAAATTAATAATCGGGATTACCAGCTAATAATAAGAACCTTAAATATAAACCCCCTAAACCCCGGGAGTCTAACTATGCTGGCCTAGAAAACGCAGCAACTTTAAAACGTCCGAAACAACCCCTAAACGACGTCTGATCGACTCAAAACCTGCGCCAACAGATCCGAAACGTCAAAAACTACTTGTCACGCGCCACCGTTACCTCAGACTCGGCCTGACGCGCCGCCACGCGCCGACGGAAGGTCGGAACACGCGCCCTCACGCGCCGATCACGCGCCTGCTACAGTACCCACACGCCTGGACCGGTCCAACCCAGTTCGGCTCAACCTGACCCGGTCCTACTCGACCCGACCGGTCCAACTCAACCCGACCGGTTCAACTCGACCCGACCGATCACCCGACCCGACCGGTTTACTCGACCCGACCGGTCACCGGCGACTCACCGGACAAGACGACCGGCTGCCGTCACCGTCGTCGGAGGCTGGCCGGAGAAGATGACTGGCAGCGCCGTCGCCGCCGTCTGGTTTCGCCGGAATTCTCCATTTCCGGCCGAAACTCCAAGCTTTCCAACTTCCTCAAAACTCAACCATTTTTCAAAAATTTTACGTCTAAATCTATCTACTCGAACCCAAGAATCCAAATATAACCTCGAAACATCAAACACGTACCTGTATAAGCCGGAAAATCGATCGAAAGATCCGAAACTTCCTTTACTCGGTTCGGCTTCCACCGTGGTCCTCTCCTTCGATGGTTGGTATGGTTGTGATCGTGGGAAGGAGTAGAATACGATTAGTTGATCCAAATGGGAAGCTAAAGCCTTGAATCCAACGTTGACTTTATGGTTTTTCTCTTGGTTTTTCGCACGGTTTCGGGTGGGTGTGTTTGTGTTTTTGTTACAGAGAGAGTGAATGAGTGATAAAGATGATATGGATCATATAAGTCTGATTTGGGGGGTTAAAATATCTTCTCCCAAAACCAAATTACCAAAATGCCCTTGCACATCTAGACCCATAACTTCCGTACACGAACTCTGTTTTCTGCGTGCCGCCTGTCTACGAACTCGTGAGTTCGAGACCTACGCAACGGTACCAAAAACACCACCAAAAGTGTCTCGAAACAAAACTTGATTTTCACGCCCCTTTACAAGCAAGGGTAAAATCATCATTTTACGTAAATAATTTACGTAAATCCAATAATTGAAATTCCGGGTTGTTACAATCTACCCTCCTTAAGAAATTTCGTCCTCGAAATTCAACTCTACCCTTGGAACAAATAAGGATACTGTGTTCGCATTAGTTCCTCGGTTTCCCACGTGGCTTCCTCCACGTTATGATTCCTCCACAACACTTTAACTAGAGGAATACTCTTTCTGCGCAGTACCTTTTCTTTCCAATCCAAAATTTGCACCGGTTGCTCCTCAAAGGTCAAATCATCCTTCAGCTCAAGTGGCTGCTCTCCCAATACGTGAGATTCATCAAACAGATATTTTCGGAGCAAAGATAAATGAAAAACATTATGAACTCTGGATAATTCCGATCGTAAAGCAAGACGATATGCCACTGGTCCTATCCTCTCCAAAATCTCATATGGACCAATGTAGCGAGGACTCAGTTTTCCTCGTCTACCAAAACGTACCACTCCCTTCCAAGGCGATAGTTTCAAGAACACCCAGTCACCTACATCAAACTCAAGGTCTCTAGTTCTACGGTCTGCATAGCTCTTCTGGCGATCCTGAGCTGTCTTCAACCTTTCTCTGATGATCCTTATCTTTTCCTCAGTCGTATCAATCAACTCTGGTGTTAACAGTTTCCTTTCACCCACTTCGTTCCAACATAATGGTGTCCTGCACTGCCTCCCATACAGTGCCTCGAAAGGAGACATCCCAATACTCGACTGATAACTATTATTATAAGCAAATTCCATCAGAGCCAGGTGTGAATCCCAGTTCCCTTTAAACTGTAGTACACAAGCTCTCATCATATCCTCCAAAACCTGGATTGTCCTCTCAGACTGACCATCCGTCTGAGGATGAAAAGCTGTCCTAAAATGCAAGGTAGTGCCAAAAGCCTTCTGCAAACTCCGCCAAAACCTGGAGGTAAATCTAGGATCCCTGTCCGAAACAATCGACTCTGGAGTCCCATGTAGCCGTATGATCTCATCAATGAACAATTTGGCATACCGACTCATCCGAAAATCTTCTCGCACTGGCAAGAAATGTGCAGACTTCGTGAGTCTATCAACAATTACCCTTATCCCATCATGTCCTTTCTGTGTCCTTGGAAGTTTATACACAAAATCCATCGTAATGTGATCCCACTTCCATTCCGGAATAGGTAATGGTTGAAGTACTCCATATGGTTTCTGCCTCTCTGCTTTCACTTGCTGACACGTCAGGCATCTACTCACAAACTCAGCAATTTCCCTTTTCATCCCAGTCCACCAATAGTATTTCCTTAGGGTATGATACATCTTGGTACCTCATGGATGCATAGCGTAAGCCGAATTATGAGCCTCATCAAGAATTTCCCTTTTTAGTTCCAGCTCATTCGGTACGCATAATCGGCCATCCCTAACCAAGGCTCCATCATCCCTAAGTGCATAGTCCTGCCTGTTTCCAGCCTCCAACTCCATCCTGATAATGCATAATGTAGGATCTTGGAGTTGAGCCTCAATAATCCGATCAATCAGGTCCATCCTATTAATGCATAATGTAGGATCCTGGAGTTGAGCCTCAATAATCCGATCAATCAGAACAGGCCTCACATGGAAACTAGCCAATAAAGCCCCCTGGCTATCCATGTCCAGTACTATCCCTGCTCTACGGAACTCTACCAGTAACGGTAGGTAGACTGTATGCAAATGGGCCAAAGAACCCATGGATTTCCTGCTCAATGCATCCGCCACAACATTGGCTTTCCCTGGATGGTACTCTATAGTACAATCATAATCCTTTATTAGCTCAAGCCATCTTCTCTGCCTCAGATTCAGGTCCTTTTGGGTGAACAAGTACTTTAAACTCTTATTGTCGGTGAAGATCCGACACGTCTCCCCGTACAAATAATGTCGCCAGATTTTCAATGCATGCACCACTGCAGCTAACTCCAAATCATGTGTGGGGTAATTCAACTCATGGGGTTTAAGTTGTCTAGAAGCATACGCTATCACCTTTCCATGTTGCATCAACATACAGCCTATACCCCGCAATGAGGCATCACTACACACCTCGAATCCCCCAGTATCATCAGGAATGGTCAATACTGGAGCAGAAGTCAACCTCCTCTTCAGCTCCTGAAATCCCTGTTCACAACCAGCTCCCCATTCAAACTTGACTCCTATCCTCGTCAACCGAGTCAACGGCCCTGCTATCGTAGAAAATCCTTCTACAAATCGTCGATAATATCCTGCCAAACCCAGAAAACTCCTCACCTCTGTCACTGTCCTCGGTTGCTCCCAGTTTGCCACTGCCTCAACCTTTTGGGGATCTATGCTGATACCCTCAGCCGAAATCACATGACCTAAAAATCCAACTTCGGTCAACCAAAACTGGCATTTGCTGAATTTGGCAAACAAATGCTTTTTCCTAAGCATATTCAGCACCAACCTTAAGTGCTTCTCATGAGCCTTAGCACTCCTCGAATACACCAAGATGTCATCGATGAACACAATCACAAACCGATCCAAATACTTTTGAAACACCCTGTTCATCAAATCCATAAATGCTGCTGGGGCATTAGTCAACCCGAAATGCATCACCAGGAACTCATAATGACCATAACGAGTCCTGAAAGCTGTTTTCTCAACATCCCCTTCTCTGATCCTCAACTGATGGTACCCGGATCGAAGGTCAATTTTCGAAAAATATATTGCCCCCTTAAGTTGATCAAACAAATCATCTATCCTTGGCAAAGGATACTTATTCCACACCGTAGCCCTGTTTAGCTTCCAGTAGTCAATACACAATCTCAGACCACCATCCTTTTTCCTCACAAATAACACTGGTGCACCCCATGGTGAAACACTTGGGCGAATAAATCCCATATTCACCAAGTCCTGCAACTGAGTCTTTAACTCTCGCAATTCTCCCAGTGCCATTCTATACGGTGCCTGTGAGATAGGTTGAGTACCTGACAAAAGCTCGATGGTGAATTCAATCTCCCGGTGAGGTGGCAATCCCGGAAGATCATCTGGAAACACATCAGAGAACTCACTCACCACTGGAATATCCTCCACTCTCATCGGACTATCCCGAGAATCAAACACATGAGCCAAGTAACCCTCACAACCTTTCCTCAGCAATTTCTCAGCGGTCAAAGCTGATATCACTCCACAGGGTAGTACCCTACGATCTCCCCTGAATGTAAGTTCCAGTAAACCTGGACTCCGGAAATCCACTCTCTTGTCATAACAATCAATAGAGGCATGGTGCATAGTCAACCAATCCATCCCCAGAATCACATCAAAATCAAAAATATCTAAGGGGATTAAATCTGCCTCTAATGCATGACCTTCCACTAACACTGGACAACTACGAATCACGAGATTCGCCACTAACATATTCCCAGTAGGAGTACAAATACCCATGTCCCCCTGAGGACATCTCATAACCGAGAACACTCGCTCTAAATGAGTAATCCACTCTACTGCATCATCTGGGCTAGAGTCGCCCATAAATATTGTAGCCCCTAATCTCTGGGCTTTCTCAATGTCTGAACCTTCAGTAGCAGTCCTACTCTGAAGTACAGAAGTCAACGAGTGACCCAATTGTTCCAGTGTTTACCTCATATCAGGCTCCACTGCAGGTTCATGTGTGTCCCCACTATTTTCAAACTGTTGACGGAACTCGCGTCTCGGAGGCATTACGCTGTTAAGAACTATAACTCATCAATACCTAAATAATTGTACACTTAGTGTATAGTCTACAGGAATTTAACCTAGTGCTCTGATACCATTTGTCAGGACCCGTCCCGAATTTCCCCTCGAAACCCGGGAAGAACCCTGATCCCGTCTGACAACCTAAGGAAAGGTTCCCAAAATACCCTTCAATCCTTACAAATATAATAATAATAATAAATACTTCCACTTGTCAGACAAGGGATTCAAGCACTTAATAATTCCCGTAATTAATGACCAATCAAATACAATATAATATCAGAGCGTCTAAGTAGGATCAAGAATAAAATTTAGATATCCTACTCAAATATAATTACACAGCGCAGTCGAAGTACTAATGCCTCTGCCTCGAGATCAGTGTTCGCGTCAACTCTACTCAACTGCCTGAAGGGGGTTTAAACACAAAAGTTGTGAGTGGACAAAAATAATCATTTATAAATTCCTTTTCGAGAAAATACGTTTCTTCCCCTCCATTTATAAAATCATGCATGCATAACATAAAACAATTTATCATACTAAAACATCATATGTAAATCACCAAAAATTCTCATTTCTCTTTAAAACCACTTAGTTGGACTCACATAAAATCTGTATAATAAAAATACCTCGTGATCCACAATTTGGTTTGAAAACTCTCTTCAAAGGAGTTTAAAATCGTTTAATTTAATCTGGACACAAAATATCTCAAACTCAAATCATTCCGTTCAATCCGACACATAATATCTCAAATTCACTGTTCCCGACATATCCACAACACACCAGGGTATCCCTTGAGATGTGTTAAAATCTATACAACTATGTGTACCATCTGTACTGTCTGTACTATCTGTACTATGCATAGACAGTTTCGCGACCTGGCAGAGCAAGGCCCCTCAACACCAAGGTCCGAACCCTCAACAACCGGTAGAGCAAGGCCCCTCAACACCAGTCAGAGCAACAATAACCATCGGGACGGGAACCAGTGAATCAAATCCATACTTCGAAATCTTTGTTTCTCGGCCTAAGCCAAATTCTTTGCAATATCATTTTATGGCCAAAATCAATAAATCATATTTATGGGTCTAAACCCAAATCACATACTCAAATAGTTACCACGTCAAAACGATATCAAAATCGAGTACAAAAACCAGGCCATTTCTCAAAATACACTTTCACTGAAATGTTGTAAAACATGTGTCCAGCATCATTTTTAAAATCCAGAAATTCAGTGCACCCATACATAACAGTATTTAAATCAAAGATACATTTATGCATGCATTACAGTTTATAAATCAAAGTCCACTCACAAACCTGTTGAAGTAAGCTCAATCCCGAACTATACGCTCCCCTGAAGTTCCTAGAGCAGTATCGCCTGTCCAAATTAATAATCAGGATTACCAGCTAATAATAAGAACCTTAAATATAAACCCCCTAAACCCCGGGAGTCTAACTATGCTGGCCTAGAAAACGCAGCAACTTTAAAACGTCCGAAACAACCCCTAAACGACGTCCGATCGACTCAAAACCTGCGCCAACAGATCCGAAACGTCAAAAACTACTTGTCACGCGCCATCGTGACCTCAGACTCGGCCCCACGCACCGACGGAAGGTCGGAACACGCGCCCACGCGCCCTCACGCGCCGGTCACGCGCCTGCTACAGTACCCATGCGCCTGGACCGGTCCAACCCGATTCGGCTCAACCTGACCCGGTCCAACTCGACCCGATCGGTCCAACTCAACCCGACCAGTTCAACTCGACCCGACCGGTCACCCGACCCGACCGATTTACTCGTCCCGACCGGTCACCGGCGACTCACCGGAGAAGACGATCGGCTGCCGTCGCCGTCGCCGAAGGCTGGCCGGAGAAGATGACTGGCATCGCCGTCGCCGCCGTCTGGTTTCGCCGGAATCCTCCATTTCCGGCCGAAACTCCAAGCTTTCCAACTTCCTCAAAACTCAACCATTTTTCACAAATTTTACATCTAAATCTATCTACTCGAACCCAGGAATCCAAATATAACCTCAAAACATCAAACACATACATGTATAAGCCGGAAAATCGATCGAAAGATCCGAAACTTCCTTTACTCGGTTCGGCTTCCACCGTGGTCCTCTCCTTCGATGGTTGGTATGGTTGTGATCATGGGAAGGAGTAGAATACGATTAGTTGATCCAAATGGGAAGCTAAAGCCTTGAATCCAACGTTGACTTTATGGTTTTTCTCTTGGTTTTTCGCACGGTTTCGGGTGGGTGTGTTTGTGTTTTTGTTACAGAGAGAGTGAATGAGTGATAAAGATGATATGGATCATATAAGTCTGATTTGGGGGGTTAAAATATCTTCTCCCAAAACCAAATTACCAAAATGCCCTTGCACATCTAGACCCATAACTTCCGTACACGAACTCTGTTTTCTGCGTGCCGCCTGTCTACGAACTCGTGAGTTCGAGACCTACGCAACGGTACCAAAAATACCACCAAAAGTGTCTCGAAACAAAACTTGATTTTCACGCCCCTTTACAAGCAAGGGTAAAATCGTCATTTTACATAAATAATTTACGTAAATCCAATAATTGAAATTTCGGGTTGTTACACCAATAGTGTAACAAAAAATTTACAATAAGTCCAAAAGACTTATCAGAGCATTTAGGTAGGATAAGTAAAATACAGAAATAAATATCCTACTCGATAGTCTAGATAAACTCGCAGCTGAAAATTTAATGTCTCCGCCTCTGGATATACCCACGTCAACTCAACGGCCTATAGGGGATTTAAAACACGAAAGTTGTGAGTGGACAAAATAATCATTTAAAAATCATTTCCGACGAAAACATACATTTTTCCCCCTCCACAAGTAAAACCATGCATGCATAACATAAAATTCCTTTTATATAAATATAATATATAGATAATCCGAAAATCCTCCGGAAAATCCATCTTTTGTTAAAACACTTAGTGGGACCCACGAAAATCCTTATAATGAAAACATATTGTAGTCCAAAACTATGCTTTGAAAACTCTCCTCAAAGGAGTTTAAAATCATGTAAACCGACCTGGACACAAAATATATATATCAAAACATATCTCATTGTTCCCCGAATAAATCCCGAGCCGCAGCCCGATACCATCTAGACACCCGATATACATCGAGTTGTGTAGAAACATATACTACACGTAGACAACCTCAACGACCTGGTGGAGAAACCCCTCAACACCAGCGTCGGAGAACCCTCAATGATCTAGCGGAGAAAGACCCTCGACGCCAGTCGGAGAAAACCTCGACCCTCGGGGATAAAAATCCAGTGAAAGCCAAAATTCATGTTTTGAAATCCTTGTTTCCTAGCATAAGCCAAATTCATTGAAAAACCGGGTTTAGACTCAAAATCATGGACTCGACTGAAACCCTAAACTCAATCAAGTCAAACCATATAAAACCCGAAACCATAAAGCCAGACCATAGCCCAAAACGTCATTTTCAAACCATTATTGAAAGCCTGTGTCCAGTAATAATTTAATGATATCCAGCATTTTGCCAAAAATAATATGCAATAAGCAATTATATCAAATGTACCTTTATGCATACATTATACTTTACAAAACCAAAGTCCACTCACCACACGTCTAAATCAACTCAATCTCAAGTCGTACGCTCCTCTGAAGTTCCGGGAGCAGTATCGCTTGTCAAAAGTAACAATCTAGATTACCAACTAATGTTACAAACCCTACATTCAGACTCCCTAAACCCCGGGAGGTCCGCTTGCGTCACACTAAAAATGCAGCCACTTCGAACGCCCAAAACTACCCCTAAACGACGTCTGATCAACCCGAAACATGTGCCAACAGGTCCAAAACGTCGAAATCTTGTCGACACGCACCGTTGTCACGCAAAAACCAGTCCCACCCATCGCCACGCACCGGAGGAAGGTCGAACCACACGCCACCACGCGCCTGCTACAATGTCCCACGTGGCTAATATAGTGTTTCATGCGCTGCTACAGTGTCCCACATGCCGACTCGGCTTAACTCGATGTTGACTCGGCGCTTACTCGGCTGCCAGATGGCACCCACGTGGCTGCCAGGTGGCCTCAATGTGGCTCCATGTGGCTGCTAGATGGCATGCCACATCAGCCCCCCACCCCACCCCCATCTGACCGAACCAGTCGCCGGAGAAGACGACTGCTCCGCGGTGCGCCACCGTCCGCCGTCGCCGGAAAGCTCTATTGCCAGTCGAACTTGAATTTTTCTAACTTCCTCAAAACTTAACCGTTTTTCACAAATTTTTAGTCTAAATTTATCTACTCGAACCCAGGAACTCAAAAATGAACTCTAAACACGAAACCCATACATGTGTTGGCCGAAAAATCAATCGAAAGGTTTTGGTTTCCCTTTCCTCAGTTCAATGTCTCCCGCTGCTGCCTCCAGCAACGGTTGGTACGTCTGTGATCATGGGAAAAATGATCGTCTGATTAGTGGAACTAAAACGGACAAGGCTACCTTGAATCGAAGTTCTAATTTGTGCATTTTTGAGTTTTGGTCGCACAGGCTCGGGTGAGTAGCGAAGAGAAAGAGTGAAAAATGAGGAAGAGCTCATTTGATTGGGTAAAAATATCTACCCAAGACAAATTACCAAAATGCCCCTAAACATTCTAGACCCACAACTCTCTCAAACGAATTCTGTTTTCCGCGTGTCTCGAAACAAAAATTGACTTTCAAGCCCTTGTACAACCAAGGGTAATTTCGTCCTTTTGCAAATTAATTTACGAAAAATAAATAATTAAATTTCCGGGTCATTACAACCAAAACTTCGAAAAACGTTTGACCTTTCCTTCAAATGTTAAAAGTGTGTGATGAATAAGCTAATTTTACGATTTTCAATAATTTGCAAAATGAAATCGACCATTCTAACCGTCCACATTTATTGCACGCATTCATAGATCGCATACGCCAAAAATTAGCCAATTTCAAATTCAAGGTATTAGGTAATGGTGCGACACGAATCGACAGTTAGAACTGTTTTCTGACGATCAGACGACTTTAACTCCTCAAAACCTCACGAAATTTGACGGGCGAGGTCTAGCCACGTAAAACCACAAAGTGAATGTTCCCGATCTTGAAAATTCGATCTAAGGTGGAGTAGAAGAAAATAATAACCCCAAAGCTTATTTTCCAATACAGTTACTATTCAAATAAAGAAAAAATAACATCTCTCAAATTACACTTCAACAATTTCAATTTGCAAACATCCATTTTTCTTGACAAATAGGTCAGATTGAGAAAGTTGTTGTAAATAATTGTAACTTAGTGGCTATTTCCATGTACGGTTAGATAGGTCTTTTGTCTATTTTTAAAACCCTAGTATATATTGTTTTATTCTTACTGCCTCCACAAAACGAACGTTTTTTTTCTTTACACGTTCTTAGTTTTAACAGCACGTTATCAACACTAAAAGCTCAGAAAGGGAATTGGAAATCGTTCGTTCAAAATGAGGAATATTGCTCTACAAGTATGTTTTTCAAAAATTTAATTCAATTTCAACATGTTCAATTTTATTATTTTATTATTGTTCAAACCCTAGAAACATGAATTCTAGGATTACATGATTAATTGATGTTTGATAATTAAATTGGAAATTGGTTTGATTGGAAATTGAAAAAAATAATTTTGCATTTTGCCGTACCTTTCACATGACCATATGTTGATGTTTGATATGATGATGATGGTTTTATGTTTGGATGATGATGATGTTTTGCGGCTTCTCTGACCTAGCCAGGTCCGAATCGGTCTAACTGAACCGACCCAACCGAACCAACCCAACGCATCATTATGCCACAACACCTAAAGTAACATATGTCAGCATGCCACGTTAACCGAAGTGCCACATCAACACTTGAAGCGCTAAACAAATAAAAATTAAAATTTCTTTGCAATACTTGGTATTGAACCAGAGACCTCATGGCCATGAAACAAATGACTTAACTACTAGGCTACTTATGCTATTGTAATATATATGATCACATCTTATATTTAAGTCTTCAATGTCTGAAGTATTTACTTAATATATTAAACAATTTAATGCTTGAAGCATTTGTTTAAATTATTCTAAACAATTCTTTAGAATTTATTTAATCGTTCACCCATTATATTTCCTTATATTTTATCAATGTTCAAAACGACACTAAATGCCCCCATCACGACAGGTAGGGGCCTAGCATCTAAGATGCAAGAAGGGCCTTAGCATCTAGCCGATTAGGTGGGGCATAGGCAGGCGCCTAAGCGATTTTTTTATTTTATAAAAAATATCAATAAATTAATAATACACTGAGTACAACAAAACAAAAAATAAAAATATACACAACCACTAATCAACATGCACTTCCAAAATATATTTTATAATGATATGCATTGCTATTAATCAAAATAATACACATTAATTAAGGCCAATAAGACTAACAATCAATAAATTATATTATCGTATAGTTCAATTAATAATTTTCAAATAAAAAATCCAATGCAATTAAAAATAAAGAAAAAATGAAATTACACATAAAAAATCATTATTTAAGTATGTTATAGGTGGAACCTTCAAGAAGAGTCCACATCAAATTGTACTTTGTAGTTTTCTAAGACATATTGACTTATTGACCAATTAGTTTACACCCACTGAGACTCAACTATTCCAATCTAAACTCCACTATTCCAATCCAAAGACGGACGGACGAACAAATCAAGGAGGCGAAAATTCAGAAGTATCAAGAGACTCGAGAAACGAGGGAGACGGAAAGAATCGACAAGAGGCGTCGACTAACAAAGTCACGATGGAGGATGCTTCAATTTGCGATGGAGGAGGCTTCGACTAGTGATGGAGGAGGCTTCAACTCGCGATAGAGGCGTCCGTCGTGCTAGAGATGGGCAGAGCTGTGGCGATGGAAGTGTCCGTCGAAGTCGGTCGTGGTGATGAAGCTTGGAGTCGGACTCGGAGGTTCTCAAATTTGGGATTTTTTTTCTGGTATTGTATTTCAATTTTAATTTTTCATTGTTATTTTTAAAATGTAAAATTTAGAGTGTAAATTAGGATTTCAAAAATTCAGATTTAACAAAAATTAAAAAAAATATATCTGAAATTGCCGCCAACCATCCTCGACCGCCCAGCAATCCTCGGCCACCCAGCCGCCAAACCCCGCCTAGCCAGAACGTAGGGTGTACCTAATGTCTTTCCACCTAGTCAAAATGCCCAACCTATAATCGGGGCGGCGGAGCTCCGCCGTGCGCCTAGGCGACCGCATAGGCTGCCGTTTTGAACGTTGGATTTTATTATGAAATGCATGTACTTAAATATTCATAAACGAACCCGAAGTTCATAAACGAACTAGAAGTTCATCAATGAACCAGTAGTTCATACGTGAATACCGAATCCGTAGTTTCGGTAATGCCATAAAAGAAAAAGGAACTCGAAGTTTTCTTCATAAATTCACCAGACATAATAAAATCAGTAGATTTTACATGTTCAATCCAACTTATCATATCATGTTATAGAATCTGCAGTTCTTATTAGTTACTTATGGATGAGTTAGCTCAAAGCACCAAATGCGATTATTTGTTCTTTATAGAGACTCTTGAAGAGCGGTTTAATCATCATAGGGACATCTTGCCTGAAGCAAGAAATGACTAGCATAACATCCATTTTTCAGGATTTTAAATCTGTTAATGAATATAATTCGAAATAATGCCAAATCTGGTCACTTAGGAACTCACCGAAGTCGACCTCCTTGAGAAGATTTTTCTCCATTTTAGATTATGCATAATCAATGTAAGGATAGACATTTTACCAAATTCGCGGAATCGATCACTACCATGTTGCTTGCCGAAACGAACAACAATTTGCTACTACAAAATGATCAATCCCGACCAGCTGGTACTAGAGCAACATCATTGCCTGAAGCAAACATCATTGCCTGAAGCAAGCACGATTGCCTGAAGCAAATGCAACTACCTGAAGCAAATGTCGTTGCTAATCGCAATTCAAATAGCGAAAGGAGAAACCTAGGTCGTAAAGGCAAAATGTCCAACCTCCCGAGACACGAAAGAGAACCCCTATGACTAGCATCAGCGCAACTATGGCGCATGCGATGACCAAAGGCGACGTGAACCATGTACCCGTGATCAAGGTACATGTGGTGGGTTAGCGTTCACTCAGCCCCTAAGGCCTAAAATGAGAGAAACATTGGTCCTGCCATTTGCCACTAGAACCAGAATCAGGAAGATCTGTGTTATAGATGTGAAGGAATAGATCACTGATACCACACCTACCGTGCACCAGCGCAAGTTGAAAACCAGTATCACGCTAGTTGCGGAACTCTAGAAACTAACCTAGTAGAATGACCAATTCCCACATACGGATTAAATTGGTGATTTATGTTTTTTTGGATTTGAAAATGTGGTTTTTGTTAATTCAATACAAATATTTACTCTCATGCATGTGATCCATTGAATTAAATTTATGAATAGATATGTCTTGTGGGGAAGTTTGTTGTCTGGTTGACAGTGCTACCATGCACACTATACTCCAAGATCGAAAATAATTTACAAACTTATTGCCTAATCATACTTCTGTGACAACCATATCAGGCCAATCCAACCTGAATGGGGCCGTTGCAAAGCCCACCTGATGTTGTCCAATGGTACTGAATTTACTATTAATGATGCCTTATATTCTCCACATTCTAGAAGAACGTTCTTAAGATTTAAGGATATTCGAGCCAACGGTTATCACGTTGAAACCACTAAGAAAAAAGGAGTGGAATACCTTTACATAAACCTTCAATCTGTATGGCTAGAAGCATACATTGGAGAAACTAGCCACAAGCTAACTAGTCCGAGCAACTGCTTATTATGGCATGACCGGTTAAGACACCCAGGTCAAGGTGTGATGCGCCGTATCCTCAATTCATCACATGTGCATCCCCTTTACTAATAAGGACCTTGTGTTTAATGAAACATTATGCCAAGAAAGTTGAATACTAGGCCATCATATGCAAAGATGAGTAAAAACTCCACCCTTTTCTTGCAAAGAATACAAGGGGATATTTGTGGAGCTATCCAACTAGCATGCAGATCGTTTAAATATTTCATGGTTTTGGTTGATGCATCGACAAGGTGGTCACATGTTACACTACTTCCACACGCAATGCTGCGTTTGCTAAACTCCTCGCCCATATCACTAAATTGAGGGCCCACCACCCGGATTATCCTATACAGTCCATAAGACTCGATAATACCGGAGAGTTTACATCGAAATCATTCGATGATTATTGCATGTCCCTTAGGATTGATGTTTCACATCCAGTTCCCTATGTTCACACCCAGAATGATCTTGTAGAAGCATTACTTAAGAGATTGCAAATGATTGCACGGGCTTTGGTTATGCGCACCAAGCTTCCAATTTCTGCGTGAGTCTATGCAAATTTTGTATGCATCCATGTTGGTCCGGTTGAGGCCCACTGCCACCCAACCCTTTCCGCGTTACAGCTGGTGACTAGGTACGAACCTGACGTTTCGCACTTACGCATTTTCGGGTGTGCAGTTTACGGGCCAATTGCACCGCCACAACGTACAAAAATGGGTCCTCAACACAGGAAGAGCATATATGTTGGTTATGAATCTCCCTCCATTATACGCTATTTAGAACCCTTGATAAGTGATCTCTTTACCGCTAGATTTTCGAATAATCACTTTGATGAGACAGACTTCCCGTCATTAGGGAGAGATAAGAACGTCAACGTTCCTGAAGAACGACGTGAATTGAAGTGGAATGTCCCCACTTTGTCTCATCCTGATCCCCGAACAGCACAATGTGACAATGAAGTGCGGAGAATTCTAAATCTAGAAAGTGTAGCTAATAATATGCCAGACGCGAGATCACATATATATGCTGCAAATGTGCTTGCAAGGATAGACGTCTCCATAAGACGTGTCATCACAGACGGAAGAGGTAAGGCCATGGCAGCTAACCAGGCATATCCCTGCCTAAAAGCGAGGTAGACCAATAGGTTCGAACGATTCCTATCCCCGAAAGAGGATAAATTTAGCACAATCGAATCCCTTAGACATCTTAATATCAACTGATTCATCTCATGAGATAATTCCGGATTATGGGTCTGTCCTAGAAGAGACGACGTTAGGGGACGCTCCAACGTCTGAACCCACTCCCGAGAATAGAGAAATCTCGATAAATTTTGCATGCTTAAGTGAGATATGGAATCGGAATGATATTATCATCGATGATATATTTGTATTCACGACAACTACCAAAATAATAACTATTGATGACATTGAACCTCGCTCTATTGATGAATGCCAGCGTAAAGAAGACTGGCCAAAATGGAAAGAAGCAATCTAGGTTGAATTATATTTCTTGACAAAAAGGAAGGTGTTTGGGTCTGTCGTTCCTACACATCCCCTTGTTAAACCTGTAGGATTTAAATGGGTAGTTGTAAGGAAGCGTAATGAGAAGAACGAGATTGTAAGATACAAAGCTCGTTTAGTGGCGCAAGGATTTTCTCAACCCCCTGGGATTGATTACGAGGAGACGTATTCTCCCGTAATGGACGTCATAGCGTTCCGCTACCTTATCAATTTGGTAGCGTTCCACAAAACTGAGTATACAGCTTATGGATGTGGTCACAGCTTATCTCTATGGGGATCTGGATACAGAGATATATAAGAAAGTTCCCGAATGACTTAAGATACCTGATGCAATAGTTCCAGACCACGGAACACACTCTCCATTTGTTTGAGACGTTCACTTTACAGATTAAAACAATCTGGAAAGATGTGGTATAACCGTCTAAGTGAATATTTGATCAGGATGGGATATGTGAATAATGAACTATGCTCATGCGTGTTTATTAAGAAAACAAGTTCCAGGTTTGCTATTGATTTGTACTCCAGAAGAGATCAAAGAAACTGCTAAGCACCTGAAGTTGGAATGTTGGAATTTGAAATGAAAGATCTTGGGAGAACGAACTTCTGTCTCGACCTAGAGCTTGAGCACAGTGTAGATGGAGTCCTAGTCCATCAATCGAATTACATCTAGAAGATGTTGAGGGCCTTCAATGAGGATAAAGCAAAGCCTTCGAGCACGCCCATGATCATCTGTATTATAGATCCTATGACTAGTTTCGTCCCGCAGACATTAACGAAGAGATATTGGCGCTAGAAGTTCAATATCTGAGTGCAATATGTGAATTATTGTACTTGACTCAATGCACTAGACCGGACATTTATTCTCTGTGAACTTGCTAACTAGATTTAGCTATGCGCCAGCACGCTGCAATTGGATTGGCATAAAATACATTTTTCACTACCTCAAAGGTACGACGGATATGGGCTTATTCTATCCCTATGCATCAAGGAATGGATCAAACCCCATTGATCCTCAGAATGATGCACGCCTTGTTGGATATGTTGTCACGGGTTACTTATTAGACCCGCACAAGGCGTATTCCCAAACTAGTTATGTCCTTACCATTGGGAACACAACAATATCTTGGAGGTCTACGAAACAGACCCTTGTTACCACATCTTCGAATCATGCAAAGATTCTAGCTCTTCGCGAAGCAATTCGTGAATGTATGTGGCTAAGAGCCATTACGAGGCATATTCGAAGTACGTGTGGACTGCATTCCACCAATAATGAATCGACCATTATCTACGAATATAATGTTGCTTGCATCAAACAGATAAAGATCGGTTTTAGTAAAGGAGACAACACCAAGCATATTGCACCGAAATTTTTCTTCAACCAACAACAACAAGAGCATCAGAAGATTGAAATCAAGTCAATCAGATCTCAAGACAACCATGCGGACATTTTTACCAAGTCATCATCGAAGGCTACATTCCAAAAGCATGTTCGAGGTATTGGCTTAAGTAGACTAGCTGATCTACCTAGTCTGTAGTTTTCAAGGGGAGTCGATATCAAGGGGAGTTTCCTGAAGTATAACAAGTATCCCAAAGTATACTGAGTATCCCGAAGGATACTCACTTGACCATCATGTACTCTTTTGTCCTACGACCAAGGTTATTTTGTCCCATTGGGTTTTGTTACGTGGCTAGGTTTTAATGAGGCACACTTTTAGTATGGTCACCCCATTGACACTGCATCCAGAAGATGCCATGATTCGACTCATGAATTTGCTCATCTTTTCCCTTCGACCACGAGTTTTTCCCACTAGTTTTACCGAGCAATGTTTTGGTATAGCAACTCTAATGCATCCTAACCTATAGACGTATTATCTACTCATTATCCAGAAGAGACGACTTCATCTACCTCCGGAGGTTCCGATGCGACTACTCCATATCCACGCGCGTTGCACTCTTTTCCCTTCGACTAGGGTTGTTTTTGTCCCACATGGTTTTAAATACCTGGAAAGGTTTTAACGAGGCAACACATAGGCACACAGCCAAGTAGCACTGTTACATGAAATATCCAAGGGGGAGTGTTGTAAATAATTGTAACTTAGTGGCTATTTCCAGGTAAGGATAGATAGGTCATTTGTCTATTTCTAAAACCCTAGTATATATTGTTTTGTTAATTGGGTTAATCCAGTGATATTCTATTATTCTTACTGCATCCACAAAACGAACGTTCTTTCTCTTTATTCGTTCTTAGTTTTTACAACAAAAGCACCATATTTGCATAAGTCTGATAAGGATTCCTCGGACTGCTACTAGTCACATGCACCGCCATGACTGAGCTTGAACCAACCTTTAATCTGCCACAGCAGCATGGCTTCTCTAGTACGAAGTGAAGATACAAGTGACCCAACAGTTTCAAAGATTACTCCATGCCAAGAACTAACAACAAAAGAAAATTGACTCACCAGCATACACCATCAAAACAAAAGAGAAATGGAAATGACCACAATGCGTTTTCACTTTTCACAGTTTTCATCATTTTCCTGAAACGAAACAATCGGAGCCGAAAAGTATATTACCTTTTATGAACAAATCGCTTACCAAAACGCCCGTTCGGAAGAAAGGCAAGATGCGACTGAGAAGAGGAAGAAACGCACTGGCCTTTCCATGGAAGAATACTCCGGGAATGTTCCTAGCGGTGTGAGCGACGAGCTTCAATACAATAACCATCGCAAGTTCCTTTGTGCGTGAAAATATCCAACACCTAGACAAATTGTATCAATTTTTATGTGAAAAAAAGAGAGAGATTAAGAGTGCAAATCTAGGGCTAAGAAGTTTGGAAGATCTTCGTGGAATGTAAGAGTGCGTGGAAGAGAGATGGTAGCGCCGGACTCGCAACTGCTTTGAAGTCAATAGAGAGGGAGAAGGAGAAGGTCGGCAGAAGGCTTATCAAGTTAACTCTCAACCAAAGCACAAATTGAAAAAACCCGAACTTAAACCCAAAACCAAATTGAAATACTTAGACCTACACCTAACGCCCGAATAATACCCAATCTTAACCCATACCCCAAGCTGAAATAACAAATCTAAATCCTAAAATCAATTGAAATACTCAATCTTAACTCAATTGTACAAGAATAGCAACAACAAAGGCTTTAAGATGGCCAAGAGCAGAGATTTCACCGAAATAGGGTAAGAGTGGGTTTGGGGTTCCATTAGCAGTGAGGATTGAGAGCAGAGGGAGAGAGCTTTAAGAGATTGAGTAGTGTAAGTCAAATTTGGAGTGGGTTTAGGGCTCTCTTATCTGGGTTTCAATTTGCTGTTAGGGAAGAGTGCTTCAATTTGAGATGAGACAGTAGAATGAAAATTGGGTGTGTTTGGGGGTATTTTAGAGATTGAGGAGATAAAGAAATGGAGTGAAAGAGAAATTTTCAGGGTTCGATCAAAAGGATGTTTCGGTTGAGAGTGCAGAAAGAGATCGACGAAGTCGTGCGGCCAAATTGGATTTTTGGGGTTTTTTTGTTTTGATTTTGTTTTCAGCTTTTGTGCTCTAAAATTTTCACCAAGGGTGAAAACTTAAGAGGGAAAACAGGGAGGGAAATTTTTGGAGTTTGACTTAGGAAATTTTTAAATGCTTTGGTTAAGGCATCGCGTTGTGGTCCTTTACAAAACGATGCTAATCAAATGTGAAAAATAATTTACTTACACCAATTTTTACACTAGTTGATGTTAAATAATAAATTAAGTGCATCATTTAATTTGGCACTGATGTAATTCTATTCTTTTGGTATCAGTTATTATAATCGTTATGCGTTATGTGATTTTAGCATCGTTTATCTTATAAACCGATGCCTAAAAGGTGATGTGTATGACCAAAATTCTAGTAATACATAAAAAAAGATTGTTGACTTTCAAAATATGCAACAATTTTCTGTTATTGCATTAAATAATAAGCAACCCTTAAACAAGTCGTTACCTATAATTTTTTCATTATGGCAGCAAATTTTCCACACTCGGTACATTGGCAACAACTTCAAAACATTAAAAGCGCCACTGGCTTCCGCGCGTGAATTATTGCAAGATTAAGCAGCAACGTTTGCTAGTTGTTTGCTAGTTGTTGCCTATTGTTACTGTAGGCATGGAAATTTTGGTCATTGCATATTTTTCATTTCTGAATCCATGTTTTCTTGTAGGGAAAGCCAAAGAATGTTGCTAAAAACTCAGGGTTTGATTTAATTTACTAGGCTTCTAAGAAGCAGGTAAAAGTAGCTGATAGAAAATCTGAAACTACAATAATAAACCCTGCTTCGGCTCTGATATGGTCAGATTATCAGAGAGTAATAGATAAAGTCATCACCATTAACTTCGTCATAATGTTCTAAATCTGCAACTTGGAAGATCATCTCCCGGAGTAGGGATCCCTCCCCTCCAAAACCTGGTTTTAAGTCAGTTGATCCACCGATTCCAGTTCTAACTCGAAATAAAGCTTCCATGGGAACTGGAAATGCTGCATTGAGTGTCTCAGTTTGTGGGAGCAGCTCTTGACCTATTGCTGCTACTCCATTCCCATATAACTTTGTAAGGTTGTTCCAATCTGGTGTCCTCCGGAAGAGCATCTTCCTGAGGCATGGATCCCCTTCTAAAGACAGCAATCTGGGAAGCAAAACCTGGTTCTACATCACCTGATCCCCCGACCCCACTGAACTCCACGCTGTAATTGTGCTTCGTGGCTAATTCAGTTGCCCAGCAATTGAACTGCTCTCTCGTCCACTCAAACTTGTGGTCATGGTTACGAAATTTACAGCATTGTGCTTGACTTTTGTCCTCAGGGTCATCTTCTTGGGTGGACAAATTGGATTTCTGGAGTATTACATTGTATTCATAGTTGGGAGTGGAGACAATAAGAACCCTAGGGCAAAATAAACTCAGCACCGCATTGCCAAACTCAGATGCTTGATCTTCCTCCATGTGCTCTATTACCTATGATTTCCCAATCAGAATAAGCAACAATAAAAATCAATTACTGAAAAAAGAATATCATACTAGATATCCGTGCAAACAGGAATATTTACAGGAGATTATAATCCGGTAACAGTGATGAACAATAATGGCAAGCCAGTGTTTATGTCTGCAATTCAAAAATCGGTAGTATGCTGTTAAAACAACATAAGGGTACAGTGGTTCATTGACAATGGTGGGAAATTTTTGAATAATCTCCAAAAGTATCTACTTTCGAACATCTGCAAAAGGTTCAAACTTTTTCTCCCCAAACAGATGAGTGGCAAAACTTATTTTGATGACCATTTTCAAGAATCTATGTTTTCTTTAATCTAAATCTTTTCCCTCAAATTCATCCATGCAAATACACATTGATAAGAATTAGGTACCATGTATAATTCATCGCATCTCAAGTTGTATCAGAAGGTGAAAGAGGAGCACAGATACAAAATTGTATAGTCAAATTCAAATGCCAAGACTACAGGAAAAAAGATAAGAAACCATGGCCAAATTGACATATATGAAAAGACAATTTGAAGATATAATAGTAAAGACAGAGTAGGAGACATTAAAATGAGTTGGTGTTACATCGTAAAAATGAACTAACAATCTTTTAAGTAAAGACAGGTCTAAAATTGAAAAGGTAAGAGATTACCTCTAAGCACGTGCCAATATCAAATCCACTCAACCGGGAATCAAAAGTCGTAATTGATCCATCATACAGAATTGCAGATTTTAGGGCTGACATACTGGAATCTGAATTTGAGATTAACTTGGAATGAAGTATCTGCAATGTTAACCGAATTCTAAGATCCAGGGCTAAGGTAAGTGGTTAACCAAATAATACTTTATGGCAGAAAAATTAAAGAACAGAATCTCAAATCAGCATACTTATACTTAAACATAAGGAAGAAACATTTCTATTTCCTTTCTTATACCCGCCATGACCATGCAAACACGCAGAAGGATTATCTATTCCGAATTGCTTACCGGAACTTAGCTTACTCTGATCTACGAACACCCTTCTCTCCCCGAGGGCCCATTAAAGCTTAAGACCAGGACTTATAAGGTCCATGCCCCCTTTACAGAAACTTGGATTTTTCAAAACTCCATGGACATGCAAAAGAGAAATGCTATCCCCACTCGGACCAAGACATAACTTTTACATGTTCAAATAACAATTAAGGTGAAGCAGGGTCAGGAACAACGAACCTCTTTATGATAAAGAGATTCATTTTGCAAGTTCGTTATTACGGGTAGTTCTTACAAAGGATCCTTTAAAATCAAGCAAAGCCACTACATATGCCTACTGGTAAAGCAAGATGCACCCATTCCCCTAATGTTTTGGCTACACTGAGCTTTCTGGGGAGAAATTCACCACCTAGCAACTATCTTTCTATATTGGCCCCGGAATATGTAACATATTATTCTTTCACCGACACTTAAATAAAAAGATAATAACAAACAAATTTAAAAATAAGAAAAAAGATACTCTCTCTACATGCAAAATTCAGAAGTTGTATTATGTTTCAAACCTTTGCAGCACGAGCAAGACTCTTCGTTGAAATATCAACACCAGCAATTAGTTCCAGAGAAGTAGGGTAGTTTAATAAAGAATCCAATAAACTACCAGAGCCACATCCAAAGTCAACCTGCAACAATAACAAAGGAAAAGAAACTAAATGTCACATATAAATACTGTGAAGTCTTTTTTCTGATTGATAAATAGTGTAAGGTCAGAAGATGATAAAAACTCATTTACCAAAGTAGTGGCACAGGATTGTTTGATGTTTTGGACCGCATATTCCACACGCTGTTTTGAAAGTGGAGGGCTGAAAAGAGCCTGCTCCATTCTATCCTCCAGAGGTTCTGTTACCCGCCACAAAGTTATAATGTACTCTAAGCTGTACGTCTCTGAAGAACAGAACACCGAAATAAAATTAACTGACCATTAGACCTCATAACAAAGTTTCCAAAAGAATATTAACAACAACAAAAGCTTAGGTTCAGTGACGTAATGCAAATCAAAAGAAAAGTGTTTTTTTTTCTCAACCGATAATTAGCGTTGTATGTCCAGATTTTTCCAAGTTAAACCTTTTTTGAAAAATGTATAGCAGCCTGAATGGAAAGATCATACATCTAATTGTTTCTAGAAACTCACTTGAAGACAATAAGGAAAGCATTCTAGTAGAATCATCAGCTGCAGCTAAAATCAACTCTTGAGGGAGCAAATCCGTACTTAAAAAAGCTGACTGACCAACAGTCATTTGCATGATAACTGGCTCAAGATGTGGAATCAGTGCTCCAGATGCTATCTCAAACTCAAATTCATCATTACTTTCCAGAAGCTCTTTCTTATATTCGCCTTCAGTCACCAAAGATACGGAATAACTTAGACATGCGAAGGACCCATTTGATGGAGAAACTCCAGAATCTGGCCCTTCTATATTTAGAGAGCGAATTTTATGCCCAGGCAGAGCATATGACCCTTTCACAGAGTTGGAATATACTAACCTGCCTTCTTCAGTCTCATTATGCCAAACACTATGAATATGTTGGCACAGGATAAATGCTTTAACAAAGTTTTGGGAATCGAATCTAATGTTAAGGCCATCAGCAGAAGCATTTAATCTCTCTAAAGGCATAGTTGGATCCCCAAAATAATCATTCAACCATAACAGAACTTTCAAAGAAGCGCTCTGGATGGAATCACTCTGCTTCTTAAAAGTATCTTTTGGTGAGCACTCCAAAATGAAATCTTGAAACTTAGAAAGTACTTTAACTTCACATCTAAAGCTACCTCCGGATTCAACTGATTCCTTTGCACCAGTAGCAACAACACAGCCATTCGCATATTGTGTCTCTTTCACAGCCAAGTCTGTCACCTTTAACTTCTTGTGTGATTTTGGTGACTCAGATGATTCTTCTAGAGTGCTACGAGTAGAGAAGACAGGCTCAAGGCGGTGCAGGCGACAGAAAGTACAGAGCATCTCCCTTGGGAAGGCACCCTTCCATTTTGCGTTGGTAGTAAATGCCAAAGGTAACTCAGCTGTAAGTACTGCCCCTCTGGACAACTTGTAAATTCCACTTGGTGTCTTGCCAATGATCATCCTGTAGAGTAAGATTGGCGTTAGATTCTCCTAATAGGAATAGAAGTGTCCATAAACACTTTTCTGAACATTATCTGTTTCGACTTTATATAGAACTATTGAATGGCAACTTAGTACTACGGTGTAGTGGTATTCCTCTCCACACATTATGTGGAAGGTCTCGTGTTCGATTGTGGTAAAGGGCGAGGTCGATACCCAATGCGTATAATGTAATCCCCCTCCCACCATATCATCTTATAAAATATTAAAAAAAAAATAAACCTATTTAATGAACTGGAAGCGTGTTGCCTACTTATTTCGTGAAAAACATAAAAACTTAACATAGCATAAGTCAATGTGTACTATGTCACAACAACAGAACCCAAGGATAGCAGTATAACTGTAAATTCCATGATAATCCCTTTAAAAGATGGAGCAAAAATATGCCATCATAATCCCATTAAAAGATGGACCAGAAATATACCAACATAATCCTTTTAAAACATGGAGCAGAATATGTATAGCCTCATCAAGGTTTGAAGAAGCCCTGACCTACTCATAGGGTATTAAACTTTTTTATAGAACAGAATTTTAATATAATTATTTAACTAAATGTAACGTATGAATAAAATGTTAACCAAGATTGCAGAGGAACCTAAATGAAAAAAGGCATGGCATGAAGCATTGCACGAGAAAAAGGTAATCGAAGAAACAAATAGATATAAATAAAAAAACTGACAGCACAGGAAACCTTAAAGAATTAGGGAAAATAAATCTGTGGAAAAGTCTTTAAACTAAATATGATAAGGTGAACATTCAATATAGCAGAAGTGAGAAGTGACCTGTGATAGGATAGCAGGGATAAATCTTCATGGAAAAGGTCTTTGGACCTCCACGTGTATCCAATGGATGCTAAAATAGCGTCACCATATATGTCCTGGCCAGACAAGTAACTTGCTCTTGCATTCAGAGATTGTTCAGAATTACAAGCTTTTTTGGCATTTGGAAGATCTGAAGACATATCCAACAGAAATTGCTTTGGAGCAGCAAAGTACAGTCTTGTCTCAGAGGAAGCCTTACCTATAGGCCTGTCAAAGAATTTTTACGACACATTAAGCACAGACGGTTACAGATTCAACTCCCAGATTATTCCACATTATCGACCACATACCTTGAGATCAAAAGGTCAGCAGCTTTCAATCCAAGTTGTTTTGCAATAACATCCACGAAATATCCAGAAGATGAGACATTAAGGAATACTCTTTCAACAGTCTTCTCTAGTGAACAGGGTACACGTATGGCTTCAATGGAAAAGATTTCTGAGGAGAAGGATTGCTGGGTAGATAATGACTCTATTGTTTCAGGAGCGTATGGATTTTGCCTCTTAAACCAGAGCTCTTCCTCAGAAGTAGAAATAAGTCCAGATAATCTAGCAGCAGCCCTCAGAACATATGATATAACCAAGAAAGGATTTGACTCCACCTTAGGATCAATGGATTTACACAGATTACAAAGTGTAGCATCAAAGACGGCAAGGATAGAAGCAGGAATCTGACCAGACAGATCACCTTCTCTCTGCAAAGCTGCTCTGAAGTGACCACTTAGCGGATGAACAGTTGAAAGGAACTATAAAAGTGAAACACAGGAGAAATGGTCAAGAGTGATAACTCATCAATTTCAAGGCTTCAATAATCTCTCAGTTATATCATAAACCAATCAAGATCAAGCAAAGTAATTCAGACAATTCACCCTCTCTTCCACGTAACCACATAAAAATGAGTAATTGACAACAAAATCAAATTACAAGAGAGAGAGAGAGAGAGGTAAAGAAGAAAATGACAGTAAACAAAAGAAACACGTGTGACCACCGATAGATTGAGGAGCAAAGTTCTTTTTTTTGTTCGGATAGGAAGAGTTTAACATAAAATTATGTTAGTACACAATCTTGGAACACAATTAGGACATAAATAAGCAATAAGAACTTCCAAATCCAAGTTTTCAAAACTCAATGATATCACAGGAATGATCAGGTCAAAGAACAAATTATAGAATTTTGTCCAATTAACTGCAACAGGTAATCAACATAGAAATGAAGAAGGGTAATCATCCTATACTTTTTTGCCAAATTCATGATATTAAATATAATTTAAACTATTTAATTCAGTGCCTACCAACCTCGTCTGAAAATAAAAAATTGACACGATTGACTATTTCATCCCATGCCTCCGGCTCAGAAGTGCTTTTTGTTGCGCGATTAATGCCTAGCTGCAGCCAATGAATTAACATTACTAACCATAATCATAAAGTACAAACTAATAATAATGGCCTTGCAAGCATTTACAAGGGCACTAAGTTAATATCAACACAACCTAAAAGCATCTATTTAGGAAGCATGTGCAAAGACTTATCTTTTCACAATGCCAAATTTGGATCAGTTATTATAACGAAGAAATGAAAACAAACTATAGAAATTAATATGGGGAAGGCATTTCCCTTGACAACAGAATTGGAGATGAGATTATTGAGCATTCTAATAGAATTAGATACACATCAATGCTAAGAACAAAATTCCATGTGCTAGAGCAATGAGGGAAGTCTTTTATCAATTTCAGATATACATGGAAGAACCCAATAAATGAGCAAACACATTGTCACTTATGAAAAGGTACATGCCCATGGTAAAAAATGAAAGAAATATCATTTATTTTCAATTATTTAACAGAATATAGTGCTGAAAAGTTTAACATAATAAAATATTAGAGAATGTATCAATTCACTGAAACAATGTTCAACCCTACATATATCAACACTTTTGAGGATGTAGAACCTGAAACCAGTTACCTCCTAATTATGGTAACAAAAATCAAATATTGTAACTAAGGAAAAATTCAGAGGCATATTAGCTGTCCAAAACAGGACAATTGCTCATGCTCTTCATCATACATTAAAACAAAGATATGTAATTGACAAATGATCATATGAATGTAGACAAATCAAATTCCAAATTAAGATGGGTGATGTCCAAGCAACAACTATAAACATTGAACAGAGTTTCATTATTTTTATTGAGACTATTGATGGGTGAGAGTATAACTACAAGTTGAGATGGGTAGATTATCAAATGCGCCTGTAGAAAAGAAAACAAACCAACCTTGTCTAAGGCCAATTCAGCAGCAGATTGCTCAGCATCCTTCTTCTTTTTAAAGGTTCCAGATACAACTGTAACTTCCGGAACCTGCAAGGTACAGCGGTAAAGGCAAGGGCCCTTCTGCATAATGGCCAACCCGGGACATCCATTTTGAGTAGACTCATGTACTTCCTCTACTTTATAAATAGCCGTGATACCAAATTTTTGGTGTATAATAGCCTTGGGAGTAAAGGTAGTATTTCGCACTGCGGCAGTTGGGGCACCTTCAGTTTCCATCAGTACCCAAGAGGTCTTCCACAATAAGTTCTTAAACAGGTCAGATAAAATTTCCTGTATGCTATTAAAAATTATATTTAGTCAGGAATGTGAACGAGAGAGAGAGAGAGAGAACTTCATTTTAGCTTAGATTAGCCACACAAGATAATAACTGAAAAAGATTATGCTGTAATCACTATAAACATAAAAGAGAGTAAATACGTCTCTTAAAAGAAATAGTTTTAATTTTTTCATTAACATTATCTTTGTGTGTCTTTACCACTAAAGACCAAAAAAACAGACCCACAATTAAGAAACACACGCAAAAGCAAAATATAAATAATAAAGTAATCAATAAGAGTATTTCATTTAGTAGAATGGATTAGATCAATTAAGTTACCATTTACAATTATTGAACAAAACCACAAACAAAAAAGCAACAAAATTAAATTAGATCAAAAGTTATCAGTAAAAATTGCTTCTTGGTTTTATCACCTTTCTTACTATTGTTGAATGGAACTATTTCCAAATAAATAAGTACTACCACTATTGTAAAAGAAGGGAATGAACAAGCTCCAATTTACTAGTAAGAATACCAATATCAGAATGACAGCCAAAAAAACAATCTTACACTGCAAGTTCATTAAGTTATGATATAATACCCCCATTTTTTCTGTAGAGTATAAATATATCATAAACACAAGAATGGACATGGTGCTCAAGTGTCCATTGAAATTAGACAATCAAAACCTTCAGTATCCAACTACCAAACAGCTATACTCTTTAACACAAAACGGAAAAATGATCCCTTAGAAAATAAAACATAGACCTCAAGCAAACATCCGTATAACCTCAACTTAAATGTTCACTATATGGCTCTTGTTCGTCAGTTCTTAAAAAATCAGCCTGAAGAAATTTACTAACCAGAAACCAAAAAAACGAAGTGCAAAACCTTTGGATATGTTCAAGCCAAGTGACCAGTAGCCCTAAGCAACTTGACAGATTAAATACAAGTTGATGCGTTTGGTTGAGATTAAAAATGTTAATGTCATCATTTTGAAGGATCATGAGATCTAAACCAACAACTTTGAAACTTAAAATAAATTAATGTATATTATTTAGTTTATATTTGTATTCAATTCGTAAAGAAAACAAAATTCTTTCCATTCACAAAAATTTATCTAATGAAAATAAGAACCCAGAATTCATTTATTCTTTTCTTCCGTACCACAACTTGAACAGCAATCAAACAAAGGTTTAGTGGAGTAAAGTCTCCAGATAACTTTTGATCACCAAAATTGATATTTTTCTCATAATATTTAGTCGCTGGGTAATCATATAAGAAGTATCAGAAATTAAGATTAAAAATAAATAAATAAAGAACCAAACTTTCAGCTAACTAGTATAAGCAAGCAATGCGATAAGCAATTGAAGCAAAAGGTAGCTCAAAACTGAGCAAACAATTAATGGGTTTAAAGAAAGACAGAAACCAAACATTTAAAACAGCAATTTGCACAGAAAAGTTAGCAATCATGTGGAATTCGTTCAAAATTGAAGACAGAAAAGCAAGCCAAACCCAGAAAATCAAAGGAATATCAATGAAAAGGTATAGAAAAGCAATGGTTGGCAAGGGAGGGCAATATGAAGCCAAACTCAAAGGCCGTACCTTTCTACATTAACATCGGCAACGAAGGAGCGAGATGAGAAGCACAGAGACCACGAGAGAAAGGCAGAGGCTTTTGGGGTGTACAGAACTGGTAACCAAAGCGTTTTGTGTGTTGGGGTTTGGTATGTAAATAAATATAAAGAGAAAGGAGGGAAAGAACATGAAACTTGTACATGCGGGGACCACCCCCACCCCCCCCCCCCCCCCCCCCCCCCCCCCCCCCCCCCCCCCGCGGGGTTTTCTCCGTTCTTTTGGTCCTCAGCGTGCTTGATAAGGAGTATAGGTGTACTTTTAAAATCAGTCAAATTGACCCATTTTCTTTCAATTTGGTCTTTTTCTTTCGATAATTTCTATCATGTAATTTTCATTTTCTGAGAGATTTTATACTCGTCATCACAAAAGAGGAACTTTACACTTTGTATTCCAACATCCCTCCTTTAGAAAATCAAACTAGAATTCACCTACTAATATCACTAGCTCTTTACTAATGTTAATGTGAACGGAATATAAATATAAATGGAAAAATTATTACTTCTTCTTTTTTAACTATAAATTTCGAGAAAGGAAATTTGAATTTGCACGCAAAATAAGTACAATCATTCTATTCAATTTGCTTACCCGTCTCTAGTGATTTTAATGAGTCGATAATACTTATCAACAATTTTTAATTTTCAGACAGACAAGAATACACTTTTGTTCTTGTTTTTCATACGGAAATCACGAGATTTTGTAGATGCAAACACTAATTAGATGAATCACAAAAATATACTTGGTGTTATTTGTGTGACTTGTCGATAACTCTGATCTCCTTGATCTTACACTTCAAACCTTGAGATCATAAAGTTTCCTTCAAAGTGACTTAGCAAGTGGGAAAAAACTTTATTCTTCTTTTTTTCTGTTTACAGGAAATGAAAAGAAAATTCTGAAATATGAAGGGAATATATTCTTGCTTTTTTCTTATTGGATTAGAACCAGCTTCTACAAAAGGCATTCAACATTGACAAGATGCAAAGATATTGCGAGTCACAACAAAAGATATTTCAGTGTTCCAATCCATGGACATCTACAAGCACTTGGCTTATCATTATCACTCCTCAGCAATAAATCTAACTATCATTCTTCCCGGAGTAATAATGCCGGAAAACACAAGAGAAGTCCTCGGCTTCATGGCCATCCTCACAAAGCTCCGTATATCTGAACAACACAAAATTACAATTTACATGCTTAATTGTAATCATCTGTGAATAATTAGATATTAAAAGTATCTGGATAAGGCAAAGGGTTTTACATCTTTTGTGCTTGGGATGTCAATGGGCATTGAAGACCAACCTCTTTGGCTGATGTTGCACCAAGGTTTAGATCTTTAGCCTGCAAAGCAATTTATACACTTCAATCTCCAATTCTAATCAATGATATAGGACTCAAGATAGCCCCTCAGGCCGGCATGAGCAATATGTTAAGGCCTGGAGAGACCTAAGAGAAAACTTTCCAATGGAAGCATAACGAGGACAGATACTGCAACACTAGAACATGTGGAGTGGATTACATTATGCGGAACACATCAAGTGCAAGGGCTTACCTGCATCTTCAAATCAATTTGACCAATTAAAGGGAAGCAACCATGCAACATGGTAGTAGATAGATCAAAGATATTAACCGGTTCCTAATTTCACTTCAAAACATTTACCTGGTAGAACATAACCTTCCATTAAAGCATAACATGCTCCTAATATTACAGATACCTAGAGATGGTTAACATCTCAACGAGCTCAATGCATTCTAAAATTGAAAAATGGGCTTTCCGGGTCAGCGATAAAGAATGGGTTCTACAAACCAGAGCTGCAAAAGTGGTTGCTATTTTACTTATATATGATAGCTCTTACATGAGACACAGTTGCCTTTATTTTCATCTTAATTGACAACACAGTCTCTCCGATGCAGAAAACAATATAGGGTTACCTACCAAGGAGGTAAAGACTGTGAAGCCACAAGATGTTTGAGAGAGCACCTGATGACTAAAATTTGTGGAATGATATTAACAATATATTTCAGAAGAACAAGACTAATGTAACTTACCATGAGCTTCGATGCGAATCCACCATTATAGTTCCTAGAAGAAGGCACCCCTTCCATCACTCCAGGAACTGGATTATAACTATCACTGTCATGCGTACCATTTCCTCAGTGTTAGGTATTAACAAACCAATTGGAAACGCAAAACTTACCCAAATATGAGCCACAACTTGAAGATCACAAAAGTGTAATATGGTGGAGTGCAGCTGTGTGTGGGCAAGATTAAATTGGAAGTGATGTAAAAATAGCAAGGATTTTTGGTAAAATGAGAGCATAATCTTTTCTCTAACTATGGAATTCAATTATAATAACATAAATAGATTTCAAGAACACCCTTTATGTGACCACAAAAATGCCCTAAGCTACAATGTAGAGTGAATTCAAACAATACCTACTCCAACAGCGACCACTGGAAGAGTTGAGCACTTTAGTCAGAGTACTGGCAGAAAGTCCCAGAGACTGGCCAAGAGCAAGGGATTCTGAGACACCAAGCATACTAACAGCCATGGCCAAATTATTGCAGATCTTTGCAGCCTATACAGCAAGCAAACAACTAGAGCTTTCAAATAGTATGCAACAAATTCCAGTAGTGGCATTAAAAATTTTAAAAAGAAGAAGAAATTGTGTTTTCAGTGCATTAAAGACCTGAGAACTTACTGCACCATTTCCTGATCCACCACAATAAATGACGTTCTTGCCCATTGAAAGGAATAAGGACTTTGCAGCCAGATAAGCTTCCTCAGAGCCACCAACCTGGAGACATGCTATCTCTTGATCATTAGTTACAAGTTAGATATCACCAACCTAGGTACATTCCGTCATCCACCTTGTAAAAGCATATATCCGATCCATGTGTATACAATAGCTAGGAATGACAAGAAGAAAATAACACCTAGAAAGATACTAAACAGTTCATCAGTGTCTCTGAGGAAGGAAAATAAACATCTAGATCGAGAATTTCAGCTTATCTACTTCTATAAAGCGAAAAAGGGAGAGCCTTTTGTGAAACTTAGTTTAGCAACCTTCACTATTTCCACTGACTTCAACAAAAACATGCACTGATCTTATGATCAAAATTTTGATGCCAGATATCAAATAAAAGTCCTACAAGCAAGTAGTAAATATAACCCCCACTAAGGGATACACTTTTTCTCTCTTCGAGATAACTATACTGAATTTGGATGCACAAGTGAAAATATACCATGAAAGTAAGAGTCCCAGCTTCTGCAGCAAGAACACCTCCAGATACCGGAGCATCCAACATGGCAGGTTTCTTCAGATAATCTACAGAAGAAGAAAAAAACACATCAGTCATTAAAGACAGTTAGAACTTACATGCAACTTGCCCAAGTAATATACAAGAAGCTCACACAAATAACAAATTATTAGGCGTAAGTGACGTAAGATATGGCACCGATTTTCTTTTTGTAAAATTGTCACGTAAAGGATAAATTTGAAGTTTAAACTCAACTAAAAAGGCTTATCTATAATATGTTGGAGAAAGTGAAATAATTTTTCTTTAAATTGTTTAACAAATGGACAAATTACAATTTCTACAATCAGAGAAAGGTATTACCTTTTTTCTGCTTTAGAGTACAATTAGATACATCCGTATAAAGCTTTCTTGATGTTTGCGGATCAATAGTGGATGAATCTATTAACAACCATGGTCGCAATTTCCCTCCTTGAAGCAACCCATTAGGTCCATTATAAACATCATATACCTGCATTGGAAGAAAAAAAAAAAAAATGTTTCCACACTATTAAATCGTGCAAGACCATGAGCTAAATTAAAGAAAATGGAATCTATGTATGTGAAGAGAGATATAATGGATTGAGAAACTCACATGAGATGAGGAAGGCAGCATTGTGATTACAACATCACTGGCTTCTGCAACTTCTAAAGGTGTTTCTTTTGTTGCAACTCCCATATCAGAGAACTTCTTCAGAGCATGGTCGTTTCTAAAATAAAAAATAAAAATCCGAAGTGGCATGATTACTTTACCTTAGGTATGTTAATAGTAAACTTTCCAGAACAAAACTGCCTGTTTATAAACCAGCATAAAAGACATGGTGGACCTTTTTTGCCTCAAATATTTGATAATTACGACTGAGATCCAAATAATTTGTAGAAAAGATATAAGTACTTTACATGTCATGAACAGCTACTCGGTATCCAGCCTTAACTAGATTATTTGCCATTCTTGATCCCATATTTCCCAGTCCTACAAACCCTACACTCTGCAATTCATCATTCAGACAATATAAAAATGCAGCAGGACCCACAAAAATCCACCAAAACAGTAGCTATCTCCATAAGGTTTCATGTTCTAAACGAACTGACAGTATAATATTTAAAAAATAAAAAATAAAAACTGACTTTAAAATAGAAAGCAAGGAAATAGTCAAAAATTTCAAAACCCAATTGAGAAAAGGTACGAACAAGCTTAATAATTCAAACGTAAGCGTGAATTAGTGAACCCAGTTGAGAACTAGGTCTGAATCAAAGTATTTCATTTTCTTGAGTTGAAGACCGTAATGAAAGTTTGGAGCTTTACCTCAAAATTGGCCGAGGCATGTTCTGAGTAAAATCTGCGTATTGGAGAAGGCTGAAAACGAAGAGGGTTGATTGAGGAAATGCATTTGGAAAGATAATTCAGTGATCTCGCTCTATAGAAGATTGCCATTCTCAGCGCTCTCTGAGTCTCTCTCACTCACTCTCACACTGAGACGCAATTAAAAATATGATATCTTGTCTTTTTTTTTTCTTTTTTTTATCAACATGATATCTTTGTCTTTGTTCTCATTTAATATTATTTATAGAGCTCTTATTTATATCTTATCTTAAAATCCACGTCATTGTATGTCTACATCCAAAAAGTGATTGTACACAGCTCGGCCAAGGCAGCACGCTCGCTAGCAAACACACTAGCAAGTCAGCATCTTTCTCCAAATCTAAAAGGTCTTTTCACAAATAATTTGCTACCCGCTCATTGAAGGTGGTCAAATGAAGAACTTAAAATGTGATATGTTAAACATGTGAAATAGATAGAGTTAGAAACCTCATATTTCAATCACAAATCTAACGAAATTATAGAAGTTATTCATTTATAAATAGAGCTACATTCACGTTCGGGTAGTATTTGTATTATCTTTAGGATTATATTGTATATTTGCATGATATATGAGGTTTGGGAGCAAGTCTTCCATAGGTGACCCGAAATGAAAGACCTGACCCGCTCCCTTTCTACTCTATGAATACATATTGATGGGTGATGAAGTCTAATGAGCGACTCCAACAGCAACTTCAAGTGAGAGAGCTCTCTTCCTGTGTGGGCCTTGGACATTATATGTAGGCTAGGAGACTACGTGTGTAAGTCTCCATGTTGTGGTATAAACGGAGGGCAATGTGACCTCCAATGGAAGCACAAAGTTAAGTGGTATGCTTAGTGAGATCTACATGGAAGCTTCCCATAAGCCGGTCAACAAGTCCACCTCTGAATGTATAGTCCACGTGGTGGTTCTTCATACGCCCGCCAAATGGTCTTCTCCAGGAAGAGTAGTCCACATGACAGACTATTATAGGCTTGTCAACAAATCTCAATACTGGAATGGACGAGATTACAGATGTATATCAACATGATTCGAACGTGAACAAGTTTACAATACTATTCCAAATTATTTGCACACGAGGAATTAACTAGTAAGGCACTTGGGAATTGGGATTATGTTTTTTTGTCCCTTTTGTTATTAAAACAAATATTTTTCTTTTTTATTTTCTGATTCAGCATAACAAATCCTTTGATTTGATTGAGTTACACTAAACTTGGAAAGGATTCCAGCACGTCAGTCATACTTTGATATTTTCAATAATGCCCTGCTTACAATAACAAAGGTCAGTTTCGTCTTTACAAACACTTGTACCAATTGTCCAAGAATGTGCTTTGGCTCATCATGTAAGTGACACAAAAACTAAACAAAACATTTGCATCTCTTGAAATATGCTCCATTTGAACAATGGTTGGTTCAATTAGCTGATCACACTAGAAAGCCAGAAGACACAAAAGGAGGGAGGCCAATGAGATATTAAATTCTCCTCCCAAAAAGGAAAAAACTTCGAATAAGCTAATTCGACACCTAAACTATATGGAGGAGAGATCCTCATAGATAGTCTTAATACCTGGCCTCTCAGAAACAGATCTTATACATCTTAAAGATATTCCAAGGACCTCCTTCATTCCCTTCTCTGCTGCTGGCATTCCCATCTCTGGCACCAATGCAGCATCAAAACAATCAGAGCCGCGACCTTCAGCTACCCTCAACCGAACCCAATCTGTTAGATCAACCCCGCCTGCTTCACCTGAAATCACATCACCGGCACACCTTCCAGTTAAGAGTTCCAACAGTATCACTCCAAAGGCATAAACATCAGACTTAAAGGAGGGCAGTGGCTTCTTGGAAGAAGCCAGCTCTGGTGCACGGTAGCCTAAGACACCGGCATCAAGAATCTGTTCAATGGTGCCAGCTTGGGTCATGAGGCGGTGGAGGCAGTAATCAGCAACACGGGCATTCAGGTCTGGCCCGTCCAACAAAATGTTTGATGCTTTAAGGTTACCGTGAGGAACAGCACGGTCAAAATGGAGATAGTTCAGGCCACGTGCAACGTCAACTGCAATTTTGAGCCTTTGGACCCAGGTCAAAGGTGGACCTTTTCTTCCTGGTCGATCTGAAAATAATTTCGGCTCATCAGAAATGCAAACAGAAGGTTACCCATATACGAAAAGAAGATCATAATACAAACCACGTATTTGTTTTAAGAATTTTAGAGCAAATGAAACTGTTTGATCAATGGTCTAATTTTTTGTAACAAAAGATAAAAGCAAGATAAGTAGGTCGAAGAGACTAATGGAAAACAGGTTACCATAAAGAAAGCTTGCAAGACTTCCAGGTGAGATATAATCTGAAAGAATGAGCTTCTCATGCTGTGTGGGGCCCCAATAGTAGCCTCGCAAACCGACAACATTTGGATGCCTCATGTTTGCAAATTTCTTAGCCTCCTTAGAGAACTCCTTTTTCTGTTTGGCCACCCCTTCCCTCAACCACTTAACTGTCAAGAACAACCCATTATCGAGTGTTGCCCTATAAGAAGTCCCATGGCTACTTCTCCCCAAAACTTCAGCAGGAGCCCTTGACAACTCCTCAGGGGTTAAGGCAATCGTATCATCAAGAAAATGCAGCTCACCAACCAATCTATCTGGCGACCTCACATCAAGTCTTGCAAGGTTTTCAGCAGCGTATGACTCTCCAGACTCTGGTGACCACGAGAAATGGCTCTGCTTTGATGGGGAGAAGCCAGTTACA
This sequence comes from Oemleria cerasiformis, assembly GCA_037349345.1. NCBI lineage: Eukaryota > Viridiplantae > Streptophyta > Magnoliopsida > Rosales > Rosaceae > Oemleria > Oemleria cerasiformis. Next base: position 7,225,604 of record JAZGTL010000015.1, on the reverse strand, counting down.
GCTGCAACTTTTTTGTCCGGGCTGACAATTTCAGATGATGATCCTTTTTGTGAAGCCAGAACCTCAGCTGAAACAACCAAAGCACCAGCATTGTCTGTTCCACGGGCACCAGATGGGTTTGGTGGAGCGCGTCTGTGGATGTCTTTGCTTGTAGTATGCTCTGATGGGATTCTTCTTGACATGCGGACATAGTGTATGAAGATAGCAAGCAGAAGAAGGATGAAGACAGCAACCACACATGAAACTATGATAATTACTTTGAAAATTGTGCTGATTGGTTTCCTCTTCGAACGTTCAGTTTGCGAAGTGTTTGATCCAGGAGGACCATTTGGAAAACGCAAACGTGTATTACCTGGAAAGAAGGAAGAACTTGGAAACTTTCTCAGATTGTCTGGGACATCTCCAGAAAGATCATTGTATGAAGCATTAAAGCTTTCAAGACTGTTTGGCAAGTTGTTGGGCAAAGGACCTGTAAAATGATTCTGAGATATGTCTAATGAGGTTAATGCGCTGAAATTGGTGATGGAAGTCGGCAGAGAGCCGGAAAAATTATTCCTCGCCATATTCAGCACTCTAAGTTCCTTCAATGAACCAAAATGATCAGGAAAGTAGCCACCAAGCTTGTTCTGAGAAAGATCAAGAACCTGAAGATTTGACTCACTTGAAAAAGGAGATGAAATGTTAAGAGAGCCGGTGAGTAAATTATCATGAAGGTAGAGTCCTTGCAAAGTGGGCATTGTTAACAACTCAGCTAGAACTGTTCCATCTAATTGATTAGAACTGAGATCAAGGACGCTAATTTTTGGATACTGTGTTATAACACTTGAAATAGAACTACTAAGAGAATTATGGGAGAGGTTAAGATAATTCAAACGCAAAAATTGCGGGGTCACATCAGGGATGGGCCCTGTCAAATGATTTTGACTCAGATCAAGAAATTCAATGTTACCCCATTTCACCATCCTGGTTAAGTTTCCTTTGAATTTGTTATTTGATAGATCAAGTACAGCACAACTTCCAGTCAGCAATGGTAACTCACCAGTAAGCCCGTTTGACGAGAGATTGAGGACACGCAAATTTGTTGATGTAACCATATTTATTGGTCCTGAGAGATAAATAATATCAATGTGAGAGGCATAATAAAACAAATGAAGCACAAATTACTAAAGTAGAAGCCAAGGAAAATGTAGTTGGTAGAAGTACCTGAGAGATTGTTGCCACTCAAATCTAGTTCAGTTACAACCAGAGAATCTCCTTTCAATAGACCATTCGGAATTTCTCCGGTGAATCTGTTGTTGCTGAGTTTGAGGACTTGGAGGTCATAGACAAAATTAAACCCGGGCAGTTCCCCTGACAACTGGTTGTAGCTCAGATCCAACACCTTCAAGTTGTCAAACATCTGTAGCTCACCCCCACTAACCAGTGACCCAGTGAGCTGGTTGTGGCTAAGATTCAAGTACTTAATAGTCTCAGAAATTCGAGGTAGAAATCTCTGCTGCTGTGAACTAGAACTAGCAAACATATTGCCACTAAAATCAACATGAGTGGCACTTGATAGCATCAAAAACTCCAAATCGATATGACCATCAAGCATATTCCCATGCAAGTCAAGCATATCAAGACTTGAAAGGAGCTCAAACCCCTTAGGTATTCTCTTGGTAAAGCCATTTACAGACAGATTTAGAGATACCAGATTGGACAACTTTGTCAATGATGTCGGAAGTGGCCCGGACAAGGAGTTGGAACTCAAGTCCAGTGACTGGACTGAGGAAAGCCCTGAAATTGAATCTGGGATAGAGCCCGAGAAGTTGTTACCACATAATGAGAGGTTCCTTAAGCTCCCTAACCTACCAATCCCGGGTGATAAGGATGAAGAAAATAAATTATTGGAGAGATCAAGGAACTCAAGGCTTTTGAAGTCAGCTATGTTGTCTGGAATTTTCCCAGTTATTGTATTGTTGGCCATGGAAAGTTTCACAAGCTTCGTGAGATTCGCAAACACACTCAAGTCCACATCCGCAGAGAGACTCAAATTATCAAGGACAACCCCAGCGACATTTCCACCATTACATACAACTCCATTCCAAGAAGAAGGGCATCCATCAAAGTCAATAGACTCGTCATTCCAAGAATTGAGGACATAACCAGTAGGATCATGCTTGACACCCTTCTTGAACTCAAGCAGAGCCAAAATGTCCTGTGAAGGAAGCTGCGCCATGGCAGAAACGCAAAGAAGGGACAACACTAAAAGCCGACGGAGCATACTTGGCCTATCAATGGCTTTCACCTTCACCCAATTGAAACAAAAGCACAATATTACAGCAAAGAGTAAACTTTGAGCCTATACAACCAACAAACTCAAGCAGGCAAGCCGATATTTCAAGGCCAACTACAGTACAATACAAAAAACCTGCAAAACCTTCCTACAATTTCAACCTATTGAGAAAAGGCTATCAAAGTTCTGAAGAAATGGGGGCTTTTGAGCTCTCAAATCCACAGAGAGAAAGAAACCCAACTAAATTGCAGACTGCTTTGCAACAACACAATGAGTTAGAATCACAAATGCTACCAGAACCCCCATAATGTTCATCAAAATAACACCTCTTTCCTTAAGAAAGGCTAAATCTTTAGGGATCTAACACCATTTTCCTACTAAAGATCCCATTTTTAGGAACAATTTGGCTTTGTACAAATTATCCATCTACAAAGACTCAAGCTTTGAAGCAAACTACAATCTAAACTGCTTCAAAGCTACAATTTAGAAATATGGAATTTTAAGTAGCTTACCTCTTCCACATTGCTTCACAGAGCTGAGTACAAGCTACTAGAACAAACCCATGAAGAAAATGGAAGTGGGTCTTTAAGTTACAAACCAGGCTGCATTAAAGAAAGGGACCCAGGAGATGTTTAACCAAAAAACCCTAAAAAACAAAGGTAGCGTTGGCCTTCTTAACAGTCCAAAAACCTCTGGTCTTTGTTTAATGAAAGTAAATCCAAAAAATCTCAGAAAGGCAATACCTTTGCACTCCTTTTCTCTTTGCACTTTAAGAGGGCATGTGAGGACACTGGAAAAACCACCAAATGGCTTAGGGTCTAGTGATTAAACAAAGCAAAAGCCCTGGCTTTGTAGCTTGTTAACATCTTTTAATGCTAGCAATTGAGAAAGCAAGCGGGAAAATGCAAGGGTTTTTCTGGGGGTAATTTTGGGGCTTACCCGCCAAACAGGGGACAGAATCTCTCACTTTCCTAGTGGACGTCAAAGAATTTATTAAATCCAGTTTAGGATTTTCACTTTTTGGGAGACTTAAAACAACTGAGAAAAGGCTTTGGAGGGCTGTGAGGTTAGTGCCATGTAGGACTGAGGAAGGGGCTCCACCACGGCCCCTTTGACCAAGTTCTTCACTCCTTTCTAGTTCCAATAAGACCGAAGAGGTGGAGTAGGTGCACGTATAATGATATGCTGTCGCAATGGGATCCATAGGCTTACCACCATTATCACCCTGATAATTACATGTAAGAAAAATGTGTGCTTGTTACCAGATATAACATTCATGAGAGAAACAGATAAAGTGAATTTTGGATCTGTATATAGAGGTTACTAGTATTTGTGATCCCCGACGAGGTTGTGAGTATGAAAAATGTTAGAAGTTGAAAAATCAGTTAAAAATAGAGCAAGTTTTTTTATAGCCTTTTTATTCAAAATGTTCTCCGAATCATATATAAAATCTCAATTTACTCTTCGAATGTGAAATCGTAATAATGTGCAGTCAGAATCCCCCTTCTGTCAAACAACATCTGTTTGCATTTCTGCCTGCAATTTGAAAATTAATTGAAAGATGAATCACGCTAAATTAATTTACATTGAATAATTCTGGAACATTGGAACATTGTGAATGAGAATTTAACTTGGAGTCATATCCTGGAGTCATATTCAATTTCATATGCCTTAATCTGTTCTATCATTCAATGAGAATTTCACTCACAAGTACTTATTGTGGCAAACTCTCAAAGAAACCCATATGCATGAACATGTTAATTTGGCAATTTTCTTTTGGTGAAGAATATAACCAAGAATACCCTCAAAGAGAACCCAAATGATTTGTGTTAGCAACAACACAATTTTCTGAGAGAGCAATTTGATCCAAACAATTTTCTGTGTGTAACGAAAGACAGATAGAGAGATAGAGAGAGAGAGAGAGAGAGAGAGAGAGAGAGAGAGAGAGACCCAAAGGCTTGAGGGAGGACGAGAAGGCCATAGAGGTCGATGGAGTCGGAGGGGTGGTGGAGGACGAATCGGGTGCGGTAGCTGAGATCGGAGGTGTCGGCAGTGGAGCGATTCAAGGATGCGTTGGATTAAAGTAGGTGAGAGCGCTGGGCGGCGGTGATAGGGTCGTCGAAGATATCCAAGCCGACGAGAAGATCGGGAGGGTCCAATAGGAGGGGAATGGGGTCCACCTAGAATGAGGGCTTGCACAACCTCATCACCATGAACGCCAGGGAGTGGGGCCCTCCTTGACCGCTGCTCATCGCTTCCTCCGCTTGAATTCACGGGCGACATGGGAATGGGTTGAGAATGAAACCCAGATGGTGTTCGTCATCTTCTTCTTCATCTTTTGTTTTTTTTTTCTTTCTAATATTTAGTTTTAATATTTTGCTACAAAATGAATAAACCATCAGATCTCTTGTTTCCACGTAAGCCTCCTAAACATAGTGTAACAATTGGTACAACGGAGCTGACAGAAAGAGGGTTTTGGCTGCACATTGTTACGATTTCGTATTCGGGGAGCAAGTTGAGATTTTATATATGGTTCGGGTAGCATTTTGAGTAATAAGCTTTTTTTATACTTGTTTATGTTCAATAATTTTTTGTGGTTATGTTGTATATATATATATGTTAAAATTTGGTAGATATTGAGAAAGCGTTTTCTTACAAAATGCAAGTCTATATAACAATATTTTTTATTTGTAGTTAATTGAAGGAAATTAAGTTAATGTGAATGTGTTTGTATTTTTATATAGATAAAATACATTTTGATTGTGGTAGTTTACACAGGTCTTTTTTATAACTTTTGGAGGCAAGGGTTGCTGCTGAACAGTCAGAAACATGATCATAAAGGATTGTATGTTAAAAGAAAGGATTGATATTGAGAATGAAGTTCAATTATTAATCCAAATGAAATAGAGTTGGTTACTTATTTTGAATTCAGTATGATGTTCAAAATAGTTTGATTTCACTAATTGAATTCATCAAAATAATTAGGATAAACTACATAAAAGTACCCAAACTATAGGGGTCATTTCAAGTTCATACCCCAACTATGAAAATTTTCATCTAGATATCCAAATTATCAAAACACTACATCTAGGTACTCTCTTTTAGTCAATCTGTTAGTCAAACCGTTAATTGCTGAGTTGTCATTTTTTGGTCAACTGTTTGTGTTGAGTTGGAGTCCATGTGGATAAAAAAATAATTAAAAATTAAATATATTATTAAAAATAATTAATAAAATTTAAAATAAATTATAAAATAAAATTATTAAAAAAACAAAACACCGCCGATCGACTCGATCGGTCCTCCATTCATCCGACCGGAGGTCTGGATAACGAGGCCACCTTCACAACCTACTCGTATGCCTGATCGTCGACGACAGAGGGACCAGGGCTAGAAGCATCAGGGCTCGCTCCAGGTGCTTCACCAGGAGGCGGCGCAAGTGGGCTAGAAAAATCGGAGGGAGTTGGGGCAGCCGCCGGAGACTTGTGCTTATGCTTCTTGCTAGGAGCTGGAGCCGGATTTTCAGTGGTAGTCGGTGGCTCAGATGCCAGCGCAGGAGCGGCTGCCGGAGGAGATTTAACTGGTGGGGGAAAGCTGACTGGAGTTTTAGCGGAGGGTGGGGTGCTCACTCGAGCGGGAGATGGAGGTGAAACAATCATGGTGGGAGGGGGAGTGGCCACCGGAGTTGGAGCCTGGGCCGCCGACTTCGACAGATATCCTTATTTGGAATTCGAATAAAGAGCCTTATTTGTCCCAGCCAATACTCGAATGGCATACACAAAGTTTGATTTCATAGGGTCAAATCCCAAATCTTTGACCTGACCCATAATTTCACTGAACAACTCATGTTTTTTCATCAAGATATTGGAAGATATTGCTAGCAATAGAGCAATTGAAGATTGGCGCATGCCCAATTCCCTCAAAACCTCGATATTGGGGATCACCTTACTCTTGGTTGAATTTTGCAGGAAAATCCATGTCTTGTGCTTCAAAATATGGATCACGTTTTCATCAGAGAGGACGAGGCTCTTGAGGAAATTATAAGATGGGATTATCTGGTTTTTCAAGCTTATCTTCAAAAGGGTTGGATCGTAGCTCAGACTTCCGGTGAGGTCCTTCCTTGAAATCCCAATCGAGCAGAAGAATTCAAGCTTGGGGAGAAAGGCTTTCTCGGCGTCGGTGACGAGAATGAATGGGTGTCTCTTTACGAGCTTTGAGATGTCGGTGCCGGAGAATTCATGGCTTTTCAGAAGAGCCAGAACCGAGTCGGCTTTCTCCAAAGATCGCAGCTTCACCTTCTTGGATACTCCGAGGGCGGTTTCCGGCGATAAACCACATGATTTTATGAGGTACGAGATTGTAGAATCATCACCGTCTTGTTTTTCTGGGATTTTGGTGGCGATGGATCTGCAAAATGATATGTTTTTGTTTTTTTAATAATTTTATTTTATAATTTATTTTAAAATTTTATTAATTATTTTTAATAATATATTTAATTTTTAATTATTTTTCTATCCACATGGACTCCAACTCAGCACAAACAGTTGACCAAAAAATAACAACTCAGCAATTAACGGTTTGACTAACAGATTGACTAACGGAGGGTACCTAGATGTAGTGTTTTGATAGTTTGGGTACCTAGATGAAAATTTTCATAGTTGGGGTATGAACTTGAAATGACCCCTATAGTTTGGGTACTTTTATGTAGTTTATCCAAATAATTATGTTTACGTATAAATTGAGTTACGTCACTAATAAAATATATAGATAATTATACGTGAATAATTTTTTTCAGCAACCAACCAGAAATAAAAGAATAATAATAATAAAAGAACAACAGTAATAAGAGGAAATTGAAGAGTCTTGGAAGATGGATTGGGGTTATAAAATATTTATTGCGATTGTTATGATAAAGCACTCTTAGTTCAGTTCGATAGAACGTGGGCCTCCAAAAATCCGATGTTGTAAGTTCAAATCCTACATAGCGTGATTGTGTGTTCTTCCAATAACTAGCCTCATCGTAAGAGCTCCGCGCCTGCAAGATGCATTTCGGAGCGCTACGCGCAACTTCATAACTGAATAATAATTTGGCACTTGCGTGTGCGAGATATTTTCATATCACATCGCACTATGTGCGACTTTAAACGCACTTAATTTATTGTACACGCACGTGTCAATATGTATTTTTTTAATATATAAATGTGATTACAATTTTTTATTTTTTATTTTTAAAACAAATGAAAAAAAAAACCAATGTAAATGAATGCTGGTAGTTCCATATTCGTGGAGTTTGGTTTCCTTTGGTAACTTAAAAAAATGAATGTGGATATGTGGAAGAAAATACAACCAAAGAATGCGTTTATGATTAGGGGTGGACATAATTCCATTGAAATCGGAAACCAATTATGTTCAAACCGTTATTGACACTTCGGTTTGAATTTAACCAGATAAAAGTCAAACGATTTGATTTTCAAACAGTTACATTAGTAACGGTTTGGTTTTGATTTTCAATTTAAAACCGTTGGAATACAAACCAAACAGTTAAGGTTCTTATTTATTTATATTATTTGTTAGTTAGTATTTTTCACCGTATAATATGTTAATGTAAGTGTTCATTACATACTCTACCTCACTTAATCATTACCCATTTTGTACTACTTTCAAAGTTAAATTATATTTAAACATAACCCATCATATTTTGAAGTTTAAAATATTGAAATTTTAAATTTGTTGATATGTATAAATGAAATATTCATGTGAATAGATGAAATATTGATGTGAATAAATTGCATGTAATTTTATGCCTAAACTGCCCAAACAATCCAAACCAAACTGTTAATAACGCTTTGAATTGGAATAGTTTCAATTATAGGTTTTTGAAAATCCAAACCATATCGAACCGTTAAGATTTTAACGGTTTGAATTTGGATTTGGATATATAAGATTTAACAAAGATATTTGACCATTGTATCCTTATTTTATAAAATTTCAATACTTGAACATTTTTGCTAATCAAGGGTGTTTTAGGGGTTATTGAAAATTTGACCAAAATAATATTTTGACTTTATTTATATAGATTTAACAAAGACATTTTACCATTGTACCCTCATTTTATAAAGTTTCAATGCATGAACATTTATGTTAACTAAGAGTATTTTAGGGTTATTGAAAATTTAACCAAAATAAGGTTTTGGCTTTATATATATAGATATGAGGTTATATATATTGAACATAGATTTTGTCATGGTTAGAATTCAAAATCACACATTATACAATTGATAAATATATCATAAGTACAATACTAATGGCACTATAGTAAATTAAAAGTGTTTCATGAGCAAAAGAGCCAAAGTACATTTTTATGATTACCATATTTACCTAAGTAAGTTGGTAACATCCAATAAGATCACGTAACAAAGCCAATAAATTGTTGCCTAAAAGATGCTAAGGATTTGAAAAACCCAAAATAGACATTACATGCACATTGCATAATTGCATAAATAGTCCCCATCTCGTGAGTGCAATCTACATGTACAACAGGTTGGGCGGTGTGACAGGTTGGTTGGTAATTAGATCAAGAGGACCACAAGAAATCAACAAAAACACACACACACATGGGCAAAGGTGGTCCGAACTTGAAGATTACATTGTCCTCTCCTCTCTTCTCCTCTGCTATTGGTGTAGGACAAAGCCAAAATATTGTCAGCCATTTGTGGTTGTATTAGAAGAGAAAAGCAGAATCAGAACGTGAAGAGGATTATCGTATAATCCAAATCCAACTACAAAATTTTATCTCAACGTGCAAATTGTAAGGAACAGTTCTAACGTCAGTTGGGCAGAGTGAGCTGTTGAGGTCGCCGGCTGATAAGAGTACGACGGTGGCGTTAACGTCAAAGTCTAAGGAGATAGTATCGGTGTCGGGGCCGTTGGAAATCGATATTGAAGAGGCGATGGAGCTGGTAACAGTCGCCAGTTCAATTTACGAAGTGGACCGACAGGTGAACACATTGGATGATGAAGACCTTCTGGCCTACCGAAGGGTATTCAACATCCCAGACAGCATCAAGATGAGGCTCCTTGGCAGGAGGGAGAGGCCGAGCAGTCCCGCGCTCGGCTGGGCCACATTCTACCCAGACAACTTCAGCAATGGAGTAGGACTGCCCATTCACCCGTGGCTGTAGAGGATGGTTGTGGAGGTGGGTGTTGCACTCGGTCAACTAAATCCTAATTGTTGGATAATGTTGACTGGGATCTACACTGCCTTCAGGCTTTGTGGGAAGGGGGAGCCGACTTGGGGTCACATCTGCCACTTCTACAAATTCGTGAGAGACAGAACCGGGTGGGTGTACTTGGAATCCCGGACGAAATGGGAGAGCGGGCCCTTTATTGAAGACATGCCGACCTCCCAAAAGGCCTGGAAACACAAGTTTGTGTTTATCTCAGGTAATTAGGAGGGGGTAGAGCTACCATTGTTCGGTCGACGGATGCCACGCGTGTATCAGTCGAAAGGTGGTGGTCGTAGGACAATTAAGTTTATTTGTGCCTGACGGCTGTGTATTTTTTGTTTAATAATGTTGGTGCCGATGGAGCTGACCCTTCTTGTTTTTTTTTTGGTGCAGAGGTGTTTAAGCGGCCGAACATCAGCGATCAGGAAATAGCCGACTGTGCAGAAGTCTTCCAAAGGCTCGGCCATGTGGAGAGAAGCAGGGACTACTTGCGTTTGCCTGCTCACCTGCTGCAAGTTGGGCTAATCTCCTCCTTGCGTAAGTGTTTCCGTGTTCGTACCTGTTGGAAAAAATTCAAAATTTCATGTATTTGACATGTTGTTGTGATGCAGCTGACCCCGACTTCGTCGCAATTGCTGCCGACCAACTTAAGAAGAGAATGGAGAAAGTTACCGAGGCGCTGAAGAAGGCGGCCGAGATGAGGGTTGAGGCCGAGAAGGCCGGGGCCTCCTTTTCTAAAGGAGATTATCGGAAACCGTTCCGGGTCAGGTCGACTTCAAAGGTCATTATGCGGGTAAAGGGTCCCATTGCCGAGCAGGGTGACCAGGATGCCGTTAACCATGTCGCCGGGGAGTCCTTGTCTCCGCTCTTCCCAAGTGCTTCGGTGTAACGACCCGGACCAGAAATTAAATTCTTTTGAGAATTGGACAATTTTACCCTCAGTTTTGGACGGGTTCGGGAGTCACTTTTTGACTGGCAGTACTTTTGGGAATTTTTCTTGGGTTGTTGCGTAGGTCTCGAACTCACGAGTTCGTAGACAGGCGGCACGCGGAAAACGGAGACCCGATGAGTTCGTTACGGGTCTAGAAGCTTCAGGGGCAGTTTGGTAATTTTGGAAAAGTTGGAATTATATAGAAGATATTTTTCTCTCTCCTCGGGAGATTGGCCGGTTCAATCTCGCTCCACCCGAAGACCTCCCCGTGTGAACACCGAAGACCCATTTTCATCGGATGGGTTTCGATCCGATTCGAACAAAACCAAGGTCGGGAGGATCTTCCCCGCGACCCCACGAGTCTTTTGGTGTAATCATTGGAGTGGGAGCACCACCGTGGGCGACGGACGGAGGAGGGAGGTGAACCGAACCTTCTCGGCCTTTTTCCGGCCAAACCAAGTACGATCTCGGAACTTTGACTTCATATTTGGATTCCTGGTGAAGAGTAGATGAATTTCCATGTGTAGATCGTGAAAAACGGTTAAGAAATGAAGAAATTAGAAAACCTTGAAGTTCGGCCGGAAATGGGGGATTCTGGCGAACCAGACGGTGGCGGAGGTGGCGGTCCGATCATCTTCTCCGGTCAGCCTTCGGCGCCGGCGAGGGCCGTCCGATCGTCTTCTCCGGCGAGTGAACCGGTCGAGTCGAGTGAACCGGTCGAGTCGAGTGAACCGGTCGAGTCGAGTGAACCAGTCGAGTCGAGTGAACCGGGTCAGGTCGAGCCGGGCCGGGTTGGATCGGTCCAAGCGCGTGAACACTGTAGCAGGCGCGTGACTGGCGCGTGGCGGCGCGTGAGTGGGTGTTCTGGCCTTCCGGTGGCGCATGGCGGCGCGTGAGACTGTTCCCGAAGTCACGGCGGCGCGTGACTAGGGTTTTGGGACGTTCCGGATCAGATTTTGTTGGTTTCGAGGCCATAGGAGTTCATTTAGAGCCCGGTTGGGCAATCCCAGCGGTAAGGCTTGACCGTGGAGAGGGTTTTGAGCTCGGAAAGTCAAGGTAGTTGGGTGATTATTATGTAGGTGTTTCTTAGGCTAGAGCATCCATGAATTTTGGGTTGAATGATGTTGGTAAGCGGACTTTTGATTTATAAATTGTAATGCAGGTATGATTATCCTCGATTTAAATACTGTTGTATATAGTTGTAATGATTACCTAGAATTTATAAATGATTGCTGGATATTTGTTTTTCCAATATTTCAGTGGAAGAGTGTTGGGAGAAATGATATGGTTGTTAGATTCGGTTTTGATATTGTTTTGACGTGGTAATTATTTGGGTCCGTGATTTGGAATTGAAACCGTATTTATGATAAATAATAAACAAAATATATACTTGATTTTGGATACAATATCGTTTTGAAGGGGCCTAGGAGCCGGGCCTTGGTTCCGTGTTGGCGGACTCCCGGTGAACCCCCAATATAAACAAAACCGATTTGAAGGGGCCTAGGAGCCGGGCCTTGGTTCCGTGTTGGCGGACTCCCGGTGAACCCCCAATATAAACAAAACCAATTTGAAGGGGCCTAGGAGCCGGGCCTTGGTTCCGTGTTGGCGGACTCCCGGTGAACCCCCAATATAAACAAAACCGATTTGAAGGGGCTTAGGAGCCGGGCCTTGGTTCCATGTTGGCGGACTCCCGGTGAACCCCCAATATAAACAAAACCGATTTGAAGGGGCCTAGGAGCCGGGCCTTGGTTCCGTGTTGGCGGACTCCCGGTGAACCCCCAATATAAACAAAACCGATTTGAAGGGGCCTAGGAGCCGGGCCTTGGTTCCGTGTTGGCGGACTCCCGGTGAACCCCCAATATAAACAAAACCGATTTGAGGGGGCCTAGGATCCGGGCCTTGGTTCCGTGTTGGCGGACTCCCGGTGAACCCCCAATATAAACAAAACCGATTTGAAGGGGCTTAGGAGCCGGGCCTTGGTTCCATGTTGGCGGACTCCCGGTGAACCCCCAATATAAACAAAACCGATTTGAAGGGGCCTAGGAGCCGGGCCTTGGTTCCGTGTTGGCGGACTCCCGGTGAACCCCCAATATAAACAAAACCGATTTGAAGGGGCCTAGGAGCCGGGCCTTGGTTCCGTGTTGGCGGACTCCCGGTGAACCCCCAATATAAACAAAACCGATTTGAGGGGGCCTAGGATCCGGGCCTTGGTTCCGTGTTGGCGGACTCCCGGTGAACCTCCAATATAAAAGGTGATTTTGCAGAGATTGTGGTCGAGTCCAAGTAGTACATATTCTAGCACACCCCAAGGGATACCCTGGTGGCTAGGGATATGATATGATAGTCGAGAGATATGCCGACTGATATGATATGATAGTCGAGAGATATGCCGACTGATATGATATGCCAGTCGAGAGATATGCCGGCTGATGAGATATCATAGTACAGAGAGTTGTGATACTGGACTAGCACACCCCAAGGGATACCCTGGTGGCTAGGGATATAATAATCGAGAGATATACCGACTGATGTGATATGATAACCGAATGTTATACCGGCTGATGATACGATATGATAGCCGAGGATATTTCCGGCTCTAATATGAACCAGACGGCAATTGTCATGGGCTTAATCAACCTATGGAAATACTTCGTTATCCGGGTCAGTGGGTTGGTGTGGGCGGTGACCCAGAGGGACGAATTATTGTTGATTCACCAGTATCTGACTAGTCTGTTGTCTTGTGGTTTGCCAGTAGAGATGTCAGCAATGTCTGACCTACTGACATTTGGTGTTAGAGAGTATTTCTATTTGAATCACCACTATTCCGAGGTCTTGGTTTTGACCTGTATATTATCCTGCGTCTGATAGTAGGAGTGGGTAGCAAGTACAGAGGTTCTGTTGGGAACCCTGTAAGGTTTAATAAAAATTATTTAAGAACAAAGGGTATTTCTGGTATTTAAATTTTGAGGTAAAAGAGCTGTTAGACGGGATAAGGGTTCTTTCCGGGTTTCGAGGGAAAATTCGGGAAGGGTCCTTACATTCGGAGTCAGTCGGTGTGCCGTCGGTCGATTCACCTGCGCCTTCCACTAGTCGGCCTAGGCCTACCCCCGTCATTGATGTGGACGATGCGGCCGATGAACAACTTCGGATTATGGCCGAGGAGAGGAGGAGGAAGTCCAAGAAGCGGAAGGAGGTCCTCGCCGACGCCGACACTGCGCTGCAGTAGAATAAGCAAGGGCAGATTGAAGCCCTTGAGACCGTGCACCAGATAGTCTGCCCCAACATCAGCTCGGACTTGGAGGGCCGAAGGGTTCCCAAGAAAATGAGGAAGCCATATCTCGACGATTCCTTTCGGTCTTATTTTTTGAAGACCGATAGGGAACCAGATATGGTTAGGACTCACGAGCCGGACGAGACATGGAGGTAGCTGTCGACGGCTTTCCATCCTTCTCAGCTGGACTTCATGAACACCGTTGTTCGTGGGTCTCAGTACGAGTAGGATGAGATCGCGGCCCTGAAGGCGAGGGACTTCGCTGATCGGTGCGATAAGACAATGCGGACCGGGGCTCATGTAAGTACACTGCTTACTGAATTAATCTTGTTGTTTTTATTCAACTTTCTAACCATGTTGTGCGTTGCAGTTTCTCGGTGAAGTTTTCACCACTCTCCAATACTCCAGCCAGGCCAAAGAAAATGTGGTCGAGGAGCGTCAGGCACTGAAAGTAAAAATGGAGGCCGCGGCCGAAAAGGAGAGGGTGGCCGAGAGGTCGATTCAGGCGAAGGTGGATGCCGAGCTGAGAGTGAAGGAGTTGGAGAGGCAGCTGGTCGCTCAACGTGAGGAGTTGGAAAGTCAGCTAGGTGCCCAATGTGCTGCTACCGAGGTAAGGATGACCGAGCTGGAGGCCAGGGAAAAGCAGGCAGAGTCGGCTAATGTAAAGCTGGCCGATAAGCTAATCTCCATCAAGAAGGTGGGTGTCGAGGGGTACAAGGCCTCCCATGCACATCATCATGATTTGCAACGGTTCAGGGCCCGGCTGGAGGGTAGGCTGTTCAAGCGAATCCTCCTGGTGAATACCCGCATGGCCATCCAATTTCCTTGGTTGAAGCATCCACCTCAACTGGATGACTATGTGGATGAGGAAGGAAACGCGCTGCCGGATGAGGAGGATGAGGACGGAGCTGACGAGCAGGCCGAGGTGTCGGGAGATGCGGATGCTGCTGAAGACCAGGGAAATGCCCCGTAGTTTTGTAATTTGTAACTTTGTATTTATCCTATGGCCGAAAGGCTTCGTATTGAACATTTCAAATTGTTTTTGGATATATATTGATGGTGTTTTGTGTTTTTGTAATTTTGTTTGACTCTGCCTAACAATAATATTTAGACCGATATGCAATGAGGTGAGGCCGTTAACCATAAAGTTGGTAATCAACACGTGAAAAACTTTGGCTAAGAGGAACTGATATAAATGAAACGTAAGAGGGATTGCCTCGTAAATATTTTCATTGATAATTACTGGTTGTGCCAGGAATGTGTACAAAATGGTCGGGCGGGTGCCTAACATGTTTTTGGGCCGTGGGCCTGCTTTACTTGTAGTAGAATTTGAGGTGATCGACATTCCATGGATGCGGGAGTGTCTTTCCATTCGTATCTTTGAGTTCATAGGTTCCTTCTCTGCATATGTGGGAGACTGTGTAGGCTCCTTCCCAAGTAGGGGCGAATGTGTCGGCCGATCGTTCCCTGGTTGCAAGGCTGACCTTTCTTAGGACTAGATCACCTACCCTGAAGCTCCTGTGGTGGATCCTAGAGTCGTAGTATCGTGCAACTCGTTGCTTGTAAGCGAGCTGCTTGAGGTTAGCCGTTTCCTTGCATTCCTCCAGTAGATCCAGGTTAAGAGCCAGTTGGTGATTATTATGTTCTGGGCTGTAAGAGATTACACGATATGATGTTTAACCGATCTCTACTGGTACGACCGCCTCGGTGCCGAAAGCCAATGCGAAAGGGGTTTCATTGGTGGCAGTCATGAATGAGGTCATGTGGGACCATAGCACGTCATTGATGATGTCGGCCCATTTGCCCTTGTCCTCGTCCAGTCTCTTCTTCAAGTTGTACTTGATGCACTTGTTGACAGCTTCTACTTGACCGTTTGACTTGGGGTGCGAGGGTGAAGCAAAAAGAAGCTTGATGCTGTAGGTCTCACAAAAGGCGCGGAAGTGGGTGCAATCAAATTGTTTTCCATTATCAGTGACGATTGTGTAGGGGATCCCAAAGCGACAAATGATGTTTTGATAGACGAAGTGCTCGATCTGCGCTGCCGTGATGGTTGCTAATGGTTTCGCTTCGGCCCCTTTTGTGAAGTAGTCTACTGCGATGATAGCGTAGTTGACCTTTCCCCTCCCCTCGGGCATCTGACCGATCAGATCGAGTCCCCATTGGGAGAATGGCCATGGACTGAGCATAGAAGTGAGGGGCTCAGCTGGGAGGTGAGGGATTTGTGCGTGTCGCTGACACTTGTTGCACCTATGTGTGAGTTCAACTGCATCGGAAAGCATGGTGGGCCAATAGTAGCCCTGCCTGAAGGCTTTCTGTGCCAAGGTGCGTGCCCCAGAGTGGTCTCCGCAAATGCCCTCGTGCATTTTCCTAAGGACGTAATCGCCCAGTTCTGGTGCTAGGCATTTCAATATGGGGGTTGTGAAGCCGCGCTTGTAGAGATGGGCGTGCTAGATGGTGTACCGAGCGGATTGTCTTCTGATTTTCTTGGCCTGCATCCTATCGTCTGGGAGAGTGCCATCTCGGAGGTAGGCCTTGATGGGATCCATCCAGGTAGGGCTGATGTTGATTGTGTATACTGGGCCTTTGCTCGTGCTAGGTATGTTTTGGACTTCCACGAGTACCTGCCGCTGTTTCTTTTCGTCCAGGGAGGATGCGAGTCGGGCCAAGGCGTCGGCATGGTTGTTATCTGATCTTGGGATTTTGTGTATTTCGAAAGCCGAGAAGCCTTGACGGAGCTGTTTGGCCAAGGCCAAGTATAGTGACGTGGATAGGTCCTTGGCCTCAAAGTCGTTGTTGATTTGGCTAACTACCAATTGCGAATCGCTATAGATTTTCAACTGGTTAGCCTCAAGGTCTTTGGCTAAGCGTAGGCCGGCCAACAGTGCTTCGTATTCGGCCTCGTTGTTGGAAGCTTTGAAGCTGAAGTGGAGGGCGTATTCGAGCTTGACTAGTTCTGGGGAAGTGAGAACTGATCCTGCCCTGGACCCACTGTGGCAAGCTGATCCATCCACATATAGTGCCCAGTATGGGCGTTGGCTGTCGATAGGGAGTGCCTTGGTGGATATCTGGGGGCCTCTGGTGGCGGGTGCTTGCGGAGAGGTTGCCTCTGGTGGTATGCATTGTGTAGGTTGATACGAGTAATTGGCTATGAAGTCTGCAACCGCTTGGCCTTTTTCGGCTGTCCTGGCTACATAGGATATATCGAACTCGCTTAGCTCGATCGCCCATTTGGTGAGACGGCCAGAGATGTCTAGCTTCTGCAAAACTTATCTCAAAGGTCTATTGGTGATGATCTTGATCTCATGGGCCTGGAAGTATGGTCGGAGCCTCCAGGCGGTGACTACAAGGGCCAAGGCAAGTTTTTCTAGGTCGGGGTACCGTGTCTCCGCATCCTGAAATGCTTTGCTGACATAATACACGGGATGCTTGACCTCGTCCCGCCGTGTGATGAGAACAGAGCTGACAGCTGAAACAGATACGGATAAGTAGAGAAATAGTGGCTCACCGTTTTTGGGTATGGCTAGCAATGGTGCACTACCCATGTAATTTTTTAGCTCTTCGATTTCCTTGGTGCACTCCTCCGTCCAATCGATGTGTTTGCCTTTGCCTTTTAGGGCTTTGAAGAATGGGGCGCATTTGTCGGTTGCCTTGGAGATGAATCGTGTGAGGGCCGCCACCCTTCCTGTTAGGCGCTGAATTTCTTTGTGGCTTTGGGGAGCCTGCATGTCAAGGATTGCCTTGATTTTCTCGGGGTTTGCCTCGATCCCCCTCTGGCTAATCGTGTAGCCCAAGAATTTGCATGATCCCACCCCGAAGATGCATTTCGTGGGATTGAGGCGCATTTTGTACTTCTTTAGGACGTGAACATCTTAGCCAAGTTGGGAATGTGCTCGTCGGTCGTTTTGCTCTTGACAAGCATGTCGTCCACATAGACCACCATCGTTTTGCCGATTTGATCGGCGAGCATGAAGTTGACCAACCTCTGGTATGTAGCCCCTGCATTCTTTAGGCCGAAAGGCATAACATTGTAGCAGTAGATACCTAAGTTAGTTCTTAAGCTTGTATGGATTTGATCGTCTGGATTCATGAGGATTTGGTTGTAACCGGAGTATGCATCCATGAAGCTGAGTAACTCGTGTCCTGCGGTGGCATCGACGAGCATGTCGATCTTAGGTAGTGGAAAGCTGTCATTGGGACATGCCTTGTTGAGATCGGTGAAGTCGATGCACATGCGCCAGGATCCAGATGGTTTCTTGACAAGTACTGTGTTCGCTACCCAAGCGGCATAGATGGCCTTTTGGACGAAGTGTATTGTGCTCAATTTAGTGATTTCGGCCTGCATGGCTAACTGCCGCTCGGTGTCCTGACTATGCTGCTTCTGGGTAACCAGCCGAAATAATGGGTCGATGGTGAGCCGATGGCAAATCACATCCATGGAGATGCCATGCATGTATGCGTAGGACCATGCAAAGACCTCGGTATTTGCTTTCAAAAATTCGACGAGGGCTGCTCGTATGGATGGCTTGAGTTTCGACCTAATCCATACAGTTCGATCTTTGTGTAAATCGGAAAGAGGTATTGTACTGTCTCTGTCTCTTCCACAGGTTCTGCCTGTGGCATATTAGCAAGGTCTCGTGGGTCTTCCGGGGGGATGTCTCGAAATTCCCACATGAGGTCTGGATGGATGGGGTCGTCCCCTAGGGCGATTTCGGCGACGGATATTGTTTTTGTGTGATCCGGCCGATCCTGCCTTATTATCTTGGTTAGGGTCGTGGCATAGCATGTTCGCCCAGAGAGTTGATCTCCTCTTACCTGTCCCGTCCCTAAGGGAGTTGGGAATTTCATTAAAAGGAGGTGGGTTGCTACAATAGCTTTCATTTGGTTGAGCAGTCCTCGTCCAAGTATGGCGTTGTAGGCCGTGGGGCAGTCTACCACCAAGAAGGTTGTGAAAGCCGTGGCGATTGTTGGGGTGTTGCCCATAGATACTGGTAGGGAAATGATGCCCCGAGGTAAGACTGAATCCCTGGATAAGCCAATGAGGGGTGTGACCTTGTGGTCGAGTTCCTTCTAGTCGATGCCCATCTGCTTGAAAACCTCCCAAAAGAGTACATTGACCGAGCTCCCAATGTCAATGAGTATTCTCCCTATGTCATACTCGGAGATTCGGGCTAGGATGATGAAAGGGTTGTCGTGTGGGAACACGATGCCTTTCTCCTCTTCCTCCGAGAATGTGATGGATGGCCATCCATTTTTTGCTACCTTGCCTGCTCTTTCGGAGTTGATGCTGAGGACTTGGTGGCTGGCCTGGGTTGCGCGAAGGAAGCTCTTCTTCCCTCGGTTGGAGGTGATTGAGGAAGATAGGGAGGGTCCGCCGCTGATGGTATTAATTTGCTGAAGCGCTATAGGTAAGAGGGGATGTTGTAGAAACTGGTTGAGTCTGCCTTCGCGTACCATTTGCTCGATAATGTCTCTGAAAGCAATGCATTGTTCGATCGTGTGGCCATTTTACTTGTGGTACTGTCAAAAGGCTTCTTTGTTGTGGGTTGGGCGGTAGCTGGGATTTCTTGGCTTGGCCTTGGGGATCATGCCTTCCACGTTGAGTAGAACATGGTCTAAGGGGGTGTTCAGGATGGTGTAAGTTTCAAATCAGCTTCGCGGTCTGGAGTTGTCCCCTACCAAATTTCTTGCCTCCCGGTGATGTCGATCACTCTGTTTGAATCCTCCGCCATTGTAGTTAGACCGGCCCTTCTTGCCCTGATGATGTCCATCGTAGGTAAATTTTCTCTTTCCTTGTTGGGATTGTTGAGAGTTGTGATTGTAGTTGCCGTGGGTATGTCCGATCTTCCCTTGGCCGTTGTTCCCCGAGGGTGTCGAGTACGAGGATGTCCTGGTTTCCTTGGTGGAGGTGTGGAAGAATTCTGCCTTTGCGTGAATTGCCGCCCTTCGCATGATTTCATTGTAATCCTTCCAATCCTCCATATGGGCTGCATACTTGAAGGGTGACTCTTTTAGGCCGCTTCGGAAAGCGTTGAATGCAGCTTTGTCGTCGATATCCCGACAGCGGGAGTACTCGAGGCTGAATCGGGCGGCATATTTCTGAAGTGTTTCGTCCTCTTCCTGTCTAAGGGAGAAAAGATCTTCCGTGGAGACCAGTCTATCTGTCTGGATCATGAACTGATTGAGAAAGTTTATCTAAATTTCATCAAAGGAGTCGATTGTATCGGGACTAGGCGGTAGAACCAATTGAGAGTTGTGTCAGTGAGAATGGAGCTAAAGATCAGGCATTGGACCTCGTCTGTCACATTCTTGTATGCCAGGGCGGAGACATAGTTGTTTAGATGGGTGACGGGGTCCCCGTTTCCCGTGTAGGGAGTTATCTTTAAAGGTTTTACCTCAGTCCTCCTCCTTGACCGAAGGATTCGGTTGGTAAAGGGGCCAGTGCTGGCTTTACCCCAACTCGGGGCCTTGCCCTTCTCCTTTTCTGCCTCAAGGTTGTTCTACAAGAGCATTGCCTTGTTGGGGCGGGTTCGGCTGGTGCTCATCTTCACCATCACTTCTTACTTGGCGATCCCGATTTCTTCGTCGGCAGTGGGAGTAACTCCATGCTGTTGATCCGGTCTAGTTTTGAGTTTCTCGGTCCCTAGCCCTTGGTTGTTTAGGAGCTCTAGTTCCGCGGTCGTCTTGATTGCGAGCCATATCATAGGCATGTTCCGTGGTTTGGCGGCCTCCGGTGGTCAAGATGGGCAAAAGGGGTTGCCCCGTTGCCCTGGGGTCCGATGTAGCGTAAGTCAGGCAGAGGGGCTCTAACTTAATTTTCCAATCGTCTAAGAGTTGCCTAGCGTCCCGGTAGATTCTTGGTTGACAGGGTCCGTCGCCGTTTTGTGGCTGGATGAGTAATTGGCTCCTGGATGAGCTAGGGCGAATCCTAGCATATAGCCTCTTGTGTTTGTCCAAGGGAATTGGCTCGAGGACGGGTTACTCGGCTGAGAAACGCTCGGTGGTGACCAGGTCGGCATGCGCACGGTCGGCTGGTCCTTTGTCTTGTGGCTCTTTGCGTTGGGATAACCTTACAAGGGCGAGTGTGCTTTCATACTGTTATGATATGACCTGATTCTTAGCCTTAATCTTGGCGTTGTGAGCCCTGAGCTCTGCCACTTCTCGTTGGAGATCGTCCAACGTCTGTCTTAGCATATCCGGGATGTTGTCCCTGGAGCTCCTTTGCACGATGGGGGTGTTGTTGAGTACCCCTTCGTCTTGATCGTCCAACATGGTTTCAGAGGATGTTGGGACGACTTTGTGGTAAGTGAGTTTGTGGGAGGTTGTGTCAGATTCCCATAGAAGGCGCCAAACTGTTGATGCCAAAATGGACCAACTTAGAATTGTCCCTTCGAGTTCGCTTCACTCACTCTTCTTGGAGGTAGGGAGACCTGCATAAAGGGAGAGCAGAAGAAAATGAGCACCGGTGGGGTGCCGGCCTAGTAGTCTCCGATGCTTAAGTTAGTTAAGTGTGGAGGGACTTAGGCAGTGTAAGGGCAATGAGGTGATTACCTTTTTGAGGGGAGGCGCCCCTTATATTTATAGTGGCATTAAATGTTGTTGGTGGAATATTTCGATGTGGGATAAATGTCTTTATCCCCCGTGCTGACGCGTGTTGAAGGTTAGGCCGAAAGGTAGGCCGACCAAATCCGATCGGCCTAGCGGGTTCTTGCCTCTCGCCAAATATGGTTCTATAAGACTTTGGTCGGTATTGACCAGGTTGATCAAATTAGGTACAAACAGACAATATCTCTCTTAGCAAGTAAACCCTTAAAAGAGTTAAAAGACTAACCATGTAATGCATGGGCACAGGACTAAAGGGGTTGAGGAACCTAAGGCAGTGGGACACAAGTTCGGTGACAACAATGAGAGGTCTCAGACAAGACAATTTGATCACGTTACTCATGTCATGTTTGCACCCAAATGCAGGGATCCGGTTTACCTATCGGAGAGGTGACGTAATCAGACCAACTCACACAAACCCCCACTTCATCGACATGTTCTTTCACAAGGGTGGGATCAACATTGGGCCAAATTGCACCCAAATGCATGTATCTTGCTTGCCTTTAAGGAGAGGTCACCAAAGTCCCAACTCCCAACTCCCAACCTTTCAATCAATGGTAGCCTAATCCTTTCTATGATAGCAACTTGAACCTTATTGACTTATATAAAGTACTATTCAATAATGCAAGAGTTAAGAAAAAGGAAATCGAATTTAGATTCCGGATGAATAAGAAATCTCAGATGTGTTTAGATAATGTTTTATGCTTGTATTATCCATTTGCTCTCAAAAGTCTTAACATATCGACTTCCAGCATATATCAAAGAGTGCCAACTGAACTAAACGAACAAAAATTAGCCCCGGAAATACAAAGCATGTTACAGGTACTTTTAACATTTTCACAATGCAAGTTTACAATCATATTAATGACTCCATATCCAGCACTAGCAAAATCAGAAAATTTAGATATATGCTATGCTAGAGATGACATCTAGCTCACTTTCTTGCCACCCCCAGAAACATTAAACTTGAAAAATATCACGTCTGCATCTTGGACAATGTATGTCTTACCCTCCTGTCGGTACTTACCAGCAGCCTACGACAAAGAAAATACATGAAATAAATTACAAGGTAATTCCATAGAGAGTGGAGCAAATTGGTGCGAAAACATCAGAGGGGCCTCTTCAGAACTTATTATTGATTCCATCTTTCTTCTAAAGTTCAAAGCTACTGGACAGTAAAAGCTTTGGATAAGTTCCAAGCATTCCTAGAAGCTATTGGCAAATAGGACCATCAATTGCCTAAAGTTGATAAAGAAAACTTGGGAGGTATCCAATTTTCAATCAATAAACAAAATTCAATATATCAATTTTATTCATATTCTAGTACACTAGTTTGACTCATACTGAGCACCAAGGTAGTTAAAAGGTGAGCAAGTAACAATTTATGACTTACGTTAGTCCTGCTCATCTTACTTCAACGGGGAAATATCTCAGTCCAAAAGCAAGAAAATTTTATTTGAATCTTCTCCTTACCCTTAATTCTAAATTAATCTGTGGATTGGTAACTTGGTAAGAGGAATCATAATCTTACTGATTCCATGGTCTTGTCAGTACTTCCAATTTTAAATAAGGGTGACTCTTAGAAGAATGTGAAATGACTTTGAGCTATCTAGGATCTAGAATTCATAGGAACACACTCCTATGCTTAGATCACGATCTAAAAGACCATATGTCATGGAAGCAATGATACGATGAAGAAATAGATTTAAAGTATCATATATGACATATTTGGAAATAGCCCATACCTTAACAGCTGGCTCGTTACCTAGTTCCTTCAGATCTTCAAATTTCATGACCTGTAAATTATCCCAAAAAAAAAAACATACAGTCAATGAACTTGAAATATTCACTAAATACCCTACTCCGAACAGGTAGTATTTTAGTCATGATAGCAGTAAAGCAGTAGTATAATGAAGTGGTCCTTAATAGAGTACTATATCAACATCACAGTAATAGCAAGAATAATTATTCTAATAATTACTCGAAATTGAAAAAAGGTGTACGCAGATTGTTAACATGACTCTGTCTACTAAAATATTTTACAGTACCAGAATATTAGTACCACCTTTATAGAGCATACTTAACGGAAAAACTTGACTCATCAAGGCCACACCAAACAGGCACTAATGGTGCTTCAACCCCTTCAACTTATGTCCATATATAGAGCTATCAGGTATCATATTAAGTTGGTATTACAACTCCAAGGGATGGTAAAGGCTTTATTGCCTGTTGGAAATAATGTTTGTAGAGGTATCCATGTTTATTAACACATTAAATTATATTTCAGAACAGAACTGAAACAAAGGGCAAGGGAAAGGTGATAGCTCCTAAGTAGCATGAAGGGAAAAGGTGAGGAAATAACAATATTCACACCTAAGAAGATAATATATTTATCCATAAGCCTCTTACAAAAATAAAAAATAAAAAATCTTCAATATTCGTTTTCCAATGCATAATTTCGAATAGAAACGATATACACAAAAGCCATTTTTCTTTTACTTTTAATAGCACGCGTGTAGACAGCCAAGCAATCTCTTGTATTAGAGAATCATATATTGGTATTAGAGATAGTGAAGATAACATTAAATAGTATAATCGCCAGAAAATATTGAATAAAGGAGCTAGAAACAACCTCAGCACAAATGAACCCTCTCTCGAAATCAGTATGGATGGCCCCTGCAGCTTGAGGAGCTTTTGTCTGCCGCCTGATTTGCCAGCACTTCACCTGCCAAAGGTAATAGAAGTTGGTAGACTCAGATAAAGTACATGGAAGCTCATGCGTTAAGTTCAACTTCGATCACAATAAAGGTTTAACTTGAGGACTAACGACTTTAAACTCAATGATGGTATTGAGTTAATGGAAACCTATGTCTACATCTTAACAAAACTTAATGGTTTCATAAGCAAATAGGACTAGATAAAAAAATAGATGAAAGGGAAAAGGAATAGGGGGTCACTGAGATAATGGCAATATGGTACTTCTGCAGATCCCAAGAGAAAATGTAACCTAATAATCAAAATTAAAGTGATATAAGGAAAATAAAACAAAGTCTTTTGGAAAATGCTGACGACACCCTAAAGAAATTACTTATTGTTTTAGAGATGCTATAAACTTTACCACCTCAATTTTCAAATTTAACAATTCCAAATTTCAGATTAATATACAAAACCACTTGGTGCTATCAAGTTTACTTCCTGAATTATTGAAGTTAACAGCAACAAAGAAAATTATGGGTACTGTACTCAATTTTTGAGCTTGCGAAGCAAAGAAAAACTGGCATTATACATCAAAAGAATGGTAATGAGAAGAATGTTAAGGTATTGCACCTCATCAGGGCCAGCAGTGAAAAAGTATATGAGATTAATCGCTGAAAATCCAGTCTTGATGATCTTGGTAAGGGCACTGTGGCAATTTGGTCCAGTCAGCATATATATACAACATATCTACTCTGTTCCTACACTGCAAAACTCAAAGGACTTGTTGCGAACATAAATAGACATTAAGAGACTCCCTATGATCAAACTGATATCGGAAAATTCCTATATAGCACCAATACATATAAGTTACTCAGGAAGCAGGGTAAAAGTACCCAGTCTGCAATTTAGGCATTATAAAAGATTGCCAATAGCCCCCTAACATGGACAGATGTAAAATAGGACAAACTCCCCAAACGATAGTACTAAGAAGAAAATGGTAGCAGGGAGTGCCTGTGTCTCTCTACATTGTAATAATATAATTCTCTTCCAACAAATAAAATAGGACAAATTCCCTACCAAAATAACAAAAGATTTAAACCATATGCCAGCAGACATTCACTTATTGGCACAAAACATCAAAGGTTGAACTAACCTTTGTACATTGTTCTGCTCGCAATACTTTTCTGCCTCCTCTGGTGGCAAATCAGCGAGATTCCTTTCTAATGCACAGCTGAAAGGAATAATCGGTTCACCTCCATGTTCCTGCACCCTATAACATGGAAAGGACAATGTTACCATCATCGCATGAATACTTTCCAGATGGAACATACTTAGGCTCATTCTTCAGGAAGAAACAGAAGAATAAAAACTAAAATTGCTAATTTTTTTGTAGACACCTTAAATCAATCATGAAGCATAACCATGCTTTGTAAGTATTTCATATATAAAAAATCCTTGTTTAGCTAATCAACAGTATAAATTCCAAAGAATACATTCATACACACTAGTTCTAGTAAGGCAGCATGGTTAGTGAAATGTGTGAAAATGGAAAAGGATGTCAAGTGTAAACACTAAAAAGTTTCACCTTCTTGTATGAACATAAGTAATACACATGCACAAGGATGAAAACACATTTATGCAGAGCAAGATACACAGAGCGAGAGAGAGAGAACAGATATGTCAGAAGAGTGGGCATACCAAGCATGTATCTTCGGCAAAAACTTGTTCTTTTTCCTTTGGTAATCTTTCTCATTCATGTTAACCTGTGGAAATCATATACATAAAGATATAATCAAGTCTTCATCCACAGTTAAAATAGCTAAAATTGAGAGAAGCTAGACTAACTAAACATAAGCACCCAAAAAGGCTTTGATAGGAACACAAATTCTACAACTGAAGACAATCTAATTTAGAATCAAAATGCAAGATAGTCCTCTGGACCTGGAAGTCAACCCTGATGGATTTAGTGAATAGGAATATTTATACAAGTTTCACCAATTTTCTTTCAAGGAGTAGCGGTAGTTATTATCTACTCGAATTTCTGAAAACAAGATCGAAATTATACAACTCTTTCGTATAAATATACATTTTAAACGTCCCACCCACAGATTCTTCACATGATTACATTCTCACACAGTTTTGAAAGAAAGCATGACAAGCTCATAAACAGAACAAAACATTAAGTTTCCCACTGATTTTTCGGGGAGGTCAGCATGCAATCAATCTACAACTCATACCTTTCATTTGCAGGAAACGAAATTATCATTTAGTATTTACATATGCTGATTGTTGGAAGAACTATGGAGTAAAAGATATTGACTATAGAAGAAAGATATGATATACAAAATCTATAGAAAAATAACAAAGCCAACATGATAATTGTTCCTGGCAAGAGTAACCTACCAAGTAAACAACAGGCTTGGCCGTCAGCAATTGAAAGGTGTTCAGAATCTCAACATCAGCAGCTTTCCACTCCCCTAGACGAACATCTTTTCCATCCTCAAGCCATACCTTGATCTAAAGGACCACGATCATAGTAATAGTAAATATAAAAAAAATAAAAATAAAAACATTAACTAATGCATGCCAGACCATTTAGAAATGAAAGCATCATGAGAATACAAAAAGATTAGACCTTTCCCCCTCACACTGCGGAATCACAGATGTGAAATGTAAAGTAAGAAACAACCTCATTTTGTTTCATTACTTTGTTCCCATCAACCTTGTACATTGTTATGACAATGTTTCTTAATACATAATGCATAGCTATACAAAATAAAGGGCTTGAGATTAGAAGACATATATTGTTGATAATTCCTCAAAATAAATTTATTGATTGTAAAACCAACAACACTTGATTCCAAATATTAGAAAGAAAAAAAAACATTTTACTTTCATACAAAACACTAGACTACAAATGTTTGTAAATCAAACAATCAGACGAACACAATGTTTGCCAAATATTTGAAAATCTGGCTGCACTGAATCCTCTGATGGTAGCAAAAACCGATTTCAAAGGGTATGGTATACTTATAACGAAGTTTCTAGCAGGGAATACAAAGATCATTACATTGGTAATTTGGTAGCATCATAACAGTTCAAAGACTAATACCAACCAAGAAGAGGAAATTACAAATTCTACAACAGTAACTGTGATAAACCTAGCTCTCATATCAGATGAACCATGAGTAACAAGTTGACAAAAGCATAAAGTTGTTGAAAATTAGAACATGAATGCATAACTATGAAGTGGAGAAAGAAAGGTTGCCACAAAGCCAAGAATATTACACAACATCATATCATAAAACAAACCTTATGGCATAACTCATGCTCAATCTTTAACGCCTTTTCATTGCTCCTCTTCATGCTCTTCTCAAGATCTTCTATCCTCCTCTCCATGAATTCAATATCCTGCAAAACATAAGATATAAATCTCTTAAAATCTACTTGTACGGATAAGTTGCAGCTCCAAAGATAGAAAACGAAAACCCTAATGAGACTCCGATACTTGGAAAGTAACAACATAACTTGTGTTGAGAAGCTGGGTTTCAAATCACGTCACACAATCACATAGAGAAAGAGAACATCAATGATGAATTTGATAAAAAGAGCATAAACACAGTATTAAGATATCAACCATAGACAAGTAAAGCGCACCTTTAGGCGCAACTCTGCACTAATAATCTCCAAATCCCTCACAGGATCCACAGTATCATCAACATGGATGATATCCGGATCTTCAAATGCACCTAGAAAAATGGTTAAAGAGAACAGTGATTGCATTGTAGCAATACATTCATATAAGAGCACCGAATAATATACAGGAAAATTTCATCTTACGTAAAACGTGAAAAATTCCATCAACGGCACGAATATGGGATAAGAAACTGTTGCCTAACCCCTGTCCTTCATGGGCACCTTTAACAAGCCCGGCTATATCATGGATTTCCAGAAAAGCAGAGACCTGCATATCAAAAAGAATTTAACACGTTAAGAAAAAGTTCGCTAAAAAGGAAAATTGCCACTGTGAAAAATAATATCACAATTCATATTTATTTATAGGAAAAATCACAACCCATATTAGATATTTGGTTGCAGAATTAGATAACTAAAAGTTTGGTTAGTAATCAAACAGGTAAACAGTATTTTTCAATTTCAACCCCTTCTATACCATCAAAGTTTATGGAAAGGCCATAATAGTAGAGGTAAGCAACCACATTGAAGGGAACAACGATAGAAGGACGCAAGATACAGTTAGGATTAAAATTGGACAAGATGGCAAAAAGGGCAATGATATACAAATAAAGAGAATACAAAAGCTATCATGAAGATTAAAGAAAAAAAAGGGTTCAAATAGAATCAAGAGTCTATAGAAACACAAACAGGCAGCCAATCATAATGTTTAAGAATTTTTCATGTTGTGAAAGATACCAAACTGTAGCTATGAACAAGCAAATCCAGTTCTCAGCAGTACGCAACAATTAATAAAACCATAGCATTAGGCTGCCCAATGGTAAATCAAGTCAGAGACAAACCTCGCTTTTTGGCTTGTATGATTGGCAAAGCCAGTCAAATCGCTCATCGGGAACGTTAACTCGGGCTTCATTGGGTTCAATTGTGCAGAAAGGGAAGTTCTCGGCAGGTATTGACAACTTTGTGAGAGTGTTAAAAAGAGTAGATTTTCCAACATTTGGTAATCCAACCTATCCAAAAACAAACTATCAGATCACAATCCTTCCATCATTTGCAAAAAATTAACTCTTGTTTTTAATGTTGAAAGGCAAATAAACAGACAACCTACCAAAACTAAAGAGCATTAGAGCTCAACCTGATAATTCAATAATTGTTGCAATTTATTAAATTTAACCAAAATGATTTTATAGTCATTGCATGCATGATGCTGCGCTTTCAAATCAAATAAATGAAAGATAAAATAAAAAATAAAAACATTAGTTTAAAGTTCCATCGAAAGCATATCAACTACACAAAATTATAAGGGCGCATGGATTCGTTCCGATTTTGTTTTTCCTACCAATTTCCTGTTGTTTTACTAATTTTCTGGGTAACCAAACTGAAATGAAGTGGAAAAACAAAATGAACAAAAAGAGATATGAGCTTACAATGCCAATCTTCAGGTGAGAAGAGAATCGGCCAAGGATGGGTCGCTCAGCTGGTGCTTCCTTACCTTTTGCAGATTTTGGAGGCATTTTTTTATTCTGAGCAGTCAGATTTTAGGGTTTTGTACGGAGTGAGTGCTGAGGTGGTTCACAGAGAAGGAGAGAGCAAGCGAAGAAATTCAGTTATCAGTTCTAAGCTACTTTATACCCAACGGTTCCAACCCTAGTGAGCAGTTAACACCCTCGCGTCCTAAGTTAATAGGTGCACTCGATAGCATTCTGCCGAAAATCTTCAAAGTATTCGGTGCATCCTGACGGCAAAGGCAAATGTTTGGTGGTTAGGATTTGGTTTGATTTGATAACTCATAAAAAAAAATGTAAAATATATGAGTTTTCAATATAAGGGGATTGGAGAGGTCAATTTCTTGTTTAATCTCCTATAATCTCTTACAATGAAAACATATCAATTTTTACTAAATACCAAAATCTAATTCTCACCCACCCTTCAAATGAGGCCTATTATTAATCTAACGTTATTCAAAATAAAGTGCGGAGTAGTGTGGTAGGCTTGTAATTAAGCAAAATATTAAGGTGATTGATTGTGTAAAATTGAAGTTAAGTAGTAGAATTGTGGGAAGGGATATATACATTGAGTATCGACTTTACTTTTTAGTCTTTGCAAGTATTGAACCCAAGACATGAGATCTTCTATTACACATTCACTAAGAATACTTCTAAACTAGTACTAGTGACTTGTGTAAAGTCCTATTAAGCACACTCTAAGTTCTCGAGATGAAAGTAATTTTCATTAAAAATTACAGGTTTTTTACTTTAAATACACCATGAACTCGATTATATGTTTCACTTTGCATCATAATCTCAATATTCGTTCAAAATGCATCTTGAAACACACGTCTCATCTCATTCAGGTGTTTTTTCGTTTAATCGGTTAAGTGGCGTCAAAAAATAGGGTAAATTGACTATTGTGCCCTCCATATCAGCTCTTCTTCCTCCTTGCTTACGCGCCGCCGTCTTCCTTTTTTTGCGATAAATCCCACTCTTCCGCATCTAATCCTTGGGCATCTCTTCAATCCTTCCGCATCCCACCTCTTCAATCCTTTTGCATCCCAACTCTTCTCTCTCGATCAAACCCAGGCCCACCGTTCCTCACCTCCTCCTTCCTCCCCTAATGATCAGAATCAGAATCTCCACCACTAGATGCAAACCCCACCACCTTTTTTTCCCTATCAAACCCACCACCGGAAGCACCGAATCTCCGTCACTCATAAGGCATAGAGCTCTCATAGTTAGAATGCTTAGCAGTAAATTTTGATGCTTTTGATATTTGTATGGTGAACTTAATTGATATATGAAGCTTTACGAAATTGGTGTTATATTGGTGTTGTTGCACAGATTAGCTTGTTCTGTTTGGGCAATGTGGTGAAGTGAGTCGCCTGCACAATATACTTCTGTGATTGCAACAACCGGCCTTTGGCGAACAAGTTGATGATGGTGAAGAGTTAGAGAGGTGAAAGCCAGGGAAGAACGGTGGACGGTGCTTTAAATTTGGTGGATGTCAGTCTCATTTGTCTTCTCATGGATTGAAAAAGCAACATTATCGGGCGAAATTTCCACCGAAATGTCGCCGAATTGAAACCTCGGCATAGAAACATGGGGAAGAAAAATCTAAAGGACGGTTTCCACGATTTTCCGAAGAAATTTCTAGATGAAGGATGACAAACACACACTATTTCAAACCTACAAATCAAATTTCATGAAATGATTCTCCAATTGGGGGAAAAAAAATCAAAAATTCAAATACCCAGTGTGAGATTCGTGCAAAATATGAAGAAATTGGAGATGAAGATGATGGTGAAATTGCAGAAGATGGAGATGGAAAATTGGTGGGTGCCATGTAAAATTGCAGAAGATTTATAGGACGAGGTCGATGAAGAAAGTTGACTGAGAGAACCTAAGGAAATTTGCTACTATTTTCCACCTTCTTTCTCCCTCTGCTTTCTCGCTTCTGTCCCTCAGGTCTTTCGCTCCTCTCCCCCGGTCTCATCCACGAACTGTCGAAGTGCGATGAGCGGGCTCGGTCTCTTCTTTCAGGATAAATTTACAGTTTTACCCTGTTTTTTTTATGTTTAAATAACAAATTGAACAGAAAAATACCTGAGTTAGAGGAATCGTGTATTTTAAGGTACGTTTTGAATAAATATTAAGAATAGATTGTAAAATAAAAAATATAATCGAGTTCAAGGTGTATTTGTGGGAAAAAGTTAAAATTCAAAATAAAGGCGTTGGTTGGGCCTCCAACGAAAATAAATACATACATTCGGTTCTAAGCTGGTGAAACTGAAAACGATGCTAGGGGCTCTGTTAGCCCAATTGGCTTTATATTTTGTGTTTCGGCCACCGGCCCCTTCTTAATAGAAATAGTGGATCCGATCCGAATATCCGAAAATAGTGGCGCTCGCCAATTTACATGGACGGCTGAGATCGGTCAAAGGACTCAAAACAGATGAACGTGTCACGTTCCTATTGGCGAACAAAAGCAGCCGTAGATTCGAAGATCTGTCTCCGAAATCTAAAGACGACATGAGATAGAACGACAGAAAGAGAAAAAAGAACAAACGGCCGCTTCATCGATCAGAAACACGCAATTTCCGATCATAGTTCCCGTCAATCTCGATCATCACCAAGTTTCGGAATCGCTGGTCCGGCGAGGGCTAGCTTCGTTGATGCAACCACGGCACTAATTAAAGCAATTACTCGTAGTATTAAGATTTCAAGAGACAAAGAATGCATGAGAGCCATCTCTAAGTCATTGTTTGCATGCCCTTCGTTTCACGGTGGTCGTGGTGCCCTACCATCGGCAGGTGGGCATCCATCCGATCTCACCTTTCTCGCCGGCGGTGGCCGCTGCTGAAAACGACGACCACGCAACTTTCCCCTTCTGGGTTTTTTGTCATTTTGCAAAATTCTTCCAATTTTGATTAAGCAGTAAGCATGGTTACAGTTAAGCAGCTCCAAGATGGAAATTTTTTGTTACAATGCCCTCCATTGTCTCTGCAAGGTTTGTGCTCGTTCTTGTTTCTGCTTGGATGGGTTTGCGTATTCTTTATTGATTTTTGTTGGGTAGTGTCTGATTTTTCTCTTCCTTGTTTATGTTTATGTTGGGTAAGTTATACATTCTCAAATTCTTAGTAGCTTCAAATAATGTTACTTCTACCTTATTCATTTCGAGTTGATAGAGAAATTTTATCAGGTATAAGAGCCCCCTTATACTGCTTTGGTAGTAATTCTACATTGGATAATGGTTCTGTTGGAGGCATTTCATGCATACTTGAAGAAGAAGAACAGAATGTGTTAGATTCTATTCTTCTTGCACAGTGGGAAGATCGAATGTGGAAAGGTCTATTCAGATATGATGTAACCACCTCTGAAATTAAGGTCTGTGTTGCTACATAGCCTGGTATTGATTTTAATTTTTTAACATTGTTGATCAAAGGGCGCTTATAGTCGGTGATATTTAACATTTGTGGTTTGTGCAGGTCATCGGCGGCAGCAAAAAGTTCATTGCTCAGTTTAATGAAGGGTGGAGTAGGGATTATATGCCGAAGCTGGGCAAGAAAAAAATTCGCCACCAAGAAGGTTTGTTTGAGTTTAGCTGGATGAAACGCCAAGAGGAGTTGCTCTTTTGTGTTGCAAGTGGTGAAAAGTCAAACCCTGAGCTTCTTCTTTCAGCTGCTGTGCCTGATTGTGCCTTATTGATTACGATCAATGTAAGGCGATGTTTATCAATTTTCAATTTTGAGTACGAGGGATTGGTGATAACTGATAACTTAATCTTCTATAAGAAAAAGTAACGAACACATGGTGCAAACTATTGTTATGTTACCAAACCAAATGATCATGAACATGCTAAGAAATAACTGGTGATTTCCTTATTTTTCAGGCCTCGCCTGTGGAATATGGCCATGTCTTCCTGGTACCACATAGCTCTGACATTCTTCACCAGTTCTTGGATGCAAGATCCTTGGAACTGGTTCTGCGTATTGCTGTTGAAATAAATAATTGCTCTTTTCACCTATTCTATGACTATTCACCTTGTGCTTCGCATCTATATTTCCAGGTATAGAATCGCTTATACTGGTTGTTTTCATTCTTTGTGAAGTTGAGAGCTAAATTGGGTGACAACTTGGGGCTGCATGTTTAAAGAAACCAATAATTTAATACAGGGTATTTGTTTTGCATGTTACAACGTAGGCAATTATACATTTGTATTTTTGGTAAGATGAAGCCTGTGTTAAGTTGAAATGACATTTGTGTGCAGGCCTGCTACCTTCAAATCCCTTTACCTGTTGAGTTCATGCCTTTTGATACGTTTTTTGGTGATGGGCAAGAGGGGATGCGTATCTCTTCTGTTGCAGATTACCCCATCAAGACTCTTGTTTTCGAGAGCAGCCACTTGAAGATGATGATGGAGGTTCTTGCTGAGATATGTTCACATTTACATGAAAAGCTCGTTCCATATAATCTGCTGATATCTGATCATGGCAAGAGGATATTTTTATTTTTTCAGGTAAATGGCACATATTAGCTGAAAAGCATCATCCATGCAATTTATTGTCTTGTTTTCAGTCCTATAACTTTATTGTGACAGTGGTTCAAGTACTGTACAGATTTGCCTGATTATCTTTCTTGATAAAACATGTCCTGAATTCCAACTGTATTCTCTCCATTCTGATTCTGATGGTGCTCTTAGAGGATGTCATTTTCTTCTGATTTGTCTTTTCGTTACGCATTTTGATTTGCGTGCTTGATATGAATTTCTTTATGCAGCTACAGACGTCAAAAAAATCTTGCACCCTTTCAGCTTGGGAGTGTGGAGGCTACTTCTTGTTTAAATCAAGGTCTGAATTTGATCAAGCTACCGAGCCAGCTCTTCTAAAACAGCTAAGTACAGTCTCCCTCAATGATGAAGGTTTCCAAGCAGTGAAGCTGCTATGTTGCAGCATTGCAAGCAAGTTCGCTTCTTGAAGTTCAGAGGCTTGATGTGATTAGAGGATAGTTCTTTACCCCTTAAAAAATCTTATTGGGCTGGATTATAAGTTGCTATCATTGGATTATTTGCCTTGGCTACTAAATAATGATAAATCCATCTTGGCAACCAAACCAACCAGCTCATAAATTTGTATTCTTGATGAAACTATATGTTGTTGTTAAAAGAGCAGAACAAAAAACAAATCTGATTGTTCTTCTAATATAGAAGAATTAGGACTGGAAAAGGATTGTAGACTGTAATTTATTAAAACATTATGTAGAAAAAGGGTTACTTTTCAATCCTAAAGCTTTTCTGTTGCATCTTTTGTTGCATCTGTTGTGTGCCATTAAAGTTTCTAAATAGAATTTTGGGATGATATGACAGTGAAGTGCATCTTCTGTATAAATTCTTCGATTTAAATGCGAAAACAATCCATGAATTGTGATTAATTGAGAATAATGGCAATGAATCATTTTTCCACATAGTAATTACATGATTCAAGTGTTCGTAAACTCTAAATTCTAAAAATAGATTACCAAGAAGGCAAATTGAACTTAGCAGGCTATTATATATTACAATGAATGGCTTTGAAACCTACAAAGATACTGCAAATAGCAAACTTCAAGTTCGTATAAAACTGAATGAAACAAATACATGAAAGAATTTAATCTACAAATGCAATATAAAACAATATGATGAACATAATTCAACTTCCTCAATGGTCATGCATCTCAACTTCATCTGTAGACTTTCTGCTGCTGCAACCAGTCTCTTCGTGTAAACTCCGTCCTTCCTCTGCTTCTTCTCCTTCAACTAGGGTCCTGAAACCTTGACTACTTGTCAAAGAACCTTGTCCTGCATTCATGCGCATCCAAGCTTCGTGGAGCTGCAAGACATACTCCAAGTGCCACAACACTTCCCCCATCGTTGGCCGGCTCTTCCCCTCATCAGCAAGACATTTTTCTGCTATCTCTCCAAACTTCTTCAGTGACTCCGGACAAAAGTTTCCTTCAAGACGCAGGTCAATGATGGTTTCAAGTGATCTCTGCCGTTGCCAATTCATTGCCCATTCTGCAAGATTGATCTGATCTTTTGGCAATGTCGGGTTTATAACAGCCCGAGCACAAACAGCTTCAAACAACACAACACCAAATGAGTATACATCGGATTTCTCTGTCAACTGCTGTCTTCGAAAATATTCAGGATCAAGATATCCGAAGCTTCCTTTAACTGCTGTACTAACATGAGTATGGTCCAAAGCAGGGCCGGTTTTAGACAACCCAAAATCCGACATTTTTGCTACAAAATTTTCGTCCAGAAGTATGTTGGTTGTCTTAACATCCCTGTGGATGATCCCTCTATCAGCTCCAGTATGAAGGTAATGGAGACCCCGGGCAGCTCCAATGCACGCTTCTACCCGCTGCTTCCAATTCAGCGGCGGGAGATCACTCCCAAACAGATGGCTTCTAAGAGTCCCATTTGCCATGTACTCATAAACCAAGATCATCTCATTTTTCTCTTCACAGAATCCAATTAAAGAGACCAAATGCCTATGCCTCAGCTTTGAAAGCATCTCAATCTCCGTCTCGAATTCTGCCAGGCCTTGCTGAGATTGAGGATTAGCTCTCTTGATTGCTACAAGAGTGCCATCATCAGTCTCCCCTTTGTACACCTTACCAAAGCCTCCAAGTCCAATCACTAAACTTTCATCAAAATTACTGGTTGCTGCACGAATCTCCGCTAACATGAACCGCTTGCCAGATCTAATAGAGGAGGCCGTAGAACCATATGGCTTTTGACTTCCTGCTCCTCCCTTGGCATTGGCAGTGCTGTTTACAATTGATCCATATAGGAACAATGGCCTCCACCCAGCCGGGTTGTCCTTGGTGTCACTTGATTTTCGTCTACGTCTATAACAGAAACAGAAAATGACAGCAGCAAGAATGGCAACAGAAGCTATGCCTGCTCCAACTCCAACCCAAAGAAACTGAGATTTTGAACTCTTTGTTGAAGATGCACCCGTCGCATACTTCTCCACATAAGCAAGATTCCCATTTCTGCTGAGCTTGAAAATCTCCAAGCCACTCAAGAGAGCATCAGTTCCGGCAGCCCCAGCTGCAGAGTCAGGACCCAACTGAATCCACAATGTGTCAACTTTCGGAGACGCCACATCGAAAAAGTCCTGATGATAAGCTCTGTTCTTCCCCCCTGCTCGAACGAAAACATTGAAATTATCTGCTGCAGTTCTGTTGTTTATGTAGATTCGGAAGATCCTCTGGTTTGCCTTGTCATAAACCAGCTCACAGAAATGCAGTCGAACTAGATAATCAAAATCAGGATCCACCACGAATTTCCACGACATGTTGAACCTTTTCTCCAAGACTTCATTGTTGGACATAGTTCTTGCACTTTCATACACAAGAAGAGGAGCTACAGGCGAATCATTTACAGACGAATAGGTAATGTTAGAACTGTTGTTGATTTCCAACCCGGCATTTGCTGTGATCATGTAGCTAGTATCCATTTCCCAAGATCTCCAAAGATCAGAATCATCACTGGGATTTATTTCAGAACCCCCAACGTTCAACCTATACATAGTTTCAATCCCTTGCCAGCTAAGATTCTGATTAGCACCGTTTCCACCCACTTTACTAACCGATCCTCCAAAGAGCGAATCTACAACGGGAACAATTTCAATCACATTTATAAACCCAAATGACCGCGGGATGAACTCAATGACAAGTACATCCAAATTGACGGCCAAAATGTACTCCTTAATCATTGAGGAAGTTGAATTACTTCCTGAACTCTGCAAGTATACATTCTTGTCTAATATCTCACCAGCAACATTGAATTCAGACACCAACTTAAGACCATTTGCCACAACTCCAAATGTAGATTCATTGACATTGTAATTATCAAAACTGAAAGGACAGAAATGGAGCCTAACAAAATAGTCCCCCCTAGCAATACCTTGGAATGTGTAGTTCAAGCTATCGGCGAAAACTCGGGCTGTTTTGTAGAGTGGCGTATAGGTTGAATCAACAGTTAAGGTAGCAGTGGATGCAGCAATGCCATTGGAACTGAGAGTGAGGTTGTTGTTTGGGGCCAAGTCACCCACCCATCTCCTACCACTCAAAGTTGTACTTGAATTTGTGCCACAATTTATCAGAAAAGACCTTGATTGAGCTTGAGCTTCTCCAGCCCTTGCAAATGCAAAGACTAAATGCACCAGAAAAAGCAGTTCAAAGATCTCCCTTCCTAGAACAGCCATCACCAATTGCAATTTCTACAGAGTTTCCTTTTTCAAGTGCTGATCAAGAAAACAAAAAGTTCCAAATTTGATAAACAAGAACCAACCCAATATCCAAAAAACACACAATTTATGCTAAAATCATGGAAGAAAAATCCAACTCTTAATTTACATTAACTAAATCATCTTCCATAATCTTGCATTCATTCTCTAGCAGAAACATCAAGTTTACCTTCAACACTCTCATCTTCGTATTTTTGCTGTGAAGAAAGGCTGGGTTTTTCTGGAAACCCAGCTGCAATTCCTTTTCGTGACTGAACTCTCAGAAACCCAGAAACCCAATTAGCTTCTGCAGATCTAAAGCAAGAAAAAGATTGAAGCTTTGGACCAAAAAGGGGTAAAAAAAGGTGGCAAAGATGGAAACTTTCCCCAGTGAGGTTCAAAATCTAGAAAAAACAGAGAAAAATGGCTTGAACACAAGAAAAGGGAACATGGGTTGGCCTTGGAAACAGATTGGAAAAGTTGAATTCATCTTTGCTTTGTGCTGTAGATTTGCTCCAGAGGCAGGAATCTGACTAGTGACAGCATTTATTATTCCTCTAACTCTCTCTAATTTGTAACTTCTCCACCAGGTGGAGGATTTTATTTATGCAATTTCAATTTTTGTGAAGTTGTTACTTTCTTCAAATGTTTTATTTTTTTTATTAATTTTATGGGTGTGAGATTTTGCACCTGTTGGCTGCATGAGATTTGGGTTTCCATTATTTATGAGGTGGGTCACATGCTCATGTCTGGAAGATGATAAACACTGTAATAATATATTCTACTTATACGCATCTTTCTTAGCTAGAATTTTAGTAAAATATATGTTACAATTTAGTGATATTTAAAATAATTTTGAATTTAATTCTTATAAATAAAAATATGTATTTAATATTATTCCATTTCTTAATATTTTTGTATGAAAAAAAAAGGAATAACAATGATCATCCCTAGTTTCTGAAGATAATATTTAGTAAAATAAGAGAATTTATAAATTGTAAGGTTCACAAGCAGCGCCTATGAAACATAGAGTTATATATTGTAAGGATCATCCATAACAAGCAGCGCCTGTAGCTCAGTGGATAGAGCCTATTGGTAAGACAAACATACGTTCGTATTACTTCCCAAGTCTTGGTTTAATTCTCTCTGAGATCAAACCAAGATTTAAGTGAGAAACATAATAAAGAGTTATTTTATTAATTCTCCTCGTCTTATCGCCGCGTATATCTCCAAAAAATACCTAAGAGTATTATAACTGAATAATTTATTTTCTCAATCAAGATTCAAATCTCGTAATTTAAAATAAATAATTTCTGTAATAACATATTATTAGAAATGCTATGATTTTGTACTGCTAGTCCGTACTCAAGAGTACCCTTCAGAGAGTCCTTTTGGAAGTGTGTGAATTTTGGTCATAAAATTAATCTTCTATGGCATTTATTCAGCCATGTCTGGGTGTTTCTTTGTCTCTGGCTCTTTGTTCTTGGTTCCATGAACCCTTCCATGTTCACATTATTATGTTCATCTGCACAGACTTTGGCTTTGTCTATATTTCATTTTTGAAAGGGGACATCATGACAGGTTTTCAGAATTATATTTAAAAGTATGAAACTAGAAGCAAAAACCCATGCTTCCTTGCTTTTACCAAAGATAACCCTTTGGTTTTTTTGCAGAAATAATTAGTGGACCATTTCTATTTTGTAGCATGTGGAAAAATAATTTTGCTGGGTGTTCATTCCAACGAAAATAATAGCTGATTCGGTGGCATTTTGCCGACATGATTGTGCATATTTGACTAGAGCATATCGCCAGGTTTAAATCTAGTTGATGGGTTCCATGCCTATGTTTATACATTTTGGTAAAACCGCCGAAATCAGTTATTGAGTTCGGTATGCTTCTACCAAATTGTTATGTTGCTTCTCAATGTAATTTTTTATTTTAAACTAATTAAAGGAATCGATATTCTTTGAAAATATTTCCCTCGATAGGTAGAAAGGAAAAAAAAAAAACCAAATAATATGATCACATTAATTAATACATCATGCATGCATGCTAGAGAGGGAGATCCTATGTAAGGGGGAATAATGAATTTCCACATACCCACGTAATCAAAAAAGGCATAATCAAGGATCAGACGTTCTCAATACGAATATCTATTAAAATCAAGCTTGATATCCTTCTTTCATATTAATAGACTTTGTGGTACTAATAGTAATTTATTTCATTAAGTTTGCCACAATTTAGTTTGGTCATTTGCATATACGAAACAAGCATAATAAAAAAAAATGATTATTATTGTGTAATACTTGCATTCATTAATCTAGGATGGTTCATGGGTGTGCCCATTCCCTTATCATTAGTTAGCAAATAATGTTCCTTATTATTTATACCATTCCGACCGACCACTAGGAATACGACCAAGAACCACCAATACCAATACATACCTGCCGACCGACTGAAAAAGGCCGGTCGGCCCGATTTGGTCGACTGGTCTTAAATCGTATCTGCCGCAAAGGCCCCCACAAACGACACCTTTTGGTCAACACCCATGGTCGACACCCTTGCCCACACGTGGGTAGCAGTGCCCCGATGCACAAACGAATCACCACCATTCATCTGACATCCCATACTCTCGGGACATGTGTCATCATCCTGAAGGATGGCTTGGACCTCACTCCGTTAAGGTTCCAACCACCATATTCATTACTATTATAAATATGGGGCACACTCCCCAAGAAAAAGTAACTATTCACTTATCTTTATGCTGCCTAGTTCATGACTGATCTCCTACTCGCTTATTAACTTTAGCATCAGAGTCTACTAGGCCGACACCCCACCGGTGTCAAGTACTCTTCTTGTTGTCCCGCAGGTCTCCCAGCGGACGAGAAGAAGACATACTACTAGTCGGCAAGACTATCTTCTGTTAGGTCCATTTTCGGATCAAACATTTGGCGCTGTTTGTGGGAACTCTGAGTAAGTACTCCAACTAGCTCACATATCATTATCTCGTCTTCCTGCCGACCACAATGTTGGCCAAACAAGGCAATAGAGAGCTAAAAAACACCCCCCCTCTCAGGAGGGTGAAGTAATACAGATCATGCTCATCCTCAGAAGTGATGGTCAAGGCACTTGAAACACTCCAACAGGAGATTGCAGAGCTCAAGAAGAGCAACTTGGCAAACGAATGTCAGAACCAATTCTGGGGAGAGCAATACCAAAGTACATTCGCTATACTCTATGCGATTAGGGAAGAGTTGAAAGAGCAACGAACAGCGACGGAAAGGGCACTTGCCAGCCACACTGAGCAACATCAGCGTAGGGAGCACCCTAGACCAGAACCCTCTGAAAGAATGTTCATCCGATAGAGCGATGCCGCTGGTCCTTAGGGAACACAGATCTTCCGAGATGCTCATGAATTAATTGAAAGGAAAACACTTCCCATCGAGCCCACCCGACTGACATACCAGGTGAATGATCCAAGGATCGTAGACTAGCCTCCCATTCCCACTCTCTCTTAGGCCGGTCGCGCTCTATCAAGGTCAGCCCTGATAAGAGAAAACCAGCTGAAGGGCCCAGTAATACAGGCGGAAGAACAAATCCTACGAGTAAATTCACAACATGTGGAGGATGTGACTGACTCCACTGCAGCCAAATCTGGGGGAAGACCACGAATGGCCGAACGGCTAAGGTGGAGCACCATCAATGGGGGACGTCGTCCCATTGCCGAACGCATAGGACCACAACTCGACCCTTCCAGAACTGACGATGTTGTTCAAGAGCTTTTACAGTGAGACCGAGATTTGGAGGGTGAGAAGAGCAAAACCAAGTCTCCAACGAAGATCAAGACCAATACCAATCCCTTCACCGCTCACATCCTCCAATATCGCCATGAATCAAAAGTCAATCCCCTCAAGATCACACCCTACACGAGGAAGGGCGACCCAGTCACACATATGAACAACTACCAATCTTTTGTGGCTTTCAAAAACCTCTTAGACGAGGTCCAAGGCTTGATCTTCAGCTCCACCCTCACTGAAGCAGCACTCAATTGGTTCTATCGGCTCGAACCATATACGATTGATTCCTTTGATGAACCTCATACTGTCTTCTTGAACCAGTTCATGATCCAGACAGACCGCCTATTGAACACGGAAGATCTTGGATCACTAAGGCAAGGGGAGACTGAAACTCAACAGAAATACGCCGCCCGATTCAGCCTTGAATATTCCAATTATCGGGATACTGACTGATGAGACACAAGGATGGGAAGACTACAACGAACTGATGAGACAAGAAGCAATCCATGCTAAGGTTGAATTTTTTAACGCTCCACTAGTGGAGACCAAGTAAAACATCACTCCAGTCTACTCTCCCCCACCCCCCTCCCAAAATGTGCGGACTAGAAAATCCCATCATGACCCCTGTAGTCAGAACAAAGGCTATGGGTAAAACTGTTACTCAGGTAAGAGAAAAGGATCATATGACAACAACTACAAGGGAAAGAAGGAAAAGTCCTACAACCACCATCAAGGACACAAGAACAACAATCAGGCTCCCAGGGAGACCACCCTAAGGGCCCAGTCCCCAAATTTGAGACTTACACCATCCTCAACACTTATTTGGAGAATGTCTTGATGAATGCCGAGGATATGATCGACGAATATAAACCAAGACCAGCACATGATAGACTAGCAATTCACTCCAGCTTGTATTGCCAATACCATAAACAATGGTCATACCATTGACGAATGGGTGGCCTTTAGGGACATCGTGGAAGGCTTGGTCAGAGATGGGAAGATTAATCAATTCCTACAACACGCGCGACTAGTGACCAATCATCCCTAGATCAACACCATCAGTGGTGGACCAACGATCTCCTCTGCCTACACCTCCAACAGAGCAAAAAATGACTTTATCCAGGCCACCAAGTCAAACAATCAGATCTTCAATATCGAGTCTGGAAGGGCACGGAAGGTTGGAAAGGCTGGTTGAGTGGCCATCACCTTCCCTCATGATGATCCACTTATTATCCGGGCTCGAATAGGCAACTTTGACGTGGGACTAATCCTCGTAGACACATGAATTTCAGTCAATGTGATCTTCATGGAAGCCTTCAGCAAGCTGGGAATCGAAGACAAAGAGCTCAATATAGCAGTGACCCTATTGCTAAGTTTCTCAGGAGACTCAGTAATGCCTATCGGTACAGTCTCCCAACCAATTTCGGTAGGCACCACCCCGCGCATAGCAACACCAATCATCACATTCCTGGTAGTGGACTACCCCCCCCCCCCCCCCCCCCCCCCCCCCCCTCGACATACAATGTCATCCTAGGCCGGGGACTACTGAATCATATCAACAGGGTATGCTCTACGCGTTTGCTCTTGATGAAGTTTCCAACAATCATAGGGACTGGCCAGGTACGAGGAGACCAACTCTCAGCAAGAGCATGCTACCAATCTGCTCTCACCAAGATCAGCCCTAATACTAGCAAAGAAACCATGCCCGTCACTGAAAAGGCATACGAGGTCGATCATGTCAATCCAGAAATCATGAAGTAGATCCAATCTAGTCCTCTAGACTCTAGAGGACCCAAGAGATCAATTTGCAACACAAACACCTCAACTAGTTGAGGAGACTGAGCCAATCACACTTCATGCAGATCATCTAGATCAACAGGTCAGAATCGGGACAACCTTACAACAGGAGACCAGGGATGCACTCATCCAATAACTCAAGGAAAACAACGAAGTCTTCGCTTGGTCATATGTTGACATGCCAGGTATATCAACGGACATAATCTACCACAGGCTAACCATCGATCCTTCTTTCAAACTGGAAACACAGAAAAGAAGAACATATGACACTGAGCACCAACTTGCAATGAAAAAGGAGATCACAAAGCTTAGCACAATCCACTTTGTACGGAAGGTCGTTCATGCTGCATGGGTAGCAAACATGGTCTTAGTCAAGAAACCCTCAGGAGCCTAGAGAATGTGCATTGACTTCATTGATCTCAATCGGGCATGCCCAAAGGACAACTTTCCCTTCCCTAAGATTGATCTCCTGATCGTTGCAACGGCAGGCCATGAACTCCTCTGTTTCATGGACACATACTCCAGATATAATCAAATCATCATGCGCCCAGATGATTAAATCCACACAAGCTTCCACACAGATTTGGGTGTATACTGCTACAACGTCATGTCCTTCGGCCTGAAGAATATCAGAGCGACATACCAGCGCTTAGTGAACTTCATGTTTTCCAATCAGATCGGGAAGACCATGGAAGTCATTGTCGACGATATGCTTGTCAAGAGCAAGACAGCAGTGGGCCATGTCCATAATTTATCCAAAATGTTCGAGGTGCTGAAGAAATACAAAATGAGGCTGAACCCAGTCAAATGCATGTTCGGAGTCAGCTTCGGAAAATTTCTTGGTTACATGATCAGCTAGTAGGGATTGAAGCCAACCCTGAAAAGATCAAAGCCATCCTTGATATGCAGCCACCATGTACCATCAAGAAGGTTCAGAGCCTTACGGGAAGAGTAGCAGCACTCACCCGCTTCATCTTAAGAGCCACCAACAAATGCATGCCATTTTTCAAAGCCCTTAGACCAAAGGAAAGACTGTTGAATAGACCACCGAATATGAGAAGGCTTTTGCAGATCTCAAGGAGTATATGAGCAAGGCCTCA
Source organism: Oemleria cerasiformis (assembly GCA_037349345.1). Taxonomy (NCBI): domain Eukaryota; kingdom Viridiplantae; phylum Streptophyta; class Magnoliopsida; order Rosales; family Rosaceae; genus Oemleria; species Oemleria cerasiformis. The sequence goes on along the minus strand of JAZGTL010000015.1, from coordinate 7,181,452 downwards.
TGTTGGCCAGACTAGACACAGGAAAACAACTCATCGTTTATCTTTCGATCTCCACTTCAGCAATTAGCTCCGTTTTAATCAAAAGGGCAGATGGAGTAGAACACCCGGTCTACTATGTAAGAAAATCATTCATGGATGCGGAGACTAGGTACGGTGATCTCGAGAAGCTTGCTCTTGCTTTCATCATCACTACAAGGAGGCTCAGGCCTTACTTTCAAGCTCTCTGCATACTAGTCCTCACCAACAAGCCTCTCAGACAAATCTTACAGAAGTCAGACACATCCGGAAGATTAACAAAATAGGCAATCGAACTCAGCGAGTTTGATATATCCTATGCCCCAAGACCATTAGAGAAGGGCCAAGTTGTTACAGACCTAATCTCAGAATTCACATACACACCCACTCAATACATGCCAGAAGATCCAAGTAAAGTTCCAAAGTAGTTAGCTGCCAGGACCAAAGGGGAGACCAATTTAATCCCAATCGATAAGTCCAAACCGGTATGGATCCTCTACGTGGACGGGTCGGCATGCCACAGTGGCTCAGGAGCAGGACTAGTACTCACCACACCAGATAATGTGAAGCTTGAGTATGTTTTTCGCTTTAGCTTCAAGGTATCCAACAATGAGGCAGAATATGAGGCCCTCTTGGGATGGTCTTCACCTCGCGAAAGACATGAGAGCAAACCAAATCCGGATCTTCAGTGACTCTCAACTTGTGGTAAGCCAGGTGAACAATAACTTTGAGGTCAAAGACCTCTCCATGACCTTGTATCTCGACAAAGCAAAGGCACTCCTCCACCATTTCCAGGCCTACAAGATGAACAAAATTCTAAGATCCCAGAACAGCCATGTTGATGCTCTGGCAAGATTGGCCTCGTCTATCGACGACTAGATTGGTCGAAGCGTCCCGGTAGAGCTACTGGAGATACCAAGCATGCAAGAATGAAAAGTCAATGTCATCAGTACTGATCCAAACTAGATGGATCCAATCATCAAGTTCCTCAGGGATGAAGAACTACCAAAAGATAAGAATGAGGCCAAGCACATCAAATGCCAAGCACCTCGCTACACCATTGTTCATGGTCATCTATACAAGCGAGGATTCACTCTCCCGCTACTCAAGTGCCTACCGCCGGACAGGGGCCAAGCTGTGCTCAAATAAATCCACGAAGACATATGTGGCAAACATTCAGGACCAAGATCCCTCGCCCACAAAGCTTTCCGACAAGGCTACTGCTGGCCATCCATGCAAGCAGATTCAATCATCCTAACTCAACAATCTGATCGGTGTCAACGCTGCGCTCCTACACCACACTTACCTGCAGAAAAACTCACACCCATGCTTAGTCCTTGGCCTTTCTCGCAATGGGGACTAGACTTGATCGGACCAATGCCAAGGGGCAAGGGCGGCGTAGTACACGTTGTAGTGGCCGTGGACTACTTCACCAAGTAGGCAGAAGCAAAGTCATTTGCAATAATCACATCCGCCGAAATCGAGACCTTCGTCTACCAGAACATCATCTGCTGCTTCAGCATACCGTATACCATTGTCACAGATAATGGGAAACAATTTGATTGCTCTCGCTTCCGGTCATTCTGTGAGGTATATGATATTACTCTGTGTTGCGTTTCGGTAGCTCATCCACAAGCAAGTGGTCAAGTAAAAGCCGTCAACAAGATCATAAAATACAACCTCAAGACTTGCCTGGATGAGGATTGCAAGGGAGCCTGGTCTGACATCCTACCAGACGTCCTATGGTCTTACCGAGCATCATACATAACATCAACAAATGAAACACCATTCTCCATGGCATTCAGCATTGAGGCCGTGGTACCGGTAGAAATTAGCGAGACCTTCTACCGAGTGATCTCTTACGACCCTGATGAAAACAACGAGCTTCTCACTCTCAACCTTGATCTAGTGGAAGAACACCGTGAGCAAGGCAACATATGCAACATGGCCTACCAACAGAGGGTTGCACGATACTATGACTCCAGGGTCCAATCGCGAAGTTTCAAGGTGGGTGACTAGGTTCTCAAGAAGATCAGTTTGGCAACCAACGACCGAGCCGACGGGACACTAGGCCCTAAGTGGGAAGGACCCTACTAGGTCACTAAGGTTTGCCGACCAGGTACTTGTGAGCTACAATAGCACAAAGGCAAACCACTACCCCACCCTTGGAATGCCGATCACCTGAAATATTACTACAAGTGAAACCTAGTCTTCCTTAAATTTTGTATGTTATCAGGCTCAAGCCGATCAATGTTAAATATGCTATCAATGAACAATCATTATTTTGATCATCAAAGTTTATTGTTATTTTTATTAAGTTAATCTTGGTCGGACGCGTGTTCATGTAACGACCCGTAATTTTAATAGTGAATTTTTGTAAATTAATTTAGAACATGACGGTTTTACCCTCGGTTTTATAAGAGGCTCGAAAGTCACTTTTTGTTTGTAGACACTTCTGGAAGTTTTTCTTGGACCGTTGCGCATGTCTTAAGCTCACGAGTTCGTAGACAGGCGGCACGTGAAAAACGGAGTTCGCATGAGAGAGTATGCGTCTAGAAGCTTCAGGGGCAGTTTCGTAATTTTGGGTTGTGTGATATTTTTAAAACATCAGAGTTCTAGATTTTTTTTTTCATCATTTTCTCTTTCATCTCTCGATCTCTGTCTTTCAACCGAAGAACACACACACTCAAATTATGACTTTTTGATTTATGCCAAACCACCACGAACAAATTACACCATCATCTTCCTCTCTGTATTCTAAGCATCACCATACTAACCATGAAGCTTGATAATGTTGGGAGAAGGAGATACGAAGGTGAATAGTAACCCGCCATCTTCCCGGCCAATTTTGGTCCACCACAGGTAATGAATCTCAATTTGGACTTTATATTTGAATTCCTTGGCTCAAGTAGATAGATTTCCATTATTAGAACATCAAATTTTGTTCAGAAATAAGGGAGTTATTAAGCTTTGAAAATAGGGTGGTTATGGAGGTTTCTGTCAAGTGAACAATGACCAGAGACTGAGGTAGAAGGCGAGTAGATGCTGCAGTCGCGGAGGGGAAAGGCCACCCGCCCCTCCACTAGTGGGTGGGGGCTCGTAGGGGACTTCCCCCCGTTCTGACGAACATGTGTTCGCATGTTTTCGACAATTCGGAACTTTTGGCGCAGGTTTCGAGTCAATTGGAGTTCGTTTAGAGGTTATTTTGGACGTCCGAAGCTGCTACGTTTTTAGTTAAAATGTGTGCGTATTCCCGGGATTTAAGGGGTTGGATTTTAGGTTTTTATTCATCGTTGGTAACCCCCGATTGTTACTTTTGATAAGTGATACCGCTCCGGGGACTGTAACGGAGCGTACATCTCGACATTGAGCTTATTTGGACTTCCGGTGAGTGAATTTTGGTTTTGTAAATTATAATGCATGCATAAACGTATATTTTAAATAAATTCTTATTAAGTATGAATTTTGATAAATTATAATAATTATTCTAAAATGATTTATTAATTTTGGATGAATTTCGGAAATTTAGAATAATTATTCTAGTAATTTATTTTTGGATATGAATTTTCAATAACGAATTTGAAAATCAAGTTTTGGGTTATGGCTTGACTTTATGGACTTCGATTTTACGGATTTTTATGGATTTTGGCTTTGGCCAAGCATATGATTTTGGGCTTAGGCCCGAGATTTCGGTTTAATGAATTTTGGGCTCTTGGCCCGGGTTTTCTATGATTTTGATTAAGGTCAAGAAATAAGGATTTCAAAAGTGGATTTTGGATTTACGTACGGTTTTCACTATGTATACCATCCTCGGGTATCATGGTTTTTCTTCGGCACGTGATGTGTGGTATTTTCCATCATATGTTCGTTGAGGGTTATTTTTCCGACACGTGACGTCGATGTAATTTCCGTCATGTGCTCGTTGAGGATTGTTTCCCCAACGTTTGGCATTCTCTACTATACGATCGTTGAGGCTATCTATGCATAGTACAAGGTTATGTCTGCATATCCAAAGGTATTTTTGGATACGTGGAGAGTAGGTCCTCAGGTTGGACCTCTCGGTTTCTAGCCATTGCTTGAGGTATTAACAGTGGTGGTTAGGAGGGCTTGTTCCCGTGTTGGACGGCCCCGGATATCGAGCTACGGCTCAGGATTACATTCGGGGGATGGTGGGATATTTTTACAGTATTTTGGGTCTAGGTATTCTCATGATTTTAAGCTCCTTTGAGTAGGGTTTTCGAAGCATAGTTGTGGACCATGGGTTGTTTTATTTTGAACCAATTTTCGTGGGTCTCGCCAGGTTTTAAAGTGCTAAATAATTTTTCGGTAAGTCCTTTCATGCTTATTCTTTCTTAATAACAATTTAAAAAAGGTTTTTACATTATGCATGCAAGGTTTTACTTATGGTGGGGAAAATGTATGTTTTCTTCGGAAATTGTATTTTAAACCATTATTATTTTTATCCTCTCACACTTTTCCTTGTTTTACGCCCCCTCCAGGCCGTTGAGTTCGACGAGGGCACATCTTGAGGCGGAGGCACTAACTTCCAGCTGTGCTATTACCTACGATCATCAAGTAGGGTTTGTTAGGCTTGCATGTTTATCTTTCCAACCTAGCTGCTCTGACAAACCATTTGGGATTGTTGTAAATTATTTTTGGGGATTGATAGTCTTGGACCTGGAGTTGGTTAGTTATGAGTTGAATTGAATTGTTTGGAATTTTATTCTAGATTTTGAATCCTTCGTCTGACATGTGGAAGACGGTTTGGTTAATTTATAAGGGAGATCCTGCCGAATTTTCGGTAGAATTCTTGTAAAGTCTTGTTGGACTAGTGTGGGTATTTTAGGAATTATTGTGAGATTTTCAGGTGTTGTCAGACAGAAGCAGGATTTCTCACAGATTTAAAGGGAAAATTCGGGAGACGTCCCGTCAACTTGGTATCAGAGCTCTAGGTTTAAATTCTTGTAGACCGCACACTTAGTGTGCATATTATTTATGGTACTGACGAATTTTTGGTTCTTTTCAGCGAGATACCTCCAAGACGCGTGCCCCATTCGCGGCCTGGGAATGATGAAGAGGTAGATACCGTTAGGGGTACACATGATCCCAAATTAGAGCCCGATTTGAGGCAGACCCTGGATCAATTGGGTTGGGCAATGACTATTGTACTTCAAAGTAGGGCCACTTATGAGTTTTCTGACATAGAGCGAGCCTAGAGGTTGGGGGCCACAATGTTTACGGGCGAGTTGGGCCCAGACGATGCTGATGAGTGGATTACTCATTTGGAACGAGTATTTGATGTCATGAGGTACCTTCCGGGTGATACAGTGCGTTTAGCCACTTTTCTACTGAATGACTATACGTATCGTTGGTGGCATGCCTTGGTTATGACGGGCTGGGATGTTCGTATGCTTACTTGGGAACCTTTCCGGGAGCGCTTTCTCGAGCAATTTTATCCTCAATCGTACTTGGATACCAGAGAGGCTGAGTTCATACAGTTGTAATAGGGAGACATGACGGTAGCGCGGTATGAGCAGAGGTTTCTTGACTTGCCTCGATTGCGCATGCTCTAGTGGCAAATGAGGTGGACAAATGCCGACGATTTGAGTATGGGCTAAGAGACGAGATTAGAATAGCAGTTACTACCGTGGCACATACTTCCTTGAAGACTTTGTCGGATGCTGCTGCTAGGGTGGATATGAGTTTGCCAGCTAGGCATCAGCTCAGTAGTTCCAGGCGACGTCGAGATCGCCTGAGTTTCGGAGCCTATAGTCAAGGACCATCAAAGAGAGGCAGTTTCAGTTATGGGTCATCTGAGATTGTTAGATCCGGGTCAAGCAGTGGTGAAGCCGAGCAGGGATGTTCCCGAGGTTTTATAGCTGGACCGCAGTCATCATCTTAGTATAGTGGGACTTCAGTGCAATCGACTGGGAGACAAAGTGGCGGATCTAGACGGACTAGTGGCACCGGTTGTTACTTTTGTGGGGAGACTGGCCATTTCAAGAGAGAATGTCCACACCGTCCGGGCAATAGTTCCTTTGGTCGGGATGCTGCTGAATAGGGACAGAAAGCAGCACATATATCAGGTACCACAATAGGGAGCCAGACCCAGTCCAGTGGGGCCAGCAGGGCTACGGGCGATCTTTTGGTACATAGGCCTGAGTTTTTGCCATGACACAACAGGAGACCTGAGCTACACCAGAGGTGGTCATTGGTACGTTATCTATTTTTTATCATAATGCTCGAGTTTTGATAAATCCCGGGGCTACACATTCTTTTATTTCTCGAGGTTTTACACTTTAACTAAAGGATAATTATCACTGATTGGATGAGATATGGGCATTAGCACCCCTACCGGAGATATGCTAGTGGTAAACCTAGTAATACGCGGTTGTCCAGTGATAGTGGGAGGTTATGAGTTGGAGGCAGACTTGATTTCCTTGGATATTTATGATTTTGTTGTGATTCTGGGGATGGATTGGTTAACCACGCATCATCCCTCCATTGATTGCTTCGACAAAAGGGTGGTATTCCAGAGTCCAGGTTTGCCAAAACATACTTTTCATGGAGACTATAGAGTGCTTCCCTCGGGAGTGATATCGGCTTTGATGGATGAGATGTAAGGACCCTTCCCGAATTTTACCTCGAAATCCGCGAAAAGCCTTTATCCCATATGATAATTCTTTTTCCTCAAAATTTAATACCAGGAAAACCCTTTTATCCTTAAATATATTTAGTAAACCTTATAGGGTTCCCGACAGAACATTTGTACTTATTGACCACACCTACCTGTTAGACGCATGATAGCTTACAGGTCAACGCCGAGACCTAGGAATAGTGGTGGTCCAAAAAGTAACACGCTCTGACACCAAATGTTAGTAGGTCATACACTGCTGAAACCCTACTGGAATAACACAAGACAACTAAATGGTCAACCATTTGTGAACCGTCCCTAACTCGTCACTCTAAGTCACCGCCCTACTCGAACCCGTCCAAAACTGAGGATAAAATTGTCAAATTCTCAAATTAATTTAATTTCTTGTCCGGGTCGTTACAAATCACCCCCCTTAAAGAAATTTCGTCCCCGAAATTCCCTTAACTCAAGTCAAGAACCAACCTCATATTTCAATTCCTCTTGCGTCACCATCGACACGAACTTGGCTCCATACGTGATTCCCAAAAGAACCCGTGCACTCTGCACATTTCTTCATTCCCATCTCGACAACAAATCGTAGGCGAGAACTACATCCAGGAGACATCCTGGAGGCACCTGTATCCATTAACACGGAACATACCTCGAAACACGTCTCTGAGCCTGGGAAGTCCACTGTGGTTCCTACTCCCAACATGACTTCATGACGTCACATAACCGAACATACCCCGAAGCCAGGTGTCAGATAGGGGTACGTGCACTACGTGTAGTCAGCCTCAACGATCTAGCGGAGCACTATCTTACAATGCCAGCATCGAAAAACCCGTCAACGATCTGGCGGAGAACTACCCTCCTACGCTAGTCGGAGAAAACCTTGACGAATATGTGCTGGAGAAGACCCTCCATCGTGTAATAAAACAATGGATGCATACACAACATTTCTTTTCAAACAAGTTCATAAGGATAAACCAAAAGCTTATCGGAAAAAAAAATCCATCTTTTGTAAAAACATTCGGTGGGACCCACGAAATCCAAATAATGAAAACATTTCGTGGTTCGCAAACCTGCGTTGAAAAACCCCTGTCAAAGGAGTTCAAATCATGTAAATCAACCTGGACACATAATATATCAAATCCATTGTTCCCGACATATCCACCACACATCAGGGTATCCCTTGAGGTGTGCTAAAACCTGTACTACGCGTAGACAGCCTCGCGACCCGGTGGAGAACACCCTCGACACCAGCATCGGAGAACCCTCAATAACCAGCGAAGCAAAACCCCTCAATGACAGTCGGAGCAACTTTAACCATCGGGACAGAAAACCAGTGAAAACCAAAATCCGTGTTTTGAAATCTTTGTTTCTTGGCCTAAGCCAAATTCTTTGAAAATTCATTCATGGCCAAATCCAGTCAAATCACAAATACGGGTCCAACCCAAAATCATGGACTCAATAATTTCCACGTCAAAACGATAACAACCCGAGTCCAAAAACCAGGCCATTTCCCAAAACACATTTTCACTGAAATGTTGAAAACTTGTGTCCAGTAAGATTTGTAAAATACATAAAAGAGTTTAATTCAAGTATACGTGTATGCATGCATTGTCATCTACAAACCTAGGGTCCACTCACCAGTAACAGCGACGCCTACGTTGCCCATGCATCACATGACCTTCGCCTCCCTTAGTTCAAGGTCGCTAAAGAGGTAAACGTCTCGGAGGCATCTTGTTAACAAAATCCTTAAATAATTTGCACACAAGTGTGCGGTCTGCTGGAAGTTAACCTAGAGCTCTGATACCAATTATAAGGACCCTTCCCGAATTTCACCTCGAAATCCGCAAAAAGCCCTTATCCCATCTGATAGCTTTTTTTCCTCAAAATTTAATACTAGGAAAACCCTTTATCTTTAAATATATTTGGTAAACCTTATAGGGTTCCCGACAGAACCTCTGTACTTACTGACCACACCTACCTGTCAGACGCATGATAGCTTACAGGTCAACGCTGAGACCTCAGAATAGTGGTGGTCCAAAAAGTAACACGCTCTGACACCAAATGTTAGTAGGTCAGACACTGTTGAAACCCTACTGGAATAACACAAGACAACTAACTGGTCAACCACTTGTGAACCGTCCCTAACTCGTCACTCTGGGTCACCGCCCACACCAACCCACTGACCAGGATGACGAAGGAACCATACTTGATTAAATTGAGTCTCACTGACTCACCCCGAGTCAAACTCGATATCCCAGCTTATCTTGAGCCCCCGAGTGGTAACTAGATATCCCTGCTCCTCTAGAGCACCCCGAGTGATAACTCGATATCCCTGCTCCTTTAGAGCACCTCGAGTGATAACTCGATATCCCTGCTCCTCCAGAGCACCCCGAGTGAAAACTCGATATCCTTACTCCTCCAGAGCAATCTTGGACCTTAACGATATGGCGGAGAAAGATCCATCGAACACCAACATTGGAGAACCCCTCGACGATCTGGCGGAGACATACCCTCTAACGCCAATCAGAGAACCCTCAACAATGTAGCGGAGAAAAACACCCTCCACGTCAATCATCAGAGAATCCCTTGGTATAACCCAATACCCAGAAGTATGCATACCCATGTAATCCCGGAACCCTAATCCGTTCACAACACGAATAAAATACCAAATCATGGATCCCAAGGAACTCTTGATAAATTATTGACCCAACTACCCTAACCTCCCGAGCTCAAAACCCACTCCATGGTCAACCATTATCGCTAGGATTGCCCAACCGGGGCTCTAAATGAACTCCTATGGCCTCAAAACCATCAAAATCCAATCCGGAACGTCCAATAAACCCTAGCCACGCTTCGTCGTGACCTCGAAATTGGCTCCATACGCCGCCACGCGCCGGTAGAAGCCCGAACCAAGCACCGCCACGTGCGCCAACGCTCTGCTACAGTACTCCCATGCGCTGACTTGGTCAAACTCGGCCTAACTCGGCCTGTTTCGGTCCAGCCCGACCCAGTCCACTCGACCCGACCGGTCACTGACGACTCGTCGGAGAAGACGACCAGACTATCGTCGCCGTCGCCGGAGGCTGACCGGAGAAGATGACCGGACCGTCGTAGCTCCGCCGTCACCATCGCCGAAATCCTCCATTTTCGGTCGACTTAAGCTTTTTCCAAACTTTTTCAAAACTCAACTATTTTTCACAAATTTTACATCGAAAACTATCTACTCGAACCCAGGAATCCAAATATGACCTCAAAACATTAAACCCGTACGTGTGCTAGTTCGAAAACCGATTGGAAGTTTCGATTCTAATTTTTCCTCAGTACGGCGTCTCCCTCGGTTGTCTCCTCCGATGGTTTGTACGGTTGTGCTCACGGGAAGGAGTAGATTCTAAATAGTTCCACCAAAACGGGAGATTTAGCCTTGAATAAAAGTCCACTTTCATGGGTTTTGGGTGTTTTTCTCACACAGGTTCGCGGGGGAGGGGGGGAGTAGGGTTTGTGGGTGGGGGGTTGTGTGGTCAGAGAGAAAGTGTGAGAATGATGATGACGAATTGATGGTTTGGGAGTTAAAATATCTACCCCCATCTGAAATTACCAAAATGCCCCTTAAGCTTCTAGACCCGTAATGATCTCACCGGGTCTCCATTTTTCGTGTGCCGCCTGTCTACGAACTCATGAGTTCGAGACCTACGTGACCCAAGAAAAATTCCCAAAAACACTGCCAGTTAAAAAGTGACTCCCGAACCCGTCCAAAATCGATGGTAAAATCGTCAAATTCTCAAATTAATTTAATTTCTGGTCCGGGTCGTTACATGAGAAGTTATTAAGGAAAGGTTGTGAGGGATATTTAGCTCACGTGATCGATTCTCGGGATACTCCAGTGAGATTAGAGGGTATTCCTGTAGTGAATGAGTTTTCAGAGGATCTTTCGGGGTTGCCACCCTACCGGGAGATCGAGTTCACCATAGAGCTTCTTCTGGGTACCCAACCTATATCACAGACAACGTACATGATGGCACCGGCGGAGTTGATGGAGTTGAAGACTCAATTACAGGACTTAGTGGATATGGGGTTTATTCGATCGAGTGTATCGCATTGGGGTGCACCGGTGTTATTTGTGAGGAAGAAAGATGGTAGTTTGAGGCTATGCATGGACTACCGGCAGTTGAACAAAGTTACGGTACGGAATAAGTATCTTTTACCACGGATTGATGACTTGTTTGACAAGTTAAAGGGGGCTAGGTATTTTTCGAAGATTGAGCTTAGGTCCGGGTACCATCAGTTGAGAATTAGAGAAGAAGACATTCCCAAAACGGCTTTCAGGACACACTATGGGCATTATGAGTTCCTGGTGATGCCCATTTGGCATGACCAATGCACCAGCGGCGTTTATGGACTTGTTGAATAGGGTGTTCCGACGGTATTTGGATCAATTTGTGATTGTGTTTATTGGTGATAATTTGGTAAATTCGAAGAGTGCTATGGCGCATGAAAGACACTTGAGGCTAATGCTGAACACTCTAAGGAAAGAGTAGTTGTATTCCAAGTTTAGTAAGTGTCAGTTTTGGTTGATCAGTGTGGGATTCTTATCTCATGTGATCTCTGCAGATGGTATTGTGCGGATCCTCAGAAAGTAGAGGCAGTAGCTAATTGGGAGCAACCTAAAATAGTTTCAGAGGTGAGAAGTTTTCTAGGCTTAGTAGGATATTATAGGCAGATGCACTGAGCAGGAAGTCTATGGGTTCCTTGGCCTATTTGTACACTCTTACTTACCGTTATTGGTGGAACTCCGGAGAGCGGGAATTGTACTTGGGATGGATAATCAGGGAGCTTTGTTGGCTAGCTTTCATGTGAGACTTGTCCTGATTGATTGACTCATTGAAGCTCAACTCCAGGATCTACATTGTGCATCATTAGGATGGAGTTGGAGGGAGTTGGAGGCCGTGAATAGGCAAGATTATGCCATTTGAAATGATGGGTCCTTGGTTAAAGATGGCCAGTTATGCGTACCTAATGATGTAGAGTTGAAAAGAGAAATCCTTGAATAAGCTCATAGTTCAGCTTATGCTATGCATCCATGTGGCACCGATATGTATCGTATCCTTAAAGAGCACTATTAGTGGACTGAGATGACAAGGGAAATAGCAGAGTTTATGAGTAGATGCCTGACATGTCAGCATGTAAAAGTAGAGAGGCGGAAACCGTACGGGGCGCTACAACCAGTTCCTATTCCGGAGTGGAAGTGGGATCACATTACCATGGATTTTGTGTATAAACTTCTCCGGACTCGGAAAGGACATGATGGAGTTTGTGTGATTGTAGATAGGCTTACCAAGTTAACGTATTTCTAGCTGGTACGGGAAGATTATAGGATGGACCAGTTCGCCCTATTGTTTGTGGATGAGATTATCAGGCTGCATGAGACACCAGAGTTGATCGTGTCCGATAAGGATCCTAGATGTACCTAGTGGTTTTGGAGGAGTTTACAGAAAGCTTTTGGAACTACATGCATTTCAGTACAATATTTCATCCCCAAACTGATGGTCAGTTAGAGAGGACAATTCAGAATCTAGAGGATATGATGAGAGCTTGTGTATTGCAATTTAGGGGAAATTGGGATTCACACTTGGCTTTGATGGAATTTTCCTACAACAACAGTTATCAGTCTAGCATTGGAATGCCTCCTTTTGAGGCATTGTATGGGAAATAGTGCAAGACACCTATATGTTGGAATGAGGTAGGTGAGAAAAGACTACTAACACCAGAGATCGTTGAAATGACAGAGGAAAATATCAGAATTATCAAGGAAAGATTGAAGGCAACTCAGGACCGTCAGAAAAGCTATGCAGACCGAAAGATCAGGGATCTCGAGTTTGAGGTCGGAGATTGGGTTTTCTTGAAATTATCCCTATGGAAAGGAGTTGTGCGTTTTGGTAGACGAGGAAAGCTGAGTCCTCGCTATATTAGGCCTTATGAGATCATTGAAATGATAGGCCCAGTGGCTTACATGCTTGCTCTACCCCCAGAACTTTTGAAGGTTCACAATGTATTTCATGTATCCATGCTCTGGAAGTATCTGTTTGATGAATCTCATCTACTAGAGGAGCAACCAATTGAGCTGAGAAATGATTTAAGTTTTGAGGAACAACCAGTGCAAAATCTAGATCGGTAGCCCTCTTTAGGGTACGCTTGGTATCCTGCTCCTTCTATTTCAAGTGGTCGGCACTCTCATTCAGCTTGGTTTTCTCCTCCTCCAGCCATTGGGCCTACTTAGCCGACTTCTGCAGCGCCGAGAAGACCTCCCCGAAATACTACCGACCAACAAAAGCTTGGTTAGCAAAAAAAAAAGACATATACAGACAATCGAACACTTACGTGGGTACCCTCGGCCACGACCTTGGCGTATTGATCATGGAGGGTAGACGAGCTCATCTCGCCCATCTCTGTGAGCTCCTTCTGCGAGCCCAGAATCAAGCCGTTGACGATAGGTACCATGGTCGGGTGCATACACTCTGACACCTGGGGCCACATACTATCAACGACCGACGTCTGAACTATGTCGGGAGCATCACCTGGGTTGGTGAAATAGGACTTCAACCCGTGGTTAAAGATCGGCCGGTGCAAGAGCTTGAGCACCGTCCGAGAAGGCAAGGGCAGAGCAGGCTCGGGCTCGAAGACCTCCCTGGCTTTCTCAATAATGGCCACATCTTCCTGCCTCTTCTTCTGCCGAGCGCCATCAATATCCACATGAGTTTTCTTCGCTAGGAAAGCCGCCACCTTCCGTCGACGGATCTCCAACAGGTCCAGACCGGTAGGGCGGGCACTTTCTGTCGCTTGGCAGTTGTTTTCCTTTGATGGCCCTAGCTGCCCCCGGTCGGCTCAGCAGGTTTATTCCCCTTCTTCTCCACCTCTTCGGCAGTCTGGTGTTTAGCAATGGTCTCCGCCATTTTCTTCTCGGCCACTCTAATCATGTTCGTGTGAATTGCAATATAATTTTATACAAGTTATATTCGGTCGGCACTAAGAGAATTCAGGATCAACTTGCCAACCAACGTAAACAAACATATAACTTACTAGGACCACTAATGAGGCCGACTGCGATGAGTGTCTCTAGCAGCCGAAGAACACACCTGCTTCGCTCAAGCTTGGACAGCTGCCGATGAATGTCCTCACAATCCACCTCTTCGGCAGTTAAGCACCTACCCTTAAATGCACCTACACAACAGGAAAAATGGGCCAGCCGACTAATAAAAGCCGAGCAACATAGACAATACATACAAGTATACAAGAATCCTAAGTCTAATACATCGGTCGGCAGTAACAACCTTCCGACTGAAAGAAAGGTATGATCCGCCTCTTCAACCTGCTCGGCTCCCCCTCCCAAGGGCTAGACACCCAGCAATACCTATGCTTCCAGTTCTTTTGGGAAGATGGTATGTCCGTGATGAATGCTCATTTCCACTTCTTCCCAGCACACTCAATTTGGAACCAGCTAGGACCATTCTGCTGTCTCCTAAATTTGTACAGATAACACAACTGGCCCCAGCTCGACTCCCCCTTATTGCACAGTCGGAAGGCTGTATAGAGGCTGACCAGTGTGATCCAGCCGTTCACATTTAACTCACTGAAGGCAATCCGCGCCTGGGCAAGAATGTCCTGCAGCCACGGATGGAGGGGCAGACAGACGCCATGTTCGAAAGAGTCTATGTAAAACAAGATCGATCCCTTTGGAGGCACACTCGGCCTTGCACCAGCAGGAGGGATCGTTATGATGATGTTAGACATCACATTGTACAGCTCACTAAACCTGTCTAGGTTGGCCTCCTTCAATGTAGTCACCTCATGATCTACCATCAAGGGCGAATTGTTCAAGGGGATGGCCCTCCGAATGGGCTTAGCCTCTTCTACATCCTCCTTCTCGGCACCCTTATGATCGACCTTCTCTACTTGATCGGCCTCTTCTTCCTCCTCTACATCCTCATCCTCGACCTCTTCTTCCTCCATATATTTAGCATCAGACTTGTCGAGAGTCTCCACCTACGGTCTTGACGGTGATGCCTCCTCAAGGTTCCCTTCGGCATCACATGTGGAAACATCCTTAAACAGTTCTAATACACTATCAGTGGCCGACGAGGATCCTTTGCTCGTCCCACCACTAGCCGTAGAGGATCCAATAGTGGACGTTGAACCACTCGACCTACTCGACGCATCATCTGTCGAGTAGGACGGTGATTTACCTCCAAAAGTTTTAGGGGACCGATCCCCAAATCCGTTCGTTGACTCTGACTCTGACATCTACAAATGAACGAGAAGCTACACTAAGAATAAACCTATCCTACTGCAAAGAGGAAGACCAAAATGAAGGAAACAAAAATTACCTTACTCGGTCGAAAATTACGGTCGGCACAAATTCCTCGGCTTCAAGATATGGTCGGCTGCTCACTTGATCTGTTCGACTACAGCTTGCTCGGTCTACTATTGGGGCCCCTCGCAACGGTATGATAAAGCTACCTTGATTCACGCACCCATTAATTAGTCATTATAACCCCACTCACCTGTCATTAAGAGCTCACATGTGTCAGACAATCGAATAAGAACTCTATATAACCACCAAGTATGCGTTGATCGGCAAGCCCACATGCGGCGACCGATTTTTTTCATCATTCGAGGTTCCCTCTCAGAGATCGGGTTGATCGGCAAGCCCACCTGGGGCTACCGATATGTCGCATCATTCGAGGCTCCCTCTCAGAGATCACGCTGATCGGCAAGCCCACCTGCGGCGACCGATCTGTCGCAACATTTGAGGTTCCCTCTTAGAGATCGCGCTGATCGGCAAGCTCTCCTGTGGCGACCGATCTGTCGCATCATTCGATGTTCCCTCAGGGGATTCGTCCGACAAAGGTGAACTTCCTCACCCAAGGACTTGGGGGACTACAGGGTATAGCCCTACTAGTCGGTCTACATGGTCTACACGGGACTTACAAGTCCTCGACCGAGGAAATCCACCTCAGTCAACAACTTAGGGGACTTATGTTTATACCATTATGACTGACCATCTGGAAGACGGCCAAGAACCACCAATACCAATACATACCTACCGACCAACCGGAAAAGGCCGATCGGCCCGATCTGATCGGTTGGACTTAAACCGTATCCGCCGCCAAGGCCCCCGTCGCCGGCAACCTTTGGCCAGCACCCATGCCCGCACGAGGGCAGTAGTGTCCCGATGCACAAACAAACAAGCACCACTCATCTGACATCCCAGACTCTCGGGACACGTGTCATCATCTTTAAGGATGGTTTGGACCTCACTCCATTAGGGTTCCAATCACCACATTCATTGCTATTATAAATACGGGGTATACTCCCCAAGGAAAGGTAACTATTCACTTATCCTTATGTTGTTTAGTTCATGACTGATCTCTCATACCTTTACTAACTTAAGCATTGGAGTCTACTAGGCTGCCACCCCACCGGTGTCAAGTACTCTTCTTGTTGTCCAGCAGGTCTCCCCACGGACGAGAAGAAGACATATCAGCAGTCGGCAAGATTATCTTTCGTTAGGTCCATTTTCGGATCAAACACTTATCTAATTGTAATATCATAACCTTTGATTCGTTAAAAATAATATAAAGATAATTTCTGCAAATACCAATTATGATTACTGATGCTATATTAAACATTAAGCAACAACAATTATAAAATTGATGCCTAAACTAGTATTTGTATCAGTTTTATAAATTATGTTGCCTATGTGGTGTTGCCTAAAGTTAAATTTCTTGTAGTGCAACCAAATTGGAAATCATTACGTAATCCTTATATATCTAAACAATTGACGATTTTGTACCAATTAATTGATACATATGAGTGAATACTATCACCAATGTATTTGTTTTCTTTTTTGCAAAAATGAGCTTTATATGACATTTTTAAAAATTAATGATTCTGATTATTACGTTTAGATAAGAAAAATTCGGTAATTAATTATGTGAGGAACAATGATGGTGAATTAGGTCACAATAATGCCTACCAGCCCTAAGAAAGAAATTATGTTAATGCAACCCCCACCGACTTTATAATTCCACCTCCACACCACCTAAATGCTTAATTTGCTGAAAAATCTTTTAATTAGGATTGAATCAATCAATGTCTAGCTAGGCTAAACCAATACAACAATAAAGAAGAAAAAATACAAATTTTATTTCAATAATCTAATCCAACTGAAGTGACTTCAGAATAGACCCAGAAAAAAGTTATATTATTTAGATTTGATGCCCCAACAACCTTGATTATTTTTATCATAATTAATTTCTGGGTGATTTTATTAATCTTTGTGTCTTTGAATTGCTGAAAGCAATGGTTGATGGTATGGGCCGGGGCTATTGTTTTATAATATTATTGCAAAGGTGGTTGACAATATTGACAAATCTTAGCCATGGATTCTAGTTTTGATTTCTTGTTCCTTCTGGTCCAAATTCATAATTTCTTCTTCATGATTCTAGTTTTGTTTTTGGTTGATCAAAATTATTGAGTTTAACCCCAAAAAGAGGTGCAATTTTCAAAAGTGCAAAGGCAAAAAGATACAAAACCCTCGAAACAATACAACACCAAATTCAATCATAGATGCTCATGATAACCAAACAATACCAGAAAATTTAATAAGTTGCTGAAAATAATCCTATATATATAGTTTTTAAAGAACATAAGGTGGAAGTTTAATAAACACAAAATTAAATAACAAAGCTTCGAATAAATCATACTACGTAGCAAGACGGATGGACAAGTCGTTAATATGGAAGAAATAGTTTTTCCCTCTTCCCTTTTACCTGTTTCAAAACCCTAATACATGGTGATATTAGTATACAAGGTGAGATATGCGTCGTTTATGCTTATGCCTATAGCAAAGTAAAAGAAAACACTAATTAATTACCATCCCTCGCCATTATATAAAAGGGAATTACTTCTCTTACCAATATGAACTTCTAAACTAATTTAAAACCTCAGGGAAATACAATATTTTTGTGTACAAAATAAAATAAAAACAATCTGAAAGGAAGATTTGAAATTAAACACTCCAAGTCCAATGCATGCAAAACTTGAATTACCTATTCAGATATAACGAACTTATATGTTACTCTACAAGCTGTGGTTTTAGATAGACGGTGACAATGAATAGTTGTGCTAATTTTTCGAAATTTAAACTAATATGAGTGAATCAATTTGAAATGATGCAAAAAAAAACCGAAATAACACAAACAAAAATAACTTATGCTTAGAAGCCCATTTCCTGCAACCAAAGTTTCTTCAATGGATGAAGCACATGCTGGGCAAATACAACCCCCACCCAACATTCCAAGCCCATGTCTCATTTATAAGACACAAACTCAATCTTCACAATGCAAACACCAAGCCCATGAAAAAAGCACTTCTGGCAAGAGCAAGTCAAAAGCTGTTTCTTGATGCAACTTTTGGTGCTAATGGAATTGTTTCATGGCATGGGACTTTTTTAATGAGTAGATTCTGCAGCAGGTGGCATTTGGAATACTATGTTTTGGGCAGCAAGCATTATGATTATGGGTCCTCTGGCAGTGGTTGGTTGAGCATGCCCATGCCTCCATAAAATGACCAAAAAATTCAAAAGCAATATGTGGGAGAGGACCCATCACACCCAGTATTGGAGTAACTAAAGCAATCAAATCATGTCAAGTGAGTAAATGTTTATGAGAATAAAATGGCACTTTGTCTGTCATTCAGGTGTACTGGTGCAGTAGATCTTCCTTTAATCAACAAACCAAAAACCCTGAATTTAACTCATGAAACATAACTAACTGAAATTCATTCCCTTAGGGTTAGTAATTCTTGTTAATCGGTCGGATATGCGTAATTACAATACATTTATTAGTGTCAAATTGATACTTAATAACAAAAAAAATACAAGAAACGAATCAAACCAGCTGTCATACAATTTGTGTTCGGCTCACTCGCAGTGGATGCAAGCACTTTAGGAACTATACTAAAGGGTTATAAAGGTTTTTGAAGAGTTCTAAAGAGATTCAATTTACATGCATAAGTCAAGTCTTATATAGGCAACAAATCTAACATCAACAAGGAGTGATAAAACCTAACTTTTCAAAGTCTTCGCAAACTAATTCTTACTCAACAAGGAACAAACTTAAACCAGTAAACCAAATATAATACGAAAAATAATTAATAATTAAACAATGTTTTCCAACAACTAGAAAGTTAAAATCGTTATAAATGAATTTAATTAATGAAACACAAAAAGTTTTTTCTTTTGATTTTATGATCGTATTTTTTTACTACCTCTTTAATCGTCATCTTTATTATTTCTTTATGAAATTTTAAACAATATAAAATTGATGGAAGGAAAATACAATATTCTGAATTTTTTTTGTCTCAAGTAAGTAAAACTTGAAGGAACTTTACCTTGCCTCTTTATATTTCTCCAAACTATCAAACTTAATTCTGATTGATGAGTCATATTTGATCAAACTTGTCACATGGCAGCATCATGTACATGAAAAGAGGCCAGAGATGAAAAGAAAACTAAAGTATGAAAAGAGACAAGAGATGAAAAGAAAACTAAAGTAAGAAACAAGAATAAACAATTTAATTTAGCAAATAAAAAATTAAAAAGAGAAAGACACAACACTAGTGATTACAAACTTGATTGCTTACTAAACAATTTGTTTTCTTGTATACATGGACAAACTACTTTTAGAGATGCTTAAGTTAGATCTTGGTCTTACCTATGACATATGATATGTTGTTCCTCAATTAAATTAATCATCTCATCAACTGCTCGGTGTAAAAACATTATAACTTGCTTCACATTAATCATCACTTTAGTTACCACATTAAAAACCTAAAAAATAAAGTAAATCGAATTTTTTTTTATATTTATATATCATAATAAAAAAAAAATTCTGTTCATTGGATTCAAAATAATTACATTGAAAAATATAAAATTAATTAATTAGCTACTGAATTTGATATTATATATTTGTATATATATATATATATATATATATATATATTATCAATTATTATAAAGTCATGAAGGTGAGTAGGCCTCACCAAAATAATTTGGACGAAAATATCCTTACTTAATGAAAGTTCTAAAAAAATATGATTTAAAAAACAAGAACAAAATAGTAAAATTAGATATTTTAATTAAAATTTAAAATAATTAATATTTAAGTGGAGGAAGTGGGTAGTTACTGTTACACCCCGTCCCGAATATACAACCCGATACTGGGAATATCGGGTGCTGGCTGACACCTGGACGTTGAGTTCAGGTGACGAAAGCCTAACTAAAACGATGTGTTTTAAGAAGTCAAGTGAAAAGTAGAATGGTAAACACTAAATTACTGTTTCACCGCGACCGCGAATAACCTAGAGCATAATTAAAATAAGTGATGATCATAATTAAAGCATCAATGCTCAACCAATTGTTACCTTGTTACACCCACCATGGGTGGTGTCAGAGCTGTCATCAAGTGATTCTTTGCTCGCACTCACGGACCTTGCTTTGCATACCTGTAACACCATCAAGGTCATCCCTGTGCATACGTACAATCCATATCATACTCACCGTATACCCGGTGCCGTTCATAGCACCTTAGCATTTGGGTCATCACCTGTGGCATTATTTCATACTCAACAGTATAATCAATATACAAAATCAAATAAACCCGTAGGGCTAGTAACCATACAACATAATCACATAACGATTTACTAATTAACATTCACAATGAATCTTTATACATTGAAGATGAGACATCCAATCCTATGGATGACACCACTAGTAATACTTTGATACCATTGCCTCTCTATGATGTTGTCGTTCATCTCAAGGACACATCGTCCATACAAAACATAATCTCATCAATCGGGTCACCGCCCACACCATACCCACTAACATTGATAACGAGACGTACCCTCATTGGTACATGGACTCTGATCACTAGTCATGACAATCGTCATCATATCGTATATCATATTAGTCGTATATCAAATCGTATAACTCAACTCGTATATCATATCATATCAGTTGACAAATCCTCGGCTATCATCGTATAGTGCATAAGCCGGCATGTTACCTCGGCTATCATACCACATAAGTCGGCATGTTACCTCAGCTATCATATCACATCATCAGCCGGCATGTTACCTCGGCTAGCATAACAAATAAGCCGGCATGTGACATCGGCTATCATATCACATCAGCTGGCATATCCCTCAGCTATCATCATATAGTGTATAATCCGACATGTTACCTCGGCTATCATATCACATCATCAACCGACATGTTACCTCGGCTGGTATATCATGACTCAATCATCATTTCAGGTATCCCAATGACACTGTAGTCGCACGAATCACGCGCACATGAAAGGACTGGGTGTATTCGCTCGTACCACGACCACGTGAAGGACTGGGTGCAAGCACCATCAACACGAGTCCCCCTAGGAGCTCTGGGACCACATAGACTCATAAGAGCTCGGGGACATGACTAGCGTTGTTTAACTAATATAGAGGGAGCCCAGGTGAATGATCACGTGGAGGACTAGTCTGTGGCCTACAGACAGGTACGACACCAGCGACCACCATGTGGGTATACCATGACTCAACATGTGCTAAGTCGGCATGTCCCTCGACTGTAGCATCACAACAGACTCATACGTGACACATGACATTGACACCAAACACATGTACTAGGCTGGCATGCCTCGGCCATAGTATCTCATCACTGACTCATGTGCTACGCCGACATGACTCCTCAGCGTTAGCATTTCAATAATTTACTCCATTTGTCTCGCTTATCGGAAATCATCGTGTTCTTCGTTTCATATCGATATTCGCCCTTACTTGTGGGTCGAATATCTTAACTCGTATCTTAGAAACAACCCTCGAGATATTACCTATAGTACTAGTTTATACTCATTTCAGAGTATTTACCTTCCATGGATATTATAATTATATCTCGGAATCTATCATCGAGATCTCTCACTATCTTATTAGTTTATACTCATTACGGAGTATCTACCTTCCATGGATATTATAATTATATCTCGGAATCTAGCCTCGAGATCTTTCACTATCTTATTAGTTTATCCTCATTACAGAGTATTTACCTTCCATGGATATTATAATTATATCTCAGAATCTATCCTCGAGATCTTTCACTATCTTATTAGTTTATACTCATTACGGAGTATTTACCTTCCACGAATATTATAATTATATCTCATAATCTATCCTCGAGATCTTTCACTATCTTATTAGTTTATACTTATTACGGAGTATTTACCTTCCATGGATATTATAATTATATCTCGGAATATATCCTCGAGATCTCTCACTATCTTATTAGTTTATACTCATTAAGGAGTATTTACCTTTCATGGATATTATAATTATATCTCGGAATCTATCCTCGAGATCTTTCACTATCTTATTAGTTTATACTCATTACGGAGTATTTACCTTCCATAAGGTTCACAAACATCAAAATGTCATATCAATCATATGCCAGGCTCTGATTCTAGCTCATGGCACCGTCTATGTTTTCTAATCTCACCATGACACAAATAACCCATTCAAACATAATTCCTAAGCTTCCCCATCAAACTCATTCATCACCCTTCAATTTATAATTACTCAAATCATGTCACCATTAACAAGCATTCAATGATATAATATATAGTATAACATTTAGCCAAATAATAAGAATTCAAACTCAACATAATTCTGACTCAATCATGTCTTGTCCTAACACATAGTCATAACGTAATCATTCTAAGTTCCTCAAACAACCAACATCATCCATCCAACATATAATCAATTATTTATCATTCCATAATTATAAGTTTAGGGAAGGAGGCCCACTCATAGTACATCGGGGATATCTCACCCAACTAGATCCACTAATGCACGTACTTCGAGGCATCCGCTCCCGGAAGTCCCTACGAGCTTCGTATTGATCCATTTGGTCATTCAAACTCTCCAACATCATAATGCATATCAAATAGAATGATTAATATTAATAAATGTTTATCTAAATTATTAGATTTAATTATCTATTCCCGAGAGTTCACCCATTCCCTAAAACACTTTGAACGCGGCTAAAACTAATCCAAACAATACCCAAACGAACTCCGATGGACCCGAAACCTGCGTCAAAGGCTCCGGAAAGTTGAATTACTTAAAACACGAGTCGCCGACACTTGAGGGTGTGGCCCAGGCACCCCCACACGCCCTGTGGTCCAAAGGGGGTGCGAATGTGGGGTTCAGTCGCCCCCAACCTCCTAGAGTCTCTCTCGCCGGCGCCTGGTCGGAAACGCCATTGATGTCTGTTTAAAGCTTTTCTGCAACTTTTTCAATACTCAACCAAAAACTACAAATCAATAGTCTAAATCCATCTACTCAATCCTAGGAATTCGAATATGAGGTCCAAATCGAAAACAATTACCTGAGGTGGCTGGAAATCGCCTCAAAAGGCGCGAAACCGATTTCCTTTTGCGGCTTGATGCATCGGGTACGGTGGTCGATGACCTCGATCGTTGATACAACTAGGTTCGTGAGAGTAAGACGAAAATGATTGTATTGGTTGGAGGGTCTAGGTCGCTGATGATCAAGTGCGGCGTTCATGGCTTCCTTGCGATGTCCTTCGTGGGAGAGAGAGACTGTGAGGGGAGAGAGAGAACTGATGACCAATAGGGAGAGGAGAGAGGGTGTTACAAATATATAATTTAAACTTTTCTAAAATTACTGATACGTCCCGACTGTTTTAGACCCGTAACTTTCTCGTTCGAACTCCGATTTTTACGTGTCACTTATTTACGTACTCGTAAGCTCGAGACCTACGTAGTGGTGCAAGGAAAATTCCCAAAAGATCCCTCGATCGAAAAGTCACTTTCAAGCATTCGAAAAATTCAAGGACAAAAAGGTAAATTTTGTAAATCCAATTCTTTAATTCACGACCCAAATGATGTTGGGCCCTCACTAGAGGTCCAATACTAATTTAGTTCGATCCAACCATTCACCAGAAATTTCAATAATTCATTAATTGGATTTTGTTTTTCGGGATGGATCGTAACTGTTATTCCCCATCTCACAATTTTTTTTCTTATTTTAGATTATTTGCATGTCTTATTATTTTTAAAAATTGAAAAAAAATTCACACTTATGTTAGCAGATGCAGGAGGCTAATATATATATATATATATATATATTGAATCAAATAAAAGCAACTAACTCTATAGTTTAATACCTAATTTCAGGAAAATCAAGGAATAAAAAAAAAAAAAGAGTTTGAGGCCAATCAATAATACCCAACGTCACACCCAACATTTTGAGGTAAGTAAAACAAATTGACTATACGCTCACGTCACACCCAACATTTTGCAGCGTTTTCAAGACTGTAGTCAGATTGGGTCAGTTCTCGTAATTTCGTTGAGTACGAAGGGTAAATGCTCACGCTCCCTCTCCCGCCCACCAAAATCCACCCCAAAGTCCAGAATTTTTATCTTCCCCCATAAACCCTAAAACTAGACCCCAAATTAGAAAAGTTTATGTTCAGAGGAAACCAAGCGGCTTTTCCCAAAATTCACAGTCATAGCGGAACTTAACAACACTTCCTGACCGTGGGTTGTTTCCAGTCGTCGTGTCATCAGTGGATTCCGCTTCTTCACTGGTAAGTAAGTTTTCAGTGCTTCCAATTTTGGGGAATTTAATTTTAAATTTCCTTTTTTGGGCCTGGAATTAGTATAATGGAAGCTCAGTTCGAGTAAAGGGAAAATAAAAGCTGATTTTTAGTTCGTTTTCATCTCTGAGCTTGTATCGGAGGTCTCTCTCCACATGGTCTCTTGGCTCGTTTGGTTGCTCAGAAAATGGAAGATAGTGAAAGGATAGATATTTTGAATTGGGTAATGCAGTTTTGTTTTGGTTGAACTTACGTGCTAGCAGAAATGAATAAAATTGGAAATACTAGACATATTCTTCTGAGTTTTGAAATGGCTTAGATACTGTTGCCCTTTTTTAGGCTTCCATTCTATTGGCATTTAAGCGTATTCGTTTTAACGTGATTAAAACTTTCAAGAAATTTGATTGAGTCGGAAACATTAGAATTATTGGATTTCTTTTTCTCAAATTTATGATGTATGATTCTCTCTAGGTATGCTTCTGAAAAACTTTCCTTCGTTTTTTATTCTACTGAAGTTTTGCAGTTCGACAGGCTGCTAGTATATTGGTTTTTGTTGGGGCCCAAGACATTAGCTTCTGAAGATTATATATTGTTAGTGGGTACTCTTTGTGATGTCCTGGCTGTGATTTTCTTTGTATTTAATTGAAGAAGCTAAGAGGTATGGAGTGTTCAGAAGTCATGAGTAACGGTGTTGAATCATGCAATGGAGGGTTAGGGAAGCTGTGCAATGATGTGAAAGAAAATGACAATCGGGATGTTGACCTTCTTGAGGATTTTGATTCTTATTGGGAAGATCTCAATGACCGGTTGACCATATCGAGGATGGTGAGTGACTCGGTCATCAAGGGTATGGTAAACGCAGTGACACAAGATGCAGAGGAGAAAATTACTAATAAAGAACTAGAGGTGACTAAATTGAAAGAAATGCTACATGTTTATCATGGTGGTATTGATGAAAATGAATTATTACCAATGCAGCAAGGGTCAAAAGGTGGCTGTATGCATCATCGCTTTCATGAAGCTGTCGTGGAGTATGATAGAGTAGAAAAATCTCTGGGCATCTTAAGAGGAGCAACTCAAGAGCAATTCAAGAAGCTCAAGAAAGAAATTGATAGCATAAGAGGGTGTAATTCAGTTAAGAGGATTAATTCTAACTCTCAGTTGATGGGTTTGAGTGATATACTGCAAGATAAAGTATCTGAAAGATGGATTGATGTGGATAGATCACTCGATACTCTAAAAAGTACAATAGAAACTGTCTATCAACAGGTGGAAGAAATGGTTAGTTCGTCAAAGGCATCAGTCTGTGAGTGGCAGCAGGACCAGGAGTTTAAAGCAGAAATTGAAGCACTTGTGATGAGGAATTGTATTTGGGGCATTGGAAAAAAAATTTGGGACCAGTCTTGTGACGATAGGAGTTCGAACTGCCATGTAAGGATGAAAGGGATATCAAGTTTACGTGAAGAGTTAGATACCATTTCTAAATCATTATCTGGTTCTGACATTGGGCTGCTATCTTCTTATGGATCTTTGGGAAGTGAAGAAGAGATGATTAATTATAAGGATTACCATTCCCACCTCAAGGTTTTGGACAATCTTAAATTATCACCATCACCACCATCATCAAAAACGTCAACATCAACATCATCGTCAACATCAACGTCGTCATGGGAAGAAAATGGCAAACAAGATGAGCCTATGCAAGAAAGTTTGGATCCAAACCGGCTTACACATTTGAATAGAGATGAATTGATAATCCATTGTAATAATGAGATGACTAAATTGAAGAGAAATCATGAGTCTCAAGTGCTACATTTGATTGAAGAAAAGTTCAGCCTCAGGAGAGAATTGTTGAGAGGAAGGGGTTCCTCTTTGCCATCAAAGAAGAATAAGAAGTTTGACATGTTGAGGAGGAAAATCTGTGAGGTTATTTCTAAATTAGATGAAGTTCTTGTGGAAAAGGAGGAAATGGCTGCAATTGGTAACAGTGATGAAAGTCTAAACAGTTTGAAAGAAAGACTGAAATCACTCCTTTCAGAAAACCACCAGCTCAGAGAGTTTCTTACAGATAAGGAAAAGGAAGTTAAGTGCCTTTCACTGCAAGTTTCTGAAGCTGCAGAGAACATGTTAGAGCACTCTCTGACAGAAGCAAAGCTGTTAAAAACAACTGCTAATCTTAAATCGGCTGTAGAAGATGCACATATTGAAGCTTTAATTGTTGAAGATACATTTGCTTGTATTGTCAGGGGAATTGTGGAGCAAATTAAATGCATTTCTGAAGATTCATACATGGAGAATTGTATTATGCAAGAAATTTACAAAAGTATATTTAAAGAAGCTGCCCAGAATGCTCAACCTGCTAGCCAATATGAATTTGAAGATTTGAATATGGAGCAAACCAGCATGCAAGAACTTTGTGTACTTATATGCACTGAAGCCTTGAAGGATGCTGGGCAGAAACTCAATGACCTGAACCTGAAACATATAGATGAAAAAGAACATCTTGAAGTTGAGGTTGCAACCAGAGAAAGATTCAAGCAAAAAATACACTCTCTGGAAGAAGAAAAGGAACAGTTGGAACAGGATGCAGTAGCAACCTTGGTAAAGGAACAGGTGCGATATGAATTAGCTGCTCAAGAGCTTAACAATTTAAGGGAAGAGACATGTCGGCAAGAGAAATTGATTTCAGAAAGCAATGAAGAGTCAAATGCAACGAAGCATAAATTAATTCTGTCATTGGAGCAAATTGAAAGACATAAGACAGACATATGCAAGTTAGATCAGAAGCTTGAACTAGCAGTGAAAGAGTTAAGGGAAGTTAATGAAGAGAAAAGGATGCTTATTGATGTTAACCAAGAGAAGCAGAATGTTCTATCTTTGTTTGAAGCAAAAGAAAAGCAGCTCAATGAGCAATTGAAATCAACCGCTGTCTATATGCGTGGACTGTTGAAAACTTTTACCGATTTTGAATGTAGAGTAACACAAGATATATCAGGGAAATTTTTGAGGTACTGCCTTAGTTATGTGATCTTTTATTGCTTTACTTGTAAATGCCTTTTGTGCTCTAGTTCTGTTTACAGAACTTGTTCCACATGATTTTTGACACTTATGATGTTTTGTTAATCTAAAAGGATGTATTTCTACATTTGAAACCCGCACATGGGTGCATATATGATCTTAAATGATTTATTATTTTCCAAATGCCTGGAAAGAGGTGGGTGCAAGGGCAGAAATGTTATGTATCGGAGCAACTTTAAATAACAACTTTAGTTAACCTGTAAATTTAGCCTCGTAAGTTGTCTCAGTTTCTAGGGTGTAATGACTCTTTGAGAAAACACCTTTAGTAAATGTTAATGGGATTGCTTGTATATAATTGTTTAATTCATTATTGAGCTAATAAGCCTGTGGCTTTGTTTCCAGGTTGAAGAGTTCCAATTCTCAGTTGCATTTTCTTAAACAAAAAGCTAATGTAATTGTAAGAAGAGGATTGCTGTACCAGCAGAGATTTGAAAAGAAATGTTCTGACCTTGAAAAGGCTGAAGCTGAGGTATGTAAGTCAGAGATGGGTCATATGCATTGATGTAGTCCCGCTTGATGTTTTTGTCTCAAATTAAATTTCATGCTATAGAACCCATGAATTGAATTGATGATTGCGTGTACTTGTGTGAGAAGCAAGTTTAAGGTGCATTTGTTGGATGACTTGTGTATGTTATTGCAAGTTACATTCCGTTACTGATCCTTCTGTTTCACAGTGTTACAGCTGTAGTCTTGTATTAGTAGTGTTATTTGTAAACACAAGAACTATCACTTGGTCACTTTTTCAAATAATTCTCTTATGCATGAAGAGACTTTTTGGAAACATGTATTTGTGGCTGTGGGGATACTGAATCTGTTGGGTTCATAACTGTAGTGTAAAGATTCACCATTGCATTAATTGGAAAAGAAGTTTAAATCTCTTCCTCATTGGCATCTATCTATGCAATGCAAGAAAAAGGAATTTATTTTTCAACATATGAATTTAGATTGCAAATCAAATTTTGTAGTTTTGATGCTCTAGATTATTGAAGTATATAAAAAATGAGCCTATACCATATTGATTTGTTTAATTCATATACAACTGCTGAAATAAGCTTTTTATTTTGTAGCATATGTGATGAAGTATATATCATTTAATTTCAGGTCGATCTTTTGGGGGATGAGGTGGACACTCTATTGAGCCTCGTTGAAAAAATATACATTGGCCTCGATCATTATTCACCAATATTGCAGCATTATCCTGGAGTAAGATGCTTTCTTCTATCCATTGGTCATGTATCTCTGTATTCCTTTTTTGGCTGTTGCAGCATATTCCTTCTAAATTTTAGGAGTACCTGTGTGGTGGAAAGAGTTGATGTCGAAGTAAAGGTTGCCTGTGCCAGTAAAAATTGACAGAAACAATGGAAATTCAGTTTATAAAAAAACATGAAACTGTTAGGCTTGAAACTAGTATATTCATTCAATTATTCATGAGTTACACTAAACTTCATCTACAAACAAGAAATCGAGGACATACGGTGAATGCCACGTGCGCTGATGGGAACTTTAACACTATTTTGCAAAAACATCTTTCGTTCATTGAGTGTGCACACCGTTTAATAGGTTTTTGGTCAGGTTGATCTAGTGTAGTGAATGCTGTTGCATAGAATCAATATCTGTATTTAGTCCAGCTTTTCTTTTGCATTTGTAGATAACTGAAGTCTTGAAGCTGATAAGAAGAGAATTAAGTGGAGAAAGTAAAGCAGCCTGATCTACCCTTTTGACTTGGTAAGGTTCCATGTTAATGGTTTCATCTCTGTAACGGCTCATACTATTGCATAACTGCTTTAAGTAAATACAGATTTTACGTATTTATTTGAGATTGTTGGGTCACATGCTTAATGGTCTCGCCACTGCATCTTTTGTCTATGTCAACAGAGTGGTTATGAGGCAATTAGACTCTGTCAAAACAACCACCCAAGAAAATGCTTGAAAGAGTTGAGCCTGAAGAGATACAAAACCTATATGAGACGTCTCTACCATGTTGCAGAAACAAATTTGACGAAGAGAGAGATGCGAAATAGTTTACAACCAAATAGTTTTAGTAAGCTTGGTGTTTGTGACATATAGTTTCTGCTGAATTCTTTGTCTTGGAGCCGACGTAAACCTCGTCTGCAGTCAAGTCAATCACAAGCCCCTCCTTCCATGGTTGGAAATTTTTGTTTCAAAGTTCACCGGTTTCCTTAAGGTTTAAAGAGTCTGTTTTGTACATGTGTTTAGCAGAAGACAATTTTAATCTTTTACATAGCTTTATTTACTACATTTTCACGAAATCGGTTGTTGAAATTTTTCTTGGCTCATAAGTTTAACAATCATATACCCTACAATTGTTTCCTTTTTCTTTACATTTTAAGAATCATAGATTGCTGACGGATACACTGCAAATGAGACATAGCCTCTCCCCGGACCTGATCTCGTTTCCGATTGTCGTTAGAGGAAACGGCTTCTTCCATGAAACAAACATTTTTGGTACCTTAAACCTGCAAAAGATCATAAAGAAAATGTAAACCTTCATATGAATTGTAATAGATAGCCAAGTTTTCATGGGTTTTAATATTTTAGGAGAGCAAAAGGTGCCCAGTAAAGTTCTTTTCTTTACAATATTGGCAAAAGATCTCACTGGAGATGTCAAGCATTTGTCTTGAGACCGAGTCTCTGATTCTTGTATTCTTCCATTGCCAACCTTCTCTTATTAGAACACAAGCAACAACCATCTCCGTCAGTCGAGCATCTAGAATTCCGACAACGAAAACTCCGGCCACCTCTGGATGTTGTAATATAATCGTCTCCACCTACAGATGGAAGAGAACGAAGTAAGGTATACATTTCTGAATTGGATATGTGCGCGGGTTATATAATCGTCCCGCTCTGCTCTTGATTCGATCGTTTGCTCGTCCGAGAAGCCACACGTTACCAAAGTCATCAATGGAGCCAATGTCACCAGTGTCGAACCTATCAGATTGGGTAAGAATTCTCTTATATTATTAATTCAATAGGAAAGTTATATATATACAGAGACTAGGAATGTTACTATGGGCCTAAATAGTGGACTGCGTTTAATTAGGAATATACAGCTCTCATTGACACTCCCCCTCAAATTGGAGCATGTATGTCGTCAATGCCCAACTTTCTAAGTGAGCTATGGAATACTCTGCCGGTGACTACTTTAGTGAGGACATCCGCAAGTTGATCTTCAGATTTAACAAATGATACCTCAATGATCTTTGCCTCGAGTTTCTCCTTAATGAAATGTCTGTCAACTTCAACATGCTTGGTTCTATCATGTTGCACTGGATTATGTTCGATGTCTATTGCTGCTTTGTTGTCACAATTCAGTTGCATGGCATGATTGAGTTTCTCCTTGTGCCATACCTCGATATTCTGCTTCAGCACTTGATCTTGACACTACTTTCTGTTTTTTACTTCGCCAAGTCACTAGATTGCCTCCCACTAAGGTAAAGTATCCAGATGTTGATCGCCTGTCAGTAACAGAACCCGTCCAGTCTGCATCAGTGTGACCCTCAACATTTAGATGACCATGTCGTGAGAACATCATTCCTCTTCCAGGAGCTGACTTCAAGTATCTCAGAATTTGGTTTACCGCATCCATGTGGGCTTCACATGGTGCATGCATGAATTGACTCACCACACTTATGGCATATGCGGTATCAGGTCTAGTGTGTCCTAGATATATTAACTTACCCACCAGGCGTTGATATCTTTCTTTGTTGGTGGGTACCTGATCCGGATATTCACCAAGCTGATGATTCAACTCCATTGGCGTATCTGCTGGTTTGCTGGCTAGCATTCCAGTGTCAGTCAAAATGTCAAGGATATATTTCCGTTGTGATAGAAATATTCCTTGGTCTGAACGAGCCACTTCGATGCCTAAGAAGTATTTCAGAACACCAAGATCTTTCATTTCAAACTCGCTTGCCAAGTGGTGCTGCAACGCTGCCTTTTCCTCTGGGTCATTCCCGGTAACTGCCATGTCATCAACATATACAATAAGGACAGTGACTTTACCTTTCTTATGTTTCAAGAAAAGAGTATGATCTGAGTTACTTTGTTTGTATCTGAAGTCCTTCATTGATTGGCTGAACTTTCCAAACCATGCTCTGGGTGATTGCTTCAATCCATAAAGGGACTTCCTCAGTTTACAAACCATGTTGCCCTTATTGGGCCCCATCTTGCATCCTGGAGGTGAATCCATATAGACTTCTTCTTCTAAGTCGCCATGCAGGAAGGTATTTTTGACATCAAATTGGTGTAATGGCCAATCTAGGTTTGCTGCCAGAGAAAGAAGTACTCGAATTGTGTTGATCTTGGCTACAGGGGCAAAGGTCTCCCCATAGTCAATCCCATAAGTCTGGGTGTAACCTTTCGCCACCAGTCTTGCTTTGTATCGTTCAATGGTGCCATATGCCTTGAACTTTACTGTGTATATCCATCTACAACCCACTGTTCTCTTCCCTGGCGGAAGGGTAGTCATCTCCCAAGTGGAATTCTTCTGGAGAGCCTCCATTTCATCATTCATTGCTTGTGTCCACTTGGGATCTTTTAGAGCGTCCTGCACATTACTTGGAATAGATACAGTGGATAATTGACACATAAATGATGCACATGACGGAGACAACCTATGTAGGGACACATGATTAGCAATAGGGTATTTAACTTTTACTTTAGGGTCAGGGTCATACTGTCGTCTAGGAATCCCTCTAGTCGTACGTGGGGGTAACTGATAACATGTGTTTCCTGTATAACTTGACGCAGGTAAGGTGCTTGAGATAAAGTTTGAATGTTCAGTTACCTGTGGGGAATCTTCAGGACCTGATTGGATGAGTGGTGATGGTACTGTAATAGGAGTTGTAGAGAGGGAATTATCTGAACTAGTATCAGGAGTATCGAGGGGCTCTTGAGCTTGTTGCACCTCGGACACTGACGACTCGGATGAATGGTGTTGAATTTGGACGATCTGAGTATCTTCGGAAAAGATACTGCTCTCCCCCTGCAGAGGATGCTCAGTGACTCCCCTTGAATAATAGAACTGACTCTCGTTGAAGGTCACATCGACGGTAACATGCATGGTCTGAGTGGGAGGATGGAAACACTTATAGCCCATCTGAGTGGCAGAATAACCCACAAAGACACAACGCCGTGCACACGGATCAAGCTTGCCACGCTGATGTGGATACACCTGAACATACGCAACACAACCAAATAGACGTGGTTCGAGATTTGGTGTTAATGGCATGTTGAGGAGAGTAGTCAATGTCTGAAACGGAGTTTGATACTGAAGAGTGCTGGAAGGTGTTCGATTGATTAGGTAAGCTGCAGAACAAAGAGCCTCCCCTAAAAAATGATGTGGCATGTGGGCCTCAAATAAAGAGGCACGAACAACCTCCAAGAGATGCCGATTCGTGCGCTTTGCGACACCATTCTGTTGTGGTGTCTAGCATGTGGTTTGATGAACAATACCATGGTGGCCAAAAAATTGATGTAGGTCATGGTTGATGTACTCACCTCCATTGTCATATCGAAGGGTCATGATTTTCTTGTCAAACTGAGTAGCAACGTATTGATAAAAGAGCTTGAATTTGGCGGTGACGTCACTTTTCTGGTGTAAGGGAAAGACCCAGGTCATCCGGGTGCAATCATCAATAAACGTCACAAACCACTTAAAACCACTAATAGTGGGAACTCGTGATAGTCCCCAAACATCAGAATGGACAATCATGAAGGGCATGGAGCTTTTGTGCAATCTTAATGGGTAAGAAATACGATGGCTTTTCGACAAAATGCAAGTTTCACAATGAAAGTCTTATTCATGAAACTGGGAAAACAAATCTGGAAATATAAGTTTCAGATAACCAAAAGAAGCATGCCCTAACCGTCGATGCCAAAGCCAAATTTTCTTCATCCTGATGGACTCATCGCCTTTCACATGATGTGCGTGACTCAATCGCTTACTGATGTCGGCTGTCAAGTCTAGATAATACAACTTTCCCCTCCTCGTACCACATCCAATCACGGCCCTGGTGAGAAGATCCTGAAAGAGACAATATGATGGCAAAAAACACACAGTACAATTAAGGGAATCAATGATCTGAGGAACAGATAACAAGTCATAGTCGAGAGAAGGGACAACTAAGACATGATCATGACGTAATGAGGGGGTTTGTTTGGTGTCGTTGGTGGTCTCGATGGTGGTCGAATTTGAGGGCGGTGGTGCTGGATTTTGGGTGCCTCCCGTTTTGGTCTGTGCTTTGCGTGAAGAAGATGATCGAGTTGGAGAGGTGCGTGCGGTGAGTAGTGTGAGCATGTGAGGCTTTTTCTGCGGAAGGGTGTTGCTGTGGAAGGGGTTGCTGCGGTGGAGTGTTACTGCGGGAAGGTTTATGCAGCGGAAGGAAGGTGGTGATGCGGCTAAGTGATAGTGGGCAGTTTCTATGGTTGTATGACGGCTAGGGCACCGTATTGATTGCTAGGGTTAGGGCAAGAGATAGTCATGATCGACTGCTCTAATACCATATCAGATTGGGTGAGAATTCTCTTATATTATTAATTCAATAGGAAATATATATATATATATATATATATATATATATATATATATATATATATATATATAGAGAGAGAGACTAGAAATGTTACTATGGGCTTAATTAGTAGACTGAGTTTAATTAGGAATGTACAGCTTTCATTGATAGAACCATGCTTCATTGCCGGAAACTGATGCATTTGCCGGACTTCCATCCCAATATCGGAGCATCACATGTGGACCTCTTGTTAAGATCCTTCCCACATGACCACGGCCATCCACAGAGATCTTCAGTTCTACATGAGGAGCAGGCTTGCTAACATAAACACCTCTTGCTTGGTTTACTGAATCCAATTTTCTTTCATCAACCACCCTATGTGGCTGGCTGGAGGTCACACCATTATGACCCACTAGGGTCATAGAGGGTCATGAAAGTTAAGGAAGAGCATCCCTCCGTCATCCCTATAAAAAAAAATAAAAAAAAGGTTGTCTGGAACTTATATGAATGCAACGAAATACGTATACATTATGTATGTGAAGGAACCTAATGGGAGCAAAGAGAGACCTACCATAAGCTGAGAGAAGCTTAGCTTGTGGGAACAATTTGATGACAGCTCTGGTAAGACCAATTGACAACGCTCCACCATTCAATATCTTCTTCACACTCTCTATGCCTTTCAGTGCCTCATTCTCCCTGAAAGCTTTCACAACACGATCTCAAAAAAATTATGGCACAAAAATGAACTCTTATCATAATTTTCTTTTACGTGTATAATGAGTTTAATGTTAACTGAATTTGGGAAACTAAATCCATCATCATTGCAGGAACGGTGATCAGAGAAGTCACATTGTGTTAATCTTTGGCTTGAAAGGCAAAAAAACCGCGAAATTAGATATTATAAACTTGCTAGTGTTGATGACAAGCCACCAATGTGACACAATGGAGCAGTATGCAAATAAACCTCCAAAAAAAACCGCGAAATTAGATATTATAAACTTGCTAGTGTTGATGACAAGCCACCAATGTGACACAATGGAGCAGTATGCAAATAAACCTCCAAAAAAAACCGCGAAATTAGAGATTATAAACTCAAATTCCTTGAGCTAAATCTTGTCTAACCCTGATTTTACGCGAAAGCCTAATCCGAACATGCTTAACTAGTTGAGAAACCCTAAAAGAACAAAGGCATACATCTTCCTCACCGTAGCCAACAATGGCGATTTTCGCTAGTGACTGTATGATGAAAGTTGAGTGTCTTAGAGTAACTCCCTTTGGCCTTCTAGAGGTTCCTACATAACAAGAATAAAAAAGTAATTAACACTAATGATCGAATAATTTTTTTATACCAGGATATTGGGATAGCTCATACCTGCAGTTCTCATTAGTTGTTTATGGATGAGATTTTCCATAGCACTAATATCTTTATTTGTTCATTGTAGAGAATGGCACATCTCAACAAGCTTGATTTCGATGCTTTGGAAGTTTCCGGAAGAAACTATTTCCAGTGGACTGAAGATATGAAGCTTCATCTTACTGCGAAAAAAATTCGATCAACAATTCAGGAAGATAATGTTACTTCAGAATTTCAAAGAGCTGATGCTATGATCCTTATCTGAAGGCATATGGATAGGGAACTCCAGCGTGAGTATCTCGGTGAAGAGAACCCGAGGAAACTATGGGTTATGCTGGCTGATCGATTCGATCATCATAAGGACATTTTCTTGCCTGAAGCAAGACATGATTGGCATAATCTTCGTTTTCTGGATTTCAAATCCTTAAAACGAATACAATTCTGAAATATGCCTAATCTGGTCCCTTCTCAAATATTGTGGGGAGGAGCTCAACTGACCTCCTTGAGAAGACTTTCTCCACATTTCCTACCTCCTGTATGGTCCTGCAGCAACAATACATGGAGAGTAAATTTACCAAGTTTGCGAAATTGATCACAACCCTGTTGCTCGCCGAAAAGAACAATAGTCTATTATTGAAAAATGATCAATCCTTATCAGTTGGTACTAAAGCAACACCATTGCCTGAAGCAAATATTGTTGCTCTTCGCGATTCAAACCGAGAGTGGAGAAACCGGGGTCAAGGTAGAGGCGTGAGGTGTAACTACCCTAGATGCAAAGGGAACCCCTATGACCGGAATCAGCGTAACCATGACCCACGTGGTCAAGGTAATCATGGTCGAGGTCCACGTGGTGGGAACCGCGCTCCTTCAGCCTCGAAGGTCCGAAATGAAAGGAACACTGGTCCGACACATCGCCACCATAATCAGAACTAGTAAAATATGTGCTATAGATATGGAGGAAGGGATCACTGGTCCCGCACCTATCGTGCATCAGCGCAAGTTGTAGAAGAGTATCACGCCGGACTCAGAACTCGAGAGACCAACTTTGCTGAAAGACCAGTTCTCACTGATACCACTCTTGA
The DNA here is from genome assembly GCA_037349345.1 of Oemleria cerasiformis. Lineage (NCBI taxonomy): Eukaryota > Viridiplantae > Streptophyta > Magnoliopsida > Rosales > Rosaceae > Oemleria > Oemleria cerasiformis. Next base: position 7,145,016 of record JAZGTL010000015.1, on the reverse strand, counting down.
GATTGTTGATTTCCAGACTAATGTTGGACATGACGAGGCTTGAAACCTCAAAAATATGGATATGATTGGCGTTTGTCCCATTTGTTTTTAATTTTGAATAATTTTTGGTGATTTATGTTTACTTTTGATTTGGAAATTGGATTTTTTTTTTTTGCTCTAATATTATTTATTTTAATCTAGTTATCTAATTCTATACATGTGATACTTACATTTCCGTTAAATTTATGAATAGGCATATCATGTGGGGAAGTTTGTTGTCTGGCTGGCAGTGCTACCACGCACACAATCCTCCGAGATCGGAGATTTTTTACAAACTTATTGCCTAATCATACCCTTGTGACAACCATATCAGGCCAATTCAACCTGATTGAGGGCTATGGCAAAGCCCTCTTTATGTTGTTCTATGGTACTGAATTTACCATTAATAAAGCCTTATATTCTCCACGTTCCGAAAGAACATTGTTGAGTTTTAAGGATATTCGAGACAATGGTTATCACATTGAAACCACAAAAGAAAAGGAACTGAAATACCTTTGCATCACCTCCAAACTGTACGACCGGAAACATACATTGGAGAAATTGAAATGTCTCTCGAGTGGTCTCTATATGACCACCATTAGATCGATTGAGGCAAATCGCATGGCTAGCCAGAAGCTACCTAACCCGAGCAACTACTTATAAAGGCATGACCGATTGGAACACCCAGGTCAAGGTATGATGCACCGTATCCTCAATTCATCACATGGGCATCCCCTTACTAATAAGGACCTTGTGTTTTGTGAGACACTATGCCAAGATTGCTCGATGGGAAAGTTGAATACCAGACCATCATATGCAAAAATGATTAAAAAATCCACCCCTTTCTTGCAAAGAATACAAGGGGACATTTGTGGACCTATCCAACCACCATGCGGATCGTTTAAATATTTCATGGTTTTGGATGCATCGACAAGGAAGTCACATGTTACACTATTGTCCACACGCAATGCTGCGTTTGCTAAACTCCTCGCCCAGACCATTAAATTGAGGGCCCACCACCCGGCTTATCCTATAAAATCCATAAGACTCGATAATGCCAGAGAGTTTACATCGAAATCATTCAATGATTATTTCATATCCCTTGGGATTGATGTTGAACATCCGATTCCCTATGTTCACAACCAGAATGGTCTCGCAGAAGCATTCCTTAGGAGATTGCAAATGATTGCACGGACCTTGATTATGCGCACCAAGCTTCCAATTTCTGCGTGCGGCTATTCAATTTTGCATGTAACCATATTAGTCCGGTTGAGGCCCGCTGCCATCCAACCCTATTCCGCGTTATAGCTGGTGACTGGGTACGAACCTGACATTTCGTACTTACGCATTTTCGGGTGTGCAGTTTACGTGCCAATTGCGCCGCCACAACGTACAAAAATGGGTCATCAATATGTTGGTTATGAATCCCCCTCCATTATACGCTATTTAGATCCCTTGACAGGTTTTCTCTTTACCGCTAGATATGCAGACAGTCACTTTGATGAGACAGTCTTCCCGCCGTTAGGGGGAGATAAGAACGTCAACGGTCCTGAAGAACAACGTGAATTGACGTGGAATGTCCCCAATATGTCTCATTTCGATCCCCGAACCGCACATGTGAGAATGAAGTGCAGAGAATTCTAGATCTATTGAGTGTAACTAATAATACGCCAGACGTTTTCTCTGACCTAGTTAAAGTGACGAGATCACATATACTAGCTGCTAATGTGCCTGCAATGATAGACGTCCTAGTAGGACGCATCATTCCAGTTGGACGAATCGTCCCAAACGGACAAGGTACGACCATGGCGGCTAACCAGTCATATGTCCCTGCCCAGAAGCGAGGTAAACCACTAGGTTCAAAGGATTCTCATCCCCATATGAGGATAAATTTGGCACAAACGAATCCCCTAGATATCAACTAATCCATCTCGTTAGATAATTCCGAATTATGGGTCTGTCCTAGAAGAGACGACGTTGGGGACGCTCAAACATCTGAATCCACTCCCTATAAAAAGAGAGATCTCGTTAAATTATGCATGCTTAAGTGAGATGTGGAATCAGAATGATATTATCATCGATAATATATATATTATCATCGATAATATATTTGTATTCGCGGTTGCTACCAAAATAATAACTAGCGATGTCATCGAACCTCGCTCCGTTGATGAATGCCAACGTAGAGAAGACTGACCACAAGGGAAAGAAGCAATCCAGGTCGAATTAGATTCCTTGACAAAAAGGAAGGTGTTTGGGCCTGTCGTTCCCACACCTCCCTATGTTAAACCTGTAGGTTTTAAATGGGTATTTGTAAGGAAACGTAATGAGAAGAACGAGATTGTGAGATACAAAGCTCGTTTAGTGGCGCAAGGATTTTCTCAACGCTCTAGGATTGATTACGAGGAGACGTATTATCCTGTAATGGACGTTATAACGTTCCGCTACCTTATCAGTTTGGTAGTTTCTGAAAAACAGAGTATGCAGCTTATGGATGTGGTCACATTTTATCTCTATAGGGATCGGGATACAGAGAGAGAGAGAGAGAGATATATATATATATATATATATATATATATGAAAGTTCCCGAAGGACTTAAGATACCTAGTGTAAATAGTTCCAAACCACGTAACATGCTCTCCATTCGTTTGAGGCGTTCACTTTACAGATTAAAACAATCCGAACAGATGTGGTATAAGCGTCTAAGTCAATATTTGATCAGGGTGGGATATGTGAATAATGAACTATGCCCATGCGTGTTTATTAAGGAAACAAGTTTCGGGTTTGCTATTGTGGCAGTTTATGTTGATGACATGAATCTGATTGGTACTCCTGAAGAGATCAAGGAAACTGCTAAGCACCTGAAGTTAGAATTTCAAATGAAAAATCTTGGGAGAACGACCTTTTGTCTCGGCTTGGAGCTCAAGCACCGTGCATGTGGGATTTTAGCCCATCAATCGAATTACATCCAGAAGATGTTGAGACTCTTTAAAGAGGATAAAGTGAAACCTTTAAGCACGCCCATGTTCGTTCGTAGTCTGGATCCTAAGAAGGACCCGTTTCGTCTTGCAAACGATAACGAAGAGATATTGACACCAGAAGTTACATATCTAAGTGCAATAGGCGCATTATTATACTTGGTTCAATGCACTAGACCAAACATTTCATTCGCTGTGAACTTGCTAGCTAGATTTTGCTCTGCGCCAACACGCCGCCACTGGAATGGCATAAAAGACATTTTCCGGTACCTCAGAGGTACGACGGATATGGGTTTATTCTATCCCTATTCATCGAGAAATGGATCAAACCCTCTTGATCCTCGGAATGATGCACGCCATGTTAGGTATGCTGATGTGGGTTACCTTTCAAACCCACCCAAGGCGCGTTCCCAAATGGGTTATGTCTTTACCATTCGGAGCACAACAATATCTTGGAGGTCTACGAAACGAACCCTTGTTGCCATTTCTTCGAATCATGCAGAGATTCTAGCACTTCTCGAAGCAGTTCGTGAATGTATATGGTTGAGAGCCATTACGGGGCATATTTGAAATACTTGTGGACTGCATTCCACCTATAATGAACCGACGATTATCTACGAAGATAATGATGCCTGCATCGAACAGATGAAGACCGATTACATTAAAGGAGACAACACCAAGCATATTGCACCGCAGTTTTTCTTCAACCAACAACAACAAGAGCATAAGAAGATTGAAATCAAGTCAATTAGATCTCAAGACGACCATGCAGACCTTTTTACCAAGTCATTACCGAAGGCTACATTCCAGCAACATGTTCGAGGTATTGGCTTACGTAGACTGGCTGATCTACCTAATCTGTAGTTTTCAAGGGGAATCGATATCAGGGGAAGTATCTTGAAGCATACCAAGTATCCCAAAGTATACAGAGTATCCCGAAGCATACTCACTTGACCATCATGTACTCTTTTGTTCTACGACCAGGGTTATTTTGTCCCATTGGGTTTGTTACCTGGCTAGGTTTTAACGAGGCATACTTTGGTATGGTCACCCCATTAACATTGCATCCTGAACATGCCACGATTCGACTCATATGCATTTGCTCATTTTTTCCCTTCGATCACGGGTTTTTCCAACTGGGTTTACCTGGCAAGGTTTTGGTGAAGCAACTCTAATGCATCATATCCCATAGATGTACTATATGCTCATTATCCAGAAGAGACGACTTCAACTACCTCCGGAGGTTCTGATGTGACTACTCTGTATCCACGCGCGTTGTACTCTTCTTCCTTCGATTAGGGTTGTTTTTTTCCCATAGGGTTTTTATTACCTTGCAATGTTTTAACGAGACAACACATAGGCAGGCAGCCAAGCAGCATTATTACATGAAATATCTAAGGGGGAGTGTTGTAAATAATTGTAATTATGCGGCTATTTCCATGTAAGGGTAGATAGGTCATTTATCATATATTCTTAAAACCCTAGCATATATATATATATATATATATATATTGTTTTGTTATTGGGTTAATGAGAATGATATTCTATTATTCTGATAGCCTCCATGAACAAACGTTCATTTCCTTTATATGTTCTACTCAATTTTCACAATACAGTAAAAAAAAAAATTTCCTCTATTTACTTTTGACAGGCGATACTCCTCCGGGACCTTCAGATGAGCGTACGACTCAGGATTGAGCTAATTGGACGTTCGGTGAGTGGACTTTGGTTTTGTAAATTATAATGCATGCATAAAGGTATATTTGAAATAATTTCTTGTTACGTATTGTTTTTGATAAATTTCATTTAGAAAATGATTCTAATAAATTATTACTGGACATAGGTTCTCAATAAAAAATTGAAAATGACGTTTTGGGCTATGGCCTGGCTTAATGGACTCTGCTTTAATGTCGTTTTGACTTTATAGATTTTGGGTTTCGATCGAGTCCATGATTTTTGGGTTTAGACTCGGATTTATGATTTTATTAGATTTGGGCATAGACCCGATTTTTCAATGAATTTGGCTTAGGCTAAGAAAAAAGGATTTCAAAAATGGATTTTAGATTTCGTATTTCAATGAATTACTATCCCTGAGGGTCATGGTTTTCTCCGGAAAATGATGTGGGGTCTTTCCCATCACGTGTTCGTCGAGGTTTCTTCGATACTAGCGTCGAAGGGTATTTCTCTGCTAGATCGTTGAGGTTTCTCCGACGTTAGTGTCGAAGGGTATTTATCCACCTGGTCGTTGAGGCTGTTTACGCGTAGTACAGAGTTATCTACAATTCGAGGTATATTGGGTGTGGGGAAGGTTAGACTCGGGTCAGTCAGCTCAGATATCGAGCTACGGGTCGGGATTCCATTCGGGGAGCGGTGAGATATGTTTATGATATTTTGTGTCCAAGTTTGTTCACATTGTTTTTAAACTCCTTTGAGGAAGGTTTTCAAAGTAGGGTTGTGGACCACATGATGTTTTCATTATTCGGGTTTTCGTGAGTCCCACCGAATGTTTTAACTTAAAATGGATTTTCCGGATTATTTTATAGCTTAATTGTTTAAAAAGGAATTTTATATTATGTATGCATTGTTTTATTCATGGAGGGGGAAAATGTATGTTTTCCTCGGAAATTGTTTTAAACGATTATTTTGTCCACTCACACTTTTCGTGTTTTAAATCCCCTCCAGGCCGTTGAGTTGACAGGGGCACATCCAGAGACGGAGGCACTAAATTCCAGCTGCGCCTTTACCTTAGACCATCGAGTAGGATTTATAAATTTTCTGTATTTACCTTTCCTACCTAGATGCTCTGATAAGCTTTTTAGACTTATTGTAAATTATGACTACGTCGATGGTTATTTGGTGATGTTGTGATTCGAGAGTGTTATTTGATCTTTCGTCTGACAGGTGGAAGACGGTTAACCATTCTTTAAGGGGAGGTTCTGCCAAATTTTTTGGCAGAATTCTCGTAACTAATTGCACGGGCTTAAATTCTAGGCAATTTATTAAGTTGTCAGACGGCAGTAAGACTTTTCCCATGTTCCTAGGGAAAATTCGAAAAGGGTCTTGTCAAATTAAATTTTGAAGCAACTTTTGTTCTAATGTGATGGTGAAGCTTTTGCTTTGTATTTTTGTAGAGCTTGACAAAAGTAGCCTGTAATATTGCTTTATCATGCATTTGATGGTGTAGCTTTTGCTTTGTATTTTCTTCTTTGATGCCAAAAGTAGTTTGTAATTTTGCTTTATCATGCATGTACGTGATGGGATATGATTTTTGTTTTTTTTTTGTCGAAAACTGAAATTCATTAAAAGGAGGCCAAACAAGCAGAAGACACAGAAATAAAGCAGTAAGAACGCAGCAGAAAAACAAACTAAATAAAAGCCAAAGCTAAGAAACTAAACATACTACCAGCACCTCCATGCGACGAACCACAGAAACGACTCGACATATATAGCACGTACATATCATGTGATAGGATATGATATGGCTAGCTTTAGACTTGTATTATCACTAATAATATATGTGATTGGAAGATTTATAAAATTAAGATAATTTTAAATTCAAAGTGAATAATTTTTTATTTAGAGAGGGTGAGATATATATTTTTTATTTTTTTTAATCTAATTGTACAGCAATATTTGGGGAGTTAGTTTTTTTTTTTTTTTTTTCTCTTTAATTTGGGGGCTTAACTTTGATGTTAAGTTACTTCTGCTTCACAGTTTGTGTGTTGTGTAAATCAATAGCTTTCCCCATCTTTTTTATTTTGGTCAAATATCCCCATTTACATTACGAAATATTTTTTTTTTATCAGACAATTAAGTATATTAATTAGTACGAGTAAACAAATACAAGGTATTGAAAGCCCAAAAACAAGAATAGTCTAAGAAGACAAATGAAATGCAAATGGTAAAACCAGCAAGACACATAAGTATAAAATAAGTCTAAAATACTAAAAAATAAAAAAACCCAATTGAAACCCTAGATCTGAAAATTGGAAAACCTCTACCACTCCAGCAACCGCCCCACCAATCCCCCATAATTGCCACAGTACTGCAAACTCATCACCACCAAAGACGAGAAAACTAATGGTGAAATCGAAAAACCATCCGAAAAATGAAGGTGAGCAAGCCACCCGCACACAAAGCGCTCCCATAATCCATTCAACGAGTGCAACTTGCACTTTAAATTCAACCCAGCACCACCACGGACTACCGATGAAGACCGGTGGCAGAAGCAGCGGCTGGGTCGAGGGGCGTGAACCGATGGCGGAGAGTCCAAAACAAATCTCGGAAGAGGGCATTTGGTGAGGGATGAGGAGGGGATTGAGGCTTGGTGGATGAAATTTGAGATGAAGGTGGGAGCCCAGATCCAGAGAAGTATCAGGGGTCACCAAAAGAGGTGAAGAAAAAGCCACCACAAAGGGAGGAGCCGAGAAACTGCCACAGAGGGTAGAGTAGCAAGCAGGGAGCATGGCGGAGATGGAAGAAATGGAGGAGAAGGAGAAAACAGAGAAAAAGAGATAAGGAGAGGAAGAGAAAAAGGAGAAGGAGGAAAGAAGAGAAGAGGAGATGAGAGAAAGGTTTTAGATAGAGGAATATCCTAATATCCATTATGAAATATTCTAGACACACCAAATGCCACAATGTTCATCGGTTTGCCCTTTTTCTTTCTTTTAACTTGAAGTAAAACAATCGGGGTTACCATCGATAAATAAAAACCCGACATTCAGACTCCCTAACCCCGGGAGGTCCACACGCGTCCCACTAAAAATGCAACCACTTCGGATGCACAAAACTACCATTAAAAGATGTTCGATTAACCCGAAACCTGCACCAAAAGGTCCAGAACACCAAAAATATGTCGACACGCGACGCAATGATCCAAGGACCGGCCCCACGTCCACGCGCCAGCGGAAGGCTGACGACTCGTCCACGCGCCGGCTACAGTGCCCACACGCCTTCACGCGCGCTGACTCAGCCGCTAGGTGGCTCCACGTGGCTCCAGGTGGCTGCCAGGTGGCCTCCACGTGGCTCCACGTGGCTCCATATGGCTGCTAGGTGGCATGCCACGTCAGCACCTTGATCGAACCAGTCGCCGGAGAAGACGACCGCTCCGTCGTGCGCCGCCGTCGCCAGAAATCGCCATTGTCGGCCGACTTTGAAACTTTCCTAACTTCTTCAAATCTCAATTTTTTTTCACGAATTAATAGTCTAAACCTGTCTACTCGAGCCCAGGAACTCGAAACTGAAGTCTAAACACGAAACACATACCTGAGTTGGCCAAAAAATCGATCGAAAGGTTCGATTTTCTCCTTCCTCGGTTTGCTGTTTCTTGTGGCAGTTTCCCTCGACGGCTGTACGTCCTTGATCGTAAGGAGGAGGAGAAGACGATGGGTTGCACCAAAACGGATGAGGTTACTTCGAATCAAAGTTTGAAGTCTGGGGTTTTTGGGTTCGGTGTCAAAGTTTGGATGAGGATCGCGAAGATATAGAGAAAGAGAGAGAGAGAGAGAGAGAGAGAGAGAGAGAGAGAGAGAGAGAGAGAGAGAGAGAGAGAGAGAGAGGAAATGAGAAGAATCTGGAGCAGTCTGGGTTAAAAATATCCACCCAAGGTAAATTACCAAAATTCCCCTGAACATTCTAGATCCACAACTCTCTCATACGAACTCCATTTCCCGCGTGCCGCCTGTCTACGAACTCGTGAGTTCAAGACCTATGCAACGGTCCTTGAAAATTGCCAAATGTGTCTCTAACTAAAAAGTGATTTTCGAGCCCCTTATAAAACTAAGGGTAAACTCGCCATTTCCCAAATTAAATTTTGGGTCGTTACAACTCACCCCCCTTAAAGAAATTTCATCCTCGAAATTCATACATGTCATTGGAACAAATGTGGATGTTGCACCTGCATCCGTGTCTCGGGTTCCCACGTGGCCTCCTCCACGTTATGATTCCTCCACAAAACTTTAACTAGAGGAATAGTCTTTATGCGCAATACTTTTTCCTTCCAATCGTTGCATTGGTTGCTCCTCAAAGCTCAAATCATCTCTCAGCTCAATTGGTTGCGCCTCCAATACATGAAATTCATCAAATAGATACTTCCGGAGCATGGATACATGGAATACATCGTGAACCTTTGACAGTTCTTGAGGTAAAACAAGTTTGTAAGCCACTGGCCCTATCCTCTCAATAATCTCATAAGGCCCAATATAGCGAGGAATCAACTTTCCTCGTCTACCAAAATGTACAACTCCTTTCTAGGGGGATAATTTCAAGAAAACCCAGTCTCTGACCTCAAACTCAAGATCTCTTATCCGTCGGTCTGCATAGCTTTTCTGGTGGTCCTAAGCTGCCTTTAACCTTTCCCTGATGATTCTAATATTTTCTTCTGTCATTTCAACTATCCCTAGTGTCAACAGTCTTCTCTCACCTACCTCATTCTAGCATATCGATGTCCTGCACTGTCTCCCATACAGTGCCTCGAAAGGAGACATCCCAATACTAGACTGATAGATGTTGTTGTATGCATACTTCATCAAGGCCAGGTGTGAGTCCCAATGTCCTTTAAACTGCAGTACACAAGCTCTCATCATATCTTCCCGAATTTGAATTGTCCTCTCAGACTGACCGTCAGTCTGAGGATGAAAAGCTGTACTGAAATGCAATGTAGTTCCAAAGGCTTTCTGCAAACTCTGCCAAAACCTCGCGGTAAACCTAGGATCCATGTCTGATACAATCGACTCTAGAGTCCCATATAACTGTATGATCTCATCCACAAACAACTTGGCATACTGGTCCATCCTGTAATCTCCTCATGCTGGCAAGAAATGTGCTGACTTCGTGAGTCTATCAACAATTAGCCAAATTCCAACTTGTCCTTTTTGAGTCCTAGGAAGTTTATAAGCCAAATCCATAGTAATGTGATGCCACTTCCATTCCAGAATAGGTAGGGGTTGTAGTGCCCCATATGATTTCTGCCTCTCTGCTTTTACTTGTTGACACGCCAGGTATCTACTCACAAAGTCTACTATTTCCCTTTTCATCCCATTCCACCAATAGTGCTCCTTAAGAGTACGATACATCTTAGTACCTCCTGGATGCATAGCATAGGCAGAACTATGAGTTTTGTCAAGAATTTCTCTTTTCAACACTATATCATTAGGTACGCACAACCGGCCATCTTTAACCAAGACCCCATCATCCCTAACCACGTGATTCTGCTTATTCCCAGCCTCCAAATCCATCCTAATAACACACAACGTAGGATCCTGGAACTGAGCTTCAATAATTCGGTCAATCAAGATAGGTCTCACATGGAAGTTAGCCAACAGAGCCCCCTAACTATCCATGCCAAGTATAATTCCCGCTCTTTGGAGTTCCACCAACAACGGTAAATAAACAGTGTAAAAATAGGCCAAGGAACCCATGGACTTCATGCTCAGTGCATCCGCCACAACATTGGCCTACTCTATGGTACAGTCATAATCCTTTATCAACTCTAGCCACATCCTCTATCTCAAGTTCAAATCTTTCTGGGTAAAGAAATATTTCAGGCTCTGATGGTCAGTAAAGATCTGGCATGTTTCCCCATACAAATAGTGTCACCAAATCTTCAGTGCATGCACCACTGCAACTAACTCTAAATCATGTGTGAGGCAGTTCAACTCATGGGGTTTAAGTTTCCTGGAAGCATACGCTATCACCTTCCCATGCTGCATCAACACGCAACCTATACCTCGTAATGATGCGTCACTGTACACCTCAAATCCTCCGTTATCATCCGGAAGGGTTAACATTGGGAAGAAGTCAACCTCCTCTCAAGCTCTTGAAAGCTCTGTTCACACTCATCATCCCAGTCAAGCTTGAATCCTTTTCTTGTCAACCGAGTCAACGGGGCAGCTATCGTAGAAAATCCTTCTACGAACCACCTATAATATCCCGCTCAACCCAGGAAACTTTTCACCTCTGACATTGTCGCCGGTTATTCCCAATTTGCCACTGCTTCAGCTTTTTGGGCATCCACGCAGAAACCCTCTGCATTAATCACATGACCTAAGAATCCCACACTGGTAAACCAAAGCGGACATTTATTGAACTAGGCAAACAATTGCTTTTTCCTCAGCATATTCAGTACCAACCTCAAGTTTTTCTCATGTGCCTTAGCACTCTTCAAATATACTAAGATAGCATCAATGAGCACAATTACAAATCAATCCAAGTACCGTCGGAACACCTTACTCATCAAATCCATAAATGTCGCTGGTGCATTAGTTAGACCAAAAGGCATCACCAGGAATTCATAATGCCCATAGTGTGTCCTGAAAGCCGCTTTGGGAACGTCCTCTTCCCTGATCCATAAATGATGGTACCTGGATCTAAGGTCAATTTTAGAGAAATACCTTGCCCCTTTTAATTAGTCAAACAAATCATCAATTTGTGGCAAATGATACCTAGCCCCTTAAACGGTAAACCTGTTTAACTGCCGGTAGTCGATACATAGCCTCAAACCACCATCTTTCTTCCTTACAAATAACACCGGCGCACCCCAAGGTGATACACTCGGTCGAATAAATCCCATATCCACTAAGTCTTGCAATTGAGTCTTCAATTCAATCAGTGCCATTCTGTACGGTTTTGATATAGGTTGAGTACCCAGAAGAAGCTCTATAGTGAACTCAATCTCCGGGTGAGGTGGTAACCCCGGAAGATCCTCTGAAAACACATCTGGAAACTCATTCACCACAGGAATATCCTCTACTCTCACCGGAGTATCCCGAGAATCGATCACGTGAGCTAAATATCCCTCACAACCTTTCCTCAATAACTTCTCAACTGTTAAAGCCGATATTACTCCCGAGGGAAGCACCCTACGATCACCTTGAAACGTAAGTTCTGGGAAACCTGGACTCCGGAATACCACCTTCTTTTCGAAACAATCAATGGAGGCATGATGCATGGTTAACCAATCCATCCCCAGAATCACATCAAAATCATAAATGTCCAAGGGAATTAGATCTGCCTCCAACTCATGACCTCCCACTACCACCGGACAACTGCGTATCACTAGGTTCACCACTAACATATCTCCGGTGAGGGTGCTAATGCCCATGTCCCAACCAATCGGTGACAATTCTCTATTGACACAAAGTATAAAACCCCGAGAAATAAAAGAATGTGTAGCCCCGGGATCTATCAAAACTCAAACATCATGATCAAAAATAGACAACATACCAATAACCACCTTTGGTGCAGCTCGAGCCTCCTGCTGAGTCATAGCAAAAACTCAGGCATGTGTACCAAAAGATCGACCACGACCCCTATGTCTACCACTGGCCATGCTGGCCCCACTAGCCCTGCTGGCACACTGGACTGGTTCTGGCTCTCTGCTGCAGTACCAGAGGTCTGCACTGCTCTCTGACTCGGTTAAGCAGCATCTCGGAACAAAGAACTAATGCCCGGATGATGTGGACATTCTCTCTTAAAATGACTAGTCTCCCCACCAAAGTAACAACCGGTGTCACCAAGCCGTGCGGGTCTGCCACTCCGTCTCTCGGTCGACTACACTGAAGCCCCACTAGACTGAGCCGAGGACTGTTTTCCCTGACCAGCTCTGCCATTGCCTAATCCGGATCTTGCACCCCCAGAAGATCCAGAACTGAAACTGCCTCTCTTAGATGATCCCTGACTAGAGGCCCCGAAACTCAGGCGATCCCGGGCGTCGCCTGGAACCACTAAGCTAGTGCTGAGCTGGCAAACTCATCTCTACTCTAGCAGCATCATCTGATAAAGCCCTTAAAGAAGTATGGGCCACAACATTTACTGCTACTCGAACCTTATCTCTCAGTCCATACTCAAAGCTTCGGCACTTATCCATCTCAATTGTCACTAGAGCCGGTACAAACCGTGAAAACTCAAGAAATTTCTGCTCATATTGTGCCACTGTCATGTCCTCTTGCTATAACTGCAAGAACTCAGCCTCTCTTGCATCTCGGTATGAGTGAGGATAAAACTGCTCGAGGAAGCGCTCCCAGAAAGCTTCCCAAGTAAGGGTACAGACATCCTAGCCCGTCAGCTACAAAGCATGCCACCAACGATACGCATAACCACCCAGAAGAAATGTTGCTAGTAGCACCCTATCCTCCGGAGGGCACCTCAGAACAGAAAACACTTATTCCAAATGAGTAATCCACTCATCAGCATTATCTGGGCCTAACTCGCCTGTAAACACCGTCACCCCCAGCCTCTAGGCTCGCTCAATGTCAGAAACTTCAAAAGTAGCCCTACCCTGAAGTACAGTCATCAATGCCCGACCCAATTGATCCAGGGTATGTCTCAAATCAGGCTCTAATAAGGGATCATGTGTACCCCTAACGTTATCAGCTTCATCACCGTTTCCAGGTTGCGGACGGGGCTCGCGTCTCGGAGGCATCACGCTGAAAAGAATCATAATTCGTCAGTACCAAAATCAGTTGTACACTAGGTGTACGATCTACATGAATTTAAACCTAAAGCTCTAATACCAAGTTGACAGGACCCTTCCAGAATTTTCCCTCAGAACCCGAAAAAAGTCCTGCTCCCATCTGACAACTTAATAAATTGCCTAGAATACCCTTAAGCCCTTGCAATTTGTTACGAGAATTCTGCCAAAAAATCCGACAGAACCTCCCCTTAAAGAATGGTTAACTATCTTCCACCTGTCAGACGAAGGATCAAATAACACTCTCGAATCCCAACATCACCAAATAACCATCGACGTAGTCATAATTTACAATAAGTCCAAAAGGCTTTTCGAAGCATCTAGGTAGGAAAGGTAAATACAGAAAATTTATAAATCCTACTCGATGGTCTTAGGTAAAGGCACAGCTGTAATTTAGTGCCTCCGCCTCTGGATGTGCCCCCCTCAACTCAACGGCCTAGAGGGAATTTAAAACACGAAAAGTATGAGTGGACAAAATAATCGTTTAAAACAATGTCCAAGGAAAACACACATTTTCCCCCTCCATGACTAAAACAATGCATGCATAATATAAAATTCCTTTTAAAATAATTAATCTATAAAGATAATTCGAAAACTAATCGGAAAATCCATATTAAGTTAAAATACTCGGTGGGACCCACGAAAACCGGAATAATGAAAACATCATGTTGTCCACAACTCTGCTTTGAAAACCCTCCTGAAAAAAGTTTAAAAACCATGTGAACAAACCTGGACACAAAATATCATAAACATATCTCACCGCTCCCTGAATGGAATCCCGACTCGTAGCTCGATATCCGAGTAGACTGACCTGAGTCCAACCCTCCACACACCCGATATACCTCGAGTTGTGCAGAACCTTGTACTACGCGTAGACAGCCTCAACGACCTGGTGGAGAAATACCCTTCGACACCAGAGTCGAAGAAACCTCAACGATCTGGGGATGAAATACCCTTCAACGCCAATATCGGAGAAACCTCGACTAACACGTGATGGGAAATACCCCACATCATGTGCCGGAGAAAACCATGACCCTCAGGGATAGTAATTCATTGAAATCCGAAATCCAAAATCCATTTTTGAAATCCTTGTTTCTTGGCCTAAGCCAAATTCATTGAAAAACTGGGTCTATGCCCAAATCCAATTAAATCACAAATCCGGGTCTAAACCCAAAAATTAGGGACTCGACCGAAACCCAAAATCTATAAAGTCAAAACGACATAAAAGCATAGTCCATTAAGCCAGGCCATAGCCCAAAACGTCATTTTCGATTTGTTATTGAGAACCTATGTCCAATAATAATTTATTAGAATAATTTTTTAAATTCCAGAAATTTACCAAAAACAATATGTAACAAGAAATTATTTCAAATATACCTTTATGCATGCATTATAATTTACAAAACCAAATTCCATTCACTGAACGTCCAATTAGCTCAATCCCAAGTTGTACGCTCCTCTAAAGTTCTCGGAGCAGTATCACCTGTCAAAAGTAACAATCGGGGTTACCAACGATAATTAAAAACCTGACATTTAGACTCCCTAAACCTCGGGAGGTCCACACGTGTCCCACTAAAAATGTAACCACTTCGGACGCCCAAAACTACCCTTAAACAATGTCCGATTAACCCGAAACCTGCACCAAAAGGTCTGAAACGTCGAAAAGATATTGACACATGCTGCCGTGACCCAAGGACCGGCCCCACGCGCCGGCGGCTCGTCCACATTCCTGCACGCGCGCTAACTCGGCGCTGACTCAGCCGCCAGTTGGCTCCACGTGGCTGCTACGTGGCCTCCACGTGGCTGCCAGGTGGCCTCCACGAGGCTCCACGTGGCTGCCAGGTGGCCTCCACGAGGCTCCACGTGGATGCCAGGTGGCCTCCACGAGGCTCCACTTGGCTGCCAGGTGGCCTCCACGTGGTTCCACATGGCTGCCAGGTGGCATGCCAAGTCAGCACCCTAATCGAACCAATCGCCAGATAAGACGACCGCTCCGCCGTGCGCCGCCGTCCACCGTCGCCAGAAATCGCCATTATCGGCCAACCTTGAAACTTATCTAACTTCTTCAAATTTCAACCGTTTTTCACGAATTAATAGTTTAAACACATCTACTCAAGCCCAGGAACTCGAAACTGAAGTCTAAACTCGAAACCCATACCTGAGTTGGCCGAAAAATCGATCGAAAGGTTCAGTTTTCTCCTTCCTCGGTTCGGTGTTTCCCGTGGCAGTTTCCCTCGACGGTCGGTACGTCCTTGATCGCGGGGAGGAGGAGAAGACGATGGGTTGCACCAAAACGGATGAGGTTGCTTCGAATCAAAGTTCAAGTCTGGGGTTTTTGGGTTTGGTGTCACGGTTTGGATGAGGATCGCGAAGAGAGAGAGAGAGAGAGAGAGAGAGAGAGAGAGAGAGAGAGAGAGGAAATGAGAAGAATCTGGAGAAGTCTGGATTGAAAATATCTACCCATGGAAAATTACCAAAATGCCCCTGAACATTCTAGACCCACAACTCTCTCATACGAACTCTGTTTCCCGCGTGCCTCCTGTCTACGAACTAGTGAGTTCGAGACCTACGCAACGGTCCCCGAAAAACTGCCAAATGTGTCTCTAACCAAAAAGTGATTTCCGAGCCCCTTATAAAACCAAGGGTAAACTCGTCATTTCCCAAATTTATTTACTAAAATTCACTAATTAAATTTCTGGGTCGTTACATAATTCCCATCCATCTTTTATTGTACATATTAAAACCAAAGTGTAAAAAATTACGACTGGTCAATAGTTACTAGTCTTACAGTCTAATAATATTTTTCTTTAGGATAATACTCGCATTCTATTCTTCGGGTATTCCTCATGCCATCCTTTTGATTTTATCGAATTGTCCTATACATATATCATAATCGAAACCGCTCATTTTCGAAATTATCATTTCAAGATTATTAGAAGATAATAGTGTTACAAAAGATTTGGGAATCTTTGCTACAGCGGTAAATTAGATAACATAGTTAGTTATGCTAGTTGTTAAGGTTATGAGAGTTTGTTAAGGTGTGTGCAAGGCGTGAAAGCGTTTCAGTATTGGAGATATGTATAAATGGAGAGTGCTGTATTAGTCTTGAGAGTTAAGTAATGAGAATCTGATATTGCTCTCAATCTCTCTGTGCTTCTTTCTCACCTTTACTTTCTGCTCTTTGCTTTTCTTGCCTTTACTTTCTGCTCTTCGCTTTTCTTGCATTTCTGCACTAAATCTCAACTCACCATCAATTCCAAGAAAGATCACCTCCACCAAAAAAATTCAACAACATTTGAGATTGTTTAGTCATTCATATGTTTCAAACAAATCAATGTTATTGATAACAATTAAGATCTTCATGGTGAACCGTCTATTTAGTTGATACATATAAATGGTTAAAAAAATCTCCAATTTGGTTTTGAACAATCTTAAATTATGACCGTCACCACCATCATCAACAACGTCAACATCTGGTCTGCTGCTTTGACTTTTTCTTTTTAGGAGGGAAAGGAGAATCTACAAATGACGTGGTCATGGGAAGAAAATGGCAAACATGGTGAGTCAGAAAAACATATGCAAGAAAGTTTGGATCCCAACCGGCTTACACATTTGAATAGGGATGAATTGATAATCCATTGTAATAATGAGATAACTACATTGAAGAGAAATCACGAGTGTCAAGTGCTACATTTGATTGAAGAAAAGTTCAGCCTCAGGAGAGAATTGTTGAGAGGAAGGGGTTCCTCTTTGCCATCAAAGATGAATAAGGAGTTCGACATGTTGAGGAGGAAAATCTGTGAGCTTATTTCTAAATTAGATGATGTTCTTGTGGAAAAGGAGGAAGTGGCTGCAACTGGTAACAGTGATGAAAGTCTAAGCAGTTTGAAAGAAAGACTGGAATCACTCCTTTCAGAAAACCACCAGCTCAGAGAGTTTCTTGCAGATAAGAAAAAGGAAGTTGAGTGCCTTTCACTACAAGTTTCTGAAGCTGCGGAGAACATGTTAGAGCACTCCCTGACAGAAGCAAAGCTGTTAAAAACAACTGCTAATCTTAAATCGGCTGTAGAAGATGCACATATTGAAGCTTTAATTGTTGAAGATACAGTTGCTTGTATTTTCAGGGGAATTGTGGAGCAAATTAAATGCATTTCTGAAGATTCATGCATGGAGAATTGTATTATGCAAGAAATTTACAAAAGTATATTTAAAGAAGCTGCCCAGAATGCTCAACCTGCTAGCCAATATGAATTTGAAGATTTGAATATGGAGCAAACCAGCATGCAAGAACTTTGTGTACTTATATTCACTGAAGCCTTGAAGGATGCTGGGCAGAAACTCAATGACCTGAACGTGAAATATATAGATGAAAAAGAACATCGGGTTTTGCTTGAGATGGAAAAAGTAGAAACAGAAAAACAGTTTGAAGTTGAGGTTGCAAGATTACAGCAAGAAATACACTCTCTGGAAGAAGAAAAGGAACAGTTGGAACAGGATGCAGTAGCAACCTTGGAAAAGGAGAAGGTGCGATATGAACTAGCTCTTAACAATTTAAGGGAGGAGACATGTCGGCAAGAGAAATTGATTTCAGAAAGCATTGAAGAGTCAAATGCAACGAAGCATAAATTAATTCTGTCATTGGAGCAAATTGAAAGACATAAGACAGACATATGCAAGTTAGATCAGAAGCTTGAACTAGCAGTGAAAGAGTTAAGGGAAGTTAATGAAGAGAAAAGGATGCTTATTGATGTTAACCAAGAGAAGCAGAATGTTCTATCTTTGTTTGAAGCAAAAGAAAAGGAGCTCAATGAGCAATTGAAATCAACCGCTGTCTATATGCGTGGACTGTTGAAAACTTTTACCGATTTTGAATGTAGAGTAACACAAGATATATCAGGGAAATTTTTGAGGTACTTGCTTAGTTATGTGATCTTTTATTGCTTTACTTGTAAATGCCTTTTGTGCTCTAGTTCTGTTTACAGAACTTGTTCCACATGATTTTTGACACTTATGATGTTTTGTTAATCTAAAAGGATGTATTTCTACATTTGAAACCCGCACATGGGTGCATATATGATGTTAAATGATTTTTTATTTTCCAAATGCCTGGAAAGAGGTGGGTGCAAGGGCAGAAATGTTATGTATCGGAGCAACTTTAGTTAACCTGTAAATTTAGCCTCGTAAGTTGTCTCAGTTTCTAGGGTGTAATGACTCTTTGAGAAAACACCTTTAGTAAATGTTAATGGGATTGCTTGTATATAATTTTTTAATTCATTATTGAGCTAATAAGCCTGTGGCTTTGTTTCCAGGTTGAAGAGTTCCAATTCTCAGTTGCATTTTCTTAAACAAAAAGCTAATGTAATTGTAAGAAGAGGATTGCTGTACCAGCAGAGATTTGAAAAGAAATGTTCTGACCTTGAAAAGGCTGAAGCTGAGGTATGTAAGTCAGAGATGGGTCATATGCATTGATGTAGTCCCGCTTGATGTTTTAGTCTCAAATTATATTTCATGCTATAGAACCCATGAATTGAATTGATGATTGCGTGTACTTGTGTGAGAAGCAAGTTTCAGGCGCATTTGTTGGATGACTTGTGTATGTTATTGCAAGTTACATTCCGTTACTGATCCTTCTGTTTCACAGTGTTACAGCTCTAGTCTTGTATTAGTAGTGTTATTTGTAAACACGAGAACTATCACTTGGTCACTTTTTCAAATAATTCTCTTACGCATGAAGAGACTTTTTGGAAACATGTATTTGTGGCTGTGGGGACACTGATACTGAATCTGTTGGGTTCATAACTGTAGTGTAAAGATTCACCATTGCATTAATTGGAAAAGAAGTTTAAATCTCTTCCTCATTGGCATCTATCTATGCAATGCAAGAAAAAGGAATTTATTTTTCAACATATGAATTTAGATTGCAAATCAAATTTTGTAGTTTTGATGCTCTAGATTATTGAGGTATATAAAAAATATTGATTTGTTTAATTCATATACAACTGCTGAAATAAGCTTGTTATTTTGTAGCATATGTGATGAAGTATATATCATTGAATCTCAGGTCGATCTTTTGGGGGATGAGGTGGACACTCTATTGAGCCTCGTTGAAAAAATATACATTGGCCTTGATCATTATTCACCAATATTGCAGCATTATCCTGGAGTAAGATGCTTTCTTCCATCCATTCGTCATGTAGCTCTGTATTCCTTTTTATTTTCTAAATTTTAGGGGTACCTGTGTGCAACAAAGTGTGGACGTCGGAACAAAAGTTGCCTGTGCCAGTAAAAATTGACGAAACAATGGAAATTCAGTTTAAAAAACAAACATGAAACTGTACAAACGAGACATCTAGGACATATGATGAATGCCATGTGCGCTGATGGGATCTTTAACTCTATTTTGCAAAACACATGTTTCATTCAGGTTGATCTAGTGTGGTGAATGCTGATGTATAGAATCAATATCTGTATATTAATCCAGCTTTTCTTTTGCATTTACAGATAACTGAAATCTTGAAGCTGATAAAAAGAGAATTAATTAAGTGGAGAGAAACTAAAGCACCTCGTGTTGGTGTACGTATAGGCTGTCCACTTGGCACTCAAGGTGGCAGTGAGGTGGCCTAGCTGATGTGAAGGGAGATTCTAACCCAATTCTGCAAGTATTGTGTGTGTATGTGCACTTTACTTGATAGCCAAGGATTTCTAGAAGATAATTAGACAAGTGGAAGGTTGTAATTGGATGAATGACATCATAGTGTCATCACCGTGTAACTGAATTGTGTGTGTGTGTGTATGTAAGCCTAATCGAAAATGAGAATCAATCAATGAAAATAGCTCAGTCATAGCTGAGTGCACAATTCTCAGAAATTCATTCAAGCAAAATATCAAACAATTATCATATATAGTGCAACAAGTATCATAGTGCTTATCACTCAAATTTGAAATTACAATCATCATCCGTTCTCATTTCAATCTGTAAAGAAGTAAAAGAAGATCCCTAGACAAGTCCTAGACCATCGTCTGCAGCTACAAGTTCGATAGTGAGGAAATCGTACCTGTGGAGGTTGAGTTCGTGGCGCGTCCTGATCTTCCAAAGCCGCGTCCTTGGCGCGTTCCTGAAGACCCTGATACACCAACAGCTTGATCTAACCTTTTGACGTGGTAAGGTTCCATTTTAATGGTTTCATCTCTGTAACATGATGTGCTAATTACTAACACACAATTTAATATCGTGCAAAAATTGTAGCAGTATAGGATAAGTAAGGATCGTTCTACGCTAGGGATTAGGGGCTTGCTAACTAACATGAAGGGAAAAAGAAAAGACAACTAAATAAAGTGATTAATTGGGGGGAGAATTGTGAGTCTTGGATTTAATCTGACGAAACTAATGCAAATGTAATGAAATCTAAGGTAAGGTTGATATGGTGAGAAACTAGCTAAAGGATCAATCTCCACACACCAAACATATGCTCATGAATGAATTTCCAGAAATTTCTTTACAAACTAGTGAATGACAATGTCAAGAACTAATTATGAAGGACACTAATTAATCTTATTATTTTCCCCGAGTCTATTGATTTAAACTTCGAGTCGCTTTCAAACCATTCTCTTCATGTCATCTAATCATGAAGCGCAAGTTAAATGAACACCTAGAGATCATTAAGCTCTACGGAAAATTCAGACATTATCTAAGCAAACACAAGTATGAACCGCATTTTAGTTGAACCGAGGTTTTACTTAACATACCAAAGTCCATTGATAATTGCTACTTATAAATATAGGATCATAACTATGAGATGAAATTCTCTTATATTCTAGCATCAAATCTCAGCATGCTTACTAAGTTTCTGACCTAACAAACTTATAAGAATAAGTTCTCAATCGAAAGGTTAAGCAAAACACAGCCACCAATAAGCAAAGAAATTCTGAATTTAATCAATCCATTGAACACATGTTTGATGCTTTGAAATCACCCCTAGCTACAAAGAGAATTAGCTATACATATCCATTATGTTTGAACTACTATACATAATCAAATATGAAACTAAAATATGAAAAGAAGAGATAGAGAGACGTATGACAGTCACGGTCACGGTTGGAGCGGTGTTA
The DNA here is from genome assembly GCA_037349345.1 of Oemleria cerasiformis. NCBI lineage: Eukaryota > Viridiplantae > Streptophyta > Magnoliopsida > Rosales > Rosaceae > Oemleria > Oemleria cerasiformis. The sequence continues at coordinate 7,123,442 of JAZGTL010000015.1, read as the reverse complement.
GGAGATGGATGTGGTCGTTGCCTTGGCTAGGAAGTGAGGGAGGTTTCTGCGTGCCTTGGTTGCTGCAATGTGAGGAAGAGAGGGAGACGTTGCTGGCTGGGTTGCTGCAAAGTGTAGCTGCGTGGTCTCCAAGGTGAAGAGGTGAGCGAGAGTTTCCTCCCTTCCCTATTGCGTTCGCTGCCAATTGTGGGAAGAGAGTGTTTTTCTGCTCTTGTTGGCTGCGTTGTCTCAATGGTGAATCAGCGAGAGAGAGAGGTTTTTCCCTTGTGTACGCTCATGTGTGCGTGTTAATTCGCTGAATGATGGAGAAAGACGTTACTGCAGAATTGAGGTGAGCGAGATAAGTTTTTTGCTGGCTGAGTTACTACCCAATAAAATCATGGAGAGCAAGAGACGCTTCCGTTTTGTGTACGTTCTCTGATTAAAATGCTTCTTCCCATAACCCTCACAAACTAGGTCTCTAGTTGTTCAAGTTCGATAAGGATTAGAAAATTTGAAATAGAAGGAATGCTGAATTCCCGGGCAGCCTGACCTTGCTGTACTAAAACGGCCATAACTCTTTCTAGAAAATTCCAATTCACAAACCGTAAATTCTCTAGAAACTAGACTTCCGTATCTTTCCAACAATATATGGCCCATCAGCTAGTTCTTCCCGAGAGAAGTTGACACATCTGCTGAAGTCTGTTTCAAAGTTTCCTCTTTAGATTTTCAAAATAGCACTCATTAACTTTTTTTGTAATTTTGCTTCTAAAAATCCTACAAAAGACGAAAATAAGCTAAGTACTAAGAAAACATAGAAACATGCAAAGAAAAATATAAGAAAATAAGATAAAACGTCGCATAAATATGGTCATATCACAATAGCTCATCCTATCGCATAACTGCTTTAAATACATACAGATTTTTACATATTTATTTGAGATTGTTGGGTCACATGCTTAATGGTCTCGCCACTGCATATTTTGTCTATGTCAACAGAGTGGTTGTGAGGCAATTAGACTCTGTCAAAACTACCATCCAAGAAAATGCTTGAAAGAGTTGAGCCTGAAGAGATACAAAACCTATATGAGACGTCCCTAACATGTTGCAGAAGCAAATTTGACGACGAGAGAGATGCGAAATGGTTTACAACCAAATAGTTTTAGTAAGCTTGGATTTTGTCACATATATATATATATATATATAGTTTCTGCAGATTTCTTTTTGTCTTGGAGCCGACGTAAACCTCGTCTGCAGTCAATCACAAGTCCCTCCTTCCATGGTTGGAAGTTTTTGTTTCAAAGTTCACCGGTTTCGTTTACGTTTAGAGAGTCTGTTTTGTACATGTGCCAGCAGAAGACAATTTTAATCTTTTACATAACTTTATTTGCTAAATTTTCACGAAATCGTTTGTTGAAATTTCTCTTAGCATATAAGTTCAACAATCATATATATTGTTTCCTTCTTCTTTACATTTCAAGAATCATAGATTGCTGACGATACACTGCAGATGAGATATAACCTCTCCCTGGACTTGATCTCTTCTTATTTTTCCGGTCGTCGTTAGAGGAAACGGCTTCTTCCATGAAATAAACATTTTTGGTATCTTAAACCTGCAAAAGATCATAAAAAAAATGTAAACCTTCATATGAATTGTAATAGATAGCCAAGTTTTCATGGGTTTTAATACTTTAGGAGAGCAAAAGGTACCCGGTAAAGTTCTTGTCTTTACAATATTGGCAAAGGATCTCACTGGAGATGTCAAGCATTTGTCTTGAGACCGAGTCTCTGATACTTGTATTTTTCCATTGCCAACCTTCTCTTATTTGAACACAAGCAACAACCATCTCCGTCAGCCGAGCATCTGGAATTCCGACAACGACAACTCCGGCCACCCCTGGATGTTGTAATATAATCGTCTCCACCTACAGATGGAAGAGAAGGAAGTAAGGTATATATACATTTCTTAATTGGATATGTGCGCCGGTTATATATAATTTTTTCGACATGATCACCTCTTCTGGGTAAATGTTCTCTCCTCCGCTCTTGATTCGACCGTTTGCTCGTCCAAGAAGCCACACGTTACCAAAGTCATCAATGGAGCCAATGTCACTTGTGTCGAACCATGCTTCACTGTCGGAAACTGATGCATTTGCCGGACTTCCATGCCAATATCGGAGCTTCACATGTGGACCTCTTGTTAAGATCCTCCCCACTTGACCAGGGCCATCCACAGAAATCTTCAGTTCCACATGAGGAGCAGGCTTGCCAACACAAACACCTCTTGCTTGGTGAACTGAATCCAATTTTCTTTCATCAACCGCCCTATGCGGCTGGCCGGAGGTCACAACACTAGGATCATAGAGGGTCATGAAAGTTAAGGAAGAGCATCCCTCCGTCATCCCTAAAAAAAAACAAAATGGTTGTCGGGAACTAATATGAATGCAACGAAATTCGTATACATTATGTATGTGAAGGAACCTAACGGGAGCAAAGAAAGACCTACCATAAGCTGAGAGAAGCTTAGCTTGTGGGAACAATTTGATGGCAGCTCTGGTAAGACCAATTGACAAGGCTCCACCTCCATTCAATATCTTCTTCACACTCTGTATGCCTTTCAGTGTCTCCTTCTCCCTAACAGCTTCCACAACATTGTCTCAGAAAAATTACGGCACAAAAATGAACTCTTATCAAAATTTCCTTTAATGTGTATAAGGAGTTTAATGTTACCTGAATTTGGAAACTAAATCGGCCATCATTGCAGGAACGGTGATCAGAGAAGTCACATTGTGTTGATCTATGGATTGAAGGGCAGATTTAGCCTCAAATTTGGGCATCAAGACATGGCATGCTCCAACCATTAGCATTGCTAGTGCTGATGACAAGCCACCAATGTGACACAATGGAGCAGTATGCAAATAAACCTACAAAAAAACCTGGAAATTAAACATCATAAACTCAAATTCCTTGAGCTAAACCTTGTCTAACCCTGATTTTACGTGAAACCCTAATCAGAACATGCTTAACTAGTTGAGAAATCCTACAAGAAAAAAGGCATACATCATCCTCACCGTAGCCAACGATGGCGATCTTTGCTAGTGACTGCATGATGAAAGCTGAGTGGCTTAGGGTAACTCCCTTTGGCCTTCCAGAGGTTCCTACGTAACAAGAACAAATAAGTAATTAGTTTAGTACTAATGACCAAATGATCTTTTATTTTGATACAACGATATTGAGATAGCTCATACCAGAAGTGAAGCATATGATCACAGCCCCTTGAGGTGCCCATGAGTACTCCAATGGATCACTTCGTACCGAATGGTTTTTAATCGTTGCAGTAGTTAACACTGACATATGAAGAAAAATGCAGAGTGATTAGTACATAAAGCCATATAGTAAATCTAAGAAAGTTTCAAACTTTTTTACCATTCTTCGAATTCGTTAAGAAATCTGAGGAAGGTGAATCCAACGGAACATGCCACTTTAGAAAAGGCATGTCATTAAGTTGACGCTTTGAATACCAGGAGATGCAGCTATCATCTGTCACCAACATCACTGGCCTCATCACCTCCATTGCCAAAATTGCCTCTCCATAGCTCTGCAATTGATGGATAGTTTGGATACAAGCACAACAAATGTCGGGTTACATTTGGGTTGCTTGGGCGGTAAATTTTCGAAGAGCAATTCGTTGAAATGTCACATAACTCATACGTATTTGACATTTGATAATTTCAAGAGGATAGTAATTCATTGAAATCCGAAATCCAAAATCCATTTTTGAAATCCTTGTTTCTTGGCCTAAGCCAAATTCATTGAAAAACTGGGTCTATGCCCAAATCCAATTAAATCACAAATCCGGGTCTAAACCCAAAAATTAGGGACTCGACCGAAACCCAAAATCTATAAAGTCAAAACGACATAAAAGCATAGTCCATTAAGCCAGGTCATAGCCCAAAACGTCATTTTCGATTTGTTATTGAGAACCTATGTCAATAATAATTTATTAGAATAATTTTTTAAATTCCAGAAATTTACCAAAAACAATATGTAATAAGAAATTATTTCAAATATACCTTTATGCATGCATTATAATTTACAAAACCAAATTCCATTCACTGAACGTCCAATTAGCTCAATCCCAAGTCGTACGCTCCTCTAAAGTTCTCGGAGCAGTATCACCTGTCAAAAGTAACAATCGGGGTTACCATGACCCTCAGGGATAGTAATTCATTGAAATCCGAAATCCAAAATTCATTTTTGAAATCCTTGTTTCTTGGCCTAAGCCAAATTCATTGAAAAACTGGGTCTATGCCCAAATCCAATTAAATCACAAATCCGGGTCTAAACCCAAAAATTAGGGACTCGACCGAAACCCAAAATCTATAAAGTCAAAACGACAAAAAAGCATAGTCCATTAAGCCAGGCCATAGCCCAAAACGTCATTTTCGATTTGTTATTGAGAACCTATGTCCAATAATAATTTATTAGAATAATTTTTTAAATTCCAGAAATTTACCAAAAACAATATGTAATAAGAAATTATTTCAAATATACCTTTATGCATGCATTATAATTTACAAAACCAAATTCCATTCACTGAACGTCCAATTAGCTCAATCCCAAGTCGTACGCTCCTCTAAAGTTCTCGGAGCAGTATCACCTGTCAAAAGTAACAATCGGGGTTACCATGACCCTCAGGGATAGTAATTCATTGAAATCCGAAATCCAAAATTCATTTTTGAAATCCTTGTTTCTTGGCCTAAGCCAAATTCATTGAAAAACTGGGTCTATGCCCAAATCCAATTAAATCACAAATCCGGGTCTAAACCCAAAAATTAGGGACTCGACCGAAACCCAAAATCTATAAAGTCAAAACGACATAAAAGCATAGTCCATTAAGCCAGGCCATAGCCCAAAACGTCATTTTCGATTTGTTATTGAGAACCTATGTCCAATAATAATTTATTAGAATAATTTTTTAAATTCCAGAAATTTACCAAAAACAATATGTAATAAGAAATTATTTCAAATATACCTTTATGCATGCATTATAATTTACAAAACCAAATTCCATTCACCGAACGTCCAATTAGCTCAATCCCAAGTCGTACGCTCCTCTAAAGTTCTCGGAGCAGTATCACCTGTCAAAAGTAACAATCGGGGTTACCAACGATAATTAAAAACCCGACATTCAGACTCCCTAAACCTCGGGAGGTCCACACGTGTCCCACTAAAAATGCAACCACTTCGGACGCCCAAAACTACCCTTAAACAATGTCCGATTAACCCGAAATCTGCACCAAAAGGTCTGAAACGTCGAAAAGATATTGACACATGCTGCCGTGACCCAAGGACCGGCCCCACGCGCCGGCGGCTCGTCCACACGCCTGCACGCGCGCTAACTCGGCGCTGACTCAGCCGCCAGTTGGCTCCACGTGGCTGCTAGGTGGCCTCCACGTGGCTGCCAGGTGGCCTCCACGAGGCTCCACGTGGCTGTCAGGTGGCCTCCACGAGGCTCCACGTGGCTGCCAGGTGGCCTCCACGAGGCTCCACGTGGCTGCCAGGTGGCCTCCACGAGGCTCCACTTGGCTGCCAGGTGGCCTCCACGTGGTTCCACATGGCTGCCAGGTGGCATGCCAAGTCAGCACCCTAATCGAACCAATCGCCAGATAAGACGACCGCTCCGCCGTGCGCCGCCGTCCACCGTCGCCAGAAATCGCCATTATCGGCCGACCTTGAAACTTTTCTAACTTCTTCAAATCTCAACCGTTTTTCACGAATTAATAGTTTAAACACATCTACTCGAGCCCAGGAACTCGAAACTGAAGTCTAAACTCGAAACCCATACCTGAGTTGGCCGAAAAATAGATCGAAAGGTTCAGTTTTCTCCTTCCTCGGTTCGGTGTTTCCCGTGGCAGTTTCCCTCGACGGTCGGTACTTCCTTGATCGCGGGGAGGAGGAGAAGACGATGGGTTGCACCAAAACGGATGAGGTTTCTTCGAATCAAAGTTCAAAGTCTGGGGTTTTTGGGTTTGGTGTCACGGTTTGGATGAGGATCGCGAAGAGAGAGAGAGAGAGAGAGAGAGAGGAAATGAGAAGAATCTGGAGAAGTCTGGATTGAAAATATCTACCCATGGAAAATTACCAAAATGCCCCTGAACATTCTAGACCCACAACTCTCTCATACGAACTCTGTTTCCCGCGTGCCTCCTGTCTACGAACTAGTGAGTTCGAGACCTACGCAACGGTCCCCGAAAAACTGCCAAATGTGTCTCTAACCAAAAAGTGATTTCCGAGCCCCTTATAAAACCAAGGGTAAACTCGTCATTTCCCAAATTTATTTACTAAAATTCACTAATTAAATTTCTGGGTCGTTACATAATTCCCATCCATCTTTTATTGTACATATTAAAACCAAAGTGTAAAAAATTACGACTGGTCAATAGTTACTAGTCTTACAGTCTAATAATATTTTTCTTTAGGATAATACTCGCATTCTATTCTTCGGGTATTCCTCATGCCATCCTTTTGATTTTATCGAATTGTCCTATACATATATCATAATCGAAACCGCTCATTTTCGAAATTATCATTTCAAGATTATTAGAAGATAATAGTGTTACAAAAGATTTGGGAATCTTTGCTACAGCGGTAAATTAGATAACATAGTTAGTTATGCTAGTTGTTAAGGTTATGAGAGTTTGTTAAGGTGTGTGCAAGGCGTGAAAGCGTTTCAGTATTGGAGATATGTATAAATGGAGAGTGCTGTATTAGTCTTGAGAGTTAAGTAATGAGAATCTGATATTGCTCTCAATCTCTCTGTGCTTCTTTCTCACCTTTACTTTCTGCTCTTTGCTTTTCTTGCCTTTACTTTCTGCTCTTCGCTTTTCTTGCATTTCTGCACTAAATCTCAACTCACCATCAATTCCAAGAAAGATCACCTCCACCAAAAAAATTCAACAACATTTGAGATTGTTTAGTCATTCATATGTTTCAAACAAATCAATGTTATTGATAACAATTAAGATCTTCATGGTGAACCGTCTATTTAGTTGATACATATAAATGGTTAAAAAAATCTCCAATTTGGTTTTGAACAATCTTAAATTATGACCGTCACCACCATCATCAACAACGTCAACATCTGGTCTGCTGCTTTGACTTTTTCTTTTTAGGAGGGAAAGGAGAATCTACAAATGACGTGGTCATGGGAAGAAAATGGCAAACATGGTGAGTCAGAAAAACATATGCAAGAAAGTTTGGATCCCAACCGGCTTACACATTTGAATAGGGATGAATTGATAATCCATTGTAATAATGAGATAACTACATTGAAGAGAAATCACGAGTGTCAAGTGCTACATTTGATTGAAGAAAAGTTCAGCCTCAGGAGAGAATTGTTGAGAGGAAGGGGTTCCTCTTTGCCATCAAAGATGAATAAGGAGTTCGACATGTTGAGGAGGAAAATCTGTGAGCTTATTTCTAAATTAGATGATGTTCTTGTGGAAAAGGAGGAAGTGGCTGCAACTGGTAACAGTGATGAAAGTCTAAGCAGTTTGAAAGAAAGACTGGAATCACTCCTTTCAGAAAACCACCAGCTCAGAGAGTTTCTTGCAGATAAGAAAAAGGAAGTTGAGTGCCTTTCACTACAAGTTTCTGAAGCTGCGGAGAACATGTTAGAGCACTCCCTGACAGAAGCAAAGCTGTTAAAAACAACTGCTAATCTTAAATCGGCTGTAGAAGATGCACATATTGAAGCTTTAATTGTTGAAGATACAGTTGCTTGTATTTTCAGGGGAATTGTGGAGCAAATTAAATGCATTTCTGAAGATTCATGCATGGAGAATTGTATTATGCAAGAAATTTACAAAAGTATATTTAAAGAAGCTGCCCAGAATGCTCAACCTGCTAGCCAATATGAATTTGAAGATTTGAATATGGAGCAAACCAGCATGCAAGAACTTTGTGTACTTATATTCACTGAAGCCTTGAAGGATGCTGGGCAGAAACTCAATGACCTGAACGTGAAATATATAGATGAAAAAGAACATCGGGTTTTGCTTGAGATGGAAAAAGTAGAAACAGAAAAACAGTTTGAAGTTGAGGTTGCAAGATTACAGCAAGAAATACACTCTCTGGAAGAAGAAAAGGAACAGTTGGAACAGGATGCAGTAGCAACCTTGGAAAAGGAGAAGGTGCGATATGAACTAGCTCTTAACAATTTAAGGGAGGAGACATGTCGGCAAGAGAAATTGATTTCAGAAAGCATTGAAGAGTCAAATGCAACGAAGCATAAATTAATTCTGTCATTGGAGCAAATTGAAAGACATAAGACAGACATATGCAAGTTAGATCAGAAGCTTGAACTAGCAGTGAAAGAGTTAAGGGAAGTTAATGAAGAGAAAAGGATGCTTATTGATGTTAACCAAGAGAAGCAGAATGTTCTATCTTTGTTTGAAGCAAAAGAAAAGGAGCTCAATGAGCAATTGAAATCAACCGCTGTCTATATGCGTGGACTGTTGAAAACTTTTACCGATTTTGAATGTAGAGTAACACAAGATATATCAGGGAAATTTTTGAGGTACTTGCTTAGTTATGTGATCTTTTATTGCTTTACTTGTAAATGCCTTTTGTGCTCTAGTTCTGTTTACAGAACTTGTTCCACATGATTTTTGACACTTATGATGTTTTGTTAATCTAAAAGGATGTATTTCTACATTTGAAACCCGCACATGGGTGCATATATGATGTTAAATGATTTTTTATTTTCCAAATGCCTGGAAAGAGGTGGGTGCAAGGGCAGAAATGTTATGTATCGGAGCAACTTTAGTTAACCTGTAAATTTAGCCTCGTAAGTTGTCTCAGTTTCTAGGGTGTAATGACTCTTTGAGAAAACACCTTTAGTAAATGTTAATGGGATTGCTTGTATATAATTGTTTAATTCATTATTGAGCTAATAAGCCTGTGGCTTTGTTTCCAGGTTGAAGAGTTCCAATTCTCAGTTGCATTTTCTTAAACAAAAAGCTAATGTAATTGTAAGAAGAGGATTGCTGTACCAGCAGAGATTTGAAAAGAAATGTTCTGACCTTGAAAAGGCTGAAGCTGAGGTATGTAAGTCAGAGATGGGTCATATGCATTGATGTAGTCCCGCTTGATGTTTTAGTCTCAAATTATATTTCATGCTATAGAACCCATGAATTGAATTGATGATTGCGTGTACTTGTGTGAGAAGCAAGTTTCAGGCGCATTTGTTGGATGACTTGTGTATGTTATTGCAAGTTACATTCCGTTACTGATCCTTCTGTTTCACAGTGTTACAGCTCTAGTCTTGTATTAGTAGTGTTATTTGTAAACACGAGAACTATCACTTGGTCACTTTTTCAAATAATTCTCTTATGCATGAAGAGACTTTTTGGAAACATGTATTTGTGGCTGTGGGGACACTGATACTGAATCTGTTGGGTTCATAACTGTAGTGTAAAGATTCACCATTGCATTAATTGGAAAAGAAGTTTAAATCTCTTCCTCATTGGCATCTATCTATGCAATGCAAGAAAAAGGAATTTATTTTTCAACATATGAATTTAGATTGCAAATCAAATTTTGTAGTTTTGATGCTCTAGATTATTGAAGTATATAAAAAATATTGATTTGTTTATTTGATCATATACAACTGCAGAAATAAGCTTGTTATTTTGTAGCATATGTGATGAAGTATATATCATTGAATTACAGGTCGATCTTTTGGGGGATGAGGTGGACACTCTATTGAGCCTCGTTGAAAAAATATACATTGGCCTTGATCATTATTCACCAATATTGCAGCATTATCCTGGAGTAAGATGCTTTCTTCCATCCATTCGTCATGTAGCTCTGTATTCCTTTTTATTTTCTAAATTTTAGGGGTACCTGTGTGCAACAAAGTGTTGACGTCGAAACAAAACACAGGTTTCGTTCATTAAGTGTGCACGCCCTTTAATAGGTTTTTGGTCAGGTTGATCTAGTGTGGTGAATGCTGATGTATAGAATCAATATCTGTATATTAATCCAGCTTTTCTTTTGCATTTACAGATAACTGAAATCTTGAAGCTGATAAAAAGAGAATTAATTAAGTGGAGAGAAACTAAAGCACCTCGTGTTGGTGTACGTATAGGCTGTCCACTTGGCACTCAAGGTGGCAGTGAGGTGGCCTAGCTGATGTGAAGGGAGATTCTAACCCAATTCTGCAAGTATTGTGTGTGTATGTGCACTTTACTTGATAGCCAAGGATTTCTAGAAGATAATTAGACAAGTGGAAGGTTGTAATTGGATGAATGACATCATAGTGTCATCACCGTGTAACTGAATTGTGTGTGTGTGTGTATGTAAGCCTAATCGAAAATGAGAATCAATCAATGAAAATAGCTCAGTCATAGCTGAGTGCACAATTCTCAGAAATTCATTCAAGCAAAATATCAAACAATTATCATATATAGTGCAACAAGTATCATAGTGCTTATCACTCAAATTTGAAATTACAATCATCATCCGTTCTCATTTCAATCTGTAAAGAAGTAAAAGAAGATCCCTAGACAAGTCCTAGACCATCGTCTGCAGCTACAAGTTCGATAGTGAGGAAATCGTACCTGTGGAGGTTGAGTTCGTGGCGCGTCCTGATCTTCCAAAGCCGCGTCCTTGGCGCGTTCCTGAAGACCCTGATACACCAACAGCTTGATCTACCCTTTTGACGTGGTAAGGTTCCATTTTAATGGTTTCATCTCTGTAACATGATGTGCTAATTACTAACACACAATTTAATATCGTGCAAAAATTGTAGCAGTATAGGATAAGTAAGGATCGTTCTACGCTAGGGATTAGGGGCTTGCTAACTAACATGAAGGGAAAAAGAAAAGACAACTAAATAAAGTGATTAATTGGGGGGAGAATTGTGAGTCTTGGATTTAATCTGACGAAACTAATGCAAATGTAATGAAATCTAAGGTAAGGTTGATATGGTGAGAAACTAGCTAAAGGATCAATCTCCACACACCAAACATATGCTCATGAATGAATTTCCAGAAATTTCTTTACAAACTAGTGAATGACAATGTCAAGAACTAATTATGAAGGACAATAATTAATCTTATTATTTTCCCCGAGTCTATTGATTTAAACTTCGAGTCGCTTTCAAACCATTCTCTTCATGTCATCTAATCATGAAGCGCAAGTTAAATGAACACCTAGAGATCATTAAGCTCTACGGAAAATTCAGACATTATCTAAGCAAACACAAGTATGAACCGCATTTTAGTTGAACCGAGGTTTTACTTAACATACCAAAGTCCATTGATAATTGCTACTTATAAATATAGGATCATAACTATGAGATGAAATTCTCTTATATTCTAGCATCAAATCTCAGCATGCTTACTAAGTTTCTGACCTAACAAACTTATAAGAATAAGTTCTCAATCGAAAGGTTAAGCAAAACACAGCCACCAATAAGCAAAGAAATTCTGAATTTAATCAATCCATTGAACACATGTTTGAGGCTTTGAAATCACCCCTAGCTACAAAGAGAATTAGCTATACATATCCATTATGTTTGAACTACTATACATAATCAAATATGAAACTAAAATATGAAAAGAAGAGATAGAGAGACGTATGACAGTCACGGTCACGGTTGGAGCGGTGTTAGGAGATGGATGTGGTCGTTGCCTTGGCTAGGAAGTGAGGGAGGTTTCTGCGTGCCTTGGTTGCTGCAATGTGAGGAAGAGAGGGAGACGTTGCTGGCTGGGTTGCTGCAAAGTGTAGCTGCGTGGTCTCCAAGGTGAAGAGGTGAGCGAGAGTTTCCTCCCTTCCCTATTGCGTTCGCTGCCAATTGTGGGAAGAGAGTGTTTTTCTGCTCTTGTTGGCTGCGTTGTCTCAATGGTGAATCAGCGAGAGAGAGAGGTTTTTCCCTTGTGTACGCTCATGTGTGCGTGTTAATTCGCTGAATGATGGAGAAAGACGTTACTGCAGAATTGAGGTGAGCGAGATAAGTTTTTTGCTGGCTGAGTTACTACCCAATAAAATCATGGAGAGCAAGAGACGCTTCCGTTTTGTGTACGTTCTCTGATTAAAATGCTTCTTCCCATAACCCTCACAAACTAGGTCTCTAGTTGTTCAAGTTCGATAAGGATTAGAAAATTTGAAATAGAAGGAATGCTGAATTCCCGGGCAGCCTGACCTTGCTGTACTAAAACGGCCATAACTCTTTCTAGAAAATTCCAATTCACAAACCGTAAATTCTCTAGAAACTAGACTTCCGTATCTTTCCAACAATATATGGCCCATCAGCTAGTTCTTCCCGAGAGAAGTTGACACATCTGCTGAAGTCTATTTCAAAGTTTCCTCTTTAGATTTTCAAAATAGCACTCATTAACTTTTTTTATAATTTTGCTTCTAAAAATCCTACAAAAGACGAAAATAAGCTAAGTACTAAGAAAACATAGAAACATGCAAAGAAAAACATAAGAAAATAAGATAAAACGTCGCATAAATATGGTCATATCACAATAGCTCATCCTATCGCATAACTGCTTTAAATACATACAGATTTTTACATATTTATTTGAGATTGTTGGGTCACATGCTTAATGGTCTCGCCACTGCATATTTTGTCTATGTCAACAGAGTGGTTGTGAGGCAATTAGACTCTGTCAAAACTACCATCCAAGAAAATGCTTGAAAGAGTTGAGCCTGAAGAGATACAAAACCTATATGAGACGTCCCTAACATGTTGCAGAAGCAAATTTGACGACGAGAGAGATGCGAAATGGTTTACAACCAAATAGTTTTAGTAAGCTTGGATTTTGTCACATATATATATATATATATATAGTTTCTGCAGATTTCTTTTTGTCTTGGAGCCGACGTAAACCTCGTCTGCAGTCAATCACAAGTCCCTCCTTCCATGGTTGGAAGTTTTTGTTTCAAAGTTCACCGGTTTCGTTTACGTTTAGAGAGTCTGTTTTGTACATGTGCCAGCAGAAGACAATTTTAATCTTTTACATAACTTTATTTGCTAAATTTTCACGAAATCGTTTGTTGAAATTTCTCTTAGCATATAAGTTCAACAATCATATATATTGTTTCCTTCTTCTTTACATTTCAAGAATCATAGATTGCTGACGATACACTGCAGATGAGATATAACCTCTCCCTGGACTTGATCTCTTCTTATTTTTCCGGTCGTCGTTAGAGGAAACGGCTTCTTCCATGAAATAAACATTTTTGGTATCTTAAACCTGCAAAAGATCATAAAAAAAATGTAAACCTTCATATGAATTGTAATAGATAGCCAAGTTTTCATGGGTTTTAATACTTTAGGAGAGCAAAAGGTACCCGGTAAAGTTCTTGTCTTTACAATATTGGCAAAGGATCTCACTGGAGATGTCAAGCATTTGTCTTGAGACCGAGTCTCTGATACTTGTATTTTTCCATTGCCAACCTTCTCTTATTTGAACACAAGCAACAACCATCTCCGTCAGCCGAGCATCTGGAATTCCGACAACGACAACTCCGGCCACCCCTGGATGTTGTAATATAATCGTCTCCACCTACAGATGGAAGAGAAGGAAGTAAGGTATATATACATTTCTTAATTGGATATGTGCGCCGGTTATATATAATTTTTTCGACATGATCACCTCTTCTGGGTAAATGTTCTCTCCTCCGCTCTTGATTCGACCGTTTGCTCGTCCAAGAAGCCACACGTTACCAAAGTCATCAATGGAGCCAATGTCACTTGTGTCGAACCATGCTTCACTGTCGGAAACTGATGCATTTGCCGGACTTCCATGCCAATATCGGAGCATCACATGTGGACCTCTTGTTAAGATCCTCCCCACTTGACCAGGGCCATCCACAGAAATCTTCAGTTCCACATGAGGAGCAGGCTTGCCAACACAAACACCTCTTGCTTGGTGAACTGAATCCAATTTTCTTTCATCAACCGCCCTATGCGGCTGGCCGGAGGTCACAACACTAGGATCATAGAGGGTCATGAAAGTTAAGGAAGAGCATCCCTCCGTCATCCCTAAAAAAAAACAAAATGGTTGTCGGGAACTAATATGAATGCAACGAAATTCGTATACATTATGTATGTGAAGGAACCTAACGGGAGCAAAGAAAGACCTACCATAAGCTGAGAGAAGCTTAGCTTGTGGGAACAATTTGATGGCAGCTCTGGTAAGACCAATTGACAAGGCTCCACCTCCATTCAATATCTTCTTCACACTCTGTATGCCTTTCAGTGTCTCCTTCTCCCTAACAGCTTCCACAACATTGTCTCAGAAAAATTACGGCACAAAAATGAACTCTTATCAAAATTTCCTTTAATGTGTATAAGGAGTTTAATGTTACCTGAATTTGGAAACTAAATCGGCCATCATTGCAGGAACGGTGATCAGAGAAGTCACATTGTGTTGATCTATGGATTGAAGGGCAGATTTAGCCTCAAATTTGGGCATCAAGACATGGCATGCTCCAACCATTAGCATTGCTAGTGCTGATGACAAGCCACCAATGTGACACAATGGAGCAGTATGCAAATAAACCTACAAAAAAACCTGGAAATTAAACATCATAAACTCAAATTCCTTGAGCTAAACCTTGTCTAACCCTGATTTTACGTGAAACCCTAATCAGAACATGCTTAACTAGTTGAGAAATCCTACAAGAAAAAAGGCATACATCATCCTCACCGTAGCCAACGATGGCGATCTTTGCTAGTGACTGCATGATGAAAGCTGAGTGGCTTAGGGTAACTCCCTTTGGCCTTCCAGAGGTTCCTACGTAACAAGAACAAATAAGTAATTAGTTTAGTACTAATGACCAAATGATCTTTTATTTTGATACAACGATATTGAGATAGCTCATACCAGAAGTGAAGCATATGATCACAGCCCCTTGAGGTGCCCATGAGTACTCCAATGGATCACTTCGTACCGAATGGTTTTTAATCGTTGCAGTAGTTAACACTGACATATGAAGAAAAATGCAGAGTGATTAGTACATAAAGCCATATAGTAAATCTAAGAAAGTTTCAAACTTTTTTACCATTCTTCGAATTCGTTAAGAAATCTGAGGAAGGTGAATCCAACGGAACATGCCACTTTAGAAAAGGCATGTCATTAAGTTGACGCTTTGAATACCAGGAGATGCAGCTATCATCTGTCACCAACATCACTGGCCTCATCACCTCCATTGCCAAAATTGCCTCTCCATAGCTCTGCAATTGATGGATAGTTTGGATACAAGCACAACAAATGTCGGGTTACATTTGGGTTGCTTGGGCGGTAAATTTTCGAAGAGCAATTCGTTGAAATGTCACATAACTCATACGTATTTGACATTTGATAATTTCAAGAGGATAGTAATTCATTGAAATCCGAAATCCAAAATCCATTTTTGAAATCCTTGTTTCTTGGCCTAAGCCAAATTCATTGAAAAACTGGGTCTATGCCCAAATCCAATTAAATCACAAATCCGGGTCTAAACCCAAAAATTAGGGACTCGACCGAAACCCAAAATCTATAAAGTCAAAACGACATAAAAGCATAGTCCATTAAGCCAGGTCATAGCCCAAAACGTCATTTTCGATTTGTTATTGAGAACCTATGTCAATAATAATTTATTAGAATAATTTTTTAAATTCCAGAAATTTACCAAAAACAATATGTAATAAGAAATTATTTCAAATATACCTTTATGCATGCATTATAATTTACAAAACCAAATTCCATTCACTGAACGTCCAATTAGCTCAATCCCAAGTCGTACGCTCCTCTAAAGTTCTCGGAGCAGTATCACCTGTCAAAAGTAACAATCGGGGTTACCATGACCCTCAGGGATAGTAATTCATTGAAATCCGAAATCCAAAATTCATTTTTGAAATCCTTGTTTCTTGGCCTAAGCCAAATTCATTGAAAAACTGGGTCTATGCCCAAATCCAATTAAATCACAAATCCGGGTCTAAACCCAAAAATTAGGGACTCGACCGAAACCCAAAATCTATAAAGTCAAAACGACATAAAAGCATAGTCCATTAAGCCAGGACATAGCCCAAAACGTCATTTTCGATTTGTTATTGAGAACCTATGTCCAATAATAATTTATTAGAATAATTTTTTAAATTCCAGAAATTTACCAAAAACAATATGTAATAAGAAATTATTTCAAATATACCTTTATGCATGCATTATAATTTACAAAACCAAATTCCATTCACTGAACGTCCAATTAGCTCAATCCCAAGTCGTACGCTCCTCTAAAGTTCTCGGAGCAGTATCACCTGTCAAAAGTAACAATCGGGGTTACCATGACCCTCAGGGATAGTAATTCATTGAAATCCGAAATCCAAAATTCATTTTTGAAATCCTTGTTTCTTGGCCTAAGCCAAATTCATTGAAAAACTGGGTCTATGCCCAAATCCAATTAAATCACAAATCCGGGTCTAAACCCAAAAATTAGGGACTCGACCGAAACCCAAAATCTATAAAGTCAAAACGACATAAAAGCATAGTCCATTAAGCCAGGCCATAGCCCAAAACGTCATTTTCGATTTGTTATTGAGAACCTATGTCCAATAATAATTTATTAGAATAATTTTTTAAATTCCAGAAATTTACCAAAAACAATATGTAATAAGAAATTATTTCAAATATACCTTTATGCATGCATTATAATTTACAAAACCAAATTCCATTCACCGAACGTCCAATTAGCTCAATCCCAAGTCGTACGCTCCTCTAAAGTTCTCGGAGCAGTATCACCTGTCAAAAGTAACAATCGGGGTTACCAACGATAATTAAAAACCCGACATTCAGACTCCCTAAACCTCGGGAGGTCCACACGTGTCCCACTAAAAATGCAACCACTTCGGACGCCCAAAACTACCCTTAAACAATGTCCGATTAACCCGAAATCTGCACCAAAAGGTCTGAAACGTCGAAAAGATATTGACACATGCTGCCGTGACCCAAGGACCGGCCCCACGCGCCGGCGGCTCGTCCACACGCCTGCACGCGCGCTAACTCGGCGCTGACTCAGCCGCCAGTTGGCTCCACGTGGCTGCTAGGTGGCCTCCACGTGGCTGCCAGGTGGCCTCCACGAGGCTCCACGTGGCTGTCAGGTGGCCTCCACGAGGCTCCACGTGGCTGCCAGGTGGCCTCCACGAGGCTCCACGTGGCTGCCAGGTGGCCTCCACGAGGCTCCACTTGGCTGCCAGGTGGCCTCCACGTGGTTCCACATGGCTGCCAGGTGGCATGCCAAGTCAGCACCCTAATCGAACCAATCGCCAGATAAGACGACCGCTCCGCCGTGCGCCGCCGTCCACCGTCGCCAGAAATCGCCATTATCGGCCGACCTTGAAACTTTTCTAACTTCTTCAAATCTCAACCGTTTTTCACGAATTAATAGTTTAAACACATCTACTCGAGCCCAGGAACTCGAAACTGAAGTCTAAACTCGAAACCCATACCTGAGTTGGCCGAAAAATAGATCGAAAGGTTCAGTTTTCTCCTTCCTCGGTTCGGTGTTTCCCGTGGCAGTTTCCCTCGACGGTCGGTACGTCCTTGATCGCGGGGAGGAGGAGAAGACGATGGGTTGCACCAAAACGGATGAGGTTTCTTCGAATCAAAGTTCAAAGTCTGGGGTTTTTGGGTTTGGTGTCACGGTTTGGATGAGGATCGCGAAGAGAGAGAGAGAGAGAGAGAGGAAATGAGAAGAATCTGGAGAAGTCTGGATTGAAAATATCTACCCATGGAAAATTACCAAAATGCCCCTGAACATTCTAGACCCACAACTCTCTCATACGAACTCTGTTTCCCGCGTGCCTCCTGTCTACGAACTAGTGAGTTCGAGACCTACGCAACGGTCCCCGAAAAACTGCCAAATGTGTCTCTAACCAAAAAGTGATTTCCGAGCCCCTTATAAAACCAAGGGTAAACTCGTCATTTCCCAAATTTATTTACTAAAATTCACTAATTAAATTTCTGGGTCGTTACATAATTCCCATCCATCTTTTATTGTACATATTAAAACCAAAGTGTAAAAAATTACGACTGGTCAATAGTTACTAGTCTTACAGTCTAATAATATTTTTCTTTAGGATAATACTCGCATTCTATTCTTCGGGTATTCCTCATGCCATCCTTTTGATTTTATCGAATTGTCCTATACATATATCATAATCGAAACCGCTCATTTTCGAAATTATCATTTCAAGATTATTAGAAGATAATAGTGTTACAAAAGATTTGGGAATCTTTGCTACAGCGGTAAATTAGATAACATAGTTAGTTATGCTAGTTGTTAAGGTTATGAGAGTTTGTTAAGGTGTGTGCAAGGCGTGAAAGCGTTTCAGTATTGGAGATATGTATAAATGGAGAGTGCTGTATTAGTCTTGAGAGTTAAGTAATGAGAATCTGATATTGCTCTCAATCTCTCTGTGCTTCTTTCTCACCTTTACTTTCTGCTCTTTGCTTTTCTTGCCTTTACTTTCTGCTCTTCGCTTTTCTTGCATTTCTGCACTAAATCTCAACTCACCATCAATTCCAAGAAAGATCACCTCCACCAAAAAAATTCAACAACATTTGAGATTGTTTAGGCATTCATATGTTTCAAACAAATCAATGTTATTGATAACAATTAAGATCTTCATGGTGAACCGTCTATTTAGTTGATACATATAAATGGTTAAAAAAATCTCCAATTTGGTTTTGAACAATCTTAAATTATGACCGTCACCACCATCATCAACAACGTCAACATCTGGTCTGCTGCTTTGACTTTTTCTTTTTAGGAGGGAAAGGAGAATCTACAAATGACGTGGTCATGGGAAGAAAATGGCAAACATGGTGAGTCAGAAAAACATATGCAAGAAAGTTTGGATCCCAACCGGCTTACACATTTGAATAGGGATGAATTGATAATCCATTGTAATAATGAGATAACTACATTGAAGAGAAATCACGAGTGTCAAGTGCTACATTTGATTGAAGAAAAGTTCAGCCTCAGGAGAGAATTGTTGAGAGGAAGGGGTTCCTCTTTGCCATCAAAGATGAATAAGGAGTTCGACATGTTGAGGAGGAAAATCTGTGAGCTTATTTCTAAATTAGATGATGTTCTTGTGGAAAAGGAGGAAGTGGCTGCAACTGGTAACAGTGATGAAAGTCTAAGCAGTTTGAAAGAAAGACTGGAATCACTCCTTTCAGAAAACCACCAGCTCAGAGAGTTTCTTGCAGATAAGAAAAAGGAAGTTGAGTGCCTTTCACTACAAGTTTCTGAAGCTGCGGAGAACATGTTAGAGCACTCCCTGACAGAAGCAAAGCTGTTAAAAACAACTGCTAATCTTAAATCGGCTGTAGAAGATGCACATATTGAAGCTTTAATTGTTGAAGATACAGTTGCTTGTATTTTCAGGGGAATTGTGGAGCAAATTAAATGCATTTCTGAAGATTCATGCATGGAGAATTGTATTATGCAAGAAATTTACAAAAGTATATTTAAAGAAGCTGCCCAGAATGCTCAACCTGCTAGCCAATATGAATTTGAAGATTTGAATATGGAGCAAACCAGCATGCAAGAACTTTGTGTACTTATATTCACTGAAGCCTTGAAGGATGCTGGGCAGAAACTCAATGACCTGAACGTGAAATATATAGATGAAAAAGAACATCGGGTTTTGCTTGAGATGGAAAAAGTAGAAACAGAAAAACAGTTTGAAGTTGAGGTTGCAAGATTACAGCAAGAAATACACTCTCTGGAAGAAGAAAAGGAACAGTTGGAACAGGATGCAGTAGCAACCTTGGAAAAGGAGAAGGTGCGATATGAACTAGCTCTTAACAATTTAAGGGAGGAGACATGTCGGCAAGAGAAATTGATTTCAGAAAGCATTGAAGAGTCAAATGCAACGAAGCATAAATTAATTCTGTCATTGGAGCAAATTGAAAGACATAAGACAGACATATGCAAGTTAGATCAGAAGCTTGAACTAGCAGTGAAAGAGTTAAGGGAAGTTAATGAAGAGAAAAGGATGCTTATTGATGTTAACCAAGAGAAGCAGAATGTTCTATCTTTGTTTGAAGCAAAAGAAAAGGAGCTCAATGAGCAATTGAAATCAACCGCTGTCTATATGCGTGGACTGTTGAAAACTTTTACCGATTTTGAATGTAGAGTAACACAAGATATATCAGGGAAATTTTTGAGGTACTTGCTTAGTTATGTGATCTTTTATTGCTTTACTTGTAAATGCCTTTTGTGCTCTAGTTCTGTTTACAGAACTTGTTCCACATGATTTTTGACACTTATGATGTTTTGTTAATCTAAAAGGATGTATTTCTACATTTGAAACCCGCACATGGGTGCATATATGATGTTAAATGATTTTTTATTTTCCAAATGCCTGGAAAGAGGTGGGTGCAAGGGCAGAAATGTTATGTATCGGAGCAACTTTAGTTAACCTGTAAATTTAGCCTCGTAAGTTGTCTCAGTTTCTAGGGTGTAATGACTCTTTGAGAAAACACCTTTAGTAAATGTTAATGGGATTGCTTGTATATAATTGTTTAATTCATTATTGAGCTAATAAGCCTGTGGCTTTGTTTCCAGGTTGAAGAGTTCCAATTCTCAGTTGCATTTTCTTAAACAAAAAGCTAATGTAATTGTAAGAAGAGGATTGCTGTACCAGCAGAGATTTGAAAAGAAATGTTCTGACCTTGAAAAGGCTGAAGCTGAGGTATGTAAGTCAGAGATGGGTCATATGCATTGATGTAGTCCCGCTTGATGTTTTAGTCTCAAATTATATTTCATGCTATAGAACCCATGAATTGAATTGATGATTGCGTGTACTTGTGTGAGAAGCAAGTTTCAGGCGCATTTGTTGGATGACTTGTGTATGTTATTGCAAGTTACATTCCGTTACTGATCCTTCTGTTTCACAGTGTTACAGCTCTAGTCTTGTATTAGTAGTGTTATTTGTAAACACGAGAGCTATCACTTGGTCACTTTTTCAAATAATTCTCTTACTCATGAAGAGACTTTTTGGAAACATGTATTTGTGGCTGTGGGGACACTGATACTGAATCTGTTGGGTTCATAACTGTAGTGTAAAGATTCACCATTGCATTAATTGGAAAAGAAGTTTAAATCTCTTCCTCATTGGCATCTATCTATGCAATGCAAGAAAAAGGAATTTATTTTTCAACATATGAATTTAGATTGCAAATCAAATTTTGTAGTTTTGATGCTCTAGATTATTGAAGTATATAAAAAATATTGATTTGTTTATTTGATCATATACAACTGCAGAAATAAGCTTGTTATTTTGTAGCATATGTGATGAAGTATATATCATTGAATTACAGGTCGATCTTTTGGGGGATGAGGTGGACACTCTATTGAGCCTCGTTGAAAAAATATACATTGGCCTTGATCATTATTCACCAATATTGCAGCATTATCCTGGAGTAAGATGCTTTCTTCCATCCATTCGTCATGTAGCTCTGTATTCCTTTTTATTTTCTAAATTTTAGGGGTACCTGTGTGCAACAAAGTGTTGACGTCGAAACAAAACACAGGTTTCGTTCATTAAGTGTGCACGCCCTTTAATAGGTTTTTGGTCAGGTTGATCTAGTGTGGTGAATGCTGATGTATAGAATCAATATCTGTATATTAATCCAGCTTTTCTTTTGCATTTACAGATAACTGAAATCTTGAAGCTGATAAAAAGAGAATTAATTAAGTGGAGAGAAACTAAAGCACCTCGTGTTGGTGTACGTATAGGCTGTCCACTTGGCACTCAAGGTGGCAGTGAGGTGGCCTAGCTGATGTGAAGGGAGATTCTAACCCAATTCTGCAAGTATTGTGTGTGTATGTGCACTTTACTTGATAGCCAAGGATTTCTAGAAGATAATTAGACAAGTGGAAGGTTGTAATTGGATGAATGACATCATAGTGTCATCACCGTGTAACTGAATTGTGTGTGTGTGTGTATGTAAGCCTAATCGAAAATGAGAATCAATCAATGAAAATAGCTCAGTCATAGCTGAGTGCACAATTCTCAGAAATTCATTCAAGCAAAATATCAAACAATTATCATATATAGTGCAACAAGTATCATAGTGCTTATCACTCAAATTTGAAATTACAATCATCATCCGTTCTCATTTCAATCTGTAAAGAAGTAAAAGAAGATCCCTAGACAAGTCCTAGACCATCGTCTGCAGCTACAAGTTCGATAGTGAGGAAATCGTACCTGTGGAGGTTGAGTTCGTGGCGCGTCCTGATCTTCCAAAGCCGCGTCCTTGGCGCGTTCCTGAAGACCCTGATACACCAACAGCTTGATCTACCCTTTTGACGTGGTAAGGTTCCATTTTAATGGTTTCATCTCTGTAACATGATGTGCTAATTACTAACACACAATTTAATATCGTGCAAAAATTGTAGCAGTATAGGATAAGTAAGGATCGTTCTACGCTAGGGATTAGGGGCTTGCTAACTAACATGAAGGGAAAAAGAAAAGACAACTAAATAAAGTGATTAATTGGGGGGAGAATTGTGAGTCTTGGATTTAATCTGACGAAACTAATGCAAATGTAATGAAATCTAAGGTAAGGTTGATATGGTGAGAAACTAGCTAAAGGATCAATCTCCACACACCAAACATATGCTCATGAATGAATTTCCAGAAATTTCTTTACAAACTAGTGAATGA
Organism: Oemleria cerasiformis; assembly: GCA_037349345.1. Lineage (NCBI taxonomy): Eukaryota > Viridiplantae > Streptophyta > Magnoliopsida > Rosales > Rosaceae > Oemleria > Oemleria cerasiformis. The sequence continues at coordinate 7,100,725 of JAZGTL010000015.1, read as the reverse complement.
CAATGTCAAGAACTAATTATGAAGGACAATAATTAATCTTATTATTTTCCCCGAGTCTATTGATTTAAACTTCGAGTCGCTTTCAAACCATTCTCTTCATGTCATCTAATCATGAAGCGCAAGTTAAATGAACACCTAGAGATCATTAAGCTCTACGGAAAATTCAGACATTATCTAAGCAAACACAAGTATGAACCGCATTTTAGTTGAACCGAGGTTTTACTTAACATACCAAAGTCCATTGATAATTGCTACTTATAAATATAGGATCATAACTATGAGATGAAATTCTCTTATATTCTAGCATCAAATCTCAGCATGCTTACTAAGTTTCTGACCTAACAAACTTATAAGAATAAGTTCTCAATCGAAAGGTTAAGCAAAACACAGCCACCAATAAGCAAAGAAATTCTGAATTTAATCAATCCATTGAACACATGTTTGAGGCTTTGAAATCACCCCTAGCTACAAAGAGAATTAGCTATACATATCCATTATGTTTGAACTACTATACATAATCAAATATGAAACTAAAATATGAAAAGAAGAGATAGAGAGACGTATGACAGTCACGGTCACGGTTGGAGCGGTGTTAGGAGATGGATGTGGTCGTTGCCTTGGCTAGGAAGTGAGGGAGGTTTCTGCGTGCCTTGGTTGCTGCAATGTGAGGAAGAGAGGGAGACGTTGCTGGCTGGGTTGCTGCAAAGTGTAGCTGCGTGGTCTCCAAGGTGAAGAGGTGAGCGAGAGTTTCCTCCCTTCCCTATTGCGTTCGCTGCCAATTGTGGGAAGAGAGTGTTTTTCTGCTCTTGTTGGCTGCGTTGTCTCAATGGTGAATCAGCGAGAGAGAGAGGTTTTTCCCTTGTGTACGCTCATGTGTGCGTGTTAATTCGCTGAATGATGGAGAAAGACGTTACTGCAGAATTGAGGTGAGCGAGATAAGTTTTTTGCTGGCTGAGTTACTACCCAATAAAATCATGGAGAGCAAGAGACGCTTCCGTTTTGTGTACGTTCTCTGATTAAAATGCTTCTTCCCATAACCCTCACAAACTAGGTCTCTAGTTGTTCAAGTTCGATAAGGATTAGAAAATTTGAAATAGAAGGAATGCTGAATTCCCGGGCAGCCTGACCTTGCTGTACTAAAACGGCCATAACTCTTTCTAGAAAATTCCAATTCACAAACCGTAAATTCTCTAGAAACTAGACTTCCGTATCTTTCCAACAATATATGGCCCATCAGCTAGTTCTTCCCGAGAGAAGTTGACACATCTGCTGAAGTCTGTTTCAAAGTTTCCTCTTTAGATTTTCAAAATAGCACTCATTAACTCTTTTTTGTAATTTTGCTTCCTAAAATCCTACAAAAGACGACAATAAGCTAAGTACTAAGAAAACATAGAAACATGCAAAGAAAAACATAAGAAAACAAGATAAAACGTCGCATAAATATGGTCTTATCACAATAGCTCATCCTATCGCATAACTGCTTTAAATACATACAGATTTTTACATATTTATTTGAGATTGTTGGGTCACATGCTTAATGGTCTCGCCACTGCATATTTTGTCTATGTCAACAGAGTGGTTGTGAGGCAATTAGACTCTGTTAAAACTACCATCCAAGAAAATGCTTGAAAGAGTTGAGCCTGAAGAGATACAAAACCTATATGAGACGTCCCTAACATGTTGCAGAAGCAAATTTGACGACGAGAGAGATGCGAAATGGTTTACAACCAAATAGTTTTAGTAAGCTTGGTTTTTGTCACATATATATATATATATAGTTTCTGCAGATTTCTTTTTATCTTGGAGCCAACGTAAACCTCGTCTGCAGTCAATCACAAGTCCCTCCTTCCATGGTTGGAAGTTTTTGTTTCAAAGTTCACCGGTTTCGTTTACGTTTAGAGAGTCTGTTTTGTACATGTGCCAGCAGAAGACAATTTTAATCTTTTACTTAACTTTATTTGCTAAATTTTCACGAAATCGTTTGTTGAAATTTCTCTTAGCATATAAGTTCAACAATCATATATATTGTTTCCTTCTTCTTTACATTTCAAGAATCATAGATTGCTGACGATACACTGCAGATGAGATATAACCTCTCCCTGGACTTGATCTCTTCTTATTTTTCCGGTCGTCGTTAGAGGAAACGGCTTCTTCCATGAAATAAACATTTTTGGTACCTTAAACCTGCAAAAGATCATAAAGAAAATGTAAACCTTCATATGAATTGTAATAGATAGCCAAGTTTTCATGGGTTTTAATACTTTAGGAGAGCAAAAGGTACCCGGTAAAGTTCTTGTCTTTACAATATTGGCAAAGGATCTCACTGGAGATGTCAAGCATTTGTCTTGAGACCGAGTCTCTGATACTTGTATTTTTCCATTGCCAACCTTCTCTTATTTGAACACAAGCAACAACCATCTCCGTCAGCCGAGCATCTGGAATTCCGACAACGACAACTCCGGCCACCCCTGGATGTTGTAATATAATCGTCTCCACCTACAGATGGAAGAGAAGGAAGTAAGGTATATATACATTTCTTAATTGGATATGTGCGCCGGTTATATATAATTTTTTCGACATGATCACCTCTTCTGGGTAAATGTTCTCCCCTCCGCTCTTGATTCGACCGTTTGCTCGTCCAAGAAGCCACACGTTACCAAAGTCATCAATGGAGCCAATGTCACTTGTGTCGAACCATGCTTCACTGTCGGAAACTGATGCATTTGCCGGACTTCCATGCCAATATCGGAGCATCACATGTGGACCTCTTGTTAAGATCCTCCCCACTTGACCAGGGCCATCCACAGAAATCTTCAGTTCCACATGAGGAGCAGGCTTGCCAACACAAACACCTCTTGCTTGGTGAACTGAATCCAATTTTCTTTCATCAACCGCCCTATGCGGCTGGCCGGAGGTCACAACACTAGGATCATAGAGGGTCATGAAAGTTAAGGAAGAGCATCCCTCCGTCATCCCTAAAAAAAAACAAAATGGTTGTCGGGAACTAATATGAATGCAACGAAATTCGTATACATTATGTATGTGAAGGAACCTAACGGGAGCAAAGAAAGACCTACCATAAGCTGAGAGAAGCTTAGCTTGTGGGAACAATTTGATGGCAGCTCTGGTAAGACCAATTGACAAGGCTCCACCTCCATTCAATATCTTCTTCACACTCTGTATGCCTTTCAGTGTCTCCTTCTCCCTAACAGCTTCCACAACATTGTCTCAGAAAAATTACGGCACAAAAATGAACTCTTATCAAAATTTCCTTTAATGTGTATAAGGAGTTTAATGTTACCTGAATTTGGAAACTAAATCGGCCATCATTGCAGGAACGGTGATCAGAGAAGTCACATTGTGTTGATCTATGGATTGAAGGGCAGATTTAGCCTCAAATTTGGGCATCAAGACATGGCATGCTCCAACCATTAGCATTGCTAGTGCTGATGACAAGCCACCAATGTGACACAATGGAGCAGTATGCAAATAAACCTACAAAAAAACCTGGAAATTAAACATCATAAACTCAAATTCCTTGAGCTAAACCTTGTCTAACCCTGATTTTACGTGAAACCCTAATCAGAACATGCTTAACTAGTTGAGAAATCCTAAAAGAAAAAAGGCATACATCATCCTCACCGTAGCCAACGATGGCGATCTTTGCTAGTGACTGCATGATGAAAGCTGAGTGGCTTAGGGTAACTCCCTTTGGCCTTCCAGAGGTTCCTACGTAACAAGAACAAATAAGTAATTAGTTTAGTACTAATGACCAAATGATCTTTTATTTTGATACAACGATATTGAGATAGCTCATACCAGAAGTGAAGCATATGATCACAGCCCCTTGAGGTGCCCATGAGTACTCCAATGGATCACTTCGTACCGAATGGTTTTTAATCGTTGCAGTAGTTAACACTGACATATGAAGAAAAATGCAGAGTGATTAGTACATAAAGCCATATAGTAAATCTAAGAAAGTTTCAAACTTTTTTACCATTCTTCGAATTCGTTAAGAAATCTGAGGAAGGTGAATCCAACGGAACATGCCACTTTAGAAAAGGCATGTCATTAAGTTGACGCTTTGAATACCAGGAGATGCAGCTATCATCTGTCACCAACATCACTGGCCTCATCACCTCCATTGCCAAAATTGCCTCTCCATAGCTCTGCAATTGATGGATAGTTTGGATACAAGCACAACAAATGTCGGGTTACATTTGGGTTGCTTGGGCGGTAAATTTTCGAAGAGCAATTCGTTGAAATGTCACATAACTCATACGTATTTGACATTTGATAATTTCAAGAGGGATGTCATTTCTTGTTAACACTTGAAATGTCACTTGATTCTAACGTCGTCAAAATTTTCATCTTAAAAATCGCAGCATGTGACCCTTTCTCATGGGTTACTTTAGACTCAATGACAAAAAAAAGCTCTAAAAGGGAGACATTTTTTCTACCATAACACGTGACACGTGTAAAAATGACGTGACATTTCAACAAATTACCTATTTCGAAATGTAATTCTGAAATTTACGGTAAGTACCCATCGATAATTGAGAGGAGCAGCTATGGCACCAACAAATGCAATGGCCAGTAACCACTCCAAATACAACTCACTGATCAAAACAAAAACCAATTTTAGTATTTAGAATTTGAGTGCGTTTGAGAAAGCATTTTTGGGGTGTCAAATGAAGGAGAACCTGTTGAAGGCAGCAATGGCGACGACGTCACCGGGCGAGAGGCCTAATTGGAGCAGGCCTCCGGCCAGGTCCATGACACCCTCCACGAATTCCTTGCCGGTCTTTCGGCGGTTTCCGGTGATGGTGACAGCGGAATTGTGGCAGAGGGTTGATAGGAGGGTGAGGCATTGGCAAATGTGAGCCTGTGAGTATTTTCCCATTTTAATGGAGTGCTAATTGGGAATTTCCTGAAGGGTTCTGTTTTTGTGAAGCTCTTCGCAGAGACCCAGCTGCTCTGTGAATTTTGTTTGAAAGAAAGAGCGGGTAGAGAGAGCACACGTCGGAATGTGATTGGAAGGTTGGATTACAAGTTATCCTATCTTGTCCATACACGTGGATAGATGTCATCACTATAATAAGAGATAAATTACTCCTTAATGCATGCATATGAATAATGATATGCAATCATGCTAATGAGAATAGTAAGACGTTGTCGTATTGATTTTCTATACGAGCCATACTGAGTTTGATAATAAAATGGTAACATATTTTGTGGCGGTCTCTTTGGCCAAAATAGGGCATTCATTCTCTAACGCAATGAGCTAGATTCCTTCTTACTGCGTTAAAATAGGCGTGATGTTTCGACCTTTTTAGTGTTCGTTGTCTAAGGGGATTTTCTGTTTAGATATAAAAAAAACGACTTAACTTACATCTATAACGATTTTAAGTCGTTTTATTGGAAAAATATTGAATTTGAGAATAAAAATATAATATATTATCTTAATCAATTGACTTAACTTACATCTGTATCGATCTTATTTCGTGACAACAAGAAAATTTTGTAGTTTGGCAAGTGTAGGACACAATGATGAAACATTTACTTGACACCAATCTACCCACCCTTCTACCAAATGCATTTCTAATTATAAAAAAACAAAAAACATATAATTACTACAATGGTTACTGTTTCTGTCCAAACCTACAGTAAAATTCTTTTTTTTTTCCTTTTTTTTTTTTTTACTTCAGGTTAAAAGAAAGAAAAAGGACAGACCGATGTACATTGTGGCATTTGGTGTGTCTAGAATATTTCATAATGAAGATGGGGATATTTGACCCAAACAAAACAAAATGGGGAAAGCTATTGATTGACACAACACAGAAACTGTGAAGCAGAAGTAACTTAACATCAAAGTTAAGCCCCCAAATTAAAGGAAAAAAATAGCTAAATCCCCACATAATGCTCTACCATTAAATTAAATAATTTATTATATTCAAGTCTACACAAAGAAATTTGTTTAAATTGAATAAAAAGATAAAATTAGGAGCAATAAATTTTTATATATTCTACCCTTCTCATTTTGATAAAATAAAAAATAAAAATAAATGTATCCAACCCTCTCTAAATAAAAAATTATTCACTTTTAATATGAAATTAAGTTAATTTTATAAATCATCCAATCACTTATATTATTATTAATGAAAATACAAGGATAAAGCTAGCCATATCCCCTCACATGCATGATAAAGCAAAACTACAAGCTGCTTTTGGCATCATAGAAGAAAATAAGACTATTCTTGTCAAGCTCTACAAAAATACAAAGCAAAAGCTTCACCAATACATTACAACAAAAGTTGCTTCCAAATTTAATTCCCACCCATCTTTTAGTGTACATATTAGAAACTCTATAAATCAAGATTATTACAGAGTAAAAATAAGAACTTGTCAGTTGTCAATAGTTGCTATTCTTCCAGTACTAATCATGTCATCTTTTTTATTTATTAAATTGTCCAATGCATGTCAAAAAAAAAATTACGCATTTCAAGATATTGAACAATATCAGAGTGCTTTGAGCTCATACCTTATAATTTCAAGATTACACAATAACAACTTGTCTTACGGTCTAATTATATTTAGGCTTTTTACTCAATATGCCCTATGAACATGAACTTTAGTCTCAAAATGGTCCATAAACTCTATTTTGTACCAAGATGCTCCTTTAACTTCTCTTTTTGTCTCAAGTTGCTTCTTTTCCGTCTATTTTCACCATTCACCGTCAACTTAAAAGGTAAACGTGTCACTTTGGCAAGTTTACCCTTTCAAAACCATTATATTCCCTTAGTCTGAAAGACGTCCTTTCAAAACCATTATCTTCCCTCAGTCTGAAAGATAAGCAAAATGAAGGTGATGATCAACCGGTGGAATTCTTTTCAAACCACGCTCTCTCTCTCTCCTCTCTAAAACCAGAGTCGAAACCAGAGCGCAAGAGAACAATGTCTCAACGTGGCCAAGGTAGAGGCCGCCACTCAAACTCGTCCCTCATCTCCGACGCATCGCCGATCCATCGCGGTGGAGGGTATGGAGGTCACGACCGAGGCTGTGACGGGGGTGCTCCACCTTCATTTGTGCCAGAATCAGGTTCAATCGCCCAACTTCCTCGAGGACAAGAAGGCCGATCTGGCGTCGTCGTTACTCCAACGCCGATTCAAGCTCAAGCTCCTCCAGCGCCGGTTCAGACTCATGTGCCGGTTCAGGCCTCATCAAGCTCTGGTCCTCCTCCTCAGGAAAATCTTATGATCGGCGAGATGGAGAAAAAGCTTACATTGACGACACCGCCTCCGGCGTTAACTAAGGCCATTAGGTTTTCAGCGAGGCCTAGATTTGGAAAGCTTGATTAACCGTGTCGTGTTAGAGCCAACCACTTCTCGACGACGAATTATTATTCTTTGGCGGCCATTCTTTTTCTTCTTTGCAAACCCAAACGTGCAACCCTTTGGCCTCGAAACACAAGCTCCCATTTTCCAATTTATAACTATTTCTCGCTTCGATCGAACTGGTCGCTTCTCTCCGAGTCCAAACATGGTGCTGCTGCTTCTCCTTCGAGTCTGATTCGGTTGATTAATTAAATAATAATAATTAGGCTTATTACTTGATATGCACTCAGAACAAGTCATAGAGTCTTAAAATGCACCCAAAACTGAAATTTGCCTCAGTTTGCACCCATAACAGGCATTATGTTACCACTGTTGCACCATCCTTCAATCTCTGTTACTAACACCGTTAAAAGTGCTGATATGGCAATAATATTACAAAATTTGTAGGGGCAATTAAGACTTTCTCTATATTTTATTAAATTTTATATTAAAAATCTTTTTAAAAAAATTAAAACTAATCTAACCTACCTGAAGCCGTCATCCCTAAAGCTCCTCTCCTACCGCAAAAGCACAACCACCATGACTCCGTCGAGGTCGGCTTCACCCGAAACTCCATGGCTTGCCAATGCCTTCTGGGCTCTTCTTCTTCTTCCTTATCTCCAAACCCCAAGCCCAACCTCGAATCCAGTCGAATCCTTCGTTGAATGGATCGTCAAATTCATCGTTGAATCCTTCTGGGCTCTTCTTCTTCTTCCTTCTTCCTTTCCTCCGATTTCGACTTCTTCTCCGACACTGGCCAGGCCAGAAGCCTCGTTTCCTTCAACTAATTCCCAAAATCGTCGTCAATTCCTTATCTCCAAAATCGTCGAGGTCGGCTTCAAAAACCAAGGAGAGTGTACAAAATGATTGATTAACTTGGATTTGATCAAAGTCTTTGGCTTTGGTGTTTTCTTATTAATGGAGTTAAACTTCTCTGATGCTTACATGGCTTTGGAAATTGGAAATTTTTGTGTGTGTGGGGTTCAAATGTATTGCTAAAAAGTTTGGTGTATGGTTGTGTCTTCTTTCCCACGAACTGACTGGCGGAGCTATCTGGGGGCTGGAAGTGTGAAACTGTGAATGGGTTGTGGCGCAGAGAAGATGGAGGTGGAGAGAGGAGGAGAAGGAGCGGAGGAGAGGGATGGAGATATTGGTGGGTGACTGGAGTGGGTTGGGGAAGAAATTTTAGATTAGTTTTAATTTTTTTTTAAATATTTTTAATATAAAATTTAATAAAATATAGAGAATGTCTTAATTGTCTCTACAAATTTTGTAATATTACTGCCACATCAGCACTTTTAACGGTGTTAGTAACAGAGACTGACGTATGGTGCAACGGACGTAACGGAATGCCTGTTCTGAGTGCAAACTGAGGCAAATTTCAGTTTTTTGTGCATTTTAAGACTCGCTGACCTATTCTGGGTGCATATCAAGTAATAAGCCTAATAATTATTATTATTAATATTAAGTAGACGTCATGGCCAAAGGAAGAGAAGTTTTTATTTTATAAGATTTGTTGCTCTTCTTCCTCTCTCTCCCTCTCGTAGTTTCGGAACTAGGCAAAGTTGTAGTCTATTGAAAAGTCAATGACGACGCAGTAAATAAATAAAATAAAATATATAAAAAATTGCTGACTTGTCCAAATTGACAAGCTTACTCTTTAAATTGATGGTGAATGGTAAAAATGGACGGAAAATGGGCAACTTGAGACAAAAAAGGAAGTTCATGGAGCATCCTGATATAAAATCGAGTTTATGAACCATTTTGAGACTAAAGTTCATGTTCATAGGGCATCTTGAGTAAAAGCCTAGTATTCATCTTTAAGATAATACTTGCATTCTATTCTTCGGATACTCCCTATGCTATACTTTTGATTTATCGAATTGTCTTTATACTTAAATTGTATTCGAAAATGTTCATTTTTAAAACCGTTCATTTTCGAAATCATCATTTCAAGATCACCTCGACAAAAAGAAGTTCAACAAGATTTGAGATCGTTTATTCATTCATATGTATCATACAAATCAATAGTAACTATAACAATTAAAATCTTCATGGTGAACCATCTATTTAGTTGATACATATGAATGACTAAAAGATCTCTAATTTGATTGATTTTTTGCATAAATGATTTTGAAATGATAATGATTTAGTAATTAAAATATTCGATTATAATATATGCATAAGGATACTTTGATAAATTGAAATAATGGTACGAGAGGTACCTCGAGATAAAAATAATAAGATCTTGAAAATGGATATATTGAAATTAAATAACATGTGAAATAATAACAAATACTCAAATGTTAGGTTGATGTGTGAGTTTATTAATGGGTACTAATGGTTGAAGACAAAAAAGCAAGCGGCGATTATTGTATCGATGGAGTCAATATATAGACTTCTTGTGAGTCCTATATTTACTAAAATTGTAGAAGAGAGTCACTGCTCGCTCCTCACTGGTCTCCGACAAGCGACAACAAGCACACAGTTTTCGCAATTCGGACCAAAAAAAAAGAAGAAAGATTACGCATTTCAAGAAATTCAACAGTATCAGAGTGATTCCAGCTCGTACCTTATAAAACCTGGACGAGAGACCGAGGCCAAAAAGGGAGAAATGGCGTTTCCCGTGGAAATTGGCATCGCGATCGCGGTGTTTTTGATGGCGGTGGCGATGGAATCGGACGGACGAGAGCTTCGGCCGTCGGATCACGGACTGGTGTACCAGGACTCGCCGCCTCCGAGCGCGAAGTCGCCCAAGGAAATGAAGTCGTTCTTCGTCGGGGGAGGAGGACGAGGAGGAGGAGAGAAATCGCCGCCGGCGTCGGACACGGCATTGCCGAAGGCGATGAACTCGACCGACGCGTCGTGGTGGAACGGCGTCGTAGCACGCAGCGGCGGCGGTGGGCATAGAGATCACGTGAGGGACGTGTTGCTGGTGGCTAGCTTGCTGTGTGGGATTACAGGTGTCGTTCTGTTTGTGGCCTCTGCTTTTGTTTACCTCTTAAGGTACCGAAAGCATAAAGCTTTACCGCCATCACCACCAGCACCATTACCATTACCATCACCATCACCATCATCATGAGATTCATGAGGCAATTCTGCCCTTCTTAGTTATTTATTTATTTTAATTTAATTTTTATCTTTCGTGCGTGCCATGTAAATAAGCTTAAGAGGCAGATGGTAGAGGATGCAGAGCTACATTTTTCTTTTTTGAGCCATTTACTAATTACTTTTGTTTTTTCCTATCTCGGTTTGATCATTTGGGAAGCATTCTCTGTTCTAGAGAGAATTTATTAATTGGATTTAGCCCGATTCCGATTATGGTAAACTTCGGCTAATTGGATTTTCATGGAAATGAAAATGGCATTTGGTCTTTCGTTTGATACACGTGAATTAGATAAATTGATGAAGACAGTCCTATTCAGAATCGACCCATTACATACATAGTGGTTGGCTTCTACTACTTCTGGTTGACAATGCCGAGAGAAGCTTTCAATTTTCCTAAAAACCAAAAGCAAAACTTTCAAGGTTTTAATTCCATAGCTACATATGGGTAGGTGATCGTTCCATGCTTTTATTTGCTATTACATTTGGTCACCATATAATAGAATTGGGAGATTTCAAAGTGTAGTTAGATTCTCGATGTATATAATTTTGTGTTTATTTTTCTTACACATCCATCCCATTATATGCAAGTCTCTGTCGGGTCTATGTTATCCGGTGCGATCTTATGATTAGAAGATGTAAATGGAATGGACGGACATCGTCGGCTGGTGTGGTCTTAAATCCAGCTCACACGGTTGACTTGAGTTTGCTTCTGGACCACTGCATATTGAATCAAAGACCACAGCATATATAATAACCTGGCATCAACATGACGATGATGATAAATGATGATGGGGTCCTTTGCACAGAAAATGATAATTATGAAGAATCATAAAAGCATGGTTAATTCCTTAATTGCGTTGGATCTTTGCAAAGGAATTGAATTGGATTCAATTCTCCTTTTTCTTATCTCAACCATACACAATTCATGTATTTAATTGGAACAATGGAAATCATGAACTGGATAAGTCGAGAATCGATCATTGTGGGACCCACAAGTTGAGAATCAATAGTCGTAGGACCGACCGACATTTTGATTCCATGTGTCAAAATTAATAAACGACTAAATGCATTAACGGAGAATAACCGAAATAATTTCAATACGTATTATGAATCAACACAATTCCAATTCTCATTTCTAGTAAGTAAACAAATCATTCTTCCCTTTTCTTTACAAGTATCACAAAAAGATAAAGAGAGTAAAACCCTACTACATGTTTGCTTTGTTCTAGAGATATAAGACTAGAAGAAAACACAGGCAGTGTGGATTAAGCAAAACCAAAGTGAATATGGGGGGGCTTATGCTCTGGGTTTTTGTCAAACAATTCAGCAGCAAGAGAGACAACTGAATCAATTCCTATAAACAAATACAAAAGAACGGAGGCAAGTGCACGGTGCCATTCCATACAAGGAAATGAAGGACCCAACCAAAATTACAGAGGCTTATTGAATAAAATACGAAGAATAATTAAATTATATACCTATTGCTCAAGAGGCATCCACTCTAGTTCTAAATCAAGTTCTCCACACTCCACATTCTGGAGCTTGATTGACAGCTCCTGTTTTACCTTCCCATCAACAATGTTAACTGTGCTATCGCCAATGAGAGCATTGTCGTGCGACTTCAGCCATTTCCCAATTTGCATGTTCCCAAACATTCCTGCATCCCCAAATGCCATTGCAGATGTTATCAAGGGCTGAAGATCAATCTCTGCTTCTCCCATTATGTCATCAGCTGAGAACGTGTCATGATCAAACACTTGCTGCAATGTCACAAGCAGAAACATTTGGTAACCCCTACCAAGTACAAAGCAGTCATATGCATGGACAATGAGAACAAAATATCATGGAAACCAGTACTAATGTTATATAAGTGAACACAAAAGAATCTAAGGCACTATCTACAAGAAACACGCGTTAAAATTGCAGTGCATACTGGCTACGAGCCTACGACCCTCATAGCTTAGCTGATCACCAAGTAATGATTGGGCATATAAACTTCTCCTAGTCCCGCTAACAAACAGGCTCCTATGCATATTTTCTACTGATCATTTGAGAAACCATGAGGTGCCCTTTACAGTGGGTGAAATTTTCAATATCATCAACACAAAATTTTGTCACAAACTTCTCATTTAACATAGGTTTAGAGGGGGCTGATGTGGACTGTTCCGGTGATTATGGAAGAATGAGAACATCAATGGCAGTGTGAAATGTAACATATAGACCACTATACACGTACAAAGAAAATGCACAGTGAAATGTAACATAAAATTTACCAAAAAATTATGTCACGTCAGTATCATATGAATTTGCTTATTTTTCAGATATAATAGAATAAAGAATGAGTTATATAAAGATTAAGGGGGAAAAGGCATAGATATGCATACCAACTGTAAGGGCCCATATCGCTGAGGAACAGACAGCATGAGTTCCTCATTCCAGACTGGATTCAAGTTACTCTTTACTACAGTGGTCTGAAGAGTCTATGTCATCACCAAAGTTGTCATCGTCAAAGAAAGAAATGTCAGTCTGAAGTACATAGAATCTAACATTATGCAAAAACCATGTAAAGATGAAAAATAAAAATGATTTTATCTCCCTCCCATCCCTCCCGACCCTGTTTCTCTCCATAATTTCTCTCTTTGGGGACATTTTGGATGTTTGACACGAAGCTCAAATCAACAGGATGTAACATTTGGAGCTCGAAGTAAATTTGATAAAACTTCTTCATGAATGTGCATAAAGTGGAATAAGTAGCTTCAATACCAAAGAAAAAGCAAAAGTGAAAGAAGTACTAACCTGTTGCCCAAGAGTCAGGATGACATAAGGATCACTTGTCATCATATCTCGAATAGCTAAATTCGTGCCTCTAATCACCTTTACCTTCAATAATCCAATAAATTCTACCATACCTTCCTGCAACCATTTTCAAAATATGGGACCAAAGTTATATGGATACAAAAACATCATGTCCTAATTATGTTGTTACCAAAAATAAATATGGACAACTACATGTATTGTTGAACAAGTTTACATTCCACTCCCAACTTATAAGAACTTTCGCCTTAATTCTGGAAAAACATAAATGAAAGGCAGACATAAGGTCTGACTATACTTACCGTCTTTTGTGAAGAATTTGAACGAAAACTATCAATAATCTTTCTAGAGAAACTACTTGATTGGAGGGAGTTTTGGAGAGAGTTCTGGACAGAGTTCTTTCTAGAAGGACCTGAGTTAATCCGCAAGCTTGGTTTCAGAAATTCTTGAGCCTCATACTTTGACCTACATGAATAGGTAACTAATTTAAAAATCTCAAAAATGACCCAGCAATTGATTCTGCATAGTTGTAGATTCTAAAATTCTATATCATAACTAACCGGATGAATTTTGACCGCTCTTCATGACCGGCATCTGGTCCAGGCTTTGCATATCCATTAGGAATAAAAGCCTCATAAATTGAATTAGCAGAAGAGTTTCCTCCAACTTCTACCATTGCATCAATTTCATCATCAGACCATTCATCCAGAGTCACGGACAAAACCTGAACATTTAAATTCCTCTCGTTTATGAAGATATATAATTATACTAATTAATATGGATGGAGACATACATCAGCATATAAATAACACAAAGTAATAATGAATATCAATCAATTAAGCAACATTTGACTGATCCACGTGCAATAGTTCTACTGTGGGTGTCACCCTAAAAAAAAGGAAGGAAGAAGGCAAGCCGAAAAATAAAAAGATTTTTTGGTAAAATCCTTGGGATTCTACTCAAACAGCCAAGGATGAAAGTTCATGTCAATGATTAAATGAAATTCTTTGATGCAAGCAAATGGGAGCAATCAGTTGTTCTCGTCGTCGAGTTGCATGTTCCCTTTTGGTCAGAAGATTTTGTCTCGCTAATATTAATCATGCTTATATTTGTTTCTTTAAATTTAGTTACATTACAATCCTGCAACCAAAATTCCAGATTATAAGTATCTTGGTGCAATAAAATGAGGATTTGACTAAATCTTTATTCAGGGCCAAAAGGCCAGACATGTACAACAATACGTCATATCTTACCTTTGTTCATGGCAAAGCTCTGGTAGTAATAAAACGGCAGGTAGAACATACAGGTTGCTATCAGCCTATCTCTAATTAGTCATATGTCATGTTTTCTACTGGAAAATTGTTTCCATTATAAAATGATTAAAAAAAGAAAATTGAACTGTAGGCATTCAAGAGAAGTTACCTTTGATATATGAGTACCAAGACTCCTGTGCACACCACAACACTTTAAGCATATAAAAACTCCGATATTTGCTGACCTGCAAATGCATTTACCAACAGATTCCTTAATATTTTAGTAGTTAAAAGGATAAGGGAAGGAAAGTAAACTATCCTAAGACTTTATTTTCACTTTTCCTGAAATACAGGTATTGCAATTTTGGATGTCAACTAATAGCTTTACACGACCCGCTCATCTTTTAAGTTCTTAAGCGTACATATGAAACAAGCATGCCTCAAACACTGTTATGACTTAGTGCCTCAATAAACACTGAGACAAAGTGCATATACATTCTCAGGGAATCCATTTGAGAAAACTTACGCCCATTTAGGATCTGGAGCACCACAATCAGCACAGTTGCGATTATCTTTTTGCAGCAATAAATCTTTTAATCTTCTTTTACCTGTATAGCAGCATCCATGTCAATAACTTTCTAGACTAAGGTAATAAACTTAAAGACATTTTTTTTTGTGCCAGATATATACACATATAGAGGTGCATACATTAAGGTTCAAGACACCATAACAATAAAAATTGTAAATTCGAGTGAATGACACACGCACACACAATGGAAAGTACTGAAAATAATCTTTCTTTCTGTTTTCACCAGAGTATTAGTCTTTTTACCTGAGGCAGGCCTCCCAGGTTCCATCGGACGGTGATTCATTGCTCTTCTAGTAACCAAAAATCATCCAATGATTGAAGCCTCTTCTTTTCAAGCTGTCAAGGACAAAATGATCTGGAAAGGGCAAATAACAACTTATCTGAGCAAAAATGACTCTGAAAACAAAGCAACTACACCCAATACCACCCAAATGACAGCCTCAAAAATTTGAGCTTATTAGCATAAAGTCTTTTGAAAAAGATAAAAGGAAGATAATATTATGTAGCTCACATTAAGCAAATCATCCTGCATATGTGAGTGAAAATTATTACGAAAAAATGAAAATTCCAATACCACTGAGAAGAATATGCAATAACCATTGATGGGCTTTCAATAATATTCGAAGTTGAACACAATCCAATATCGAAACATCGACATTAAAATTAAACTGAACCTATTGGATATAGTTCAAAAATACAATCTCTATAGCTTCGCTAAAAAAACTTAACAAATGGATAAAATATGTGGAGAATTCATTTTTGGTCACGTAATTTGAAGTGGAAATTCTTGGTCTCTCAGGCTCCAAATGACGAAATCTCCAATCAAACGCAATAAAATCAAATTAATGATGACGAAAACAAAACTGAATTCAACAATGGAGGAAGATTGATTGTGCATAATGGGTTCATTGAAAAACTGATTGAAACGGCAATTAAAACTATAGGATTGGTCCAAATCAAAGGTTCCAAAGCCATCTAAAGCCTGATATCATTCACACAGGACCCAGAATTGAAGAAACCAATAACCCAAATAAATTTTTTCTCAAAAGAAAAAAAAAACTAACCTGACAATAATAAAATTATGAGATTAAGTGAAAGATCTACGAGAGAGGTAGCAATTTACCAGTGAATTGAGGATATCAAAAATGCCCTTTATAGAATGATTCTTCAGAGAAAGAAAGCAACAGAGGGAGGGAGAGCCAGAGAGAGAGGAGGAGAAGGATATGATTGTTTGATATAACTATGCTTCGGTTTTTTTTTTTTGTTTTTTGTTTTTGTTTTTATATTCCAATGAGGAGGGAATGATTGAAAATAAAAATCATGAAAACTTTCTTGCTATTGATGGGCAGTTAATTTAGTTTATAGTTTGGAAGGACGGCCACGTCAAGCAGTAAAATCGCGGTTATTACTACCAAATTAACTGTTTTTTTTGTTTGAATACTACGAAATTAACTTTTAGCCTAAACTCTACTGCTTTAAACTTCTAACATAAACATTTATCTTCAATTTTTTTAGTCTGGCACACCAACAAATTAGCTAACAAAATAACCCAAAAAAAAAATGTAACAAATTATAGGTTTAATTTTTCACATAAGAAGCGAAATTATGTTTTATTTGTCTCCCATTTTAGATTCAATGATGCTTATTAGCTCTTATTTTTCACATAAGAAGTTTCAGTCCAGTTGGGGGTGATTACTTCATATACACCTTGGGCGGTGATTACTTCATATATGTATTGGGTATCGATTTTGCCTTGACGAGAACTGAACCTGAAACCTCTCATATAACGTGTGATTGTTTGTCTCTCATTTTAGATTGAATGATTCTTATTCAATCCGATTAAGGATTAGAGAACATAAGCCCGATTTTACTGGATTGTATTGCTAGTTAGTACGTAACTATAAAAATTAGGTATGAATTAAAGTGTAAAACTTTTCAAAAATCGAAACTTATTTTCTGTTACGAAAAATAAATTTTTTTCTTTCCTTATTTGCTAACTGCTTATATTGAGTTGGGTGGTTTTTAAATTTGACGTCAATACTAACTTACATTTTTATCATACAATTAATCATTTTAATTCCGTATTTACAAAATTCACAATACAATATCTCAAAGCTTTCGTGATTAATTGAAAGTCAAAGTTTAATTAGGAAAAGAAAGAAAAAAGGGTGTTATGTTGTATGGTTAAATAAATCTATGACGTTTTGTTTGAAGGAATTTTTGAACCGAGTAGCCTCCATTCCAATGTCACAATCTCTGCTTTGAATTGGCATTCCAAATTGAATCCATTGCTTGGACTTTTTTAGATCCAAATCCAATTATCCATGAATGCTGATTTTCTTGTGTTTTTGACTTTTTTTCCGCTCTTTATTTAAGCAAATATAAAGTCAATTTATTTTATTAATAAAATACTAAGTAATACAATTTGAAAAAATATATATTAATAAAATACTTATATAGTATAAAATAAATAAGATAATAATAACGAATAATAAATCTGAATTAAGCACCTTTTGTTATCAATATTAACAAACACAAAGTAATACAATTCGAAAGATATACCGCTTACACACGCAAGTAAATTTGAAATCCTTTTATACCACTATAGTCATATTACTTTAAAAAATATAATTGTTACCCAATAAACTTTGGGGAATTGTTGATAATGCCCTATTTCTGTAAAATTTATCCATCGTTACCCCCTTTCCATTTTTTATCCATTAACAAGAATTAGAAATAGGGTATTTGTACTTTTGGCCCAAGTATAAATAGAAAAGAGGAGAAGCTTAAATCTCACGAAGCCGACGCCCCGGTGGTCAACGATGGAGTCGTCGTCGATTCTTGCCCCCATTTCCCTACGGCATGCGCCTCTGGGTCTAGCAGCAATAGGGAGGTTTCAATTCGCATTATTGGCCATCGCCTACATTTACTTCTCGACAGTTTTCATATTTATAGACAGTTGGTTCGGACTCCTATCATCGCCGGGCTTAATGAACACTGTCGTTTTCATCGGCGTGGCCCTCATGTGCATCTTCAATTACACCGTCTCGGTCTTCAGGGATCTAGGTCGGGTCCCCTCCACGTACATACCCGACGTCGAAGATTCAGATAACCCTATCCACGAAATCAAGCGCAAGGTACCAATTTTCTGTTGTTTGATGTGTTAATGTTGTTTCGTTTCATGAGGAATTAATACCTTTCTCCATTTCTATAAGATTGGATTTGTTATGATTTTTTGCCACAACAATTTTCTGCATATGTTTCAAAATGTGACTGGAATTTTGATTAGCTTTGTTTATAATATCTTTCGTTGGATCAGAGTGTTTTATTCCATTTCCAAAACAAGAAAGTATGGTACCTTATATATTGTAGAAACTAAGGGGAGAGTAATGATGAGAATGATAGATGAGTTTATCGGATGTTCTTTAGATTACTTTAGCTGAGTTGATTTAGAGTCAAGGGAAGGGGAATCAGCAGCACAACATCTTGCTTTCATGTTTTTTCGTAGGCAATTCGTGTAACAGTCATTAAGTCATTTTGCATCCCGTTTTAGTAGAATTTAAAAAACATTGATCACAGATTTTGTTGTTTCAAAGAAATCATGATAACTAAGATGGATTAAAAGTAAAGTTATCATTTGATCGATTGTCAGTGAACTGTTGTTCCTGAAACGGTGAAATTGTTTTGGATGTTAACCTTATTATCAAACAGCCCCCTATGCCAAGGAATTTGTAGATGATGAGCAAGTTGATAACTTTGGACGAATGCTCCAATCTTTAAGTCACCCTTCATTCTCGAGGGTGGAATGTGTGAGTTTTGCATGTTATACCCTTGAGCCTTTGCATACATGAGAGTTTGCTTATCATTTTTCTTTAAATTTTCAAGTCATTTCCGGGCTCTTGCTATTTCCCTTGTGTGTGGCACTGAGCGTTCTTTTAGTTTGGCATATATACCTCATTTTGCAAAACAAGACCACAATTGAGGTTATTAGGAATTAACAAACTATATCATTGTTCTACTCTTGCTAGAAAGCCTGATTTAGATATCTTGACTGTTATTTCATAGAAAAAAATAGTCTATCAGTATATAAAAGTAGGGATTTCAAATTTCAGATTTGAAATTTCATGAATATGAGAATTCTATTTTATTCTATTTTCCTGATCAGCCCGTATTCTATCAATCCTCAAGTATACCTCATATATATACAAGACCCAAAGTATGTGAATTTCTCATAGTTTGTTGCAACAAGAATCTAGAGTTTTTTGCAACAAGAATGTTGTGTTTTACTTTGTATTGTCTCTCCATTTAATGTCATTTTGAGGTATACACATATCAATTTTGTATTAATTGAGCTTTGCATCAATGTTTCCAACCTTCCAGGTGTCTTGTCAGAGAGTTGTTCCACCATGGGTGATTTTAGCATCCACATTACCTCCAGTCTTGTTAGTAAGCTAGCTGAAGATGCTGACAAGTCGAAGCGACTGAAAAGAATGTTGAAGATTAAATTGAAGAGCAACGCGACACTATCTTAATGAGTAATCAATCAAATTGCTGGAATGAACAGCCAACTACAATGCAGAATAGAGAACTAAATTGGCTTGACTGCCTAGTGTAGTTTCAGCTATGTGTTTTTGGTGTTTATGGTTTGACTATAATTGTTTTCATTCAACCTTAGCTATGTGGCAATTTACTTGGTTTGTAATTGGCTTTTATAATGCAAGGTGATTGGTTATAGTCACTTCATGGTGTAAGAAACATAAGGGAAGTACGTGGGAGTATGAAATCAAGTACATTCCATGAGTATTTGGTCATCTCCTCTAATAGTTTTTAAGCAATATATAAGTGGTCTATAACTGCTCGTTAACAGGTTTTAAATCAGTATATAAACGGTATATAACCGGTAGATAACATGTATATAAGTGGTATCTAGTAAAATTGTTGGTTTCTGCAGGGAGATAGGAAAATCTCGGTTCTTTTGAGTATTGTTGGTGCTTTTATGCTTCATGTAGTTGGTGTTTACTGGTGGTATCAAAGTGACGATCTTTTACACCCGTTGGCAATGCTTCCTTCAAAAACCATACCACCTTTCTAGCATGCCATATTCATCATTTTGGTAAATGGTACGTAGACGGTCTTTATTGTTATAAGTACCCTGTGAATAAAACTTTTTTACTGATATATTATATGTGGTGTAGGATGTTAGTATATTATATGGATCTTTTATGGACGTTGGAAATAGGATTACTAAAGGGTTTTCAGTTGTGTTGAAATCCTCAATTTAAAGTTCACGATCACTAGGGTTGGAAATAGGATTACTGGGGTGTAAGCTTTATTAATTATTGCATCTTTTTCCCATACCTTTTTGTGTGGGTTTGAGCAGCCTTTCTTATTCTGTATGAATTCCATGCTTATGTCCTATGTTTGTCCCTTTATTGTTGCTTGTTTTATCCTATGCCACCGCTCTTATGTGTAGCACTTTTGTTGCTTTGAATATGTGGAAAGTTTTCTCTAGGCTTTATTACTTGCAGATCCTATTGTGAGGCAGGTAGCAGTGGCTTTGAAGTGTTTGTTGCTTATGTACTACAAGAATGGAAAAGGCCATAATTATTGTCGGCGGGTGATAATTCTTAGCATTAGAAATTTCTCTAAGCATATATGTATGCAACTATGCAAGTATCTCATAAGTTGGAAAACCTCTCTGAAAGTTGTTATCTTATTTTGAAGGGTCAAATGCTAACCATCACTTGAATATGTTGACTTTCATTTGATGTGAGGATAGAATCATCATCTGAACCAGCACTTGAATCATCACTTGACTCGCCTCTTGACTCATAACTCGAATACACTGTAGCTTGCAATGGATTATAGTTAAAGTTTGATGTGGATGTTGTTGAATTGTTTTGCAGTTTGAATACTTATGTATCGTGGATTTTGGATGATGGACTTGGAGGACGCTAGCAGCAAATTAAGTTATTATATGGAAGGGAAAGGCAATATCATTGCCAGCGATGCAAGCAGAAAATTATGGCCCTCAAACAAATGATTGTTCACAAGCCTCCTTATGTTCTTAGTATCCATTTAAAGCGGTTTAGTGCACATGATCCTGGACAGAAAATTGACATACATGTAAAGTTTAGTCCTACATTGGATTTGTGACGATCATGGAACCGAACCGGCATTGGGAAAACATTGACTTAGTTGCTGCCCTTGAAGTGGAGAAGGCCGACAACCCTAAAATTATGTTCTTATCTTCTCCCAGTCAATTGAACAGCATTGGAAACATCTTAGTAAATTCTTAAAAATTGTCCAGAAGAATGGTTTAGTTGTTTCAGCATCAAAAGTCAAGATATTCCAAACCAAAATTAGATTCCTTGGTTTTGATATATTCCAATCCACAGTCAAACCAATTAACCGTGTCATTGAATTCGCTGATAAATTTCCAGATGAAATTCTAGATAAAAGTCAACTCCAAAGATTTCTCGGATCCCTCAATTATGTCTCTGATTTTTATCAAGATCTGCGAAAACAGTGTAAGCCTTTATTTGATCGTCTCCAGAGCAATCCTCCTGCCTGGACAGTCACTCATACCAACATAGTCAAACAAATCAAAATACATGTCAAGACTCTTCCTTGTCTTGGTATTCCTTCAGCAAATTCTTTCAAAATTGTTGAAACAGATGCTTCTGACGTCGGTTATGGCGGTATTCTCAAACAAAGAACTCCCCAGAGTCAATCAGAACAAATTGTTCGCTTCCATTCCGGTATTTGGAACCAATCCCAAAAAAATTATAGTACTATTAAAAAGGAAATTTTATCTATAGTCTTATGCATCTCAAAATTTCAAGATGATTTGTTAAACCAAAAATTTTTAGTCAGAGTCGATTGCAAAAGCGCCAAGCATGTTATTGAAAAAGATGTTCAAAATGTTGCATCTAAACAAATTTTTGCACGTTGGCAAGCTATTTTGAGTATTTTTTTATTTTGAAATAGAATATTTGAGAGGGAAAGACAATTGTATTCCAGATTTCTTAACTAAAGAATTCTTGCAGAGCAAACATGTCTGACAAGGCTCCAGACAAGCAGTCAACCCGGAGGCTCCCTGCCTCCTTAGCACCAGTCAAACATGAGTCATCCACTCCTTCCTCCCTAGTCCCTTACCCTGGTCATTCACCAATTCCCATCAGAAACCAATACACTGTCCTTGGTTCCACCTTGGGCCAAATCAGGCCTAATTATCAGTCAGCCCTGGTTTCCAGTTATGATCCTTTTCAATCTCTAGTAAAACCCCAGTCAAGCCCAGTCACTTATTCTCCTTCTTCCCCTTATATTCCTAAAGACCCTAGTCACAACCTTTTCTTCGTTGAACAATCCCTTAGTCAACTCAAAACTCCTGAAGACATTGCCAAAAGCATTTTTCCCCCAAATTGGCACTTTGCTCCAATTCACCCCAAAAAGTCAATCAAATTTTACATGGAGATCCTCCTTCATACTGCATCTATTCACCTCAAGCCAATTCATGACAAAAGCAATCCCAGTAACATCCTTTATCATTCAATTTACATTATGAAAGTAGTCAGCCTGTCCCAGTGGAAACGTCCCCCATATGACAGGCAGGATCTCCCCAATTCTGATACCCCCTTCACGTACTTTGATTACATTGATGCTTGGAGTAAGGTTTTTCTCCATCAAACGGAGACTTTCAGTCACTCCTGGTTTATCAACTTCGACAGTAAATTCAAAGGATCATTTCCTAAGTGGTTTTTAAAATGGTGGTCCGACTTTGGACCCATGCTCCGGCTCCTACCGCCGCCCCTCCAAGAAGCAGTCAAATTCTTCACTGAGCGACATTCTTTCAATGAAATAGATCGAGAGTTCCCACTACTTTTGCATTACATGGCCAAGTACAAGGTGTCGTGGATACGTAAGTGGCGTTATGAGATTCACAATGATATTTTGTTCGTCACTTCTCAGTCAAATGGTGGGATAAATTCAACCATGATCGCATCATTTCTCAGGTGCATCAAGAGTTTTCAGTCACAAAGTCACCAGTCAAGAAGGAACTTACAGTCAACCCTTCCAAGCCCATCACCTCTTCTTCCTCCACTCTATCTCTAGATGACAAGTCCCCTGCAGAGTTAAAGGAATTGGCCCAAATGCTTATGATTCGAGCTTCGCAGTTAGGCGTTAAAGGTGATGATTCTGAAGATGATAAATGCCCTTCACAGTCATCCTCTCCTAGCAGTCACAAGTCAACCTATTCCTCCCCCCTGGGAAATCAAGCTGCTACTGATCACCCATCATCCAGTAAACAGTCAAAAGAAAAGAAGAAGATTCTTTGGTCCGACTTTCAAGATAGTCAAGATCCTTACGAGCCTTATGATCTCAATGAGCTCTGAGGCCACTGTCCCAATCTCGTGAAGCTACAGTCAACAAAATCACTATTCACCAACAGTACCAGTCTCGTGATGTTACAGTATTCCGACAACACACTATTCATGAACAGTGTATCCGCGTGCTGCTTCGTCATCTTTCTGACAATTTGGCAACATGCCACAATAAATGCCAAAGTTACTTTCGGTCACAGTATTTTATAATCATTAATGTCATGATGCCTCTGTCTATATAAAGAGAGCTCATTCCCAGTTACAAAGGACTCGAAATTCATTCTCTTTTCACTTCTTAGTTTTCATATATGTTTTGAGATTTCTAAGTTTTCAGAAGACCTCAAGTAAAGCTCTTCTTAGTTATTTCATATGTAAGATTTCAAAGTTTCAAATCAGTAAACAAATTCTATTTCAGTTATTCATGATTTTAAGCATCTTCAATTTACATATCATTTTCTTATTCATATTTATAATTATTTTGCATATCATTTACATTCTCTCATGCTATTTAAATTATTACCTTATTCCTCAATTTCTTGAGATAACTCGTATCTATGCTCTGGACATGCTTGATTTGTGGAATCAATCACACTAGTTACCTGCTTCCCTGCTTCCGTCCCCTTTTGGTATCAAAGCCTTAAGAGTTGAGATCTTATTTCTGTCTAGTTAACTCATCCGCCCAAGTGGCTGGTTATCTCTGTCTATCTTGATTCTGCTAGTATCGTTTATTCTGTTTATTCATATTGACCTCATAATCTATTGTTCTATCTTTTCTCCAAACAGTAGGTCCGGACCCAAACTATAAGTCCCAGGGAGAGGCATGAGCGGGTGGTGCATGAGCGGAGATGAGTGAACAGCAGTAGGTTTTAAGGTAATTATGAATTTCAGATATAAGTGTTGTTAGTTTGATTAAGATATTTAGGATACCTGAAACTTTGGAATTATGAGTAGGCTATTCAAATCTAATTCTTCAACTAGCTCTAGATATAGTATGTCCAATTTAACGAAAATTCCAGATATAGTCAATGAAGAACAAGTAACCTATAATGCTAGTGAAGAAGTAAACTTCCATGACTGGAACATACCCAAAATCCCAACCAGTGAAATTTATAAGAAAAAATGGTCAATTTCCTCATTTAAAAGTGAACATCATGTTAAGACAGTAGAACAAGTTTATGCTTTAAGTAAAGAACATGAAACTTGTCAATTGTTTAATGATGAGTCCTTACGCAAACACAGAAAAGATGGTCATAACTTCTTACATATCGGCTTAGTCCAAGTCGCAGTTAAACCCTTAACAAGATTAGGTCTTAATGCTTCAGTATTATTATGTCTCCGAGATGCAAGATTCACTGATTTTAGTGATAGTACTCTTGGAATGATTGAGTCAAGCATGTGTAATGGACCAATCCACTTTGATTGTTATCCAGATTTCACAATCAGTCTCTCTGATCCCCATGTCTTAAAAGCTTTAACATTAAACATTAAAACCTCAGGATACCATATACTTGAAGGTAGTCAACCCTTAGCCTTAATATTCCGAATTTATTACAAAACAACAGGCACAAACATGAATTTCCAAGCTCTTAATAAAAGCCCAAAAGATCAAACCTTGCTAATACAAAGTAACCAAGGAAACTCAAGAATTCAAGTCCCCCAGACAATTAGTTGGTCGGATGTCAATCTCCCATCTGAATGGTCATTAGTCAATGAAAGTCAGCCGCTTAATATACAACGAAAATTTACAAATTTTGATGACATTCAACAATACTTAGATGGTACAGTAAAAATAAAATTTGATAGTCAACGACCCAGTCTAGTGTCCAACTAAGAGACATCGACGATACTTCCTCTTCTGCAAAAGTTGACCCTTCTAGGCATTCTTTTGCTGGGACTGCCTCTACCATGACTGAGTCCATAAGAGACCATGACATCAACCAAGAATTAAAAAACTCAAAGTTAAAAGGTGTCCAAACTAAGTCTCAAGTCAGCTACGGTACTTATAAAGAACCAACTTCACCAACCCAGTCAGACTTTGAAGTCCATTCTCAATTGTTAACAATGACGAAACCATTTCAAATTAATTGGAAAATCCTAAATCAAGATATAGAGTCAATTAACAATATTGAACGAAGAAATATTTTCCGACAAAGATTTAATTCACAAGAAAAAGAAAATATATTTCAACATTGGGAAAATTTCATGAAACAAACTCAAACTACTATATTTTTCCTCGATTTTATTGATAACCATTATCCAGAAGTTAATAACTTAAAAGTCATTACCCAAGAACATTGGATTAAGCAAGATTCAACCCAAGTAACGTCTAGCCATCCTCCTCCTGAAACAATCATACTTAATGTCAATCAAGCCAAAGTTGTCGCATCACCGTTTAAAGTTGCCACACAGGAAACGGGTCAAGATTTTAAGAAATTAATCGAACAAAACAACTATACAAATCAAAGTCTCATCACTCTAGGAAAACAGTTAGATAAAATTGAAACAAAAATTGATAACTCAGTAATTGAAGAAAAAAACCCTAAACCCAAGCAAGAATCACCTTTACTAACATTCTCTGGCAGTAAAAAAGGATTACCACCCAAACCATCATCGTCCATTATCAAAATAGAACGAATGATAAAAGACTTAACTTTACCTCAATCGAAAGATCCCCATAAAAGTTTACAAGTAATTGACCTTTACAGTCAAGAATCTGAAAGTTCAAGTTCCTATGAGTCTGATTCAAGTAATATCAGTAAAATTGAAAATGCTTTTAAAAACCTTGAATTAAAAAGACTATCTCACAAGATAAACCCAACAAGTTTAACAAAAAATTGATATAATAGGCCAACACCCCCAGACATTCAACATGAAGAAAGAATCTTTCAAAACCAATTCACGGTATCTGCTGATAAACTTTATGAATGGAATATAGATGGTTTATCTGAACAAGAAATATTAAATAAATTACAACATATGACAATGGTTGCCAACAGCTATGCTACCAACCATAACCTCAGTCAACCAGAGATCCTTGATCTCTTCATTATCGGATTTTCCGGCACCCTACGTGCTTGGTGGAAAAAACATCTCACTGAACATTCTAAACAAGAAATTATACATTCAGTCCTTCACGATGAGGAAGGCCTCCCTGTCTTTGATGAAATAATTGGAGCAGGAGTTCCTGATGCAGTTAACACTTTAGTTCTCACGATAATTGAACATTTCATAGGAACCCCAAGTAATGTCACTACAAGAATTCACGATCAACTTAGTAACCTAAGATGTCCAACATTAAGTGACTTTCGGTGGTATAAAGATGTCTTTATATCTAGAGTAATGCTACGAGAAGATAGTAATCAATCATTTTGGAAAGAAAAATTTATTAATGGTCTACCAAATCTATTTGCCCACAAAATTCGGCAAGTCCTCAGTAATGAACAAGGTCACATTAATTATGATAAACTCAACTATGGAAACATAGTAAGTGTCATCCAGAAAGAAGGCCTAAAAATGCGCATTGATATGAAAATAAGTAGGCAAATTAATAATGATAAAAGAAAAGCAAAATATGAACTAGGAAATTTCTGTGAACAATATGGTCTACCTCCTATTCCTCCCTCACGAAAAAATAAACATATTTCTGAAAAGAAACATAAATACAGTAATAAGAAATATTTTAAAACTTACAAACCATATAATAAAAACAAATTCCAAACTGATAATTTTTATGAGAAGCGTAGACCAAGAAAACATTGGCCACACAAGTCAAAAAATTGGATACCCAAAACACGCATAGATAAACAAACAACTAAGTGTTATAAGTGTCAAAAGCCTGGCCATTTTGCTAATAAGTGCCCAGTAAAAAACAAGATTAACCAGTTAAAAATTACTGATGAAGAAAAAGAAGACTTAATACGAGTATTAGAATTACGTTAGAATTACGAAATACTGACTCCAGTGACGAAGTCCTTTCTGATTCCGAATCTAGTAATCATACATCTATTGATGATGAAATGTCCAATTCCCCGGGAATAAAAATAGGTTGTCAAGACACTTGTTGTAAAACAATCAATGTCCTTACTACACAAGAAGAACAAGAAGAGTTACTGATAGATCTAATTGGGAAAATTGAGAACCCAGAATTAAAGTCAGAATACTTAAAAAAGTTAAGGAGAGTCATTATCAGAAATGAACAGGAACAAGATCCAGTTAAAAAACCATTCGGCACAATAAGTCTTACAACAACATTAGAACGCTTTAATAAAGTTAAAAAAGAAGTAACCATCCAATATTTACATTCTGAAGTCAGCAAGATTAAAGAAGATATCAAACAGTTAAAACTTACAAGTCAAGAGTTACGAATTGAAAATCAAGAAATCAAAACTCAGTTAATCAATACTAATAATTTAGAGGCCGAACAATCCTACCATGAAGATGAAAGAGACCGAAGTCATGATAATATTTTAAATCTTATACAACAAATTCATATTAAAAAATGGTATATCACGGTCCGATTGGTCATTCAAGATTTTGAATTAACGACTATTGCCCTAGTTGATTCCGGTGCCGATCTATATATATATATATATATATATATATATATATATATATATATATATATATGTTATCTACTGGTTATATACCGGTTATATACAACGACCTTCCCTTTTTCGCTCTCCTTCATCTTCTTTCCTTTGAATTATTCATGGAATCATACCCCGTCCGTTATTAAGAAGGGTCATTTGGATATTGACACAGGCCTCAAACTAGTAGCTATGAAACTTTTCATTTGACAATCACATTACTCAAGAGTCGTACGAGACCAAAAGTCGTACTTTGACGACGTAGAATCGAAAACTCATTAAGAACAAAAATTTGTTGCACACAGGAAGAATTTCAACTTGCTCTATTCCAACTTGCTATCTTCCCTCTTAATTATTAACTGGAATAATTGTGTTGGTCATCCTCGGTTGCTAGAAGTTCATAAATAGAATTTTTCGCTTGACTTATAATATGTACAAAACTCTCCAAGTAGTTAGGGTAAATGTTTTCTTGGCTAAATTTTACTCTTAAGATATTGGAAAATATATCGTTTATTTGAACAATGTGTACAATTTACTAATGTCAATGAAATCTATTTTCGCATGTGTGGTAGATAATTGGTATTTAACTGGTACATAACCAGTGTATAAGTGGTCTGTAAGCGATATATAAGTGATCTATAACTGCGCTTTGACAGGTTTCAAAACCGGTATATAATCGGTAGATAACGTATATATAAGTGGTCTCTATGTGGCAGATTCCAAGTGAGAACACAAGATATTGTCTCCTACATGTCATTTGAGGTAGGATTTGCAAGGTGATTGGTTGTAGTCACTTCATGGTGTAGGAAACATAAGGGAAGTACGTGGGAGTATGAAATCAAGTATGTTCCATGAGTATTTGGTCATCTCCTGTAATGGTCCATCATTTGTTGCTTTCATAGTAGTGGCATTCGAATCGCATGTGTGGTAAATAACCGGTGTATAAGTGGTTTGTAAGCGATATATAAGTGATCTATAAATGTTCTTCAACAAGTTTTAAATCAGTATATAACCGATATATAACCGGTAGATAAAATATATATAAGTGGTATCTATGTGGTAGATTCCAATTTAAAATTTACGAAACTGTGTAAAATGTGTCATTTGGCTTAGGCATAACAAGGTGATTGGTTGTATTAACTTCAAGTTATAGCACATATATGTAAACTAAGGAGAATAAAAGTAAGTATACAATAACACCTTCGCATGTCTTCCTTCAATATTGGCATAGGCCTCAAACCAGTAGCTATGAAACTTTTCATTTAACAATCACATTACTTAAGAGTCGTTCGGGACCAAGAGTCGTATTGGATGACGTAGAATCGAAGAGTCATTAAGAAATTTCTGCTCCAAGTTAGCAAAGTGAACAAAATTCTAAGCTAATTCAGCAAACACCAAAATCAATAGTCATCTATATCCAGAAGCATAGTGCTTTCACTCAGCAAGAAAAAACCTTGTAGACTGCATCATCCTTGTCTCATCAAATATAAGAAAAAGAAGGCTCAATCATTCATTTCAATAACAAATGTAGGCACATCAAAAATCATCAAAAAGTGATTACTAATTGTGCTTCTACAAAAGCCTAAAACTGTTTTAATTGGCGAATATTCCAGAAAAATTCCACAAGTATGCAATTAGCACACCAAAGCATCCCCTATATTCTATAATAAAGGTAATATATGTCCCACCCAAATGTGGGTATATAAGTAGTTTAATTTCACTTGCTCTTCTTTGGTTTTCTTTCGGATTCATCTATTAGTGCTTCAACATCTTTCCAGAAGAGGCACTCCACCAAAATTCCATCCGTAGTGAACCTGACATATTCCAAAATTGAGTACGCATCACTCTATATGAACGTGTATAATCTATGAGGGTTCATGTTCAAGTCTTGGTGTGTATGTGAGAGAGTGAGAGAGAGAGAGACAGAGAGACCACTTAGTAACACTCTTGGTAAACTGTACGGGTTGATTTTCATAGATAGATTTAGGGTCTGCACTTTCTATCACAAATGTGTACATATCAGAGAACCTGGGAAATTTGGAAGAGACCGCCCATCCATTAATCTGTTCTCTAAAAGTTGTATTCTTGAGAGCAATGATGCTTCTACAACCTGAGAGAACCACAACTTTCAGTACTTAAGGTAAAAAGATAGGAAGTATATGCATGTAAATGAATATGAACAATAAAATTGCAAAGTAGGCCTCAAGTTTATACTTGTAATTATTGCCCCGAGGATAGAGGGTATATATTTGCCCACACACACACTTAGGAGAAAATTAACTTAAAATCAGAAATGGAAAAGTTATTCTTAAACTGCAATAGGGATCCAGGCAGGAAATAACTGCATGCATCTAATCTCCTATCATTATGAGAACATTAGTTCAATTCAATCTACAGCACAATAAAATCGTCTCTCAACATCTACACCACAAGTTTTCTGTGTGAAGGATTATCCACAACTCAGATAAAAGCATGTCATTTGACTCATTCCCAAGGAAATCAAAGCAATTATCAATCAAAAAATAAGATGAATCATATCTGAATAACCAAAGTTCCAGCTAGAAAAGCTGTTGGATTTCGAACTCCAAGGGAAAATCATTCAACTGAAAGTCAAAATGCACTAAGATGTTACTATCAAATGGCAAAATGCAAGCAATTAAGTATTGCTTCCCATCTAATTAGAGCTCACAAAAACCCATGAGATTGCCATATCTTTGCACTGCATTCGTTATGCTTAAAGCTTTATCTTTGCCAACCCCTAATTGCATCCAACATCATCAGGATTAACAATTACTAAATGACACAATTTGGTGTTTAATAATTGCATAACAGGTTTGTGCATTATGAAAATGTATAAGAACGCAGAAGACAGACGGGATGAGTGGATTAACCCTTGAAAAAAAATCATCAGAGGCCTTGGATTTCCTAAATAGCTTCCCAAGATAAAATGGTATTAAGTCACTAATGCATACTCCCCTGAAATATGAAAACATCAGTCAAGAAACCAAAAATAGATCCACCTACAACAGATCAAGAACCACAACTTTGACTCTCAACAATAAGAACTAAGAAGTAATATTTCATTTACCTCGGCTCCTTTTAAATGAATATAAAAATAAACTAGCAATATCTTTCAATTAACTACAAACTAAAGAGATTTAAAACAACACTACTTTCAATTAAGTGAGAAGCAAAGCTAAGAAGCAAATACCCAGGTGCATATGTTGGAAGAATCAATGTCAACACAAACCAATCGGTCACCGCAAGAGCAACACTTGATGCTGCTCAAATCCACATTGGAGCTCCTCACCGCAAGAGAGACTGAGAAACAGAGGAAGTGTGACTGAGACATGAACTCAGGGAGAGTTCGAGAAATACATAAAGCGATTGAGAGATAGAGAGAGTGCGAGAGAGAGTCGAAGAAGAGAAGATAAATCTAGCAGGTAAATGTAATATTACACTAAATGGTTAAATAAACTAACTGCATATATGGAAACGCATAAATTTGGAACACAACAAATTATATTGAAAATAAGATACTAACAATTTGTGATACTCGTTAACCCTTAGCCCCAAAATTGAACAATTAATAACCAAATTATCAAACCCTAAAGCCAAATTGATTGATTAAAAACTCATCAACATATGCTAAACCCTAAAACACACCAGATTGGTTTGCTTAAGACATCGAGGAAGAAATAGGAACGAAGGAAGAGATAAAAGGAAGAATAAAATACATACTTACCCCTCACTTTCGTAGAAGATCGAGATCTGCTCCATAGGGTTATCTCTACAAAGATGAAAATGAATCAAGCGGCATTTTTTCGACGAGGGCGATGGGAGAAAAAGTATACGAGAGCGACGACGTATAGAGAGGGACGATGAAGAGAGACGACGGAGAGAGACGGCGGATAGGGACGACGGAGAAATCGCGAAACTGGTATTTGCTTCTGGTCACTGGTCGCGCTGAAGCTCTCCACAATCGAACCATCGCTCTCTCTCTCTCTCTTCGTTTCCTTTTTTTCCGTTTTCAAGAAAAGTAGCTAAGTGGGTGTTTGGCTTCTATTCTTTTCTATTTATATTGGGCCAAAAGTGTAAATATTCTATTTCTAATTCTTGTTGATAGATAAAAAATGAAAAAGGGGTACCAATGGATAAATTTTACGAAAATGAGGCATTAGTGATAATTACCTATTAACTTTTTAATGAATTCCTTATAAAAAATATAAAATAAAATAAAGCCTATCAAATAATTAATTAGCATTGAAAATGAAAAAGGGATGTGTGGACTTGGTTGGACACACACAATGCCCCTGTACCTGTTGAATTGTACATAAATTCCAACCTGACAGCTGCCTCTCTTGACAAAGTATAATCTTTTCTTATTTTGATGAAAGTTGACACACTCAAATGCTCACATTGAAAATGATTTTGTCCCATTTTCACATATAAACAAGAATTTATATGCTCTATTTTTTTTTTAAAGTGAAAATTATATGCTCTAATGTACAAACATTGTTACCACAGAGAATCAAATGGTGAAAAGAAATATCCGCAAGGATACAACAACGTACTGGATCTGAATATGCCGACTATTTGGTAGTTCTTCAAGCTTTAGTAAATGGGGAAAAATTGCTTTTCAAAGAAAATCTTCTTCCATCTAGGGAGGATACTTGCTTATTCAGTATCGGGCCAACCATAGCAGCTATATCAATTTTAGTAAGATTTTCTATTTAATTTCTCTTTTTTCAGGATTACTTATTTGTATAATTTAAAGACAAAATTAAGAATGCTTTAAAATTTTGCCTTCATTTGGATCATATAAATTTATAAAAAAATATATAAATGGATCGCGTGACCAACATGCGAAGTATTGAACTCGAATAACAAGATTAGCTTAAGTGAAGTATTTAAATTAAAACCTGACCTAAAGGGATGATGTATGATTACATAACTTCCAATTGCATTTAGCCTTTTCCAAGGATGCAGCTCTTTCACTGAAAGTGGGAAACATGCTGATGACCAGCTACAGGGAATAGATAAGGCATGATCAGATACTTGTGGGCTACACTAGGCATCAACTTATAGGATTCCCTTCGGTTCTTAAAAACAAGATTGACAAGTCCAGTAATTTCATTGATTTGTAAAACTATTATTTAAAAAATTAAAAAATTAAAAAAAAAAACCTCTAGGAAGTGGGTTTTATAGGTTTATTCCCTTCAGATTCTTTCTGGAAATAAATAGAAAATGGTGGCCTGAAACATTTGTTTAATGAAGACATTGAAGAGCCTCCATTAAAGAGACATTGAAGAAATTGTAGTAGCAAGTCAAGTTACATAGATGCTATAGAGTTTGAACCAAACTAACCCATTAAATGCAAATATTAACTTCAAATAATTTTTTCAAGGGCGGAGCCACTTTGGAGGACTGGCATGGGATAACTTCCAAAAATGCAAAATTATAAATTGACATTCTTGATTTCCCCTTTCAATTTTTTTTAATGCCATCAAAAAGATAAAAAAAAAGCACTTACACAATATCAAAAACCAAGACAAACATAACCAAATACATATACTACGATCTAGTGACATTTCTCTTTATATGTTATGTGTGAGGTCTCGAATTCGACTTTAGTAAAGGGCGAGGTCGATACATAATGTGTATAATATAATCCTCTCCCGCACAACCACAACTAGGGTTGTTAATTGGTACGAAAAAATTGACCGAAATACCGGATTGAATCGAAACCGTCCCGAAAAATATCGAACCAAAACCAAGAGAACCGAACTGAACCAGAACCGATTTAGTTTCGGTTTCCAATTTTTCAGTACCGACTACTGGTACCGAACCGATTGGTGTAATGCGGCCCATTTGTATTTTGAAGTCTATATGTAGCCCAATGCACTTGGGCTTATTCTCAAATCCATTTCTACATAACCGATCCAAACACTACACCATCTTCACTCTAACCTTCTTTGATAGTATCGATCCAATTCCAAGCACATCACCCTCTTCGATATTATTGATCCAATTCCAAGCCCTCAACCTCATCTCCCTTGTCTCTCCCTAAACCTCAAGTCCTCAATCGCTCTATCTCTCCCTCTTTTCGCCACATAGTGTGAGATTCTGAGAACCAAAATCACGCCTCACCGCCTTCACTCTGTCTCTCACCCTCACGCCTCACCGCCTCACGCATGCACGCCTCACCGCCTTCACTCTCAGCGCCTCACAGCTCCCTCGCACGCCTCACCTCGTGGACGCCTCCATGACTCAGTCGCGTGGATGCCTCAATGACTCCATCGCCTTCTTCGATCCAGTCGCCTCCATGACTCCATCGCCTTCTTCGATCCAATCGCCTCCATGACTCCGTCTCCTTCTTCGATCCAGTCGCATCCATGACTCCGTCTCCTTCTTCGATCCAATCGCCTCCATGACTCTGTCTCCTTCTTCGATCCAATCGCCTCTCTCTCTCAAGTATTCAGTGCCTCTCGATCCAGTCGCCCTTCTCTTGTCTCTCTTCAAGTCTTCAGTCCCTCTCAATCTGGGTTTTGTTATTGCAAGAAATTTGTATCTGGATTTTGTTATTGCAAGAAATTAATATATGGGTCCTCAATTTCTTAGTTGTGATGGTGATCCTATTTATTGGTATTCTTGTGTTTCTACCTTTCTAGTATCAATGGGATCAATTGTATCTACCTTTATGGGTCCTCTTTCTTACTGGGAAAAACCGACTCCGAACCAATACTGATCGGTCCATCCGGTTTTCGGTACAAATCAGGAAAATTGATGGTAGCGGACCGATACCGATATCGGTCATACCATCGGTTCGGTTTCGATTTCGATAAAATAACCAAACCGAATTACAGATTAACAGCCCTAACCACAACCACTCTGGCTTAAGAGCATTCGTTTTTATTTACCTATAAGTGAAAGATTTTAAATTCGACTCCCAAAATGATAATTATATATTTTAAGTTCTTTATCAATATTTCAATAATACTATTATTATCTTATAATTTTTAAGAAATGTGGGCCTAAAGACCCGATCAACAAACAAAAAACACCTAACTACCATAACTCGGCTGAGAAAATCCATGAACATCCTCAAAGAGAGCAGCCTCTCAAGTCTTAATCACCTTGTTCTTCTCACCAAAGATATGTTTCGATATCAGCTTTTGAGTAAGAAGGAATAGTGCGCGGCCAGATTTCCTACTAGAATTAGGAAATCAATTCCTGCGAAGTGATTGCAAGTGATACAGGGTTAGGAAATAGAGGTAGAGGGCCAAATTTTCCATTAGCTACTTAAAGTTAGTGGAACCTCGATACCTATTTTCTTGCTTGTGTGCCAAGAAAATGAGTTAGTGGAACCTTGATACCAGTTTTTTTGCTTGTGTGTCAAGAAAATGGGCACTCAAAGAGAATTTGTGAACACCGGAGGGGTTGAATCTGACACAAAGAGGCAAAAACTGAGCACGGATTCATCCCCTCCCTCTTCACCACCTCCGCCTGTTTACACCAGGCAGAGGCCCTGAGATGAGGAGGGATTGCTCGACTAGTGAACCGCCACGTTTTGGATTTTGGATGACATTCGACATGTCCTAAACCCAAGGTTTACAGAGGAGCAAGTTGATCAGATTCACAAGAGCAAGCAATGGTCTAGGGCTCTTGATGGCTCTAATTACCTTCTGGCTTGGCGGGGCTTAATAACATAGAGGACACTGGTTTTCCCAATGTCACTGTTCAAGCTTTGATGAGAGTCTCTCCTCTGAGAAACTTCTTCCTCATCCCTAAGAATTGTGAGCATTATTGCAAGTCTCCAATTGTTCTTCGGTTCGGGGAGCTCATGAGGAAGATATGGCATGCCCGGAACTTCAAAGGGTATATGAGCCACCAAGAATTCTATCAGGCAGTTGTAGATGGAAGTAGAGATAGAGTGACAGGGTTTCAAAGCATGGGAGGCCAATCTGACCCTGTTGAGTTAATGTCATGGCTCCTTGAGAGTTGAGACAATGCATGAAGATCTTAAACCGGATTCGGCGAAAGATAGCAACATCGTCTCTGATGAGTGCTTCCGGGGGAGCTGGAGGTTGTGAAGGAGACCGGCATTGTGAGGAAAACTTACAAGGAGCCTTTCTTTATGCTTGGATTGGATTTGCCTCCACCGCCTCTGTTCAAAGATGAGTTGGAGATAAGTATCATACCTCAGGTTCCATTGTTGAACATTTTGAAGAAGTTTGATGGGGAGACTCTGACAAATGGCGTGGCCGGAGCCGCAGAAAGGATGAGGTACCGACCCGAGTCACCCGGTTGCCTCAGTATCTTATCCTCCACATGGATCAGTTTACAAAGAACAACTTCTTCGTTGAGAAGAATCCGACTTTAGCCAACTTTCCGGAAAAGAACCTTGAGTTGCAAAACTACATCCCCTTGTCAAGCCCTAATGAGAATGAGAGATTGAGGAACACAAACACAAGGGGAATGCTTGAGAGTTTGATGGTCCTATGGATTGTAAGGTTTCTGTTAGTTTTGACAATGTAGAGAACTTTTCAATCATATGATTTGGTACGATGTCAAAAAGAAAATCCAATTTACCCTTTAACGAAAATAAGATGACTAGAAGTCATGAACAAAGTTAATTTTGGTTCAATTTATATACTCAAAGCCTGTTTGACATTTCTCCAAACCTCAATGGCCAATGCAATCAAAACCATTTCTAGCAAACGAAAGCAAAGAAGGGATCTTTCCAATTATTATATGTATAAATGCTAAAAGACCAAAGCTTGGGCCAATCCCACACTCACATTTAGACGTCTGTCCAAGCATAATCCATTTTTGAAATACTAAACAACGGTAGAAAATGAAACATCAATCAACAATTCAAAGGTTTCTTAAATTGGTTCAACCACAAGGATGTCTTGCCTCTTTGTTTGATGATACAGAAGAATGCTATCATAACTCAAGTTTTCTTATCTAAATCTGATAAATGGGCAACAAACAAAAAAACCAAACATAAGTTTACCTAGCATAGGAG
Organism: Oemleria cerasiformis; assembly: GCA_037349345.1. Lineage (NCBI taxonomy): Eukaryota > Viridiplantae > Streptophyta > Magnoliopsida > Rosales > Rosaceae > Oemleria > Oemleria cerasiformis. The sequence continues at coordinate 7,063,587 of JAZGTL010000015.1, read as the reverse complement.
AGTTTTGCAACAATGCATTATCTATCAGTAGACTTCAACATGCCATTGCTTGTTCTTTTTCAGCTGTGAAAGCTTATCCTCCCAGCTTTCTCCTCTTTCAACTGCAACTCTCTTCAATGTTTCTTGAATCCCAGGCATCATTCCCTTGAGCCCACAGAAATATATATGGGCCCCACCATCCAAGAGTTTAAAGATCTCGTCACTGTACTCTTCAATTTTATCCTGAACATACATCTTCCCTCCCCTCTTGTTCTTTTGTTCTCTGCTAAGTGCTATGTCGTACCGGAAATTATCAGGGTAGTCCTTCAGATACTTGGTGAATTCTTCATCATAGAGGAGACTATCAGTATTGGCCACACCAAGGAATAACCATGCAAGGCCACCAAACTTGAACTTGGGAACAGATTCCATGAACATGCGACGAAGGTAAGCTCGGTATGGAGCAACACCAGTGCCAGTGGCAATCATAATGTGGGTGGCATTTGGGTTGTCTTCAGGCAAAAGCATGACCTTTCCAGCAGGCCCTGCCATAAAATTATATATAGTTCAATTAACTCTAGATAAAAAGTGCATCTTTTTCCTTTGATAGATAAAGGAGTGCATCAAATGAAATAATAAACCAACTAAGTTTACCTACTTTCTGAAAGTACGTAATATTGACTGATCATCAGATGAACTAATATAAGTGAACCCAAATGGCCACTGAAAGACACAGAAGAAAAAGATACTAACTTAATTATAATTACTCTACGGAAGTAACACATCAGTTCCTGAATGATTAATTATTGTTAACTTGATTAGTTAAGTTAAGAAAGCGTAAAAGGAAAGAAATTTTTTCTTTGGTGCATGCATGTGTGTGTTGGGAGTGGAAGAGGGGCTGGTCACCTCACAAGTGCCAAGTTTGTGAACCCCAACTTATAGCATAAATTAATCAATCAAGCCTAATATGATACACTTATGGCCAACGTGTAGCCCACCCTGTCCATGAGCTATTTGCTTTTTGGCAGGTTAAACTTAATAAATAATTAGCAATCCTATTGATCAACTGTCCTCTTGATCTTTAATAGGCTCTTACCTGTGATCTTGATTTTATCGCCAGGTTTGGAGTTGCATAAATAGTTGCTGCATACACCATTCTTGTACGGATCCTCCTTTCCTGTCTCAGGGTCGTAATAGACAGCACGGCGGACACACAAACTGGTTGTCTTGCCATCAAAATAGTCTCCATACCTTGAGGATGCAATTGAGTAAAGACGAACATTGTGCGGAGCCCCAGGTTTCTTTGGGTTTTCACCCTGTTATGCAAGTAAATAACAATAAGGTACTACAAAGGAAGAAAGTGGAGTTATTGACATGCCAGTAAGATGGTTTAAAATTATGTGGCCATGGTGAATAGATGAGACCTAAAAAAAAATGGGGATGAAAACAATCATATCATAATCCTCTTAATTTTCAAGTCATTGAAGCACCGGATATCCATAGCCAAGGGAATGGAACAGATGAAAGTGAGTATATCATTTCAATATAATGTCTCTTAATCATAATCAGTTTGAAGACAACCTAAGTGAACTTTCTCAAAGAATTTTATGGGTCAAAATTGATGTCAATTTGACGAAGAAAATAATTATTATGCAATGAGTTACTTACAGGAGGAATTACACCATAACTTTGCCCTTCCCAGTATGGCACATTGCCACCATGATCAATTACAATATGACAAGTCTCTCCTGGAGCCTTTGGGCCTACAATCCTCTCAACAGAAAGAATGGTTGCAGTATATGGTTCCTTAGGCTTGTATATATTTAATGGTGGCTCATTGGCATCTTCAAGTTGTAGAGGAGAAACATTAACTTTAGGTGCACTTGCTTGTTGCACTGACATGCACAATATGCGCTGATTTCTCAGCCGCCCATTCTTTGTTTTCAAGTTCAAAGGTGAAACAGGTAACCATGATTTATCATTAAAGTTTACACTTTGTGCCTGCAGCAAATTATAATCATTCTGAGTACGAAAGTATAAAATGAACAGTCTGAACAAACACAAAGAAGGGTTAAATTTGTACTCTAGAATCAGGTAAACTTAAACTATCATATTAAAACCATACAAATTTAGTCTATGAGCAACGCAAACCAGATGAAATAAGCATATGGCAAGAAATATCTAATAAAAGCTCTATTTTATTTCAATTGCAAACATATCCATGTGCTTGTAACAAATTTTTTTTAATACAGTTTAACACTCAAAACACTTACCAAAAAATTATATCAGATTTTCTCACAACTTAAAAGTGATCCCCAGTAACTTCTAATAGCATAGAGCCTCACCATCACATTTAAATTTGATAGCTACAATTTGTTTCGTTGTACTGTTAATCCAGACCATTTATGTCTCGGAGGCAATCACAAAAAAATGGGGAAATTTGAAAGATGAAACATCAATCTCTTTTTTTCTATAAGCTCCATTCTTGAAGACATATACAATCTTCCAAGCACAAACTAAAGCTAAAAAATGCTCCTAAGGTCGAGCTGAGAACCAAGAAATGAAATTAAGCACACAATAGCTAATCCTCCCACTAAAACTAGAGAAATATAAAAAAAAAAGGCAGAACTTTCTTATTTTCCAACATATTGAAAATCCACAAACTATAAAAGCCATACAGTTTATACTGTAACAAAGCAAGCCTTAATCTTGTGTCAAATATTTTTTGAAGAGTAATCTTGTGTCAAATTAAAAAGCAAACACAAGTATACGAAATTATAGCACCAGAGAAAAACAAAAATCAAACCTTGAACAAAGATCTTCTGACAGAGAAATCACTTGCAACAGGAACAGTAAGTGAAACCTGCAACCAAAAATAATTAAAGACCCATTAACAAAAACATCAGAATGAACCAAATATCGTCAATTTCGCAATTGGGTAAGCAGAAAATGACTGAAAGCCCTCAACTTTTTCTTGGGAACGGGCATCATACCTGAGAGAGTGCCAAATGAGACATGACTGGATCAAGGACAATTTGATAAGGGTTTAGGTGACGTGAGGAGTTAATATAGGAGGGGTTGGCGGACTTGGATCATGTAGAGGGGATTTTGGAGGCAAAAATGGTGTGCAAAAATTGATCCTTCCGAGTGTCCCAAAGGTCGGATTTTTCTTTCGCCTTTGGCTTCTCGGACTTCTCGGACTTTCTCACTGTGATTGATGCTCACTCTCGCCGGTCTACCTGACACAGTCGAAATTAATTAATTCAGCGTAATATGATTTTATATTGGGAAGGTGGCAGATTGGCATTTGGCAATGCATATGGTCATTTTTCCAACTACATGCAAACTGCTCAAAGCCCAAGCCTTCAAACTACAGTAAACAGATACAACTTGACCATTGGGCTGGCCCATTGATATCTAGCACCCGGTCCAATATTTAATTTAGCCCGAGTCCGACCCACAGTTTTGCCACCTTTTCTATTTACGGTCTATTTTTGTTACTATTTTTGTACTATCTGTCTAAGAAAAAGCAGCAGAGCCCAATCATATTCACCCGCGGACCCCACGTGCGGGTTCCATGCTCAACAGAAATCAAGTTCGCCGGTCACTTTCAATCCCGCCCGCTCACCGCGTAGGCCCCACGGAATTCCTGGTCCAGATTAACTCCCGGGCAGCACCTTCCCCTGCCCGAAACAGTCACTCCATCCAACGGCCACGATCTCTCCATGCCTTTCCACACTGCCCGACATTTTTAACCCATTAATTAAAAGCCTCCGAAAAATTAAAAACAAAAACAAAATTTTAAAATAGAAAAACGAGAAATTGAAGGATGTGTACGGTTGAAAAATTCTCAAATAGGCATGCGGTTCCGAGAGTAAATAATATGGTGATAGGGGAACTCTGATTCCGTCTGACGCCATTTCACATTCTGCAGACGAGAATTTACTAAATTTAGTACCAACAAGAAGAGGTAGCCAGCTAAAAGGGTAAGTTTCCCAATTTCCAAACCCTAATTTTCTTCTGAAATTGCTTTGCTGCCCCTGCCAATTATGCGGAATTCTCCAATTGGTGTAATTGATGGAAACTGCATAAAAGTTGGGATTTGTTTGTTTTAACTTTTGGCCAATTGGTGTGTTATGAGCTGATTGAATTAATTTTCTGAGTTTTGAGCCTAGTTTTGTAGGTCTTTCCAGAGTCAATTCAGTTGATTTTTTTAACTTTTTGTTTGGGTTTAATTGTGTTTGTTAATTTTTTTTTTTCTGGCCTTACGTGGTTAGTAGATTAGGAAACTGGGCTTACAGATGAATTGAAGATGATTGAGATTAACTGGGTTCAGTTTCTGCTTTTAACACGCTGAGTGAATCTCTTTTCGGAGTATTCACGTTACCAGGATTACCTTTTATGAGCTTAATTTAGTTGTTTCAGTCCATTCATTCGATCATTAAGTGCAAATCTGCAGCTGTGGTTTCACCTTGATGGGATGAATTCTTGTTTAATAATGATCTATTTATGTATTATTTTTTTCAAGCCTTGACGCAATGGTAAGGTTGCTCATTCTGATCTGATGGGCATGAATTCTAAATGGGAACAACATTTTGAAATCGGGTTAAGGATTTGTACATCCAATCCTGCGCGAAATCTGTGAGGCAGGGGACAGAGCGTCATGCCTGAACTACCTTTTTCTAATAATCTTTTATCTAGTTTTATGTTTCCTGTTACTTCATAGGTCCACTAATGTATAAATGAAAAGGCCAACTACCAGCTAATCAACCATTGCATCTAAATTATACTGGAAATGTATTGAGCTACACCATGGAAATTAGTAGTTCATACAGTCATACTCGAAGGCCATAGTGTGAGTGCCATTTTCCTTTGTATCCTTATTTCTTCGTTTTGCTAATATGGTTCTGCAATATCAGTTTCCCTGTCCTGATTTTCCCCTCTAGTTTGCACAGTCTTAAATATATGTTGATATACTTAGAAAGATATTACTTTTCAATTGTGGTTTAGTAGCTGAGTTTGAGAGGTATTACTTTGCGAGCGTTGATTAGTAGCTGAGTTCGAGAGATATTACTTTCTTCGTACTAGATTTGGATTAGTTTGCTGCAGTTAGTTGAATTTTGATACCTTGATGCAGGTAGATAGGGGGTGCTTGTAATTTGCTGTTTTGGAGACATTTTGTTTTAGCTTTGTCTGGATGGTGAAACTCTTTCTGATGGATGGACTTTATTTTTTAACACTAATAGATTTGAAACTCAGTAGAGCCTTCATTTCTTATATATACACATTAGTGATTGAACAATTCTAATGTCAGTCTATAATCGTTTTTTTCTATCTCTACTTGCTACTTGGGTTGTAATAGCATGTTACTTTGGTATGACATTGACCTGCATAATTCCATTTTGCAGCTACACATTGTTTTGGGACTCTCCTCATACAACATCCTCATGACTTCTTCTGCGCACGATCAATCTGGTAATTGTTTTTTGGCAAAAAGCCATGCTTTATGAATTTGTTTCAGACTTGCTGTAAATGGGTAAGGGACTTATGCTTCTGGCCTTTAATTGAGCTGGAATAATGTGACAAAAATTGAATCACTTCTTTGTTTGGTTCTTCCACTTCTTTGACATAATAATGATGTAGGTTTTGTATTAAAATTGTTCAATTCAGGGTTCTTTACTTTTCCTATTGTGGATTGTTCTAGAACCCAATAATCTTTCTTGGGAGATTATCAGCTGTTTACCTTTTGTCATGCCTAAGACATTGCTTCTTCTCTGGGAAAAGAAGTTCACAACCCGTAGGCCTTCTACCTCCACGTGGCATTGCTCCGTCAGGCTTTCACCCATTGCGGAAAGTTCCCCACTGCTGCCTCCTATATTTTTATTATGTTATGTAAAGTATGAAATAAATATGAAACCTACCATAAAAAATATATATATATTTTTAAGGAATTTCGGGCAGAGGGGGACGCATTTTTTTCTTCAATGCCTATTGTATCGGCTTGACCTTTCATAAGTGGGGCTAGCCCATTCTGTTGCTTGGGTTGAAATCTTGGTATCTTTTTTAGCAAGAACCATTTCAGATCCAACCCTCATGTTCCTTGGTGGTTCTGGATTTTAATTCATGGTTTACATTATTTACCAACCCACTAATAGCCTGTTTCCTCTTTCAATTGAGGTGGGCCCTTAGGAAGGCTCTACCTTATGAAAAAAAAAGATCCCCGTGGTTGTTTTAGTTGGCTTTGTTGCTGACTGGTCATGCTGTTTTATCAATCATTCATATACTGCTTCTATGCTACATAATGATTAATGTGGTGATGCAGGATTTACTACACTTTTCCTCATATTTCTATTTTAGAGCACCGAAGTGAAAGCTATTGATTCGTTGTTGTTTTATTGAGTTTGGTTTTTATTTCCTTTTTGAAGATTGGCGTCATGGTTTTTGTTTTGTCCTTGCTTGCTTGTGTAGCGCAAACATATCTTGAAAGCAATCTTATGTACTGTACAATGTTGGTTTTGCAGATAACAGTGAATCTGATGACCAGCAAAGTCATTCAGAGTCCCAAGTTCATTCTTCCTTACCTGCAATTGGATTGTCTCATCCTGGAATTCCAACCCCAAATGTTCCGTATGCACACCCTCCACAGCTTGGAACAGGACACACAGTGGTAATATTTTCAACCTAAAACTCTTTTAGTATTGACGTATTGTTTCTTTCAAGAGGAAGTCCACTACCTACATGTTATTACTTATTATTTCTCAGTCCACTATTGTGTCATCAAATTGTGAGTTATTAGGTGCCACACACACACATGCATAATTGTCATTGCTCCAGGTAGAATTGAAGTGATTTTGTCACACTGTATATGTTTGTGATCTTGTATATCATTTTGGAAAGTCAAGACTTACAATGTGTTGAAGCATATATGGGTAACATATTACTTACTTAATTTAAGTAATTTACAATTATTTTGGTTTGAATGATTTTGAAGTTGGCACTTTATTAAAAATGAGATGTTTGCTTAAAAACTTGGTTACAGTTTAGTAAAAATATGGATGGAGCTATGTACTACGTTAAGGTTAAGTTTTATGGGGTTACTTGGATGAAATTAATCAACTATAACTGGTTTCGGTGCATCTGGTGTTACATGGCATTGGTGTCTGATCAGAAGTTTTCCCTGGGTTGATGATTAAGTAATTAAGAGTCAGTGGTGGTGGAAGGCATCACTTTGTTACTGTTCAGTCATGTTTCCTGCATTTGAGAGAGTAGCAGGAACTGGTGCTTCTTCCTTGTTAGGGGGGTTGTAGGGGCCCATCTAAAGGTTTTTTGTTTATGTAATGAATCTATAGCTAACTAACTTTCATTGCATGGGGAATTAAGGAAAACCCCATCTATAGATTGTTATTTATGTAGTGAACCTACAACTGGAAAACTTTCATTGCATGGGAAACTAAGGACGATACCCTATCAAAAGATTGTTATTTAGGTAAAGAACCTACAGACTATAACTGACAGACCTTGATACTATTGTAAATGCTTTATATTCATCTTCAGATTCATGATCATTGTCATTAATAATCATTGGATATCTCCCTCTTGTATATGATAACGAATTCGTATGCGAAAATTGGCTCAGATTTTGAAATAAGCAAGATCCTTGTGAGGCACCTTCTGTATATCTCCTCGGCATAAGGTTCATCTGATTCTTTATGTTACCTACTTCATTTTAGGCATTCTTGGCCCTAGATATTTTTTCTCTCATTTTTCTTATTTTGGTGGGGTCTTTCCATCAGTACCCCTGTGTACTTTGTCCTCTTCTTTTTGTGAATGAAATTTTTTTTTTCTTTCACTGTTTGTAACTTTTGACCTTGTTTGGAAAAATTGGTACAGTAAGCACTTTTCTAACTGAATAATCTGACATTCTGTTGCTTCAGTGTTCTACTTCTGCCCAATTTGATTTACAAGTAAGAGAGCTGGAAAACTGAAATATTTTTTTTGGATAATTAAAAAAAAACTGAAATATTTGTCATCTGTAACTGTACCTAATTTAAGTATAAAACTTCTGATACATTATCCTTCGCTTGTTTATTGCAGGCACCAGCAGCTTACCCATATCCAGACCCCTACTACAGAAGCATTTTTGCTCCCTATGATACACAACCGTATCCTCCACAGCCCTATGGGGGCCAACCAACGGTATTTCTTTCACTTATACTTAATATATCATTTTGTAATAATTATAATGAGCCTAAAATTTATGGTTATTACTGTGTCCTCATTGCAGGTCCATCTACAGTTAATGGGAATCCAGCAAGCAGGAGTTCCATTACCAACAGATGCAGTTGAGGAGCCTGTGTTTGTAAATGCAAAACAATATCATGGCATCTTGCGACGCCGGCAGTCTCGTGCTAAAGCAGAATCCGAAAATAAAGCTCTTAAGAATCGAAAGGTAATAATTTGGGAGGACTCCAAGTCCCTGCATCTCTTGTTCAATGCAATGTTGTGGTAGGCTCCGTTTATTCATTGGTACTTAAAAGTATAAACTACTCTGGCAGCCATACTTGCATGAATCTCGACACCAGCATGCATTGAGAAGAGCTAGAGGATGTGGGGGTCGGTTTCTCAATGCCAAGAAAGATGAGAACCAACATGATGAAATGACATCAGGCGAGAAATCCCAGCCAAAGATCAATTTGAACTCTGATAAAACCGAGCTTGCGTCCTCAGATGGAACATCCTAATTACTTTGGGAGCAATTGCAACACACTCAAGGGGCCTCATGAAGTTTTTATTCTTTAACAAATGCCAGGAAACGGAGGTCCCAATACCAGCCTCATTAGTCTCGGTAGTGCTTCACCGTGGCCCTCGACACTTGAAGCTGATTAGCAATAGCATGTATAGGTTCTTCAGTAGTAGGCTTTGTAGGGAGGTTGCAAAAGATGAGGTAGGCAGTCTTTTTGAAACGCAGCGATATAGCCTTGTTCTCAATCGGTTTCTCTTTAGCCCCTGCACTTCTTTTTTTCTGAAGAGAGTGATAGTTAAGTTTGATGTGTGGTTAAGTTTGCACTCATAGCTGTTATGCAGTTGAAACTTGTCTGACAAAATTTAGAGTCTCTGTTGTTTGGTTTGGTAATGTTTGAATAGATTGGCAAAGATTAGGTTGGGTGCTGTTTATGTAGTAATGGTATAGAAGTTATATTGGTTTGTTATCAGCTGGGACAATAAGTTTAATAAAGGCATGAAATTGGTATATTGCTTCTACTATTCTAGATTCTGTGACTTGTGTGATTAGTGATTTGGAAGTGAAACTTTCTTGCTCTAAATTACTTGAGAATTCATTTGTATAATCTTCATTTTAGATAATACTAAAGACTATTTGATGATTGTTGGGTTTAGTGATATTCCGTCTTCATTTTGTTCGGGGAGTTCGTTATTTGTCAGTACAGATTTAGCTTAATGGAATTTTCTGAATTGAAATAGTACCATTACTCTTGAGAAGTTAGGAATCAAAATAATTATCTGATGCCTACATTAGAGAAATAAGCAGGTCAATCACATTTATTAGTTAGGGTTAGATTGGGTACAAAACAATATGGGAATATGGACTGTCAACATATTAAGAATCAACATATTAAGAATTGGAATCATGAAACCTCAATTATAGATTTTGGCTGTTTTTCCACTATTTCAGTATCCAAAAATCCCTTCCCAAGGAATAGGTTTAAGATTAAAATCTCTGAAAAACTAGGATAATGTTTATGTATTTACAGCTTTTTCAAAAAAATTCTGTGAACCAGCCATTTAATACGGTTTTATTATAAGCTCTACGATTTAATAGTATTCCTTTTAATTGTAAGTGAAAGTTGTCATGCTTTCACTTTTACTTTATAAATGATGAGGATATATATATCGGTATAGTTTGATAATTAGTGACTAGTTTATTGTGCGGTTAATCACGATCTCCGCTTCTTAATATCAGCGTGTAATTCTCGTCATTGTTTTCACTATTCGACCAATGATTCCAAGTAATGTGTCACTCAAACAACATGATTTCTCTCTCAATTATGTCTTCATCAAATACAGATTTTTTTTTTTGGGGTGTGAAGTTCGTCAAAGATTGATTGGTTCTTGTTCTCTACACATTCAACGTATTACATAGCTTGTTTTCTTTTACGTTATCTGATTTCGTTTTCAAGCATTATTTTTTTCACCTCTTAGTATGAAAGTTTAGGGTTGTTGGGTATGAAAAGACTTGCTTTTGTTGTTATTCTCATGTCCCCATTAATGTTTAATGATGCATCTTTAAGCTCAGCATGACAAACACAATTTACCATATATCATTGAGGTTAACTGTGAACTATTTTGTTGCATCTATTTTGACTTTTTAATTTCCTTTTTTGACTTAAAATATGTGTAACTTTTATTCTAAATGGTTTTGGTCCGCACACATTATTTAACAAAATATCTCACTTACTATATAGTTATTATGTCACTAATAATACAATTTAGTAATTTTTTTTTTATTTTTATTTAATGAGAGATTTGGAATTCAACATCCATAAAAAAAATGATATCAATCTCCTTTCTTACTATCGTTTAAATAAAAAAAAATTAAAAATAAAGATATAACTACATCTATGAGGTGACATAAAGATATAATTATTCATTTGTATTATTATTAACAATTGTCATGTGTATATATTTTAGTGATGCGTAATAATTTTAAAAAGGATTGGCTTATCAATAAGCGGTAGATTGTTCCAGAAAAATAATAATATGTATATATGTATTTGTATACCATAATATTGAGATATAAGGTAATACATGATCATCTAATTGATATAAATGCCAATTTTTTAATTTAAAAAATACAAATATGCATTGAATGGAATGAGAATTTTTTTTTTTTTTAAGAAGATAAGAAATTTCATTGATAAAACAAATATACAAAGCAAATGCAAGCTAGACTCTAAGGCTACGTTTGGTACGCCGTAAAATGAACCGAATATGATAATATATTACGAAATCAGTGTTTGGTATCACTCGTATTAATTAGCCACCGTATAAGTTAATACGGTTGAGTACCTTTATACGGTCCACATTCGCTAAAATAATACTCTCAAAATTGTTCGAATTAAATAGTCGGATCACTGGCAATCTTGAAAAGTATTAATAATAATAATAATAATACTAACAATAATAATAATAATAATAATAAATAGTAATAATAAAAATTAAAATTAATAATAAATTAATAATTAAATAAATAGTAATAATAATAGTAATAATATCTCAATAATTATATAAAATAATAATATACATAATTAATATTTATGATATATAGATATTTCTTATCAACTAGTATATTATAATTCGACCAATATAATATAGTCGGCATTTTAATTCGGTAGAGCACCAAACACCCGACTAAATAGTCAGTTTATCCGGTGGACATATTAGTCTATTCGACTGAAATAGTCAATACAATACGGCGTACCAAACGAGGCCTAATGGTTTGACAACAAACATAGGTAAATACCTCTAGTGATCAGGATCGACATCTGTAGAAACGATCTAGAGGGAATAACAGACAAATTTGCATAACTTGAATCCTCTAAGCATCATCAAGGCCATTACTGTCCAAACAACTAATATTTGCAATCCCACAAAAGGGAAAATCTAACACAACCAACACATCGATATAAGAGTTGATAGACTTATTTGCACAAAGCAAACCTAAAAGAAAAAGAAAAAATAACCCGACAAAAAGGCACAAATGAGCCACCACCAACGTTGTTGTTGCCTATCACTATTGTTATCGCCGCCTCCGCGGAATTTCGAAGACGACGAGGAATATCGTCCATCACCATATCGCAGACACTCCGATCCACCGTGATTGACATCACCACCGCCAATGGAGGACCGCGATCGCTCGATCAAAACCCACTAGGTCGCATCACGAGCAAAAACCATGTGAATGCAGATCAAGCTCCTAAGGATAAGAGCTTTACTAGAAAATTGATTCGCCGAAATCCGTGACCTTGATCGATACCATGACGATAGAACGAGAAAATGAAGATTGAAGACGAATAGACTTCGGTGAATTCGACACAAAGAACTATTGAGTTATTCAGTTTATTCACTATATCAATATGGGTACCATGGAAAAGTCCCTCTAGACCCGAAGAAGATCTGCCAAAGAAAAGTTTTTTTGAGGAAGAATTTTTTAGAGTGTGCGGCTAGTAAATTCATTCATTAATATTAGATGAATTATTCTAATTAATTGAAGGCACATACATGTTCCATCATTTCCTTGGGAAACGCATGATTAGTTCATTGTAATATTGTTTGGTGGTGGGAAGTAAAATCAAGGATGGAGCATGGATATGCCAAAATAAAAGGCAGCAGGCAGCTTGTCATTGAAAAGTAATTAAGTTAATTCATTCATTCAAGTCTCTTAATATTTCTAATTATGACTTAATTAGTTAGCATAGCAATAGCCTCCATCAATTCAATCTAGCTAATACGTCTTATCTTTGCATTTCGCAATGTAGCTGGAGGGTTTATCCACTTGTACTTGCTTAATTAGCCACATGCACATCAATTTGATTAATTCCACTAATAATAAGGCTAAATGGTTGTCAAAGTCCTTAAATATTATCAAAATTTTATCAACCGTTCCTAAATTTCAATATCATAATATGCATATCGTCCCTAAATTTTACTCAAATGTACAACAATGGTCCTTCCGTCAAAATTTTGAATGTTTTCTGTTAAAAAACATCACATGAAATGACATATATCGCCACCCTTCTTTTTAACATAATATATACGTTTAAAAATTTGACGAAAGGACCATCGTTGCACATTTGGGTAAAATTCAAGGACGAAAAAACTCTAATATTAAAGTTGATAGACGGTTGATATTTGGTAAATTTTGGGTAAAGCGTATATTTTTCTTTTCGCTTTACGCATGAAAAAATCTATCATAATATTATTAAGTGTTGCTAATGCAATCCTTTGTTGAAGGAACAATATATTATAAGGTTGAGCAAATTGAGGTTTTTTTCCAAACGAATTTTATGAATGAAGAAGCTTCTGCAAATCTCCAAGTGAAGTGACATAAGAAGAATTTAAATAGCGCATGGTGATGATTTTGTCATGTTGGGAGGTGATCATATATAAATGGCGCCATTAATAATACATGCACAGTCTCTCTACCTCTTTCTCAAACTTTCATCTCATCAATATCGAATCCCTTCTTTTTTGGATCGGTTGACATCAAACGAAACCCCTTTTCTTAGCTTTTGACAAAACTAAATTTGCATACTTTAATACCACTCCTAATCATAACAATATATATACATATATGTAGATTATATATTTTGGCATGATTAGTAGCAAACATAATATGATTTTCCCTCACATGAGCATTCTATCAAGCCGCTGGGTTCCTCTTCTCTCTCGCTATCCATGTCAACCTTTACAGCTCCTCTCGTGCATGGACCCTCAACCTCAACACAACACCTCACACAAAGGAAGGAGAGAGAGAGAGAGAGAGAGAGATGTAAAACGGAAGCAAAGGAGGAATGGGGTGTGGGGTCTTGTTAAATTGTGAGTCTATAACACTCTTTTGGTGCATGACAAAAAATGGGGCCGCTCATCCTCTCCTCATCTCCACCAAAACTAAAAGAAGTTTTGGGTCCCTTGGCTGATGCCATGGGGCTGTGGAAAAAGAGACCTCCTCATCCTCCACCTTTCATTTTTTTGTTCATTTTGCAAAATCACGCAATGTGCGATATGTGGACCTCACTCCTCAGCTCTTATATCACCCCCATTCTAGGGGTTTTTGTGTCCCTTCGTACGTCCCAGCCCTAGCTAGCTAGCCCATACTTATTATCCTCTGCTTTGAGCTCCATCTCTCCTTCCTCCTCCTCTATCCAAGAGTAAGGAAAATGAAAGCTTAATTAAAAGAAAAAGGGATCATGATTCATCAGAAGCAAGGGACTTCATGATATCATGATATATATACCTCCCAAGGGGGACAAGAATGCCATTGACTCCTCTTGCTGCCCCATCATAAGCCCAGTAATATTTCGAATTATCTAAAATGAAATGTTGATATGTATATTGTCTAATTACGATATATATGACGTGAATATTAGAACAAATTTAACATCAAATATTAAAACTATATCCTGTTTTAATTACAGTAAAACAAAATCCGCTCTAGCTAGGGCAAAGGCGGAGCTCCATAACTGTGATACAACATAATGTAGTTTTTTATGGTTAAAAAAAAATAGGTAGTTTTTTTTATATATAATTAATAGAAAAAGAAATCTAGCCCAATTCAAAATATTAAGATCTATAATAAAAAAAAACATATTAAGAATCATAATCCACTCTTATTTCTTTCCCAATATAGCAAGATATTTTTTTTTCATGTACGTTCAAAATATCGAGGCATAAATCACACAGCTCACTCTTGATATGTATATATAGTTGATGCTCTTCAAATTTTATCAATCTTTTTATTCAAGAAATTGATCAATCTTGAATTTCTCCGTTCAATAATTATTTTTTCTTTTAAAGTTTTCTATTTTGATTTGTTAATATTATTTCAACGTTAGACTTTTCAATTTCTTCTAATTATAACTATTCTTTCTTCTTGAATATAATCCGATGGGTTTGAATACAATCTGATGGGTTTGAATACAATTAGAGACTAATTTATATAGATTTGACAAAAGGAAAAATTTAGTCCAGGACTATATATATATATAGATCGATTTATGGCTCCGCCATAGCTCTTTCAATTTCTTCTAATTATAACTATTCTTTCTTCTTGAATATAATCCGATGGGTTTTAAATACAATTAGAGGCTAATTTAAATAGATTTGACAAAGAAAAAACTTAGTCAAGGACTATATATATAGATCGATTTATGGCTCCGCCATTGAGCTAGGGCATGTGAAATAAAGGGAACTTAATTTGAATGAGGAGTGTTTGTAATGAAGCTTTGGATGCTTTGAAGCTAAATGTGAAGTCTTTTTTAATGTGTAAAATGTCAACCTGTGAAATGTAAAAGTCAATTGCTTTTCTCATTCATCATCTCTCTCCTTGGATTCTTGTGGGTGAAGAGATAGGATGTGGGAAACATTCTCAATTGTGACCAAAAGGGTAAAAAGGGTATATGGTTATTGGTTGGTGGTGGTCGACCCTTTGGGTTACCCACAAAAGTCATCCATTTTATTCATTAGGGCTTTTACATTTTATTTTTTTTTCTTAACTTTCAAACTTTGAAATTTGCTTCACACAAAGGCACGTGATCATTCTTTCCTTTTTTTTTTTTTTTTTTTTAAATATATATATTTAAATCCCATGGTCAATTAGATTAGACGCAAAACCCTGATTAAAATACGTACGTAGACAATCCACGATAGGCAGGCGCATATTCATATAGATATAAGTTGGGGCTAATGATGACACTTCACCTAGCTATGGTTCTTTTTTTGCATGCATCATGCATGTGAAGCCTTTGTCTTTTGACTTACTTAATTGAAGAAAATATTTACATTCAACTTTTTTAGAGTGGATATGCTCTTGATTATCGAATTTTCAGTACGTGCAAATGTGATAATTGACATTGTTGATTTCTAAGGTATTATGCAAATATTAACTTTGGAAGAAAAAATAATTAACCAAATTATAGATATTTTGGTTGTAACAATATATAGATGATTTTGGTAACGAGTAAGAAACTTATGGTGATCCGTTAATTTAATTAATATATATTAATGACTAAATTATTACCAATTTATTCGATTTGTTGCATATATGATCTATACGTGATGTTTTTAAAAAAAAAAATCAAAGATTCCAATTATCACATTTGAGTAAAAAACATTAAGTAATCAATCATGAAGGAATAAGTACATCCACCTTACGATGAATGCAAGTATTGCTCCATCTTTGATTTGCAGGTAAATTGTAATTGATTTGTATCCTTAATTATAATGCTAAAGTGAATTGTAAACGGGGCATAATTAGGTTCGTCAAAACAACTTTTTTATTTATTTATTTTTAATGCAATTAGGTTCGAATTTTTTATTATTAATTTATTATTTAAAAATATTTATTTAAAAGATGCTTTGTATTAATTTGTTATGCATGTACGTTGGCATCATTGAAGCTTAAGATCCAAGTGTGTTTATTTACTTTTCTTTTTTAAAAAGGTGATTGAAGAAATAACGACAAAACATGCATCTCTCTTATATTAATTATTTTCGTAATAACTAATATTATCCCTTATATTTAATACCATGAAACTATATATTGATCGACATGGTCATCAACTATATATATATATATATATATATGCCATGCATATAGCTAATAATATTAAACACAAACTATTTAACTTAAATCTATTTTACTGCCCCACCACCATTCTGTATATCACAAACAAATACCAACCAAAAGTCCATTTGTAATAGAAAGAAAGGGTAAATTATAGTTTTACTATTTTGCCGTTTATCTTAAATAGTTGAATTATATTGTTTTTAAAATTTTCAATTTACCCATTGGGGTTACTGTTTTCTTTTAATCTTTACTATCGGTCACATTTTCTATTAAATATTTATGTTTTTTAAAAGTGAGACTACAAATTAGATTATGTCAGGCCAATTTTTTTTTAACTTAAATTTAATTTTAATGTAAGTGATTTTTTACCATATATTATACTTATTTGCGGTCCGCAAGAGTTAAAAAGTTGCCCTACTCAAGATAAATTGACACTTTACGAAAATTTAACAGAAAATATAATAGAACGTAAATATTGAAAGAGAATAAAAAAATTTAAATAAGATAAATTGAAAATTGTAGAAGCATAATATAACTATTTTATTTGTGGTAAACCGCAGTGTAGTAGGAAACTATAATTGATCTTACAAATAAAGGGTAAATGGTTTCAACCGTCCATCAACTTTACCATAATTTTAGCAACCGTCCTTATATTTCAATATTAGTTTCTCCCGTCCCTGAATCTTACTCTAATGTTTCCGTTAATCCCTCTGTCTATTTTTAAAATGAATTCCGTTAAAAAAATTAACGATTGCTAAAATTATGATAAAGTTTAGAGACGATTTCAATAATTTAACCTACAAATAAGTATAACGAATAACATATGTATGTTAAATTATCTTCTCGATCAAACCTTTCAACTTGTTTGTAACCACACTTCTGTAATTTTTCTTTTTCCCCGGCCGTTTGCCTTAACAATTACACATCGCAGTCTTGCAACAAAATACGTACACCACCAAACAACAACAAAAATCCAAAACTAATTTATTTGAAGAGTTATGGAGATGAACAGACATGCATCACAACTTACCCATCAATGGTTTCTTGGTAATAAGTCCATGAGAGTGGAGACAAATCAATTCATACTGATTTGAGTCATCTTTATTATTCAATTTTTATATTCTGTATATCTTTCTTGATTTTCTTTTTGTTTTCTGGATAAATATCTTGAATTTTCTTTGATAGATGTACGTATGAGTATTAAATATGGACATTTGTACACCTTTTACTACATCTGATAATAGAAATGATGGATGGAGCCATATATTCTTGATAGTACATGTCCTTTTCTTTGCAATTTTCTATGAAACCGAATAACTGAAAATAAATTATACATATTGAATATTGATTTCATCTTCTACGATGATCGAAATTGAAATTATTCACTATATTGAATATTAATTTTAGAATGGATCACTATGTTTCAATTTCATCATTTTACTCTATGTGATTTTGAGATCATATCAACTTACTCCATATGCCTATTTTAACTATTAAATTAAGGGCATTCTTGATATTAATTAAAAAAATTTACTTATTTTATTTTTCATTAAATGACTAATTATTTTGATTTAGCTACTATTTCAAATTAGTGCATTTAAAACAAACTATAAGAGCATAATTAATTAAACTTAATGTAAATGTAATGCCCTTATAGTTTGTTTAAGTGCACTAATTTGAAACAAATAACTAACCCAAAATAATAGTCACTTAATGAAAAATAATATGGGTAAGAATTTGTAATGAATACCAAGAATATCCTTAACTTAGTTGATAATTTAATAGTAAAATAGGCCGGAGTAAATTGATGTAATATTAAAATCACATTGAATAAAATGATGAAATTGAAACTTAGTGGTCCATTTTGATGTTGACCGCCAAATTTTAGGGTGTAAAATAATGTTAGCCCTAAAAACAAATTACACTTCCTTTGACAAAAAAAGAAATTACACTGCCAAGTTCCACGCTTGACCAATTCTTCTTCATTTCTTTTCCTTTTTTCCCCAAAACAAAAGTAAAGAAGAGAAAATTCCCAAAACCCTAATTTGGGCTTGTATATCTTAACTTTAGTTGTTAATCAGAAAAGCCCAAGCCTAGTCTTCCAATCTCCGGGTAAACCCCACCCGAATAGAAATGAACCAAATACCCAGCAATGCCAAACCGTTACAGATACTTTTCCCCATCTTCTCTCCCTTCACGCTTCCAATGCAATCCCTCTGCCCATAGTTTCTCTATCCATCTATCCATCTATCCATACATCTATACATACATACAAACATGATACATCCCATGAAGATAAAGAAAAAGCTGCAGACTGCCATGGTCATGCAAAACATGCAGAAATTAACAATCTTAAACATTTTTGAGACAAAATTATTTAAACTCAGACAATCTGATTCATATTCCAAGATAAACATGAAGAATCTGTTTGAATTAATATTTAGAAGGAGCAAGTACGCCTGTAATTAAGATGAGACATTATATTTAGATTTGCGAATTGAGATGAAATGAGACGTTAACTGGATCTGAAAAAACGTCCCCTCTCAATTGGGTTGAGGCTTTGGGTGTCTCTCAACCTGCAGAGTCCAGGCAGCAGGCAGCAGGCTCAAATCATATCATATCAGCAGTCAGCTCAGCAGCCCTTCTCATTTTAATTTATTCTTTTCCTTTTTTTTCTTTCGTTTTCAAATGTTCACATCAAACACAGTTATTCAGAACATGAGTTAAAAGAGGAAAGATTGAATTTTTTATATGGTAATTATTTTTCCCAAGAAAAACCCACAAATTTAAATTTTAAAAAAAGAAAAGGAAATAGTAAGAGAAAAGGACAGTGTTTCATTTTGCCATGGGCTGTTTGTTTTCTTCTGCTTTGCTTTCTCTGTCACATACAAACCCACAAACAAAGAAACACACACATTCTCTCTCCTTGGGCTGTCTGTCTATCTATCTCTTTCTCTCTCTGGGTTTTCTTTTTTTTATTTTCCCTTTTTTTAATCTTCCCAAAAAAAAACATAAAGGAAAAAATTTCTCGAGATTGGAGCTCAAACCCACAAACAAGGACGCACCTTTAACCACTGTTGAGCAAGCAAGCAAACAACTTTTCCCAACTTGGGTCTCATTGAGCTTTTGAGAGAGAGAGAGAAAGAGAACCACAGAGAGATTCACAACGAGAGGGAGAGAGAAACAGAGGCTGATTCAGCCGTCTGATGAAGGAGAGAGGAGGCTCTCTTGGCGGAGAGAGCCTGCCCTGCGCTGAAAACAACCACCAAGAGGAAGAAGACGAAGAACAGTTGCACCAAAACCAGCCAAAGCAACCATCTTTCTAAACTTTATTATTATTTCTCCCTTTGTTTTTGTTCTTGCTCTGCCAAAACAGTGAGCTCAAATAGCCCAAACCTTTATCACCACAACAAAACACCACCTGGGTTGTCCTCGTTGTGACTCGTTTCATTTCTTTGTCTCTTTGGAGATATTTTTGTTTTCATTTGGGTTGCTTTTTTCCTTACCCTTTAGCTTTTTGAAGAGGTGGGTTTTGTGGGTATATACGTATGGCGCTTGTTATGCACAGAGACTCACCTGGAAGCAGCAGCAGCAAGCAAATGGACTCGAGCAAGTATGTGAGGTACACGCCAGAGCAGGTTGAGGCCTTGGAGAGGGTCTACTCTGAGTGCCCAAAGCCGAGCTCTTTGAGAAGGCAGCAGCTCATTAGAGAGTGCCCTATTCTCTCCAATATTGAGCCTAAACAGATCAAAGTCTGGTTCCAAAACCGCAGGTATAAACACAATCAAATTCATTTGTTTCGATCCAACAAAAAAATCAGTCTCTCTGGATTTAGTTCTGAAAAATGTTCATTTTATTATGAAAAGGCTCTTCCTTTCTTGTTTTTTGAAGGATGGATCTCGATCTCTCATTCATTTTGTGCACATTGTTTGTGTAGAGTGATGGACTTTTCTGAATCGAAATGTTTTCGTACTTGTGGGTTTAGATTTGAGGGGAAAATGCAGGTTTAGATTTGAAAACAAAATGTGGGTTCGTTTTGGAAATGCTTCATTAACCGTTTGTTTGTTTTGGGAAAAAGCAGAGTTTCTTCTCTTAGAGGAGAAAAAAAGTTTTATTTTCTTCTCTTTTTCTATATTTCTTTCCCTCAAGCTTCTATCTCTTTTAATTTTTGGAAAATTTATTGTTAAAAAAGTTAGCTTTCATAAGCTTCCTTTAGGTTTTCATGTTTATCTTTGCAGAAAGGTCGATGTAAATTTAAAATCTGCTTTTAGCGTCGTTTGGACTTTTAATGAAAGATAATGACATCTCAATGTTTTTATTTTTGTGGTTCTTTCTATGTTTCATCGGTTTTTGGGTTTTAAGTTTAAAGATTATCTTTTCTCTGCTTTTTATTTTTGTCGTTTCTTTCTGAACTTAGTAAACAATTTTGGTTAATGATTTTCTTCCATTCCCCATAAATCTTTTCAGCCTAGTGATAACTTTTTATTTTCCTTTTCTTTCTGATGAATAACCTTTTATTATCTTTAAGCAATATTTCAAGTTTCAATTTTTTTCCTCTGCCCATAATAATTCTCATTTCTTGTAATGTAGTTTATGGATTATGGCTGTATAAAAATTACAAGCAATTTAAAAATGCCTGTGACTGTTGCACATTTTTGCATTTAGTTACTGAAGTTGAGAGATTTTCCAATTTAGACTTGTGTTTTGGTTGTTGTGTTTTCTTTCTTGCCTAGATGCCGGGAGAAGTATTGGAGAAGTATTTTTTAAAGGTTGCATTTTGGTTGTGTTTTCTTTCTTGCTTAGATGCCGGGAGAAGCAGAGGAACGAATCATCTCGTCTCCAGACAGTGAACAGAAAGCTGACTGCAATGAATAAGCTGTTGATGGAAGAAAATGACCGTTTGCAGAAGCAGGTCTCTCATTTGGTTTATGAGAATGGATTTATGAAGCAGCAACTGCATAGTGTAATGCCCTCCACCTCTTCTCAATGGTCTTACATTTTTCACTGTTTTCATATCTATAGTGATTATGTGATTCCAAATTAGCTAGAAAATTTTGATCCAAGTATGAGGTTTATGAGGTCATACATTTTCTGAATTCTTTTGATTATTCCATGTAGGCATCTGGAACGACCACAGACAATAGCTGCGAGTCTGTGGTCATGAGTGGTCAGCACCAACAACAGCAAAACCCAGCTCCTCAGCATCCGCAAAGGGATGCTAACAACCCAGCTGGGTAAGTCATGAGCATCCTTGGAACAATTACTTGAAGGTGATTAATTTAGTATTAAGCAATTTAGCTTATAATGTATATATTTTTTATTTTTATGTCAGTCTTCTTGCGATAGCGGAGGAGACCTTGGCAGAGTTCCTTTCAAAGGCTACTGGAACTGCTGTCGACTGGGTCCAGATGATTGGGATGAAGGTATGCTCTTTCCGAACAATGAGTATGCATATGTTTATATTTTACAATATCTCTAACTTTTATATCCACTGGACCATTTTGAGATTTAACTTTCCCTGCGATAATTTGTAGCCTGGTCCGGATTCTATTGGAATCGTTGCTGTTTCCCGCAACTGCAATGGGATAGCAGCACGAGCTTGCGGTCTTGTGAGCCTAGAGCCCACAAAGGTACATATTTTCATGTCTCCCCCTCTCCATTTGTTGTAACAAATTTAGTCATTGAGACATTTCTTTGTGTTTGTGCTTTTTATTTGCTCCGGTCTAATATGTATGTTGATTTCAATTGAAGGTCGCCGAAATACTCAAAGATCGTCCATCGTGGTTTCGCGATTGCCGTTGCCTTGATGTACTAAGTCTGATCCCTGCAGGAAATGGTGGAACAATTGAGCTCATATACATGCAGGTTTGTTAAAGTAAATTGGTGCTTAGTCGTTGCATATACAGGGATCAAGTTCTTCAAATTATTTTCTTAATCTAATAAATTTTTTCTCTACCAGACTTATGCACCCACAACTTTGGCTGCGGCACGTGACTTTTGGACACTAAGATATACAACAACTTTAGAAGATGGCAGTCTTGTGGTATTTCACTACTTTGTTAAGATATATTTCTTCAGTGGTTCTTTCATGTAATTTTGTAGTGTCTCACCGTCTTGAAATTGCATTGCAGGTATGTGAGAGGTCATTGACTTCTACTACCGGTGGCCCTACAGGGCCTTCATCTGCAACTTATGTAAGAGCTGAGATGCTTCCTAGTGGCTATCTTATCCGACCTTGTGAGGGTGGTGGCTCCATTATCAACATTGTTGATCATGTTGATTTAGATGTGAGAATAAAACATTACCATTTCTTTGTCAAGTTTTTAGTATATCAATAGCCTGATTAAATGTCTCTTATCTCTTAGGCCTGGAGCGTTCCTGAAGTTCTGAGGTCACTTTACGAATCATCCAAAATACTTGCTCAGAAAATGACTATTTCTGTAAGAGCTACTGCCCAAATGCCATTATACATTATAGCCTAGTCTTCCTTTCATTCACAACCTATCTTTGTAAATTTATGTTATAGGCATTGCGACACATAAGGCAGATAGCTCAAGAAACTAGTGGAGAAGTTCAATATGGTGGAGGTCGCCAGCCTGCCGTTCTGAGGACATTTTGTCAGAGATTGTGCAGGTATGCCCTCCAAACCCTAGGGTATCAAGAGGGTAGTTCGACATTTCTCAAGTTGAAATGTTTTATTTTGCCTGTTTGACTCATTGATGTTTTCGTTTGCCTTTGGATTAACATTTTCCTTCATTTGCTGGAATTGGGTTTCAGAGGGTTTAACGACGCTGTTAATGGGTTTGCGGATGACGGTTGGTCACTTTTGGGTAGTGACGGTGTCGAGGATGTGACCATTGCTATCAACTCATCTCCAAACAAGTTTGTTGGTTCCCAGTACAACACATCAATTTTCCCAACTTTTGGAGGAGGGGTGCTGTGTGCCAAGGCATCAATGCTACTTCAGGTAATGCCCTAGTAACTAAATTCAATTGTGCCTCATTTCTTGCATTGATTTTATATATATTTATCCTTTCCTTTCCATTGCATTATATGGTTTGTATCGACTGATGACTCTCATCTGGCCGGGTTTGCAGAGTGTTCCCCCTGCTTTGCTTGTTCGTTTTCTGAGGGAGCACCGCTCCGAATGGGCTGACTATGGGGTTGATGCTTACTCTGCTGCATGTCTTAAAGCTAGCCCATATGCAGTTCCTTGTGCAAGACCCGGGGGCTTCCCGAGCAGCCAGGTTATTCTACCTCTTGCGCAGACTGTGGAGCATGAGGAGGTAATGATTTTAACTACACCATATGCAACCATGTATATAGCTCAATTCAGTTGCTGCATTTTCATCACATTTCAAGTTACTGTGGTAATAAATTTCTACCATTCATTCTATGCAGTTTCTAGAGGTAGTTCGGCTAGAGGGCCACGCTTTCTCTCCTGAAGATGTTGCTTTGGCACGGGATATGTACTTGTTACAGGTTAGTCTTCTGATTGTTGCATATTTAATATTTTCATTTCTTTCATAGTCTGCTAATGATTTTTCTTATTAACACAATTTTCCTAATATAT
The DNA here is from genome assembly GCA_037349345.1 of Oemleria cerasiformis. Classification (NCBI taxonomy): domain Eukaryota; kingdom Viridiplantae; phylum Streptophyta; class Magnoliopsida; order Rosales; family Rosaceae; genus Oemleria; species Oemleria cerasiformis. The sequence goes on along the minus strand of JAZGTL010000015.1, from coordinate 7,039,672 downwards.
ACTATGCAGTTGTGCAGTGGAGTTGATGAGAAGGCAGTTGGTTCTTGTGCTCAGTTAGTCTTTGCACCGATTGATGAGTCATTTGCTGATGATGCTCCGTTATTGCCATCCGGTTTTCATGTCATACCTTTGGATCCAAAAACAGTTAAGTGACGTCTCCAATCTTACTAACCTCACTGTTTTTCTTGCATCCATTGGTGTGATTGTGTCTAATTTCCTTTGCTTGTTTCTTTATTCCAGGATGGACCCTCTGCAAATCGCACATTGGATTTGGCCTCCACCCTTGAAGTAGGACCCAGTGGTAGTCGCCAAGTTAACGAGGCTGACCCGAATAGCTACAACCTTAGGTCAGTCCTAACCATTGCCTTCCAATTCACCTTTGAGAATCACTTGCGAGACAACGTAGCTGCCATGGCTCGCCAGTACGTGCGTAGCGTTGTAAGCTCTGTCCAGAGGGTAGCTATGGCTATAGCCCCTTCCCGGCTCAGCTCCCAAATGGGACCAAAACCCCTTCCCGGTTCTCCCGAGGCTCATACTTTGGCTCGGTGGATTTACAGAAGCTACAGGTGTGAGATATTTCTCAACTCTCATATTCTATATTGTTCAGTAGATGTTGATGAATTAACCGCGTTTTTGATTACTTGCATTATAAGCTAGCAATATGTGGTATGTTTCAGGATCCACACTGGGGGAGAGCTCTTTCGAGTCGATTCTCCATCTGGTGATGCTGTGTTGAAGCAACTTTGGCACCATTCAGATGCAATCATGTGCTGCTCGGTTAAAACAAATGTAATTACTTTTCTAATTTATCCCTTTCATCTCTCAAATTTTACCCTGATGGAGTGCGCTTAAAAATCAAATTAAATTGCAGGCATCTCCAGTGTTCACCTTTGCAAACCAGGCTGGCCTTGACATGCTTGAAACCACCCTTGTGGCCCTCCAAGATATTATGCTTGACAAGATTCTCGACGAAGCTGGACGCAAAATCCTCTGCTCCGAGTTCTCCAAAATCATGCAACAGGTAATAATATTACAACTAGACATGAATGAGATTCATTGTATGTTCTGACAATGGAAATAATGACGAAGGGTTTTCTTGTTTCTGAATTTTCAGGGGTTTGCGTATCTGCCAGCTGGAATATGTGCGTCGAGCATGGGTAGGCCGGTGTCTTATGATCAAGCTGTGGCTTGGAAAGTTGTGAACGACGATGAGTCGAATCACTGCCTGGCTTTCATGTTCATTAACTGGTCCTTTGTGTGATGCGGATGATAGATCCTCAAGAACACTTGAGCTATCTACTTAAGTTATGTCGTAGTTGCTTTAAAGACATTACTTTTAGACGTTTTGAAGCCAATAGCAGGATCATTTCATGGTGGCTTTTCACTATGTTTGTTTATATTGTGGCTCAATGGATATGGTTATGGTCATTATGCAGTCTACTTAAACATATATCAGATTGTTGTGCATTTGGTTATTTCCAAAAAAATGGTCGATTTTTGAAGATTAAATTGGAACGATGCAGAGAAAATTATTATCATCCGGTTTCGAGCGAGGGTGAAACAGAAAATGGGATGATGTTTGAAGATGAAATTAGCCGATATGAAGAAAATTAATTTTAGCTGGCCTTGAGTAAGGGTGATAGAAAATTAGCTTATGTTTCGACAAAAATGGGTTTGGCGTCAAGAATTAAGATGCAATTGGAACGAAACAAAAGAAAGTAAGTATGATCCGGACTCAAAGGATGACAGAAATTTAGCTGATATTTAATGATGTTTGAAGATGAAATTGGAACGATACGAAGAAATTAATGATCCAAAAATGATACGCATAAATCAATTTGATAAATTATTATCATCCGGTCTCAAGTGAGGGTGAAATAGAAAATGGGATGATGTTTGAAGATGAAATTAGACGATACGAAGAAAATTAATTTTAGCTGGTCTCGAGCAAGGGTGATAGAAAATTAGCTTATGTTTCGACAAAAATAGGGGTTAGGTTTCAAGAATTAAGATGCAATTGGAACGAAACAAAAGAAAATTAGTATGATCCATCCTCGATGACAGAAAATTAGCTGATATTTCTGAAATTAGAACGATACGAAGAAAATTAATGATGTTTGAAGATAAAATTAGAACGATACGAAGAAAATTAATGATCCGATGATGATACGCATAAATCAATTTGACAAAATAAAAACTGTGAGGATGATACGCATTAATCGAAAAACTGTGATGTTTGACTGGATCTCTCTCTAAATTTGCAAAATGTAACCATCAGTTATTAAAAAGTGGGAGTTTAGAGCCAGTATGGATTTTAGTTTTTTACTTTTTACACGAGTTACCCTGTAAAAATTTCCACAGTACCCAATAACAGTGAGCTAGCGTAACAGAATTGGTCCACTGACAGAGTTTGGATTTTAGTATTTACCCAAGTTACCCTCATGTAAAAATTCCACAGTGGTCAATAACAGTGAGGGTAACAAAATTGGTCCACTGACAGGAATTTTGGTTCGCAGTGTAGTTTTTTAGTTTTTACCCAACTTAATCTACATCAAAATTCCACAGTAGTCAATAACAATGAGGGTCACAAATTGGTCCACTGACAAGATTTTTAACTTTTTTTACCACGCAGTAGCAGTCATTTATTTTGTTTCCTTTAATTAACCCTCTCTCCCAGTCTGCACTGTCAGTGTAAATTATATCGGTAGACAAAAACTTCATTAAGCCAATTCAATGCAAGAGACAAGCGGAAGAAGATCCTCCTTGCCCTTGGCGATCAAATATGATGCCATTGCTATTAGCCTATAACAATCTACAAAACTGCAAGGCTCAAATCTGCTGCTCCCAATTTATCCTGCACTTCACTGTTCCTCTGCCAATATTCAATGGAGGACCTGCTAAAACCCTTCACAATCATAATTACAACAAGGCAAACCAAATCTCTATTCTTCACTCTCATATCTCCTATTTATTATAAGAAATGTGATTATGTGAATTTTTTTTTTTATTTATAAAAATAATTACGTAATTGATATAATCGAACTGTTTCACTTAAAATTTTATTCTCGTTATTCGATCTCTACCTACGAATTGGTTTATAATCATGAAACCCTAGAAATCCCTAGAAAAAATGGACCCAAAACAAACAGAGGTTATGTAGTGTAGTTCTTTTGTCGTGTGAATTTGGAACAAGTTTGAAGGTATTTGAAAATTGAAATGGTTGCAAGAAAACGAAGCATGCACGCGTCACCTGATGGATCTATTGATCCTGTGGTGGAGAAGGAGAGAAGTACATGAAATTAGTTGGGTCAGCTGATATGTCATGGTGGCCGTACCACGTGGCATGGTGAAGTCACTGGTGTCACGCATGCCAGTCGTCTGACGCTTTGCTGCTGCATCTGCATGAGATCAAATCTAAAAAACCAATATCTCAGAGAGAAAATGATGCCTGGTATTTTAGTAAACACTAAACACTACCAACTCGTAACCGGCCGTACCATAATCATTTCTCTACTCTTTCCTTATATTGCCACCCACATCGCCTTCAGCTGCCTATCACTATATGAGAGTGCCTTGAATTTTAATTACATAATTAAGGACTTCCTAACAAAAAAAAAACATAATTAAGGACATTTAACTGAGTATGTGCATTCAAAAATGTAAAATTAGGGCTTTATATATATATATATATATATATATATATATATATATATATATATATATATGTGTGTTCCTGTCACCATAATTTGGACAAAATTTTGCTCTTGTTACAATTGAAGGGTATTCGTTTATTAAAAGAAGTCGAATCTAATAACGTAAGTTTGTAATTGAATGAAAATTTCAGTAATTAATTTCTCGGAAAGCCTTACTGAATTTGGTGTAATGTTCTTGATTTGTTCAATTTAAGTAAAGTCACATTAGACATGCTCATATACTCTCGGTTATTAGGGCTCCAAGAAAAACATATTATTGAGATAAATAATTTTACACATGTGTTTTATTTATGTATCTTTCTATATTTTTATTATTAAATTTAGTAAAAAATTAGTGCAAAATGACTCGTTCACTTTCTTATTATTTTGAAAATTGAAAAAAAAAAATTAGGTTTCTCGTTTTAAATTGAAACAAATGATAAAACACCATAATTGTAATCGAAATTCACAATCTTACTCATAATTTGATAATGGAAAAGAAAAGGAGTAAAATCGTTATTTCTGTTGAGGGGTATTTTTGAGATTATATGAGAAGATGTGGGCCAAAAAGAATCTCAGTCCCTCTGAATGGGCACACCACATAAGTTTAGACAATAGTCAGGCAACACAAGAAAAGATGAGGAGATACCATTTGCCCATTCAACATCCGGCCACGTCAGCATCAACTGAGACCGAGCCGGCGTAGGCGTAGGCCTTGAATTGAATTAAAAGACGTGCCCAAAGCCCCACCCACATCCACAGTTCCACACCCATGCTCCTCCATCTGCCGCTGCTCAGCCTTTGCTCTGCCGTGGTCTGCGATGCCCTATGCCATGTGGCATTGCTATGGTACAGGAAGGACCAGCTACTCTACTGTGTGCCTTAATTATACAGCACTTGATTTGACAATTGACGGAAAGCGTACCCACCCTCCAGCGATTTTGTCTCTTTTTAAGTGGATTGGTATTTTGGACTCATGTCATGTCCATCAACGTCTTTTCGCGAACCTTTTTTTGGATAATTACCCAACAACTACCCAACAAAATGAACTTCAAATCCACAATATAACCCATAAATAGCTCATTCATATCAACTATATCTGAACTAATTATGATAATAATAAACATTTTTTTAATAACAAACATTACCATTCATACAAACTTTCTTTTTACAACGTATTCTTTTATAAAAATTTAGTTATAGATTCATAATAGGTAAACTAATTAATTATACGAGTAATACTTGTATATATCTTATGGTTAATGAGTTCATTTTTTCGTAAATTTTTATCAAAACTATCATATATATTTAAATTCGTTGGTATTATTTTTTTATTTTATCAATATTTGTATCGTTTTTTGAAGACATCATAAAATATCATTATTATAAAAAAATTAGAAATTATTTATTTATTTATAGGTATCAATTAAATTAATATTTTATTACAATCAAATACATATTTGATACATATAAAATCGTTGATGGATGATGGAAGGATCTAAATTGGTTAGTTTATTGTTTGAATTACTTTTACACGATGCTTTGAAAGGACAGTTTCGGACTAAGTTCGACAATCAATTATATGAAAAACGACATCCATTTTAAAATGGATGCATATATGTATACATGTAATTATAATATGGTACTTAACGTATAATGTAACATCAAATCAAAACAAGTTTGATATGCACCCGACTATTGCAACTACAAAAATTCAGTTAGTGTTTAACACGAATGCAGCATCGATTACATTAATTACAACCCATACAAAGTACATAAGCCAACAATGATACTATTGCGTGCATTGCTTGGTACACTAATAATGGCGCGTCGTACCGAAAATGCACATGCATACATCATGATGTTAAATACATGAACATGCATCATCATCATCGTCATGATGTCAAACCATATATGATGGGCATGCATCATGTGGTTCATGATTTTCAACACGTGTATATACATACATGATCATGTCCATCAAAACAGTTATATCTACATGTGTCGGGGCTTGGGGGCCCTGCCCTTCTTCTCCTCGTCGTCCTCCTCCTACTCCCCTGGTTTGCTCTCTTACCATTTCAGCGTTGGAAATTCGAGGCGTTTTAAAGCTGACTGCGAAAGGCACCGTTATAATTTCGAGTCTCGTGCTCCAAATTGTTTCATTTTTATTACCAATTAATCACAGTATTGATATTTTTTTTATTAATTATTATATTGGATATATCTTAAACACGAAAATTCCGTCTCGTACTTAGACTTCACAAAGTAAAAAGAGATAAACCAGAAACTTGCAAAGAAATTGAAAGATCGAACAAATGATCATACCTGAATTTACAATTACACGCTCAAGTTCTCCATTCAACCAACTCCTCCACGCTTCTCTAGAAATTGACCACACAGCATAACTCAACTTCTCTAGAAATTGACCACACAAGCATAACTCCACGGACAGCAGGATTTAATATATCTATATATAGTTTAATATTTAGTAATTAATATATTATGTAATTTAGTTTAAATGTGAAATATAATATGTTGGTAAAAGAGAAAACTGATGACAGGTAAATAAAGACCGAAAGGGGATATTTACTTATGATACGATCTCTCTATCTTTTGGTGCAGAGTAAATTAAAGCAACTGTTCTCGCATGGAGACACACACCCTACTTTCTAGTTTTGTAAATGCTACTTTAATCTCATGCTTAATTTATTTATCCATTAGCAAGTAATTTTACCCTTTTTTGTTTTTATAGGTGTGCGATTTTAAGTTTGATTTGAATATTTGATGATGATATTTTATATTTATATCAAATTTAATTAACGGATTATTTTAGCTGAAATAAAATTTAAAAGAAAAAAAAACATTTATTGATTATTAAATTTAAAAACGGGGCCTGTTTTTTTCAGGTGGATAGATTCAGACTTTCCGCGTAAGCGTGCCCTTTGAATCCTCTTTATGGTGTACTACTGTTGGGGTCTCCAACAACAAAAACGATGAGTGCAAAATGCAGAAGAAAAAAAAATAATATTAAATTGCAAAGATGTCTAGGCTTTCAATGCCCTAGCTAGCAAGGGTTTATTGGGTTAGGTTTTGCTTGCTTGTCTGACTGAGGAAGAAATTGAGATCTTTAATCTAATCCAACAACCTAATGATCGGTCTCTGCAAGATTTAGTAGAAGCTAGGGAGTTAGTGATAGACTATCATGGCCTTAGCAGCTCTGAGGGAGGCTTTGAATTTTATTCAGAGGGTTTTGATTAGTGGTTATTAGGGTGGGTTTGTTTCACCATGTGATTGCTGGGGGTTGGAGTCTAATTTCTTGTTTTTGTAAAATGGGTTTTAATTGGTGGATTCAATTTCATTTAATTAGGGTTTTGATTAGGGTTTTAATTAGGGGATGGTGGTGTACAAGGGTTTATGAATGATGATGATGATGATGTACTAGGGTTTATGAATGATGATGATGATGATGATGGGGTTGGTTTATGGGTTTTGGAAAATCTTTTGTTTGTTGGAAGAGGAATTGGATGGTTTGGGAGTTTGTGGGGTGGCTTTTGGGAAATATGGGTGTACAATTTATTCATCAGTGTTTTTGTTCACCAAATCTTGTATAGGGTTTAAGTCTGTGTGGACCAAGTTTGGATCCATGCTTCATTTAATTTCCATTCATATATGCATTCATATAACTGCCAAATATCAAGTTCCTAAGGAGAAACTGAAAATATGAAAATTTACTTTCAAGCAAAGTTTGGAAGTAATTTTCGACTCTTGTGAGTTCTATGAAAATTAAGGCATGTTCGGTCACACATTTTTTGACTCATTTAATGGGAATTCCTTTAAAAAATGGTTACATGAGATCCATTCATGTAAGATAAAACTCTGTCACACATTTTCGTTCTCACATTCCAGTTAGCCTCATCATGACCTCCAACCAACTCCGTTACTTATGCCCTCGAGAGCATTTCAATTGCAATTTGCTAGTATGGTTCATGTATTCATTAAGTGACCGTTTGACATTGTTTATTTGAGATACTAAGTACAAAATTTTAAAAACTCAGTTTGTTTGGTGAATATCATAAGAATTATTTATATTGAATCATTATTGTCATAAGTAATTAATTATTAGTTTTATGTTTAAAAAAATAGCGCTGTAATTTGGACCATCTAAATTGACTACATTTGATGTGGCATTCTATTTACAATAAAAAATAAATATAAGGTGATTTAATTTATTGAAATAACATCATTCACTGATTGCCACAACAGATGATTCGATTGACCTGATCAATTAAGATGGTTCAAACATCATTTATTTAAAAAACAATGTGCCAACTATTTGGGAAGCATTAGCTATTTGATGAATTTTTCTATTTTTTTAAAATATGAAAGTAATTATCCTCACAACCCATTTTCATACATCAACTATAACAGTCACAGTAAAACAACATCTCTATAAATAAAAAAAAATTATTGCATAGTATATATATTGGGCAAATAGGAGCAATAGTCTATTAATTTTACCATATTTTATAAAAACCGCCCCTGAACTTTAATATTAGTTTTCCCCATCCCTAAATTTTACCATAATAGTTGATTTAGTTAATTCGTAAAAAAATCTCACGAAATCTGTTAAAATTAAGAGCAAAATTGTCATTTCACGTGCATTTTTCTCACACGTTCTGTGAGAATTTTTTACGGTGGGACTAAATCAACTATTATGAGAAAATTTATGGACGAGAAAAACTAATATTGAAGTTCATGGACGGTTTCTAAAATTATGGTAAAATTCATGAATTATAGCTCCTATTTAACCTATATATATTTGTTCATAACTCATTTTGACACGTGGCACATTGATACGTGAATTAGATGACAATAATCTTTTTGCCAACCCATTACAAAGATTGTCAACATGAAATTTTACTTATATGGGCCAAGAACCACACCAATGCCTGTTGAAGCTAAAAGGAGGCCCAGTTTTCCCAGATGGATCCAGTAGGTTCTCGAGCCCAAGTCTCTCTCTTCCTCTCCATCGCTCGCTCTGTATCTCCCACCCCCATTGATGAGTGGAGTGATAGAGAATCAGCAAGAGTAGAAGGTGATGGAGCAGACGGAGAAAGAAGCGATAAGGTCCGCATCAGAAGAGGTATCAAATGAATTCAAAACCCTAATCGATGCTCAGGACTTGGATTCCCTCAAACAATTGCAGCACCTCATGTAATATCTCTCTCCGCTGACCAAGTAATTTTCATCATTTGTTTACATTTTTATTATTAGTTTTTGTTTATATTTATGTCCATAAAATTTCATCGGTGATCATTGGAAGAAATTTTATAATGTTTGATTGTAGTTCCATTAGGTTGCATTGGTTAATCAATTGGGTGTTTGTATAATGCTCTTGAAGATTTAAAAGAAAGGAAGAAACTTGATTAATATGTGAGGTTTGGAGTAGCTGTTTATATGAACTCATCTTACAAACAAGGAAATGAAATCATGGGGATTTCGTTTAATTACTGTTTGATGGGGGAAATAAGTAACTTTATCATCTATTGAATTGGGTTGATCCCTTCTGTTTGTATTGTGATACTTTGGTAATGAATGTGGTAAAGCTATCTATTCTATGGATGTAGATAGGGTGGGAGAAAACATAGATGGGTTGGATAGCTTTGACAATTTCGTTGCGTTCTTTAAAGTTCTAGTTTATATGATCTTGATGCTAAGTGTTTTTAACCTGGATGTAAAATATGAACAGCCAAAGACTTTTGCATCTGAGAATCTATGTGAAAAATGATAAAGGATAAAATGGACTGAAATGTTTAACTATGGTAGTTTGCAGGGCTATAGTTGACATAGAAGTCATGAAGTTATCGTTTTTCTATTTACCTTGCTTGTTGTTCGAGTCGAAACCAAATGTGATCACAAATGTCTCTTCTGAGATTGACCTCTGGTGCAAAGATCTATAAGGCTTATGTTTATAGCCTTAATCCTGCGTATAATTCTTCATTAAGGTCTTTTATATATCTAGATTGAGGAGTGCAGTTGAAGTAAAGGAGATGAATCAGCTAACATGTTCCTTTAACTTAATGAGCAAGGCAATGCCAAATATCATTAAGTGGTACACCATATAGTAGGAAACTTAGAATTAAAACTTTTTCTTTTCTTTTCGAATAATTTCATTTGCATATTGATTATTTGCAGAAATGGTTCTTACATTTACCACACCAAAAATAGCCTTAACATTGTGTATTATGGCGTTCTTTTTAAGCATATACTGGGTGGATATTGAAGTGGTTACTTTTTGTATTTCATGGTTCATGGTTCATGGTTCAGCTCTTACTGTTGTCTTCGTTGGTTGCTTTCTTCCCTGCCATTTGATTTCTGTAATTGTTTTCGTTTTTGCATTTTGTACCCTTTTTAAATGCAGACTGGGAAGGTTGCAAGATGGCAATGCAGTCCTGTCACATTTTAATGAGTTTTCAGAGAACTGCTTCGCTGAAGTTTCCGGAGATTTCTCTAGAAACACACGCCTCTTAAGGTCTATGAAGTCCGATCTTGAATACATATTTCAGAAGTTAAGGTATGACCATTGCTTTCTTCTGTTCTGTTGTTATTATTTGTATGCTGACTGAATCTCTTCATTGCTTTCTGACTACTTGCTGGTTCTCTAAGAAGATTCTTTTTTCACATAACCAATTTATAGTGGGTATTACAGAGTTCAAACTAGTAAAAAAGAATGGTTTATGTTCTACTGTATAGTACATGTTCAAGGGGACGTATTTTTCGCTTACATTCTGCTGTTCACTTGAAAATTTTAAGATAATTTCTTTTCACAAGAAACAGAAAAGTCCCACACACAAAAATTTAACATTCAGGTGAGTATGATAATCATCTATCTAGAAACCACATTAGCTTAGCTATCATTGTCCAAGTTTCAAGTTGGCATGCATGTCTTAACTTTCAACTATACTAACGTGATAACAGGAGCATGAAGTCCAGAATTTTGGCTACCTATCCAGATGCATTTCCTGATGACACAAAACAAGTACTGGATCAAAGACCGGACCTTGAAATGCCTCTGTAACAAGTACTAGTACTAGATAATATGCTACTCATGAACTCCAAAAATATCTGTGAACCTAAAATATCATGTTCACAGAATCACAGTTTGTTAGGTGAAATGCCTCTGTAACAGTACTAGCACTAGATAATACGCTACTCATGAACTCCTAAAATATCATGTTCACAGAATCACAGTTTGTTAGGTGAAGTGTTCCAGGATTAAACCCTGTCAGCGAATGTGTTACATCTTCTCCGTAAGTTATTTCTCATGTATTTCTAGCTTTCGCAGCTTTTCTGTATGGACATATATGTATGCACATACTTTTGTCGTCGAATTCCAACCTTGTTTGCGTTTTCGTTGAATTAATTTGACATTCCAAGAAGGCAGGAACCATATGTTATAACCTTACTACATTTGGTCTTCACGTCTTAAAAGGTTAGTGCTTACATTGTATTATTGTTGAGCTGCGGCCTCTTTGTGTATGTGTTTTTTGTATGTCAGACTCTCTCAGAAGCGCGTGAGAGTAACAGTCTAACCCCCTTGTCCCTCTCTCTACGCGTGAAGCCGAAACACGCAATTGTGACTGCTACATACTCACATATCATATGGTGTCATGCAAAAATAGATGAAACACATATTGCGCATGCAGATTGCAAAACCATCCCAGCCCTCCAAACCAATCCAACCTGCGTTGCTCTCTTTTACCCGGACCGTCCGATGCTCACCAACTACACCACTACTCTACAAAACTCTCTATCAACCTCCCACACCTTTCACTTTCACTTTCATTTTCGTTTTCATTGTTCATTGAGATTTGAGAGATAAAACGCAGAGCACAGGCATAGCACTGGGGACAATGGCGGGAACGAATGGGAGTAGTGGGCGGAGGGAGAGCGAGAAAGAGAAGACCAAGATGAGGGAGAGGCAGAGAAGGGCCATCACCACCAAAATCTTCCACGGCCTGCGCAAGCACGGAGGCTACCGCCTCTCCCCCCGCGCCGACATCAACGAGGTCCTCCGCCATCTTGCCACCGAGGCTGGCTGGCTTGTCCAACCTGACGGCACCACCTACCGTGCCCCTAATGTACTCTTTTCCTCCTTTTCCTTTTCCTTTCCTACATTTTCTTACCAACCAAACACACTATTTATTCTTCCTCGTTTCTTTTTGTGGAGGGAAGGTTTTAAATTGCTGTCTGGTTTGTGGAGCCCCTAAATCGACAGCCAAGGCAGCAGCAGCGACACCAATGCCAAGCAGCAGCGGGGTGATGGGCGGTGAGTGTTCGACTACAGCTTCCCCCAACCAACCCCCCGCCTTCAACTCCTCCACCAGCACCACTACCAGCAACTGCGCGACCACCTATTCGGCAATGTGCATGTACGAAGGTGGGCTCGACCAGCAACTGCATGAAACCAGGGCCTCCAACAACACCACCCCAGTTGCTTCGCCTCTGCACCACTGCCCTTAGAACAAATGCTTTAGTTAATTCTCCCTCCACCAAATTCTACCGTTACAGGCTCTTACATAATAACATACTTAATTAGTTGTTAATCAGGATTAAAACATAATATAATTTTCTTGTTTTCTACAATGAAGCTTTGACTTAAAAGACCCTAAACCAATGGAAAAAAACAATAAATCCAGCCAGAAGTAAACAGCTCTGGAAACAAAAATCATTAACCTGCAAGAAATCGAAAGCAACAACCAAATGTTACATGACTTTGCAACTAATGTATGTTACTGTTACAGTTACAGTTACCTCAGCTTCAAGCAAGTTTAAATTCAGAATCCACCTTATGTTTATCAGTAACTCTACAAATGAGGGAACATGAACTTGCATTTGAAACTCTGTAATTCAAGAAAAACCAGGGATTTCTCCTGGCATTGGAGCCAACTCATTGTTACCGAATCTCTCTTCCTCATAGAATGAGGCACGAACTACTCTGCCTCCAAAGTATCTGCCATCCAGGTCGACCAATGCTTTAGTCGTTTCTTCAGACCTCTCAAACTGCACAAAGATTCTCACTGCCTCGTCCACCGGGAAATTTGGCTCAGTTATCTCAAATATAAGCACCCGGGTCACTGTCCCATACTTTGCACACTCTGATGCTACTTCATCTTCCAACTCATCATCCACCTCGCCAGGACCCACCTTCAACAACAAAGCACATCAGGTTGGATCCATGTTACAAAACAAAACTACGTAAATGATATCTGTTGTAAGATTAACTCAGAAATCAATTACTTCTTCATGTTAAATAGCCACTGTTCAAGTTTTGTTCCACTGATCAACTAGTTATCATATTGTGTCATTTTATAAAACCAAGGTTAGAAGGAAATGAGAGTCGAGTGTTTATGTTATGTAGGAAGATGAATCTGGAACAGAATGCTTACAGATTTCGTTCACGGGTAAAATCAAAATAAAAATTTCATTACAAAGTGGCCGTGGCATCGCAAGCAACAAAATGAGTGCAAATAGAAGTACCCTTTCCTTGATGGCACCTAACAAACCTAATATGCCAGATTTAACCTGAGTTCATTTTCCTTTGGCCAACCCTATCAAAAAGGTCATTGGATTGACAATAATACAGAAGTATCATGGATCAACGGTTTTAATCAAAGACAGAAAATTTGCACTAAAAGGATGCAGAAGTTAAAAAGAAGTCACGGAACTGCAATACGTTATGTCCAACGATCTAAACATATAAGAACTATACTGATTTCAGTAGTGGAGGTTAAACTTAAGGTCTGGTTAAAGAAAAAAAATGACACAAAAGACAGACATGATAGTTGAGGTTATAGTTATGGAGAGAATAGGCCATTTAAGGTCATATGAGTAACGATAATACAATATAGAACAGAAAATTGGATTTATGCACCAAAACCCAAAGCACCACAATAAGTTAGAAACCTTTAATGAAATCTTCAAGCCATTCAATTATACGATAGGCCCTAAAAGGACTCACGAGTCATGACATTCTTCACAGTGTTACTTGCAAGTCCAGTGCTATGATTGTAGACAGGGTCACATGGTTACACAAAGTATCAACACCGTTCAATACATGAGCAAGAGATAAAGGAAAAGAAATGAAACCCTCATAGAGTCAGGGGAGTGTATAGGCTTGACACTGGTAATCTAATCAGTCTATTCAAGGCCTAAAAGCTGCAAGCTAACAGATGATACTTTTCTCTGTTAAACTAGCTAGTATATTGGCCAACTTTAGTCATAATAATCTTTGTGATAACGAAGAAAACATTATGACTTATGTTAAAGATACAAGTACATTTTCATAAAGACCCTTTGGACAAAATCAGGCTTCATTAGCTGAAATTATTTTCTTAAAAGTCCCTTTGAAGAAAATCTTACAAATTTTCAGTTCATTTCTGTAAACATGTTAATGAAGCCACAAGCCACCCATTCATTCTTCTCTAAACAAACCACAAGTATCCATGCCTTACACAAGAAAATCCCTTCCTTATCTCATGTCCTTACATTGCTTCATTTTCACACAAACCATCCTAAGCAATGTATCATTCCACATTGTCTTCCACCAATTTAAACTTTTCTAAAAGTGATGCCACAGGCCCATGAAACTTATCAAATGAAATGGTTCTGAAGTTACATCCTAGGCTAGCTGGTGTGGCTGTGTTTTACTGGTAAAGTTATTTCCCAACCCTAACTTGATTGGATAGTTTCCCAATCAAGCAACTAGCTATATATATTCGCCAAGCCGTGTTTTATGCTTGCAATAGATAGGGAAGAAAAAAGTTTCATAAGCAGAATCAAAAGGGTATTTGGAGAAAACAACAAAATAGGACGGCAGCTTGAGAAAATAATAAATAAACGACCAAGATGTTAGTCAACTGGCCAGGATACTACTGATTATTTGGTCCTACTAAAGAAACCAGGAAGGTCAACTAGGCAAGATAAATATGGAACTCAAAATGAACCTCCAAAGCACTAAACACACAACACAGGTAGAAATAAGCAGAGTAAAAAGGGTATTTGGAGAAGACAACAAAATGGGACGGCAGCTTGAGAAATAATAAAGAAACGACCAAGATGTTAGTCAACTGGCCAAGAAACCATTGATTATTTGGTCCTACTAAAGAAACCAGGAAGGTCAACTAGGCAAGACAATTAACAAGATAACTATGGAACTCTAAATGAACCTCCTAAGCACTACATACACAACACAGGTAGAAAGCAGCAAGTACTACAAACTACATATCGAGATAGCAACAAAACTGTGTCTCGTCTTAAAGAGAAAATAGAAGACAGTTAGAACAGGAAACTCCACCATATAGACTAAAATGTCCCAAAATCATGATCTATCAAAGTTAAGATTAAACAAATGTTTGCTTCAAGCAATAATAAGACAACACGGAGTCACAAAAATATCAGACATTTTCATTTATATCAAAGAGGAAAGAAAGAAAAACTTTTTGATGCATTCCTTTAAAATATATAATAACAATATATATGTCATTGTTCCCGCCATAACAAGATCAAACTTTCCAACTTGGTTTTAGTTAAACGCATTGCATTCAATATTGGCTTGTCCTGTTCCAGTGTTCAATGAGAGTTTGTTTCTGAAAGCAAGTATCATTTCAAGTAGGGTATTACAAATTCATGCTTTTGATATATAAAAAAACCCACCTTGAATTTCAAATGAATGTAAAATCACATTTTGTAGCACCATACACCACACAAAAACATAGTGCATTAGCATGTATAAAGCATCAATAAGCATGAGAAAGTTAAGTATTGACATACCATGTTTCTAAGAAGCAAAACCCGGGTGGGTGGCCCGTGAAGGCTGACAGTCTTTGCCTTCTTCTCTGGCTTCGTTTCACTAGCATTCACAATCACCCCAGCTCGCCTATCCGTTTTCTTGGCCATCAAGGGAGTAGTAATCCCCTGCTCCTGCTTTCCAAGCCCTTGACCCTCCTTCCACCCCATCTTCGCCATCATTCTCTGAGCTGCAGTCATTTGGCCGCCAGCCCCTAGACCCAACCCGCCACTCTCCGACTTTCCAATGGTAAATCCATCTCCATTATTGGGCGGAGAGGGTGACCTCGGCATTGCAGGAATGGCCGCCCCACTGCTCATTGCAGCGCGCCTCCTCCACGCTTCCTCACCTGAAATGTTCAACCTTGAATCTCCAATATCCCTCTCCCTTTCTCTTTCTCTTTCTCTGTCCTCCCTCTCTCTCCTCTCCTTCTCCTCCTCCTCTTGCCGCCTCCTATCGAGTTCTCGCCTCATCTCCGCCTCCATTGCCTTCTTCTTCTTCTCCCTTCTGTACTCCTCATAGTCATTGGGCCTAGCCGGATCATACTCCTCCAACACCGTGGACGTGACTCCCACCAGGGCAGGTTGCGCCACGTCATTGCGTATCACGGAAGGCGACGGTGTCACCGGTAACCCTATAATTTTCGGCTGGGCTAAATTCAACGACTTGGCCTTGTTTTGGGCCTTCAGAATCGTCTGTGGCGGGGAGAAAATCGATGAGGGTTTGCGGAGAGTCTGCGGCGCCATCTTGGTGCTGCTGGACCACACCGTGGTGTTGGTGGGTTTCTCTTCCTCCGCCGACGAGGGAGGAGGGAGGTCCCCGTACAACCCACCTAGCATTTTGTCGACTACCAAATTCCTCTTTTTTCCCAAAGATAGAGCTCTGCAAACCCTAGGAGGAATTAAAAGCCCTGGATTGCTTTGAATGTGGGCGGTTCTGATAGGAATTTTCTGGATAATGGGAAGAGAGTTATGGTGCAAATCTGCGAGATAGAGATTGATTGAATTGTGAAGTGAACAAGGAGCGAGAATGTGCAGCTGAACGCGGCCTCTGCAGGCTCTGTTCTTCCCGTCTTCAGCAAATCAGCAGTGAGGGTATTGGACTTACAGTGGGGAGCCCAAACGCCAAAGGCCCAAAGAACTAAAAACTTCCCGGGTCGGGTTGACCATTTCATTAGATAGTAGTCTCACAAATCACAATCATAAATTATTGTCGCATATTGAATTCCCAAGTTTAGAATAGGTATTGGATTCAATTTTCGCAAAAGGCGAAATTATGTCTATTATGTACAGTCCCCTCATGATATTTTTATAGAAATAAAATAGGAAAACTTGAACAAGAGGTCATGGGTGCAATTCATGAATAATAATATTTATTTTTTTGGACTGGTGGATAAATATGAATAATTTATTTTTCATCATTTTTCTTATTTTATTTTATTTTTTATTTGAGCTTTTTTGATAATTTTCCTTTTGTTTTTGACACCAAATCCCATGACATGAAAAAGATTATATACGAGTATTATTATGGTTCGACTTATGTTTATTCTCCAAAAATAATTATGTTTTTTAATACCTAAGTCTTAATTTTTGTTCACTTATTACATTTTTATAGGTTACCATTAGTCAAAAACTAAACATAAGGACAAAAAAAATATATAGACATTGAGTTTTGTTTCCCTTCAATCTTTCATTCTTTGAGAAATTCAATCTCTCAATTCTTTGAGAAACAAAACCTCCCATTTAAAGGGAAAAACAACAACATAGCAACACAAACTATTCACAAAGGTCGACACAAAACACAAACTGTCCACAAAAGGGCAATATAAGTATATAGAAAAGTTTAAAAGACAATATGAGTGATACCTCCCACCTTCAATCATGGGAAGTTCTAACTTCAAAAACAAAATGTCAACATTTCATTAAATAATATTACAATTGAATATGAAATTAGAGTTTAAATAACATTCGGGTATTGTATTGCATTTTAAAAAACGGAAAATAAATTTAATTATTACTAATCATATTACCTCAATCATTAATAAAAAAACAAAGAAAACCCAAAAGAGAGAAATGCAGCACACATTGCACAATAAATGGTCTAAAGCAAGTGGACAACAAGCCTCCAACTTTAAAGGAGACCCAAAAAAAACCTAGCAAAATGTCATATTTTCCATGCCCATAATTTAACACAACAATCCATACATAAAATTACAATATTAAAAATTCCACCAGCAGTCTATCACAAACTTTGAAGAGCTATCCAATTTGATTTTGATTTTTTTTGAAGAAATAGAAATTCAATTGGTTTTAAAAACATACGATAGACGGGGAAAAAAATAATTCATATTGAGAGCCATATAATAATTCAACCCTTGTGTAATTCCATTTCGTCTCCAATATCACTCTCTCTCTCTCTCTCTCTCTCACCCCACGTCCGCGATTGCAGGCCTTTGCGTGCTTCTTCTATCTCTGTGTGGCCCTCGATATAGATCCAATCGAATCCGCGGCTTCCAATTTTTAGGGTTTCGAATCGTATGCTGGGATCACTTGGCTGTTTCTGGTGGTTTGGCAATTGGTGAATCCTCGGCTGGGGATTTTGTGCGTGCGCGATAGGGTTCGTTTTCTCGGGTTTCGCAGATCCAACTTTAGTTCCGCTCGCGTAGGCCATTTTCGCATCTTAATTCACCATGTTTTGGCGTATGGCGGGATTGTCCACTGCGTCTCCGGTGAGTTATGCAACGTCGTTTTTTTGTTTGTTTTGTTTTTGCCATTAGGTGTGGTGGTACAGTATTCAATTTTTGGTGATATATTTGGATTGAATCCTGGTGAGGTTTTATTGATTTGTTTTAATTCACTGTTTGCTTGGTGAGAAAATGTGGGATAAGAGATAGAAATTTGGAATGTTGGATCCCAGGAAGTATTGCTTTGTTCTGTTGTATCACTTTTGTGCCAACTCCGGGGGCTTGGTAATTGAGGTTCTATTTGAAATTGGTCTAGGTGCCATTTCTTCAGGAATGTATTGGATCCAAATTTGGGATCAGTGGTTTAGTAACAACCAATTATTATATTAGTACAAACTCTGTAACATGTCACTACAGTCGGCATTAAGTCCGTTGATTTTCCTTTTCGCATTGGTTATCTATTCTGATGTTAAGGTGAACTTCCTTTACCTATTTTATTGGAGTTATTGGTAAATGCAGTCGAAAATATCTTTTATAATGTTAAGGTTGGGAACTAGTGAGAGCGTCTTTAGAACTTAGTTGTTTTTGGTTTATAAGATAGAGCTTCTTCGTTTAAATTGCCATTTAGTACTCTTACCAGGGGTGATTTAGGATTTTTTCAAGTTAAGAGTCCTTTTGGAACCCCTTCCTCCGTGCCAATTTAGAGAATTTTTCCATTTATAGATGATTGTTCTAGACCAGGTCTTGAAAGCAAAAATGGTGGTTTTCAAAATCAGGACATGATTACAGGAAGACTTAAAATTTCCCTTGAAATTTGGACATGACTTTGCATGCTCTGTTTCTAACATGTTACACTGGGATTTTTTTTGAAAGTGTGGGTTGCAAAAGTAGGACACGAATAAAATTAGCTTAAGACCCCTTGAAGTATCAGTTATCTGCTCTGAATTGTAGCTGCTGTTATCCCCTTCCCTAGCGGCCCGGAGATGGTCTCCAGCTGTCACCTATGCTTGTTTTAGTTGATTTGGGTGGTTTGTACAAGCAGTTTTCCATAATGTGGATGGCTAGAGCTTTGCTATTTATTTTCTAGCCAAACTTTTGTAAGAGCCTTCTGCTTCTTACATTTCTTATTTTGTTTATCTTTCAGGTGGAGACAATTTTGGACAAGGATAATTTCACGTTGGAAGAGCTTCTTGATGAAGATGAAATTATTCAAGAATGCAAAGCTCTTAATGGCCGCCTAATCAATTTGTAATGCTTTTACCCTTATTTACTCTTTTTTGTTTATTCATTGTTCCTCAATGAGTGAGTTAATATTGGGTTTCTATTTCTATGCTTAGTGTCTTTGGTAGAGGGATTCTTGTCGTACATTTGTCAAAAACGATCTTATGGTTTCTTTCCAGCAGATAAATGGGTCTAAGGTGAAAGCAGAAATTGAATACATCCTTCTCATAGTTGTTCTCAAAATGATTTGAGTGATTTTGGGTTTAGATCTGGGACACTGCTATTTGTTTTCTTCTGCTTTATATCTAGATGGAATGTATTTAGTTTTTTAGAATTTTGTTACCATCCAGTTGGGAATGTGAGTAACTTAGTTTTTCCATAGCCCCTTTCTCAGCCCATAAAGGTGAAATTTTCTTCAGATTCTATTTCTTCTTTAAAATTTGACTTGCAATGGTTTTTGTGGTTATTAGTTGCATTGTGTTTCTTTTATATGCTTAAGCATCTAAAAAGCTCTTAATAATTCAAGCTCAGTTATTTTATTTAAATATTTGTCCTGCCTTGTGTGACAGTTTGCGAGAAAGAGCCCAGGTTGAGCAGCTCATCCGATACATCGTTGAAGAAGCTCCTGAGGATGCTGAAAAGAGGCGAACTTTTAAGTAGGTTTCCTTGAGTGTGCATGGGAATGAGCTTTTATGCTTTTCTGTAACTGTGGTTGATCGTGCCTGTTTACTGTGTATACAGATTTCCTTTTATTGCTTGTGAGATTTTTACCTGTGAAGTTGACATTATACTGAAAACATTGGTGGAGGATGAGGAGGTTAGATACTCTTGACTATTCAATCTCAGTCCTCTGGTTGATAGTTTTAAGAATGTATGGACAATTCAACTTTTGATTCACTTGGTTATGTCCATTTTGGCAGTTGATGAACTTGTTGTTCTCTTTTTTGGAACGAGATAATTCCCACAGCACACTATTGGCTGGGTACTTCAGCAAGGTATTTCTTTAATTGAAACTCTATATGTTATGGCATGAAAGTGAGTTTACCAATATGTGATTGTGCATGTTCCCTCCCTTTTTTTGTGCAAAGAAAAATATTTGTTTGGAAGAGATTTCCAGTTATATATTACCTGGGTTTTACATTTCCTAATTTTTCCCTTGTAGGTTGTCGTTTGCCTGCTGTTGCGGAAGGCGGTTCCCTTTCTGCACTATATTCAGGTAAGTCCACTATTAAGTTTTTATTTTTTAGAAAAAGCCTTTTTTCTTAAACATTAAATTTTTTGAATTTGTGTTACATGCCCCATTGGCGTCTTTATTGCACATTCTGTTGGATCAAGGGAAAATATAATGAAAAATCAAATCATTTATACCTATGATCTATGGCTATTTCACAAAAATGGCCAAGCTGTCAGAAAGTTTTTAACTTGATAATTTGGCTTGTTGAGCCTTTGAGTACTTGTAAATTCTGTTATTTGTTGGGCATGTCTTTTATAATTGTGACATGCATGAGCTGATCACCATCTTCTGCTCAAATGGATAAAACGCAATGTGGCCCCGTTTTAAGGCGGGAAGTGGTGGATGCTTATGGCTTTTTAATATTCAAATTAACGCTTTGTTTGTTTCTGCTTCAACTTGATGGCATATATTCTGTTGTGTCAACATCTTGTTTTAATTACTTAATTTTGCACCAATGCTTTGTTTGTGATGCAATATTTTACCATCAGTAGGTGTTTGGTAACAGATGTTTTCTGGAATGTAGAATTATAAAAAAGATGTTAGATTTTGGTTTAAAGGGGTTAAATCTTTTAGCTTTCCATAGTCAACTTCTCTTCTTTCTAGTGTATTTTTGAGCTGATGTATTTTTCTTATCTGCACATCCAGGGTCACCAGGAAATTGTCAAAAAGCTAGTTGACCTGATTGGAATTACATCCATTATGGAGGTTGGTTGTTGATCACATATGTTCCTTTTGTATTTTGGGCTTATGCAGTAATCCCGTTTAAGCTCTTTCAACAGTAGTTTGTATTTGTTTATTTTAAGAAGCATCTTCAGCTTTTGAGTCTAGGCATTTTAAATCTGTTAATTTAAATTCTAGTGTTTGGATTACATTTTTAACAGCAAGAATTTCAATATGGATTTAAATAAAAAATTCAATCAAGTGATCAATTGTAGGAAAATCATGACAATAATGATAATTCTATCCCAAAAATAGAGAAATTCTTTGTCAAAGCCATATCAATTTTCTATTCACTTTCACAAAATTTTCTCTGAACACTCAAATCTCCTTCATACTTCATAGCTGATTCATACCAAAAAAGAGAGAGAGTTGATCCTGCGAATAGGAGAGAGAGGGGTGCAGAGAACGAAGAGAGATGATGGAGGAGAGAGAGAAGTGAGACAGAGATGGAGAGAGAAAACAAATACAGAAATAAGTGAGATATGTTGTATTTTCCAGCCCATGATGAGGTTCCTAAGTCTATTAGGAATAATAGTCTTAGAGGATAGAAATCCTATTCTTAATAGGAGTTTGTTTTCTCAATTGGAAAGATAGTTGGAATCCAATTAGGATTAGGATTCCTAATTGAAGGCAATTATTGTGGCTATAAAAGGAGGGCTGCTGGGCTAGTTTGATGTGTCCAATCAATTAGCAAGAAAGGAAGATTGTGTTGATTGTGTTAGACCACTCAAGGTGTTAGAGTGAGAGAATATCGATAGGGCAAAGTTTGTAAGAGAGAGAAGAAAAGAGATAAGAGTGCTTTGTTTATGTTTCTTGTTCTTTCTAGTTGTTCATCAAGCCTATTCTTAAATGAAATCACAACAATTTGTATCAGAGCAACAAAGTTGCTGATTGTCGTTTAGAATGGAGGGAACGAATAGCACCATGATTAAATTGACCGGTGCTAACTGGGTGACCTGGAAATCAATACTGGAGGACATACTTTATTGTAGAGATCTTCATGAGCCACTTGAAGGTGTTGCAAGCAAGCCGGAAAGTATGTCAAAAGCTGATTGGATCAATGAGAAGTGCGAGTAGGGGGAGCCTAGTCATGAGAATGCGACTAGGGGGAGCCTAGTCATGAGAAGTGCGATCAGGGGGAGCCTGATCAAGATAAGTGCGACTAGGGGAAGCCTAGTCATGAGAAGTGCAATCAGGAGGAGCCTGATCAAGAGAAGTGCGACTAGGGGGAGCCTAGTCATGAGAAGTGCGATAAGGGGGAGCATGATCAAGAGAAGTGCGATTAGGGGGAGCCTAGTCATGAGAAGTGCGATTAGGGGGAGCCTAATCATGAGAAGTTCGGTCAAGGGGAGCTTGATCAGAAGGAGAAATCCTACTTTGGTATACCTCCCTCATGGTCCGGAGGAGGAGATTGTTGTATTTTTCAGCCCATGATGAGGTTCCTAAGTCTATTAGGAATAAGAGTCTTAGAGGATAGAAATCCTATTCTTAATAGGAGTTTGTTTTCTCAATTGGAAAGATAGTTGGAATCCAATTAGGATTAGGATTCCTAATTGAAGGCAATTATTGTGGCTATAAAAAGGGGGCTGATGCGCTAGTTTGAAGTGTCCAATCAGTTAGCAAGAAAGGAAGATTGTGTTATACCACTCAAGGTGTTAGAGTGAGAGAATATCGATAGGGCAAAGTTTGTAAGAGAGAAGAAAAGAGATAAGAGTGCTTTGTTTCTGTTTCTTGTTCTTTCTAGTTGTTCATCAAGCCTTAATTCTAGAGGCTTGGTAAGATAATTCGTTGTACCCATTATTGATATAGTGGAAGTTTGTTGTTGCTGCCCCGTGGATGTAGGCACATAGCCGAACCACGTTAATTATTGGTGTTGTTTATCTTCTTGCTTATTGTCTTCAATTCCAATGTTTTGTTTGTCTTTCCCATTCTTAAACGAAATCACAACAAATAGACAGTGGAGGAGGATGTGGTGGCTTTGTGAACTAACTAGTTTTAAAAGTTATATCAAATCCATAGATTTGGGCTTAGGAAATCCATAGTGAATTTGACTCAAATCCAAATCCTTATAACTAAATTCAATCCAAACAGTTGAATTTGGACTTGGAGGTTCAAATCCAAATCCATACTAATCCAAAAGGACCCTAAGAGAGATATTTGTTGGCTACTAAATATTGGTGTGATTTTTATTGGTTCTTTTCAGTTAGGCCCGGTGCTTCTTGAAAACCCAATTTTTATTTCTACAGGTTTTGATACGTCTGGTTGGTGCTGATGAACACATGTATAGCAACTACACGGAGGCAATGCACTGGATACAAGATACAGATGTGCTAGAGATGATTGTGGACAAATTCAGCTCTTCGGTATGTGACTCATTTTACATATAAGCTATATATATGAGATTGATTATCCATGCAATCCTGTGGGCTTACACTTTCATTTATTTATTTATCCTTATTATTATCCTTTCAAGTGTTTGGAGAAAAAGGTATATGACCACTAACTTGCTATTCCTTGTTCATGGAAGATGTTGCTGCAACCTAAATTCTTTAAAGAGAAAAAAGGAAAAGCCGTGCAATTTTGAATTTCTTGTTGGAATAAAAATTTAGCCTATGTGTTCATCTTTTTTACAAGTTCTTCTGTATTCGTAGTCTTGAGATGATATATTTGCTGTTCTTTAAGAACGTTTATTATCAATGGGCAATCTCTTATGAGGATGATTCTACAGGATTCTCCTGAAGTACATGCTAATGCAGCAGAGACACTTTGTGCTATAACACGGTTTGCTCCCCCTGGGCTTTCTTCTAAAATCTCCAGCCCAAGGTAGCATTTATTTTCTTTTATTGACAAGAAGCATACATGCATTTTGGCTGTAGCATCTGTGTTAAAGTTCGTTTTATATTGTTTGCAGTTTTATTGGAAGATTGTTTCAGCATGCTTTGGAGGACTCGCGACCAAAATCTGTTCTTGTTAATTCATTGTCGGTATGCATCTCTTTGTTAGACCCTAGGAGGCTAACTTTGGGAACATATCATATGTATGGACGTCAAATGACTCATGGATCCACTGTTACTGCAAATCCCGAGACTGTCGTGGGAATGCTAGAGAGCTTAGGTAAAGTTATCTCCTTTAGAGTATGAAACTTCACTCAGTTTAAGTTTTGAGTCATATATGACTGCTGTGCCAACATATGCATGTGCGCGTGTAGAGTGTTACTATTACCCCTTTTTTTTGCGATAGGAATTTGAAGATATTTTTTCCCTTTTGCCTGTATAAGTAGCTTCTATTGCAAGAAACTAAATACTGATCAGGCTTATATCCTTAGGTGATTTGCTGAAGCGATTGGATGTTTCATCGGTGGACAATACACTGTTAACTACATATGGAAAGTTACAACCACCTCTTGGAAAACATCGGTTAAAGGTGAATTCATGTTCTCAAGTTTTCATTGCTCTAATTCAAGAATTTCTAGATTATTGCTTTATTTATTTTCAATCTTTCTCCACTGAAGGTTTCCTCTATGATTGGACTGCATGTTCTTCCAATCATCACTGTGTGCATAGGGTGATATTTGTATCTTTATCATGCTAACACTGAACTTGGTTCTTCTCAGATTGTGGATTTCATTTCGGTTTTACTTACTGTTGGTAGTGAAGCTGCCGAGAAGGAATTGATGCACCTTGGAGCTGTACAAAGAATTTTAGACTTGTTTTTTAAGTAAGTGCAGAATTTTTCATGTTTGATAAAGAGCGATTTGATACAAGGCTTTATTCCCTGATTCTATTACTGTTCCAGGTATCCATATAACAACTTTTTACATCACCACGTAGAGAACATAATAGTATCATGTTTAGAAAGCAAGAATGCTCCTCTTGTTGAGCATCTTCTTCGTGAGTGTGAGCTCATTGGAAAAATAATTGAGGCAGAAAAGAATTTCACATTGGCAGCTGATTCTGACAAGGTGCTCCTCCATGATTTTTTAAATTATTATTACCTTTCACCCAGTTAATTTTATGTGTTTTCCACCCACCTGTAGTCTTTTGAAACACTATTTAACATTATTTTATTTTTCTTTCAGCCAACGGTTCCTGCTGAGGGTAGAGCCCCACCCAGAATAGGGAATATTGGGCATTTAACCCGTATATCCAACAAACTCATTCAGCTTGGGAATAACAATAGTGAGATTCAGGCGCAGCTGCAGGTTTGTATTATTTTTTTTGTATATATTTGACCCTCTTGAAATTAAATGGGATAAAGTTAGTTACAAGTGAAGCATTCTCTGGATTGTAACCCCTGTCTTAGTGGTTCCCACCCCCAGACACCTTTCATGGGTTGTGCCTCCAGGGAGCTTTGCTATATAATTTTACTTGATCATCAAAAGTATGATGTTTTTTGAAATTTTATTTAGTGCAACTGTTTCTGAAGTTGAAAAGTGATACACTTAACGCTGCCCATTTGCTGACACTGGTATTTGTTGCATTTATAGGTCATCATGATTTCCTTTATGTTCCATATATGTTACATTTTTTTGTACAGCTCCGTGTTTTATCTGTAATCCTCCTTTCTACATTTATACTACAACTCCTTGTCAGTACAGACTGCTGACCGTATGTAGTTATTACCAACTAAATGAATCATCTGTGTGGCCTACTGCTTTCACTGTCAGAGTTATTAATAGAGTTGTACTTGTCTTAACAGGAAAACAGTGAGTGGACAGACTGGCAGACAAATGTCTTATCCAAGCGCAACGCTTTGGAGAATGTCTATCAGTGGGCCTGTGGGTATGTTATTTCCCCTAAAAATTAGTTGGTCTTCCATCTCACATATATTGTTGATATGCAATTGCATGTTCTGAGTGAAGCTCAAGTAAATCATTTTTGTCTTCAGTGACACTACACACATAAAAGTGTTGTTTGTTTTCTAGTACAACCGTTGTACTCGGCTCACTAAGGCATATTGGCCTATCAATGCAACTTCTTTCATTTCTTACTTTCTGTCCTTCTGATTTCATGTTTTGTCTATCTAATCATGGTGGCAATCAATTAATAGGAGGCCAACAGCATTACATGATCGAAATAGGGATAGTGATGATGATGATTACCAAGATAGAGATTATGATGTTGCAGCCCTTGCAAATAACTTAAGCCAGGCTTTTCGATATGGCATTTACAGCAATGATGAGTTAGATGAGGTACCCCTTGGAATCTTCTGCGTTAGTTTGTAATTGGGTTAAATGATTGATTTAGGATACAATTCTGTCTTTTCCTTCCCTGTGCGTAATTTTATTTAGGAACGACCATTTTTATTATTCGATCATCTAATTGGAAAATGTACTTTCATGTTTTTAGGGCCATGGCTCGCTTGAACGAGATGATGAGGTATGAATTCTACTTCCAATTTTTGCTCAATTCTATGATTTTAATCATTCCTTTGTTAATATCGTAAGGCCATCTGAGTCCTCTGCTTGAGCGTAAATATTACGTGCAAAAAGTGTACTAAATTCCTTTAGTGTTATTTCTTTTTCTGTTGGGAGTGTTTGGGTTTGGCCGAGAAACTGTCACTTTTTGTCGAGTGCTGACTTTTGGGTATTAACTGGTGATTCTAATCTGGTCTTCAGTTATAAAATATGTAACATAGTGCTTGCTTACCATAATAGATATGTTTTTTTTATAATTATTAAGTTTCCGACTGTAGAACTTTATATTCTTAGGTTAGTAAGTACCATAACAAGGTTCCTTTGGCATCATCATGCAGGATGTCTACTTTGATGATGAATCTGCTGAAGTTGTCATTTCTTCACTGCGTTTGGGAGATGACCAGGAAAGGTGAGTGGAATGTCCTTTGATCTTTAATTCAAACTATTGGATATTTGGAAAAACAATCTTGCAGTATGAAGCTTTTTATGCAAATCTTGACTATTTTTGTGGAGTTTCATCGACGTAGGTTAGTCAAACCCAAGAATAACATATCATCTGTCAAGAAAATTTGTTCTATTGGCCGGGTCTATGTGCAACGTGCATTAAATTATAACTTAAAATAGATTTTTTTCAAATTTCTCTATGCAGTCCTTATTTTACCCTTGGTTTTTTTCGGCTTAGAATGCCAGTTTGAAGAAGATAATTGGCTTCCCATGTTGTTCCGTGTATATTTCTTTGCTCCGTTTGTGTGACGGTGAGCGTAGGCTTGTGAGTGATATTTTGGGTTTTAACAGGTGGTGTTAGGCTTATGTCTAGAATCTCTAGAATATATGAAAGGTTTCTGCTTATGTCTAAATCTTTTGCTCTGAACTCTTTGACATGGTTACTGTTTTAATTGCAGCGGGTCTCTGTTTACAAATTCCAACTGGTTTGCATTCGAAGATGACAGAGCTGCTGCTGATCGCTCAACTGGATCCCTTGCTTCTCCATCACCAAATACGGTGGAGTCTAATGTTGCCAATGGTGGTGGCGATGATGATGTCATTGTTGGTGAAGATGATGACTTAGTTGACACCGCAACATCTTCTCCTGAACCGGGAACAAAACCTTTAGATTCAGAAGATAAAGTGCCCAACACTTCACCAGAATTGGGTTCCACTGAAACTGACAAACCGCCTGAGTGGGTAGAGTGGAGGGAGAATTCGGACTCTGGGGAACCATCCGAAACCCTTCCAAATGGTGAGCGTCAAACGGAATCGCCATCATCCTCTGAACCTTTGATAAGCAATGATGAGACTGCAGCTATTGCACATAAACCTGAATCAGCTGATGAGGTAACTTCAAAGCCTTCTGGGGATTCAACTTCTGATTCAACCGCTTCTGACGCTGTGGCAAAGGATGTGGAAACAAAAGAGGCTCCTGAAGCAACTCCGACTGTCGGTGAAAAAGATGGCAAGGAAGAAGGGAACTAATGTAAATTCTTAATGGTCAGTTAGTTAACTGGGCTAACTCATTACTCCACGACATTGATCTCGGGTGGGAAGTTGAATCTAGACACGATGCTGGTTGTTTTGGCTAGGCGAGATGGAGATTGTACTTATAGGGCCTTGGGGCACATCATCGAAGTCAGAAGTCTCAGTGTTGTTGAATAGGGCTGATATTTTTTTCCTCCTCACCTGTAAGAAATTGATTGATCTGCTCTCTCCCTCTGCCCATTCCCATTCCCATTCCCATTCCCCTTCGCCCCTCTCTGGTCAAACAATGAATGAGGAAAAGGGAAGGGCAGGTTGGTTCTCGTTTGCAGACAAACCTCGTTGGTAGCAAGTAATTTTATGATGTTTCATCAATTGTCTAAAGCTAGGTTTACACAATTTGGATTTTCATGTATCTTTAGCAAGGAAGGACCTGTCAATATATATAATCTGCCCTCTTTCTCCCTTTCTCTGAATGTGAAAATTGATTTTGGAAATATGAGTTCATTGAGTTTGATGCTTTTTAGTTTGACTTTTAATTTATCAGATATTACAGTTCCAATCGTTTCTGGTTCTCTACCTTCAGAATTGATTTATATTAAATTAGTACGAGTTTATAAACTGAGTTCTGAAAGGGTTTACGTGCCAAATTATTAAATTATATTGTATTATTAGTAACGTAATGCATCTAGTTTATATAATACGATTTAATGATAATGTAACTTTTTATTGTTAAAGTGAAACTAGGAATGGATCTAGTTTATATAATACGATTTAATGATAATGTAACTTTTTATTGTTAAAGTGAAACTAGGAATGGATGTAAATCCGTTGAAATCAGAAGTCGATTCGATTCAAATTGTTATTGGTCATTCGGTTTGAATTTAATTGGAAAAAAGTTAAATGGTTTGAAAATTCAAACTGTTTTGTTAGTAAAGATTTGATTTTGGACTTGCATTTTGAAAACTGTTAGAATTCAAACCGAACATTAAGGTTTATTTATTTATATATATAACTTATTAGTTAATATTTTTCACCCTTTAATTTGTTAGTGTAAGTATTACTATGGACCTATCTCACCAAAACCTTACTCATTTTGTGTTGCTTTTGAATTTAAATTATATTTAAACATAACTTACCATATTTGTAGTTTAAATTTTCGGAAATTTTGATGTATATGAATGAAATCATGATGTGTATGAATAAAATGTTGAAGTAGATGAATGAAATGTTGATGTGAATACTAACATTTTTGAAATTGTGATGTTTTGGATGAGTCTTTTTTGCTAATAACGGTTTGAATTGGAACGATTTCATTTCTATTTTTTGAAAATTCATATCGTACCAAACAATTAAAATTTAACGATATGGATTTGGTTTTATGTGATATCTTTATCGATCCAAATCGTGCCCATCACTAGTTTGCCACTTTAAAAATTCATTATTCGGAAGTGGTCTGTTTGGATGAGGGGAAAAAACATGGGATTCAGTCAAAATTCAGAATTTTGAAATTCCCACGAACCTTTCTATATTAAGTTTCATGTAGAATTGGATGAGGAATTACCAAAAATTACCAAGTGAAAAAATTCTCTAACAAAATAGATTTTGGTTACAATATGATATTGGAGTTCAAAATTTAAATTTTTTTCATCGAAATTTCAAGTTTGGATTTTGGAAAAGATTCATATGTAACTCTAGTGTTTGATCTTACAGATTGACGAATGAATTGAGACTTTTAACCGTTTTTAGTGCGACTTTACCATAATAAGGTTAATGTAAACTACAATACACATAAATAAGATTGGGATTTCAAAGTCTACATTTTTTTTTAAATTTTGAGTTGGATATTGGAATTAAGAGTTTCATATGAACTCTAGTATTTGATATTGTGGAATGAATAATGAATTTTGAATTTTTTAAATTTTAGTTTGGTTTTTCTATAGTAAAATTGATGCGAACTCTCACAATATAAGATTGGAGTTTCGAAGATTGATGCAAATCTCACAATATGAGATTGGGGTTTCAGAGTTCAATTATTTTTTCTTCAAAATTTCGAGTTTCTAGCGCTTGATATTGTGATTGGAGAAATAATTTTCGAATTTTTTCCGTTTTGAATTTGGTTTTTCAATGTTAAGGTTGATGTGACCTCTTGCAATATGAGATTATTCGAAGTACATATTTATTTCCAAAATTTCGAGTTTTGATTTTGAAATTATAAGGTTCTTATGAATTCTAATGTTTGATATTACGGATTTGAGAAAAAATTTGAATTCTTTTCATCTTGTGTTTGATTTTTCTATAGTAAAGTTGATGTGAAATATTACAATATGATTGATGTTTCAAAGTAAAATTATTATTTTTCTCAAAATATGAGATTGAGGTTTCAAAATTCATTCTCCAATCTACAATATCAAAATTCATTCGTATAAACCACATAATTCCAAAATTCAAACAAGCAATTTTGAAAGAAAAAAAAATTGAACTTCGAAACTCCAATCTTATATTGTGAGAGTTCACATCAACCTTACCATAGAAAAACCAAATTCAAAAGAAAGAAAATTCATGATTCTTTCTCCAACCTGTAATATCAAACCTTAGAGTTCATATGAACCTTACAATTCCAAACTCAAACCTCGAAATTTTGAAAAAAAATAAATTGAACTTCAAAACCCTAATATCCTATTGTGAGAGTTCACATAAACCTTACCATAGAAAAACCAAATTAAAGTGGAAAAAATCCAAATCCGTAATATCAAATGTTAAAGTTCATATGAATCTTATAATTCCAAAATTTAAACTCAAAATTTTGAAAAAAAAAATTGAACTTCGAAACCCTAATCTCATATTGTGAGAATTCACATAAACCTTACCATAGACAAACCAAATTCAAAAGGGAGAAAATTAATTTTTTTTTGAAACCCGTAATATCAAACGCTAGAGTTCATATTAACTTTATAATTCCAAAATCAAACCTCGAAATATTGAAAAAATAAAATTGAATTTTGGAACCCTAATCACATATGGTGAGAATTCACATCAACCTTACTATAGTAAAACCAAACTCAAAATGAAAAAAATTCAAAATTCTTTCTCCAATCTGTAATATCAAATGTTAGAGTTCATATGAACCTTATAATTCAAAAATCTAAACTCGAAATTTTGAAGAAAAAAAAGTTGAACTTCGAAACCCCAATCTCATATTGTGAGAGTTTACATCAATCTTACTATAGAAAAACCAAAAGGGAGAAAATTCAAAGTTATTCCTCCTACTGGTAATATAAAATGCTAGAGTTCATATGAACCTTATGATTCCAAACTCAAACCTCAAAATATTGAAAAAATAAAATTGAACTTCGAATCCTCTCATATTGTGAGAGTTCGCATCAACCTTACCATAGAAAAATCAAACTCAAAATGGAAAAAATCCAAAATTCTCCAATTCGTAATATCGAACAGTAAAGTTCATATGAATCTCATAATTCCAAAATCCAAACTCGAAATTTTGAAGAAAAAAAATTGAACTTCGAAACCTCAATCTCATCAACCTTACCATAAAAAATCCAAACTCAAATGGGAGAAAATTCAAAATTCTTTCTCCAACCTGTAATATCAAACGCTAGAGTTATATTAACCTTATAATTCCAAAATCAAGCTTTGAAATTTGAACTTCGAAACACCAATCTTATTTGTCAGAACCTACATCAAAACAAAAACTTATCATCACTCATTTTGATCATCACCATCTCTATCTTTCCTCCTTAACCAAAACTAGAGCCAAGTAAAGGGCTAGCTTGTTTATTAAAACAATTTCTAATGATAAAGTGCAACTCAACTAAAGTTCATAATTTCATTTATGGAAGACAATACCCTCAAAACAATTGGCTTATGTACATAAACACTTGAGGACTGGGTCTAAAGATCAAGAGACCTAACAAATGTATCATGTGTTGAGCTGCAAAAACACTTTAAAATAAATCAATTAAGAAGAAGGTTTCTCCTCTCCCTTCAACTTTGATAGTTTTGAATTTGATTGATTGAAATCTGTTGTGGATTCGATCCATACTGGCCCTTTTTTGTATATATGGTGGTGGTTAGGTGGACACTGAACATGGGATTGGACCAGGGGAATGATGTCCCACTTATTCTAAACTCAAAATGCGAAAAAGAATCGACAAACAAAAAATACAACGGTTGTAAAAGAAAAAGGGTAAGGAATTGAAGATGAAGGGTGCCTAGCCTACCAAAAGAGTGCAAAAAGGTTAAAGGAAGAAAGAGATGTTTGCCCAACCTAGAAACTATAGTTATGGAAGGACAAATTAGAAATGTTACTTCATCCAACTCATATTCTTATTAACCTTCAATCACTCTTTATCATGTGTTTCTTTCAAATTTCTGATAACATACATTATTGTACATAATATACGTACTTACATAGTTATAAGTTTGGGTAGCGCGTATCATATTTGTATCATTGTATAGGTCCCATTATGGATGGGCATAAATCCGTTGAAATCAGAAACCGATTCAATTCAAACTGTTATTGGTACTTCAGTTCATATTTGACCGGATGGTTTGAAAATTCAAATTGTTCCATTAGTAATGATTTGGTTTTGGATTTTCATTTTGAAAGTCGTTGGAATACAAATCGAACCGTTCAAATATTTATTTATTTATATTATTTATTAATTACTATTTTTCACCCTTTAATTTGTTTGTGTATGTATTTAGCATGGAACCTATCTCACTAAATAAGGGTGGAAATTTTTGACACAACTCGATACACGACTCGAAATCGGCACAAAATTTATCCGAGTCAATCCGCACGATTAAAATTTCGAGTCAACCCGTTATGACACGTTTAATAAATGGGTGGATTTCAGATCAACCTGTTAATTCGTATAATGACCTATTAATCCGTTTAATAAACGGGTAGATT
Organism: Oemleria cerasiformis; assembly: GCA_037349345.1. NCBI lineage: Eukaryota > Viridiplantae > Streptophyta > Magnoliopsida > Rosales > Rosaceae > Oemleria > Oemleria cerasiformis. The sequence continues at coordinate 7,006,449 of JAZGTL010000015.1, read as the reverse complement.
TCGGGTCAACCTGTTAGCATGTATAATGACCCCACTAACCCATATATCTACTCATTTACTTATCTATATACCTATTAAATCTTATAATTTAAATAGGATAAACAGGTTAAACGGGTTAAACATGTCATAGGTTAATTGAGTTTCGAACGCGACATGTTTATTAAATGAGTTACAGTGGTTACCTGGTTCATTAACAAGCTGGATTCGGGTTGGACATTCTTGACACAATTATTAAACGAATTGGGTTCGAGTTGGACATATTTGGATAAAACAGAGTTCATGACACGATACGAACTCGACACGACACGACCCATTGTCAGTCTTATCACTAAATCCTACTCATTTTGTGCTATTTTCAAATTTTAATTTTATATAAACATAAATCTGCCATATTTTAAGTTTAAAATGTCGGAAATTTTTATTTGTTGATGTGTATGAATAAAATCTTGATGCATATGAATGAAATTTTGGATTGGATAAATGAAATGTTAACGTGAATGTTGGAATTTTTGAAATGCTGATATTTTGGAGGAGTCTTTTTTTATGCATAAATTACATTAAAATTGCTTAAACCATCCAATACAAACCACCGTTAATAACGGTTTGGATTAGAACGGTTTCAATTCTATTTTTTGAAAATTCAAATCGTACAAACCGTTAAAATTTGAACAATTTGGATTTCGTTTTGAGTGATATTTGTATCGATTCAAATCGTGGTCACCCCTAATTGTAACATATAGAGTGAATGCAACATATGGAATTACTATGAAAAGTAAATTGGGTCGCCCCTCTCGCATCCTGAGGACTCAAATAGCCATTCATTTGATGAAAACCATATCATGGCTCATGTCGGCCTCATCATTCACGCAATTCCCCCTAATCGATCGTGCGAATAACGAGACCGACCTGAGCCATGATATGGTGTTATGTAATTCTCGCTCACCTACTCCTTATTCCTTTGATGAACACATGTAGAGAAGTAGACTTTTTTTTATTTGATACAATGATATGAGAAGTGAAGTATATTATGCACCAGAGGCCGTGTTCTTCCCGGAATGCAACAACAGTCTCATTGCACTTCCTTCACAAATTATGCTATGGTGGTGGCAATGTGTTCATATCAAGCGGAGTAAACATCTCAACTTTTCTACAGAAAATCTGCATATAATAAGCATTAGCCACATAAGCTGGTTATTTAGGTCTTGGAAAATTGTACAACATTTTCTACAATTGAATTTTGGATTCTAATTCACAATGAGCAATGTTTGCTTCCTTGCCAGATGAAATAGATATATAAGGTTACACACGGGACACGGACACGGTACCAAAAGAAGGAAAGCTAAACTAGATAAAATTTTGAGCAGAAAGAACCTCATTTCATCTAACTTGTCAACTCATTGCAGTCAAAATTGGGAGATGCAAAGGGATTAAGTGAATCAAAATTGGGAGCTACAGAGGAGCTGTATCATCTGATGAAAGCTTAAGGCGATGGATTAAAATTCCATTCCGAGCAGCTGAGATTTGTCCCCACCTTCCTAGTCGAGGTTCCTGTTGCAAACGCAATTAACAACGTTAGAAGCTGATAGTTTTCATCCAAGTATGGAATCAACTATGGAAACGAACAGTAGAAAATAGATGCAGTATTATGGGTGGTATTGTTTCAAAGATGAGTCTTATAGTTGAGCATTTCTTTCAGTCAGCAAAATTGGAACGAATATGAGAAGCAAAAACGGCAAGATCAAAGAAATAAGAGAAGAAAAAAAATATAAGATAAAAGGAGTGGTTACCTTCCCAACTCCTGCAACTAGAAACCCTCCAGATTTTGCAAACGCTAAAGAATTCACAAATCCAACCTGCATGGCAGAGAAGGAAGGAAGAAACAGGTTAACATCTGATTGATAAAAGAAAAACAAGGTTTCTTAGTCGTTGCTTTGAGGCATACCAATGGGAGGTTGTGTAAGGGCTGAATGACTTTGCTCTCACTTTGAATAGACCATAAACGAACCAAGCCATTACCAGCTCCTGATGCAGCAAGGTCACTGCCTCTACAAACAGTGACTGAACTGATCCAAGAATATGCTGATGAACAATCATAGCGTTCGGAAGTGTGGTCACCATTTTCTGTACAGCAAAATTCATTAACAACGCATTGGAAACCCAAGGCAGGTTAAATAATACGCAACAAGATTACATTGGACAACTGGATTCTTTGATCTTCCTTTCCCAATAGTATATGCTAACGTTTAAAGGTGCAGAGAGAAATAGATAACCAAGCTAACAGCAAAGAAATTCACTGACTAGGAAGAAGAGTTCCCAGTGTCAAAACTTGAAGCAAGCAAAACTATAGAATTTTGTATATAAATTTACCTATGTGACCATTCGGAATTTTATCACCATCCTTCAGTTCAACATTTTTTATTGCAGCCGGCAGGGGATGAGCATTCTTAACTATGCAAACAGGCTTCTTCCGCAGCATGTTCCAAAGCTCAACACTTCCATCATCAGAGCCGGATAAGAATTCATCATTGCTAATAAAACAACAACATTCCAACGAGGATGCAGGGGCCCGGAATACTAAACGTGACTCCTCTGGAACCTATTTTGCAGGTAATGGATGATCATGTTAAGAACACCAAAATAAAATTGTATCTAACTAAACCACATGGCTTAAAAAACTGAAGCAACTCAAAAAATATGTTGAAAGAAAGTAAAAGACCATCCAGGGAAGTCTATCCTAAAACTTGGCAAATGTGTTTCTCCAATGCAATATCAATAAGATCCAAAATTAATCACAAGTAAGTTATATGTTCCTATGACATTTGGGGAATCTAGAAAAATAATGAGAAAAAAGTAGCTTCCACCAATGTGATCGGATTTGAATTTACGTTTATTTGCAAGCATTTACCAAAACATATCAAATATAGACTTCTTACCTTAAATAACTGCATGCTTCGATCATGTCCAACAGTCAATACCCGTTCTTTCCGTAGACAATCAATACTTAATACTTCACCCTGATGACCAAATAATGTATTTATGTATGCTCTATCTTCTACATTCCATATCTTAACTGTTCGATCATATGAACCAGAAAAAAGTTCTGAAGCCCCTTGTCTGAAGGTTAAACATGAAACAGGGCCCCTGTGACCTGGAAAAGCCTGTTAAAAACACAAATAGTGATTAAGAACGCCATTCAAGAAATATCAAGTTTCCAACGAATATGGATAGTGGGGTAAGTACATTATAAAATAATGTATTTTACTATAAAAAGTTAAGCTGTGAATCAATACTCCCACATGCCTGCCACTCAGAGTACTTTTTTAGGTCTTTTACCATAAATAAGACATTAAACCTAACAAGTGTTTTTAACATGGCAATGCATCCAACATATGGACCGTAGATGGATCAAACCAAAAATATAATGTTCTTGTTGTGTATCAATTAAATTAAAATATAAAAAAGGTCATTAACATAGCATATAGGTCCTTGTCAGTACAACAGAGATTTACTATCAGTTAATTGTCCTCAAAGTATGAGAATTCCTCTAACCTGATTCATGTAACTGTTAAATGGTAAGCGAAAACCTACTCAATTTCCAACACATTAATTTATTATTCTGTAACCAAAGAGTAACTATCAGTGTATATACCTGAATATGCTGTCGTGTACGAGTATCCCACAAATGAACATGGCGATCTAAGCCTCCACTTGCCAAATACCGACCATCGGAGCTAACTGCTAGTGCAAAGACATGTTTACTATGCTTTGTAGCTCGACCTTGTGGATCCTTGACCCCATGGGACTTTAGTATTTCATTACTAGGCCATAGATACTTTTCACTTTTCCCACTATCTACATCCCAATGTAGAATGGTGCCATCCTTAGAAGCTGAAAAGCCCTTTAAGTCATCATCGGACAGAGCCACAGCAGTAACAGATTGTCGATGCTTCACTAAGATCCGAAATTCATCAGTCGATTCTGGCTTTTGAACCCTAAAAGGATAAAATTAAACATGATAATCAGAAACAAGATAACACAATTTAACAGGCAAAAACAATGCACAAGAGAGCATATCTGGGTTATGGAGCAAAATACAGTCGCTTCATTCTACCAAAAAAAAAAACTTCTGGCAGTGTCTGATCAAGGTAGTAACAAATAAAAAAGGAAGTGCATAAAGTTGACAACTTTAATCTGAATATCCATAAAATCCAACATAAATTGCTCCAGTTCTGAAACTAAAACAACACCTAAAAAAGCTATTCAGAAAACAAACTACATAAAGCAGTTCATAAACACAAACTACAGAACAATGACAAGCTCCTAAGTAATGCTAATTAAAAATCCATAAGAAAAAAAACAGGTGAAATTGAAAACTTGTTATCAGAATAGAGAAGCAATTCCACAAAACAAAAGTCTGCAATTTAGAAAACCAAAACAGAAAGGTAAAAAGCACTGATTACCTAGAAGCAATCACACGGCGAGCTCGACCACTGTCCTCCAGCTGCTGCTGCTGCAAAATCTGGGCAACAAGCGAGTCTCTCTCTCCTTCCTTCAAACCTTCATCATCGGAGTCGCCCTCAACATCTTCCTTCTCCTTCCTGGCTAGTCCTCGAACCGTCTCCAAGTACTCTTGTGCCAACCTCTTTCTCTTCTCATCTGCAGTTTCCTCTATCGTCTCAGCCTCCTCAGCTTCCCCTCCTCCGCCCTCCCCATCCGACCCCATAACACCGTAGTCAGCGTCTGAATCGCTGTCGATCTCCTCGTCGAGTTTTCGGCGTTTCTTCGATTCATTGCTAAAAAAGGGGTCTTCATTGAGAGAGTAAGCCTTGCCCTTTTTGGGTCCCTTGGATCCCTTGGGAGCTGAGCCCCCTCTCTTCTTGTTCTTCATGGTCGGAATGTACGGAACTTCTTGTTCTAGTAAAATGACGATGAGCCCTACTTGTTAGGGTTTTTCCTTTGGAGCTTTGGAGGGTTTAAGGTTTAAGCGGCGAAGAGGTAGGTTGTAAGAATTTCGGGGCTTGTGGGGTTTTTTTGGGTTCGGGGCTTCTGGGTTATTTTCCGGGTTCGGGGCTCGGGTTATTCTCCTAGTCACTTTTCTCAGTAGGTTTTTCGGATTTTAATTGAGATCGACTAATCCTTTGCTGGTTACCCATTTTTTGTAAGTTTTTTCGTACACATTATTAGGACTGACTATTGATGCCACTTACGGCAATACAAATACTACGTACCAAACGAGTCATAAATATTGTGATTTAGAAATATTTTTCTTTACGTGTTATACGGAAGGCTCCGAGTCAATACCAATGTGTATAATTCAATCCTCTTCCCGACTCATCTTATTAAAAAGGACTCTTGATGAATTTTTTTTACCATATGATGATTTAGTAGGCTTTTAATTCTTGTTTATTATCTATTATCAACTAATTTCTTTTTTGTTTGACAATAATTTTATTAATAAAATAAAAAATTGAGAAATTAACCTATATTCCCAATATTAACAAAATAAAACTAAAAAAAAATTAGAAAAAATAGTTGTCAGTGTCGCTGAATTTTACACTAATTTTAACTATCGTTCCTAAATTTTATTATTAGTAACATACGTCCATGTACTAAATCTAAAAGTGCAAGTCATTCCGTTAAATTTCTTAACGATTTATGTTTAAAAAACGCACATAATAAGATTACTTTATTCTTATCCTTAACATAAATCGCTGAAAAATTTAACGAAATGACTGTTCTTGCACATTTAGATATAATTTAAGGACATATACTACTAATAATAAAATGACAACAGCTTTTACAAAAAATTATCCATGAAAGTGCCAAGAAAGAATAAACCCAATGAAGCGTACAAGCCCACACTGTTCTCCAGGTCCAGGACAGTGTCCTGCATGGTCTTGTAGTAACTGTTACGCTAAAACACTTCTCCAGACTCTTTGAAAAAACGGCATTTAATACTGGGGATTATACAATAATGGATACAAATCTTCATTCTTCTCTCTGCATATTGAATAACATGAAGATAAATTTCACCCCTACATGTCCTTTTCCAGGTATAGTTATACAAAAAATATCACAGAATGTTAGCATTATTGTAAACTTGTCACAAAATGGCAAGAGATCAGCAATCTAAGTTCCATCCAGTACCTAAAAGAAATCATACATCAAGAATGGATCATTGGATCATTTACTAAGAAAGCTGCAAGCCTAAAGGGGAAGATGGGATTCCTTTCCTCCGTTAGTATGGCATTCACTAGTACTGCTGAGGAAGCACTAGCAGGCATTTACTAGTGCTCGGAGGTAACATCTCCTTCTGAGCCTCGCCGTTTCTTCTTTCCCTCTCCATACCTTGACCGCCTCGGTGCCTCGTCCTCACTTTCACTCTCATCATTTCTAGAGTTGTTTCCAGCACCATATTCATCTTCCTGGTAAGTCCTTGATGCTTGTTGATACCGTGTCTCATCATCTGGTCCACCAGCTGACCCTGGCATCTCTTGGCCCTTCCCCTGGCCTGCTCCAGCACTATACCTCTCATTCCGATCATTGGAAGGTGCCCTTGGATCTCTCTTTGGCATCCGGTTAGTGTTTTGGGATGATGATGGTGGAGGTGGTGGAAACATTGGTCGACCAGGTCGGCCTGGATTTGCACCTCCAACCCCAATCCCTCCCATAAATGGTGCACGGCCAGGACCCATCATCATTCCATATCCACCAGGAGGAAACGCAGCACCAGGCTGTTGTGGTCGCCCGCGAAACATCATGCCAGGCGCAGGTCCTCCAAAATCACCAGTAAACCTGGGACCATATGGATTGAAACCCCGGGGGCCCATACCAAAAGGACTTGGCATAACAAATCCGTCGGGTGCAACAGGTCCAAAGGGCATTGCATCAGCACCCATCATTCCAGGGGGAAAACCCTGCATCCCAGGCATTGGTCTGCCACCTCTTCCTAGTGGCATATGAGGGGGCCACATGACTCCTCTGCCTCTTCCTCGGCCATCATTTGCCACCCCGGGAACTTGACCAAAGCTCTCTTCCTCATCTTCACTTTCTTCCTCTTCCTCCTCTTCATTGTCCTCAAATGGGACAATGTCTGGGTTCTCACCACCATCCTCTGGATTGACTCCCTTTGCTTTTTCTTCTTCGCGTTTTGTTTCCGCCGCAATTGAAATTGCCTGTACACGGGGTAATAAACAGCATTCAGAATTGTCGAGTCTGACTGGTGAATGAACAATCGTGCAAAACAAATATTGTGTCACCAATGCACTAGAGCAAAATTGTCTCTTTGCTTTATCTTCCACTAAGAATTTCTTCTTTGTTCTTGTAACCTATTCTATTACTCATTCTTTTTACATGCAAGTTAAACTTACCATAAGTTCACTATCTGGCTCAAGATAAAGCAAGGACGCCAATTGCTCACCAACAGAGGGCTCTAGCTCTTGACAGTCTCTACTAATCTGCAATTGTACAAGCACAACAATAAGCTCAAAACCTACTTTATTTGTCTAAAGACAATGTCTAGAGAAAGTAGAATCACATCAGCCAGCATATGAGTCGAGAATAATAATCAACAAACGTAAAAAAGCATGGTAAAACTGGTAATAAGAGATGGCTTGCTTAAGTGCAAGTGTTTTCATGGGTGTTTCGACAGTTTTAAAGCTCCAGATTGTACCTTCACTGGTAAGTTCTCATTGTAGGGATTCCTCAAATGACGAGTTTTGTGAAAGGACAGTTCACATAGCTGCAAAAGAGAAACTGCAATTAGTTATATGATTTTATCATTTTACTGCTTATCCATGCCCATTAAAATTTAAACTCTGGAGTTCAATTTTATTAGCTTCTCCTAGTTTCCAAATGGGAGTAGTGATCCAAACTGAACCTTGGTTCAAGTGGCACACATATGAGATGTTTGGTCCAAATATTATGTCTTCAAACTTAAAAGAACCTCCAAATAAATTAAAGTAGATTATACATACAACCAACTCGAATCTTGATTCAAACCAACAATGGGAAAATATAGAAGAGATACAAGCGTCAAACGAATAAAAAAGATACTGACAGCAACAAGAAAATAGGCTCCCTTGATTAATATAACTGATTAATTTGATTGGTTACTAATTTATTTAATATTAGTCCTGAAACAAATACCTTGAAACATTAAAGTAAAGTTCCCAGTCGACAATAAGCTCAATAAGGAGAAGAGAAACAGAGCCATACTCATCAACACGACCCAATCAATAAAAGTAACAACAATTATAATAGCACAAAGACGATATGTTTAATACAAACTTCATAGGATTCTTGTTCAAACAAAATTATACCTTTAACCATTTGACAGAGAAATTTCGCCCATAATGGGCGGTTCCGTGTGCATATTTCCAGTTCCCTCCACCAACAGAGCCACCAATTCTGGACATCATCTTTGCACAACCCTAATAAAACATAGGTAACAATTTGACACCTCCATAAGATATGGAATTTGAATGACTTTATATAACTAAAAATAGTAAGCTATGTCAAGCACATTGAGTTGTAGATTGCAATCCTACCTGGAAATGTCGAGTCCGGTTGACTGAGAAAATTAAAATCACATTTACAGCAGAGTCAAAAGCTTCATTAAGTTTGGACTCATTGCTCCTTTGAGTTGCCCATAGTCCTTGTTGTACAGACAATTCCAAATTTTCACGGTTGCAACTTTTAACAATAAAATACCTAAGGTTTGATGTCTGAAATAAATAAGTAGATCCAATTTGATAAAAATAGGTGCACTAATTGGGAACAAGAGTGAAACAAGGATATAGAAACAGCCTAGATATTACACTAGGTTGGAGACTGAAATGACTATTGAGTAAAGATGATAATTACAATTATGCATTACAGAAATTTTCAAGTAAAAGCTTGGCTGCACATTTTGTCTTTGAACCAACATAGCCATCTTACAGCATAATATCAAAAAAAAATATACTGAGCAGTAAGTACAGATGCAAACACTTCAGTAGCATGTATCAAGCAGCATAAAGTGATACAACTACCATATGCATGTACTTATCTAACGTTAGCTAGATGGCCCAAATCTGCAATTGTGTAAGAACCAGTCAAGTATATTGTAACACAAGCTCTTTGAGATTTAGAGCATCAATGTGAGCCAATTTAGCACATGGAGTTTTGAATAAAATCAATATATTTGGTGACTGGTGAACACATTTGACTCATATTCAACACAACACATATTTGGAATTGTACAACTCAACACATCACCTACTTTCACTATGGTCTATTCAATCCCAAACTCTACATAAGATTCATCCAATTATTTTTCTAAGGAACTTCCCCATCAAGAAGTCCAGTCCTTTAAGGAACTTCTATTTCAGGAAGCTCAAGATGGTACATATTCAATCAAGGTCCTCCTTAATTAACAGCCTAGTATGCCTTGAGGATTACATCTAGAACTCTATTTAGGCACTAACCCTCAATCTAAGTGGCTTACAAAGTTGAGCATTTTCCTTCTAATTTCAACTCAGAATCATAATGCATTTGCTTTGGTACCCAGTTCTTCATCTCCCTCTCTCCCTACTTGGTGACAAGACAGCTAGCTTTTTCAGGTGTAATAAGCAAAAAAATTCAGGCTTAAATCCTACTTGAGGAGTTCAATGTTGTCTTCGACTTTCTGGTCACTTGGAAGTCTACCAAGAATGTTCTAAGGAATTCAAATATTATACCACAGCCACATGCAACATATACCATGTATCAAAAATACAAGGAAAAGAAAAAATTTCCTAGCATGTAAGGTGTCAAATACGAGTAATTTACTGAATGATAACGTATAGCAAAAAATAACTTTAGCTGTTTCTTATTGCATCTATATCATCCACGAAAGTAAGTCTAGCTATATTTTCCCTCTACTATAGTGGAATGGAAAATAGAATAATAGAAAAGGGTCATCCTTTTTCAATAACAGTGAATAATTAGGTCAAGAAATTATTGGGAGATAGCAAGCCCAGACGCACAGATGATGTAAGAAAGAAAAAAAGTAAATTGCATATGAGAAAAACCAAAACCCATACATCATAGTCATAATACAACTTGTACAGAGTAGTTATATATAAAATTAACTTAGTTCAAAGTAAGCTAGTCACATCTGATAGATGTGGAAAGAACTCTCTAGGGAAATTATTGTTTAAACAATTACCTCTTATAAAAATGTCCATAAAAGAATACAGAAACTGATTTACAAACCTAATAAAAAACCTTGGGACTCTGAACAAACCTAGATACTCCTTGAGGCAAAGGCAACGCAGTTCTATTATTCTGATTAGGTAGGCCATTGGGAAGGTTCTGTGTCTGTGTCTGTGTCTGGCCAACCTGAGGTTGGGTTTGTTGAACCTGTTGCTGCTGCTGGACATTAATAGAGTCTGCTGGGGTTGAAGGTTTCCCTACCACCCCTTGATTGACAGCATTAGGGCCTTGTGCCGGCTGATACCTATCTGCTTGTTGGGGAAAACCAGCATTCCGTTGTTGATAAAATTTACTTGAGGTGTTGTAATTGTAAGAATTCAAATGCTGAATCTTCTGAAGGACTTCTTCCACAGGAGGTGGAGGTCCAGGCAGCTTAGCGTGTCTATATCGGCAGTCGGGACCATTTGGACAAAAACCTAACTTATACCTGCAAGACAAAATCCTCCCTTTTAGAACATACACCTTTGATTCATTCATTGATGGTTTGTTAAAATAATGAGGAGCACAACAAGTATTGATAATCTTATTCCTTTCACCCTCCACTTATGCACATTAAATCGATCAAATCATATGATCTAGGGAATATCAATATCACAATAGAACGAACAATTCAATTCAACTCTATCCTACCCATTAAGCTCTAGAATCTAGACTAGAATCACCAAATTGAAACAATAAAATTCAACCAAAAATATATATATAAAGATGAAAATGGAAATGGACATAGAAGGACAACACATACATGTTGCACTCTTTAATGTCCTCGTTAGTGTGCTTGTACACGCAATCCTGCTCGCGGCACTCCCCGTATAAGCGGAAGAAGCGGCACACAGGCATCCGAGACTTGTCGTATTGGTGGAGGAACCCACAGGCCTCGCCCTTCATGCAAAGGCTGCGCAGCCAGTGACGGCACACCGTTTGGCGATAACTCCGGCCACCCAACCGGTTCGAATTCGGGTTGGGCTGCGCCGCCGCAGCGGCTGCGTTTGTATCCACCGCGTTAGCGGCCGAATCGGATTGCATCAGAGAATAATTGGAGGTGGGGCCGGAATGGGTGGGACCCGCGGCCGCAGTGGAGGCGATGGCATCGAGGCCACCCTCGAAGTCGAAATTGAGTCCGTCTGAGTCCTCCATTTGGCGTGAGCTTAGTATGAGTGTGTGTGCGGGTTTGGGGGTTTAATTATGGCATTAGGGTTTTAGAGATTGTGAGAGCGAAAGAGAGAGGGAGATGCGAAACGCGCGTTTGGTATTGGGCTGAATGAAGAATGAACGAAGGAAAGTGAGAAGCTGAAAGAGGAATGGCTTCGACGGTCGAGACACGACTAACGGAGGGCGCGAACACAAAGACGCGCAGAGAAAGGGTTGGGGCGGTCGTCGGCATAGAGGGGTATTATTGACATTTTCATGTGACCATCGCTTCCCTATAAAATTCTCCGGAGACTTTGAAATTGTTTTCTTTTTTTTGGGATATAATAAGGATAGTAGAGTGGGGGAGTATACAAATTAAATATTGAAACAGAGACCTCACAAGAGGAGGTAGGAATATCACTACATCAGTTATAACAGTTATAACGAGGGCAGCAGAATTGAAGTTAATGAGACTCGAGTAATATCAAAATATGATAAAAATATGACTCCATATGAGAAGCAGTCACACACATACTTAGTCCGTCAAGTAATCACGAAATATTGGATATATCTTTAAATTACTATGAATATGAAACTATAATGTTAAAATATCTAAAAATTAAATCCACAAGAATGACTATGTGGAATAGGGCAAACTAAATGAACCATAAGTGATTTTGACATTTATTTTATTAGAACGATAGTGGGGAGAGGGATATGGGTTAAGCCTCGATGGACCAGCTCTTAGATATCAAATTCTCAAATAAATATATTCTCTGCATTTGCGACAGTAAAAACTGAACTGAAAACGTCTGAACTTCTAGTGAAAAAAAATCCTACTAGATACAATGTCGACCGTCGACCATAATGCTATTGGCATCTATTTCTATTTTGCCAATTACGTTATGGTTTACTAGTACTTTTTTTTTTCTATTTATACTTCCGACGTCTCAAGTTTTATTTTTAAATAAATATCTCAAGTTTAACTCATAAAACTAACCAAATTGTTGAACATATTTGGGTTTGATAGGTAGTGGTCGAGAAGGGAAAAGTTAAACTTGGTAAACGTAAGCTATTTAAGTAGGCTCGAGAAGAGCCTCGCAGGTTCGCTCAGCAGAAGTGCCTACTATTAGCTTCGCTCAACGGAAGAACCTAATCACTAGCATTTGATCACTAGCTATCAAACTCAACGTTGTGCCTATTTTGTTGGTTTGTGTTACAAGATTATCTTAGGGTATGGGTTGTTGCTGTCACCTTTTTAACATAGTACCACCTTACCTGTTTCTAAGTTTGGATCACAATCAGTCATTCTGGTTGTGTCAAATCAGAGTTGGCATAGAGTATGGTGCTAAGTATATATGGACATCAACTACAACACTCTCACGTTTCTCTCTTGTATATATCCTAGGCTCCTAGTAATTGTTATACATAACATCAATATACAAAAACCATTATCAAATTCTACAGTATGTCAGTCGAGGCACTGGGTCTTAAATTACCCAACAAACTGTCTACTCCATATGTTCATATTTAACTCAGTGCAGATAACCAAAATGTTCATACTAATTTCCATTACTTGAACAGATCAAACTGTCATAAAACATCAACACATCGTTTATATAACCAAAAAAAAAAGGTTATGAGCATATTGGAATTGGATCATGGGAAAATCCAAAAACATATGATATTGTCAATAATGCTTGTCACAGTATACAGAAGATTGAATCGCTACCATATCCCCAATGTGATATAGCTAGACCTAATTCGGAACAGTACTTCTAATAAATGAATGACATAGATTAGTAATGTCGGTATAGTTCCAACAGATTAAATGATCTCAGTACAAATTTCCATGATACAAGGCAATTCATGTTTTACCAATCTATGCCCAATTTCCTTGAAAGGAAGAGTTTGTCAATGTACAGAATTAGAGGTGCAGAAGCAGCAATGTAATTCTGCATTTGAGCTTTCGCGGTGTTCTCTGAAACAAACAAAGTGGAAGGAAATGTGGGATTAATACAACAGGTCACGTATAACAATAACATGGAAGTTTCTTTGAAAGAAGGAGAACGCTAAACACAAAGAGAAAAACATTGGCAAAATGAGATATTTTATTCCATAATCCAAGGGTTTTACTCCACTCCCCACTTTATTCCATAATCCATCGGAAAAGTGACATATGAGTTGGTGGTGTACTAAGTGCAGACCATTTTCACTCTAGACTTGTATTAGAGTAGCTTAATGATACAGATACACAGTGCAAATAATGGACTACTTTATATTTAAAAGTTATAGGTACGAAAGGAATGATAGAAGACTAGACATTGAAAATTTTATCTACAATGATGGAGAAGGTAGAAGTAATAATATATGTAAAATTAGTCAAGCCCAGCAAAGCCAAAATCTTAGTAGCATAGCCAGTCTTTAGTTTTTAATAAGTTCAAATCAGCAAACTCCAGTGAAGCTCCACTTAGATCGATCAAAGATCAAATTATATAGGCTCATTGTGGCGAAAATGTGCATATGTAACTTTTATTGCAGTCAAATACTTTATTGAGTTATATAATTTAAGAAACAAATTTAATCTTCATACACTCACCATCTTCATTGAGTTTATTCAACAGTTGTTCCTTGGTAGGAAGTACATACATCCCTGCAGCAACAGCTTTCCTGATGACCCATCCATGGTGAGGAGCAAACACCTGTGCATAAGCCTTGGAAGCTGGATCCTTCAGGGAATTTCCCCTTCCATATGAGAAAAAGAAAATGTCAACCAACTAATATGAACTTCGGCATCCTAATAATTTTGTAGCAAATTCCACATCCACCCATTAGCTAGACTGGCTTTCACTTTGGTTCATGATGTTCCAATTTGAACAATTTATACATTTGTACATATTGTAGCAATGTTATTGGTAACTATGTTTAATGTCTATACAAAATCAAACATATGAAAAACCAAATGGTCACCATTTACACCAATTTAAGTGAAGAAAATCAAATGAAAATATATTCTCCCCTAACGCATAACATACAGTGGTTGCAGCAGCAACTAAAACCAACAAATGAGATGTAGCAAACGGAAGGCATCCATGTAGCATGATTGTACAAATGCTGCAGCTTTTTGTATAATGGGTTTGGCAAGAAAGTATTTTTCATCTCTATTATCCCCTCAGGCTTCAACAGCGGTCACAAGTTACTAATCCCTCTCACTTTTAAGGAAAAATTGAAGGAATGGTTAGCTAGGTGCTGCCGTGCTACAATGTGCAGAAGTTTTGCGCATAAATGGACCAAATTGAAAGAAGTTTTTTTTGTTGCAAATCAGATTTTCGACCACAAATATAAATACATTTTAGCAATTTCCATTCACAAATGATCCCAATTAACTATGTACAAAGCCATTTGAAATTAGCACCTTCTACTTTTGATAACTATGAAGATGGAGATCAGTGGAATGAAGATGAACAAACAAACGGTGATATTAAAAGGAAAAGAAATTGTCATCGATAATACGTACTTGGTGACAACAATTTGCTCGAAGAGTACCCTAACCATGTCGAGCCCACGCTTCACTTTCAACAAATTCCTCGAATGACTACCGGCTTTTCTCACGCAACCCGCTTCCATATCGCGGTCGAGCAAAACTTGCAAGGTCGATATTGAATTCGAAGCCTCCGCGAGATCATGAACCTGTTACCGTCCAGAAATTGATCAAATCCAAATGGAAAACATTCCGATTTTGAAATTTTATTTTAGCTCATTTGGTTGATTTTCTCGGGATACAAAAGGAGGAAATTTCATACCTTGGCGACATAGTCGATCTCGGCGAACTTGAAGGCAATGCCCAAGCACCCGAACAGAGGCGAAACAAGAGAGCACGCGCGAGAGAACGGAGCGACCTCGACCTCTGCGGTTTGGGAGTTTACGGTTGCCTCGAGCTCTTTGAATGCCTCCGCTATGTTTCTCAGCGGCTTCTCATCCGCCATTGAAGACTCTCTCTTCTCTGTGACGAGTCTTCTCTTTGTTAAGTCTTTACTTTTGTGCCGGGAAATGTTCGTTGTTTTGCTGCAGATCAACGCGGTGACGAGTAAATAGAATTCGGTGCTGTTTGGACACGTAGAAGTCTTATCCTCCCGTTTGAATAAAAGAATATCCTAATAGGGAGTATTGTTCTTAGTAAGGCCTTCTATGGTAGAACCAAAAATTTAAGTGTGATTCTTTTTACGGTGAACCATATTATTTAATGTTAGATAAATAAATAAAAACAATAATAAAAATACAATAACATTGTTTGCATCACACATGGGTGGTACTTTCCAAACCACCATTTCGATATATGCAATACTCCGTATACATATATTATAAAGATAACTTTTTATTCCTAAATAATTATGTAAATATTATATTTGCAAAAAATCAATGACTTTTGAGGTCCTTTAGTCATTCATATGTATCAAATAATTTAATAGTATTGGTAACAAAAAAGACTCTTGTGGTGAGCCGTTCATTTAGTTTACACATATAAAAAGCTAAATGATCTCCAATTCGGTTGATTTTTTGTATAAATAATATTGAATTGATGATTTAGGAACTGGGCAATTTCGATTATGATATATGTATACTGATTATTTGATAAATCTAAATGATGCTACGAGAAGGTACCACCAAAGGTGAAATGTACGTATTATCCAAAGTATAATGAGCAATCAAAATAAGTTGAGTCCCACTATTAATGCATAAAACTCCACCTATATTACACTCAATCAAACTCACCATAACGACTTTGGAATGCCTAATTTGCGATTGTACAATTTTACAATTTTACCAACCATATCCTTAGACAGCAACTCCTTAACGGACTGTGATTTTAATGTAGTGTTGTACTTGTATGGTGACAACGATTTTCTACCCGATATAATTATTGTTGTTTCTTATTTTTTGTCGGAAGAATAATTAGTTGAAAACTCTTATTAATTTCATAGCCAATTTAAACCAGTTTTATGGAGTAATAAAATATGAACCATGGTATAAAGATATGAAATGTCAATTATGTAAAATAAATGAAATGATAATTATGTAGAATAACTTTGTGATATAGTTGAATGATTAGCTTTTGCATTTTTTGTCTGAAAATTTTAAGAAATTATACTAAAGAAGCCTTGTTAAAAAAAAACTGTACGTGTTTAAAAAAAATGTATGTGTTTTAGAAAAATGGTGACACATTTTCGTTTTATGGAGTAACAAATCTATTGTAGAAAAAGAATAAAAATTTACCAAATAAAAAACGGTTAGAATATCTAAAATGACCAATTAAACAAAGTTGGTTTCATAAAATAAAATAATTAATTATTTGTATCAATGATTATCGAATGAAGTTTAAAAAATGAATAAGTCTCTTATGTAAATGAATTTGAATACTTACGTTATGTCAACCTTAAATAAACAAATAAAAGCTTAAAAAGAAAAAAAAAAAAAACACAAAATCGACAAGAAACGAAAAGAAAAGAGAAGAAAAGAAAAGAGAGGAATGTTTGTGGGTTGGTAAATTTTGTCACTTTTGTTAGTTTGGCAAATTCCCGCAACAAAAATAGAAGGAAGGAAAAGTTCTAAACACTTTATCCAAAACTTGTAAAAGAAGTACTGTAATTTTCACTAAACCGTTTCCCTTTTTCTTAAACTTATGCTTCCGAGATTTTCTGTAATCGATTAAGTTTTCAACTGCAAAATATTTGATATTTTAATTAAAATATTCGATCAAAATTCAGTCTTTGATGAATTTATGTGACCTTAAAACCCAGCAGAGGCTGAGCTCTGGACAGTGTTTTAAATGTAATACAGTTTCCGCCATTTTTGTTTAACATTTGTAAATTTATCTAGAAGGCTGCTTTTTTGAAAGACATATTATAATCCCCCACATGTCTGGTTGGCCCTATGGCCAATAGCTTTTCCAGTCTCTCTCTCTCACTCACTCACTCACTTTCGCTTTTGTGCTTTTTCGTGCCACTCAGCGGAGACTTCCAAGCCTGCTCTGAGTCTCTCCTGCCAAAATAATCAAACCCTAGAAATGCTTTACAGTTTCGGCTTCGGTTTTGTAACCCCCTAGATCTGAGACATTGTCCAGGTAATTTATTATCCTCTCTTTTTCTCACTCTATCTGTTTCTTTGTCTCTTTGTTTGTGTTTGAATTTGTCGTTTGAGTTCATTTTGGTTGTTTCAGAGGCTTCTTTCTCTGAGTGGTGTAAGCTTAAATCGAGCTTGGTGCTTGGGGGTTTGCTAAAGAACCTGCATTTTGTTCTCGATCCAAGCATGATCTTTCACTCACAAGAACAGAGGTTTTTCTTTCTGAAAGCTTCAATCTTTTGCCACTGTTTTTATTTCATTAATTGTTCTTTCTTTTTCATTTTTTGGGAAGTGAAGTTTTGGTTGAATTACCCTTTAGTGAGTTGGTAGAAATTTGAGGTAAGGAATGACTTTAAGTTTAGTCGGTGGAAATTTGAGGTAAGGAATGACTTTGGGCTTAGTTGGTGTGAAAAAGTTTGAAAAATTCCGGACTTTCTCCTGTTATTTGTTATTTCTTTTCGTTTTGCTGTACATTTTCGTTTTGTTCGAATGCATTTGAGGTGAACCTACATTTTCGTTTACCCCAAAATTTGAGGTAACTTCAAGCTTACTTGATTTTGTTCACTGTTTTTGTAATGTAGTTTTTGGTTTTGAATGCATTGGAGGTGAACCAAAATGGAAGACAATTTAGTGCAACCGGGGGAAGCCCCAGTTGAAAAGCCCCCAATTTCAGAGAAGCAGGCTTCTGTTGGTTCATCAGAAACTGCAAAAAGAGTTGCCAAAACTGTGAAACCTGGAGCTGCAATGGCATCGAAGGCCTCGGTTCCAACTAGTTCTTTAAGAAAGAAAGTAGACCCCAAAAGTGGTTCGGATCCTATTTCAAATGGCAACAAGTCAAGTGCTACTGGGTCTTCCCGAAGTTCGAATTCTGTTCCGGTAATCAGGAGAAACAGCACTGGAGGTTTGCCTCAGAAGCCAGCAGTCTCCACCATGAGGCAGCAAAACAATGCTGCTACTACAAGTGCAGCTAAAAAAACTCCCGACACTGTAAGGCGGTCTCTCCCAGAACTTCGGAGGAGTTCATTGCCTTCAGCTGTTACTACTAAATCTTCTACTCGAACCAGTGTCTCGGAGGTTAGAAAGTCGGTTCCAGGATCGCCATTGGACCGGAGTCTGAATAAATCAAGTGGGTCTCAATTGACAAAGCAAGAGACTGTCAGGAAGCCTTCTTTAAAGCCAGCATTGTCCACTTCATCTTCATCTTCAAGTGTCAAGCCAGCATTGTCCGCTTCATCTTCATCTTCAAGAAGGGTGACTTCTTCATTGGACAGTAGTGCTAGCAGTGTAGTCAGGAAGTCAGTCTCAAAGGTTTCATCCTCGTCAGCTCGATCACCTACAGTTACTAGTGGACTGAGATCCAGTTCTTCGTCTTCTTCTATGGATAGAAGTTCTGGTTTATCTGGGCGTAGGAAAGCAACTCCTGAAGGCCGGGATTCTCGGCTCGTTGTCCTTCCCCAGGTGGAAATCAAAGCTGGTGATGATCTAGTAAGCATGCATTGTTTCTATAACTGGTCATCTTGTCATTGCCCTTGTAAGGCTTTGAAGTGGTTCAAGTAGTCATCCCTAGTCAGAACTGTTTCAGCAACATATTTTTCGTTTTTCTTTTATTTATTTCTTACTTGAAATTGATTGTGTATATATGTTATACATATACCCAAATTGTATTTATGATTTAAATGGACTCTGGTGTCCATCATCATGATGATGTTTATATTTAGTTTCTTTTATGTCATGCTGTTAGAGATGAGTACTTGATTATCATATCGTAGGTAAAAGTCATTCCTTTCTATACTTATTTCTGCGCATTTTACTTTTTGTAACAGAGGTTAGATCTTAGAGGTCACAGAGTTCGCAGTCTGAATGCTAGTGGGTTGAACTTGTCACCAAATTTGGAGGTAAACTGATTTCTAACATATGATTGGCTGTCTATTGAAGAGAGTTTTGCCATCTACCTAACTAGATGCCTTGTCAAATTCTTTTCTCATTTCCCTGAACATTTTTCCTTTCAAGTGATTATAGTTCCTTCAAATGATGCTCCTATGTGGCAGTTTGTTTATCTCAGAGATAATCTCTTGTCTACATTGGAGGGAGTTGAAATACTGACACGAGTGAAGGTTTGTTAATCAGACTCAAAGGTCTCCTTCCACATGTTGAAATTTTTAGTAATCTACTAAATTACAAAGTTAAATATTTATTGTTAGAATGTGAAGAAATATGCACACGTGAAGTATGTAGTCTGCAGGTTTGCAAGTAATTAGCTCTGTAGTGATTGATAGTACTTCTTTATTTTTAGGTTCTTGATTTGAGTTTCAATGATTTCAAAGGGCCTGGATTTGAACCTCTTGAAAATTGCAAAGTCTTACAGGTTTGTGTTTATTATATATTAATCTTTGAGTTTTCATACATTAAAGAATGCAGATATGAAATCTGAAATCTTTAACCTGTGCAGCAACTTTATCTTGCTGGAAATCAAATCACGTCGCTTGCAAGCCTCCCTCAGCTCCCTAATTTGGAGGTAAGGCTTCGTGAATAGTTTTCAGTTTGCAATTTATAATGACCTCCTGAATTGGCCTTAGTGGTTATAATTTTAACATATTGTATCCATCTTTGGCTTCTTTTTCCTTGTATAGTTTCTCTCTGTTGCTCAAAATAAATTAAAGTCTCTTACAATGGCAAGCCAACCTCGACTACAGGTTTGTTGTTTTAGTAGCTTGCAAATTGTTGCTTCTTTCCCCTGCCCCCAGTTTTTGAATTAAATACTTACTATTTCTATCATTTTTAACAGGTATTAGCTGCCAGCAAAAACAAGATTTCAACGCTGAAGGGTTTCCCGTATTTACCAGCACTTGAGGTTAGTTTTGAAATATGTAGATTTTTTCCCCAAGTTGTATTCTGTGGATCTTTATATTACCACTGTAGCTACACAGTTGGAAAATTTAATGTCAGAGATACTAGCTGTGGTAATTGTATTCGTCTATGCATCCATTTATGACTTTAATTTGGCCTGGATCTTCCCAAACTTACTGTTCGGATCACTAATTGGACTTTTAGGCTTTTTTTTGATGAATGTTGGATGGAAATCATTTTGATCCTTCTAATTTTTCATGTTCCTAGCTTGTACATTCTATATGTCTTTCTAGTTGTGACAAACTTCTTTCATATCTTCCGTTGATTGGTGCTTTAATGATAATATAAGACGCATATTTCTGATGTGCGGAATGAATTATCTGACCAGGGGCGTAACTCACATGCTTGTATTCTATTGTTTTGTGCCACAGCATTTACGAGTGGAAGAGAACCCCATACTTAAAATGCCTCATCTAGAAGCCGCTTCCATTTTGCTTGTCGGGCCCACCTTAAAAAAGTTCAATGATAGAGGTATCGTGTAAATTGATGGTGGTTTATCTCAACTTGTGTTATCAGTCCTTATATCTCTTCTTCCTTTGTCTGTAATTTTTTTATATATATATATATATATATATACACACAGACGTGCATATTTATATGAGCTTTTACTCTTTGTGTCCTACATCTCGCTTTAATGTTTTGTATCACTACAGTGTGTTCTTACCAATTAATTTGAAAATTTTTCCAGATCTTTCCCGAGAAGAGGTAACAATTGCAAAGCGTTATCCTGCGCACACATCCCTATGCATTAGAGATGGTTGGGAGTTTTGCCGTCCAGAGCATGCAGCAGGTGTGTAATTTGATTTCTTGCTTTCTGTTATGTTGCAAACTCAGTTCTTGTGAATCATTGCGTGGAGAGTTTATGTTGATATGTCAAAGGACAAGTCTGGAGTAAAGGGTTGAAAGGATATAGACACTGGCCCCTTTTCAAAAAGGGGCTGGATACCTGTTGATTAATCATAAACAATGTTACTCATTACCTGCTGGCATACCCTTGGAATAAACTGTGATGTTCTGTATGTAATTTCAAGAGAGATGTATGTATTTAGGAATAGCCTATATGCTTTGTGATGGGTGTGCTGCTGTATTTTATTTTTCAATTTGTCTGCTGCCATGTAATATTTGTATGTTTAGCCCTCTTTATCAGCTGTAGTTGATTTCCTAGTTAGACAAATAAAAAACTTGTCCCCTGTATTCTGTTGTTCTTTTTACTAATGAATGCATGCATCTTATAAAGTAAAAAAAAGTATTAAATGCACGGTCTCTTCTTGTACAGACTCGACCTTTCGATTTCTAGTTGAGCAATGGAAGGATAATTTGCCTCCAGGCTTGCTGGTCAAGGAGGCCTCTGTCGAGCAACCATTTGAAGAAGATACTTGTCGTTGCCAGTTCACTTTTGTACAAGAGAACACTTTGGTAAATGATCCACAATTGACCTTAAAATACCAATGGTTTGTGGGAGAAAGAACTCCGTTCAATTTCACCAGTATACCTGATGCCACTAGAGAGGTAACTGATTCTCTCTGTATGCCCATTGTTTCTGAACTTTTGAGTGGCGATTTATAATTTTTCCAATCATATTTTGAGCAAATGATTCCTTGAACATAGGTTTACTGGCCTAAGCATGAAGATATTGGTAAAATTTTGAAAGTCAAGTGTACTCCGGTACTAGGAGAAATGGAGTACCCTTCGGTTTTTGCTATATCTTCACCAGTTTCACCAGGTAAAATCTCTCATCCTTTCATTGGAAAAAATAGCTGAATTTATAGATTCCTCCTGGCCCTTCTTTTTATTGTAGAGTGGGGATGATGTGAGAGACAAAACAAATGCAATAATTTTCCAATATATTTTCATGTTAAAATTTCATCTTGAAGTATGCCTTTCTTCATTGCTGATTGTCCTTTCTCTCTTGCAAAGGAAGTGGAATTCCCAAGGTTGTGAACCTTGATGTTCATGGAGATCTGGTGGAGGGAAATATTATTAAAGGCCATGCAGAGGTTGCATGGTGTGGCGGCACTCCAGGGAAAGGTGTTTCTAGGTGAGACTACCTATTTAAACAGTTTATGTACATGTTCATATATACGTAGACAATTGTGGATATTTTTAGTTTAATATACACTGTTGACCCTCGTTTTGAAATATACATATATACACGCATTGTTGGCCAATTACAAAATAGCTTAAGATTTTGTAGTAAGTGTCTAAGAAAACGTCTAACCTGGTATTAGAGCTCTAGGTTCAAGAGATCTCGTGTTCCACATCCTCCACTCACCAGTATTTGTTAACTTTGTAAAGTGAATACGTTTGCACACTGCTTTTTTGTTAGTCTTTGACTCTCTGCAAATAGAGGATGGCGCTGCAAAATCAAGGGACATTTAGATTTGATATGCATTGTTGGTCTATTCCCTAATAGCTTAAGCCTTTGGTGTACAATGGTAGTCTAGCATATATTTATGTTAGCATATGTTTCTTACAACTATATTCTTTTTGTCACATTTGTATGTAATTGTACACATATATGCATTATGCCCTTTCCTTTTTGTACGAGAAAATAATGTGACTCATATCTTACATATTTGCAGTTGGTTGAGGAGAAAATGGAACAGCAGTCCTGTGGTTATTGCTGGAGCTGAAGACGAGGAGTACAAATTGTCCCTAGATGATATTGATTCAAGTTTGGTTTTTATGTACACACCAGTGACAGAAGAAGGTTCCAAAGGAGAACCTCATTATAAATACACAGATTTTGTTAAATCAGGTATGAAGGTTTCACAAGTTTTATGAAGCTCTTGTTCATAACCTTTTCAGCCTGATTATGTCAAATATATGATTACATTGTCTTGCTAAGTTGGTTTCTTCCGTGCCTACATGTCTACAATTTTGTCAATAAAGCCATTGCAAATCCTGTGTAGTCCCTGTTTTATGCAGGGTATTTATGTGGTGGAAACTTTCATTATTCACCGTATGCAATAATTCCTTAAATGTTTAATATTTTTTCTGTATGACTACTACTTATGGGATTTTTTCTTTTTAGTTACAGTAAATAAATAAAAACTCCTGCCTATTAAAAAACTAGCACCTATCAACCATACATGTCAAAGGACCACTTAAATTGTTGAGGTTACATATGCTTACCAGGATAACTAAGTTGATAAGTAGCTTCTTAAGCATTTTCCATTAAAAAAACACGAGAACATGGAATGTTATCAATTTGCTTTTCCATCCTTTATTTTTGGAAATTATTGTTGGAGCTTCTGTGGCTATCTTTATCTGGTGTATTTTGGAATTTGTTTCTAGTGCAGGTTTTCTACTTTTTGTTTTGGAAGAGCCTTTTCATGCTTTAATTAGACCACCTTGTAACTAAAGTATAGCATTTGTTTCCATTGTTTGATAAAAGGTTCAATTAGGCAGTTTTCTCCCTCCTTTATTCACTGCATTTCCTTTTGACCCCACAAAATTATGGTTCGGCAATTGATAATTCATGTTCAATGGTGCAGCCCCTCCTTCAGTCGATAATGTTCACATTGTTGGAGATATTGTTGAAGACTGTACCGTAAGAGGAATTGGTGATTACTTTGGAGGAAGAGAGGGTCCTAGCAAGTTTGAATGGTTATGTGAGCATAAGGACACTGGGTTAGTATACTCACGTGTTGGCATGCTCCAATGGAACATGCTTTCCTCATTTGGTTTTTTGTTCTTGTATTTCTCTATGTGGAAGTCATAGTATTGTTCCCTACATACTTTCAATTTTGGCTGTTATTTATTTGTTTATTATTATTATTTGATTTTTTTTTTTTAATAAATGTAACTTTTCTCCTTCTCTCTTGGTACACTTAAGTTGCACACTTGAGCTCCCTGCCCCTTCTTGTCTCTAATAGCTTTCCTTGACAGAGACTTTGTTTTGCTATCAACTGGTACACCTGAGTATACTTTGACCAAGGAAGATGTTGGTCATCGCTTGGCTTTTGTGTATATACCTATCAATTTTGAAGGTTAATACAGTTACCTTTTTCTGTTGGAACATTCTGTATGTACTTACAGTCCTTACTCATGAATGGTCATTTAACATAGTGTTGTTACTTGTTGTTTAGGCCATGAAGGGGAATCTGTTTCAATTATGTCTGATGCGGTGAAGCAAGGTATCTTGAATAATAACAGTCTTGAAGCTAAATTTGGTTTATGTTCTTAAGGTTTAAAAAAAATGTGCTCTTTATAATGCTGTCATTTTCCTTGTGGGCTGTTTCCTTGTGAGCTTTTAACCTTTTCATGCTTCTATTTTAGCTTTATGATGTTGATGTTGGCATGTTGTTACTGACTTGCTTTTGTTTTAATATTCTTCTCTCTACCCAAATCCAGCGCCTCCAAAGGTAATTAGTCTGAAGATAATTGGTGATCTAAGGGAGAACAGTAAGGTTACTGCAACTGGTATTGTCACTGGAGGAAGTGAAGGGTCTAGCAGAGTACAGTGGTATAAAACAAGTTCTTTTACTTTGGATGGTGAAAAAGGTCTTGAAGCTTTGAGCACATCCAAGATTGCTAAGGTATGTGATCGTATATTCTTTGAACAAATAAATTCTCCCAAATTGAATCGCTTTCAAATGCGATGCAAATTGTCCATTGATGGTACCTTTGTTCAGGCATTTCGCATTCCCTTAGGAGCTGTTGGTTACTACATTGTTGCAAAATTTACTCCTATGACTCCAGACGGTGATTCTGGCGAACCAGCATATGTTATATCAGACAAAGCAGTTGAGAGTAAGTAAATTTACTTTTATTTTTTAGCGTGTATGATAGTTTTTGAAATGTCAGCCAATATACTCAAATATCAGCATATTTTGTCGCCACTGATATATAGTGGGGGAAGGGGCGCTCTTCCCCCTTATTATTGAAATGACTGCGATGTTTTACACTATTATGGTATTTCACTATCTTGGTGGAAACCGATGTTCGTTTCTAGAAATGTTCTGATATTTTCACAGAAATTTTGGTGCAAATCAATGTGCATTTTTAAGAACTTTTCAAATCCAGTCACTGAATTTGAAGCAGCTGCATTTTGCTAACAAGAAACTACTTAGTCCTTAATCCGCCCATTCTTGAAGCCCTTTGTTTGTATATAACTAACATCCTGCTTCTTGTAGCTCTACCTCCAAGCCTGAATTTCTTATCAATTACTGGTGATTACACCGAAGGTGGAATATTGACGGCGTCATATGGTTACATTGGTGGTCATGAAGGAAAAAGTATCTATAGCTGGTATCTTCATGAGGTATACACCTGTATCAAATTTTTGCAAAAGCACCTTCATGTGGTCACATCTGTAGTTTTTACATTGGGTTCCAGTACACATATTCAATGTAAGATGTAAATCTATTATTTTGTCTTCTATAGAATTGGTTGGTTTTCTAGTAATTGTCTGCATAAATTTCCTAGTCTTGGATGGGACCTTGCTCATCTATTTTTGAGCTTCTTGTTTAGGTTTCTTATCCCATGATAAATAGTATGAGCGGTCCACCCTTGTTTTAGTGCTGAGCAGAATGCGGTCATATAAAGAGGACTTACACTTACAGCTTGTTTTCCTGGCAATCAACAGGTTGAAACCGACTCTGGATCTGTAATACCTGAGGCCACAGGGCTTCTTCAGTATCGTATTACAAAAGATGCAATTGGTAAATTCATTTCATTCCAATGTACCCCAGTGCGTGATGATGGGATTGTGGGTGAGCCAAGAACGTGCCTTGGGCAGGAACGTGTTCGCCCTGGTAATTTTGTTATTTCATGTTGTGATATTTATTACATTGATTATTTCATATGTTCGTTTTCATTAAGTGGCATGCGTTGTACATTGGTCATCTATTGATTTCAATTGAATATGTATGCAAATTCCATATAATTTTCATTGTGGACATGTGCAAACTATGATGGATTGCTCTGCATGCTTAATTACATATCTTGTGCTCGAGTCCTCATGAAGCATGCTACTTGGTAAATAGGGGGCCCGAGGTTGCTTTCTCTTCAAATTGTTGGGACTTCCACTGAAGGAACTATACTTAGTGTTGACAAAAAATATTGGGGCGGTGAAGAAGGAGATTCAGTTTTCTACTGGTTCCGGGTAATTTCATTCAACTTTGTGCTGTTAGTATATCTTCTGGTCTCAATTTACAAAACGCTTGTCGGGTTCATCGAACCTTGTACACGAGTATGCCTAGTTGAATATTTGTAATTATAGAATGTCTCAATTCCTTGAAAAATCGCTTCATCTATGAAATTGTTTGATTTGTTTGCTTTTCTTAAGCAATAAAAAACTGTCAACTGGTGCAATATTTGACTAGAATGTGTTGTATTGGCAGACTACTTCAGATGGAACACAAACTGAAATTAGGGGTGCAACAACTGCTTCATACATGCTCTCGATTGATGATATTGGCTTATTCATCTCAGTGTCTTGTGAGCCTGTCAGAAGTGACTGGGCTCGTGGTCCTACTGTTCTATCTGAACAAATCGGACCTATAATACCTGGTAATGAGTTAATTTCTTGTAATCTTTGCTCATAACTGTAGGATTCTAATGAAAGTTTCTAGTTATTTTTTCCCCTTTCTCACTTTGACATGTGTACTGGTTTGTCAGTAATAATCTAGTAGTATAAGATTGGTAAGCACATCATGGTGCTGCTTAATGCTTATTCATCTTTCCAGAAGAAAGAAATAGATATGATGTTAATTTCGAATATGAATTTGGATTGCAGGCCCCCCAACTTGTCGGTCTTTAGAGTTTCTTGGTTCAATGATAGAAGGGCAACGTTTGAGCTTTATTGCTTCTTATAGTGGAGGGTTAGACTTATTCTTATTGTTATTATCATTTTCTTTTCTTTCCGGATAAACCTGGAACTTCAGTATTGGGACTGTTTCCCTAATGGATTTCATTGTTTCTGATTCAGGGAGAAAGGAAATTGCTCCCATGAATGGTTTAGAGTGAAACGTAATGGTTTCAAGGAGAAATTGAGTACTCAGGGTGAGTTCTATTGAGTAATTAGATGAGACATTTTTACATCCATTTGAAATTACAAATGTAACTGGTACTCTTGGCCTGGCAGATTTTATGGATTTGAATCTTGTGGATGTGGGAACATGCATTGAACTTGTTTACACTCCTATGCGCAAAGATGGGATGAGAGGAAATCCTAAGAGCATACAGTCTGAAGTGATTGCCCCTGGTTAGTTAATTTATTTGGAGCATTCCCTCAAAAACCTCATTAGTAAATGTGCCATAATGATACCTTTTGGAACACATAAGGACTCCCTCTCCCTCTCTCTCTCTCTCTCTCTCTCTCTCTCTCTCTCTCTCTCTCTCTCTCTCTCTCTCTCTCTCATTAGAGATAAAGGAATCAATTTGTACTTCTATTATAGTTCTTTATAAATTTCTGTAACTCTTTTCTATGCTAGCAACTGGTGAACATCAGGGTAAATATTATAATTGCGGAGCATTTTTAAATGGCTTTTTAGTCGAAAGCACCAAAAACTGCAACTTTAATCTCACTTTGCACTCAAAATGCTCATTTGTCTCACTTACCACCCAAAATCCACCCTCCATACAAAAATTTGCACCAAGTTCGTTAACTCCATCGAATAGTCGTCAATATCAGGGGCAATTTTGTCATCTCAAGCCACGAGGTTATGAATGAGGCACTAAATACACATGACGCGGTAAATTGGGATGGGCATGACCAAATTTGAAACCATTCATAACCCATCCCAATTTGTTCATGCTCATCCCAATTTGCTGCGTCATGTGTATTTAGTGCCCCATTCATAACCTCATGGCTTGAGATGACAAAGTTGCCCCTGATATTGACGACTATTGGATGGAGTTAACGGAATTGGTGCAAATTTTTTTATGGAGGGTGGGTGTTAAGTGAGACAAATGAGCGTTTTGGGTGCAAAGTGAGATTAAAGTTGCAGTTTTGGATGCATTTCGACTACAAAGCCTTTTTTAAAATATGATCCTGTTATAGCTTGCTGTTTGTCTGGGTATCATCCATGGAATGTATAGTTAATGACTTTGTAATATACTGAATCACATTTATAAAAATTTTAATGTTCCATTTCTTTTGTTTTCATAAATGATTTTTATTTGATTCCTATTTAAATGGGTCCAATTCAATTTCTTGCTTCTTGCAACAGCGGATCCTCTAGGACTGGAGCTCGTCATTCCTGATTGCTGCCAGGATGAGAATGTAGTCCCGAAAAAAACATATTTTGGTGGAGAGGAAGGCGTTGGAGAATACGTTTGGTACAGAACAAAGAATAAGCTGCACGGATCTGCATTGCAGGATATATCCAATGCATGTGAAGATGTTGTTATATGTGGTAAAACATTGTAAGTTCTAATACTGGGAGTTGATTTCTACTGTTTCAAAATCTTTATTTTCATTTTTTAAAGGATTAATGCGAATGTTTTGCAAATGTGGCAGAACATACACACCAGTACTTGAAGATGTAGGGGCGTATTTGGCCTTATATTGGCTCCCCACTCGTTCTGATGGCAAATGTGGGCAGGCATTAGTTGGAATTTGCAGCTTTCCAGTTGCACCAGGTATTAGCTAAGTTCCAAATCTTCGTTTTCATACTCACAAGTCATTTTTGCCATTCGAATGAGGACATACCATTAAAGCTGTTATTGGCAATTAATATGTACTCTTCCATACATATCACCTGGTGTTGAATTTTTAGGAGTTATATGGTTGAGTAGCTGTTTCAATGCAGCTTAGCTGACACCATCTTTATAGTTAACTGATCAGTTCCATGTTCTGTATCTACTATCTAACACTGATCAGTTCTTCCTATAAGAAATATACATCCATTTCTTTTGGATCTTCTCGTTTGGAATCTGACATGTTTAGTGAATTAATGTTGCAGCTCTTCCCGTGGTTTCTAATGTTCGGGTGAAGGAGTTATCTTTGGGTATTTATTCTGGAGAAGGAGAGTATTTTGGTGGATATGAAGGATCGAGTCTGTTTAGCTGGTATAGAGAAACTAATTATGGAACCATCGTTCTTATTAATGGGGCCAACTCTAACACTTACGAAGTCACCGATGCAGACTACAACTGCCGTTTATTGTTTGGGTAAAAGTTCTGTCACTTCTTTGCAGTCATGTGAAGTTGCTTTCTCTTTTTTTTTTTCCTGCTGGGGGACTATTGATAACTCACTGTAAGTAGGATTTCTCTATTGGGTTTTAACCTACATCTACCAACTTGCATGCCAAATCTTTGTGAACTCACCTCAGTAATTGCTTCTTTATAGTTATATGTGTAGCATTTTTGTGGATATTATGTAGAAATATATGTCCTATTGACCATTTTTATATGTTTCTCATAGATACACACCAGTTCGTTCAGATTCTGTGGTTGGGGAACTGAAGTTGTCTGAACCCACAGACATTATTCTTCCAGGTAGAAAGTCCCATTTGACCATATAATGCTTCTAGCCTTCAATATATTCTCATAAACTTGCATTTTTTTACTTGTCTACACAATTTTGGAAAGGAAGAAAAAATTTGCAATCTACACAATTTTTTATTTGTCTTTCATGGTAAAGCTTAAAAGACTTTTTCAATTTGAATTATCCGCCAGAGCTTCCAAGATTAGAAATGCTTGCTCTCACTGGAAAGGCAATCGAAGGTGATGTTGTTACAGTTGTCGAGGTGATCCCAGAGAGTGAGACTCAACAGATTGTATGGAACAAGTACAAGAAAGATGTTAGATATCAATGGTATGGTGTTATCTTTTATAATTCATGACATTATTGATACAAATTTCTTCGCTATATTGTCACTTTTAGGGGATTAAAACTTAAACATGATGACAAATTACTAGTGCATTCATTATGGACTTTTGGACTTGCAAACTTGATCAGAATAAATAAAACTTAAACATGATGACAAATTTCTTCGCTATATTGTCACTGGATCCTTGATTCATTGTTTGAAAGACCCATCTCTGAAACTGTTGCTTTTTATGGACTTGATTCATTGTTTAAATGGGAATTCAACATTTTGACTCTGATTGGGTCCTAGTGGTTTGTAACATTAAGTTCTGATAATCAGATGGCTAGATTTGAACCTTTTAATTTGCAAGTGGCACGCCACTTCCTTTTCTCATGCAGGATTTCTAGTGCCATATAACTTTTCAATTTGAAGATGCATTAAATTTATTTCAAGTGTATTAGCTCTTACAGTCTTACTATTTCGTTATGTTCATTACATGACATGAAAGGATGTTGCAGGTATTTTTCTACAAATGTCGGAGATAAAAGAGCATTTGAACTATTACCTGCTCAGCATTCTTGCTCTTACAAGATGCGACTAGAAGATGTTGGACGATGTCTAAAATGTGAGTGCACTGTGACTGATGTGTTTGGAAGGTCAACTGAGCCTGTACATGCAGAAACTGGACCTATATTACCAGGTATTTCCTTTCCAATACAGTCACTTGATTCATGGACCACTTTCTTGCTTTTGAACTATTAAGTTTCTTCCATCCGTTAGGCCTTCAGTTTGGTGATTTTCCTGGGTTCCTAAAGCATACGAAGTGGAGATTAATAAGAAAGACATTAGCCTATCTATTAATAAATCAAAATGACAAGAGTGCAGTTGTTACAAGGACGTGGGTTCCATGTTATTGCTTCTGCCCATGTTCTTTTTTGTGAATGGTTGGATGTACTAATATTGTTATTTCCCGTATTAGGAAGCCTCATTTCTTCCATAATATGCTCCTAATTTTTTTATTAATCATATAACATAGGGATCCCTATAATTGATAAGCTGGAGATTGAAGGAAGGGGTTTCCACACAAACTTATATGCTGTTCGTGGCAATTATAGTGGAGGGAAGGAAGGCAAAAGCAGAATCCAGTGGCTCAGATCGATGGTTGGAAGTCCTGATCTTATCTCTATACCAGGTATAGTTAAGTCATTGAGTTTCTCTTTTATAACCTCAGGTGTGCACATTATTGTCCCTAGAATACCAAGGAGGATTTGTAACTTAAAATAGATCTTTGAAAACTGTGAGTCCGATAACTTATATACTGTATTTTTTACCTGATTCGCTTTGCCTTCCAATAATTTGCACAGCTTACTATTCATTTCTTTGTTCTGGTAAATTTCCTGAATGACATTAAAAAATGTCTATGAACTTTCTAATAACATTATCATATGATTTGTTTTCCACTGCAATATTTAAATGAAAATTTTTACTTGCAGGGGAGGTAGGTAGAATGTACGAGTCTAATGTTGATGACGTAGGGTACAGGCTTGTTGCCATTTACACTCCTGTAAGAGAGGATGGAGTGGAAGGGCAACCTGTTTCTGCATCAACAGACCCAATTGCAGTTGGTAATTTGGAGTCCCCATGTCTCTTTTCCTTTTGTCTTTTCGATGCATCTCTTAATTAAACCTATAAGAACTCAATTTATGAACTTTGCATTGATTTTCACGCAGAGCCTGATGTTCTTAAAGAAGTAAAGCAGAAGCTTGATCTTGGATCCGTTAAATTTGAGGTTTGGCAATCCTTTAAATGTTAATTGTATTCTAAAATGTCTGTTTCGAAAACCATGTCTAATCACATTTATTTGGTACAGGCATTGTGTGACAAGGACCAATCTACCAAAAAGGTTGTCATTTGATATTCTCTTCCGACATTTGTATTGTTGTTGATCTATACTTTGTTAATAATGATTAAAAAGTTACTTGTTCGACTATTTTTATCATTCTTATTGCAGGCTCCAGCAGTGGGAAGTCTTGAGAGAAGAATCCTTGAAGTCAATAGAAAAAGAGTCAAGGTCATAAAGCCTGGTTCTAAGACTTCTTTCCCAACTACTGAAGTTCGTGGAAGTTACGCGCCTCCCTTTCATGTAAGTTTGTGTGTACTAAACTGTTCATAAATGCTTCTAATCCAGTTTTCTTTTCCAAATGTGGATGTTTTGAATATTGAACAGATCTTAGAAATTCGAAATTTAGCGCAGGGGTCCTAGAGGAAACTTAAAAATTTGGCATAGGGTTGATGTTTATCTTGAATTGGAGCATTGTCCTTTCCTATGTGCAGGTGGAGCTGTTTCGAAATGACCAGCATCGTCTCAAAGTGGTGGTGGACAGTGAGAATGAGGTAGACTTAATGGTGCAGTC
This sequence comes from Oemleria cerasiformis, assembly GCA_037349345.1. Lineage (NCBI taxonomy): Eukaryota > Viridiplantae > Streptophyta > Magnoliopsida > Rosales > Rosaceae > Oemleria > Oemleria cerasiformis. The sequence goes on along the minus strand of JAZGTL010000015.1, from coordinate 6,973,883 downwards.
CAGGCACCTTCGAGATGTTATCGTGCTTGTGATCCGAGGCCTTGCTCAGAGATTTAATAGTACATCCCTTAACACTCTCCTAAAAATAGATACATAATACGTAAGGTGGTCAATCTCAATGTTCTTGAGCGAGTGAGCCTCTCTTCCTGTGTGTTTGCCAAAAAGAAAAAAAAAAGAGGTGTAGTGGTTAAGGGATTACAATTGTGACAATTATTGTATATTATAACATTGTGGATAGTGTCTACATTATTCTATTTAATGATAATATTATTTGTTATTTCTCATTTTTCATCTTGTGTTTTGATCCTCCCATTACCAAGAGTCTAAAAGATGGGTTTGTGTACAATTTCTAAATAAAAAAGGAAAAGAAACTGTACAGAATACTAAAAGAATTAAGAAGAGATTTGATCACATTTATCCCGAGATATTTCAGGTTCAGGTTCAGGGTTGGTATTCCCACTCCTAGACCCACCCTCCATGTTGGTTGCTTGACTAGCCTCAGCTGCTACTCTTTCATCCTCCCTAGCTGCATCATAAGTAGCATGCAGCGCCACGAAAAGATAGTAAACCACCAAAACCAGTGTCCAAATGCCGAATCTAATGAAGGAAGCTAGATCAATGGAGCCCAAGATGAAGACATTCATTGCAATGCTAAGTGCTGGCAACCAAGGAACTAATGGCACTCCCCACAGCTTAGGTTTCTTTGCTTGCTTGACACACAATTGCAGGCCTAAAGTTGAAAGAAACCAAATCGACAGTGTCACACAGTACCCAATCCATCCATTCTCACTAACCACCCAATAAATCGCGGTACCAATTGATGATCCTACTATTAGTACCAAGAACAAAAGGAGCTTGTTTCTGTCAGCAGTTGATGTCTCCCCAGAAACATAGTACCGTCTCACGATCAATGCCAAGGCAACCAGAGAGAAGATAAACAGGGTTGATATAGAGAGAAGGTTTGCCAAGACGTCAAGGTTGGTGAAAAGGGCAACAAGGGAGTTAACAACTGTCATGATAATTGTGGCATTTACGGGTGTGCCAGTTCTGGGGTGGATTGCTGCAAGGATGGGTGGTGCCATGTGGGTTCTTGCAATGTGAGTGAAATAACGCGATTGAGCTATCAAATTGGATAACAAGACGGTAGTCATACCCTTAAGAGCTCCGACTGCAACAATGTACTTGGCCCACTTCATACCGGCAGCTTGGAATGCAAGGGTGAAAGCTGCATCACCATCAATCTGGGTGTAAGGCTGCATCAAACACAATGTGGCTGCAAGAGCACAATAAGTTGTTATGGTGATGCACATTGAGCCAATAAGCCCGATTGGGATGTCTCTACCGGGTTTCTTAGTCTCCTCCCCCAAAGTTGCCACGCCATCAAACCCGACATATGCAAAGAAGAGAACAGCTGAAGCTTTCAAGACACCTCTCATGCCAAATGGGGCAAAATTTGCTGTGAAATTAGCAGGGTTCGCCTTAGTCATGCCAGCCACAAAAATGAAGATATTAACCAGCAGATGGACGATAGTTGTCACCGAATTGAACCTAGACGATCCCTTGATGCTCAAGGCAGCCACAATGCAAACCAGAACCGACACAAACACAGCAATTAGATCTAATCGGTTGTAATTTTCAGCAAGGTTTGAGACATAGAGCCGAAAATCATTGGGATTGTTGTTGAGCAATGTGGCAAAGTACGAGGTCCATGACCTAGCCACACTAGCACCGGCAACTATGTACTCAAACAGTATGTTCCCAGCAGCAATGTAAGCCACAAAGTCCCCAAGCTCCACCCTAAGATACGAAAATGAGCCTCCGGCCACCGGGAGCTCCACGGCGAACTCAGTGTAGCAGAGGACTGACAGCAGAGCAGACACTCCAGATATGAAATAAGAGATTACTACTGCAGGGCCAGCGTCATACCTCGCGGTCTGCCCCGTGAGGACAAAAATTCCTGCACCCATTACTGCTCCAATTCCGAACCAAATCAGGTCCCACCAATTCAGGGTTTTCTTCATTGCATTCTGGCTACGGCTCCTCATTTCTCCCAGCTCATGTTTGTCCTTAGACCGCGCCAGAAGCCGGTCTTTGAGCCTCTTCTTTGTGCTTTCCAGTGCATGAAAATAGCTTTTCCAGCTCTTGAATGACTCCTCTGGCAAAAAATCATCCTTGTTGCAAAAGCAACTTCTTTTCTTATCCTCATTGCCTTCTGTGCCACTCACCATCTTCTTTCTCTTGCCCTGAAATCGAATCGAAAATTATACAAAAAATGTATGCTACTTTGAGTGAAGCTATCTATAATTCTATGTACATGTACAGATATCGTTTGCAAAATTTCATAATTTTACAAAGGGCAAGAAGTTAAAAGGCTAAAACATTGGAATGGAATTGAGGTTTGTTATTTGGTTGTGGGATTATTTGTTACCAAAATTTGCGAGAGATCTCAGATTTATTAACTGTAGAAATGGAACCAATCAAGTAATAACATGATCCAGTCCTCATTAAACGTTTAGCCAAAAGGTAAAAAAAAATAATAAAGAAAATGGATAATAATTAAGGCAAAGTATTTGCATTGGACTCGAATTGTATAATATTCTTGTATCTGATGTAAACGTTTTGATTCGTTTTCATTTATAATACAATGTCAAATTTTTATATTTCTTATCATAATAGAAAACCAATGGGGCAAATAACATTTTATGTATTGTAAATGTGTTCTTATGATCGGTTCAAAGTCCCAACAAAGTATTCACTAATGAATGTCGTAATTTCTAACTACTCAAAAACACTGTGTTGAAACAATTTTTAACTTCAAAAATAAAAAAATGGGTTTTTTGTCATAATGGGATGCATCAATAATAATGAAAATTAAGATTAAGGATTCATTTTCCAACTGATCGATGATATTCCTCTTCCTACGAATCCTAGTTGTAAAAGGAATGAAACACTTAACAAGAAACAAGAAATTAATTTCCCATCTCATCAATGTGATGGTGATAGTCAAATTGGTTAGGACGAATGCGCTATTCCTGTTTATGTACAATCGATTTTGAATCCCCTTTTAATCATATAATATAGTCTACATTATATTAGATTAAAGTGGAATATCAAGAAAGAAAATCAAATTGCATGCCGTAGTTCCTCAAGGCGAAATTAAAAACCCAATTGCACCACCATAGACAATGTTGATATTCATTTTCACCTTCAAAAAGGCTCAGAAGGCAAGAAATTAGAACAATCAGACATATATTTACTTACTTATATAAAAGCAGGAACAACTTTGCATTTGAAATTTTGGATTGCATGCAGATGGGAATCAATAGATGGCGAAAATCAAGAGATATTAAGGTGGGATAAAATAAAAATTAAAAATGTACCTTTTGGAGGCTTGGAACAGGCTCACAGCTGCAAGAGGAGTGCTTGAGAGGAAGACGAAGACAGTGGAGACCGGCCACTGCCCACTGGCACAGGCTCACAGTTGCAAGAGGAGTGTTTGAAAGGAAGACGAAGACAGTGGAGACAGATTCATTGGTTTTACTTTTACTGCATTTACCATCTTTGCATTGGCAGTTTTCTCTTCTTCTTAGGGGGGTGTATTCGATTTGGATTTTAATGGGTTTTAACAGATTATAAATCTGTTGGGTTTCAATTGATTTTAAAGAGTTTTTTTTTAAAAGATAAGCATATTTGAATTGATTTTGTTTATTTATTTTTAATGAATTGATAATATTTCATCAGATTTCGTTTATGACAATATAAGGTGCAATTATCAATCGCTCAATTGTTTTCTTGTTTGACTTTTAAAGTCGTCCACAATTAGGATTATGATTCGCAACTTCGTAAGTACATTTTCATCAATAATAGGCTCGAATAGAATATCGTTTCTATAAGAGAACTCCATAAATAATTCGTAAACCATTAGCCATTATTATGAACATCAACACATGTTTGAGTCAGGTCGTAATCCGACCTCATCAAGCTCAAGACACGATAAAGGGAGTACATTTTGGGCGCGAAATAGGTACAAAGGCCGAAATACGGCTAGAAGTCCAAAGTGACAAGCTCAGCCGGATAATTAAAAATGATTTAATTACAGCCACACGTCAACCGAATATCTAATTAGGAAATGTGTGGGAAGACTTTCTTTATATAGTGAAATCCACACAAGGCAAGAAATTGGAATCAAAGTCAAATGTCCACATGTTTGGATCCAAATATGGAAGAAATTATGTCAATCAAAAGTTAATATGATAAAGCTTAACATGGAAAGAAGATCAAATCATGCATCACCTAATTTCTTTCATGATTTGAGGGATTGAAGCCAATTTCGATTAGAATCGTATTGATTGATGCAATAAAAGGAAGCCACCAACAATCATTTCAATTAAGAAAGTAATCTTGCAAATTTGAATGATTTTCCGAGTTGGGATGCAGCTGGATCCCTATAAAAATGAAGCTTTGAAGAAGAGCAAGACATCCACATCAACACACAAAATTACTCTTTATCTTGCACCTTTAAATTCCTACGCTAGGTTTTCATTCAAGCTTTAGTGTAGCCAAGTCTTTCAATTCCTAGACTAAGGGGGGTGTATTGAATTCAGATTTATACAGATAATTGCAGAGTTTTTTGAAGCGATCGACTTTTACAGATTTATTAATTTTCATAAACTTTTACAGAGTTAATAACAGAATTATATAGAGTTACGTGACAGAGTTTTGCAGAGTTATATTGAGTTTTATATATTGTGATTGAGTTTTGCAGAAAATGCTATTGAGTTATATAATTTGATATATATTTTTTTGAAGAAATTTATAATCAAATTATAATTATTTTTTCACTAAAAATTCTCTAACTAAACTAAAATAAAATAATATTTCTAATACTACAAAAATAATTACAAAAATGTAAAACTTCTAACGATCAATGAGATTGAGAGGCTAGGGCCGCAAGGCATCATGCATGTTTTCAAATTTTTTGTTTATTTTTCATGTAAAGTTTATTTTATTTAATTACTTATAATTCTTATAGAGAATAATATATGATAATCGATATCGGTATAAGACTTGAATTTTATTGAGTATTGAAAAATATAAAAATCACAAATTATATTTTAAGCCATGTCCATAGAAATCCGAGGGAGGAGGCTAGACAAATCATAAACTTTGCTAAAACATAACTTACACTAAAATGTTTGTCAAACTTCATAAAACTAATCCATTTAATGAAGTCTATAATATTCATTGATATTTTGAATACACCTAAACTTTTAAGGAGTTATGAAATGTCGTGATTGAATACACCTCCACTTTTAATGACTTTATAAATCTCTATAAAAATATAGATTGAATACTCTCTAACTTTTACCAACTCTCTAAAAGTCATAATTGAATACATCTAAATTTTTAGAGATATTTAAACTCTATAAAAGTCTCAATTGAATACAACCCCCTAAATTTATCTTCCAGCACTTTAGTGTAGTCAAGCCCTTAAATTTTTAGAGTAAGTTTATCTTTCAAAGCACTTTACATTTCCTTGTTTTAATTTCAAGTTTTTTTTTTTCAATCGTTATTTTCAATTCAAGTTTATTTCAATTTCGGTTTTTTAATTGCTTTATTAATCTAGATTATTATTTTAATCATTAAGTTTAATTATTGCATTTTATCTTAAGTTTTAATTCATTTTGTTCATATTCAAGTTTAATTTCTTTAAGCATAGTTAATTTTCTTCTTCAATTTAATTATTGCACTTACATCCATTTCATTCCGAAAATCTGAATATAAATAAAAATACAATTTCAAAGGCTAAACACCCTTGACCTCGAGGGAGTGAAAGAATCCAGACCAAGAGAAGGTTCCTTGCTTGGTTGCATAATCGTGAGGTTAGAAGTCAGCCTAAGGGACGCATCCAACCCTTATCATTCCATTCAGGCCATTTGGTGGCCGGGTGGTGGCACGCCTACACAATTCATTCAAAGAAGGATCAAAATCACTTCTATCGGCTTGATCCGTCAAATCGAGGGAAACAACACAAAAACCATCGTCAACATTATTGTAATCTCAAGTTCTCAACCCAAACGATTTGAATAATATATATATCATAACCACGGAATTCAAAGTTATTTTTGTACTATTGGGTATGAACTACGATTGTGAGGGAAGTTGGATGTGAACAAACAATTGATTTAAGAAAGAGTGAAGAAAATGCGGAGACCAGGCCCCTCTACACCACCTAGCACCACTACTAGTTGAACTCCGTCGTGCGCCATAGTCGACCTCTTTGGACCAAGTGAGGTCCAATTTAGCAGTTCATCGCTATGGCTATTGAAATCCTCAAGATCAGCCATCATCCTCTGTAAATAATTCCTGCCTAACTTCAGAAGTTGTGTTGATTGATCCTGTTATGCCCAAAAATACGACAGTGGGCCCGGGGTTGCCTTCGGTGGATCTCTGTTGAAATCTGCGTTTGAAGGAGCGGCCTCGTGTGGGTTTCTTTAGTGATGGTGGTTGAATGGACTTGTTTGGATGTTGGATTTGGGTTGAAGGCTGTGGGCTTAGAGGCCTTGATACCACGGTCTTTTCCTGGATGGGCTGACCAGGAAGTATACAGGCCTTAGCTGCCTTCAAAGTAGGCATGCCATTAGTAGAAGCTGCTACTAGATAGTAATGAATGAGTTCTATTGTGGCCTAAGAACCTTTCCTTAATCAAGTGATTGTGAGGTGAGCGGGCAAATAGCTCGCACTGTTCTTTTCTATGCATTCTTCTTAATGTATCCAAGGACTTTAATAAATTTTCTTTCCAATCTAGTCCAAGTTTAGGTTAAGTTAATTCCGATTTGTTCATGTTAGCAGCTTGTTATTGGTTAGAGGCAGTTAGATGCAATGATTTCCTTAAGTCGGAATAATGGTATTGTACCAAAACACATAAATGATTCTATGACTTAGAGCAGCCATACAATGCCATGGTTGATATATTCCGAATACTGATAATTCTTCTTAAGAAAATCCTTTGAAATGTAAAGAAAGTAAAGTACAATTACTGGAAAGTAAATGCAGAAATGTTAAATGCAACAAACAAAATACAAGTGTTGTGAGTAAACATTTCCTTCGCAATCAAGCCTTGTTGAGGGGCACGATCTTCTAGAAATCATAAACTAAGATGAACATTAGTCGGAATCATGCCAAAGGTTGGCAGAGCATTCAAACGACGGTGATACGTCAAAGGTTATGTGAATGGGGACCTCAAAGACTGGGGTGATTGATAGTCGGAATGAGGTAGTGTTTGGGAATTCCTTAGGTACTGGTTTGGGAGGCAGTCGGGATGAGGAAAGAGCTTGTGTTCCTTGTCGGGAACTGAGAAAGAGGTGAGAAGAGAGACTGAATCTTGATCCTGGATCGAAGAAACAGGTTGGGCCTAAATAGACAAGCCTTTAAACAAAGAAACTTATGAGGGTTTGCAGTTGTTTTGAAATTGATTGGTTTGATCAATTTGTTTGTTTGGTTGTCTTTGAGAAGAAGATTTTTTCTCCATTTTATAGGCGGTGAGGAATTGATCTGGCCTGCTAAGTAGATCTCTACGGGTCCAGCGTTGCAGTTGGCTTGTCTCGAACATCCCCTTTGCCCTCTGATCCTTTAAGTGCTTCATAATCGACTTCCCCTTCTCCACATTTTCACTCTCGCACGTTCCAAGTGGGTGTTTTTGGGTTGGGCCTTGTAAGTTGGGTATTTATTCTAGTTGACCACTTGCTTTAGCCCAGAGTGGGATTTTTCGGGTGTAAACAGATCCAAAGATATCCCAATTGGAGATCTTGAACCCCGTTGAGTACTCGAGAATCGAATTCCCTGATGGTGGTGTAGTAAATGAGAATAAGAAGATATCCCCAAGATATTTATCGCCAATAATGTCTCTGTAAGAATTGGGTTGGCATACCAAGCCCTCTATACTTCATATATCATATGTGTAGGAAGAGAGGGTGTGAGAGAGAAATAGCAGAGAAATAGCATTTGGGGGCGGAGGAGAGAGAAAAAGAGAGAGACCTGGTATGAAGAAGAGGAAGGTGAAGTGGAGGAGGAAAGAATTGGGAAAAATGTTTTTTTTTTTTTTACAATTTCATTGAAATCTCTAGGGTGAGGTGTTCATTGTTGATAGAGATTTGTATGTGTAATTTTGACTTTAAAATCAATTGAAATCCACAAATTTATCAAATCATATAAAATTTTGAGTTTTTGAATATACTTGTTTTATACCAAATCTTTTAAAATGTTAATTGAATACACTAAGAATTATTAAATTACCGGATTACCTTTCTATTCCATTTATCGAAATTTCCTAAAACCTTCTAAATTAACGAAAATGAATTAATTCGAGAGTTAAACTTCGAAATTTTCAACTTAATTTGAGAAGTTGGTAGAAAATTTCTGAAAATAAAATTCGAAACGGGAAGACCGAATTCGTAGAAATCCGAGAACAAATTAATTCGAGAGAAATCGGGATTATTAGTATTAATTTATTGGAGTTATTAATTATTAATTGTATTTTATTATAATTTATTTCTAAAATATCTAAAATCACCCAATAAAAACCCTCCACTTCTCATTTTCTCTGCTATTTTTACACTCTCTCCCCGAAGACCATCTTCATTGTCTTTTTCTCCTCTCTGCGACGAAGACCACGCAATACAACCACCCACCGTCGCGCTTCTTCGTGACCAAGACCGGCCATTTTATCTCGTCCAAACAAACCCCTCATCTAGGTGAGCCTCTCGCTGCTCCCTCCTCCTCCGATTTCGTGCTTAGAAGCTCAAACAGAGCTGAGAAACCAGCGAACCGCCTGGCTCAGTCTCGACCTTCATCGACCTCACCAGCCTCACCAATCCAGGCAAATCACTTCCCAGACGGAGATGAAGACGTCTCTACCCTCTCTAACCATCGATCTCCGTCGGAAGAGACAAATCGAAGCCGAGAACCTCGAAACCCCTATTGCCTCCGACGACCCTTTCCGTCTAATTGGACCGTGAGACCAACCTCAAACGAATCGTCTGGACGAGACGAACCTCACCCAGCTATCCTCCACGACCATCGGAGCCAGAGGCTTGTAAATCGAAGCTCGAAAGCCGACAACATCCGAGGCTTCCCAGCCAATTTTCAATCGATTCAGGTAAGGTTTCGAGAATCCAAGCCCATATTTGAGTTCCTGAGGATGTGTAGATGTATTTAGGTTTTTGGATTATGATTTTTGGTGAGGTTGGTGCGAAGTTAGGGTTCCAGCCGGCGCGCGGCCGCCTCTATTTTTCTTGGTAGAATCTTTTCAAAAATCTGACTTCAACCACGCTGACAAGTGGGCAACGTCACCGGTGGCGCACGGCGGCCCGTGGCAGCGCATGGGTTATCCTTTAGGTTCCCTTATACCTGTCTTTGCTTAATGGAATGGTTAATTTCACCTTAACCCTGGTTTAGAGTTATTTCAAAAGGAGAAAAGTCACGGGTTTAATAACATAGTATTGATTTTGAACTCGCTATCTAATTTCTCAGGTTTTCGACAGCATAGGAGTTCTACGACTCTGGAACGCCGGGGGACTTGTATCCCGAGCACTGTGAGTGGACCCGTTTGTTTTCCTATATTTATATACATATAATATATCCATGAATGCGTTTGATACTGTGGTGATAGCTTGGAGTGATGAACTTAAAATGGTATATATATATATGTATATATATTTATACATATTGATTGATTATGTGGGTCCGATTAGGACATGATTGAGTCTGAATTTCATGGATTGGTTATAATTGCTTGGTGGTGTCATGGTGACCTTAGAAGGAATATACTTTGACCTTATGGTCTTGGATACGACTGGTTGAGTCTGAATGGTCGGGTTTGATTCCCTTTTTGCTTGGTTACGGGCTATGATAAGTTCTAAGCCCTATGTGTGAATATAAATGAAAAGAGTACATGATGTTGATTGACGAGAATTTTACTACATGTGATGTAAGTGAGTCATTAAGAACCGAGTCTGGTTGAGAAGTCTTGAAATGTGAATTGGTGGCTACTAGTCATGTCAATAAAAAGTATTGAGTTATGTCGAGTATGAAAAGTATGTTATGTGTAAGCTCGAGGATAATTTCGAGCTGATGTGATGATTTGATGAGATATGGACCATTCGGTCGTCGTTGGGATCGTACTTGTCTGCAGGCAATAGACCAGCCTCCACGTGATTGTTCCCCTGCACTCGCTCTGTACTAGTTAAATAGCCCCAGCTTGTCCCGGGGCCCTAAAGGGACATGTGGGGATGGTGCTTCGCATCCATCCTTCACGTGATCGTAGGTATAGAGTGAAGATGCCCAGTCCTGTCACGTGAGCGTGACTCGTGCGACTTTGATACCGATGGTCAGATGGTTATAGTGTTGATGTCATATTGTCCTGCGGGACGACTTGTTTTGAGAAAGTACCATTGAGTGTACAAAATTTTCAGAATGTGATACGTGATTGAGATGTCAACGGTGAAATGTCATGTACGCTTGAATACAATGTTTTGAGTGCTAAGTACCATGAAAGGGGTACCAAATATATTTTGAATATGGTAATGAGTCATTTGTGGTGGCTTAATTGTTAAATGTCTTAGTGATATGTCATGGATTATGAGTGTTTGATCAGGAATACTTGACGCCCATGTGAATTCTTATAGAGTGAGTTTTACCTTGATTACTTATTTTGATTTCTAAAAGGACTTATATACGTATATAAATACATGTGTGTATGATGTGCATGGAAGTCTCGGTTTTCTACTGTGGGGTTAGTATATATTTTTACGAATGTTTTTCATAGACTTTACTTTTTGGATTCACTCACCTTTGTTTTTTGCTCCTCAGGAATTAAGGAGCTTTGAGTCGAAAGTTCGAGGAGGCTATTGCTAGTGGCGGCATTTTTGCATTAATGTATGGGTTGTGGACCTTATATTGTATTCACCATTGTTGGTGCTAAATTTTGAATCATCATACACGTTTTTGCTATAGAAATGCTTTGTACTACTTACGATGCTAATCATGATGTACATATATATATATATCTATATATTTAATATTATGAGTCAGTAATAGATTGTGTTAAATTTCCTATATTACTTGCTGAGGGCTTTGTCATATGGGCTTTTTGGTTCATGTGTCTCGGCACTTATATCTCGAATAGCATATATTATTTATTATTTGTTATATTATTAGGGTTGGTGTGTGTCACTTAAAATCACACTTGATTACACCTAAATTTTTAAATATTATTTTAAAATCTCAAATATTATTTTAAAATCTCAAGTGAATACTCGAAGATTTTAAAATCATTAAAAATGTCAGATTGATTACACCCCTACTTAATTTCGAACTTCAGATACCTATTTGAGTTCATTAATTTCAAAATTGTTTAAGATAATTTTAATTATCCTCTTTATTTTTTTCAGTTCATTATTTTGAAATTGTTCTAGAATATATACAATTTTCTTTTTTAAATAACGCTACATGAACCAACTAGATTCTCAACTTTCTTTATTCCAATATACATGGCGTACGACGTGGATTGATATGTAATTTTTTTAATTAATTAACTCAAAATTAAAATTAAAATCAAATCAAATATTAAAAATTAAAATTAAAATAGAAGGATATAGAAGACGTGTTTAATCGTGAAACAATATATTCTTCTTAATTTTTAATTTGATTTGATTTTTGTTTTTATTTTTAGATATTTAATTTTAAAAAATGACATGTCAATCCACATCGTGCGTCACATGTGTTGGGTTAAAAAAAATTGGGAATTTGGTTGGTTCCCGTTGAGTTATTGTTCTGACGTATATAGTATTTAAAAAAATGCTTTAATATTTTATTTTCAAATATAATAATTTTGAAATTGTTCGAGAAAACTTTTCGTATCCATTAATTTTGAAATTTTTTGAGAATTTTATCTTCATATTTATGAATCCTCCAATTTTAAAATTGTTACTCGACAAACAGATTTGGAATGGGAATGCATTTGGTAACTTTGTCAAAGCTCTTCAATAGTTCACAAGCACATTTAGGCATCGTTTGGTACGCCGTATTGCACTGACTATTTCAGTCGAATAGACTAATCTATCCACCGGATAGACTGACTATTTAGTCGGGCGTTTGGTGTTCTACCGGATTAAAATGCCCACTATATTATTACATAACTGGATTATATTATACTAGTTGAAAAGAAATAATAAATAATAATATATAAATATTAATTATGTATATTATTATTTTTTATTTATTTTAATTAATTATTGATATTATTATTACTATTTATTTAATTATTATTATTATTACTTTTCAAGATTGCTAGTGATCCGACTATTTAATATGAATAATTTCAAGGCTATTATTTTAGCGAGTGTGAACTATATAAAGGTACTCAATCGTATTAACTTATTCGGTGGCTAATTAATATGAGTAAGACCAAACATCGGTTTTGTACTATATTATCCTATCTGATTCCTTATACGGTGTACCAAACGTAGCTTCAAAACCTTATATTAGTAAACCAAATAAGGCCGTGAGTCTCTACATTTACCTTTTACGCATTTGACCGCATTTTGATTAATCTCAATCATTATTTCAATCTAACTTTTTAAAATAAAGACGCATCATAAATATTTTAGTTGAATTTTTATTTTTTCTATTAACATACTTTTATCCTTTTAAAATTCAACTTTATTCTTAAATTAAACAAATAAAAAAAATATAATTTACCAAAACAGTAAATTCCCTCCCCTGCCGTTGAACCCCCCTCCCTTTTTTCACTCCTTCTCTGCAAAATTCTCCGGCACTGTAATCACGGTTCCAAAATTTTGGAATTTTTTTTCTTCTCTCCCAAAATTTTCAAACTCTTAAAGTTTAATTGATTCCAAAACTATGATATATTATTGAAAAAGTTAAAAACGAGAATTGCTTTGTCCACGAATCTGATTTTGGAGTTGAGTTTAGATTTACTGGGCAGTGTTGTCACTTATGATGCTTTCTGAATTTCCATTAAATTGGGAACACAAATTTTGGAGGATGTTGCAGCGAGGGAGAGAGAGGAGTGAGGAAGGTTGAAATTGAAACTTGAAGGAGAAAAGAGTATGGTTCAACGGCTGGGGAGGATCTTCAAAGAGCACATTAAAATTTATAAATCCTGAAAATTAAACAAAATCTGGTAATATCTAGATACAAAACAATCCACCTAAGTCTGCACAAGCCAATAAAACAACAAAATTTAGTCCATTCAAGAAAAATAGTCTAATATCAGAACCAAGGTGAAGTGCAGCAGAGATCACTCAAACAATGTTATTCCGACCGGGGTTTTATTTCTTTAATTTAAGAATAAAGATGAATTTTAAAATAATAAAAGAATGCTAATAGAAAAATTACAAATTAAATTAAAAAAATTTTGATGGGTCTTATTTCAAACAGTTAGATTAAAACAATGGTTGAGATGAATCGAAATGCGTTTAAATACAGAGACTTGCGGTCCACCAAATAATTCCATCAAAATAAGGAACTTGTGCTAGGAGAAACTCACTCACTCTCTACCTGCTTATAACAAAAAGTTGGAGAAAGAAACTTGTGATCGCACAATAACATTACTTCAAATACGTTTTAAACATCACTACAAATCACATCTTGAATACCGATTAATTTACAAACAACTTCTTGCTTGTTTTCAAAAGGAAATTGCATGTAAACAGAAAATACCTCACACGTTCAATAACAGACTCTTAAGTATCACCAACCTTTGCACCTTCAAACTCCTTGGAGTACTCATCACCATCATCATTTGTCCCGGCCTCCAACCTCTTCGCCACCGAGTCCTTGGCCGTGTCATAAGAAGCGTGCAATCCGAAGAAAAAGTAGCAAGCCAAGATGATCAATGAACACACTCCAAACCTTACGAACGAGGCATGATCGATCGACCCCAGCAAGAAAATGTTACTGGCAATGGACAGTGATGGCAGCCATGGCACCAATGGCACGCCCCGCAGCTTTGGAAATTTTGCTGGCGGCACAAGAATCCAAATCCCCAAAGTACCCAAGAACCAAAGTGGTGAGGTTACAACGTAGGCGGTCCAATCATCGGTTGTACTCCAGTACACTTATGTGGCAATGGAGGATCCGATAATAGTGAAGAGGCAGGCAATGAACTTGTTTCTGTTGGCTGGCGTCGTCACACCGCTGACATAGTAGCGGCGAACAAGGAGAGCAATGGCGACAAGGCTGAAGATGAAGAGAGTGGAGATGGATAAAAGGCAAACCATGGAGGCACAATATATGTGGGTTCGAGCAATGTGAGTGAGATATCGAGCCTGTCCGACAGCCCCGACAAGCAACACGCTTGACATGCCTTTTAATGCTCCGGCTGCCACGATGTACTTAGCCCAGCCCATTCCGACGGCTTGAAACGCTACCGAAAATGGCGCATGTTCGTCGATTTGGGGATATGGCTGCATGAGGCACTATGTGACAGCTAGCAAGCAGTAAATCAACGTGATAATAGCCATCGAGCCGACAAGATCAATTGGGATGTCTCTCCCAGGATTCTTGGTCTCCTCTGCCATGGTTGAAACAAGGTCAAATCCGACGTATGCGAAGAACAGAACAGCCGAGGATTGGAAGAGGCCGCCGGGGCCAAAAGGGGCGAAATCGGCGTAGTTCTTGGTGTCGGCTTTGGTGAGGCCGGCTATGATGATGAAGACGATGACAATGATGTGGACTATTGAGGCAAAGTAGTTGAGACGTGAGGAGCCTTTTGTGCTGAGGACGGCGAGGCAGCAGATGCCGATGAGGACGACAATAGCAATGGGGTCGAGGTACCGGTAGCCGGGAGACTGTGAGCCACGATGCGGAATTTCGTTGGAGTTGCGGTTGCAGAGGGTGGTGAAGTAGGAGGTCCAGGAGCGAGCAACGGCTGCGCAGCCAATGACGTATTCGGGTAGGATGTTGCCGGCTGCAATGAAGACCACGAAGTCCCCAAGCTCTACCCTTAGGTACGCAAATGACCCACCTGAAAATATTAAACCAAATTCAAAATAATGTACAATATTCTAGAGATGAATTACATATTGGGAAAGGACATAATTAACTTGTAATCTAGATATTGAGTTAATTTACAAAAAATTCTCAAAAGACTACATTATTATAAACTATATATGTCCTTTCCCAATATTAGTTCGACAATGTTGTTGAACTTATCTAAAATAATAAAAAATTGACCTCTAATTTCATAAATGTCATTTTTTATACCCTTAAAATTTAAAAGTCAAATAAACCTCATTAAAAACTAAAACCCTAACCCTATTAGATAAAAATTGGTTTTGATTTCTGCGCGAGGTTGGAACGTCACAAGGATACTCTCCGTCACAAGCAAGTTTATGTGCTGCGTGAGGTTGGAACGTCACAAGCTGGTCTATGTGCTTAATTTTTTCTTCTGCTTACGGTAGGAATATTGAAGACTTGTCGTCGGCCTGATCAAATTAGCGATGAGTGGCTTATCTTCAATGTAACAAACAAAGATAGGACCTTCATATCATCTGCTTACTATTCTATAATTCTATTAGTTCGACAATGTTGTTGAATTTTGTATCTTGAAGTAAACACTACAAGAGATAAGGGGTTGCTCGATGAGATTTTGCTCGACAAAGTCATTTTTGCCGCCCCGTGTCATTTTGCCCAACGAAGATGAAGGCTTGCCGGGCAAGGTTTTGCCGGGAAGAAGAAGTTGTTGGCGCATAAAATAGGAAGGTTTGGCTCGACGAATTCATTCTATCCGTCGGGCAAAATTAGCTTTAACGACGAACAATATTCGAAGGGAAAAACTTGGCGTTGACTATATTTTGCCTGACGAATCATTAAAATTTGCCCTACGAAACTTCTTCGTCGGGCAAAATTCTGAACACATTAAGTGCCGAGACGCCCATTTCTCCTTCTTCCTCTCTACCATTTGCTCTCTCTCTCACACACACACAACACACACAACACACACACACACACACACACACACACACACACACACACACACACACACACACACACACACACACACACACACACACACACACACACACACACACACACACACACACACACACACACACACACACACACTACGAAACTTCTTCGTCGGGCAAAATTCTGAACACATTAAGTGCCGAGACGCCCATTTCTCCTTCTTCCTCTCTACCATTTGCTCTCTCTCTCACACACACACACACACACACACACACACACACACACACACACACACACACACACACACACACACACACACACACACACACACACACACACACACACACACACACACACACACACACACACTACGAAACTTCTTCGTCGGGCAAAATTCTGAACACATTAAGTGCCGAGACGCCCATTTCTCCTTCTTCCTCTCTACCATTTGCTCTCTCTCTCACACACACACACACACACACACACACACACACACACACACACACACACACACACACACACACACACACACACACACACACACACTCTCTCTCTCTCTCACACACACACACACACACACACACACACACACACACACACACACACACACACACACACACACACACACACACACACACACACACACACACACACACACACACACACACACACACACACACACACACACACACACACACACACACACACACACACACACACACACACACACACACACACACACACACACACACACACACACACACACACACACACACACACACACACACACACACACACTCTCTCTCTCTCTCTCTCTCTCTCTCTCTCTCTCTCTCTAGCTATATAATATCAACAATCATCATCTCATCAAATGAGTACGACTGTGTGACAACGGGCTACTGTTAAGTGGCAAAACAGAGCCCTTGCCAAAGTTTTCAAAGGAAAGAGAAGGTCTAAATTTTTAGGCTTCTCAAAATTGGGTCAAAAGTTTGCCCGGCGAATATTCATGTACATTCGTCGGGCAAAATCGTTCGGTGGACGGTTGCCGAAACTAGAAAGGCATGCTCGACGAATATTCATTTATCTTCGTCAAGCCATATATACCATATTCAATTTACATTTAATTATTAAACAACATTTTTAAATTACTTACGAAATGAAATTGACCTATCTAACCGTCCAGATTTATTGTACATACTCATAGATCGCCAACGCGAAAAATTACCCAATTTGGAAAGCCCGGGATTAGATAATGGTGCGCGACGTTTCAACATTTACACAATGTTTCTTCACGATCGGACGGCTTCAAATCCTCAAAACCTCACAATTTTCAACGAGCGAGATCTAGGCACGTAATTAAACCACAAAATGAACGGTTAGATCGGTCAAATTCAATCGTTTGAATATCAATGGAACCAAAACTTTGAAAAATGTATTGAAGTTTCATTCAAGTGTTTAAACTCCTTGATGAATATGCTTATTTTACGATTTTAAAAAATTTACAAAATGAAATAGAAAGATAGAGAAGACGTATTAACCATGAAATATATCTATTCTTCTTAATTTAATTGTATTTTTAATTTAATTTTATTTCATTTTTATTTGTAAATAGTTAATTAAAAAAAGATGACATGTCAATTTACGTCGTGCGGTACATGTGTTGGGAATTTAGTTTGTTCCCGTAACATTATTTTTTTTTAATGACGATATAGAAGAGTTGACATGTCTCGTATTTAAAAAAAATCATTTATTCTTTTATTTCGAATAAAATAATTTTGAAATTGTTCGAGATAACTTTTCGAATCCATTGATTTTGAATTTGTTTTAGATAATTTTAACTTAGATATTTATGAATCCTCCGATTTTATTGTTTGAGAATACATAACTGATTTGGGATTGGCGTTGATTTGGTAACTCTGTCAAAACTCTTCACAAGAAGAAATTATTAGGTGTTACATAATCACCATGTCAGCTTATAGTACTGCCTTCCATGATTTTAAGCGACTCCATTAAACTCCACGAGCTCTCTCTCTCAGGCACTCAAATCATGCTGCATTTTTCTTCTCCTTCCCCCTTCTCTCTCTAAGTCTGGCCTTCCCTTTGCAGCATAGAAGATTCCAGGCCCACTTTTGAAAGCAGGAAGCAGACCGCCATGGGAGGGTTTGGGAGCAGTAGTTTGGGTAGATGTAAAAAATGGGGTACGACAAGGGGGTTACGTATACGGTGGGGAAGAGAACGACACGGGTACGATTTTTGGGTTTTTTTATTTTTTAAGTTTTTATTTTATTTTTTAATTTAATTTTAAAATATAAAAAAAATTAAATTCATATATAAAAAAATAGACACCTGACAAATTTTAAATAAAAGTATCAAGAGCTGACGTGGTGGTCCAATACCACCTAATAATTTCTAAAAAACAAGCACATTCAGCCTTATATTTATATAGTAAACCAAATAATTCCATCAAAATAACTAAACAAAAATTCATATGGGACTAGTAATACGGCTAAAACACTTGAATACCAACAAATAATAATAATCTTTCATACTTATTTAGACACATTAAATTAAGCAGATTTAGTGAACAACTTGATGTGACATCCTATTCACCATAAAAAATAATTACAAAGTTATTTAATTTATTGAAATAACATCATTCAGATTGTCACATCAATGTTGTCAATTTAGTATGTATAAATAACATTACTAATTTTTAAAAATCAAATTAAGCTACCATTATTTTCCATTTAATTAAAAAATAAATAAAGAAAAGAAAAGACAAAATGAGAAACTCTCTCACTCTCTGCCTACTTGTAACAAAAAGTTGGAGAAAGAAACGTGTGAATTGTTGATCGCACAATAACACATTACTTCAAATACGTTTATAAATAACATTACAAATTAAACACATCTTGAATATAGATAAATTTACAAACAACTTCTCGTTTATTACCAAAAGGAAATTGCAAGGAAACAGAAAATATCACACATTCATCAATAACAAACTCTAATTTCTTAAGTATCACCAACCTTTGCACCTTCAACCTTCTTGGAGTACTCATCACCATCATCATTTGTCCCGGCCTCCAACCTCTTCGCCACCGAGTCCTTAGCCGTGTCATATGAAGCATGCAATCCGAAAAAAAAGTAGTAAACCAAGATGATCAATGTCCACACTCCAAACCTTATGAACGAGGCATGATCGATCGACCCCAGCAAGAAAATGTTGATGGCAATGGACAGTGATGGCAGCCATGGCACCAATGGCACGGCCCACAGCTTTGGAATCTTTGCTTGCGGCACAAAAATCCAAATTCCCAAAGTACCCAAGAACCAAAGGGGTGCGGTTACAACGTAGGCGGTCCAATCATCGGTTGCACTCCAGTACACTGATGTGGCAATGGAGGATCCGATAATAGTGAAGAGGCAGGCAATGAACTTGTTTCTGTTGGCTGGCGTCGTCACACCGCTGACATAGTAGCGGCGAACAAGGAGAGCAATGGCGACAAGGCTGAAGATGAAGAGAGTGGAGATGGATAAAAGGTTGGAGAGAATGCCAA
This sequence comes from Oemleria cerasiformis, assembly GCA_037349345.1. NCBI lineage: Eukaryota > Viridiplantae > Streptophyta > Magnoliopsida > Rosales > Rosaceae > Oemleria > Oemleria cerasiformis. Next base: position 6,954,330 of record JAZGTL010000015.1, on the reverse strand, counting down.
GGCTTGAGAAGAAGGCGATGATTGCGGTGGCGGCAAGCATGATGACGGTGGCGTTGACCGGAGTTCCGGTCCTGGAATCAACTTGGGCAAACCATGGAGGCACCATGTGGGTTCGGGCAATGTGAGTGAGATATCGAGCCTGTCCGACAGCCCCGACAAGCAACACGCTTGTCATGCCTTTTAATGCTCCGGCCGCCACCACATACTTAGCCCAACCCATCCCAACGGCTTCAAACGCTATCGAAAACGGCGCGTCTGCGTCGATTTGGGGATATGGTTGCATGAGGCACAATGTGACAGCTAGCAAGCAGTAAACCAATGTGGTAATAACCATGGAGCCGACAAGACCAATTGGGATGTCTTTCCCAGGATTCTTGGTCTCCTCAGCCATGGTTGAAACAGCGTCAAATCCGACGTAGGCGAAGAACAACACAGCCGAGGATTGGAAGACGCCGCGGGGGCCAAAATGGGCGAAATCGGCGTAGTTCTTGGTGTCGGCTTTGGTGAGGCCGGCTATGATGATGAAGACGATGACAATGATGTGGACTATTGAGGCGACGTAGTTGAGACGCGAGGAGCCTTTTGTGCTGAGGACGGCGAGGCAACAGATGCCGATGATGACGACAACAGCAATGGGGTCGAGGTACCGGTAGTCCACCGGGAGACTGTGAGCCACGATGCGGAATTCGTTGGAGCTGCGGTTGCATAGGGTGGTGAAGTAGGAGGTCCAGGAGCGAGCAACAGCTGCGCCGCCTATGACATATTCCAGGAGGATGTTGCCGGCTGCAATGAAGGCCACGAAGTCCCCAAGCTCTACCCTTAGGTATGCAAATGACCCACCTGAAAATATTAGTGGATGTGGTAATTTCTTTTGTATTTTTCATATAAAAACATAAGAACAATTAAAAAAAATATAATACTGTAGTGGATGTGGTAATTTCTTTTGTAAAAGCTCTCTTAATAATTTTAATTCATATATATAGTGGCATTATTTTTAATTTAAAAAAAATCATATTATTGATATTAGGAAAGACAGTTGCAAGGAACCCTTATTAAGTTAGTGATTTTATATTTGTAGTATGATATTAGAATTTAGTTTAAAAACTTCATTATGGTTTATTTTCCTTTTATTTATGTGAGCTATTATGGAGGCCTCTATTTAAAGTTTTGTATAAGGAATTCTGAGCGCCGGCAAACTCTACTCATGTATTAGAAATGTGTTTTGTTTTGTAGTACTGTATTCTTCCTAGCACTAATCAAACTAAACAGAAGGACTCTATCTTTGATATATCATCTTTCTACTCTTTTGGTTTGCTGATTATCCTACTTAAGAGTTAAGACAAAGGTATTTGGTTAATTAATTATATTAGTCAATACCACTCCAATTTGTTAGTAGCAAGCTATCTTTACAAGATTGAAAGTCTAAATTCAAACTGCAAACCCAGATATAGTGACGTTAAATTTGATGTGTTTTTTCTATATGGTATACAAATGGCTTTGAATCTCCAACATCACTACAATTCAAATGATCTTAAAGTAAAAGGACTATAAATGTTTAAATTCTACCCTAGTTAGTTAGCTTAAATCTTTTTTTAATGGTGTTGTGATTTCGTTTAAGAATGGGAAAGACAAACAAACTTTAGAAATCGAAGGAAATAAGCAAGAAGATAAACAACACCAATAATTAACGTGGTTCGTCTATGTGCCTACGTCCACGGGATAGCAACAACAAACTTCCACTATACCAATAATGGGTACAACGAATTATCTTACCAAGTCTCTAAAATTAAGGTTTGATGAACAACTAGAAAGAACAAGAAATAGAAACAAAACACTCTTATCTCTTTTCTTTTCTCCCTTACAAACTTTATCCTATCGATATTTTCTCACTCTAACACCTTGAGTGGTATAACACAATCTTCTTTTCTTGCTAACTGATTTGACACATCAAACTAGCGCAGCAGCCCTCCTTTTATAGACGCAATAATGACCTTCAATTAGAAATCCTAATTGTAATTGGATTCTAAATATCTTTCCAGTTGAAAAAATAATTTACTATTTAGAATAAAATTTCTATCCTCTAAGACTATTATTCCTAATATTTATATTGCAACTAAACTAATTACTACTATATTTGTTTGTATTCATCAAGCACTTTAGCACCATAGAGGCCCGGCCTGACAGGCCGGCACTATTGACTTAGAAGTAAACAAAAACTCCGGAGTCAACCATGAATAATAATACAGCCACCAAAGCCAAGCAAAGCATGTGGTCAAGCCACGTAATGATCTCCCTGCGACATCCTACAAGTCACTATCCATCCACTCTGGTACTCTTACATATAAAAGTCCTCCCACAATTACAAAAATAATATCTTTGATTCCATTTCTGATTTTTGCCTTAAACTTTTCGATACTAATGATTATCCCAAAAAAAAATAATTTCGATACTTACTTACAAAAGTCTTTAGAATATTCAAAAAGATTCCGTAACGTATGCGATTAGTATGCTATTGCATCTTCACCTAATAATTATTCCTAAACTTTTATAAAACCTCACGTTAGGCCCACCATGAAATTATTAGACCATAAGATATAGTTTCAAAGCATGTGGAGGATTTAAGAGGGCTTCATTTTTTGGCCGGCACACATTATGATTCCCTTTTTTTTTTGTCCGGCGTATTTTTTTAAATAATATTTGGGTTTCATTTTTAAAGTAATATTTTCGTTTCTTCTTTTTAATTTTAGGAAAAAAAACAAAACGTATACATATATGATACATTTATATTATTATTATAAAATTAAGAGGATCAAAATATCTTACTAAAATTTTCTTACAAAAATACCCTTATTATGATTTAAAAAATATAAATAAAATAATAAAATCATATATTTTAATTATAGTTTTATTTTAATCTCTATTATTATAAAAAAAATCAGGAGTGTCAAAAGACTTTATCAAAATTTTCTTATAAAAATACCTCTATTATGATTTAAAAAATATATAGTAAAATTATATATTTTAATTAAAATTTTAAATAATAAACACTTAAGTGGAGGAAGTGGATAGTTACTCTCTCACTCTTATTCTTTTTTAATTATTTTTTATCTTTTTAAATTTATTTTTATTTCTTCTCATTTTTAAAAATTAAAAATAAAATTCACAAACGCATAAACGAGAGGCTACTCCAATCCTAATACGCCAACGTCTACTTAGCTGGCGTGTATAAGAGCGATGAATCTTGTGCATGCACTATTTATATGATAGACACAAAATAAGCGTATCAAGTATCAAGTTATCAACGGCTGAGATGCTGTAGCTCCAAAATTAATTAACTTTCATAAAAAATCTTATTAAAAAACTAACAATAATCAGAAAGTTCTAATAAACAAAATAAATATAATAATATTTAATTTAAAAAATTGTCTGAATTTTTCATGGAGCGTACCTGCAACGGGGATCTCGACAGCGAACTCTGTGTAACAGAAAACAGAAAGCAACGCGGATAAGCCCGAAACCACGTACGACAGCACCACCGCGGGGCCCGATCTTGTCTTCGCCTCTAGTCCGGTGAGCACGAATATTCCGGCACCGATGACGGCCCCGAGTCCGAACCAGATGAGGTCCCACCAGTTGAGCGTCTTCTTCATCTCGTTATGACTCCGGGCCTTCACCTCCACCAGCTCCGTGCTGTCCAAGGACCGTGTCAGGACCCGGTTCATGAACCGACCCGGCGTCTGCCTAATCGCTTGCACGTAATTCCCCCAGCTTTGGAACGACTCCTCAGGGAGAAAATCGTCTTTTCGATAGGTACAGCCTCTCCGCCGTAGCCCCTCATCTCCGCCGCCGCTTGCTTCCACCTCCATCCCCATCTGTAATATTCAAACTCCAAATTAATCTTCACAACAATCGAAATATAGAATCCACCAAGTAAGATAAACAAATCAAAAAATTGCTCAGATGCATTGTTTCAGTACACTTAGTTTCTGTTTGGTTGCCGAGAAAAGGCGAGAAAATTAAGAATAGGATCTGCCGGAGTTTTGAATTTGGCTTTTATATATATATACAAAATACAAGCGATCAGTGCAATAATTGGCGATTCATATTAAGATATTGACTTTTTGGAGAGAGATCTAGAGAGTGTGAAATTGAGAAGAAAATGACGGAAGGAGACATAGAGATGGGTTGACGCGGGAAAACATGGTTCAGTAGAGCAAGCTGTTATATACGGAAATTTCTGCGGTACATGCATAAGCACTGGGTAGGTGCCGTTGGATCCGGAACAGGTTTCTTTGATCTGACGGCTGTGTTTTTTCGTGTAAAAAAAGAAGAAAAGAAAAATACAATATTTTTTAGCCAAAATTAATATGGGCTCCTTGACAACCCATTGTTTTACTTAATAACCTTTAAACATTAATATTAAAACTGAGAAGTCCCTTGTTTACAACATGTTTAATAGCACATCCTGCTGAGTTAAATTAGATTGTGTGTTTCCAGGTTTACCCTTCCGTTGTGTTTCCAATTGTACCGATTAATTAATACAGAAGAGCAACATGAAGAAATCGTAATTGAAGACCCAGAAGAGCAACATGAAGAGTTCGTAATTTCCAAACAACACATGTCTGGATTTCTCACTTCACCGTACCATCTTATACTCATCTATAATTCAAAAAAAATTTATTCTACAAAAATTCAATTTTTACGCTCGACCCATTTGAACGAGATGAACAATTTCAAACTCAAAATCATCCATGGAGAAACATGCAATTAAACTTGTAGCAATTTTAGGGAGTAGTTGAACTCGGAGAAATTTTGCAAAGCAGTTATACCATAAGTATTTTTGCAGAGCAGTTGTACTTGAAAAAATTACGCATAGCAGTTGCATCCGAAGAAATTTTGAACAACAGTTGCACTCGAAAAAATTGTACAGCGAAGTTGCAATCCAATTAAGTGTGCAAAGCACTCGAAAATTTTGTGCAGAGAAGTTGCACTCGAAAAGTTTTTGCAGAATAGTTGCACTCGGAAACAATTTTGCATAGCAATTGCATGTCCTCTTCCTAACCTCCTCCTCATCCTCTTTCTAACCTCTCTGTCTCCCTCACCAAAAATGTAGAACCCAAGCCCAAGTCTTAGAACAATTAATTTTCTCGGCAACCAAATTTGGAAGAGGAGAAGAGAGGAGTTGGGGGATGCGCATGGCAACTAAATCTTTGCAATTAGGGTGAGTGGCATGTGTGAAGTGAGCATAATGTTATCTCGTTAAAAAACAGTACTAGAAAAAACCTGATGGAACAAAATCCTAAACGAAGGAAAAAGAGTGCAACGCACATTAGTTAGCCGTGGAGGATACGAGCTCACATGAGTGTTGTATTTGGACATGAACTAGACTCCCACAGATAGATTGAATCATACTGCAATGAAATAATTTCACAAATAAAATGAATGCATAAGTAACTGTTTTGTAGTAGAATATTATAGCTGCATTAGAATAAAATACAGAGAGTCAATATTTAATTTTTTGAATATTGTATTTTTAATAAGATAATTGTAAAAAGTTGAAGAACTGAAATTTATTTATTGAATTTGAAATTGTTTTTTTAATAAAAATTGTAAAAATTTGAAAAACTGAAACTTATCTGTTGAATTTGAAACTGCTTAATTCAACTTCTCCCATCGACTACTTTTTTGCTCAAACTGTAGAACCAAAAACTCTAATAACCAGCATAGCTCCAAAACCATCAATATTCCTACAGAGGACACAGCAGTGATAGAATCTATTTTGGCGTACGTTGGAAGTTTGAGAAGACGGCATAAAGGTAGTTTTGAACTTGTAATGGGTGGTATTACAAGTTGGTCGATCTGCCACTGATCCTAGAAACTAGGTCTCAAAAATAAAATTAAAAAATAAAAAACTTAAAAAACCTCTCAACTACTATCAACAATCCTTAACCGTGAGAAAAAACTACCTTTAGCTGTCAAAAAACTACCGTAAACTGCCACTAATGGCTACAACCATTGTCTTATCGATTCCCTCCAACGCAAGGTCATGAGCAAACCGTTCTATTGGCAAAAACGACATCGTCCACAAAATTGTGGAGATTACTGTAAAATATATCTCAATTGAAAATAGAGAAATTAAACTCTAGCAAAATAGAGTAGAATAAGAAATGGAAGAGATAATATGGAAAAAAATTGATATATATATACAAGCAATGAATTATAAGAATTTAGAATAAGAAATGGAAGAGATAATAAGGAAAAAATTAATAAATGATCACAGACTTAATAAATGATCGAATAATAGATAGAATTCGAAAAAATTACTTATCTGGTTAACATGTAAAATCAATGACCAACCGACATGCATGCATATTGAATGTTCGATGTCACCGTGTCCAATCTTGCAGCCATTCACATACCAAGAACTATGTGAACGTGGGCAGCCAATCAAGGACGGAGGAGGCGGATTTCGGTCATTCTCACGGCATTGAGATTGTAGGTTTGCCATCTTTCGTTGTTAGAGGACGGCTTCCTCAAAGCGGCAAGGGAAATTGGGGAATTCCGCAGGCAATCAACGACGGAGAAGGCGGAATTCGGTCATTCCCATGGCATTCAGATTGTAGGTGTGCGATCTTTCGTTGTTAGGGGACGGCGAGAAGGAAGAACCAGAAGAAGAGAAGGCTGAGACTGAGAAGAAACAGGTTGACCAGGATTTGTCGTTTAGGATCTAGCTACGGTTTTCAATTTTTCGTTTACAAAAATCATATGATCTTCCTAACGTCATTGTCTTTAATTAGGCATTATTACTAAGGACATAAATAATTAGATTAACTTAATTTCAAACAAAAAACTTATTAATTATTTTTCTTAGGATAATACTTGTACCTCCCGTATCACATTTTCAATTTATCGAATTTTCATTGTAAATATATAATAATCGGAACCGTTCATTCTCTAAATTATCATGTCAAGATCATCTCCGTAAAAAATCAACAAGATTGAAGGTCGTCTAGTCATTCATATATATATATATATATATATCAACTAAATGGGCGGTTTGTCATGAGGATCTTAATTCTTACAAAAATCGTTGATTTATTTGATACATATGAATGACTACACAACATCGAATCTTGTTTATTTTTAATGGAGATGATTTTGACATGATGATTTAATTCTTACAAAAACTGTTGATTTATTTGATACATATGAATGACTAAACGACACCGAATCTTGTTTATTTTTAACGGAGATGATTTTGACATGATGATTTAAAAGTGAGCGATTCGGATTATGATATGTGACAATTCGATAAATCGAAAGAGTGGTACGAGGAGATACCATCAGAGTGGGATGCAAGTATTTTTCCTTTTTTTTATTAACATAAGAAGCTCAATTTGTATACGAACTGCTTATGAGATGAAGTTTACGTACGAAGCTCTAACATATTGTTGCATCTGATAAAAGTTTAAATTGACTTCTAACATATTTTTGCATCCGATAAAAGTTTAAATTTACTTCTTAAACTCAATTTTGATTCATAGTTCAAAGATTACATCAACTTAATTAGATAAGTCATTAGTAATCTAGTTTTACTTAGAGATTTAGATTGGTAGGCAATGTTATATGGAGTTCGTAGTATTTACGAATTTTTGATGTTTTTAAAATTTAATATAAAGTACTATCGTGACGCGTTATACACTGAGAGAATAAAATCTAAATCTATTAAGAAATTTAATTTAGGGCAAACACTACAAGAAAATCGTGGTTGCCCGACGAATACAATCTTGTGGGGTAAGCTCATGTTGCCCGACGGATATGCACACTCTCCGGGTAATCGGTTGGCGGGAAGAACAAGTGGTTGGTGCGCAAAATTGGAAGTTGTTACCCGACGATGTGCATCCCCCGTTGGGTAAGATTATCAACAACGACGACTAATCGCCGTCGGGTAACACTAGACGTTGACTCTATGTTGCCCGACGACTCATTAAAGATTGCCCTGCGAATGTGGTCCGTCAGGCAAAAGTCTAAACACACTAAATACCCGAGATTCTCTTTTCATCTTCTTCTTCTTCCTCCACTCTGCTTCTCATCGGTTCTCTCTGCTCTCTCTCTCCCTCTCACTCACTCACTCTCTTTCTCTACCTATTATTATCATCTCATCACCATTTTCACTACCAATCAAATCATTTTTCTCTATCAATCATCAAATATCAAATATTAAAGTATGAAAATTTTATTTTTTTGTAATTTTGAAATTTTGATTTTTGATTAGGAATTAATTATGTTTTGTGTTGTAGGAATTTTGTAGTTGATTTGAAGGAATACTTATAAAAAGGTATGTGTGTTTACCTCTCAATTTAATTTTGTTAAGAATGTTGGATATAATTATGTTAGGAAATTTTGTATTTATTGTGGAAAATGTGTAGAAATTGTTTAGAATGTGTGGAAATTAGAAATTAGAAAATTTGTTAGGAAAATTTGAAAATAGAAAATATGTTATGAAATTAGGAAAATAGAAAATATGTTATAAAATTAGGAAAATAGAAAATATGTTAGGAAATTAGGAAATTTTGTTGTAAAATAGGAAAATAAAAAATATGTAATGAAATGATTGAAATTAGAAAATATGTTTAGAAATTAAGAAAAATGTTAGGAAATTAGGGAAATATAAAATATGTTAGGAAATTAAAAAATTTTGTTAGAAAATAGGAAAATATAAAAATATGTAATGAAATTATTGAAATTAGAAAATATGTTAGGAAAATAAGGAAATAGAAAATATTTTAGGAAATTAGAAAACATTTTAGGAAAATAAAAAATATGTAATGAAATTATTAAAATTCGAAATTATATTTGGAAATTAGAAAATATGTTAGGAAAATAGGGAAATAGAAAATATATACATAAATTATAAAATTTAAAACTTTGTTTTATGCATAATTTATATATATTCGTATTTGTGAATTTGTTGTGATATTTTTATTAAAACGCTTTATTTAGTTGCGACGGAGTGAAATACGTTCATATTTCATAACCGTTTATGCGAAGTTAATTGAGTTGATTAACTTCATATAATAAAATTCAATGAAAAACCTTAGGCCCGTTTGAGAGTTAGTGATTCGGATTGATTGACTGACTCTTGAATTGTCCATTTATTCGGACAGTTTGGGGGTGTGTAACTATGTGTTGTGTAGTTGGCGGTCTACGATTTTAGGTTTCGATTGTGGAAAATTCAGTTTGTATCCCCTGCACGTTCTCCGAATGCATACTAGATATTTGTTTATAATATCTATGTCGTGCATTTGGGGAACTGTAGGGAGATGCTGCCGAAATTTTCCTCGATCGAAACTTAGCCTCGTAGGTCGCAAACTACACAGCACAGAACGTGCACTCTCGAATGGGATAGGGCCAAATCACCGGAGGCATAAGGAGAAGGGTTGCTTTTGATTTTAACTTGTTCTATTTACGGGACAATGTTAACTCAATTACTTACGTTGACTCTATGTTGTGGAAGTAGGCACAATGGACAGAGGGTGGATGCAAATGTTTGATAGATCTTCTGATCAGTATTTGGATGGGATCGACAACTTCATTTCCTTTGCACGTAGTCATTGCAGTGATACAAGACGTATTAGGTGTCCGTGCCGTAAATGTAATAATTGCATTTGCATGTCGTTGAATGAGGTCCAAACTCATCTGGAATGGAATGAGATCGTACACAACTACACTAATTGGATCTATCACGGTGAAGAAATATTTTCCGCATCGACATCTTCAGTTCTCGGGACCCGTCGGGACGAAAGTGGTTTGGATGGGCGATGTGATAATGATCAAGTCGTTGAGTTATTAACCGATGCTTTTCCTCCGGCATCAGATGATATGGAAGATGATGCGCCAAGGTTGCAACCCGAAGACTCTGACCTCCATTATGAGAGATTGTTGAAAGAAGCTCATCGCGAATTATACCCCGGTTGTAAATCATTTTCGGTTCTAGGGGTAGTTGTGGAGTTGATGCACATGAAAGTTGAGTATAATCAAACGAACAAGCATTTTGATCACATGTTGGACATTATCATCCGAATGCTCCCAGAAGACAACTGTCTGCCAAAAGATCATTATAGCTCGAAGAAGTTGTTGAAGGGGCTTGGTTTAGGGTATATCAAGATACATACATGCAAGAACAACTGTGCTTTGTTTTACGGTGAATTCGAGCAGCTTGACAAATGTCCCGTGTGCAATGAGCCTAGGTTTCAAAAGAACAAGATTCCTAACAAGGTGTTGCGTTATTTTCCACTGAAGCCAAGGTTACAAAGATTCTACATGTCGTCACACACAACCCGTGATATGAGGTGGCATAAGGATGAACGCATTGATGATGATGTACTGAGGCATCCGGCGGATGGAGAGGCTTGTAAGGAATTTGATAAAATGTATCCCGAGTTTGCTGCGGAGCCAAGAAATATCAGATTAGGGCTGGCTACTAACGGGTTTAATCCTTTTGGGAGTTTTACAAAGCCCTATAGCACTTGGCCAGTTGTTATGGTTCCGTATAACTTGCCTCCTCGGAGATGCATGAAGAAAGAATTCACAATCCTCAGTACTTTGATACCAGGTCCCAAATCGCCGAGTAATTCCATCGATGTGTATTTGCGACCGTTGATTGACGAGCTCATGGGTTTGTGGGAAAATGGTGTCCGAACATACGACAAGTACAGTGGAGAAATGTTCACCCTACGAGCGGCTGTAATGTGGACAATTAATGATTTTCTTGCTTATGGTATGTTATCGGGATGGATCACCAAGGGCTATCTTGCTTGCCCGACACGTGGACCAGACACAACGTCCTTTTGGCACGCATCTAAGGTATGCTACTTGGGTGCGAGAAGGTTTCTGCCCTGGGATCACCGATGGCGAATGCAGTCTGACTCATTTGATGGTAAATTAGAGTTAAGAGGTCGACCAAGGGAGAGGTGCGGTGATGAGATATTATCCAAACTCATAAGTATACATGAGTTCGTGACAAGAGGATCGAAACCAGCCGAACAGGAAAATTAGACGAAAAAAAGCATATTCTTACGGTTGCCATATTGGTCGAAATTGAAAATCAGACACATCGCCGATCCTATGCACATCGAGAAGAATGTTGCTGAGAGTGTTGTGGGAATGACTTTACCCATTGAAGGCAAGTTAAAGGACACAAAAAAGACTCGTCTGGGCATGAAAAAAATGGGGATTCGGCCTAATTTGTGGCCAAAAGTCGTCAATGGCAAATACATCATGGCTCATCCAAGTTATACATTTACGCCAGACAATAAGAAAAAATTCCTGAAGTGGTTGCAGGGTGTGAAATTTCCCGACGGATACGCCGAAAACATATCCCGAAGTGTTAGGACGGACGGTGGGACCATTTCTGGTATGAAGACCAATGACTATCATGTTTTGCTACAACGACTTATTCCGATTGGTATTCGACCCTTCTTGGAGGCTGGTGTTGTTGAGACGATAGTTTATTTGTCTCAATTCTTCCAGATACTATGTGCCAGGTCATTGGTTGAGGTAGACCTTCAAGGAATTAACGAGGATATTATGTACATCAAGTGCCGGCTTGAGCAAATATATCCACCTGCATTCTTTGATATAATGGTACACCTACTAATACATCTGCCGGATGAGGCAAAGCTAGCTGGCCCGGTGCATTATCTTTGGATGTACCCAATCGAGAGGTATAACTTATCCCTGCTATTTGATAATATTTCCTTATTATCATGTATATATGTGAATCTTAATGTAACTTTCCTTGCAGAATGTTAGGTACGTATAAGCGGTACGTTCGGAACAAGACACATCTCGAAGGCTCTATAGCCGAGGCGTACATTGCAAAGGAGACACTCACATTTTGTGCAATGTACCTTCGAAATGTTGAAACTGCCTTCAATAGGGTGTCTCGCAACGACGATGGTGGTCAACGTCCTGATACCCTATTTGTATTTGCCCAACCCGCACGACCATTCGGCACTGGTCCAATCTCGGAGCCGTTCATCAATACCGACATGGAGGTGGCTCATTGGTTCATCCTCAACAACTATGACGAAGGCTGGCCCTTCCACGAGTATCACGAGGCGTTGATGAAGGCCCAATTTCCTTCTAATTGGGAAGAAATGGACAAACAACTGTTTCCACGTTGGTTTTCCTAGCATGTAAGTCAAATATTTTATTTCCAAATTTCTTAAATTGGTTTTAAGCTTACCTATTTCATTTCTTGTGTGTATCTTACCAGATGGCACAGCTGAAAGATGTCAACTCGCCAAAATTCAATAAAGAATTAATGCAGCTGGCCATTGGCCCATTTCGAGGAGAAACATACGCTGGTTGTCATGTGAACGGAGTTAAGTTCGGGTGCACAGAACGAGACGAAAAGTTGTCTACACAAAACAGCAGGGTCTTTGTGCCGGGGGATGGGGAAAATGTTGAGACAGGTTTCTACGGCAAATTGTTAACTGTGGTTAAGATGTTATACGCTGATCGCAAGGAAGTCGTCTTGTTCAAGTGTCATTGGTTTGATACGAACCCAAGTATCCCAGTCAATGTCATCAAATATCAGTTATATACTTCTGTAAACACAAACAGTCGGTGGTTTGAGAGTGATCCCTACATCCTTGCTAGTACGGCGATGCAAGTATTCTATTTGGATGATCCAAAAGCTGGTGGTGGATGGAGAGTAGTTGAGATGGTGAATCATAGAAAAATTTGGGACTTGGATGACCGATACCATGAAGAAGATGGGGAAATAAACGATGACCAAATCATTTACCAGGTGGATTCATCGGCATCCACCCACAACGTGGATGGAGTTCAGACCAATGACATCATCCCACCAATTGCAATTGATGACATTTTTATTGATCTGGGGGAATTAGAACAAATTGAAAGTGATTCGGAGGAATCAAGTACTGTACACATGTCGGATGACGAGCGTGATTGGGAGGGGGAAAGCGATTCCGTGAAAGTTGTAAATTCGAAATTTCATTCATATATGTAATATCCATCTACAAATCAATATATTTGATTTATATGTATGTTGTATGATTTCATTCACAAAAATAGTTTTTTTACTTTCTTAATGTGAGGAGACCATACATGCACTCCACAAAATACGCAACTTCAAAATAAATGAAGGTAAAAGATTTTGTCAAATATTTTGATGATAAGTCATGAAGGTCAAAATGATAACTCATGAGGGACACTATTTACTCTTTAGTGCAATTTGAAAAAAATAGAACCCAATATATATTCATATTAAACCAAATAAGATACAACAATTTTTTTCCAAAAATATTGTCTATAAAATGTGCTTTGATAATTTTTTTATAAACAATTATTTACCCGACGGATATGGTACGGGTGACCCGATGACCGCCTCCTCTTATAATTACCCGACGGGTATATATATGAATATCCATTGGGTATGATTTAACAGATTATATTTATAATTTTTTATTACACATGTTACCCGACGGATAAGGTACGGGTTACCAGACGAAAGCCTCCGCATATAATTACCCGACGTATATATATATATATATATGAATATCCGTCGGGTATGATTTAGCAGATTATATTTACAATTTTTTATAACACATGTTACTCGACGGATACGGTACATGTTACCCGACGTCTACCTCCTCTTATCATTACCCGACGGATAAGTTACGGGTTACCCGACGTCTACCTCCTCTTATAATTACCCGACGGGTATAAATGAATATCCGTCGGGTATGATTTAGCAAATTATATTTACAATTTTTTATAACTTATGTTACCCGACAAGATTTTCGACGGGCGAGATCTAGGCACGTAAAATCACAAAGTGAACGGTTAGATCGCTCAAATTCAATCGTTTGAATATCAATAGGATCCAAAATTCGACAAATGTATTGAAGTTTCCTTGAAGAGTTTAAACTCCTTGGGCAATATGGTTGTTTTCTGATTTTCAAAAACTTCAAAATTGAAAATGACCGATCTAACCGTCCACATTTATGGTAGGTACCCATAGATCGCCTACACGAAAAATTTCCCAAATTGGAAATCCCAGGATTAGAAAACGGTGCGCGACGATTCAACGGTTACACAATGTTTCTTCATGATCGGACGGCTTGAAATCCTCAAAAGATCAAGATTTTTGACGGGCGAGATCTAGGCACGTAAAACCACAAAGTGAACGGTTAGATCGCTCAAATTAAATCGTTTGAGTATCAATAGGATCCAAAATTCAACAAATGTATTGAAGTTTCCTTGAAGAGTTTAAACTCCTTGGGCAATATGATTGTTTTCTGATTTTCAAAAACTTAAAAATTGAAAATGACCGATCTAACCGTCCACATTTATGGTAGGTACCCATAGATCGCATACGCGAAAGATGTCCCAAATTGGAAATCCCAGGATTAGGTAACGGTGCGCGACGATTCAACGGTTACACAACGTTTCTTCACGATCGGACGACTTGAATTCCTCAAAACAACACGATAACGATAAATGGGGCTTTAGGCATGTAAAACCAAATTTTGAACGGTCCCGAAGTTGCTTATACTTTCGCCGAACTTGGTTTTCCGATTAAGGCCAATAACGGCATCAGAAAGGCCATGCCCGATGGATATTTGAAAACCTCCGTCGGGTAACTATAACCAAACGGCCAGCTTTTAAAAATTCCAAATTTCCGCTTGGTATTACCCGACGGACATTGTAAATCTTACCCGACGGACTACCGACCTTGTATATTACCCGGCGGAGATTGTAAATGTTACCCGACGGACCCTGCGCCTAAATTTTCGCGGATTCTCAAAAGTCCTGCGTTTTTTGGCCCGATGGATATTAAACGTTTTACCTGACGGATATCCGACCATTATCGTTAACCGACAGGTGTTTGGGCTGTTACCCGAAGGGCTTCCTACCTAAATATTCACGGATTCTGAAATTTACAGCCGAATATGGCCCGACGGATAATTTAACATAACCCAACGGATTTCAAAGATTTTACCTGACGGTAACTAAAATTGTACCCGACGATATTGTTTAATCGTTACCTGACGGATATAGAACACATTGGCCCGACGGATAAGCACTGGTTTTTAATACCCGACGGGTCATTAAAGTGTTACCCGACGGACGCATGCGTCGGGCAACATACAGTCTGATACTTAAATCAGACAGACTCTTCTTCTTCTTCCTTCTTCTTCATTTTCTGAACTTTCCCATAGATCGCCGAAAACTGCCGACCCATTCTTCCTCTTGCTCTCCGACCCGAAAATTTCTTCATTTTCAACCTTTCCAAGCTGCCAACTTGTCTTGCTATCCCTCAAGCCGCCGGCCAAGCAGTTAAGGACACCGTCTCCCTTCACCGAGGTATGCCGTCTCCGCCGCTTCCCTTGTTAATGTTAATGTTAATGTTAATTTCAATATATTGTTTATTGTTAATTTGGATATATTTGTTTATATTGGTTTATATTGGTTGATATTGGATATATTGGTTTATTGGTTTATATTGGTTGATATTGGATATATTGGTTTAGTGTTAATTTTTATTTGGAAAAAGAATTTATGAAATTGGATATTGTTTTTGTTAATGTTTTTGTATATATATTTGGATTTATATTTGTTATTGGTTTATTGTTATTGTTAATGTATATATAATAGTTGAAGATTTGTTGAAATTTTGATGTTTGGTATAATGTTGGAATTGATATAATGTTATGTTTTATGTTATGCTTTTGGATATGAAATTTATGTGAATTTTGGATATGTGAAATTTATGAATTTTGGGTAATTGAATTTTAAAAATAATTTTGGGAAATTTTTATATGGTGTAGTATAAGTGAATTTTGGAAATGTGAGTTTTGTAAATTTTTAATTTGTGAATTTTAGGATTTGGATATTATATGTTTCGATTAATATGTAAGTTAGATTTTGGTCCCGAAATTTGGATTTAGAAATTTAGGTATAATGTTGTGAATTTTGAGTTTAGTACGTTTGGATTAATTAGTTTTTTAAGTTAATTTTTCGTTTGTGTTTGATTTATTTAAAAAAATTAGAATTTGGTGGTTTTAGTTTTTAGATACCAATTTACTAATTATTACTAAAAACAATTATTGCTTTATTTTTTTAAGTTTATTGGAATTATAAAATGTTGGTTAATTTTAAATGTGATTTTGTTTTTATTTTTTGAATTTAATATTTAATATTAAAAATATTTGGTTTTTTTTATTTAATTAAAAATGTGATGGTTAATTTTATATTAATTAATTTATATTTGTTATTGTAGATGTCGCATCGCACCTTCATCACGTCTAGGTCTCGCCCTTGCCCTGATCCTATTGATGATCATGAGCCGAACTCGGCAGCCCCGGACTCGGTTGCCTCAACAACGGCGTCCGTTCAGGCACCGATGTCGATCTATATGCGACCCGGTGCCCGATCGGCTCGTCAACAACATAGTAAGAAACGGGGGGAAACCCCGTACCGACCCCTAGCCCTTACAGGACGACGTCGGAGCCGACGAAACAGGCTCTAATGTCGAATCACTCCCTAAGGATAAGCTCATTATTTTGTTTATTTAACCAACCGTTTTTATTTGCTACTCATTTTATTTACTATTGTTCATCGAATTTGCAGGTAGGTCGGTGAACGTGCGCGGGATAAACTGAGGTTTGACATCCCAGCGGATTTGCAGGACAACAAATGCAAAGATACTGGTGGTGTACGTGCAGCGCCTCCGGTCCGCGCCGGTTAAAATTCACAGCCTCCAGGTTCATGACATTGGTGCGATTCTTCGTACCAAGTCACTGATGATGGGGGACACTTTTCGAACCCAAATCCCAGAGGAGATCATGTGTTGTTGGGGCGAGTTATCGGTATATTTTTTTCCCATTTTTAACATTAATTTCATATTTTTTAATTATTTTACTAACTTTAATAATTGATTGCAGATTAATTTTGAATTCGACTTGGAGAACGTCGAGCTCAGTACATACCTGTGCCACCACTGGCAGTTACGGTACGCCGACTGGAAGTACGAGCTCCACAAGTACTTCTTGACTTGGCCTTCTCTGGAGGAAGCTCGGGCAAATCCTCATGAGGAGTTGGACGGGGTGAAACTGCCAGGGTGGTTGTGGTTGTGCGACCATTTCGTGTCCCCCACCTATTTGGTACGTATTATCTATTTAATTAATTAAATTATTTACTTTTTATGTTATTTTCCATTTTAAAATCTAATTTTTTGTTTTACGAATGAATAACGGAAATAGATTGCCAATAAATCGAACCGGGGAGCGAAAAAATTCAATCACCACGGGGGGTCGCGATCCTTATATGCCCGGAGGATTGGCGCATCCCCGGGTCATTGTTCCCAGAGGTGGATGCTTAGGGGCAGGTGTACGCTGGACGGGGGGATCAAGTGGCTGATCGAATTCACGTAAGTATATTTTTTGAAGATTAAACATTTTTCTTGAATTTGATAATTATATTTCTAATTAATATTTATTCGAATTTGCAGGATGCGATGCAGCAAGACGTCCAGCAGACACAAGCTGAGCTCACCCAACATCATCCGGATGTGCTGTTGGAGCAGCAGCTCCCTAATGTCGATATGTCGATCGCTATTCTGGAGCGACAACTTGGGAGGCGCCCAGGGAGGGTCGTTCGGGGGGCGGGCGACGGGATTGTGAGGGCTGTCTCGACTCAATCGTCGTCTTCATCTTGGATAGGCAATACCTAGGAGACGTCGGACCTAAGGAGAAACTTCGATATCCTCCAGGCCGAAAATGCTCTGCTCAAAGCCCAATTCGCGGAGATGCAAGTCCAAAACCAACAAATCAAGAGCGCCATTGACAACATCTTTCAACGTATGGGTGACCGTGGATTGAATGCCATTTTCTCACCGCCCACCCAACAGCCCCCTCAGGATCCCGACTACTTTGACCCCTCGACTAATTGTTAGAGTGTACGATATATACAATATTTTTATAGTTTTACTGATGTCAAAATATTACATTCATTTTTTTAATATTAATTTAATTTTGATTATTTTTATTATAATTTTTAATTAATTTTTTTATTTTTTATTATTTAATTAAATATTTTATTAAAAAATATATTAAATATGGAACGCTTGCTCGACGCACAGTCATTCCATCGGGCATAAAAATGGGATTTTTTAAAATTGTACCCGACGAAAGGGGGAAATGTTACCCGACGGGTGTGTAACACGTTACCCGATGGACATATATAACGTTACCAGACGAGTTTTGTAACACTTTACCCGATGGACATATATGACGTTACCCGACGGGTTTTGTAACACGTTACCCGACGGAAAGATATAACGTTACTCGACGGACAGATATAACATTACCCGACAGAAAGATATAACCTTACCCGACGGGTGTATATAACGTTAACCGACGGGTGTATATAACGTTACCCGACGGGTGTATATAACGTTACCCGACAGACTGTATTAACGTTACCCGACGGATGGTATTAACCTTACCCGCCGGTAATAAGATGTTGATTTTATGTTGCTCGACGACAGTATCAACGACGAACACTACTGTAACAACCCGGAATTTCAATTATTGGATTTAAGTAAATTATTTATGTAAAATGACGATTTTACCCTTGGTTGGTAAAGGGCATGAAAGTCAAATTTTGTTTCGAGACACTTTTGGTGGTGTTTTGGATACCGTTGCGTAGGTCTCGAACTCACGAGTTCGTAGACAGGCGGCACGCGGAAAACGGAGTTCGTGGACGAAAGTTATGGGTCTAGATGTGCAAGGGCATTTTGGTAATTTTTGACTTGGGGTAGATATTTTTAACCCCAAATCATTGTCTCATCTTCATTTCATTTTCATCTTCATCAGATCATCATCTCATTCTCATCTTTATCTCTGAAACAAACACAAACCACCCGAACCCGTGTGCGAAAACTCACCCAAAACCCACAAAGTCAACTTTTGATTCAAGGCTCCAACTTCCAGTTTTGATCAACTAATCATATTCTACTCCTTCCCACGATCACAACCGTACCAACCATCGAAGGAGAGGACCACGGAGGAAGCCGAACCGAGGATAGGAAGTTTCGGACCTTCCGATCGATTTTTCGGCTAGCACAGGTACGTGTTTGTGGTTTTGAGGTCATATTTGGATTCCTGGGTTCGAGTAGATAGATTTAGACGTAAATTTTGTGAAAAATGGTTGAGTTTTGAGGAAGTTGGAAAGCTTGAAGTTTCGGCCGGAAATGGAGGATTCCGGCGAAACCAGACGGCGGCGACGGCGCTGTCGGTCATCTTCTCCGGCCAGCTTCCGGCGACGGCGACGGCAGCCGGTCGTCTTCTCCGGCGAGTCGCCGGTGACCGGTCGGGTCGAGTTGAATCGGTCGGGTTGAGTGAACCGGTCGGGTCGAGTTGAACCGATCGGGTCGAGTTGAACCGATCGGGTCGAGTTGGACCGGGTCAAGTTGAGCCGAACTGGGTTGGACCGGTCCAAGCGCGTGGTACTGTAGCAAGCACGTGACCGGCACGGCGCGTGGGCGCATGTTCCGACCTTCCGTCGGCGCGTGGCGGCGCATGGGGCCGAGTCTGATGTCACGGTGGCGCGTGACAAGTAGTTTTTGACGTTTCGGACCTGTTGGCGCAGGTTTCGAGTCGATCGGATGTCGTTTAGGGGTTGTTTCGGACGTTTTAAAGTTGCTGCGTTTTCTAGGCCATCATAGTTAGACTCCAGGGGTTTAGGGGGTTTATATTTAAGGTTCTTATGATTAGCTGGTAATCCCGATTATTAATTTGGACAGGCGATACTGCTCCAGGAGCTTCAGGGGAGCGTACAGTTCGGGATTGAGCTTGCTTGAACAGGTTTGTGAGTGGACTTTGATTTATAAACTGTAATGCATGCATAAATGTATCTTTGATTTTAAATACTGTTATGTATGGGTGCAATGAATTTCTGGATTTTAGAAATGATGCTGGACACATATTTTCCAATATTTCAGTGAAAGTGTGTTTTGAGAAATGGCCTGGTTTTTGTATTCGATTTTGATATCATTTTGACGCGGTAACTATTTGAGTATGTGATTTGGGTTGAGACCCATAATTATGATTTATTGATTTTGGCCATAAAATGATATTGCAAAGAATTTGGCTTAGGCCGAGAAACAAAAATTTCAAAGTATGGATTTGATTCACTGGTTCCCGTACCGATGGTTATTGTTGCTCTGACTGGTGTTGAGGGGCCTTGCTCTACCAGTTGTTGAGGGTTCGGACCTTAGGTGTTGAGGGGCCTTGCTCCGCCGGGTCGCGAAGCTGTCTATGCATTGTACAGATTGTACAGATAGTACATAGAGTACAGATAGTACATATGGTACACAGAGTTGTACATATTTGAACACATCTCAAGGGATACCCTGGTGTGTTATGGATATGTCGGGAACAGTGAAATTTGAGATATTATGTGGCAGATGGAACAAAATGATTTGAATTTGAGATAATTTGTGTCCAGATTGAATTAAATGATTTTAAACTCCTTTGAAGAGAGTTTTCAAACCAAATTGTGGATCACGAGATATTTTTATTATACAGATTTTATGTGAGTCCAACTAAATGGTTTTAAAGAGAAATGAGAATTTTTGGTGATTTACATATGATGTTTAGTATGATAAATTGTTTTATGTTATGCATGCATGATTTTATAAATGGAGGGGAAGAAAGGTATTTCTTCGAAAAGGAATTTATAAATGATTATTTTTGTCCACTCACAACTTTTGTGTTTAAACCCCCTTCAGGCAGTTGAGTAGAGTTGACGCGAACATTGATCTCGAGGCTGAGGCATTAGTACTTCGACTGCACTGTGTAATTATATTTGAGTAGGATATCTAAATTTTACTCTTGATCCTACTTAGACGCTCTGATATTATATTGTATTTGATGGGTCATTAATTATGGGAATTATTGAGTGCTTGAATCCCTTGTCTGACAAGTGGAAGTATTTATTGTTATTATATTTTGTAAGGATTGAAGGGTATTTTGGGAACCTTTTCTTAGGTTGTCAGACGGGATCAGGGTTCTTCCCGGGTTTCGAGGGGAAATTCGGGACGGGTCCTGACAACTACCGCCGGGCATTATGAAATTGCTCGACGAGGACACTGTGCTCGTCGAGTAATCTGAAAGCCCGACTGCAATAGCCCGACGGCAAGTCGCCGTTGTCAGTGTTACTCGACGGAGGTCGTACGTTGCTCGACGACGTCATTTCGCCGGGCAACTTATGATTTCTTGTAGTGAAATTACATTTTACTAGCTTGTGATTTTCACCTTATAATAGACTCATATATGACATTTCAAATGTTAGAATTACCCTCATGAACTCTTCAAAACGTTCCACTTTGGCCCGTCAATTTAAATTTTTCGTCCAATCTTCCTTTAGATACCGATGTGACGTCTGTGAGTCCCATTTTCAACTGTTATCAACCTCAATTTACCAATTTTTGCTCCCAAAACTGATGGAAGGGAAGTGAAATCGGGAAAAGAAAACCCAAATTGGGAGTCAAATGGGTAATTTGACAAACATGTCCTTTTAATAAGGTTTATAATAGTTGGAAAAATGGGACCCACAAACACCAAGTTAGCATCTAAAGGAATTTGGGATAGAAAATCTAATGAATGGGCCAATGTATCACATTTTGAAGAGTTCAGGGACGGGTAATTGCAACATTTGAAAAGTCATGTATGAATCTGTTATAATGTGTAAACCAATAAATAAGGAGCACCCACGTGGAATTCTATTTTATTACTTATTTTATTTTTTTAATTAAAAAATTCTTAATAAATTCATATCTGAATAAACATACCGGCCTGAACAACATAAAAACATTTTCAAAAGCCAAATTACGGCATCATACTTAGGAGCAATTCTCTCACTCTCGGGCTACTTGTAACAAAATTAAGATGGAGAAAGAAACTTGTGATGGCACAACAAAATTATTTCAAACAAATTTATCAACATGCAGCATTACAAATCCTACATATTTAATACTCCTAAGTTTGGAACAGCTTCTTGTTGTCATCATAACGAATTTGTAAGTAAATTATAGAAATATCACACACATTCAATAAAAACTAATTTCTTAATCATCACCAATTGCCTATGCATCTTCAACATTCTTGGAATCACCACCATCATCATTTGTCCCGGCTTCCAGCCTTTTCGCCACCGAGTCCTTGGCCGTGTCATAAGAAGCATGCAGTCCGAAGAAAAAGTAGTAAATCAAGATGACCACCGTCCACAATCCAAACCTTATGAAGGAGGCATGATCGATTGATCCCAGCAAGAAAATGTTAACAGCAATGGACAGTGATGGTAACCATGGCACCAATGGCACGCCCCACATCTTTGGTTTCTTTGCTTGCGGCACAAGAATCCAAATCCCCAAAGTACCCAAGAACCAAAGGGGTGCGGTTACAACGTAGAGGGTCCAATTGTCGGTTCTACTCCAGTAGACTGACGTGGCAATGGAGGATCCGATAATGATGACGAGGCACACAAGGAACTTGTTTCTGTTTGCCGGCGTTGTCATGCCGGTGACATAGTAGCGGCGAACAAGCAGAGCTATGGCGACAAGGCTGAAGATGAAGAGAGTGGAGACGGATAAAAGGTCGGCAAGAACTTTAAGCCTTGAGAAGAAGGCAATGATTGCGGTGGCGGTAAGCATGGTCACAGTGGCGTTGACCGGAGTTCCGGTCTTGGAATCAACTTGTGCAAACCAAGGAGGCACCATGTGGGTTCGGGCAATGTGAGTGAGATATCGAGCCTGCCCCACAGCCCCGACAAGCAACACGCTTGTCATACCCTTTAATGCTCCGGCCGCCACCACGTACTTAGCCCATCCCATTCCGACGGCTTCAAACGCCACCGAGAAAGGCGCTTGTTCGTCGATTTGGGAATATGGTTGCATGAGGCACAATGTGACAGCTAGCAAACAGTAAATCAATGTGGTAATAACCATGGAGCCGACAAGACCAATTGGAATGTCTTTCCCAGGATTCTTGGTCTCCTCAGCCATGGTTGAAACCGCATCAAATCCGACGTAGGCGAAGAACAGAACAGCTGCCGATTGGAAGATGCCGCGGGGCCCAAACGGGGCGAAGTCGGCGTAGTTCTTGGTGTCGGCTTTGGCTAGGCCAGCGATGATGATGAAGAGGATGACAATGGCGTGGACTATTGAGGCGACATAGTTGAGGCGTGAGGAGCCTTTTGTGCTGAGGACTGCGAGGCAGCAGATGGCGATGATGACGGCAACAGCAATAGGGTCGAGGTAGCGGTAGTCCTCCGGTAAACTGTGGGCCACGATGCGAAAATCGTTGGAGCCGCGGTTGCAGAGGGTGGAGAAGTAGGAGGTCCATGAGCGAGCAACAGCTGCACTGCCTACCACGTATTCCAGGAGGATGTTGCCTGCTGCAATGAAAGCCACGAAGTCCCCAAGCTCGACCCTTAGGTACGCAAATGACCCGCCTGCAAAAATTAAACAAAATTCAAAACCATTCACAATCTAGAGGTTTCAGCTGCAAAAGAAGCTTAATAAACAAAATGTAAATAAAAACTAATAATGAATTAAAATAAATGACTGAATATTAATGGAGCGTACCTGCAACGGGGATCTCCACAGCGAACTCGGTGTAACAGAAAACAGAAAGCAACGCTGATACGCCCGAAACCACGTACGATAGCACCACGGCGGGGCCCGAGCGCGTCTTCGCTTCTTGTCCGGTGAGCACAAATATTCCGGCGCCGATGACGGCCCCGAGTCCGAACCAGATAAGGTCCCACCAATTGAGCGTCTTCTTCATCTCGTGATGACTCCGCGCCTTCATCTCCACCAGCTCCGTGCTGTCCGCGGACCGGGTCAGGATCCGGTCCATGAACCGACCCGGCATCTCCTTGAGCGCTTGCGCGTAATTCCCCCAGCTCTGGAACGACTCCTCAGGGAGAAAATCGTCTTTTTGATACGTACAACCTCTCCGCCGTATCCCCTCATCTCCTCCGCCGCTCGCTTCCGCCCCCACTGCCATCTACAATAATATTCAAACTTCAAATTAATCATCCAACAATAAAATATACTATACAATACAAAATTACAGAAATTTTTAATTTAACCGTAGTTTTTGTTTGGTTGCCGAGAAAGGCGAGGAAAATGAAGAAGAGATCTGAGGGAGTTTTGAATTGGCTTATATATACACACAAGCGATTAGTACAATATATGACAATTCATATTAAGATATTGATTTTTTTTGGAGAGAGATCTAAAGTGAGAGTGAAGTTGAGAAGAAAATGAGGTTTTCTCCGGCGACCGTAAGAGACTGGGCTGGAGAGAAGAGGGGTTGACGCGGGAAAACTTGGTTCAGTAGAGCAAGCAGTTATATACTGCCCCAATTGGTTGACCGCTCATGACTAGCCGTTACACAGTGCCCCATCCAACAAATCATCTTAACCGTTTAGTGTGAGATTTACCGATCAACCGTTCATAATTATTTCCCACAATTGTTTTTTTTAAATATGGTATTTCATTAATAAAATGAATGACAGAAGGATAGGGTGCATTGAAGTGGCATCAACACTTGTTAACTACTCCTCACAATATTGCCAGTGATATGATTAATTGAGCTTTAAATTTGGCTGTTAATGTGATTTATTTTTTACTAAAACAATGGGTTAATTTCCATAATGGGATGCATCACATGGAAATTAAGATTAATTAAGGATTAATTTTCCAATTGAGATGAGATTCCTTTCTTACGAATCATAGTTGTAAAAGTCTAACCAAAAAAAGAGAAGAGATAAACTTTTGACTTTTATATTTTACTCTTATATTCACTGAATTAACCGTTGTTATTTATGCGGGTAAATAATTGATGTTGATATTGGTATTGGTATTTATTCCGAGTATAAATAGAAATAGATCTCAATTGTGTGAACTTAATTTCATGTTTGAAAATTTCTTCAAACGTTATTAGCATTCTAAACAAATTTGCATTTCATTTTTTTCTTCATTGAGCATATATATTGGTCGTACCTAATCTGATCAAGTAACGGACCTAGTAGAAAGACCCGAAAGATCACTTGGGTCAAAACCAAGCTTATCATCAAGGCCCGTCAACGAGGCCCATGCTTAAAGCCCACAATTGTTGATAGGACCTTTTCAGAATTTCCCCTCGGAACCCAGGAAAAGCCTTGCTCCCATCTGACAACTTAAATAAAATTCACAGAATACCCTTAAGTTCCTGTAATTAGTTACGAGAATTCTGCCAAAAATCCGGCAGAACCTCCCCTATAAAATAGGTAACTGTCTTCCACCTGTCAGACAAAGGATCAAATAACACTCTCAAATCCCAACAACACCAAACAATCATCGATGTAGTCATAATTTACAATAAGTCCAAAAGGCTTATCAGAGCATCTAGGTAGGAAAGGTAAATACAAATATATTAATCCTACTCGATAGTCTAGGTAAAGGCGCAGCTGGAATTTAATGCCCCCGCCTTTAGATGTGCCCTCGTCAACTCAACGGCCTAGAGGGGATTTAAATCACGAAAAGTGTGATTGGACAAAATAATTGTTTAAAACAATTTCCGAGGAAAACATACATTTTTCCCCCTCCACGAGTAAAACAATGCATGCATAATATAAAATTCCTTTTCAAACAAATCCATAAAGATAAGCCGAAAATTTACCGAAAATTCCATTGTTTTTGGTAAAACACCGATGGGACCCACGAAAACCCGAATAATGAAAACATAACGTGGTCCACAACCCTGCTTTGAAAACCCTCCTCAAAGGAGTTTAAAAACCATGTGAACAAACCTGGACACAAAATATCATAAACTTGTCTCACCGTTCCCTGAATGGAATCTCGAGCCGTAACTCGATATCCGAGATGACTGGTCCGAGTCCAACCCTTCACACACCCGATATACCTCAAGTTGTGCAGAACCCTATACTACGTGTAGATAGCCTCAACGACCTGGTGGAGAAATACCCCTCGACACCAGCGTCGGAGAACCCTCAACGATCTGGCGGAGAAAGACCCTTGACGCCAGCATCGGAGAAAACCTTGACTCCCGAGGACAGTGATTCAGTGAAAACCAAAATCTATGTTTTGAAACCCTTGTTTCTTGGCCTAAGCCAAATCATTAAAAAACTGGGTCTATGTCCAAATCCAAGGAAATCACAAATCCGGGTCTATACCCAAAAATCATGGACTCAACCGAAACTCAAAATCTATAGTCAAAATGACATAAAAGTAGAATCCAAAAAGCGAGGTCATATCCCAAAACGTCATTTCCACTATATTATTGAAAACCCGTGTCCCGTAATAATTTCTCAATTCCGAAAATTTACCAAACAATGCGTAACAAGACATTAGTTCAAACATACATTTATGCATGCATTATAATTTACAAAACCAAAGTCCACTCACCGAATGTCCAAGTAAGCTCAATCTCGAGTCGTACACTCCTCTGAAGTTCCCGGAGCAGTATCGCCTGACAAAAGTAACAATTGGGGTTACCAACGATAATTTAAAAACCCTACATTCGAACTCCTTAAACCCCGGGAGGTCCACACGTGTCCTACTAAAAATGCAGCCACTTCGGACATCCAAAACTACCCCTAAACGATGTTCGATTAACCCGAAACATGCGCTAAAAGGTCTCGAATGACAAAAATATGTCGACACGCATCACCGTGACCCAAGGACCGATCCCACGTGCTGATGGAAGGCTGGCCGCTCGTTCACGCGCCGACTACAGTACTCCATGTGCCTGCACGCGCGTTGACTCGACGCTGACTCAGCCGCCAGGTGGCTCCACCTGGCTGCTAGGTGGCATGCCATGTCAGCCCTCTCAGACCGAACGAGTCACCGGAGAAGATGACCGCTCCGCCGTCCGGCGTTGCCGGAAATCGCCATTAACGGCCGAACTTGAAACTTTCATAACTTCTTCAAATCTCAATCGTTTTTCACAAATTAAGAGTCTAAAACCATCTACTTGAGCCCAGGAACTCAAAACTGAAGTCTAAACACGAGAACCATACCTGAGTTGGTCGGAAAATCGATTGAAATGTTTAGTTTTGTCCTTCCTCAGCTCGGTGCTTCCCGTGGTTGTTTCCTTAGACGGCCGGTACGTCCTTGATCGCAGGGAGGAGGAGAAGACGATGGGTGGAAGCAAATTGGACGAGGTTGCTCCAAATCAAAGTTCAAAATTTGGGGTTTTTGGCTTTGGTGTCACAGTTTGGATGAGGATCGCAGGGAGAGAGGATAAAATGAGAAGATTTTGGTGAAGTCTGGGTTAAAAATATCTACTCATGGCAAATTACCAAAATGCCCCTGAATATTCTAGCCCCACAACTCTCTCATACGAACTCCGTTTACAGCGTGCCGCCTGTCTACGAACTCGTGAGTTCGAGACATACGCAACGGTCTTCGAAAAACTGTCAAATGTGTCTCAAAACAAAAAGTGATCTTCAAACTTCTCCTAAAACCAAGGGTAAACTCGTCCTTTCCCAAATTAATTTATGAAAATTCACTAATTAAATTTTCGGGTCGTTACAATTGTGGCTCATGATCTAAATCTAGACATTGTTTATAAATAAGGCGGTCCCTCCCTCATTATCTTGATTTCACTATTTCTCTAAGAGATATCCCTCTCTCTCTAGACATATAAGATCTTCCTTCTCTCTACAATCGACATTCTCACTCTCTCTCTAAAAGCTCAATGTCATTTGTATCATGTACAAACATATATATAATTA
Organism: Oemleria cerasiformis; assembly: GCA_037349345.1. Lineage (NCBI taxonomy): Eukaryota > Viridiplantae > Streptophyta > Magnoliopsida > Rosales > Rosaceae > Oemleria > Oemleria cerasiformis. The sequence continues at coordinate 6,926,484 of JAZGTL010000015.1, read as the reverse complement.
CTGAGAATAGAGCAACACCGTGGACGTAGTCCGAATTGGATGAACCACGTACATGATTGTGTCTTGGGTGCGTGCGTGTCTTCTCGGTCTAAGTTGGTCCATTTTATGCATCAACAGTTTGACGCCGTATATAGGAATCAATACAAAAATTTATGTCGGTTCTTCCCTATTTTTCATGAACGCTGAAACCCATCAGTCCAAGACCGTCATCCATGTCTTCTCACACAAAGGAGAAAATATCCATCTGCCAAAAAACTCTCCCAAGCTGCCAATGCTCACTTGCTGCTCAGCATCCTTTCACAAGCCTACACAACAACAAAATTGGGCCCCATCCATTATGCAGATTCATCAATTCCTCAGGGGATCCATGATGCGTATGCAAATATATATACATTTCATATATAGCATTATGCAGATCATCAAATCTCATCAAACACACTTACAAGGCCATGTGTCTCGGCAAGTGGGGGGCAAAGTGGACACCGCAGGTTAAGTCTCAAAATTCAACAAGGAATGGGGCCACGACCCAATTCATAATTTCATATCAACGAGCCGATCTTCCAGGTGCTCGGAAATTACAAAGCAACAAAATATAAACATCAAATTTAGTCGGCATGCCGCGGCCAATGTCAAATAAGTATGGACCGCCAAGCCCATTTCAAAATGGGGTGAGAGCGTGGCCGAAGCCCACCATGTGAAAACACCATCCAATACATATATTATATATTATCTTTATAATATATTACATATACCTACATGTATGTTGGAAACAAAGCAGGGTATCTTCATCTTGCAACATGGCACGACCGTTCAGAAGGGAGTCAACACCGCACCTGCTCATGCGACCGCTCTCCTACTCTCCACCAAAGCCTGATGGATCGTCGACGGGAATGCGAAACAGATGAAACTGACTTGCGTGAATTGGGCGGCGCACGTGGACTCCGTCGTCACCGAAAGGCTGAGACAGAGACAGCTTCGTAGCTCAATTGATCACCACGCCGATCGGCAAGCTCTACTTTCCAGCGAACGAGAAATTGGCTCTCGCCTATCAAGCCATTGTACCGTCAAATTCACAAGGATCCAATTGCATCGCCGATTGCCTAATAGCCAATCCCTACGATATTAGAGCTCTTTTAAGAATCGGATCCCCAATTTGATCGTTTCCTCCTTATCGCTACCTAACCGATCAGTTGGGGACTACAACCAAGAAGGCATCAATGCAATAGGGAACCCGCAAGTTTCAATGTACGCAAACGGTAGAAACAACCACACAGTATATTTATTAATGGTTATCGACATCAACTCACCCCTGTGAGGAAAGCTCGCACGATGACCAAGCCGATCGGCCGGCTCCACCTCCAATGAAATTGAAGTCGTCTCACATTGACAAGCCATCATAACAAAACATCTACTCTTCATGCTAGTCCTCACCTGCAGAAAGCATGCACGATAACCCAGCCGATCAGCCTTGAATATCTTCTAGCCGATCGGCCACATGATCGTGCGAGGTTTCATCTTCGTGATCCGCACAACGTGGCATACCCATCATTACTTCAAGGTCAAGTGACACTTGGTCGGCCGAAGGCAACACTTTGGCCGATCGGGTACATGATCGTGCAAGGTTCTACCTTCACGATCCCATCACTTGATGCGAGGCATCACCTCAGCCGACCTACCACTTTATGCGGTCTTCCCTTCGTCCCACCAACATATACTTGGTAGGCCAGAGGCATCACCTCGGCCTACCTACCACTTGATTCCGTCTTCCCTTCGCCCCACCAACGGACACTTGGTCGGCCAGAGGCATCACCTCGACCGACCTACCACTTGATGCGGTTTTCCCCTCGTCCCGTCAACCGACACTTGGTCGGCCAAAGGCATCACCTCATTTGACCAACATATCCTCGCAAGCAACACTTGCAAGATGTTAAACGCTACACCTAGCTATCATGCCTACACAATCAATCAGCCATCTTTGTCCCTCGGAAACATGCTTTACGATGCACTTCGGCAGCTCCCACTTTCATATCCACGACAATTGTTAGGCTCAGACCGACTCGCCCTACGATGACCACCTTTCTTGTCGAGTGACACATGTCACTCCTCCAACGGCCTTGGACAATCACCTTCTCACTGAGTGACGAACATCACAACACGTAAGTATCATTTCTTCTCGTCACACTTTACTATAAATGAATCACATCATTTGAACATCATGAGCATCATCATGCTCACATCATTGCCCATGGCACATGAGCATCATATTAACATCATCGTCTCTCGACACATGCGCATCATTATGCTCACATCATTGCCCATGGCACATGAGCATCATATTAACATCATCGCCTCTCGGCACATGCGCATCATCATGCTCACATCATTACCCATGTCACATGAGCATCATATTAAACATCATCGCCTCTCGGCACATGCGCATCATCATGCACACATCATGAGCTCACATGCATTCTGTTACCGAATGGCATGAGCTCGCAGGCATCCCTGCATGAGGGTTGGTCATACGCCTCCCTATCGATCGGCACACTCACAAACATTCCCTGCTACCGATCAACATAAGCACGTAGGCATTCCCTGTTATCGAATGGCATGAGATCGCAGGCATCCCTATGAGAGGGACGGTCATACGCCTCCTTATTGTTCGACATACTCACAGGTGTTCCCTACTACCGATTGATATAAGCTCGCATGCATTCCTTATTACTGAATGGCATGAGCTCGCAGGCATCCCTGCATGAGGGATGGTCATACGCCTCCTTATCGTTTGGCATACTCGTAGGTGTTCCCTGCTACCGATTGACATAAGCTCGTAGGCATTCCATGTTACCGAATGGCATGAGCTCGCATGCATCCCTGCACGAGGGACGGTCATACGCCTCCCTATCATTCGGCATACTCGCAGGAATTCCCTGTTACCAAATGGCATGAGCTCGTAGGCATCCCCCACAAGAAAAACGGTCATACGTCTCCTTACTAATCGGCCCTAGGCAAATACCTTTGGCCTCCATCATTCATTGATTGTTTTTCTTACCTGTGGACTACAAGGTTCAAATTACTGCCAGGCCGACTTGACATCAACACAAAAAGGCACATGCCACCACAAAGCGGAGCAGCCAGTTTTCTTCACTTTCGCCAAGATAACTCTCATCCCACTGACATATCAGACACTTACAACAACGACATATGAGTTTCCCTCGGCATCCTACCACTACCGAGGACTTGGGGGACTGGATATAGTGCACCGTACGGATTGGTAGACAGAAACAAGGTGGTTGCTCGATCAGTGCACTCTTGTTACAAGTCCTCCACCGAGGCAATGCACCTCAGTCAAGAACTTAGGGGACTTCTGTTCGTACATAATCTGACCAAGCAATGAACCTAGTAGAAAGACCCAGAATATCACTTGGGTCAAGACCAAGCCCATCATCAAGGCCCGTCAACGAGGCCCATGCCTAAAGCCCACCATTGTGGCCCATGACCTAAACCTAGACATTGTCTATAAATAGGGAGCCTCTTCCCTCATTATCTAGATTTCACTCTCTCTTTAAGAGAGATCCCTCTCTCTAAGAGAGATCCCTCTCTCTCTCTAGACATATAAGCTCTCCATTCTCTCTGCAATCTACATTCTCACTCTCTCTCTAAAGGCTCAATACCACTTGTATCATGTACAAATATCAATATTATTAATGGGAATAGAGCAACACCGTAGACCTAGCCCGAATTGGGTGAACCATGTACATGATTGTGTCTTTGGTGTGTGTGTGTCTTCTCGGTCTAAATTGGTCCATTTTATGCATCAACATATATATATGGTCGCCTTTGCAACACGGAAAAGGAATATAAAAAAGTGAACGCTTTTAATTACCATGTTTGAGCTATATATATAATAGGCATATATACAAGCCTTACATAAAAATTGAAAATATATTGCACTATATTTAGATTAATATTAATTGGAGACAATTAATTGTGACGTTAAGATAGTGTTTGCGTTTTCGTTGGGGGTATTAAATAAGGACAAGATTATAGCTCAAAATGATGTTACAATCGGATGGCTGTGATTATATGCCTTAAAATGGGAAAATGATCGAGCATGCATTACCTGTTACGACCCATCCTGGAAATAAAAGGTAGAAAATGAAATTAATTATATAATCGGTGATTTCAGATTTGAGTATCGTGTGGATTTGGGCTAAAGTACGAAGATGGACTTTAGAAAAGGCCCAAAGAAGGTTATTGGGTTGTAAAGTTAAAAATAGATTTACAAAATTGACCATTTTGCCCCTAAAATTCCCGAAGGCTCGAAAGTCACTTTTCGATCGAGAACCCTTTTTGGAAATTTCTTTCCACCATTATATAGGTCTCGAGTTTACGAGTACATAGACAGGTGGCACGCAAAAATCGAAGTTCGGAAGAGAAAAATACTAATATAAAACGATCGGGACGTGTTGATAATTTTTAAAAAGTTTAATTATACAAAAGGGAACATTCTCTCTCTTCCTCTCACTGGTCCAAACTCATTATCTCTCTCTTGCATCGTATCATCTGAGACTATGGGCCACCATGCGCGACGCAACAATCCGTGAACAGAAATGGGTTTCGCGACTTTCGATGGATTTTCCGGCCGCCACAGGTAACCTCTCACCCTCTAGACCTCATTTTCGAAGTCCTCTCGTTGAATAGAAGAGTTTAGACTATTGGGTTGTGAGATTTGGTTGAGGTTCGGAGAAATGGGAAAAAGCTCCAATTGGCCAACAATAGTAGATCCGGCTAGGCACCGGCGAAGGGGGCTGGACTCGAGGTAGCGGGTGACTGAGCTATGCAGTCGCACCCCTAGGAGGGTCAGTGGTGCGTGGGGGCGCGTGGGCGCCACCCTCAATTTCTGACGACTCGTACTCTATGTAACTCAATGTTCTGGAGCCGTTGGTGTAGATTTCGGGTCCATTGGAGTTCATTTGGGGGTTGTTTGTGAAAGTTTTAGTAGCTCTAAATATGTTTTAAGGAGCGGGGGAGCTCCCGGGATTAGGGGATTAAATGTATTAGTTTAGATAAATATTTATTAATATGAATATGAATTATATTGTTTGCGAGGCATTATGATATTAGGAAGTCCGAAGAACCATATGGATAAGGACGAGGCTCGTAGGGATTTCCGGGAGCGAATTCCTCAAAGTACGTGCAATAGTAGAGTCAGTCGGGTGAGCTCTCGAGAATAGATTCCGAGATATAGTTATAATATCCATGAAAGGTAAATACTCCGTAATGAGTATAAACTAATATTATAGGGAAATATCTCGATGATAGATTCCGAGATATAGTTATAATAGCCATGAAAGGTAAATACTTCATAATGAGTATAAACTAATATTATAGTGAAAGATCTCGAGGATAGATTCTGAGATATAGTTATAATATCTATGAAAGGTAAATACTCCGAAATGAGTATAAACTAATACTATAGGGAATCTCGAGGTATGATTCCGAGATACGAGTTAAGGTATTCAAACCACGAATAAAGGCGAATATCGACATGAAAAAAATAATATGAAGATTTCGATGATCGAGACAGATTGGGTATACGATTGAGATGCTATCGCCGAGGAGTTATGCCGGCTTAGCATATGAGACAGAGTTGAGATGCTATTGCCAAGGAGTCATGTCGGCTTAGCATATGAGACAGAGTTGAGATGCTATCGCCGAGGAGTCATGCAGGCCTAGCACATGAGTCAGTGTCGAGGTACTATTGCCGAGGAGTTATGATGGCATAGAACATGTGTCATGTGTCATGTATGAGTCATGATGTGTCAGGTCAAGTCTTGTTGAGTCATATGTCAGCGTCGAGTCATGGTATGCCCTGATGGTGGTCGCTGGTGTCGTACCTGTGTGTATGCCACATACTAGTCCTCCATGTGATCATTCACATGCGCTCGCTTTATACTAGTTAAATAGCGCGAGTCTTGTCCCCGAGGTCTTATGAGTCTATGTGGTCCCAGAGCTCCTAGGGGGACTCGTGGTGATGGTGCTTGCACCCAGTCCTTCACGTGGTCGTGGTACGAGCGAAGACACCTAATCCTGTCACGTACGCGTGACTCGTGCAACTACAGTGCCATTGGGATACCCGATATGATGTTAGAGTCATGATGATAGCCAAGGTAACATGTCGGCTTATGTGATATGATAGCCGAAGTAACATGCCGGCTTATGTGATATGATAGCCGAGGTAATATGCCAGCTTATGTGATATGATAACCGAGGTAACATGTCGGCTTATGTGATATGATAGCAGAGGTAACATGCCGGCTTATGTGATATGATAGTCGAGGTAACATGTCGGCTTATGTGTTATGATAGCCGAGGTAACATGTCGGCTTATGTGATGTGATAGCTGAGGGACATACCGGGTTATACACGATACGACGATAGCTGAGGATTATACCGGCTGGTATGATATGATATGCTATACGAGCTAATGCGATATGATAGCCGAGGGACTTGCCTACTTATACGATATGATAACCGAGGGACTTTCCGGCTTATACGATATGATGATGATTGTCATGACTAGTGATCAGAGTTCATGTATCAGTGACGGTACGATCGTTATCGAGGTCAGTGGTTATGGTGTGGGTGGTGACCCCGATTGATGAGGTTATGCTTTGTATGGACGATGTGGCCTTGAGATGATCGAAACCATCATAGAGAGGCAATGGTATCAAAGTATTACTTGTCTTGTCATCCATAGGATTGGATATGTCATCTTCAATGTATGAACATTCATAGTGAATGTTAGTTGATAAATCATTATGTGATTGTATTGTATGATTGCTTCTGTGGGGTTATTTGTTTACTATATTGATTATATTGTTGAATATGAAACAATGCCACAGGTGATGACCCAAATGCTAAGGTGCCATGAGCGGCACCGGATATATGGTTAGTATGATATGGATTGTACATGTACACATGGACCCATGTGTGCTAGTAATTAGGGGCTAATATATGTGCTATAAGTTATGTGTTTCACCTAGAAATACTAAGGTCCACTCACCTTTCTGTTTTACGCCCCTCAGGTATGCAGAGGAAGGTTCGTGAGTGCGAGGAGGGAATCATGCAATGATAGCTCTGACACCACCCATGTAGGGTGTAACAAGGTAACAATCGGTTAAGCATTGATGCTTTAACTATGATCATCATTTATTTTATTTAGGCTTATTACTCAAAATGCTCCCCGAACCAGATCTAGAATCTCAATTTGCTCCCCGAACCTGAAATCGTAACAATCTGCAGCCAGAACCCCCCTTCTATCAGCTCCGTTGCACCAAAAGTTACACTCTATTACTAACTTTGTTTAGGATGCTTACGTGGCAGCAATGGATTGGATGTTTTATTCATTTTGTAGAAAAATATTAAAACTAAATATTAGAAGAAAAAAAAGAAAAGATGAAGAAGAAGATGTTGAACACTATATGGGTTTCTCAACCCATTCCCATGCCCAACACCACCACCAGCACCACTACCACAATCAATGACCTTCCTGAGGCCATACTCTCCTCCATCATCACCACAATCAACGCGCACGTCCCTCACGCTCCGCGGCAACGCCTGCGACCTTCGCCATGTCCCTCTCTGCTTCTCCGTCGTCACCCACCTTGACCTCTCCCTAATATCCCCCTGGGGCCACGCACTCATCTCTCGCTCTGCCGCCAACACCGACCTTATGCTTCCACTGCTTCACAATCTTTGCTGGCTCTATACTATCATCTTCTAAACGAATGAAAAACCCTAATTTTGCCTCCCTTGAGGTGCAATTTGGGCTTTGGATTCGGGTCGTAACCCGATTCATCTTCAAACCAGGTCAAGCTCCTCTTGTTCGAACACATTAGCCTACTTTACGCCACCAACCCATCTTTCCTCTGCTGTGACTCAATACGCTACCATTCCTCTTCTCGCTTCGTCGCCAAAGTAAAAACGCCGTAAAAGTTTCTCCCTCTACACTTCAACAACCCCTCTCGGTCCTTCAAAGGCCTCTCGCTCGAGAAAAATTCCACACCCAAATCACCGAAGCACTGACATGATGAGACTTTGCTGCTACCTCTTGGGATGGATTGGAGTCCTCCACCGTGGAAATGGGTTCGTTTTCTTTAGCTCTTTTTCAATTGCATTCATTTCAAGTTCCTAATTTTGAATTACATTGTCGTTGGGTTTGTAAATAGAGCTTACCACTTACTTCATCTACCCTCTGGTCTGCAATTGTCCAATTCAAGCTCAATACGTTCTAATTTAAGGTTTTAATGACTAGTTTAATGTTAATTTGGATGTGGGATTTTGCTGTTTTTGTCCTTGAAATTGTGGGAGGTCCAGTTTTGGTAGAGTAGGGTTTGTTGAATCCAATCTAGAATCATCGAAAATTGAAGAAGAAGATGATGAACACCATCTGGCGGCGGAGAGTGAGGAGGAGAAAGGAGGATGAGAGTAAGGTGGATGAGCAGATGTATTTGCAAAAAAATTTGGGTGGGCGGGCATTGGGCATGGGAATGGGTTGAGAAACCCAAATGGTGTTCATCATGTTCTTCTTCATCCTTTGTTTTTTTTTTTTTTTTCTAATATTTAGTTTTAATATTTTGCTACAAAATAAATAAAACATCAAATCCCTTGCTGCCACGTAAGCATCCTAAACAGAGTTAGTAACGAAGTGTAACTTTTGATGCAACAGAGCTGACAGAAGGGGAATTCTAGCTGCACATTGTTAAGTCTTCGCGTTCGGGGAGCAAATTGAGATTCTAGATCTGGTTCGGGGAGCATTTTGAGTAATAAGCGTTTTATTTATACTCTGGGTTTTTCGCTGTCGTGGTGAAACGATAATTTAGTATTTATTATTCTACCTTTCACTAAACTTCCTAAGACATATCGTTTTAGTTGGGCTTTCATCACCTGGACGCTGAAATCGTTTTAGTTGGGCTTTCGTTACTTGAACTAAGCGTCTAGGTGTCGGCCATCACCCGATATTCCCGGTATCCGGTTGTATATTCGCGACAGGGTGTAACATTATCATTTATTCATTTACACGTATTTAAAATGATATTCATTATTTATATTAAAAGAAAATACTACTAATCATCAGATTATAGGGAATTAACTATTCACATAAGTGGTAAGATGAAAATTTAAAGATCTAGATGTGTTTTTTACAACTTAGATGACTTCTTATTAGAATATTTCAAAATATAAAACTATTTTGATCTACTGAAAAATTACAAAATATTGGGATGTAAAATTTACATTTTGATCCTTAAATACATTCTCCCATTGAAAGAGTGAATTCTCAAAATGCAATTTTTTTTATATAAAACAATTATACATAATCTATTCATACATTTCTTTTTAAAAAAATTAAAAACAAGCAACAAGCTAATTATTAAATGAAGGCATGAAAATATTTTGTAACAATTGACTAGAACTTTATCAATTGCTACTTATTTAATTATATAGTTCCATTGGATTAACTTGACTTTATATATGAGCAGTTTAATTAAATATAACCATTAATTTAATTTGACATTTAATTCTAAATAAATTTAAATTTAAACCTTTAGATATACCCGTTGCACTAAATGCATAAATTTATTTTAATAATATATTAGTCCATTTTTTAAGACCAATATTAAAAAGAATCCGGCCACTTATTGATTGATTATAAATCCATACCAGCATTTTCATCTTTTTTTTCCGTTTTCCTACTATCTCTTTTACCCTTATTAACACATATTAGAATAGTTTTTTTTAAAACTAAAATATACCGATTTTTTTCAATAATTTTCCTTAGCGAAACTCTCGGCCAATTAATATCGTAGTTTTTATTCTCAGTGTGAAAATGTGGTAATTTGTCAAAGCTCTTTTATATATATATTTTTTTTGGTAACAAAAGGAAAAATCAGAAGCAACAAAAACGAAACTAAATAATGGCCCTGAAGCGACCAACGCCATTGGCATCATCAGCAACCAGAGAACCCACAGCACCCGGCGGCGACTCAAGGAACTTCAACCCTGGATCCAAAGCAATGCCCAAATTAGCCATCATGTCCGCAACCGTGTTGCACTCACGATAGACATGAACCACCTGACACTCCCATTCTCTACGCATCTGCTGACGGCAACCGCCAATCAGAGTGGCGAGAAGATGCGACTGCACCAGGTCTTTTAGCAAAAGAACCACCCCCGCCGAGTCGGACTCACACACCACTAAGCGAACCCTCATGTCCCAAGCCATTTTTATACCATAAAACACTCCCCAGAGCTCAGCCTCAATAACTTGACCAGATCCCAGATTAACAACGAACCCACGCAACCATACTCCCATATGATCGTGAACCACACCCCCTGCAGCAATTCTACCATCACTACCTCGCCGACTGCCGTCCACATTTATCTTCACCATGTGCCTGCTTGCGGGTACTGCCAACACTGCTCCACCACATGCTTCTTAGGTCTGCTAGCATGGAGCACAGCAGACTTGTGCCACTCCAGAGCCGCCTGCAAGATCATCTGACTCGATTGGAAGGGGAAATAGAAGTTCATATCGAACACACGCTTGTTCCGCCAAATCCATAGGTACCAACAGACAAACCCAAAGAAAGTAGCCCAACTAACCCCATCCCTCACAGCTACCGAATTTCTCAAATTCCCCATCAGCCAAGGAATCAATTCAGCATCCCACCGGTCCTTCATCTCAGTAGGAATAGAAGCATCGTCCCAAATTAACTTCGCCACTGAGCAATCTCTCACAATATGAATAGCTTTCTCAACTTCTAACCCACAAACATCACAATCACTACTAGTAGTCAGGTGCCTCCTAGCTCGCTGGTCATTGGACAATAAACGGTCATGGGCCACCAGCCATAAGAACATTTTGATTTTTGGCGGGATACTAGTTCTCCACACACCAAACCACTGAACATCAGTCCAATCCTGGTCCCCCACAACCAAATTATAAATCGACTTTACCGTGAAGCTACCGTTAGGAGTGCACTTCCAGGTGATGCCGTCCGGCCCACACCCCGGCAAGCCAATCGGAACACGCATCACTCTGAGAAGCACTTTACTTGGATGGACCGTAAAGATCCTATCCACATCCCAGCCATCACTTCCAAAAAAAATACGCAGCCCTAGCGTCCGCATGAGGGGGAGCCATGCCCTCTACCTGTTCTATGAGCGGACCTACCTCACACCAATCATCATACCATAAGCTTGTATCTCTCCCATCACCCAAACGAACTCTCACACCATCTCGAAGGAGACTCGCACCAGGTTTTATAGCCTGCCAAGTGGAAGACAGATAAGTCCTCGTTGAAAAATCCTCCACCAGTAAATTCTTGGAATTCCCGTTAAGATAACGCGCAACAAGCACACGGGACCAGAGATTTTCAGGATGTTGGATCATTCTCCAACCAATCTTGGCAAGGAGAGCTTGATCCATGAGATCAGCTTGCTTTATACCTAGGCCACCCTTGCACTTGGGATGCACACTTTGTCCCAGCCAACCATATGAACTTTCCTAGCACCGTCTATACTGCCCCACAGAAAATTCCTATTGATCCTGTCCAACTCCGAGCACACACTAACAGGGAGCTTTACCGTTTGCATGGTATAGACCGGAAGGGCAACATTAACAGAGTGAATCAAAGTAGATCTACTTGCCATGTTGAGCAATTTTCCCTTCCAAGCAGCCAATCTCTGTTGCACTTTTTCAACAATATTCCAGTAAGTAGCTTTAGTGATCCGTTTATGAATTAAGGGGACACCTAGGTACTTGCCCAAATCATTGGTTACCCGCGAACCACAAATACCACTTATTCGTCTGGCAAGACGCCGCTGCACATTCGGGGAGCAATACAACCTGGACTTCTCAAAACTCACCGCTTGCCCTTAAGCCGCATAGAGCCGGTCCAGACACATTTTAACCACTAGCTTGATTTGCACTTGCCTCAGCAAACAAAATCAGGTCATCAGCAAAATAAAGATGAGAAATTCTGGGGCCCCCGGGCCCCCCTAGAAATATTCACAGCCTTCCACTTTTTGTCATTCACTACCTCACGAATAATATGAGACAACTTCTCTAGACAAAGAACAAGCAGGTAAGGAGATAACGGGTCCCCCTGCCGAAGCCCTCTTCCGGGAGAGATCACCTCAGTTACCTCACCATTAACAATCACTTAAGAAGATACCGAAGTAACACACTGCATGATAAGCCGTATAACATGCTTTGGCAGGCCCATCTCCTTGATTACCCCTTCCTGAAATTCCCAACTCAATCTATCGTCGGATTTAGATAAGTCAATCTTCCAAGCCAAGTACCCTTTCTTACCCTTCGTTCGACCAAATTTATGCAATAATTCTTGAGCCACAATAATATTTTCAGTAATTTGTCTACCAGGTATAAAGCTTGCCTGATTCAGAAAGACTAAGGCTTGAAGTCTTGTTCGCAAGCGACTCACCAACAACTTGGAGACCACCTTATACAAGGTATTACACAGACTAATCGGACGCATTTGAGCCATGTTAGTAGGATTAGGCACCTTAGGAATGAGAGTAATAAGAGTCTTATTCAGATCAACTGGAAACCCATAGTTGAAAACAACTCGGACCAACTTACACACGTCAGCACAACAAGTGGACCAACAATTTTGGTAAAAGCAAGCTGGAAAGCCGTCCAGTCCCAGGGCCTTGTACGGACCAATAGAAACATGATTTGTTTAAACTCATCATCGGTCACTCCCCTATTAATGTCCTCCATGGCATCAGTAGGAATGACCGGAAACAAAGAGGGGAGACCCGCCACGCCACCCCAACTACCATCAGCCGAGAAAAGCTGCTGAAAATTTTCACCGCAATCCTTTTCATACCCTCCTTGTCCATGATCCACACCCCGTTATTATCATTCAGCACAACAAGCTTATTCCTCCTGAGCCTAACCACTATGGACATATGAAAAAATTTAGTATTGGCATCCCCATCCCTCAGCCAAGTAATGCGAGACTTCTGTTTCCATAACATCTCCTCCTGTGTGAGAATGAGCGCATACTCACCCTGGAGCTCTTTCTCCAAACCCTCTAAAGGCCCCGTGCAATAGTAGCTCATAGCTTTTTGAAGACCTTCCAACCTGGCCAACACCCTCCTTTTCCGAGTCCGAAGATGCCCAAACATCTCTTTATTCCAGACTTTCAAACAATTCTCAAAGCTCTTCTGTTTCATTTGAATCCCACCATGGGACAAATTCCACTTTTCTTCAGCAAATTTATGAAAATCCACATGTTTCAACCACATAGCTTCAAACTGGAAAGGTTTACGCTGAGGGTCACACCTGTGAGATGGATTAAGCGCAAGTAATAAAGGACAATGATCAGAAGTAGCCCCCCTCTAGGCTGGAGCCACCTCAGTCCTCTCCCATCGGTGCTTGAACGGTGGCAATCGGAGCTCGACGGGAAAACCCAGAAAATTCAATCATCGTGACTTTGAGATGGTTTTCCGGTTAGTATAGGTAGTGTCTCGACCTGAAAATGATATTTTTGGCATCCTTGCTTCGAGTAGTTATGAATTCGTGTATTGCATGTTAGATTTGGTTGAGTTTTTGAGGAATTCGAGCTCGTTGGAAAACATCGATTTTCCGTCAAGATATCCAGATTTCGGTGGCGGCGCGTGAACCCCATGTTTCGGGTGTCCTGAGCTATTTGTTAAGTTATTTAGTCATTAGAGTCCATTAAATTCTGTTTGAGCCATTCTTTTGGGGATTTCGTTAGTTTGGGTTTGTATAAATGTGGTGAGATTTGTTTTGGGTCATGTTTAGGGATTTGGATCACTTGGAGAATACATTGGCTTGCTGCCGTTGGGTGATTTAATGCCTGATTAAGAGTGAGTGGACCACTTTCTCAAACTTTGATTTATCACCATAATTTTACTTGCACGTTTTACACATCATTGATCTTTGAAATCATGATTAGATTTGGTGGTTAAGTTGTGGAATTAAGAATGTTGAATTATCATATAACGTAGTATTATATTATATATCCCGAGCTTGACTTGTTTGACTACGATTGGTGAACTTTGATGCTGGAACATGCTAGTTAGTATTAGTTAGTTCATGTGGCTATAGTTATTAATTAAGACAATTATCAGTTGTAACGACCCAGACCAGAAATTAAATTAATTTGAGAATTGGACGATTTTACCCTCGATTTTGGATGGGTTCGGAAGTCACTTTTTGACTGGCAGTGCTTTTGGGAATTTTTCGTAGGTCGTTGCGTAGGTCTCGAACTCACGAGTTCGTAGACAGGCGGCATGCGAAAAACGGAGACCCAATGAGATCGTTACGGGTCTAGAAGCTTCATGGGTAGTTTGGTAATTTTGGAAAAGTTGGAACTATAAATAGGATATTTTTCTCTCTCTTCGGGAGATTGGTCCAATTCAGTCTCTCTCTCCTACCCGATTCTCTCCGTGCGAACACCAAACCCTCATTTTCTCATCGGACGGATTTCGGTATGACTTGACCGAAACTAAGGCCGGGAGGGTCTTCGCCAGGATTCCACGAGCGTTTTGGGGTCACCATCGAGGTGGGAGCACCGCCGTAGACGACGGACGGAGGAGGGAGGTGGACCGAATCTTCTCGGCCGTTTTCCGACCAAACCATGTACGATCTCGAAACTTTGACCTCATATTCGGATTCCTGGTGAAAAATAGATGAATTTACATGTGTGGATCGTGAAAATCGGTCAAGAAATGATGAAGTTGGAAGCTCATCGGAAATGGTGATTTCCAGTGAGAAATTTCCAGTTTCCAGCGAGGTGTACGGCGGCAGAGCCATCTTCTCCGGCGAGACTTCGTTGATCGGTTGGATCGAGTGGATCGATTGGGTCGAGTGGATCGATCGGGTTGATTGGACTGGTTGGCTCAAGTTGGATTGGTCAGGTCGGGCTGAGTTGGGCAGGGTTAGATCGGTCCAGGCGCGTGGGACTGTAGCAGCGCGTGGCTAGCGGGTGACGGCGCGTGGTGGCGCGTCGCTGGCGCGTGGCGTGTGTTCCGGCCTTCCGTCGGCGCGTGGAGCCGATTCCAGGGTCATGACGACGCGTGGCTAGGGTTTTGAGATGTTCCGGATCTGATTTTGATGGTTTCGAGGTCATAGGAGTTCATTTAGAGCCCCACTTGGGCAATCCCAGCGGTAACGGTTGACCATGAAGCGGGTTTTGAGCTCGGGAGGTCAAGTAGTTGGGTCAATATTGTGTCAAGAGTTCCTTGGGGCTAGAGCGTCCATGATTTGGTGTTTTATTCGCGCTGTGAATGGACTAGGATTCCAGGATTGCGTGGGTATGCATATTTCTAGGTATACCATGAGATTCTCCGATGATTGGCGTGGAGGGTGTTTTTCTCTGCTACATTGTTAAGGGTTCTCCGATTGGCGTTATAGGGTATGTCTCCGCCAGATCGTCAAGGGGTTCTCCAATGTTGGCGTTCGAGCATATTTCTCCGCCATATCATTGAGGTCTAAGGTAGCTCTGGAGGAGCAGGGATATTAAGTTATCACTCGGGGGCTCAGGACGAGCCGGGATATCGAGTTACCACTCGGGGTGCTCTGGAGGAGCAGGGATATCGAGTTCGACTCGAGGCGAGTCGGTGAGACTCAATTCAACCAAGTCTGGTTCCTTCGTCATCCGGGTCAGTGGGTTGGTGTGGGCGGTGACCAGAGTGACGAGTTAGGGACGGTTCACAAGTGGTTGACCAGTTAGTTATCTTGTGTGATTCCAGTTGGGTTTCAGCAGTATCTAACCTACTGACAATTGTTGTCAGAGCATCTTACTTTTGGACCACCACTATTCCGAGGTCTTGGCTTTGACCTGTAAGTTATCCTGCGTCTGACAGGTAAGTGTGGTCAGTAAGTACAGAGGTTCTGTCGGGAACCCTGTAAGGTTTACTAAAAATTATTTAAGGATAAAGGGAATTCCTGGTATTAAATTTTGAGGAAAAAGAGTTGTCAGACGTGATAAGGACTTTTTGCTGATTTCGAGGTGAAATTCAGGAAGAGTCCTTACATCAGTGACACTTATACTCTCAAGCATGATTCTCGAATGTTAATTTGTAATTACTATTATGAGGTTGCTTATGTACACTTTGGCTTTCCGAGATGTGGTTGTGTGCATGTGAATGTATTTTAAAGGTTTTCCTCATTTCTTGATATGTTAGAATCCCGAGTATGACTCGTTTGACTATGTTGGTTATATTCCCGAACATGACTTGATTGAGGCTGATTGTGAATTTTCACTATAAGAACTATATTGTACGCGCGTTACACATGAGATGTCTAGTATCCATTTAGGAGTCGCCGGTATCTTAGTACTCGTCTGTTGGCCACAGACCAACCTCCACATGATTGATCACCCGCGCTCGCTCGAATACTAGTTAAATAGCGCCAGCTTGTCCCCGAGCTCTAGGGGACATGAGGTAACGGTGCTTAGCACCCAGCTTTCACGTGGTCGAGGTACATGAGCAAACCAAAGATATCCAATATGTCATGTGTGCATGACTTGAGCGACTCAAGAGCATAGTGAGTGAGTTATATGTTATATACTTGTACTTCGGGATGATTTCAAGACTGCTTATTATTTTATTATTATTTCTCGTAGAAAGTGCATGTTTGTCATTTGTGCATTGTTGGTATCTTTGAGTTTTTTTCCAAACTAAGGGGATAAATTATGTTTTTAACTTGCTGTTTTACACTGAAATAAATTATTAAGTCCACTCACCCTTCTGTTTTTTGTACCCCTCAGGACTTAGAGGTACTTCATGCATTTCGAGGAGTTGTTAGTTGCTGCTCTGATATTCACACAGGTTGTTCTAGTGTGACGCGTCGAAAATCGGGGTAACTCAGGTAATTGTTTAAACTTGATGATCATCAAGTAGTGTACTATGCTCTGTACTTCCGGTGTCGCGGTGAATTGCTTGTTGGTTCTTACTAATTACCTTTCACACGACCTCCTAAAACGCATCGTTTCTACTCTTGGCTTTCGTCATCTGAACATCACCGTTCAGATGTCGGCCAACATACCTCGATTTCGGTGTCCACATGGACTTTCCAGGTCGGAGTGTGTCACTATAGGCACCAAGTGAAATCCCAAATTAATTCAATAATGCTATATGGTTTTATTCTTCTTAATTATTTTGATTTTTAATTCTTATGTTGATTTTCTTTTTATTTTTTATTTGATATAGTCAATTAAAAAAAATGATGTCGATTGCCACGTCGTGCGCCACCTGTAAAGACCCTTCCCAATTTCCCTCGAAACCCGGAAAGAACCCTTATCCCGTTTGACAGCTCTTTTACTTCAAAATTTAAATACCAGAAATACCCTTTATCCTTAAATAATTTTTAGTAACCCTTACAGGATTCCCGACAGAACCTCTGTACTTACTGACCACTCCTACCTGTCAGACGCAGGATAGTATATAGGTCAAAGCCAAGACCTCGGAATAGTAGTGGTCCAAATAAGAATACCCTCTGACACCAAATGTCAGTAGGTCAGACACTGCTGACATCTCTACTGAAATACCACAAGACAACTGACTAGTCAGTACTTGTGAACCAACAATAATTCGTCACTCTGGGTCACCGCCCACACCAACCCACAGACCCGGATGACGAAGTATTTCCATAGGCTGGTTAATCACATGACAATCGTCGTCAACCATATTAGAGCCGGAAATGTCCTCGACTATCATATCATATAAATCGGCAAGTATCCTTAGCCAGAATAACATTCGACTATTATATCACATCAGTCGGCATATCCCTCGACTGGCATATCCCTAGCCACCATGGTATCCCTTGGGGTGTGCTAGTCTTGTATCACAACTCTCTGTACTATGCATAGACAGTCTCACGACCTGACGGAGCCAAAACTCCTCGATGCTAGAGTCAGAGCACTCAACGAACAAATGGAGTAAAACTCTCGACGCTAGTCGAAGAAACAATAACTGATTACATTGGAGGTTCACTGGTTCACCGCCTACAGCGGATCCTAGTTCGGATTCTGGCCCCCACACATATCAGTATTGTTTATATCGGAGGTTCACCGGGTTCACCGTCTCAGCGGATCCTAGCCCAGATTCTGGCCCCCCTCAAATCGGTATTATTTATTTTGGAGGTTCACCGGGTTCACCGTCTCAGCAGATCCTAGCCCCGAATCCTGGCCCCCCTCAAATCGGTATTGTTTATTTTGGAGGTTCACCGGGTTCACCGTCTCAGCGGATCCTAGCCCCGGATCCTGGCCCCCCTCAAATCAGTATTGGTTCCAAAATCAAGTATTTTATAATCACAAATACGGTTTCAACTCAAAATCATGGACTCAAATAATTATCACGTCAAAACAATATCAAAACCGAATCCAACAACCATGCCATTTCTCATAACACACTTTCACTAAACTATTGAAAAAAAACAATTTATAAATTCCATGAAACCATTGCACCCAAAATTCATGGACGCTCTAGCCCAAGGAACACATGCACAATAATAACCCAACTACCTTGACTTTCCGAGCTCAAAACCCGCTTCACGGTCAACCATTACCGCTGGGATCGCCCAACCGGGCCCTAAACGAACTCCTATGGCCTCGAAACCAACAAAATCGGATCCGAAACGTCCCAAAACCCTAGTCACGCGCTGCCGTGACATCGGGAACAGTCCCACGTGCCGCCACACACCACCAGAAGGTCAGATCACGCGTTCACGCGCCACCACGCGCCCTCACGCGCCGGTCACGCGCCTGCTACAGTGTTCATGCGCCTGGATAGGTCCAACTCGACCCGGCTCGACCTGACCCGGTCCAATTCAACTCAACTCGACCGGTTCACTCAACCCGACCGGTTCAACTCGACCCAACCAGTTCACTCAACCCCCGACTGGTTCACTCGACCCGACCCGGTCTGACCCGACTCGACCGGTCGCCGGAGAAGATGATCGGCTGTCGGCACCGTCGCCGAAGTCTGGCATGAGAAGATGACCGGCAGCCGCCGTCTGGTTTCTCCGGAAAATTCCATTTCCGGTCGATTTTCAAGGTTTTCTAACTTCTTCATTTCTTGACCATTTTTCACGATCCACGCATGTAAATTCATTTACTTTTCACCAGGAATCCAAATATGGGGTCAAAGTTCCGAGATCGTACCTGGTCTAGCCGGAAAACGGCCGAGAAGATTCGGTCCACCTCCCTCCTCCGTCTGTCGCCTACGGCGATGCTCCCGCTCCGATAAATACCCCTAAATGCTCGTGGGACTCCGGGGAAGATCCTCCCGACCTTGGTTTCGGTCGAATCGGACCGAAATCCGTCCGATGAAAATGGTGGTTCGGTGTTCGCACGGGAAGAATTTCGGGTAGGAGAGAGAGACTGCATCGACCAATCTCTCGAGGAGAGAGAAAAATATCTGATATATAGTTCCAACTTTTCCAAAATTACCAAACTGCCCCTGTAGATTCTAGACCCGTAACAAACTCACCGGGTCTTCGTTTTCTGCGTGCCGCCTGTCTACGAACTCGTGAGTTCGAGACCTACGCAACGACCCAAGAAAAATTCCAAAAAGTACTGCCAGTCAAAAAGTGACTCCCGAACCCGTCCAAAATCGAGAGTAAAATCGTCCAATTCTCAAAATAATTTAATTTCTGGTCCGGGTCGTTACACCACCTCTGTTGGGATATAAAATTTAGGATTTCACTTAGTGCACATAATATTATTCTAATTAATTTTCCTTTTCAATTAAAGAAATAAGAAAAAAGAAAAATTAAAAAAATAAAAACAAAAAGAGAACCTCTCTCCCTTTCTGCCTACTTGTAACAAAAAATTGATGGAAAAAAACTTAAACGGCTTCTTGTTATTTGTCATCAAAGTGGAATTGTAAGTAAACATAAAATATCACACAATTAAGTATATTAAATAACAAACCCTAATTAATTTCTTAATCATCATCAACCTTTGCAACTTCAACATTCCTGGACTTATCAACATCATCATTTCTCCCGGCCTCCAGCCTGTTCGCCTCCGAGTCCTTGGCCGTGTCATAAGAAGCATGCAATCCGAAGAAAAAGTAGTAAATCAAGATTACCACCGTCCACACTCCAAACCTTATGAAGGAGGCATGATCGATTGATCCCAGCAAGAAAATGTTAATGGCAATGGACAGTGATGGCACCCATGGCACCAATGGCACGCCCCACAGCTTTGGCTTCTTTGCTTGCGGCACAAGAATCCAAATCCCCAAAGTACCCAAGAACCAAAGGGGTGCGGTTACAACGTAGGCGGTCCATTCGTCGGTTTTACTCCAGTACACTGACGTGGAAATGGAGGATCCGATAATGATGAAGAGGCAGGCGATGAGCTTGTTTCTGTTGGCCGGCGTTGTCAGGCCGCTGACATAGTAGCGGCGAACAAGCAGAGCTATGGCGACAAGGCTGAAGATGAAGAGAACGGAGACGGATAAAAGGTCGGCAAGAACTTTAAGCTTTGAGAAGAAGGCGATGAGTGCGGTGGCGGTAAGCATGGTGACGGTGGCATTGACCGGAGTTCCGGTCTTGGAATCAACTTGTGCAAACCATGGAGGCACCATGTGGGTTCGTGCAATGTGAGTGAGATATCGAGCCTGCCCGACAGACCCTACAAGCAACACGCTCGTCATGCCTTTTAATGCTCCGGCCGCCACCACATACTTAGCCCATCCCATTCCGGCGGCTTCAAACGCCACCGAGAAAGGCGCGTTTTCGTCGATTTGGGAATACGGCTGCATAAGGCACAATGTGACAGCTAGCAAGCAGTATATCAAAGTGGTCATAACCATGGAGCCGACAAGACCGATTGGGATGTCTCTCCCAGGATTCTTGGTCTCCTCAGCCATGGTTGAAACAGCGTCAAATCCGACGTAGGCGAAGAACAGAACAGCCGCCGATTGGAATATGCCGCGGGGGCCGAAAGGGGCGAAATCGACGTAGTTCTTGGTGTCGGCTTTGCTGAGGCCGGCGATGATGATGAAGATGATGACAACGAGGTGGACTATTGAGGCGACGTAGTTTAGACGTGAGGAGCCTTTTGTGCTGAGGACGGCGAGGCAGCAGGTGGCGATGATGACGACAACAGCAATGGGGTCGAGGTACCGGTAGTCCGGCGGGAGACTGTGGGCCACGATGCGAAAATCGTTGGAGCCGTGGTTGCAGAGGGTGGTGAAGTAGGAGGTCCATGAGCGAGCAACAGCTGCGCTGCCAACCACGTATTCCAGGAGGATGTTTCCGGCTGCAATGAAGGCCACGAAGTCCCCAAGCTCAACCCTTAGGTATGCAAATGACCCACCTGAAAATTACCAAAAAAAATCAAAAAACAAAATATTCGAAACCACTAATTAGTGCAATAATAATCTAGATCCAGATGAACTAATTACATTGGGAATTCGGGATGCACCTTATTAACTTTTCATCTACACTATTAGTCAAACAGCTTACTCTATCAACAATAATATGCTTGAGAGAACAAATTTGTAAATCACAGAGACATACCTGCTAGTTGTATGGGTAGGTTCTATCTGCATTAATTCTATATGATCATTCCAACCTGTCAGTACTCAGCTATCTAAACAAATTTTAAAATCTAAATTCCAACTGCAAACAAGTCGATCAGTAAGAATTGATCGTGTTTTTCTATTCACATTGTTCGAATTTAAAAGTAAAATATTAATTATAAAATAAAATAAATTATAAATTATACATGTATAAAGAAACTGATGGTACACTATGAGATATGATCTTAAATATTAATTATTTAAAAATTGAACAGGTTTTTTTCTTCTTCTAATTAATAGTTAGAACTATTATATATATGTTCTAACTTACAAATGTAGAGCCAGTAAAAAAAAACTTACAAATGTAGAGAAATTTTTTCTAAAATTAGAAATTTCAGTTGACAGCATATGTACATGCTATGCCCAATCTTAATACGCCAACGTCTATTTGAGGGATACATTCATATGTGCATGTATGCAGTATTTTCGAAGATGACAAAATATCAGCATAACAAGTTATTATCAACGTCGACTGAGATGCTAGCTGTAGCTCCACCCTTAATTTTTTTTTATTTTTTTTTATACAAGCTCCACCCTTAATTAAAACCAAAATATGCACACAAAGCTTAATTAAAAAAAGAAGTTATGAATATTACCTGCAACGGGGATCTCGACAGCGAACTCAGTGTAACAGAAAACAGCAAGCAGCGCGGATACGCCCGAAACCACGTACGATAGCACCACGGCGGGGCCCGCTTTTGTCTTCGCTTCTAGTCCGGTGAGCACGAATATTCCGGCTCCGATAACTGCCCCGAGTCCGAACCAGATAAGGTCCCACCAATTGAGCGTCTTCTTCATCTCGTGATGACTTCGCGCCTTCATCTCCACCAGCTCCGTGCTGTCTGCGGACCGAGCCAGGACCCGGTCTATGAACCGAGCCGGCGTCTGCATGATGGCTTGCGCGTAATTGCCAAAGCTCTGGAACGACTCCTCGGGGAGAAAATCGCCTTTTCTATACGTACATCCTCTCCGCCGTAGCCCCTCATCTCCTCCACCGCTCGCTTCTTCATCCACTGCCATCTGTAATATTCAAGCTCCAAATTAATCTTACCAGCAATCGAAATATATATATACAATTCACCGATTAAAATAAACAAATAAAAAATTACACATGTTCTTAATTCTCCGTACCTTTACTTTCTGTTTGGTTGCCGAGAAAGGCGAGGAAAATTAAGAAGAGATCTGTCGGCAGAGTTTTGAGTTTGGCTTATAGATACACGAAACACAAGCGCTTAGTACAATATTTGACGATTGATATTAAGATGTTGAGTTTGTGGAGAGAGATCTAGAGAGAGAGTGGAGTTGAGAAGAAAATGAGGTTTTCTCCAGGGACCGGAATAGAGAGGGAGAGAGAGAGAGAGTTTGACGCCGGAAAACTTGGTTCAGTAGATCAAGCAGTTAAAAACTGTTCCACTTGGTACCCCGCTCATTGTTCGTGTTTAAAGCTGTTACACACTGCCCATCCAACGAATATTCTTAACCGTTAGATTTAGTGTAAGATTCACTCATCAACCGTTAATAATTATTGAACACAATTGGTAACTATAAGTCAACTAAATTATGTCCACTAAATTTGTTTTTACTGGAATTATCCACTAATTTTTTTTTTACTGGAATTATGTCCACTAAATTAACCGTCCTTATATGGGTGCGTAAGTAGCTCAGAGTTGGGAGTTCCACCATAATTAGAAATAGATAGATCACAATTGTGTGAACTTTTCCACTGCCGAGTTGTCACGCCAATATGATGGTTTTGGTTTTTTATTTATTTATTTTTTTATACAAGAATATTAGGGGATAGATATTACATTATATAAATATTGGGTATCGATCTCATCCGACAAGAGTCGAACTCAAAATCTTCCACATAACAAGTAAATAACAAGTAATTGGGCTTAAATTTGGTTGTTAATGTGAAAATGTTGTGAACTTGTGATTAATTAGTGGTTAATGGTGGGAGGAAAAGATACTAATAGCGGCAAATGGATGGATGGCTTAAATTTGGTTGTTAATGTGAAAATGTTGTGAACTTGTGATTAATTAGTGGTTAATGGTGGGAGGAAAAGATACTAATAGCGGCAAATGGATGGATGGCTTTATTTTCTTGCCCCATTTTGGTCTAATGAGTACCATATGTTGGAGAGATTATTGCATAGTATATTATTTTACTGTCATATGATGTCTTTAGTTAACATGTTATTATATAAGTTAATGTTTATTAATATTATACTCAAAATGAATAATTTGAATAATATCGTTCACTTATATCATAATATGAAGATCGAGAGAATGAACCATATAATTGTAATAGAGTGCTACTTAATAATGTTTCTATTCATTCATACATTTCTTTTTCATGCATTGCCAAAAGGGTCCTACCAATGAAAATGGAGAAGTTAATTTTGGATGATGGTATTTGGTGGATATATTGCTTTCAACTAATAAAAAAAAATAGAAAACTTAAAAGCGCTTTCACATTTTTATTTTTTATAATTTCTCTATAGAAAATGACAGTTTTTTCTCTTCTATTTAATTTATTCTCAATTTTTTTTTTTGAGGAAGAATTTATTCTCAAATTAAAATGACTAATTTAGAGTTTTAATTGAAAAATTAACATTTTACGAGTAGTATGTAAGCATGGTTCTTACTTTTATCACAAGTGAATTTATATTAACTAAGAGTTTTTTTTTGGTAAATATCATGAGGTGTCTTTACAATCGAAGGGTAGTACTAATTCTGGTTCGGAGTGCGGCTTGTTCCTGCTTTTATCACAAGTGAATTTATATTAATTTATATTAACTAAGATTTTTTGGTAAATACCACAAGATGTCTTTACACTCGAAGGGTGGTACTAATCTTGGCTCCGAGTGCGGCTTGTTCCTTCCTTTATAACAAGTGAATTTATATTAATTTATATTAACTAATTAAGAGTTTTTTTGTTGGTAAATACCACGAGATGTCTCCACACTCGAAGGGTGGTACCAATCCTAACTTGGAGTGCGGCTTGTTCCTGACCTAGCGAGTTTCGAACTCCTTAGGCACTAGGAAATTCATCATATGAAAGTGTTAGTTTATCAACTACACCACACTTTTGTAGTTATAACTAAGAGTTTTAATTAAAAAGCAATCACGTGCTAAGTACATGTTTATTACGAGAATTTATAAAAAAATAACCAAAATTTGGCATTCAATTTCAAAAATGTCACTTTTTCAAAAAACTTTAAATTATAGCAAAAAACCTATACAAATAGACTCAAATACCTTCAAAACTTAAAAAACTAAAAAAACTTAACAAACCTAAAATCTCTTGCCATATATATACCACATAAAAAACTTCATTCGTTCACCATCCAACTCCATTGCTTTCAAATAAACCATCTAATCCCCGTATGATTATTGCATAAACCCATTTCACCAAATGACTACGTATTTACATAATTCCTGAATTTTTGGCCTTGGTCTGTTCTTGGCCTCTGTTACTTTTATTCTTTTTTGAAATGAAAATGTATATATATATATATATATATATATATATGTTTATATATAATCTGATTCCTTCTTGTAGTCTTATTATGCAAACAATGAAATTTGAATTTGCAAAAATAGTTACGACAATCCTCGTACTTCCATCCTCGTACAAACAGTACCAAATTATCATTGAATTTGCAAAACAATAAAAATTGAAAAAATAAAAAAAAAATTCTAAAATGCTGTTGAGGAAAAAAAATGGAAAAAAAATAATAAGAGTTAAAGAAATTCACCTTATGAATGGAAGAACAACGATGTAATGTAGGTAAGATTTGTTAGTGTGTTTTATCAAGAACACTTAACATGAAGGCAAGGTAAGGTTTGATAGACGATACGGTTTCTCAATTTAATAAATTCTCGTTTATTATTTTATCATTTTTTTTAAAAAGTGACATTTTTGAAATTGAAAATTATTTTTGTCTATTTATGATAAATTCTCGTTCATTACTTTATCATAAGTAAATTTGTATACAAAGTTGCACATAAAATCATAAAGTTTTTTCATAAAAAAAAAAAAAACTCATAAAGTTTTGTAATGGGAGTAGGTGTGGGTGCGGTATTGTTGGGAAGCCTGTAATTTATTGAAAAGTCAAGCCCTCCTCAGCCAATCAGCCTGCGTGGTGAGTGAAAGTGGTATGGAGCAAATCCAAAGGAGTCAAAACGTAATTAGAGGCGCTGACTCATGCTGAGGATATGGATAAAGCGTAATATTACATCGTCAGTCCACATTTTTGGTTCCATAAACCATTGACTTTGACCATTGATTTATATTTATAATATTTGTTTAATATTAATCTTGACCATTAATTTATATAATATTTACTATTTTGCAAAGAAAAATATTAATAAATTTAAGGATAAATACTATATTTAATTTTGTAATGAGTATAATAACATATTAATTATCTAGAAATATAACTATATCAGCAGCAAATTGACGATGATGACCATTTGACATGTTGACGTTTTTTGTAGTGGACAACTAGCATGGGAATGTTCTAGTATATTTCATTATTTCCAGGGCCGTCCCTAAGAGTAGCCCGGCAAGGCGGCTACTTCGGGTCTCCACCTCGAAGGGCTCTAAAATATTTTTTTTATACATACTCGATATGTTACTTATATAATAACGGTAATGCATAAATAGTCATAGTTCTTGACTTGGTTGATCTTGTTTTTATCATATGTGAGTTCCTATGTTCGATCCCCATTTTTCAGCCTTTTTCTTTTGTTTCTCTTTTCCTAAAACCGCAATAACCCTTTTTTGGATATTTAATTAATGTTTCCCTAAATTTATTAAGTACATATTATTTTTTTTTGATAAATTATTAAAGACTTTAATTACGGATTTAATTACATTAATTTAGTAATTGTTTCTTGTCATAATCATAATTTGTGAAAAAATTGATATAAATATATACATTTTTAGAAATTATTGAAAAATTACGGGGCCCCACTTTGAAGGTGCCTTGGACACCCAAAATCTTAAGGCCGACCCTGAATATTTCCCTATATTTATGAAACTAATACTATATATATTCACATATTTGAGGATTAAATTGAACTATCGTGGACAACTTGGATTTCTTTTTGGTTTGGACTAGCATGGGATTATACTTTTATTTTTGCTCACTTTCAACCTCTCACTCAATTTTTATTATTATTATTTATTTTAACGAAGGTTTCGTTCAAAATGGATTAACATATGACTCACGTCACTCAGCTTTGTTAGGAAGATTAGTGTAATTATACAACTTTACGACCTCCCACCTAAATTTGAGTTTAATCTCAAAGAAAATTAAATAAAATAATACACAGACACAAATTCGCTCTATCCACTAGCCACCCAAGAATAGGAATTATCATAATTATCCGGGGAATGGGTCAATGTGGGAATGAATTTTCAAAGTTTTGAAGGCATATTGTGTGGAACTTTAATAACAAAGCAAAATGCGTTAGAGCCCTAAATAACAACATGATGAGATCCATCACCTTCAAATACTAAAATAGACACCTTGCAAAATCAGCTGAAGTCTATAGAAGTATAGAACTATGGGCCACTCAAAGTCAAGGGCTTGTCATCCTTATGAACCCAACAACCTGCACCAACTACAATAAATCCAGGGGCCATCAAAGCTGCAAGCGATAAACCCCACGGTCAATGGTCAAAGAGCTCAAGTGGTCAATGCTCCAAGACTAGAAAGCCAATGCAATGGATAAGCCAACGACATCTTTGCAATTATGTACTGAAGTTAAGAATTAAGATGAGGGAGTGGTGAACATATTTAAATTAATTAGAACGAATATACTCGAAAAATAGACATTGTCAGTATAAAAATAAAGTACACGAGTGGAGAAGAAAATCAGTATATTACATTCTTGACCGTGCATTGTTAACTTCTAACTGAAAATCTCACATCCCAGAAAGGGCTATAATTTCAAAATTTTATCAGAACAAATTAAGGGAACCAGCAAGTAAGATGCTGCTCTACCCAGACCCACGGTGAAAAGAATGAATGTAACTTTTAAGCTACAAAAATAAATCAAGAAAAATAAATCAAGAAAAAGAAAACAAGGAAGAAAAATATATGAACAAAAACCGAAAAATGTGGCAATTACCATCCAGGATGCAGTCTATGTGAATAGAGTTACAACATCTCTACGGTATCCTCTCACAATCAGAAGCCTCGGCACATTCTCCACCAACAAATCCATGTACTCCATGTAGAAATACGCCGGGTGTTCAGGTGGCGGTGGAGGTAAGCTCACCAGCACTACTGCAGCCATTCTCGAGTATCTGAGTATTGTCGAATTCAGCTTCAGAGTGGTATAAAGAAACTTCTCCACCTGCTGTTCATTCACAACAACCGGCTTCCCGTCAGCCATCAGGGGGGCCCCATTTTTCTTAGCTGTCGCCTTCATGTCAGCCATGTAGTTAGCTATCCGCTGCTGAGCACCGGTGTATGCTTCCACAGATTCATCTTGAGGAGATCCAGTGTCTGCTTGCACATCCCAGGATTTCATTGTTACAACAATCACTTCAGCATGCATCCGAAGATCATATAGAAACTTCTTCACATCAGCCTTGAGCCCCTCTGCGTCCGTGTCCTCCTCGGCAATGCAGAAAACCTGGATTTTACAACTCTCAAAGCTTGCCTTAGTGAGGAGGAGTTGAGAGAGAAGAAGCATGAGACCACCATCTCTCACTATCCAATACAAATCAATGGTGCCATACTGCCTCTGATACTCATTGGGCCATTCGTCAAGGCCCTTCACAATAACAACTGCCTTGTTTGCAATAATGCAATCATTAATGATTTCAACGAAGGTTGCGGGAATTTCCGTTAAGTTTTCGCGACGCCATATTTCGGGATACCGCATCACCACAATGTTTGGCTTGAGATTTCCAAGACCCATTGTCTGGACAATGCCACGGAAGCCTTCAGACATACTGGGAGCAACAACAATCTCAGCTACACCTTCACAATTCTTGTAGTCAATGTAGGTAGCAAGCTGCTTGCATGCAGTCTTGGCATCTTCAGCACATTCACGGTAGTCGCCATCTATAATAGAAAAAAATATGGACATTCCCCTTCCCTTCTTCTTCATACAGTTGGCAAAGTCCGCAAGTTTGGGATGGCAGGGCACATTCTCTGGCAGCTTCCCCCAAGGCCGGCAGAATATCAGAGGGATGGGGTACCAATTTTTTGGGTGCACTTGGCTTGCTGCATGAATAGTAAAAAGTTAAATTGAGAAAAGCCTAAACCATATGCACGCACTTCCTTCAAAGTTAAAATGTAAGTAACTAGAATTGGACTTGAAACCTCCCCTATCTTTAAAGGAGAGGTGGGGATACTATACCCCGGCCAGCATACAACACGCAAACATGCTCTCACATTTAGAACACTACATGAAGGTGGCAATACAATAAATAACTAGTTTTGAGACAGATGACTTAGTAGACGGAGCACTGACTAATATAGTCTACAAGGCAAACAGTTGCTGCAAAAATTAAAGGGGACACACTTTAGGCATGTTCAAGGGACAACCAAAATTGGGGTTCAACCACTATAAAGAGTATTACTTGTTACAATGTGTAATATTTTCAGATGTACACGCACCTCCTAGTGATCGAAGACTGCGGAGAGCTAGTTGGAAATATGCACTCTTGAAACCATCACCCCAGTCCCCGGCCTTTCCTTTGATGCTCACATAATAATATATAAGGCTTGCCAGGGCTAGAGACACAATAGTGAATGACCAGGAGATCAAGAACATGATAACTGCGTGCAAAAATAACATAGGGTTAACATAATTTTCAATGGAAATAAAATTTTCTTACATGAACGCAAAAGCATGCCTAAATGGATAAAAGAACCCACAGTATGGTAGTAACAGAATTAAACCGCTTGAAGATGCTAATCCATTCAAATGCAATGAAATTCATCAATTTGGAAATCCACTTCTCCACCCCCACAAAAATAAATTTTTGTACAAAATGATTATCATCTCTCTGCAACCCACTATCATGTGAGCCCCATTGAATCATTCTCCAAATTCCCATAAAAAACTAACAAGCCCAGAACTCTGGATCAATTAAACAATCCTATACTTTAAAAACAGTTCTTAACATGACTACAGAGAGCAAAAGGGCAGTGTTGAAATAAAAGTACAAAATAAATACAAGAGGAAGAATACCTATACAAAGTGAAGCTCCAAGAAGAGAAAGGCTCCAGTGGTGAAATTTCCACCGAGGACGCCAGCTGGGAGCATCTAGAAGATCTAGAAGGAAGCAAGATAAGTTCACTCCCGCATAACACAGAAGGAAAAACATAGTTACAGTTGGCGTGATAAGATCCAGGTTCCCAATTATGACACAACCGATACAGAGGAGAGCGGTAAATAAGGTAGCAATGTGAGGCTCAGTCCCATCTGCAACCCTGAAGTAGTGAAGAACAGGTAAAATATCATCATTGGCTATTGCTGCTAGCAGACGGGGGGCACCAGTCAGGCTTTGAAGAGCAGCCCCTAAGGTGGATAGAATTATTCCAATGTAAATGAATGCTGGGAGAGGCCAAGCTATTGTAGCCGAAAGTAGCCTGCAGAAAAATCCAGTTTCAGCAATGAAACAATGAACAAAGTACATTAATTTGCTAATGCAAAGTTCTATTTAACACATAAGTAGGCAAATAACTGCCTAAAGAGATAGTACAACTCAAAGAATAGCCAATAACAGAATACAAAGCTAATTAACGAAGGGGGCTGAATTTCGCACTCCCCTATTTATTATAACCGTTAGATTGAGTAAATCAAACCAAAATTAATGAATAGAAACAAGTAGAGGAGTGCAGAAGGAAAAAAGTGGAGTCTGAAATCACTTCCCTTAATAAATATAAATCTAGTAATTCTTATATTCTAAATTGAAACTTATTTCAAGTGTTTCCAAAGGGCTTTGGAGGAAAACCATTAACCGTAAAAGAATAAAAGGCAGAAAGACAGGAAAAAGACACTCTAGGGATGACAACAACAGAAAAGGAAGAAACCTTAATTCCTCTGAGCAATGAATAAGAAATGCTTGACCAGAACAAGATGGCTCTACTTCTAAAGAGCAGTACATTTCTGGGAGACAATTGACTTCTATCTTTAGTATTATAAAGTCACCACATGGAATCTATATATATGTGCACCATGCCAAAGAATCAGATGAAAAAGATTCACGGTTACGAACAAGTACACAAAGTTGACCAAAAAGGGGAAACTTTAACAGTTTGGCACAAGATTTCTGTCACCTGTCGTCAAGCTTTGAGGAGGACGTCATTGACAAACCTTGTAAGGTTTATAACGGAAGAGAAGGAAGAACATACCAGCTAATTCAATCATGTCTATGTGGTTCTGTTTTCTATTACCCGGTTCTGTCCTACATCAAGCTTATTTGAACAACCAATATTCTCTTTTGGCCCCTTTAAAGTTTTTTTTTTTTTATTAACCAAAGTAGTGGAGCAAAAAAGGATATAGAAAACTGATGGTTCAGAGACTTATAAGGTGCCACATAATTGTACAAAAGAGTTTATCAACGCACACAAATGAAAACAGAAGGAAAAAACTAATTATACAACATAAGGGAACTTTTGAAAAAAATGTAGAGTCAAATGAGAAAGAAAAGATAGAAATAAATTTTTGCACCCCAAGAATGGCAACTATTAAAAAATATGCATACCTATCAGTCAAAAGCTTCTCTCTGGTAGCAAGGGATCCAAATAATAGCACAGAGATCAGATACATTGCAGTAGTTGAAAGAGTAGCAGCTAGTGTTCCAATGGGAATTGAACGCTGAGTATCTTTTAGTGAGGCTGACCGATTTGAACCTGCCATAATTCCTGTCACGGCAGGGAAAAAGAGGCCAACCATTGCACTGGAAATAAAAATTAATAACACAGTTAGAAAACAATGAAAAAGTTCTTTCCACTCTATACCCATATCCAAATGTCTTCATGCTTCGGAAGGATAGATGTTTTCAAACATTAGAAGGTTTTAATTATTCAGGTAATGAACAAATGACTTCCAGGTAAAAGAAAGGGGTATAACAAACGATTCTCCAGCTCTTGAAATTCAAAAGAGAGTTTATTAATTTTTTAAGTCCTTTCCAACTCAAAATATTTATGGAGAGCCATGTACTAGAGGCAACTTGACAAAAGAATAATAAGTATTAAGTGTAAAGAGACTAAGATTGGAAAAACCAGTCATTTAAAAATTATGAACTCCAAAATAATACTAAAGATCCAGATATTCCATATCGATAAGCTTAATGCCATTACTAACTTGAAATCCCAGGATACTTTTCCATCAGGACTAGGAATTCCAGCGTTATTGGTCTTCTGATAATCTGAGCTCCAGTTTTCTTTGAAGGAGTTCAAACTCAAGCCTGTTACTCCATCTGTAACCAATATTGCAAGAAATATTATCCACTTATAACCACCAGAAGCAAGCAAACAAGTAATTGGAAGAAAAAGGAATTACAAGGTCAAGTTACTCTAATGCTATAGTTGACTTGAACTGATCTTAGCTGATCTGCACTATATCTAATTCTTCTTGAATGGGGGCAGCGTTGCATTGATCATTGACTGTTTTTTTATTTTAGTTGTGGGCCATTCTAGCTTGTCTCTATTTTCTTCTATTATCTCTAGCAATGTAGTAGTCAGAACAATAATCATAATAATAACAAAAGTAATAATAATTATTATTATAATAATAATAACGATAATAATTATAACAAAAGTAAAAGGACAGAGACAACTATCAGAGGCAAAACCAGGGGTAAATACAGTTCATCATTTACCCAAATAAAAAATTTTCCATGAAAAGATTTACATTAGGTGACTAGAACTACTTCCCAACTTTAATAAGGAACACAAAAGCAATAACAAAGCTTGAACACACCAAAGTGAAAGCACCACAAGGCAGTAGGCTCATAGAATTATGGTACATATTATTGCCTCACAATCGCATACATCATCATTGCAAAGACAACATAGATATAATATTAGTAAGTTCCATTTTCTGATAGAAAGCTATAAAGAACTCACTAACCTACAGGGTGATTCTTCCTCGCCAAAGCAATCCCGATATATATGCAGAACAGTGAGAATAAAACAGCTATGAGGAAAGCTGGTGCTACCCGATTGATCATTTTCACACCCCCAAACACAATAAAGCATAAAATGATAGTCACAACTATCCCGTAAATTTGCAGGTCATGCGAACTCGGACTTTGTATTGAAACTGATGTTCCGTTAACTCTTGTGGTTTCTGTGTTGACAACATGAAAAAAGAATAAGAAATCATATCCATTCAGTTTAAATATTAGAAAGAACCCAAAAACTTAAATATTGGAAACACGGTTTTTGTTTTTATTTTTATTTTTCTTTTTTGACATGAATGCTCTTTGGTTATTTATACCAATCCCACAAGCAATTTTCAAAGAAAGAAAATTCTATTATTCAAAACACCCACAATGCGCCACTAAAAGTATCTCCAAAATACAGTAAACGGCACACATGAGAGAAATAATGAGTTGGAGGGTGCATATGTGGTGTGTTTTTCTATTTTGAGACAAGGAATTGGTCACAGTGACACAAAATTACCTCTAAAAATCCCAGCAGCTGGCACAGCTTTCAAGAAGGTTTCAACAGCTCCTAAGACATAACTAGAACAACAAGAACATCAAAGCATAAGTTCAGTTCTCAACACCCGTCAGCATCATACATAAAGCAATCAAAAGAATAGAACATTTTATCCTGGTCTCAACTTCGTCCACCTCATGGACCTCAACCATACGCATTCATTATGTCATCACAATACATATGCATGTCATCATATTAAGTTAACATTGTACACTCACAGAGCTCCAGCAACAGCATTTCCTAGAAAGAAACATAATCCAATGCTAACTCCAACTTCTGGACCAAGGGCACGACCAATCAGATAGTACGGCCCACCACCCTAGATGTAAAGTGAATACGAAGAAGAATTCATTATTTCTTCTTTCACAAACTATTCAGTAAAATAAGATAATTCCTTACTAACAGTATGTGTACTAAAAAGTAAATAACCATAGAAATATATGCATTGCCCAATAATCTGAATATAACACAGTTCAGTACTATCTAAAGCACAGTTACACAATAATCTATAGAATAATATACCAAAAAACAATTCTTTAAAATTTGGAACAATTGGTGTGATAGAAACCCAAATCTTAGATACACCGCAATCTAAAATGGTAAATCTCATTACATCACAATCCAATTTACAACTGTTAAGAGTCACTAAAATATTGCTTTGTTATTTTTTATATGCTGGGATATTTTTATAATCTTCACCGTCTAATATCTCTTGAGTCTTAGCATAAATAGATTCTGTACCTTCATAGCACCATTGGTTGCAATTGCACTCAACGATATTGAAGTCAGAAAAGTACATAATCCACAGAATGAAACCAAGAATAGTGACTCGGCTATGCCAGCCATACCAACAATCCTGCCATTTTATGTAATAAGTAAGGATATCAGTAACTCCTTTGTTCTTTTTTATTATGCATTTCAGTAACTCTTGTAAATAAATAAAAAATAAATAGAAATACAAGAGAAGGAATGATATCAGCAAGAACATGAGTGGTCTAGAAGGAAAGGAGACATGATGAATTCAATCATTTTGAAGCATTAGAAAAGGACGTAGTGGTTGGGCTAGTATCATATATAAACAATTGCGACCAAGCCATATTCACATCATGTACGTTATGGAGGTTCTCAATAACCAAAGAGTTAATTACAACTTCTTTCAAGATCAACCTAATATTTATTGGTTCACTCACTTTTCCCTCACCACTTCATATGAAACTTCTAACAGTTCTTCTCATCGAAATAAATTAAAAAAACAAGCTTAGAAATGAAAATAGTAAGTTTTTTTCTTCCCTTTTTGAGAAAACTAAATAAAAAATCCAGTGGAAGAGCACTAGGGGGTCAAACCAATGCTGTTGTTGAAAGAAAAATCGAAGAGCACCAAAATATAGTTTAGATAGAACATCAATATGAGATATATTTAGACAAGTTTCCAACAATTTAAAAGAGATTTCAGCTAATATTGCACCCTTCATACACAAGATTAACATCCGACAACAAATCCTAAATTAAGTATATAATTGTTCATGCATCCTACAAACTGCTAGAAATAGAATATGATAGTTACATATGAAAGCAAGATGAATATCAAGCAAATCAAGAATTACCAAGAAAATCGGATATAGTAGATAATTCCCAATATGTTTTGCAGGCACGGAACAAAAACACCCATCATCGTTCCTGATTTGACAGCAGTAGTCTGCATGGTAATGCACATTACAAGATACAGAAAATCATGAAAGTGCAGTTCTAAATTTCTCGAAAGCAGAAAAATGTGAAATATAAAATATCTTATTTATGTGAAATGGGACATTTATTAGACCAAGTAATGCAATAAATTATATCAACTACAATGAAAACGGAATAAGCATATGCCTACATATAACTATGCGTATAAGCCAGCATCCCTAAGGTGCCTCAATCCACACCTTACTTTCAAATTAATGCTTTGGATAGAACAAAGTGCCAGAATTTTGCAAGGAAAACTGGAGGTGGACATTTTAATGGAAAGAGTAAAGTGTTTTGGGAGCCTTCGTGTACATTGATCTCTACAAGCTTTAGAGATATTCAGTTCATTCTTCATGAGTATTGGGCAATTACATTACTTTGTTGTTAAATGATTACTCAAACGGATAGACAGCTTTTTGCTTTTCCTTGTTTTGTAGGTGTACTTATCCACTTCAGGGCGTAACAATGGACATCTGTTTCTTATTAACAATAAATAATTAAAAACAATGAGGACAACTGATCTATGCAAATAGTAGGATGAGATCAAAATTTCAAAGTTTGAAACCTCCAATAAAAAAAAGGATTGGAACTTGAGCTATTAGAAACTACCATTCAGTCCAATAAAGTTATAAGGAAAAATCCTGTCAGCCTATTTCATGGAATCTCAACACCTTCCTCCAGTTTACTTTACCCTACAACAAAGCAACATACGACAAAGATAGGCACCAGAAACTTTGTTACTCTGGTGACAACCAATTCTTACCAACAAATCAAAAAACCAGCGACATCTGTAACAACACAAGTTAATAAATGCCTTTATATGCAAAAGGCATATTTTTTCAATCAACTAAAAACTACAAAAACATAGAAAGTCAGGTAGAGAGCTAGAACTACTGACATATCCTCTATTACAGCAACTTATGTTCCATCGTCACATACATATCAAAACCAAGCAAGCAACAATATAAGGGAGGAATTTATGCAAGAGAAACAGCAGGATTTTCAATAAATTACCATACCTTTGGTCGCCCCTGGGTGATAGAAATATTTTCACCATCTCTAGGACTAGAAGGTGCTACAGTTTGGTCATCTGTCATACTGGAGCAGCATGAAACAAACAAATGCCAACCAATCAGCAACAAAACTAATGCCAAAGTAGTGAATGACTTCCATACAAAAAACAATTTTCCAAAATCAAACATACTGGGAGAAAAACTGCCAAAAGTTTCTCATCCTTACAGCCTTTTGCAGAAGGAGATTAGATAGGAAACAGAAACCATACGTTAAAAAAAATTAGAAAGTGAGATTGATTTGTATGTGTGTTTACATCCACATAGCCTAAACCCTAGACATTTAGGTACATGTCTAATATATTGAACAAGGTTAAACTATGCTCCAGAGGGACAGATACAGGATATGTGATACAACACAGTAATACGAAAAATATCTAAAATCTAGGATTCAGATATGGTAAGGATAGGACAATTAAACCCATGACATGTATGTAGATTTCTAAAATATTGAACAAGGTTAAACTATGTTCCAGAGGCACAGATACAGAATATGTGATACAACACAGTAATACGAAAAATATCTAAAACTAGGATGCAGATATGGCAAGGATAGGACAATAAAATAGAATACGTACTATATATAAAGTGTTTCTTCTTCTTTCTTTTATTTTTTTATTAATGGATCTCTTTTCATATTAACCTTAACATTTTAAAACTAAACTCATACTCATGATTTACCAAAAAAATTACAAGATCCCAGTTCCAATTCATCGTATATCCCTTGAATATCCATGCTATATTCATAGTTAAAACTTGTCAAAGGTCAATTTGGATATGGTTTGGGGAGTATCTGATGCATGTCAAGCAATAGTCCATAACTGAATTTTAGAGTATTAGTGTTTCATGGGAGACAGAACATGATTAGAAACAATACTAAAGAATATAAAGAGCATACCTCTTAAGACCAAGAATGTTGACGAGAGAATCAAAACCAAACAATTCCAATTTGGAATCTTTCTGGGGGCCATTGGCTTGCATATTAGTAGGAGAGTCCCCTTCTTTTACATTAGAAGCCAAGTTTTCTTGTGAGCTCACTTTTATTTTCCTGCCATGTGCACCAATAGTCATGAAAAAGATTATAGCAAGAATAAAAAAATTATATACTACTATACATGTGTTGCTTGGTCTTCTTTACATGCAATGAATAAGATAAAGCAAAATTTCCTGAAAATAATATCAATTAGGTATTAAAAGCATTTTGACAAGGGAAACTTAGATTTTATTTTTTAGAGGATTATACAAAACCCATGGATAATAAATCTTTAACTTTCACGGATTGACCTGAGTCCTCACAAACCAAGTATTATCTCCAATTTTGACTTCTATCTTCAGCTTCGTATGCGTAGAGATACAGAACATACCTTCCTATGAATTACGAAATATAAGTGAAAAATGCATGAACACTCCTTTAAAAAAAAAATCATTGGAAACATGATTTTATAAATACAGCAAAATGAATAGGCAAGATTCAATCAAAATAGAAACTTCAGTCAGATCGTATTAAGGTTAGATTACATTCAACTCAAAACTCCTCCCAATTAAGATGAATTGCAATAAAGGAATATACCTAAAATTCTTTGACAGAGATGACCAAAGAAAACTTAAAAATCCAAGTTAGTCCAAATGGAACCAAAAACCTCCACCTTCACATCCGATAACCTCTTATTTCTTTCCAACCAAATAATCCAAAAAGAAGACAACACCCCATAATGCCAAATAATAATCGAAGACTTCGTACCCAAGTAATCTTCCACCAGCAAGGAAAAAAATTTCAGGGCTAAACCTAAAGCACCCCCAAAAATTGCGTCAGCCTAACCCAATTTGCATTGTAAAAAAAGACGAGGATTGACACTGTCTTACACGGATTTGCATCACCACTGTGGAGGTATAAACAGACAAAATACAGACCTCTTTTTGGAGCATGTCACAAGTATTAAGATTCATGAACCACCAAGGAAACAAAAACTTGCACTTGAATGGATACACTACCTATTCAAATCATCTTATATGGCTCAAAACCTTGATCAGTATGCGAGAGCCTTTTCTATACTACGATGGAAAAACGATTTACAAGAAAAAATCCCTGAAGCATGACCCGGCTAAGAGCTTTTAGCAGACTTACCTTGATTCAAGGATTCATTATTGATACAAGACAAAAAAAATTTTAATTCTGAGAATTCTCAATCATTCAGTTCATTCGAAAATTCAAATTCCAAGCAATGACTGGAGATGATGATTAGTCTGTATACATGCCACTTGGAACTAACTTGCTTAAGATCAGTATATAAATGTGACTGAGATTTCAAATGATTTGAAATAGCTGAGCTTACTTAAACACCATATTGATATATTGCACTCATGGTTTAACTCATTCCCCCCAAAAAAATCATAAAACGCAGAGCCCAACCCATGAAATTGAATTCTAAGTATCAGATATATGCACAGAAGGATACACAGACATACTTGAGGGAAGCTTGGTGTGCGTGGAGAGAAGACGAAGAAGAAGAAGAGGAAGGATCCATTGATGACATCTCGAGCACAGCCCGATCGTTGTCGACGACGGGTCGATACTTGCGACCCCTCGGGCCTTGGAACTCGTCTTCTCCACCAGCTTCAACGTCGGCATTGTCCATTTCCCTGCTTTCTTTGCTTCTGGATCGATCTGACAGAACAAACTATCCAAAAATTGTTACAAAATTGGGTTCAGATCCGTGTGGCTCAAAGATCTGGGGGAGAAAGAACGGATTTTGATTGTATATTTGTGGAAATTTAGAATTGTATTGTTCAAGAAACGCAAAGAAAAAGAGGGAGGCTTCTTTGAATCGAAGAAAGCTCGAGATGAAATCGGGTTTTTTTCTTATTAGCAGCCCAAATGAGAAAAAGAGGAGAAAAGAAACGAGCAAGGACGACGTCAAATTTTGACACACACCCAGGCGCCTTTTATCCCTTGCGGCTTTTGTAAAAAAATAAAACTTTTTTTTTTCAATGGCTTTTGTAAAATTTGTTTGAGGAAGAAAATAAAATCAGTTCTTTTAAGTTTCTTGGTTACTAATTATGTTTTTTTCCTCTAAAAACAACAACTACTTACATTTTTTATTTTTATTAACATTAAGATTCGAATGTTATAGAACCTGATAATAAGAGCGAATAAGTTACACTAATACAAAGTGAAACGTTTAAATTTCTGATTTTTATTTCATTCTTTTCAAATAATTCAGACAATTAACTTATGAATTTGAGGTAGAAGTACTCTATTCGGAAATTTCCACAAAACTCTCTTCTTTAAAAGATTATACAAGTATTATATAACGACAATGGGACCATAAATGAGATTTCAAAATTATAAAATTACACTTAGATAATTTAATTTATTTTGTTCTTTAGCACAAGGACAAGTAATGTTATTAATTCCATATTTGAATGTCTAGAAAGAAAGGAAATTTCTGATAACTTTCTTATTAAACTCAAGGAAATACATAAGTTAATTTGAAACAAATAAATTTTGTTTTTTAAAAAAAAGGAGACGAAGACTGTTGCAACAAAGAGTTTGTTTCTCCAGAGAAAGACAATGATCCCAAGCAGCATTGTTCTTCAGTTTGACTTGTAACAAATACAGTCGACAAAGGCCGAGGATCGAATTTTTCATGATTTTGATGAGAATATAACTTCAGATTTGTTCCCAAATGTCTAATATTTCCAAAAATTACAAGAATTAAACACTAACAACAACATTAATACACAAACAAAGTCAAGACTGCACAGAAAGAAAAATGGACCTTTGCTGCTGCTAAAAGAAACAAATTACAAGGTTAACACCATTGTCCATCTCCACTACACATGATTAAGACCATAATTATACAGCAAGACTAAACAGGTATGAGCACAGAGAAGAACAAGTGGGACTTTTAGTTTCCGAATCGAAAATCAAAGACATTGAGCTAAACACAGTAATCATCAGGAGAGAAAGGGAAGAACTGAAAGGCTCTTCATTCGACTTTAGAGGATTCTTTCTTATACTTTCCATGCCTCTCCTTTAGTTTCTCAACTTTCTCATTCTCAATATGCTGATTGCTAACAGATCCCTCTTGAGCACTGCACATCTGGGATTTTATCTTGAACCCGAATTTCTTCGATACATTTCCCCATGTGCTTGAACCTTTTACACGACCTAGTTTCTCAATCTCTTGTCGCATGGTTGTGCATTCCTTCTCTAGCTCAGATACCCGCATCCTCATGTTGTCCATTCCAACCTTCAAAACCTGATTCTCCCTCACAGTTGTGGCCCATCCTCCCTCGTTAGACCCAGCAAACCCACTTCTTAACTGTCTGGATCCATCAAGATTTTCTGAAACCAGAAAGCAACCGGCTATTGAAGTCCTGAGCTGAAGTTGCTCAAAGAATAGAACTTGAACAACGATTCTTAGTGGTAGCCTTTCATTCTGTGCAGCATGAGTGCAAGCTTCCAAGGAAAGCTTCTGGCAGTCCAACAACCGGCAGAGCTGTTCCCTTTCGGATTCTGCCAACCACGGGTGTGACTGCAGGTTGTACACAATAGGCTTCAATAAGCACAAAGGTTACAGGAGTGGGCAATTCAAAATTCATAAAGCATATGACTCAACCCAGTTGAAAGCATAAGCATTAAGGTTGATAATATTTATAGGATAAGATGGGATCTTATATGGCATGATGGATCAATTTCCAATTCAACGATCTTATATCGAAAGAATGAGTTATAAAACGTTCAGAATTGTTACCTTCAAATAAATGTCTATAGCCCGATAAAGACCATCATCCAAGGGTCTACCATATTCGGGAACAGCAGCAGCAAGAGCTTGAAACTTGGGCAACTTCAAGTTTACATCAGGGGCAACCTCTGCAAGGTATCCATCAATGAGCTTGGCTACCATTGTTATTGGGGTCAGTGAAGGCCCTGATGGCGATCCAATCAATTGGCCATCATCAATTGAAGATGGAGACACTCCGCCAGTAATTTGATCCATGGCAAGGAAGTGGTCAAGAATTCGTTGCACGCAGTCAACGTTGTATAGAGTTTCCATTGAATAAGAGAAGTTTGGCATCAAAAGATCTTCCAAAGTAGCTTGATCAAGCTGCATACCAATCCTTTTCTCAAAATTTGATATGCAAGAAGGGTTGGCTCGAAGAATCATGGCTGTTCGAAGTAGACCAAACAAGAATTTGGTTGGGACTACACGCTTCTGGAATGGAAGTAACCGATCCACCTCTTCAAGTAAGCGCTTTTGGTCATCTTCTGATGGCGGGGACCCTACGGACACGGGTGCAAGCCTGGTACTAGACTCACTCGTGCCTTGACGCCGATTGAGCCCAGGAAGGTACTTTTTCGCATAAAAAGTGATCGAACCTGCAATAATCTCTTGTTTGATGCCACGAGATTCCATGACCGAAATCAATCTCTGATAGAGAGGCAAGCTTAAGGTCGACACATCATCATACCACCAATCTGAGCTTGATTTCTTTGGTCTAGCCCCTGTACTTATTCCATTCCACAAGACACTCCCACCAGGACTTTGCATGGGGCCTCCATGCTCCTTGATAGGCCACCCAAACAGATTAGGATCAGTAGATGCTTTCGTGGCTAGTGACTCGATGCACCTTTTTGTAAGGTTGAGTTCATCAGCATACGGGAGAATATCATCGCATGTCTGAAGTGCCTTTAAAGAGTCATTCCAATTTCGAAGGACTACTTGATTAAGAAAGGCTTCAGTCTGAGTGATTAAGTTGTCTTCTCCATACTCCTCAGTCATTTCAAGATGCTCAGCAGCACATCGAAGGTATACAACATTTGAGGCGGTAAGCTCAAATTTCACTCCGTAGCAGAACTTGGCTACTAATTCAAATGTTTTTGCCCCACCAGGTATGTCAGGAACGTTTATGACACGTCCTTCTTCTCCTTCTTCAGATGATTCGGAAATCAATCTTTCCATAACCCCACTTTTTGAGAGCAAAGGAAACTGCATCAAATGGCAATTAAAAGGTGAGAGAATAGCTTTTAAATGTTAAAACCTGCGTAATGGGG
This sequence comes from Oemleria cerasiformis, assembly GCA_037349345.1. Classification (NCBI taxonomy): domain Eukaryota; kingdom Viridiplantae; phylum Streptophyta; class Magnoliopsida; order Rosales; family Rosaceae; genus Oemleria; species Oemleria cerasiformis. The sequence goes on along the minus strand of JAZGTL010000015.1, from coordinate 6,884,269 downwards.
GGTTGGCATCAGATTACGAGTGACTCTAACCGTGTAAAAGTGAAATGGTTTCTTAATCAAAAATTCAATTGAAGATTAGCTTATGTTAGAGCAATGAAGCACAATTTATACTAGCCTATCATAAACACACAAGAAAACAAGATTGTTAAAGGTGGACATGGTGGGGGCTTAGAATAATGCATAATGAAAGTTTAATTTCATTGACCATGGATGTCGCATGAAATTAAAGATCACTTTCTCGACGAACTGCTTCCAATGCAAGAAATAAAAGAAACAAAAAGCCATTCTTCATAAAGTGTAACAAACAATCCCAAGATATAAAATCAGTTGAGTCAAGTGAAAGTTATACTTATACCTACCAAATGGAACTAAAGCAAACATAGAACAGGTAAGTTTACCTTATGAAGATGGAATGACATTTCTCCAACTTCAACCACAATGTCACTAGGAAGCCCAGTGGTGCAGAACCTACAATCATTACAACATTTAGGTCAGTCTACAAATAATAAAGAACAAGGGGAACTTATATACTCATACATACAATCATTACAACATTGAATCTGTAGACAAACTAAATATGGCGAATAGTTCACGATTTTCGAAGTCAACATGAAGCAAACAACTCCTAATGCTCCTAATGCAAGAGGGTAATCACACACAGCTTTCATTTCACAACATTGATACAAGATGCTTCACAAATTAAGAACTCATTAACAGTAATAAATGAAAAAAGCAAAAGAATACACAGCATATATATAATTCACAAAAAAATTAAATATCAAATTGCAGGTCTGAGGGTGCATACCAGGCCTGTCCCTGTCTATGAAAGGCATCAGTTTTAGATCCCAACTTCATGCAAGCCATTTCCTTACAGTGAAAGCAGTGCAGAAGTTCAAAAACAACGTTCTAAGAAAGCTAATTGAACCAGGTCTGCAGAAACAAGCCCCTCGGAACCCTGAATAGAAAACTCAATTCAGAGTCTGTCAAATCCTCAAGCCAATGCACAAAGTAACTGCCCAAATCAGGGCAGTTTCATAAGCAGAAGCAGGGACCCAAGAAGCTATTTCCCTCAAGGACCACTGTGAGAGCCAAAATCAGCCAGAAAAAAAGAAAACACAAAACTCTCAAACCAAGTCTCTCAGAACTCTGAAACAGAAGCAGAATGTGAATTGCTTAAAAAATCCACTGAAATTTCTGGCAAAACTCACCCAAATCTACCAGTAGTTATAGCAGAAGAAAGTGAATTTCTTCACAAACCCAGCTCAGAACCCACGAAAATACTTCTAAAACTGCTCCACTACAGTACACCACGTCCAAAAAAAAAAACACCCAACCAGAAAATAAAAACAAAAATCCCTAATTGAGACAGAAAATTTAGGTCAACCCCTCCAATCTACTACTGCCCTAGAAGCCCACAAAACGGTGCAGTATTATTTTTCTCTGGACTTAAACCTACCCAGAAATTTCCAAATTTGAAAGCCATATGAGACACAGGGGACCAAAACTACTGACACCTTATTATAGTAAACCTCCCAATGAGCGTGAGATGTAAAATAGTGTCTGCAAAACCATGATATAAGCAAGACCCATTTGCCCTAAAAGACAGCCAAGCGTTTGAAAAGCCCAACAAGGCTATTATTAATGGCAGCAGCTCTCAGACTCACACCACAATCTCTCTCACAAATACGCATGTGGGTCCTCTAGCTTGAGACACACTCATTGCATTTCTAGAACTTGGTTTGGGAGAATCTTAAGGAATAAAAACCATATAATACACAACTAATAAGAATCATTATGCCACTTAATACTATAAATTATATAAGAAGTTTCAGATTAAAAATAAATATCATTCCAATTTCAGTTCGAACACTCTAATATAGTAATACCTTTTACTTTTATTCATATAAAGATAAAAATATAAATATATATATCGAGAATTAATTTCGTTTATAATTATCAAACTCAAATTTAAAATATATCACTACATAATATATAAGAAAATTATTAAAATTTTGCATTTCGCTTAATGTCGTTATGTAGGAAAAAAAAATTTGCAATTTGTGACATTATTTGATATGACTGTCACATTCCATTTCATAATTGATGTAACTGTTATACCTAAGATTTTTTTCCATGCAATTAACAAGCAAAGGGATAATCTTTTGTAATTATGAGAAGAGAGGTTTTTTTTTTCTTTTTTTAAGTTTGTGACAAGCATTGAAGCAACATCTGTTTCATCCAGCAAGGCCATGTGGGTGCGTTACTTACGCCCATATGAAAACTATTAAATTTAAATTGACCACCAAAAATGAAATTAAATTAGCAAATAGATATTTTTAGTACAATTGACTCATTTGGACAATAAAAGGAATTATTGTGTTGATATCAGAGATGGTCAATTCAGTCAATTCGTTGTCCCGTGCTAAAGTGGGGGGGTCCAATCCTGTATTGACGGAGATATATGTTCCCTACTCCATAGGGTCGGTTACTACTTTTAAGTTTTAACGGGCTTTTTTGAAATTTTGGAAGAGATTATTATATACGTGCACTTTGATTAATCGCCATTTGAGTTGGGAGGTAAGTAAAATTCTGATCACAAGTGTTTTCGTTGAGAATCGAACTCGGACAGTGCCTAAATTGTTCAACCCCTTTGGAGCGCAGTAATCAATCGCTCCACACCTAGTGGTTATATAGTACTATTTTACTGTTATGTAATGTATCAAATCAACATGTTATTGTATAAATGAATATTTATTGACATCATATTCTAAAAATTAAGAATCTGAACTCTATTATTCACTCATATTAAAACACATGGACTGGATGCACTATGTGGCCATAAGACAGTAACATCTAATAATTTTTCCATTTGAGATATCAAAGTATATGAAATTAAGGGTCCGTTTGGTATCGTTTTGCATAACAGTTTTTCATTTTTCAGATACAAAAACAATTCTAAAATGTGTTTGGCAATTCATTTGTAAATAATAAATTTATAAAATGAAAACACATGATGCAATAATTTGCTTACTTTTTACATCACGATTTTGCAAAATGAATTAAGGGTCGTTTGGTATCGTTTTGCAAAATGGTTTTTAAAATATTATTTTGTAAAACGAAAAATAACAAATATGATTTTGCATTTTTAATATTTGAGAATTTGTTTGGTAGTTTACTTTTGAATATGATTTTGTAAGAGTAAAAAAGAAAAACTTGTGTGTTACAAATATATAAAATTTAAAAGAGTAAATACGCATTAGATAATGATTCACAAACATAAATTTTGTGATGACGGCAGTGGGAATGATAATTGTTAGAATATTAAGTAAGTCATTGTATTGTGAAGTGTGTGATTGTGAAGTGTGTGAAGTGAGTGTGAGAGTCACTCAATTGTGTTGTGATTGCATAATGAAAATTACCAAATTCACTCTCAAAATGTTCTCTCTTTTCCTTCTTGTATTTGACCCGTGAGACTTCATCTTCACCTTCACTAAATTTTCTATTTTCCATTGTTTTGCAATTATCTAAGTTCAATTCAATAATGATCCATGATTTCTTTCATGGTATCAGAGCTTCAATAGCTTGTCGCTCTTGATCATGATCTTCCAACTCTGATTGTTTGTTTCAACTTCTGATTACCAAAGAAATTATGCGATAGAAAATTGGTTCGAAATTTGACCTAAACAAATCCTCGTTTTTTTTTTTTTCCGATTCTTGATTTTTGAAATTGATCTTGCCTCGTCTTCGTATCTTCATCCTCAACCTGATATTCATGGAAATTGCTGATATTCAATTATGTGATTGCTTTGACTTCGCCTTACCTGATTCAGAAAGCTTGATTAAATAGTCAGCTCATTGTGCTTTGTATCTGCGACTCTTCGATCTTTATTTCCATACTTCGAGGCTGCGATTTTCTGGTTCTTGAAATCGCTCTTGATTCTTCATCGCAATCTTCAATTTCATCTTCGTGTTTCAACTCAGCTTCTGCTTCGAGTTTTCTGCTTTTACGATGGCTTCGAATCTTGTCTTCCAGACTACTCCATTTTCTCGATTCTTGCTTTGTGCTTCCAGTCTCCGATTCAGCACTGAAGGAGTTGTGCGATTGAAATTGATTGCTTCAACTGCGTTTCTAGTCTCTGGTTCGAATCTTGCTGCTGCGATCTTCAATTTCTGCGACGGCTTCTCAGCTTCTTCGATCTGCTATGGGTTGCAGATTTCTCGACATCTTCGTTCAATTGACATGCTCATGCTCTGCGATTACTTGCTTCGAAGCTCGACTATGATGACTTCGATTTCTCAACTTCATCGTTCTTCGATGTACTCCAGACATCAATTCAAGTTCTTTGTTTTGTTTCTGATTCATCAGATATCTTCAATCTTACTCTTGATTCTTTCTTTCTTCTTCAATTACATATCCATCTTCGATCTTGGTTCAATTTTCAATTAAATACTCAAGAAATTGTGCGCTGTGTTTTGGTGCGCTGTGTCTTGCTATTCGACTCTCTCTTTCCGATTCTTATTCTTCGATCTTCAATTTCTGATTTCTATCCTCGATCTCAGATTCTTGAATTCATTATGTCCTTTTCTTCTTCGACTTTCTCAATTTAGTCACTTCCCTCTCTCAATTCGATCTCCTAATTGCAATTTATCTTCGATCTCTGATTCTTCTTCTTCGATCTCACAATTGAATTTGTCTTTGATTCTGCCTTCGATCTCTTAATTTTCTTTGCTCTTCAATCTTCGACCTTCCTTTTCAGTCTTCTGTGATCTTCGATTTTGATCAAATTCTGAACCTTTAGATATATTGTCTGGTTGCTTCTGGTAAAATTCTGATCAAATTCTGTGACTCTTCGATTCTGATCAAATCTAGTTGCTTCTTCAATTCATCATTTCTTGAACCTTTAGATATAATGTCTGAGCTGAGATATAATTTTGAGTTAGTTGTTTTTGGTATGTGATGATGCACTCTAGTCTGAGCTGTATTTTTATGTCTAAGCTGCTGTGAATTTTCATGTCTGAGATGATGCATATTGATTAGAGATGAGATGCTTTAAGTCATTGTAGTGTTAAGTGTAGTGTTAAGTCATTGTATTGTGAAGTGTGTAGTATATAAAATGAGTGTGAGAGTCACTCAATTGTGTTGTGATTGCATAATGAAATTACCAAATTCACTCTCAAAATGTTCTCTCTTTTCCTTCTTGTATTTGACCCATGAGACTTCACCTTCACTAAGTTTTATGCTTTCCATTGTTTTGCAATTATCCAAGTTCAATTCAATAAGGATCCATGATTTCTTTCAATAATAGTAGATATAATGGTGGTGTGATTATTACATCCAGTCCCGCAAATTCGAAGACGACTTGTTTTTAAAATTAAGAACCCTAAAATGCCTTACTAGCCCCTTGGGCCTTGAAAAATTGTTTAGTGGGTTTTATATTTTTGTTTTAAGCCCAACTCCTATCTGGCCCAAAAAGGGCAACTAAAAGACCAATTAGTGAGGAGACCATCTCTTCTTCTGGACGGTGGTGCGCCTTCCCCTTCCTCGCGATCTTTGGTATCTCTGAAAACAGAGACACTCATGCCCACCACGAGAACCACTCGCCCTCCCATTAAATCGTTGGACTCCGACCATCTCCCCTCTCCCTATCTCAATACCCTCTTGCTCTTCGAAGCTCTCTCTCTAGTTCTCGATACTGCCTAGCTCATTATTATTTGTTATTGCATGCTCATATGTTCATTGTGTGAGTTAGGATTTGGGATGTGTTGAATTGATATGGTAGAATTGATAGGATAATAGTGTTGGTTAGGTTTTATTTACCTGAGCTTGACGTGTTCGAATGTGATTGATGAACGTTACTATGTGAGTGGTTGAGCTCGTGTTTGGTATCGTTAGAAAATTGGATGAATAGAGTTATTAGTTAGGGATGCTTTTATCCCGTGCATGGTTTATTGGAATGTATTTGGTGATTATGTTTACAAGACTAGTCTTTCAAATGTTAACTTCTCGGAGATATGTAATACCCACTTAGGAATTGCCGGTATCTTAGTATCCGTCTGTTGACCATAGACCAGCCTCCACGTGATCGTTCATCCGCGCTCACTCGAATACTAGTTAAATAACGTAAGCTTGTCCTCGAGCTCTAGGGGACATGTGGTGACGGTACTTAGCACCTAGCCTTCACGTGGTTATGGTACACGAGCGAACCTTAGATACCCAGCCTGTTATGTGAGCATGACTCGTGCGACTCAAGAACATAGTTAATGAGTTATATATTCTATACTTTATGCTTTTGGATGATCATTAGATTGCTTATTATATTATTACTATTTTTCTCGTAAAACGTGCATGATTATCATTTACGCCTCGATGGTAACTTTAAAGTTTCTTTTATTGCATGTTGTTCTCATTTACTTTTCTCGATCACCTCTTAAAACGCATCGTTTCAACTTTGGTTTTCGTCATATGGACGTCGCCGTTCAGATGTAGCCAGCATACCTCGATTTCGGTCCCAACATGAATTTTCCAAGTCGGGGTGTGTTAGTGATGGAGTGGAGGTGAAGGTGCTTGTGGGGATGGCGGAAGCAGTGGTGGGCATGGCAACGGCGGTGGTCATGGCAGTAGGGTGATGATTATGTTGACTACGGTAATATTGTGGTGGCATTTTACTTAGTATTGTATGTGTTTGTTTCTTTATTAATTTGCCCAAATTTCATTACTTAAGATTACTATCTAGTAGTATTTTCCTCCACACGTTATGTGGGAGGTCTCGAGTTTGACTCTCGTAAAGGGCGAAGTCGATATCCAATTTGGTGTATAAAAAAAATTGATATACCCAATGTTTATATATAAAAAAAAAAATTGACTAAAACAAAATATTCTAGAACAAGCTTAATTCTTACTAATTAATACGTATTTCTTCTTCCCCAATATTGTTATATAAGGAAAATAAAAGAAAGCTTACTATAATGACAAAGTTTCGAGTGCTGTAATATTATAATTAATATATAGATTTATATAAAAACAATTATTACAATGTTTTTTGAAAGGTGTAATTCATTTATTAACATATAAATTACAATGTTATAAGATTCAAAATTTTGTTATTTTCTTTTATAGAATACGTCTTATATAATTATTTATAATTCTTTTAGAGACTAATATATAATAATAGATATCGGTAGTAGATGACATGATCCTTCTCGAATTCCCCCTCGGAATCCGTGAAAAGTCCTTCTCCCGTCTAACAACCCCTGACATCTCAGATTAATTCCTGAAATACCCTCAACAGTCTAACAAAGACTTACAAGAATTCTACTGGAAATCTGGCGGAATCTCCCATGTAATTTGGTCAAACCGTCTTCCACTTGTCAGACAAAGGATTCAAAAACTAATCTATAATCCAAACAGTCCAAATCACATCACAACTAATCAACTCCAAATTCAAAACAACCAAACTACGAAATAATTTGACAAACAATCCCAAATAGTTTGTCAGAGCAACTAGGTTGGAAAGATAAACGTACAAGCCTAAAAAACCCTACTCGGAGATGTAACGACTCGAACCTTGAATTTAAATAAATTCAGAAAATTTGTGGAGAAATGACGATTTTACCCTCGAGTTAGGAGGGGTTTGGAAGTCACTCTTGCTTGGAAGTACTTTTGGAAGTTTTTCTTGGGCCGTTGCGTAGGTCTTGAACGTCCGAGTTCGTAGACATGCGGCACGCGAAAATCGGAATTCATGTGAGAGAGTTATGGGTCTAGAAGTGTGAAGGCATTTTGGTAATTTGGGAGTTAGATTTTTTTTGGAAAAAGGTCAGTCTCTCTCTATTTCTCCAGATTTTTCTCTGACCCACTTGGTCCCACTCTCTCTCATCTCTCTCGATCTCTCTTTCTCCTGTGCGACTAGGACCGAACACCCCACCTCACTATCGAACCATTTCCAGGGCGTTTTGACCAAATCCAAGGTCAGCAACCACCTCCTCTCATCCTCCCGAGTCGATTGGTAGCAAGTTTGAGTTGGGAGCGTTGTCGTAGACGGTGGATCGAAAATGAGAGATGGACCGAAACTTCACGGCCGGATTCCGACCAAACCATGTACGATCTCGAAGTCCCGACTACATTTTCGTGTTCCTGGCGTTGAGTAGATGATTCTACATGTATAAATCGTAAAAGTCAGTGCAAGTTAGAGGTAGTTAGAAGCTTGCCGAAAATGGCAACTTTCAGTTGTCTTATCTGGTGAGTTCTGGTGTTTTGGTTCGACGTTATGGGTTGACGTGGCAGCCTAGTCAGCAGCTGAGTCAGCTGACACGTGGTGTCTCGTGTAGCCATGTGGTGTCACATGTAGCCACGTGGTGTCACGTGTAGCCACGTGGAGCCACGTGGCAGCCCAGCCAACAGCTGAATCAGCTGACACGTAGTGCCACATGTAGCCACGTGGTGCCACCTGGAAGCTACGTGGTGCCACGTGGCAGCAAAGTCAACGGTTAGTCAACCGTTAAGTCAACTGACGCCGTCAATAGTTGACGGAATATGCCGTTAAAGGCTAACGACGTCATAACAGATCCCTAAAGCCGTTAAGAGGATAGAATATTTCGATTCCGTGAGAATATTCTGTCATTCTTACGGAATATCCTATCAAAGTTGACGGAATATTCTGTCAGACTAACGGAATATTCCGTTGTTACTATTTAGGAGCATGAGGCGCGTGTGGGGGCGTGTGGCCGACGCATGGGGTGGCTACCGGTCTTCCACCGACGTGTGGGGCCTATCCTCGGCCCACAACAACGCGTGGTGATATGCTTTCGACGTTTCGGATCCATTGGTGCAAGTTTCGAGCCCATTGGAGGTCGTTTAGGGACTATTTTAGACATCCAAAGTTATGTTGTACGTGATAGAACGTGCGTGAATTCTCAGGATTTAGGAGTAGAGCCTAAACGGAAATTGAGAGAGCGTTTGGGAATGAACATACATTGATGTGAGTGGACTTGGCTTCCTAGGTTGCGAGGCATGTGTATTATTTTTGTCTAATCTAATGTTATGGATTATGAGTTGTTATATTTATGAAACTCGGGAGCTAAGTTAAGTGGGCTATTTGGTTTACTAATGGCTAAAGGTATTGATTTTGGATATGGATTTTCACTAGTGGATTTGAAAATGAGGTTTTGGGCTTAGGTCAGGATTTCAGTTTGATTGGATTTTGGGCTCTTGGCTTGAGTTTTCTATAATTTCGGTTAATACAGGGTAATAATGATTTTAAAAGTGGGCTTTGGATTTACGCACAATTTTCATCTGTATACTATCTCCGGGTATCTTGCTTATTTCTCCGACACATGATTTGAGGTATTATCGGTCGTGTGCTCGTCGAGGTCCGCATATCTTGAGGCATTATTGGATATGTGGAGGGTTAATTCTCCGACACATGACTTGATGTATTATCGGTCGTGTGCTCATCGAGGTCCGCATATCTTGAGGCATTATCGAATATGTGGAGCGTTATTTCTCTAACACATGACTTGAGGTATTATCGGTCGTGTGCTCGTCGAGGTCCGTATATCTTGAGGCATTATTGGATATGTAGAGGGTTATTTCTCCGACACATGACTTGAGGTATTATCGGTCGTCTGCTCGTCGGGGTCCACATATCTTGAAGCATTATCGGATATGTGGAGGGTTATTTCTCCGACACATGACTTGAGGTATTATCGGTCGTGTGTTAGTTGAGGTCCGTATATCTTGAGGCATTATCGGATATGTAGAGGGTTATTTCTCTGACACATGACTTGAGGTATTATCGGTCGTGTGCTCATCGAGGTCCACATATCTTGAGGCATTATCGGATATGTGGAGGGTTATTTCTCCAACACATGACTTGAGGTATTATCGGTCGTGTACTCGTTGAGGTTCCACATATCTTAAGGTATTATCGAATGTGTGGGGAATAGGTCCCCGGGTTGGACCTCTTGGGTTCTAGCCATTTCTTGAGGTATTATCGTCGGTGGTTAGGAGGGCTTGTCTCGATTTTGGACGGCTCCAGATGAGCCGGGACATTGAGCTATGGCTCGGGATGAACAGGAAATCGAGCTACGGCTCGGTATGACCTGAGATATTGAGCTATGGCTCGGGAAGAGCTGGGATATTGGGTTACGGTTCGGGATGGAGTTAGCGAGTCTCAATTCAACCAAGTCTTGAATATTGAATTGAATCCAATCATTGAGGCATGTATGGACTTCTATACAAGTTCAGAGAAACAGAAGCATGACCAGATTATCATACTCAGGGGATGGTAGGATGTTATACGAGAGGGATATGCCGGCTTATGATGGTTATGATGTGATAGTCGAGGGATTTTCTGGCTCACGATATGTGATTGACGATATGATAGCCGAAGGACTTACCGACATATATAATACAATGATTACTATCACGGGTGGTGACCAGTGCCTGAGATATTTGACGAGGATACTTTTGTCATTGAGGTCAGTGGGTGGTGTGGGCGGTGACCCTGATTGACGAGTTGTGGCTGGTTCACACGAGGGCGATATTTTGGTTATTTTGTTTTACTTGATGAGGAAGTCCTCAGGGATAGTTTTGTGAACTGCTATTGCAACCTTCGTCTGACAGGTGGATGACGGTCAACCAAGGACAAGGGAGGTTCCGCCTGATTTTCAGTAGAGTTTTTTTTGTACGGTGTTTATTAAGCAGTAAGGGTACTTCAGGTATTATACTGAGATGTCAGAAGTTGTCAGACAGGAGCATGTCATTTCACGGGTTTCGAGGGGGAAATTCGAGAAGGGTCATGTCAGGAGATCGTAGGTAGTAACGCAGCTGGAAGTTGATCCCTCCGCCTCGAAATGTTCCCTCGTCGTACTCCACGGCCTAGAAGGGACGTAAAGCAGGGAAAAGTGTGAGTGGATGAAAATAATAATCATTGAAACCCAATTTTCGAGGAAAACATACATTTCCCCTCCAAAAGTAAAACAATGCATGCATAATATAAAATCATTTTTAAATAGCTACTTAACTAAATAGAATTATGAAGAACTTACCGAAAAATCCATTTTAATTTAAACCCCGACGGGACCCACAAAAACACAAGCAATGTAAATATCCCGTGGTCCGCAACCATGCTTTGAAAACCCTCCTCGAATGAGCTTAAAATCATAAGAAAACCTGGACATGAAATACTATAAAAATATCCCACCATCCTCCTAGTGTAATCCCGAGTCATAGCTCGATATCCGGGGCTATCCAACACTAGGACAAGTGTTCAGTCATTATTTATACATCTTTTAGATGCTACTTAATGCCCCTTTTACTTGTCTTTTGAGTACTTATGTGCCATCAATATTAGAAAGTGATGCATTTTGTGAGACTTGTGCAGAGTTGGAAATATAGGGATATTCTGAGAAGAATACAAAAAGAATGACTCAATTTGGAGTTATAATGAGAAAGTTGTCTTCATTGCGATATCGGGCTCTAAATCATGTCTTGATCTGAAGCCATATGCCCTATTTAGAGCCAAGACTAAGAACCTCGAATCAAGCCATGCGGGTCCTAAATCCATGTTTGAGGACCAGTAGATCAAGCCTAAGGTGAGTCGAGGTTCGTGCGAAGAAGTGTCCCTGACATGTCTCAAAGACACTTCATTTGTGCCCTAGTTCGAGTCCTAGAACTAGCCCTAGACGAGCCATGGCGAGTCCTTCAGAGCTCGCAGCCAAGTCCCAATCGTGTCCGCAGACAAGCCTCAAGCTCACGGCCCATCCTTACCCGTGACCCAACCCAGCCCGCTGTCCAGCCCGTGTCCCTGCTAAGCTAAGAAAGTAGTCTTAGGGTTTCATTAAGGTTATTTTTGTCAGTTTCAATTCCTAGTTTTTAGTGGAAGCCCTAGACCTATTTAAACAATGTTTTAACGCTGAATTAGGGTTCCACCCCTTTGTAGCCGCATAGTTTTCAATTTTAGACAGTTTGTGCGTTTTTACTTTTGTTCGTGCTTTTGGAAGAGGAGCTTAACGCAGAGAGTGGATGAGAGTGCTTGGACGTGTCCTTGGCTTGCCATTGCTTTCAGTGTTTTCTTTTCTTCCCTTTCATCTTTAATTTGTAATCATGGCTTATTATATTGTTTTCAATAAGATGCGTGAGTAGTTCTTCATAGAACTAGGGCTGCTTGAAGCCCTAGCCATGTAGTTTGTTAACTTGATTTTGGCCCTTGGTTCACATTGTTATGAATACTGAATATGGTTGTGATTACTGTGCGTAATGATCTTAGTTTATGTTTATGAGTTTAGTCATCTTATTTGCATAATCTATAGGTGAATGATTGCTTGATTGATTGACTATCTGCTTGTGATTGTTTGGCACCAACGGTAGTGGCTTTACATCTTACTTGTAATCCAACTCATAACAACCTAGGACTGCACATCACTTTTCTAGGAGTAGTGTAATTGCGCAGATTTCCTTTCATGCTTAATGCGCTATTTGAATAGTTGTGGTAGTGAGCCGGGAAAGCCTGCTACATAGGAATTAAGAAGGAAATAAAATGTGTGATTTGACCTTGAGTAGACCTTTGCACGGGCATCAGATTCAGTTAATTCATAGTAATGGAACTTTGGAAATCTTGTTAAGAACTTGTAATGGTTAATGGTGGATAATTGGCCTTAGTTCGACTTAATACCTAGTTTTAATTAAAATCAACCTTGATGCCTAATTTGTTTCTTGCACTTTAAGTTTCTATTTTACTTTCAATATTCTCAATTCCAAAAGCATCAAACCCCCCCCTAGCCGTGAGCCTTGTGTGTGTTTGTTCAGAGTATTTTGTGTTTTCTTGTGTCGCAAGTTACTGTCATAAGTCGTGTCTTAGTGTCTTGCATATTTACGTAGTGTTGAGTCTAGTTCCAGGTGTGTTTTACTTGTTTTCTTTTATTGTGGTTGAGTCTTAATTTGAGTTAGTTAAGTCTAAATATTGAAGTGGACATAACGTTGATACAAGTCCTCGAGGGATTGACCCTTGCTTTTTTGCTGTACTATCTTAGTTGACTTGTGCACTTGCAAGGTTTTAACTGTTAGAAATAGATTGCATATTTCGTGTTCTCTATTTTTACTAACAACAAGCCATCATAACCACTACCGAAAATACCTCAAAGTAATGGTTAGAAACCGAGAGGTCCAACTCGGGGACCTATTCTCCACATATCCGAAAATACTTCAAAGATATACGGATGTAACCATGTGCTACGCGTAGACAGCCTCAACGAGCGTATAGTGGAAAATACCTCGACGCCATACGTCGGAGAAATAACCCTCAACGAGCACATGACAGAAAATACCTTGACGTCATGTGTCGGAGAAATAATCCAACCCTCAACGAACACATGATAGAAAATACATCAACATCATGTGCCGGAGAAAACCACAATAACCGGGGATGATACACGTAGAGAAAACAATAGTATGAACTCGAAATCCAATAGAAATCTTTTTTACCTGGCCTAAGCCAAAATCATAGGAACCCCGGGCCGAAGCCCAAAATCCAATAAAACCAAAATTCATGGCCTAAGCCCAAAACCATATGGTCGGCCGAAGCCAAAATCCAATAAATCCAAAATCAATAAAATCGGAATCCATAAAACTGAAATCCATAAAACCAGAATCCATAAAACTAAAATCCATAAAACCGGGCCATAACCCCAAAACCATGTAACTGGGTCTAAGCCCAAAATCACATAACCGGGTCGAAGCCCAAAGTATTTTTCAAACCATTATTGAAATCCACCAACAACAATAAATCATTTTACAAATAATTACCCTTAATTACCAAATTTCATAATTGATACTAAATCATTTAAAACATATAAATATGCATGCATTATAGTTTAAAAAACAAAGTCCACTCACCAGAAGCTCGAGCAAGCTCAACTGTGAGCTGCGCGATCCTCTGCAGTCCCCGAAGCCATAGTGCATGGCAAAAGTGACAGCCAGAATCAATAAACGACAATTCTAAGCCTTAAACTCGGGACCCTAACTCCCGTAGGCTCTCACACGCCCTCGATGGTCCTAAACTAGCTTAAATAATCGTAAAACAAAACTAAATAAAAAATGACCAATCGAAGGTCAACCGGTCAATTTAGGTTACAATAATAATCAACTGTAATCCAAAAATAGAATAATTTACTAAAAATCAACACTCATTCAACTCGGCCCTATTTCAGATCAAACCACTAGAAATTCACTTCAAAGTCTATAGACCTCAGATTCCCAATCTGAAAGTTCTCATAGGTCAATAATAATTCCATAATCATACTATTGAAATTTAAAAGCAATTCAATGGTCGAATTTTCATTAATCGAGAAAAACACCAGTTGGTCAACACAGATTAATACACTCAATTTTTAACTATCACAAAAATCAAAATCAATTATACCCCTGTGTAGAGCTCAATGAGTAGATGAACTTTCATACCAGGATCGAGGGTCAAAAGTGATATGAAGTTATCGAAAAACGTGAAAAATGGTCCAAAAACTCGAAATTTCTCGGATTAAAACTGCAAAAATGAGTAACTATTTTACAAAACCGAAACTAACGGATTATTGGGTTCGTCGAAATGATCACAAAGGTACTAACCTTGTCTCATGAGGTGGCCAGAAATGTTCGAAATCACGGCGAGAGGTTTGGCGGTTGCCACGAACGGGTTTACTTGGATTTTTTGTTTGGTCGGTGGACATTCATTCATCTAAAATGATGAGTTGAAGTTGGTTGGCCGCTGGACATCTAATTGATGTTCAAAGCGATTTACAAAGACATGAGTCACCAAAATGCCAAAATATCCCAGATTGAAAATTACCAAAATGCTCTTAATTATTTTAGACTCGTAATTTTTCTGTACGAACTCTGATTTTCGCGTGCTGCTTATTTACGAACTCTTGAGCTCAAGACCTACGCAACGGTTCAAGAAAAACTTTCAAAAGTATTCTCAAACAAAAAGTGGCTATTGAACCCCTCCTAAACCTCATGGTAAAATCGTCATTTTTTAAAATAATTTACAAAAATCTAATAATTTAACGTACGGGTCGTTACACTAGACTTAAATTTTAGTGAGTTTATTGAAAACTATAAAAATAAAAAATATTTTTAAGCGTTGTATAAAATCCGTAGAAATCCAAGGGGCGGGGGACATCATGAATCTTGGTAAAACATAATTTACACTAAAATATTTTTCAAACTCCATAAAACTCTACCAATTAATGAAGTCTACAATATTCAT
The DNA here is from genome assembly GCA_037349345.1 of Oemleria cerasiformis. Taxonomy (NCBI): domain Eukaryota; kingdom Viridiplantae; phylum Streptophyta; class Magnoliopsida; order Rosales; family Rosaceae; genus Oemleria; species Oemleria cerasiformis. The sequence continues at coordinate 6,869,012 of JAZGTL010000015.1, read as the reverse complement.
TGATGTTTTCACTTGAAAGGACGATTTTGCCCTTAATTTTAACGGATTCCGTTTGAATTTTTGACAGAGGAACTAAATCAACTATTATGGTAAAGTACGGGAAAGATGAAAACTAATATTGAAGTTTATGGACGATTTCTAAAATTATAGTAAAATTCAGGTACTATTGCTCCAATTAACCTTATTGTTTTTAATGGGTGAGAATGAGAACTTTGTATCCAACTTGCACCTCTTTCCTAAACGAGAACAAACAGATTATAACGTCCAATTGCTTTGCCTAAACAATTCAAAAAATCCAACTGAATTTGCATGATTTTATTGTACGAAAATGAACATACAACCCATTACCCCAAAAAAAAAAATTAACATACAAACTCACATACTTTTCATGATTCTACCGGAATTAAAAATATATGAAGTTAGCTTTATAAGCATTCAAAAAAAAATTATAACAAGCTAAAGATGTTATTAGTGTATGCATACTTTCATTTTAGTGTTACTCTACCACCATCTGATGTATTATGATTTGAGATATTGGAGATAATTAAATTGAATATTTTGATTGAGAAGGGAACACGAAGTCAAAATAGTAATAATGTAATCTAGTTTCTTAAACGATTGATTCAAATCTGAGGCAATCACAATTAATCGGAAGGAGTTTATTCAAACACTAGGAATGCACAAACATAAGGTGTAGGTGTGATTACAATCAAATTCTGATGGAAGATTCTTCGATTATACAATAACGAATGTAGGTATTATTTTTCCTTATCAAACCCTAATTGCAACATATAAGATTCCCGTTGATGTCAGGGCATTTTTGTAAATGAGTTATATGGCCTTCAAGTATTATTCTATTTTTTTCTTTGTTAAACTTCAAGTATTATTCTATCAAAATTGTATTATAAGATTAGGAATATACTGATTATTATACAGTAATACAAATTGTGTTTGTTATTAATTTTAATTTAAGAAATTATAAGAGGTAGAGGTTTAATATTTGAAGTGTTTTCTTTCTTTCGGATACTTCACCATTCTCTTCATGTAGAGCTTATTTACTCTTTCCTAGTGATTTCTTGTTAAGCTTCGAATTTCTGTCTCTAAAGAAGAGAGACCTAACTCTCTAGGATTGCAGTTGGTAAGAGACAGGATATCATGGGCGTCTCGATGAGGCTTCCAAATACAACTATAAGTATTCCAAGGAGGATCAAGACCAAAATTCGTAGTTCCTGTCCCCTTGGCCTATCATCTATCGGATAGTCCCTAAAGAAGTTCTCTATTTGTCTAATGGCTGATTTAATAATAAATTTACTTGTTGTATAATGAGAACTAAAAAGTCTTATATCTCAAATTCTACAATTATAAAGAGCGTGTCTATATACATTATTCTTCAACAATATCCTTGTATAAAAGTAAAAATAAGAAAATAGAGATGGTTCAATTGTAGTGTCCATATCTCATGGAAAAAAAATTTATAGTGTCCATATCGGGCTTAATATTAACAGCATTATAGAGATGGCCCAATTGGTAGTGTCCATATAGAGCTTAATATAAAAAGCACAAATAAATAAATAAATAAAAAAATAAAATAAAACACACAGATGACCCAACAAGTAATATAGATGAGGCTTCGGGTATAAACAGCATAATGGTCCAACTTGTAGGGAGCATTTAAGAAATATTTTTTTCAGGCAGGAAGGAAATCCTTGGGTTCACGATACATATTTGATACACATGATAATGGAAAAAAGGGATTATATAATTTTTTTTTGGTAATTTACACTACGAGGTGTCCGAATCAGCTTGTGTGCACATCGACTAATCCCCGATGGCAGGGTCGGCCCTGAGATATTGGGGGTCCAAAACGAACTTTCAAATTGGAGCCCCACAATTCTTCAACCCTCAATATATCCATATATTGGTATATATATATATCTATATATATATATATATATCTATATATATATATTTATATTTTGAATAATGTTAAAAACTATTTTTAAATCAAAATTCACAAAATGTTTTTTTTATGAGCTCCATAAAGATACTTTCGAGGCATGATGACAATTGAAAAATTTATATTCAACCAAACAATCCACAACTACAATCCAATAGTCCAATAATTCAACAATCAACAATCCAGCAATCATCAAAAACAATACAAGTATAGTATCCAACAATTCAACAAGCCAATAATCCAACAACCAACAATCAACTCAAAAATTGAACTGGTGGGAAAACAAATTGAACCTGATTGACGGGTAGGAAATTCGGTAGTAAATCTAGCAATGTGTTTCTTGTGCTCCTCCAAAAATTAGCTTCACAACTCAAACATCGTCCCTTTATGAATTAAAATTATTTTCTTCAATTTCTTTGAAAATTGAGAAGAAGAGAGCGGGGCTAGGGTTTAAAACTTAACTTAAATATAATAGAGGAGACTAGGTTATTGTTTAACAAAATACAGTAGGAAAAATTATTTGGTTTGAGTTAGGAAAATTTATTTGGTTTGCTTTATGAAAAGAGAAAACAAAAGAAAAGGAAAAAAGAAAAATTATGTTTAGGACAAGAAAAGAAAAACCAAAAAAAAAGAAAAGGAAAGGGAACCAGAAGGAAAAAAAGAAAAAGAAAAAAAGTCCTCCTTGAAGGGAGACCAAAAAGAAAAATCTTATTAAAAGAGGGGGGCCTCTTTGAAGGAAGTGAGCAACCCAGCCAACCCACCCAAGCAATATATTTGTATTAATACTGAAGTAACGTAACTATATACCAAATTATATAACAACTATATAAAAAAAAAAATCAGGGGTCCCCTCGAGGTGGGGGCCTGAGGCGGCCGCCTTACCCAGCTACCTTCAGGGCCAGCCAGCCTTGCCCGGTGAGACCAGAAGGTAAGTAAAATCTTGATCATAGGTGCTTCTGATGGGAATCGATAATTATATTATTTACATTATGTATTCATCTAGATTTTTACGAGTCAAACAAAAATTTTCAATAATACCATTAATGGAGAATAACTTTTAAATCGTAATGCTAAGTGACTACACAACTTTTATTTTAATCATATTCATGTGCATAATGTCGTATGAATTGTGCTTCACTAAAGAATCCTTCCTCGAATGTGTATTATCCAAGAAGCAAGACATCATCCATCTTTCCACCAACTATCTGTTTGGGGATTATTTGCTGGTAAGCATTGAAAAAATGAGTTACTACTATAAAAAGAAAAAAAATAATTTACTTTAACGATATATACAAAACTTCAAAATTTGAAACTTTCATAAAGTATGCAAGAAACTTTAGATACAAGATACATTTAAATTAAATTAATCTCAATTGTATGAAAGAAAATTCAAATTCAAATATATTAGAAGAAAATATCCGTTTTAGTCAATATAACTACTTGATGTATGTAATTTTATAACTATCCATAAAAAACAATTTTTTTTGAACATTTCTTTTCATTCGTCACATTAACATTGTAGTATGTTAGTAGGTCATGATTTCTTAACACCTAAGAAAGTTAGTTACATCAATTGATTAACGCAACTTAAAAATTTAGGGGAGAAAAAAATTGAAAAGCCAACAAGATGGTGTTGTTTAGACAAAAAAAAACAAGATAGGGGTCTGACCAAGAGCCAAATTATTGGTCAGAAAAGAGCTTTTTAAATAGGAAAAGAAAAAAAGCAAAGGGAAAGAAAAGAAAGCAGTGAAATTGGCACCGCTGCATAAACTGGAAAAACTCTGGGTTTTTTGAACTTTGAAAGTGACAAAGCAAGCCACCACCTTTACACTTCACACCAACCATGCGGACCCGGTTCATGGTAAAAATGCGCCGAGAGTGACCAATGTACTCTCAGTCACTCTCTGCAGCAGTGAATATTGTGGAGTGTCCCAATTTATGCCTGTCACTGTGAGCGCGAATTGCTTCTTGGGTAAGTATATAATAATGGTTTTGTGCTAAAATGCGCCTCCTTTGGCTTTGGATACTTCTCTTCCTCTCTTGGGTTTCGAGCTCAGCTCCTTTTTTTGTTTCTTCATTTCTCTCTCTGCTTGGTGGGCTTGAATTTGAAAAAGCATGGAAAAGGCAACACACATTCCTCTCATGAAGCTTTTTGCTTGGGGAAGATTCAACTTTCTGTGTTGACGTTTTGAAAACCCAAATCCCTGGTACTCGTAATCGCACGACGTGTCGTTTTGGTCTGTCAATTTTTGCTGGGCAAAGCAAAGCACCGCTCTTTCTTTCTCACAGCTAATTTCTGTGTGTCTCTGTCTGTGAAAGTTTCCATGTCAGACCAGTTGTTATCTTATTTTTGCTTCGCTTTTTAAATTATTTATTTACAAAAGAGGTGGCATTTTAAAAAAATCAAATGTCTGAAACTGCTTGCCAGAAAAAACATCTCTGAAGCTGTGCTGTAAAACCCATATTTCAATCTATTTTCCTTCTGGCTCTGTTGGGTTCTGGGATATGGAGATTTTGGAGGTGGGTAGCTTTATCTGCTGATAATTTTGTCTTTTGGGGGACTTTGAAGCATTGGGAGTGGAGATGCATGCTGTATGAGGATAGCAGATTCAGGATTTGAAGGTGAGGCGGTGGGTTTGATCTCTAGTGTGAGCGCTTTGAATTCATGGGGACAAGGACAATTTCATCTGTGTAAGCTTGAAAGCTCACTAAGAAAAGGTACCTGTTAAATTTTGTTATTGTTGCTTCTACAACCTATGTTCTGATTTAGGAAATAATTGGGGTTTTGTTCAGTGACTAGAGAAAGAAATGCATTAAATGGAAGCTGTGAAAATTGGATTTGGAAGTTTTGCTATTGCCTTTTTCTTCATATTATGATCATCTGAGCTTGAATGCTAACTGAAAGTTGGATGCGCTTATTGAGTTTGAGCCTGCATTTGGGTACATTGTCTCTGATTCTCTGCTAGATCTTTCAATCACTAGGCAGTAAATTCCTTTTTTTTCTGCTAAACTTGCCAATTTAGGAAAATGGGTTGTGTTGCATCAAGAATTGATAAGGAAGAGAGGGTGAGGGTTTGCAAGGAGAGAAAGAAGCTAATGAAACAGTTGGTTGGGTTTAGAGGTGAATTTGCAGATGCTCAATTCGGTTATTTAAGAGCACTGAGGAATACTGGAGCAACCCTTAGACAATTTACGGAGTCCGAGACACTAGAGCTTGATACTACTCCATATGGCTTGGCATTGCCAGCTTCACCTCCTCCCCCTTTGCCTCCTTCCCCTCCACCACCACCTCCTTTTAGCCCAGATTTAAGAAAGTTGGATAATGATCAGAAAGAAGAGGTTGGTCCAGAGGAAAGCATAGAAGTTGCAGAGGATGGTGATGATGATAGCAGTACACCACCACCTCCTCCAGTCTCGAGCTCGTCATGGGGACCTTTTGATCTTTTCAGCTCTTCTTCACCGAATCACCAGAAACATATTGGAATGGTGGAACCACTTGAGGAGGAACACTGGGCAGAGTCTAAAGTGGCATTTGAGGATGAGGATGAGGAAGAGGAAGAGGAAGAGGAACAGGAGGAGGAAGCTGTTGCAAATGAAGTAAATTCACCGCCTAAGGAACTGCAGCTTGCTGATTCCATTGAGGGTAGTTCATCAACTATGAAGTGGTATACTAAGGACACTGCAGATATGGCTACGGTACTATGGAGAAGCAAGAAGACCTTGGAGGGAATAGCTAAGGTGTTAGATGATTATTTTCTGAAATCATCAGATGGTTTAAAGGAAATTGCTGTTCTTATGGACATCAAAAGAGGGGATACTTTTCTGCCACTGAGTATGAACGAAAGCAAAAGTAAATACTATCTCTATTTATGCATTTGGTTATCTTTTTCTTTTGACCGAACAGACTTTACAACAAAGTTGTACAAAAGTACAAGTAGAATGGAAGAGTTCATAAAATTAGAGACACAATTCTAACTTAGATATAGAAAAGACATTGAAGCAAAATTCTCCTTATCTTTAAAAGCTATGCATTATTTCTTACCCTAATGGATTGGCTCCTGATGTATCAGTTCTCTTCAATACTTTTTATGGTGCAGCGTAATTGCGTTTATGCATATTATCTATGCCTGTGTCCTTGTGTTTACCAGCTGTTTTTCTTATATAGTTCCTCCCCATTTTTGTTTTCTGTATGATTTACAGGGAAGAGGTGCAATTCCACAAAGGTCTTTAGTGCATTGTCATGGAGCTGGTCTTCTAGGTCACTTCAAGTTCCAAGAGATGTGGTTGAGTCTAGTGGTCCAAGTGAACCATGCAGGCCAGGAGGTCATTGCATTACACTTAAAAGGTTATATGATGAGGAAAAGAAACTTTACAAAGAAGTTAAGGTAAATAGTAAATCTTCAGTTTGGTTATTTTGATTAATTATTAAGTAGAAATGATATCATGTTAGATGACTGCAATCTATATTGTTACTGCAATCTAACAGCAGTGATTCTTCCACCTCGTCAGACAGCATTGCTTGGTTTTTTGTACCATGCAGTTATTATTGAAAAAATTTCTTCATTCTTCTCTCTCTCAGATAGATCTGTTTCTGGCTAACTTAATCATTTTATTATGCAGGAGGAAGAGTTTAACAAGTTAGAGCGTGATAGGAAATCCAAATTACTGCTAAAACAAGAGGACGAAAACCAGGACTGGACCAAGACTGAGAAATTTCGGTTAAGTGTTGAGAGTTTGGAGTCTGATATATTACGTCTCCAGGACTCAATCAGCAGTAGTTGTTCTTCTATACTGAGGCTCATAGACGATGAGCTGTATCCTCAGTTGGTCACACTAACATCCGGGTATTGTGGAGATTAGTCATTTAGTATGAATGCACAATTTCTTTCTTGGTATAGAAAAATAAGGGAAATATTATTAGCAGTCCAAAATAGTCATCATGCACCCCTTCCCATATATTTCTCACTATGGAGAACTACAAGAAGACTATTTTGGAGTGCCAATAACTTTTAGCTTTAAAGCCTGTCAGAAAGTAGAACTAGAATGTAATACTTTCATACGCACCCGCTTTACTTTAAGAAATTCTTCATCTAATCTCACTGGATTTGTCTCACCTTAAACATGGAATTCTCAACCGGACTTCTACAGATTTTAATGAAATGTGGTTAAATATGCCCTCCTGTATTCTTATCCTCAGATGTCTTCTTTGCATGACCCCTCTTGCAGGCTTTTGCACATGTGGAGAACAATGTATGAGTGTCACCAAGTTCAGAATCATATTTCCCAGCAATTGAATGTTCTTACAGATATTCAAAAGTTGGACCTGAGTAGCAACTACCACTGCCAAGCTGCAATTCAATTAGAATCCGAGGTCTCTTGCTGGTACAACAGCTTCTGCAAAGTTATAAAATCTCAACAAGACTATGTTCGCACGCTTTCCAAATGGATCCACCTTACTGACAGTCTTTTTGATGACCACCAAAAGAGTGTGTACTCATCATCTGTTCGTCGCATATGTGAACAATGGAATCTTGCCTTTGAAAGATTACAAGATAAGGTAGGTACTTCTGGTATAACCTTCTGTTGGCTATCACTGATTTTCTTGTCAATTTAATATTCATAAAACGATAATTCTAGACCATTTAATCTATGAGATACAGTATAAATGTTGTCGCTAAAAATAGAATGCATGATTTGATAAGCCTCCATGACTTATTTGGTCAGGGAGTTTCAATTATTTGGTCAGGGAGTTTCAATGCTAGGAGTCAACCATTTTATGTTGACTTGGGACTCATGTGGTTTAATGCTCAAACTGTGCTTACAGGAGGCAGCAGCGGCCATTAAGAACCTTGTATCAGCCATCCACACGATTCTGCTGCAGCAAGAAGAGGAGCACAATCTGCAGAAAAAGTACGAAAAAGTTGAGAAAAGGCTGCAAAAGGAGTTATCTTCATTAGCTGAGATGGAGAAAAAAGTGGAGGGGAGCTTAACTGCTGGAGATGAGTGCTCCACTTTAGGTCCTAAGCATCCTCTGACACTTAAACGTGTGAAAACTGAAGCCTTAAAGAAGCAAGTGGAGAGTGAGAAGGCCAAATATCTTCACTCAGTTCAGGTCACCAAGGCCATGACATTGGAAAATCTGAAAACAGGCCTTCCCAAAGTATTTCAAGCCTTACTGACATTTTCTGGTCTCTATCTCGAAGCCATGGAGGCTGTTTGTGGCCACGATAATCCAGCAGATGATGGTTCTGACAGTGAACTGCCGGCCTCATAGAATTAACACTGTTTTCTTCCGGGTTATGGGCGTAGTTGAAGATGTTAATCATAATATACCACTGAAATTTTTTGTTAGATTGGCAGATCTGAATTGTTTTTCCAAGAGGCTGTTGGGTTGTATATTGCCATTGTAACCATTTCTATCCCAAGGTAACTTGAAGAGTAAGAAGAAGTTTGTAAACCACATCCCTATGAAGTTCTATTCTTGTGATTGCTAGACAGAATTTCATGAACAATATATATACCAGTATCTTAAATCTCTGGTTGGTTGGTTTAAGTACTTGAATCTTCTAAGACAAATTGTTTAAGATATTCAAGAATCAAGATGGCAAATTTCAACAACTATATTTCATGGAGCAATAGAATCAAACAAATAACAGATAAACAACTTGGTTACACTTTTAACTGAGCATAAACAAGTTCTCTTCTGAATCAAACACAAAAGTAGAAAGTACATGACACACTCAAATGAATTATAAATCGGTTTTGATTGTTTTAGAGATTCCAAATTGGCCTCTAAAACTTTGCTTGAAGACCATAGATCGCGTTGTTATCCAGTTGGAAAGCCTTTGCAAGAATGTCAGCAGGAATGTCGGGTTTTGATCCAAAGACAGCATTTGCAATGGTAATGGCACCTGGGTTTTGGCTGCTGAGAGCTGCAAGGGCCACTGCATTACCATTTCCAACATTCTGCTGGAAATGCACAAGTCCTACTGGGAACACAAACACATCACCCTTCTGAAGCACCTTGGTGATGAGGCGGTTTTCAGGGTTGGAGGTGACAAAGCCCACTTTGAGGCTGCCTTCAAGGACTGTCAAGACTTCAGTAGCTCTAGGATGTGTGTGTGGAGGGTTAAGACCCCATGGGGCATAATCGATGCGCACAATGGAGATTCCAAGAGTATTAAGTCCTGGAATTTGAACTGCATTGACAGCAGTCACCCGTGAACCAACTGCGTTTGATGTGTTGCCTGCTAGGTGAAGCCCACTGAAGAAGAAGTCATTGGCTTCAACAAGCTTAGGGTCCTTGCAGACATGACCATTCACAAGCACTGAAATCATGATGACAAAATTATCACAACAGAAAACATATCGAATGTACAATAAAACCACATATGAAAATGTGATTCTAGCTACGTACCTGAATTCATTGCGTCTGCCACACAAAAGTCCTGAAGAGAACTCGGGTCAGATGCCAAAGCAATGGAGGCAGTAATGGCAAGGAATGCCAAAAATAGAAACTTAGAGGCCATTGCAAAATTCTCAAGATTCAAGGGTAGTAAGCAAAGAGATGAACCAACTTGTCTTAAGCTTTTGTAATCAAGGATTGATATACAAACTTGAATTGTGGATTGAGACCATATGCCTCTCCGCTTTTATAGAGACCAAGAGATTTGTATGTTTATGTTTCCCTTTGTTGTATACATTTTCTTAATTCTGAAGCGCGTAAAGGCAGTAAAACTTGTTCATAGAAAGTTTCATACCAATATTTTCAGGTGCCGGCATTGCATTAAGGAATAGAATTATAGAAGCCAGGTCAAATTTGATGAAGGGAAATATCATCTTATTCACTTGAATATGAATTCTATATGCAGCTGGAAGAAGAAGATAATGTTTTCCCATAAAAGTTGTGCTTTTGGTGTTTGCAGTTCTGCATGTAGTCAGTTTAATAAAATAGGATCGACAGTTATTGGAGGTTTGTATTTGTTTGAAAGCTGGTTGGCTTTGCTTTGACTTCGACTTGAAAAAAAGAGGAAGATATATAATGTTTGGAGGGGACTTATTCAATCTGCAGACAAAAGTTTGGGACTTTAAAGAAAATGTTAAACTTCTCTATCACTATCATTAAAATATGAAATCTCTAATAACACCTGCAATTATTTTTTGGATATTTTGGAACCACCTGGTACTTAAAATACTATATCAATTAATTAATTTTGATTATGGTCCAAATTTTACACGCAGACAAAATATGACATCAGAAATGCATTAAGCAAAGCTGCAGACCATCCTCTGTCCAAATGTCTGCCTGGAGAGCTTGCATTGCCATTGATCGAAATATTAAATATTTGAAACAAACTAAATCATAATTAAAAACTTGAAAATAATCGAAGCGTACGTAGAGCCCGGTTGCTTGAACTGTAGGCAACAAAGAAGGTTACCAATGACTGTGAAGTTTACCACATAAGACCAATCTCGTTCAGCATTATTTGCATAAAAACTTCTGCTTTGGCAACTCCTGGACTGCCACTTTCAATTAATCACCAAATTATCATCATATAATGATAAAATCCTGTAAATATATACGACAATATTATTTAGTCGTCGTAATTCGAGAACTTCCATGATCCAAAACTTATGTTCCAAGAATTGAATCAGCGAAAACTTCCTTTGGTGATGAATCAATTGGTTTGAGATTATTCCATTATTAATTTTTGGTTTATTGGCTTCACCCCTTAAATCATTCAAGGCAGTGGTTCATTTTGAAGATAGATGAATGAATATTTATATTTCCAAAACTAAAAGCACTCATCTTTTACTTTAAAAGATATTCATGGTGGACAACTTCCACAATTATTATTTCTTGGAGCAATAGAATCAAACAACTTGGTTACAGCTTACACTTCTAAGTGAGCAAAACAAATTATCTTCTATATAACAAAGAGAAAATTAAAAAGAAACTGTGAATACTCTGAACACTACAAAATGAAATGTAGGTCCCTTGTATTGAATTAGAGGTTCCAAATTGGACTCTAAAACTTGGCCTGAATATTGTTGACTGTTTTCTCGTCCACTTGGAAAGCCTTTGCAAGAACATCATCAGAGATGTCAGGGTTTGATCCAAAGACGGCGTTTGCAATGGTAATGACACCTGGGTTTTGGCTGCTGAGAGCTGCAAAGGCAACTGCTTTACTATTTCCAACATTCTGTTGGAAATGCACGAGTCCTACCGGGAACACAAACACATCACCCTTCTGAAGGACCTTGGTGATGAGGCGGTTTTCAGGTTTGGAGGTGACAAAACCAACTTTGAGGCTGCCGTCAAGGACTATCAAGATTTCAGTGGCTCTAGGATGTGTATGTGGAGGGTTAAGACCCCATGGGGCATAATCGATGCGCACAATGGAGATTCCAAGAGTATTAAGCCCTGGAATTTGAACTGCATTGACAGCAGTCACGCGTGAACCAACTGCGTTGGATGTGTTGCCTGATAAGTTAAGGCCACTGAAGAAGAAGTCACTGGCTACAACAAGCTTGGGGTCCTTGCAGACAAGTCCATTCACAAACACTGAAACCATGATGAGAAAATTACATGAGAAAACATGTGATATATATGTTGCATGTTTTATTTTGGAACAATGTACAACACAAACAAACATATGAAAGTATGATTGTAGCTACCTGAGCTCTTTGCATCTGCCACGCAGAAATCTTGAAGAGAACCCGGGTCAGATGCCAAAGCAATGGAACAAGTTATGGCAAGGAATGCCAAAATCAGAAACTGGGAGGCCATTTAATCAAGTTATTTGCTAAAACTTTTGTTCGAAAGGATTGAATAAAATTGAATTGTGGATATTGAGGCCTTATAACGTCTCTACTTTTATAGACCATATAATCTATAATTCGGTAGTGCGCTTGTACAATTTTTTCATGGAAGGCTGCTTGTCAAAATGAAGTTTTTTTTTTTCAGGTGGCTGCATGGGATGAAGGAACGGTTCCTTTCTTCTGTAAGTGTCAAGAACAGAAGCCAGGTCAAACTTGATGAAGGCTATTTTCATATTATAATTCATAAATTTGAAATGGCTTGTAGACAAAAACTTGAATTTAGGGTTATGAATATCTTGTATATAGCTCTCCTCCACTTAGAGGTATTTATAGTCTTTACAATAGAATCCTATCTAGGAAAGGATAAATATATTAACAATTATAATAAACCGATTCATATCAACACTCCCCCTCAAGGTGGTGCATAGATATCACAAATGCCCAGCTTAACAAGTGAATCGTTAAAAACTGAATTACACACAGCCTTAGTCAACACATATGCCGGTTGTTATGCAGTGCCAACATACGGTACTTCAACTATCCTCGCCTCCAATTTCTCATAAATAAAATTCCTATTAATTTCTACATGCTTCGTTCGATCATGTTGTACTGGGTTCTCCGCAATCTTAATCGCTGACTGATTATCACAATACAATTTCATTGGTTTGTCAGTAGGAAATCCCAACTCCCCCATAAGCCTTTTCAACCACAATAACTCACATATACCTTTCACCATTGCTCGGTATTCTGTTTCTGCACTTGATAGAGATACAACTTTCTGCTTCTTACTTTTCCAAGTAACTAAGTTGCCTCCTACAAAAGTAAAATAGCTAGAAGTTGACCTTCTTCTTTCTCCCTTAGCCCCCCAATCAGAATATGTATACCCCAAAACATCTGCAGGCCCATGGTTTGAGAACAACAACCCTTTTTCTGGAGCAGATTTCAAATACCTCAGAATTCTCAACACATCATCCATGTGTTGCGTACCCGGGTTATGCATAAAGCGGCTCACAACACTAACAACATATGCAATATTAGGTCTAGTATGAGACGAATAAATCAATCGTCCAACTAACCTCTGATATCGTCCTTTATCAGCTGGAATTTGATCAGAGCATTCTTCCAGACCATGATTCTGTTCAATAGGAGTTCCAATTGGTTGACACCCAAGCATTCCAGTTTCCTTTAGTAAATCTGAGACATACTTCTGTTGAGACAAGAAGATACCACATTTGGAGCGGGTAACTTCAATACCCAAAAAATACTTGAGACCACCCATATCCTTCATGTCGAATTCAGAGTACAAATATTCTTTTAATTTTCCCACCTCTTCCGAGTCATTCCCAGTTACCACCATATCATTAACATAAATAATAAGTGTTGTTAATTTTGTAACAACCCGTCCCGAATCCTCGGCAGACAGCGTTGCTATGGCCGCCTGAATCCTCCAGCGCAGCCCAAAAGGTATTGGTCCAGGGTTCGAATCCTCAAGAGGATGCAGCTGGGGGATTTCGAAGGGGGCCAGGTAACAATACCTTTGGGCTGCGCTGGAGGATTCCGGCGGCCATAGCAACGCCGTTTGCCGAGGATTCAGGACGGGTTGTTACAAAAAAAGCTTAGTTGGTGAAAGGTGTCATCCTTGAGAGGAATAAAAGGGCTTGGTCCAGGGTTCGAATCCTCAAAGGCTGCAACTAGGGGATTTTTGAACGGACAAGCTAACAATACCTTTGTGCCCGCGGGGTGGGAGGAGGACTCCTATAACGATGCCTGGTCCAGGATGCGGTGTGCCGGTAAAGCTGGAACCAATCGCTGGGACGGGTCGTTACAAATTTACTACCCACCCTCTTTAGAAACAAGGTGTGATCAGCATTGCTCTGTTCATATCCATACTTTTTCATAGCAAGTCGGAATCTTCCAAACCAAGCACGTGGAGATTGCTTCAGACCATATAGCACCTTCTGCAGTTTACAAACAATACCAAAATCATGTGGAGCTATATATCCTGGCGGTAATGACATATAGACTTCTTCCTGTAAATCTCCATGCAAGAAGGCATTTTTAACATCATACTGCTGTAAGGGCCAATCAAAATTTGCAGCTAAGGATAACAACACTTGAATAGTATTGATCTTTGCCACAGGAGTAAAGGTTTCTTGATAATCAATTCCATAGGTATGAGTAAAGCCTCTAGCAACAAGTCGAGCTTTGTACCTGTCAATGGAACCATCTGGCTTATGCTTAATTGTATATACCCATCTGCATCCAACATGCTTCTTCCCCTCTGGAAAAGGTACTAAATCCCATGTTCGATTCTTTTCAAGTGCTGTCATCTCCTCCATTATTGCACTAGCCCATTTTGGATCAGCCAATGCCTCTTGTACTTTAGTAGGAACAATCACCACAGACATATGACTAACGAATGCCTGGCAAGCTTCTGACAAGTAATGAGTGGATACATAATGGGCAATAGGGTACTTCACCTTTTTCATAGTGTCTGATGTATATCTATCGGGTGGGACTCCCCGATTACTCCTTGGTGGCAACTGATACCAATTTGTAACGACCCGGACCAGAAATTAAACTATTTTTAGGATTGGACAATTTTACCCTCAGTTTTGGACGGGTTCGGGAGTCACTTTTTGACTGGCAAGACTTTTGGGAATTTTTCTAGGGTCGTTACGTAGGTCTCGAACTCACGAGTTCGTAGATAGGCGGCACACGGAAAACGGAGACCCGGTGAGTTCGTTACGGGTCTAGAAGCTTCAGGGGCAGTTTGGTAATTTTGGAGAAGTTGGAACTATATAGTAGATATTTTCTCTCTCCTCGGCAGATTGGTCAATATGGTCTCTCTCTCTCCTACCCGAAAACCCCCCCGTGTGAACAAAGAAACTTGATTTTCATCGGATGGATTTCGATCCGATTTGAGCGAAACCAAGGTCGGGAGGATCTTCCCCGGGACCCCACGAGCATTTTGGGGTAGTTATTGGAGCGGGAGTACCGCCGTAGGCGACGGACGGAGGAGGGAGGTGAACCGAACCTTCTCGGCCGTTTTCCGGCCAAACCAGCTACGATCTCGGAACTTTGACCTCATATTTGGATTCCTGGTGAAACGTAGATAAATTTCCATGTGTAGATCATGAAAAACGGTTAAGAAATGAAGAAGTTAGAAAACCTTGAAGTTTCGGCCGGAAATGGGGGATTCCGGCGAACCAGACGGCGGCGGAGGTGGCGGTCCGGTCATCTTCTCCGGCCAGCCTCCGGCGACCGTGACGGCAGTCCGGTCATCTTCTCCGGTGAGTCACCGGTGACCGGTCGGGTCGAGTGAACCGGTCGGGTTGAGTGAACCGGTCGGGTCGAGTTAGACCGGGTTGGGTTGAGCCGGACCGGGTTGGACCGGTCCAGGCGCGTGAACACTGTAGTAGCGCGTGACCGGCGTGTGAGCGCGCGTGGGCGCGTGTGCCGACCTTCCGGCGGCGCGTGGCGGCGCGTAGGGCCGAGACTGAGGTCACGGCGACGCGTGGTAAGTAGTTTTCGACGTTCCGAGTCTGTTGGTACAAGTTTGAGGTTGATCAGACGTCGTTTAGAGGTGGTTTTGGGCAATCCCAACGGTAATAGTTGACCGTATTAGCGGGTTTTGAGCTCGGGAAGTCAAGGTAGTTGGGACATTATTGTGCATGTGTTGCTTGGGCTAGAGCGTCCTTGAATTAAGGGTCGGTTGATGTTTGTGAGTGGACTTTGTTTTATAAACTGAAATACATGCATTCAAATATCCTTGTTTAAATACTGTTATGTATTGTGGCATTGCATTTCTGTATTTTGAGAAATGATTATTGTATACATGTTTTCTACTATTACTGTGAAAGTGTGATTTGAGAAACATCATGGTTTTAGACTCGATTTTGATATCGTTTTGACGAGGAGATTATAGAGTCAATGATTTGGGTTTTGACCCTGTTACATGAGTTTATCGGATTTGGTCAAATTGAGGGAGGCTAGGACTCGGGACGAGGATCCGTTATTAACGGTGAACCCGGTGAACCTCCAATATAATGATATGATATGATATGATATGATGGTCGAGGATACTTACCGACTGATATGATACTGATATGATACTGATATGTTATGATAGTCGAGAGATGCCGACTATGCCGACTGATATGATATGATAGTCGAGAGATGACGACTATGCCGACTGATATGTTATGATAGTCGAGAGATGCCGACTATGCCGACTGATATGTTATGATAGTCGAGAGATGCCGACTGATATGTTATGAAAGTCGAGAGATGCCGACTATGCCGACTGATATGTTATGATAGTCGAGAGATGCCGACTGATATGTTATGAAAGTCGAGAGATGCCGACTATGCCGACTGATATGTTATGATAGTCGAGAGATGCCGACTATGCCGACTGATATGTTATGATAGTCGAGAGATGCCGACTGATATGATATGATAGTCGAGAGATGCCGACTGATATGTTATGATAGTCGAGAGATGCCGACTGATATGTTATGATAGTCGAGAGATGCCGACTGATATGTTATGATAGTCGAGAGATGCCGACTATGCTTACTGATAAGTTATGATAGTCGAGAGATGCCGACTGATATGATATGATAGTCGAGAGATGCCGACTGATATGTTATGATAGTCGAGAGATGCCGACTATGCCGACTGATATGTTATGATAGTCGAGAGATGCCGACTATGCCGACTGATATGTTATGATAGTCGAGAGATGCCGACTGATATGATATGATAGTCGAGAGATGCCGACTGATATGTTTTGATAGTCGAGAGATGCCGACTATGCCGACTGATATGATATGATAGTCGAGAGATGCCGACTGATATGTTATGATAGTCGAGAGATGCCGACTATGCCGACTGATATGATATGATAGTCGAGAGATGCCGACTATGCCGACTGATATGTTATGATAGTCGAGAGATGCCGACTATGCCGACTGATATGATATGATAGTCGAGAGATGCCGACTATGCCGACTGATATGTTATGATAGTCGAGAGATGCCGACTGATATGTTATGATAGTCGAGAGATGCCGACTATGCCGACTGATATGTTATGATAGTTGAGAGATGGCGACTGATATGATATGATAGTCGAGAGATGCCGACTATGCCGACTGATATGTTATGATAGTCGAGAGATACCGACTATGCCGACTGATATGTTATGATAGTCGAGAGATGCCGACTGATATGATATGATAGTCGAGAGATGCCGACTATGCCGACTGATATGTTATGATAGTCGAGAGATGCCGACTGATATGTTATGATAGTCGAGAGATGCCGACTGATATGTTATGATAGTCGAGAGATGCCGACTATGCCGACTGATATGTTATGATAGTCGAGAGATGCCGACTGATATGTTATGAAAGTCGAGAGATGCCGACTATGCCGACTGATATGTTATGATAGTCGAGAGATGCCGACTGATATGTTATGAAAGTCGAGAGATGCCGACTATGCCGACTGATATGTTATGATAGTCGAGAGATGCCGACTATGCCGACTGATATGTTATGATAGTCGAGAGATGCCGATTGATATGATATGATAGTCGATGCCGACTATGCCGACTGATATGTTATGATAGTCGAGAGATTTTGACTATGCCGACTGATATGATATGATAGTCGAGAGATGCCGACTATGCCGACTGATATGTTATGATAGTCGAGAGATGCCGACTGATATGTTATGATAGTCGAGAGATGCCGACTATGCCGACTGATATGTTATGATAGTCGAGAGATGCAGACTATGCCGACTGATATGTTATGATAGTCGAGAGATGCCGACTGATATGATATGATAGTCGAGAGATGCCGACTATGCTGACTGATATGTTATGATAGTCGAGAGATGCCGACTGATATGTTATGATAGTCGAGAGATGCCGACTATGCCGACTGATATGTTATGATAGTCGAGAGATGCCGACTATGCCGACTGATATGTTATGATAGTCGAGAGATGCCGACTGATATGATATGATAGTCGAGAGATGCCGACTGATATGTTATGATAGTCGAGAGATGCCGACTATGCCGACTGATATGTTATGATAGTCGGGAGATGCCGACTATGCCGACTGATATGTTATGATAGTCGAGAGATGCCGACTGATATGATATGATAGTCGAGAGATGCCGACTGATATGTTATGATAGTCGAGAGATGCCGACTATGCCGACTGATATGATATGATAGTCGAGAGATGCCGACTGATATGTTATGATAGTCGAGAGATGCCGACTATGCCGACTGATATGATATGATAGTCGAGAGATGCCGACTATGCCGACTGATATGTTATGATAGTCGAGAGATGCCGACTATGCCGACTGATATGATATGATAGTCGAGAGATGCCGACTATGCCGACTGATATGTTATGATAGTCGAGAGATGCCGATTGATATGTTATGATAGTCAAGAGATGCCGACTATGCCGACTGATATGTTATGATAGTCGAGAGATGCCGACTGATATGATATGATAGTCGAGAGATGCCGACTATGCCGACTGATATGTTATGATAGTCGAGAGATGCCGACTGATATGTTATGATAGTCGAGAGATGCCGACTATGCCGACTGATATGTTATGATAGTCGAGAGATGCCGACTGATATGATATGATAGTCGAGAGATGCCGACTATGCCGACTGATATGTTATGATAGTCGAGAGATGCCGACTATGCCAACTGATATGATATTATAGTCGAGAGATGCCGACTGATATGTTATGATAGTCGAGAGATGCCGACTGATATGATATGATAGTCGAGAGATGCCGACTGATATGTTATGATAGTCGAGAGATGCCGACTATGCCGACTGATATGATATGATAGTCGAGAGATGCCGACTGATATGTTATGATAGTCGAGAGATGCCGACTGATATGATATGATAGTCGAGATATATGCCAACTGATATGATATAATACATGACTAGCACACCCCAAGGGATACCCTGGTGGCTAGGGACATGATAGTCGAGAGATATGCCGACTGATATGTTATGATAGCCGAAGGTTATACCGGCTGATGATACGATAGGATAGCCGAGGATATATCCGGCTCTAATATGAAACAGACGATAATGGTCATGGGCTTAATCAACCTATGAAAATACTTCGTCAGCCGGGTCGGTGGGTTGGTGTGGGCGGTGACCCAGAGGGACGAATTATGGTTGGTTCACAAGTATTTGACTAGTCTGTTATCTTGTGGTATTCCAGTAGAGATGTCAGCAGTGTCTGACCTACTGACGTTTGGTGACATAGGGTATTCCTATTTGGACCACCACTATTCCGAGGTTTTGGTTTTGACCAGTATACTATCCTGCGTCTGACAGGTATGAGTGGTCAGTAAGTACAGAGGTTCTGTCGGGAACCCTGTAAGGTTTAATAAAAAAAATTATTCCAGAACAAAGGGTATTTCTGGTGTTTAAATTTTGAAGTAAAGAGCTGTCAGACGGGATAAGGGTTCTTTCCGGGTTTCGAGGGAAAATTCGGGAAGGGTCCTTACAAGTGGTATCAAAGCACTAGGTTAAATTCCTGTAGACCGTACATTTAGTGTACAGGTGAAATTTTGGTATTAATGATTTACAGCTTCTACACCGCGTATAATGCCTCCAAGACGTGAATTCCGTCAACGGTCAGGGAATGGTGGAGATGACCATGAACCTGCAGTGGAACCTGATTTGAGGCAGACACTGGAACAGCTGGGTCAGACTTTAGCTTCTGTACTCCAGGATAGGGTTTCTCATGAAGTCTCTGATATCGAGAGAGCCCAGAGACTGGGGGCGACGATATTCATGGGTGACTCTAGCCCAGATGAGGCTGAGGAGTGGATTACTCGCATGGAGCGGGTGTTTTTTATTATGAGGTGTCCTCTAGAGGAGAGAGTTCTATTGGCCACATTTTTACTAGGTGGTTCTGCTTACCACTGGTGGCACTCATTGGAGGTGTCAGGCTGGAATGTCCATACGCTTACTTGGCAGACTTTCCGGGAACGCTTCTTGGAGCAGTTTTACCCTCGCTCACACCGGAACGTTAAGGAGGCCGAGTTCTTGCATTTACAGCAAGGAGACATGACGGTGGCCCAATATGAATAGAGATTCATAGCGCTGAGTCGCTTTGCACCGACGTTGGTGGCGACCGAGTCAGACAAGTGCCACAGATTTGAGAGTGGACTGCGGAGTGAGATTCGGTCAGCAGTTACGTCTATGGACCACACTTCCTTGAGGACTTTGGCTGATGCTGCAGCTCGAGTAGAGTTGAGTTTGGGTTTCCCAATGCCACAGCAGTACAGTGGGTACAGGAGACGTCGAGATCACTGGACTGCCGGAACCTCTAGTCAGGGACCATCAAAAAGAGGCAGTCATAGTTCTGGATCTTCTGGGAGATCTAGTACAGGCAGTGGCGGAGCTGGTCAGACACGACAATCTTTTGCACAGCCTAGGGGTGCCTCAGTGCAGTTCAACAGGAGACAGGGTGGCAGATCTAGTGGCTTCAGTGATTCCGTTTGTTATTTCTGTGGGGAGACTGGTCACATCAAGAGATTCTATCCACAACGACGTCCGGGCAGTAGTTCCTTTAGTCGTGGTGCGACTGATCCTAGCTCGAGTACAGGACAAATGTTTGATACTGCAGCTGGGAGGCAGACCTATTTCGGTGGGGCTGGTAGAGCTAGTGGCACCAACAGGCCCAGAGGCAGGTATGGGGATCGTGGTCGATCTTCTGGTACACCAGATCGAGTTTTTGCCATGTCGCAACAGGAAGCTCGAGTAGCACCGGATGTGGTCACGGGTACGTTATCTATTTTTAACCGCAATGCTTGCGTTTTATTAGATCCGGGAGCAACTCATTCTTTTATTTCTCGGGGTTTTGCACTGTTTGCGGATAAAGAATTATCTCCAATTGGTTGGGACATGGGTATTAGTACTCCTACCGGAGATATGTTAGTGGCGAACCTAGTGATTCGCAGTTGTCCGGTGATGGTTGAAGACCATGGTCTGGAGGCAGATTTAATCCCCTTTGATATTTTTGAGTTGATGGGATTCAGGGGATGGATTGGTTGTCCATGCATCATGCCTCCATAGACTGTTATGATAAGACAGTGGTTTTTCCGGAGTCCAAGATTACCGAATTTTACATTTCGGGGAGATCGTAGGGTACTACCCTTGGAGTGATATCAGCGTTGACCACTGAGAGATTGTAAAGGGAAAGTTGTGGGGGGTATCCGGCTCATGTGTTTGATTCACGGGATACTCCGATGAGAGTGGAGGATATTCCAGGGGTGAGTGAGTTCTCTGATGTGTTCCAGATGATCTTCCAGGATTACCACCTCACCGTGAGATTTAGTTCACCATTGAGCTTTTGCCAGGTATTCAACCTATCTCACAGGCACCGTATAAGATGGCACCGGCAGAATTGCGAGAGTTAAAGACTCAGTTGCAGGACTTGGTGAATATGGGATTTATTCGCCCAAGTGTTTCACCATGGGGTGCGCCGGTATTAATTGTGAGGAAAAAGAGATGGTGGTCTGATATTGTGTATCGACTGTCGGCAGTTAAATAAAGTGACGGTGCAAATTCTGTATTTGAAGGAAAAGGTACTTCGCAGAAAGACTTTTCCTCTAGTTAAAGTGTTGTGGAGGAATTATAACGTGGAGCAGGCCACGTGGGAAATCGCGGAACTAATGCGGGCACAATATCCTCATTGTTTCATGGTTAGGAATGAATTTCGGGGATGAAATTTCTTAAGGAGGGTAGATTGTAACGACCCGGACCAGAAATTAAACTATTTTGAGGATTGGATAATTTTACCCTCAGTTTTGGACGGGTTCGGGAGTCACTTTTTGACTGGCAAGACTTTTGGGAATTTTTCTAGGGTCGTTGCGTAGGTCTCGAACTCACGAGTTCGTAGACAGGCGGCACGCGGAAAACGGAGACCCGGTGAGTTTGTTACGGGTCTAGAAGCTTCAGGGGCAGTTTGGTAATTTTGGAGAAGTTGGAACTATATAGTAGATATTTTCTCTCTCCTCGGCAGATTGGTCAATATGGTCTCTCTCTCTCCTACCCGAAAACCCCCCCGTGTGAACAAAGAAACTTGATTTTCATCGGATGGATTTCGATCCGATTTGAGCGAAACCAAGGTCGGGAGGATCTTCCCCGGGACCCCACGAGCATTTTGGGGTAATTATTGGAGCGGGAGTACCGCCGTAGGCGACGGACGGAGGAGGGAGGTGAACCGAACCTTCTCGGCCGTTTTCCGGCCAAACCAGGTACGATCTGGGAACTTTGACCTCATATTTGGATTCCTGGTGAAACGTAGATAAATTTCCATGTGTAGATCGTGAAAAACGGTTAAGAAATGAAGAAGTTAGAAAACCTTGAAGTTTCGGTCGGAAATGGGGGATTCCGGCGAACCAGACGGCGGCAGAGGTGGCGGTCCGGTCATCTTCTCCGGCCAGCCTCCGGCGACGGTGACGGCAGTCCGGTCATCTTCTCCGACGAGTCACCGGTGACCGGTCGGGTCGAGTGAACCGGTCGGGTTGAGTGAACCGGTCGGGTAGAGTTAGACTGGGTCAGGTTGAGCCGGACCGGGTTGGACCGGTCCAGGCGCGTGAAAACTGTAGTAGCGCGTGACCGGCGCGTGTGCCGACCTTCCGGCGGCGCGTGGCGGCGCGTGGGGCCGAGACTGAGGTCACAGCGGCGCGTGGTAAGTAGTTTTCGACGTTCCGAGTCTGTTGGTACAGGTTTGAGGTTGATCAGACGTCGTTTAGAGGTGGTTTTGGGCAATCCCAGCAGTAATAGTTGACCGTATTAGCGGGTTTTGAGCTCGGGAAGTCAAGGTAGTTGGGACATTATTGTGCATGTGTTGCTTGGGCTAGAGCGTCCTTGAATTAAGGGTCGGTTGATGTTTGTGAGTGGACTTTGTTTTATAAACTGAAATACATGCATTCAAATATCCTTGTTTAAATACTGTTATGTATTGTGGCATTGCATTTCTGTATTTTGAGAAATGATTATTGTATACATGTTTTCCACTATTACTGTGAAAGTGTGATTTGAGAAACATCATGGTTTTAGACTCGATTTTGATATCGTTTTGACGAGGAGATTATAGAGTCAATGATTTGGGTTTTGACCCTGTTACATGAGTTTATCGGATTTGGTCAAATTGAGGGAGGCTAGGACTCGGGACGAGGATCCGTTATTAACGGTGAACCCGGTGAACCTCCAATATAATGATATGATATGATATGATATGATGGTCGAGGATACTTACCGACTGATATGATACTGATATGATACTGATATGTTATGATAGTCGAGAGATGCCGACTATGTCGACTGATATGATATGATAGTCGAGAGATGCCGACTATGCCGACTGATATGTTATGATAGTCGAGAGATGCCGAATGATATGTTATGATAGTCGAGAGATGCCGACTGATATTTTATGAAAGTCGAGAGATGCCGACTATGCCGACTGATATGTTATGATAGTCGAGAGATGCCGACTGATATGTTATGAAAGTCGAGAGATGCCGACTATGCCGACTGATATGTTATGATAGTCGAGAGATGCCGACTATGCCGACTGATATGTTATGATAGTCGAGAGATGCCGACTGATATGATATGATAGTCGAGAGATGCCGACTATGCCGACTGATATGTTATGATAGTCGAGAGATGCCGACTGATATGTTATGATAGTCGAGAGATACCGACTGATATGATATGATAGTCGAGAGATGCCGACTATGCCGACTGGTATGTTATGATAGTCGAGAGATGCCGACTGATATGTTATGATAGTCGAGAGATGCCGACTATGCCGACTGATATGTTATGATAGTCGAGAGATGCCGACTATGCCGACTGATATGTTATGATAGTCGAGAGATACCGACTGATATGATATGATAGTTGAGAGATGCCGACTATGCCGACTGATATGTTATGATAGTCGAGAGATGCCGACTGATATGTTATGATAGTCGAGAGATGCCGACTATGCCGACTGATATGTTATGATAGTCGAGAGATGCCGACTGATATGATATGATAGTCGAGAGATGCCGACTGATATGTTATGATAGTCGAGAGATGCCGACTATGCCGACTGATATATTATGATAGTCGAGGGATGCCAACTATGCCGACTGATATGTTATGATAGTCGAGAGATGCCGACTGATATGATATGATAGTCGAGAGATGCCGACTGATATGTTATGATAGTTGAGAGATGCCGACTATGCCGACTGATATATTATGATAGTCGAGAGATGCCGACTATGCCGACTGATATGTTATGATAGTCGAGAGATGCCGACTGATATGATATGATAGTCGAGAGATGCCGACTGATATGATATGATAGTCGAGAGATGCCGACTGATATGTTATGATAGTCGAGAGATGCCGACTATGCCGACTGATATGTTATGATAGTCGAGAGATGCCGACTATGCCGACTGATATGATATGATAGTCGAGAGATGCCGACTGATATGTTATGATAGTCGAGAGATGCCGACTATGCCGACTGATATGATATGATAGTCGAGAGATGCCGACTATGCCGACTGATATGTTATGATAGTCGAGAGATGCCGACTGATATGATATGATAGTCGAGAGATGCCGACTATGCTGACTGATATGTTATGATAGTCGAGAGATGCCGACTGATATGTTATGATAGTCGAGAGATGCCGACTATGCCGACTGATATGTTATGATAGTCGAGAGATGCCGACTGATATGATATGATAGTCGAGAGATGCCGACTATGCCGACTGATATGTTATGATAGTCGAGAGATGCCGACTGATATGTTATGATAGTCGAGAGATGCCGACTATGCCGACTGATATGTTATGATAGTCGAGAGATGCCGACTATGCCGACTGATATGATATGATAGTCGAGAGATGCCGACTATGCCGACTGATATGTTATGATAGTCGAGAGATGCCGACTATGCCGACTGATATGATATGATAGTCGAGAGATGCCGACTGATATGTTATGATAGTCGAGAGATGTCGACTGATATGATATGATAGTCGAGAGATGCCGACTGATATGTTATGATAGTCGAGAGATGCCGAATATGCCGACTGATATGTTATGATAGTCGAGAGATGCCGACTATGCCGACTGATATGATATGATAGTTGAGAGATGCCGACTGATATGTTATGATAGTCGAGAGATGCCGACTGATATGATATGATAGTCGAGATATATGCCAACTGATATGATATAATACATGACTAGCACACCCCAAGGGATACCCTGGTGGCTAGGGACAGGATAGTCGAGAGATATGCCGACTGATATGTTATGATAGCCGAAGGTTATACCGGCTGATGATACGATTGGATAGCCGAG
Source organism: Oemleria cerasiformis (assembly GCA_037349345.1). NCBI lineage: Eukaryota > Viridiplantae > Streptophyta > Magnoliopsida > Rosales > Rosaceae > Oemleria > Oemleria cerasiformis. The sequence goes on along the minus strand of JAZGTL010000015.1, from coordinate 6,843,766 downwards.
GATATATCCTGCTCTAATATGAAACAGACGATAATGGTCATGGGCTTAATCAACCTATGAAAATACTTCGTCAGCCGGGTCGGTGGGTTGGTGTGGGCGGTGACCCAGAGGGACGAATTATGGTTGGTTCACAAGTATTTGACTAGTCTGTTGTCTTGTGGTATTCCAGTAGAGATGTCAGCAGTGTCTGACCTACTGACGTTTGGTGGCATAGGGTATTCCTATTTGGACCACCACTATTCCGAGGTTTTGGTTTTGACCAGTATACTATCCTGCGTCTGACAGGTATGAGTGGTCAGTAAGTACAGAGGTTCTGTCAGGAACCCTGTAAGGTTTAATAAAAAAAATTATTCCAGAACAAAGGGTATTTCTGGTGTTTAAATTTTGAAGTAAAGAGCTGTCAGACGGGATAAGGGTTCTTTCCGGGTTTCGAGGGAAAATTCGGGAAGGGTCCTTACACTATTAGTCTCAACAGGTTCACAAGTATTGTTAGTATTAATCACAAACTCTATACTTACCTCAGGAAGATCTGCAGGAGGAGAATTGGTAGTGGGTACTGTTGATGAAGTAGAGAGAGGGGCATTCGGGGATTCGGTCTCAGAATTTTCTGTTGTAGAAATGGTAACCGGTGTTACAACATCAACGGAAGCTTCATTGGGTGCTATAACAGTGTCAACCGGTGTCATTACCCAATTCAACTCAATATTATCTTGAAACAATTCACTCCAATTCACCTCTTCAATAGTCGGCTCATCTGGAATATGAGAATTAGGAACGGGTGATGCAAAAAACATCTCATGCTCCGAGAAAGTGACATCCATGGTAACATAAAATTTACGGGAAGAAGGATGATAGCACCTGTAACCCTTATGATATGGATGATAGCCAACAAAGATACACCTGAGAGCACAAGGGTCAAATTTAGTACGTTGATGTTTAGGGAGATGCACAAAAGCAACACAACCAACAACCCGTGGAGGAAGCGTAAGATGGGATGGAAGAGGGACATATGATGCTAGCTTATCCAATGGCGTCTGAAATTTCAACACCCTAGTAGGAACACGGTTGAGAAGATAAACGGCAGTAGTGACAGCCTCCTCCCAAAACCGTGGCTGCATGTGTGCGGATTAGACTAGCTCGGGTAATTTCCAAAATTTGTCTATTCTTTCGTTCGGCAGCACCATTCTATTGTGGTGTATAAGCCATGATCCTTAAAATAACCCTGCAAAGTCTGATTAACAAATTCGCCACCATTATCAGAACGAAGAACTTTCAATGTAGCAGAGAATTGGGTTTGAACCATTTTATGAAAAGTACGAAAACAATCAGCCACTTCATTTTTATTGCGCAGAAAATATAACCAAGTCATGCGGGGGTGCAATCATCAACATAAATAACAAACCAATGGAATACTGAAGTAGTAGTAATAGGAGCAAGACCCCAAACATCCGAATGTACCAAGGAAAATGGAACAAATCTTTTATTTGAGCTATCATGATAAGTAGCACGGTGACTCTTTGCCAAAATGCAAACTTCACACTGAAAATCCGAAGGTTTATATGTTGAAAATAAAACTGGAAATAAATGCTCTAATTATCCAAAAGAAACATGACCCAACTAGTGATGCCATAAGCGAATGTGATCTTCATAAGCACGAGATGTGTCCTTAGCAGATAGAGATCGCCCCACACATACATCATCCACATAATAAAGACCCTCTCTCTTAGTCCCACGCCCAATTATCTCCCCGCTGCTGAGATCCTGAAGAAGACAGAAAGTGGGATAGATTAATACCAAACAATTTAATTGGGTAGTGACTTGTGGTACTGACAAGAGATTGTTTGAAAGAGTGGGAATCAACAGTTTATGATCTAAAGATAGGGATGGAGTCAAATCAACCCTCCCTGCTCCAGTAACAGGATATGGCACACCATTGGCATTTGCAATAGTAGAACAAGCAGGCAAGCAATTATCTCGTAATATAGAGGCATCAAAAGTCATATGATTCGTAGCACTAGAATCAAGGATCCAACTAGGGTCTTTTCCAGAATTAGTAGCAAGGAAAACAAGCTCAATATTACCTCACTGCTGAAGGAGGGTACAATCTACCATTGAGTGAGAATAACTAGCTGGTATCACAACAGGTTGTGAAGGATCGACTATTGCGGAAACCCCCAGCATGGCAAAAGTTGGTGGGCCTACCACTGGTACTGCCAGCGCTGCTTTCCCAGTTGGTGCATCTCTCTTCTTTTTAGCCTTCAAACGTTCTTTATGAGTTTCCCACCACTCAGGATAACCATTCTTCTGGAAGCAAGTATCCACCAAATGTTTCTTACTTCCACAATAAGTACATTGTCCACCTGGAGGCATTGGTGGAGTCATAAAGGACATGTGCGGAGCTGGAGATGATTGTTGAGATAAAGACATATTGTCAAATGTCTTGACTGCCATGGCCATGTTAGAACTGTATACCTGACTCAACATAGTAGTACGACGTTGTTCCTCGCTCCGCACAATAGCATAAGCACCTTCAGGTCAGGGAAGGGGCGTAGTACGAAGAATCTCTCCTCTAATATTATCATAAACATCATCTAGACCTACAAGGAATAGATAAACTCGCTCCTCATCCAGATCTTCCTTCCAAATCTTGATTGCATTTGCTTGACGGAATCGCGAAGATCTCCGATGATCAATCTCCTGCCAAATCGTCTTAAGATCTGAATAGTACACAGAAATAGGTCTCACAGCTTGTTTTGTGCACATGGCTCGACGAGATAAATCATAAAGAATTGATTTATCAGCACCTTCATAATAAGTCGCTTTGGCAGCAGACCAAATCTCTTTTGCAGTAGGCAAAAGAATAAACAAATTAATCACATTTGCTTCCATGGAACTTATATGTCAGGACCCGTCCCGAATTTCCCCTCGAAACCCGAGAAGAACCCTGATCCCGTCTGACAACCTAAGAAAAGGTTCCCAAAATACCCTTCAATCCTTACAAAATATAATAACAATAAATACTTCCACTTGTCAGACAAGGGATTCAAGCACTCAATAATTCCCGTAATTAATAACCAATCAAATACAATATAATATCAGAGCGTCTAAGTAGGATCAAGAGTAAAATTTAGATATCCTACTCAAATATAATTACACAGCGCAGTCGAAGTACTAATGCCTCTACCTCGAGATCAGTGTTCGCGTCAACTCTACTCAACTGCCTGAAGGGGGTTTAAACACAAAAGTTGTGAGTGGACAAAAATAATCATTTATATATTGTTTTCCAAGAAATACCTTTCTTCCCCTCCATTTATAAAATCATGCATGCATAACATAAAACAATTTATGATACTAAAACATCATATGTATGTAAATCACCAAAATTTCCATTTCTCTTTAAAACCACTTAGTTGTAATCAAATAAAATCTGTATAATGAAATACCTCGTAATCCACAATTTGGTTTGAAAACTCTTTCCAAAGGAGTTTAAAATCATTTAATTCAATCTGTACATATAATATCTCAAATTCACTGTTCCCGACATATCCACAACACATAATATCTCAAATTCATTGTTCCCGACATATCCACAACACACCAGGGTATCCCTTGAGATGTGTTAAAATCTGTGTTACTTGGCCTCGACCACAATCTCTGCAAAATCACCTTTTATATTGGAGGTTCACCGGGTTCACCGTCTCAGTGGATCCTAGCCCGGATCCTGGCCCCCCTCAAATCGGTATTGTTTATTTTGGAGGTTCACCGGGTTCACCGTCTCAGCGGATCCTAGCCCCGGATCCTGGCCCCCTCAAAACGGTATTGGATCCAAAATCAAGTATTTTATAGTCACAAATACGGTTTCAACTCAAAATCATGGACCCAAATAATTACCACGTCAAAACAAGATCAAAACCGAATTCAACAACCATATCATTTCCTACAACACACTTTCACTGAAATATTGAAAAAACAAATGTCCAGCAATCAATTATAAATTCCAGAAATCATTGCACCCATACTTAACAGTATTTAAATCAAAAATACATTTATGCATGCATTATAGTTTATAAACCAAAAGTCCACTCACAAACCTGTTCAAGCAAGCTCAATCCCGAACTGTACGCTCCCCTGAAGTTCCTGGAGCAGTATCGCCTGTCCAAATTAATAATCGGGATTATCAGCTAATAATAAGAACCTTAAATATAAACCCCCTAAACCCCAGAAGTCTAACTATGCTGGCCTAGAAAACGCAGCAACTTTAAAACGTCCGAAACAACCCCTAAACGACGTCCGATCGACTCAAAACCTGCGCCAACAGGTCCGAAACGTCAAAAACTACTTGTCACGCGCCACCGTGACCTCAGACTCGGCCCCACGCGCCGCCACGGGCCGACGGAAGGTCGGAACACGCGCCCACGCGCCGCCACGTGCCCTCACGCGCCGGTCACACGCCTGCTACAGTACCCACGCGCTTGCTACAGTACCCACGCGCCTGGACCGGTCCAACTCGGCCTGACCTGGTCCAACTCGACCCGACCGATCCAACTCAACCCGACCGGTTCAACTCAACCCGACCGGTTCAACTCGACCCGACCGGTCACCCGACCCGACCGGTTTACCCGACCCGACCGGTCACCGGTGACTCGCCGAAGAAGACGACCGGCTACCGGCGCCGCCGTCTGGTTTCCGCCGGAATCCTCCATTTCCGGCCGAAACTTCAAGCTTTCCTAACTTCCTCAAAACTCAACCATTTTTCACAAATTTTATGTCTAAATCTATCTATTCGAACCCAGGAATCCAAATATGACCTCAAAACCACAAACACGTACCTGTGCTAGTCGGAAAATCGATCGGAAGGTTCGAAACTTCCTACACTCGGTTCGGCTTCTCCCGTGGTCCTCTCCTTCGATGGTTGGTACGGTAGTGATCGTGGGAAGGAGTAGAATACGATTAGTTGATCAAAACTGGAAGTTGGAGCCTTGAATCAAACTTGGAATTTATGGGTTTTAGGTGTGAAAGTCGCACACGGGTTCGATGGTTTGTGTATGTTTCAGAGAGAGATGAGAATGAAATGATAATGAGATGAAGATGAAAGTGAAATGAAGATGAGACAATGATTGGGTTAAAAATATCTACCCCAAGTCAAAAATTACCAAAATGCCCTTGCACATCTAGACCCATAACTTTCGTCCACGAACTCCGTTTTCCGCGTGCCGCCTGTCTACGAACTCGTGAGTTCGAGACCTACGCAACGATATCCAAAACACCACCAAAAGTGTCTCAAAACAAAATTTGACTTCCATGCCCTTTACCGACCAAGGGTAAAATCGTCATTTACATAAATAATTTACTTAAATCCAATAATTGAAATTCCGGGTTGTTACATTATAAGCCAACTTCTCACAATTGCATCCTCCATCACTCACTTATCATAGGTTTCTGCCCCTTCATCGGGCTGGTTGCAGTACTAGTGAGATATCCAAACTTCCCTTTGGCAGAGGCAAACATAGTTACCATCCGTGACCATAAAGTGAAATTAGTACCATCCAATTTTATACTATATGGAATTGATATGGGTTATGGAGTTGCCACATTCACAGTGGGTGGGGGCACAATAAGAGCACCGGAGTCATCACCAATAGCCATTGGGTAATGATGATCAGAAATAAAAAACTCAGGATTGGTGATGATCGACGACACAATCGGATTCCTGGTTATTGACGAGGTCGTCGTGTCTGGTACTGGTAATTGACGGATTCGTCGAGCCCCAAGAAGAAACACGCAAAAAACGGGTGCTGGGAATTGACGGATTCGTCGACTGGTCTCAACCTGGAACAACCAAAAAACGGATTCACGCAGAAACGGGTCCGGGTCTGTAATGACCAAAAACGATGCAAGCAAAAAATGGGTCCGGGTCTGTAACGACCGAAAAATGATGCCCGGGTCTGTAACAACAAAAAACGATGCAATCGTCGTCTGGTTCTTAACCTGGATTCTCGAGCAGCTTTCCGTGAAGATCAGACTAACAACCGAAAACGATGCCCGGGTCTGTAACAACCGAAAACGATGCAATCGTCGTACGCTGCTCTTCTTCTTGGTAAGGATATACGGCTCGGGTGCGGCCTCTGGTAAGGATATGCTGCTCTTCTATTTTTCGGATTAGGGGTTTATTTTCTTCAATAGCGAGACATTAGAATCACCGCTCTGATACCAACTTGAATTTAGGGTTATGAATATATTGTATATAGCTCTCCTCCACTTAAAGGTATTTATAGTCTTTACAATAGAATCCTATCTAGGAAATGATAAATATATTTACAATTATACTAAACCGATTCATATAAACACAAAATAATGATTAATTTCTCTGATTTTCTGTAATGAATAAGTTTAACTCATTCAGAAGCATCAGATTCAGATGAGATCTTGCCCCATCATACAATTCTCCGTTTAGTCACTTAAATTGAAGTGTTCTATTTTTTACAAGAAGATTTTGCTTGAAATCTGGTTTCCTTGCTTTGACTTGCAAACAAAAGTTAAAAGGGAAAAAAGAGGCAAACAATAGGTGGAGTAGATGTGGACTTATTCAATCTGAAGCAATTTGCAGACAAAAGTTTGACACTGAAACAAAAATGTAAACTTTTCCTTTCCTTTTAATTCATCTTCTTCCTTGTCTAATGAGCTGTTAAGACTCCCCTGGCTCTGGCCAATGAGCTGCTCAGTTTCAACCCTAACCACCTTATTCTCTTTACCTGCAAACGCTAGGCCGCGCAAATATTGAGTATTAGCTGCTCCTGTACTGTTGACTATCTTGGAAAAGGCACTCTCTTCATCTGATAATAGTTTTTTTTCGGTGAATCATGTTCTAGAACCTAAAATGAGAGGTTTGAAGTTATTATGAGTTGGTAAAGTACTTCAAAATTTGAACTTAAATTCGTCAGATTAAAGAGAGGGCATATTGATATACCTGACCAGAATCAAGAAGAAGAATTTGATCAGAGTCAATAATGGTATTCAATCTGTGAGCAATAAGAAGCATTGTGCAAGATTTGAATTCTTCGCGAATGGTTTTCTGGATAACTGCATCAGTTGTAACATCAACAGCTGCAATTGCTTCATCAAGAACAAGAATCTTTGATCTTCGCAGCAACGCTCTAGCCACACTTATCAGTTGCCTCTGTCCAACACTAAAATTCTCTCCTCCCTCAGAAATCTTGATGCAGTGAAACACAAATCAGTACTTGATTCACAAGTAATCTATAAAATGAGCTAAACACAAATCCATACAACTCAACAGATACACGTTTAGCTCAGCATCTAGACCGAAAGTGTTCCTCATAATGACATCTTTTAGATTTGCCCCCTCCAGAGCTTCCCAAAGGTCAGTATCATTATGCTCACTGAAAGGATTAAGATTGAATCGCACCGTTCCTATACAAGATAGTTAGAAGATTCATAAAATATAAGCATAGGAGAGGTGCAAAAAACTAAGCAAATATTTCCTAAAACTATACATTTCCAACAATAATCTTGATATTACAGAGCTTATTTCAAGACATACCTGAAAAAAGAACCGGTGACTGGGGTACGATACTAAGAACTTTCCGCAAATCTGCCAATCCAAACTTAGAAACATCACAACCATCTATCAAGATTCTTCCTTTTTCCAGCTCTACCATCCTAAACAATGCATTGATCAAGCTCGATTTCCCTGTATCAGTTCTTCCAACTATCCCCAATTTCTCACTTGCAGAAACTGTAAAAGAAAATCCATGAAGTACTGGAGGAACTCCAGGCCTATAACGTAGGACAACATCCTCAAACTGGATTGATCCATATGAAGGCCACCCGTGTTGGGGGCGGTTTCTTTTAATCACAGCTGGAGCCTCACAAGGAAAATCTATATAACTCCCAATGCGCTCAACAATGTTTAAGCTGTTTTAAGCCCTGCTTGCTGTTCTAAGAACACTACTCAACAAGCTTGTGATGTTTAAAGAATATGTGAGAAGCAGGCCCATTGTAGATGCAAATGTAACATGAACTTCTGCTCTTCCATTTTTCATCACGGCGAAGGTTGCTATCAACCAAATCATCATACCTCCCAGTGTCTCCAACCATGTTGAAATCCAGCCATTTGAGCTAATGATAACAAGGGTGAATCTGATACTATTGTCCATGGAACTACCACTGATTTTAGCTAACCGACCATATGCTTTGTATGCGCGAATGGATGACAAACCATTCAAAGCTTCTCCAAATTGTGCATAAACAGGAGATCTAGAAATGGAATCCAACCGTTTCACTTCACGGGATGTGTTCTGCATAATGCATAAGGTTATACACAACAAGATTACTAAAGAAACAAAAGAACAAATAAGAATTGGTACCATGTCAAACTTACCTGATAAAATAGATAGGCTGCATGGAACAAAATTAGAACTGGAATTATGGTCCGGAGGGCTATTGTGCTCACAATGCCTATGAGCACAAAAGTTGAAAGGAGCTGAAACAATTGACCCAGAAATGTGTTCATAAAATTTGCAAAATTGCGATCTATATCACCTAGATCGTTTGAGAATCTATTGATTATTCGTCCAGTTGGATTAGTTTGGAAGAACAACATTGGAGCTATCAGTATAGAATTTAGCAGGGCATCATGCAATCTTTTCGCTGCACGAAGGGTTGAAGTGACTAACTAAAAAGCATTGATCAGTGTCACAGTTACCTGAGTCGACCAAATATGGATTAAGGCTTGTCAAACTATGTGACAAGAACGAGTGGAAAAGGAGAATAAATAAAAATGAGTATGAGTTCACCTGGCCAAATGACAAAATCCCATATACAAGAATGTAGAATCCAGGTTTGTAACTCTTTGATGCGTTTTTTGCTGTCTAAACGCTTAACCACATGCTACTTGAAACTCGAAGAACTTCTGTAAATGTATAACATGCAAATAGAACCATGACCAACCAAAGTCCTCCTAATGCGTTTTTGTACCTGCCACCAAGAACAAATGCATATCAATTCAATTCATCAAAAGCTTGAAGCTTTAAAGAAACACACTTTATTATTACCTCATTAGAACATTCCAGCTGACAACACCAGTCTCCCGTTCCTCTTCTATAACCAGCACAGATTTCAGTCCTTTCCCTTTCACTGTGTAGCTTGCATCATCTTCTGGAAAGTCATTTAGTACCCCATTGGAAGCAGGTAATGAGCTTTCCTGGTAATAATCAATTTCACTGTCTTCTTTGTCTTCTACATGTTCTTCCATTTTCCCTGCATTTTCCGTTAGTTTCTGAAATAGTTTCTGAAAAAGTTTACATTTTTGTTTTCTGTATGATTTACAGGGAAGAGGTGCAATTCCACAAAGGTCTTTAGTTCATTGTCATGGAGCTGGTCTTCAAGGTCACTTCAATTTCCAAGAGATGTGGTTGAGTCTAGTGGTCCAAGTGAACCATGCAGGCCAGGAGATCATTGCATTACACTGAAAAGGTTATATGATGAGGAAAAGAAACTTTACAAAGAAGTTAAGGTAAATAGTAAATCTTCAGTTCGGTTATTTTGATTAGTTATTAAGTAGAAATGACATCATGTTAGATGACTGCAATCTATATTGTTACTGCAATCTAACAGCAGTGATTCTTCCACCTCGTCAGACAGCATTGCTTGGTTTTTTGTACCATGCAGTTATTATTGAAAAAATTTCTTCATTCTTCTCTCTCTCAGATAGATCTGTTTCTGGCTAACTTAATCATTTTATTATGCAGGAGGAAGAGTTTAACAAGTTAGAGCGTGATAGGAAATCCAAATTACTGCTAAAACAAGAGGACGAAAACCAGGACTGGACCAAGACTGAGAAATTTCGGTTAAGTGTTGAGAGTTTGGAGTCTGATATCTTACGTCTCCAGGACTCAATCAGCAGTAGTTGTTCTTCTATACTGAGGCTCATAGACGATGAGCTGTATCCTCAGTTGGTCACACTAACTTCCGGGTATTGTGGAGATTAGTCATTTAGTATGAATGCACAATTTCTTTCTTGGTATAGAAAAATAAGGGAAATATTATTAGCTCTCCAAAATAGTCATCATGCACTCCTTCCCATATATTTCTCACTATGGAGAACTACAAGAAGACTATTTTGGAGTGCCAATAACTTTTAGCTTTAAAGCCTGTCAGAAAGTAGAACTAGAATGTAATACTTTCATACGCACCCGCTTTACTTTAAGAAATTCTTCATCTAATCTCACTGGATTTGCCTCACCTTAAACATGGAATTCTCAACCGGACTTCTACAGATTTTAATGAAATGTGGTTAAATATGCCCTCCTGTATTCTTATCCTCAGATGTCTTCTTTGCATGACCCCTCTTGCAGGCTTTTGCACATGTGGAGAACAATGTATGAGTGTCACCAAGTTCAGAATCATATTTCCCAGCAATTGAATGTTCTTACAGATATTCAAAAGTTGGACCTGAGTAGCAACTACCACTGCCAAGCTGCAATTCAATTAGAATCCGAGGTCTCTTGCTGGTACAACAGCTTCTGCAAAGTTATAAAATCTCAACAAGACTATGTTCACACGCTTTCCAAATGGATCCGCCTTACTTACAGTCTTTTTGATGACCACCAAAAGAGTGTGTACTCATCATCTGTTCGTCGCATATGTGAACAATGGAATCTTGCCTTTGAAAGATTACAAGATAAGGTAGGTACTTCTGGTATAACCTTCTGTTGGCTATCACTGATTTTCTTGACATTTATATTCATAAAACGATAATTCTAGACCATTTAATCTATGAGATACAGAACAAATGTTGTCGCTAAAAATAGAATGCATGATTTGATAAGCCTCCATGACTTATTTGGTCAGGGAGTTTCAATGCTAGGAGTCAACCATTTTATGTTGACTTGGGACTCATGTGGTTTAATGATCACACTGTGCTTACAGGAGGCAGCAGCGGCCACTAAGAACCTTGTATCAGCCATCCACACGATTCTGCTGCAGCAAGAAGAGGAGCACAATCTGCAGAAAAAGTACAAAAAAGTTGAGAAAAGGCTGCAAAAAGAGTCAACTTCATTAACTGAGATGGAGAAAAAAGTGGAGGGGAGCTTAACTGCTGGAGATGAGTGCTCCACTTTAGGTTCTAAGCATCCTCTGACACTTAAACGTGTGAAAACTGAAGCCTTAAAGAAGCAAGTGGAGAGTGAGAAGGCCAAATATCTTCACTCAGTTCAGGTCACCAAGGCCATGACATTGGAAAATCTGAAAACAGGCCTTCCCAAAGTATTTCAAGCCTTACTGACATTTTCTGGTCTCTATCTCGAAGCCATGGAGGCTGTTTGTGGCCACGATAATCCAGCAGATGATGGTTCTGACAGTGAACTGCCGGCCTCATAGAATTAACACTGTTTTCTTCCGGGTTATGGGCGTAGTTGAAGATGTCAATCATAATATACTACTGAAATTTTTTGTTAGATTGGCAGATCTGAATTGTTTTTCCAAGAGGCTGTTAGGTTGTATATTGCCATTGTAACCATTTCTATCCCAAGGTAACTTGAAGAGTAAGAAGAAGTTTGTAAACCACATCCCTATGAAGTTCTATTCTTGTGATTGCTAGACAGAATTTCATGAACAATATATATACCAGTATCTTAAATCTCTGGTTGGTTGGTTTAAGTACTTGAATCTTCTAAGACAAATTGTTTAAGATATTCAAGAATCAAGATGGAAAATTTCAACAACTATATTTCATGGAGCAATAGAATCAAACAAATAACAGATAAACAACTTGGTTACACTTTTAACTGAGCATAAACAAGTTCTCTTCTGAATCAAACACAAAAGTAGAAAGTACATGACACACTCAAATGAATTATAAATCGGTTTTGATTGTTTTAGAGGTTCCAAATTGGCCTCTAAAACTTTGCTTGAAGACCATAGATCGCGTTGTTATCCAGTTGGAAAGCCTTTGCAAGAATGTCAGCAGGAATGTCGGGTTTTGATCCAAAGACAGCATTTGCAATGGTAATGGCACCTGGGTTTTGGCTGCTGAGAGCTGCAAGGGCCACTGCATTACCATTTCCAACATTCTGCTGGAAATGCACAAGTCCTACTGGGAACACAAACACATCACCCTTCTGAAGCACCTTGGTGATGAGGCGGTTTTCAGGGTTGGAGGTGACAAAGCCCACTTTGAGGCTGCCTTCAAGGACTGTCAAGACTTCAGTAGCTCTAGGATGTGTGTGTGGAGGGTTAAGACCCCATGGGGCATAATCGATGCGCACAATGGAGATTCCAAGAGTATTAAGTCCTGGAATTTGAACTGCATTGACAGCAGTCACCCGTGAACCAACTGCGTTTGATGTGTTGCCTGCTAGGTGAAGCCCACTGAAGAAGAAGTCATTGGCTTCAACAAGCTTAGGGTCCTTGCAGACATGACCATTCACAAGCACTGAAATCATGATGACAAAATTATCACAACAGAAAACATATCGAATGTACAATAAAACCACATATGAAAATGTGATTCTAGCTACGTACCTGAATTCATTGCGTCTGCCACACAAAAGTCCTGAAGAGAACTCGGGTCAGATGCCAAAGCAATGGAGGCAGTAATGGCAAGGAATGCCAAAAATAGAAACTTAGAGGCCATTGCAAAATTCTCAAGATTCAAGGGTAGTAAGCAAAGAGATGAACCAACTTGTCTTAAGCTTTTGTAATCAAGGATTGATATACAAACTTGAATTGTGGATTGAGACCATATGCCTCTCCGCTTTTATAGAGACCAAGAGATTTGTATGTTTATGTTTCCCTTTGTTGTATACATTTTCTTAATTCTGAAGCGCGTAAAGGCAGTAAAACTTGTTCATAGAAAGTTTCATACCAATATTTTCAGGTGCCGGCATTGCATTAAGGAATAGAATTATAGAAGCCAGGTCAAATTTGATGAAGGGAAATATCATCTTATTCACTTGAATATGAATTCTATATGCAGCTGGAAGAAGAAGATAATGTTTTCCCATAAAAGTTGTGCTTTTGGTGTTTGCAGTTCTGCATGTAGTCAGTTTAATAAAATAGGATCGACAGTTATTGGAGGTTTGTATTTGTTTGAAAGCTGGTTGGCTTTGCTTTGACTTCGACTTGAAAAAAAGAGGAAGATATATAATGTTTGGAGGGGACTTATTCAATCTGCAGACAAAAGTTTGGGACTTTAAAGAAAATGTTAAACTTCTCTATCACTATCATTAAAATATGAAATCTCTAATAACACCTGCAATTATTTTTTGGATATTTTGGAACCACCTGGTACTTAAAATACTATATCAATTAATTAATTTTGATTATGGTCCAAATTTTACACGCAGACAAAATATGACATCAGAAATGCATTAAGCAAAGCTGCAGACCATCCTCTGTCCAAATGTCTGCCTGGAGAGCTTGCATTGCCATTGATCGAAATATTAAATATTTGAAACAAACTAAATCATAATTAAAAACTTGAAAATAATCGAAGCGTACGTAGAGCCCGGTTGCTTGAACTGTAGGCAACAAAGAAGGTTACCAATGACTGTGAAGTTTACCACATAAGACCAATCTCGTTCAGCATTATTTGCATAAAAACTTCTGCTTTGGCAACTCCTGGACTGCCACTTTCAATTAATCACCAAATTATCATCATATAATGATAAAATCCTGTAAATATATACGACAATATTATTTAGTCGTCGTAATTCGAGAACTTCCATGATCCAAAACTTATGTTCCAAGAATTGAATCAGCGAAAACTTCCTTTGGTGATGAATCAATTGGTTTGAGATTATTCCATTATTAATTTTTGGTTTATTGGCTTCACCCCTTAAATCATTCAAGGCAGTGGTTCATTTTGAAGATAGATGAATGAATATTTATATTTCCAAAACTAAAAGCACTCATCTTTTACTTTAAAAGATATTCATGGTGGACAACTTCCACAATTATTATTTCTTGGAGCAATAGAATCAAACAACTTGGTTACAGCTTACACTTCTAAGTGAGCAAAACAAATTATCTTCTATATAACAAAGAGAAAATTAAAAAGAAACTGTGAATACTCTGAACACTACAAAATGAAATGTAGGTCCCTTGTATTGAATTAGAGGTTCCAAATTGGACTCTAAAACTTGGCCTGAATATTGTTGACTGTTTTCTCGTCCACTTGGAAAGCCTTTGCAAGAACATCATCAGAGATGTCAGGGTTTGATCCAAAGACGGCGTTTGCAATGGTAATGACACCTGGGTTTTGGCTGCTGAGAGCTGCAAAGGCAACTGCTTTACTATTTCCAACATTCTGTTGGAAATGCACGAGTCCTACCGGGAACACAAACACTGTCAAAGGAAATACAAAAAACACCTACCCCTTTAATACCCGCAGATTCTATGCTTTTATAGCCTTGACAGATTTGATTATATAGTTTTATTCTTTCCTTAATTAGGATATACTAGCTATAGGCTATAATTGGATAGTTGTATATATGGTAGGTTAGCTGTTTTAGGGGCTGAATATCAGCCTGTATTCTTTCCTATATTAGCTTGTATTATGTCTATATAATGGGAGATTCTCAATGAAAGAAACACACTTTTCAGAAAAGGCTCTAAGTTGTCATGGTATCAGAGCCACAACTTTGAATTTTTTTCTTGCTCTCCAGTTCCTAAGTCTCGGTTTTTTCTTGCACAAGTTCCTTAGTCTCAGTTCGTAGTCTCGGTTAGTCTCGATCAAGTTCTCTTGCCCTCATGTCTTCAGATAAGTCTGATGTTTCCTTGATTCGTCTCAATGGCAAGAACTACTCCGCTTGGGCGTTTCACTTCAGGATCTTCGTCAAAGGTAAGGAGCTGTGGGGACATGTTGATGGAAGTAACCCAGCTCCTGACCAAATTCGAGACAATGACCAGCACGCCAAGTGGGATGTCAAGGACGCTCAAGTTATGGCATGGATTTTAGGATCTGTCGAACCCAACATCATCTTGAACCTACGATCTTCTCAGATTGCAGCTCAGATGTGGACTTACTTGAAGAAGATCTACAGCCAACAAAACACTGCTCGTCGGTTCCAGCTTGAACATGAATTGGCCATTCTCCAACAGGATAGTCTTTCTATCTCTGATTTTTACTCTAGCTTCACTAATCTTTGGGCTGAATACACTGATATAGTTTATGCTGGCTTACCATCCGAAGGTCTTAGTTCTGTTCAATCTGTCCATGAAACAACTCAGAGGGATCAATTTCTAATGAAACTGAGACCTGGCTTTGAAGGCACCAGATCCAATCTTATGAACCGAGAATCTGTCCCCTTCTTGGATACATGCCTCAATGATCTCCTTCGCGAGGAACAACGTCTTCTCACTCAAACCACCATGGAACAACGACGCTCTGCATCTGTTCCTGTGGCCTATGCAGCACAAGGTAGGCCAAGAGGTAGGGAAATGAGCACTGTTTAGTGCTTATGTTGCAAGGGATTTGGCCATTATGCTGCCAATTATCCCCGAAAATTCTGCAACTACTGCAAAAAGGATGGTCATATCATCAAGGAATGCCCTACTCAACCTCCCAAGAAATCAGAGACAGCATATACTGCCTCAATTGACTCTGCTGGTGCTGGTAGTTTTGTGAATACAGCACCTCTGACACAAAGTGCTCCTGCTCCTGTCCAACCCGTGACCCCTGACATGATTCAACAAATGATCCTTTCTACATTTTCTGCCTTAGGACTCTCAGGTAAACCCTTCTCTACGTCCTCTCCCTGGTACTTTGATTCTGGGGCTTCCCATCATATGACCAACAATGCTGATTCTCTTACCAATGTAAACAAATATTTTGGAAATCTCAAAATTCATACTGCTGCTGGCACTCATTTACCTATCACGGCCACTGGTGATGTTTCTTCCTCTCTCACTGATGTCTTTGTATCTCCTGGTCTTACCACCAATCTTGTGTCTGTCGGTCAGTTGGTTGATAATAATTGTAAAGTGGAGTTTTCTACATCTGGTTGTGTTGTGCAGGATCAACAGTCAGGGAGGATGATCGCGAGGGGGCCTAAGGTGGGACGTCTGTTTCCTCTTCAATTTCCATTGTCTTCTCTTTCTTTGCCCTTTGTCACTTGTAATTCTTCTCAGGTTGATTACCGAGCGTGGCATAAACGTCTAGGACATCCAAACTCTAATGTACTTCATGCTTTACTAAATTCTAGTTTTCTTGGGAATAAAGAATCACCATCTCTTAGTGCTATTCAGTTTGATTGCAATTCTTGCAGACTTGGAAAAAGTAAAACTTTGCCCTTTCCTATTCACACACCACATGTAGTCCAACCTTTCGATCTGGTACATAGTGATGTATGGGGTATGGCATTAGTCACTTCTCATGCTCATTACAAGTACTTTGTCACCTTTATTGACGACTACAGCCGTTTCACATGGATTTATTTCCTGCATTCTAAAGACGAAGTCTTTTCTGTTTTTAAGGTTTTTCATGCATATGTTCAGACCCAATTTTCAGTCCCTATCAAAGTCCTTCGTTCTGACAATGGGGGTGAGTATATGTCTCGTTTGTTTCAGGACTTCCTATAGCATCATGGCATCATCTCTCAACGGTCTTGCCTTTCAACACCTCAACAAAATGGGGTGGCTGAAAGGAAGAACCGTCACCTTCTTGATGTTGTTCGCACTCTTCTGTTAGAGTCCTCTACGCCCTCTCGATTTTGGTGTGAAGCTCTCTCCACTACTGTCCACCTCATCAACAGATTATCTTCTCCCACATTGAACCACGACCCTCCTTTCATAAGGTTATTTGGTAACCCTCCAACTTATTCTAACCTTCGTACCTTTGGTTGTGTTTGTTATGTTCATCTTCCTGCACATGAACGCACCAAACTCACGGCTCAGTCGATTCAATGTGCTTTCCTAGGATATTCCATACACCAGAAAGGTTTTCTTTGCTATGATCCAACAATGCATCGCATTCGTGTTTCTCGAAATGTGATCTTTCTAGAAAATCAGTATTTCTTTTCCACGCATCAGGATCTTGTTTCTCCTTCATTTTCTGTTTTTCCTATGTTTACTAACTCTTTTGCAGCTCCAGTCCCTTCTAAGCCTCTCCTAGTATATCAACGACACTCCTCCGCCACTTCCCACCAGCCTTCAACACCTCCCGAGCCCTCTCAAGCTCCTTCCCCGACTGCTGCTCCTGTTCCAGTAACTGCACCTCCCTCTCTCAGACACAGTTCTCGAGTTCGTAGACCCCCATATAGGTTTGGGTTCTCTCCTCCTTCATCCTTCACAACCACCTTGTCTTCTATTTCTCTTCCTTCGTCTTATAAACAGGCAATGGAGCATGAGTGTTGGCCGAAAGCTATTGAAATCGAACTTCTCGCACTCGAAGAAAACCAAACCTTGGATGTTGTTCCATGTCCCTCCTCCGTGAAACCCCTTGGCATTAAGTTTGTGTTTTCTATCAAGCTTCGTTCAGATGGGTCGGTAGATAGTTACAAGGCTCGATTAGTGGCACTTGGCAACAAACAAGAATATGGTCTCGACTATGATGAGACCTTCGCACCAGTCGCCAAAATGACCACTGTCCGAACTATCCTTGCCCTTGCTGCATCCCAATCCTGGCCCTTACATCAAATGGATGTCAAGAACGCATTCCTCCACGGTGATCTCAAGGAAGAAGTTTACTTGAAACTTCCCTCTGGTATGCCTACTTCCTCACCTAATAATGTTTGCAAACTGAAACGTTCTTTGTATGGTTTGAAGCAGGCACCGAGAGTATGGTTTGAAAAGTTTCGTTCCACTTTGCTTGGTTTTTCTTTCACTCAAAGTCAGTATGACTCCTCCCTTTTTCTACAAAGGACATCCATGGGTATCGTTGTCCTCCTTGTTTATGTGGACGATATCGTTATCACTGGCTCTGACTTGGAGGCAATCTCTGCGGTTCAGACTTTGTTGCACTCTACATTCCACATGAAAGACCTTGGTCAACTCACCTATTTCTTGGGTTTAGAGGTGCATCATCAGCCTCACGGTCTCTTCTTGCATCAGCACAAGTATAGTCAGGATCTGGTTCAGTTAATTGGCCTCACCGACACTACTTCGGTTGACACCCCTATGGAACTTAATGTGAAATATCGACGTGACGAAGGGGAGCTTCTTGAGGATCCTACTATCTATCGGAAGCTGGTTGGTAGTCTTATCTATCTAACCATTACCCGACCAGACATCTCTTATGTTGTTCACACCGTCAGCAAGTTCATGCACGCACCAAGGCATCTCCATCTATCTGCCGTCCGCCGCATAATTCGCTACGTTCTTGGCACACCTAGTCATGGCTTATTCTTCCCTACAGGTTCTTCACTTCAGCTACAAGCCTATAGTGACGCTGATTGGGCCGGTTGCCCAGACACTAGGAAATCTACTACCGGCTGGTGTATGTTTCTTGGTGATGCCCTTATCTCTTGGAAATGCAAGAAGCAGGACCACGTCTCCAAATCCTCAACTGAGGCAGAGTATCGCGCCATGTCTGATGCGTGCTCCGAGATCATTTGGCTGCATGGTCTCCTCATAGAGCTCGGTTTCTGTCCAGTTCATCCTACTCCACTACATGCTGACAACACTAGTGCCATCCAAATTGTAGCCAACCCCGTCTATCACGAACGCACCAAGCACATCGAGGTTGACTGTCACTCAATCAGGGAAGCTTATGATCTTCAGGTTATCACTCTTCCACATGTCTCCACTACTCTTCAGATCGCAGATATCTTCACCAAATCCATGCCACGTCAGTGCCATCATTTCCTCGTTGGCAAATTGATGCTTGTCGATTTACCAGCATCATTTTGAGGGGGGATGTCAAAGGAAATAACTACACCTTTAATACCCGCAGATTCTATGCCTTGTACAGCCTTGAAAAATTTGATTATACAGATTTATTCTTTCCTTAATTAGGATATACTAGCTGTAGGCTATAATTGGATAGATGTATATATGGTAGGTTAGCTATTTTAGGGGCTGAAGATCAACCTGTATTCTTTCCTAAATTAGCTTGTATTATGTCCATATAATGGGAGATTCTCAATGAAGAGAGGATACTTTTTCATAAAAGACTCTAAATTGTCAACAGCTACCTTGTGCATTGACAGTACTTCTTGTGACATTATTAATCTGGAAAGAAAAATGTTCAGATGTTATGCTTGGGAGACAAGTTTCCAACACCGAGTTCAAACTATAAGGGATGATGACCTGTCAAGGTTCTGCAAAGCACAATTACTATCTGCTGTAAGCCAATATTAATACATCATCATATGCTAAACCATGTTTTCTATGAACTATCTCTTATTCATGATCTAAGAGTTTCTGTATTTTTGCAGTTGAACCGTTTTATATTGAAAAGCATCCCAGTTGTTGTGACACTAACATCATTTGTGATGTTCACTGTTTTTGGTGGGGATTTGACACCTGCAAGGGCATTTACAGCACTTTCTTTGTTTCAAGTGCTCCGGTCTCCTTTAAACAAGCAGCCTAGCTTATTAAGTCATGTACATTATTATTTTCTAAATTATCAGTTTCATTTTCATTATCTCTACAATAATTTGTACATAGTGTCTTTCCGAGTTTCTAACTCTGCTATATTCAGGTTGTAAATGCAAATGTATCCTCACAGCGTTTGGAGGAACTATTTTTAACTGAGGAAAGAATACTAGCTCCAAACCCGCATCTTGAACCGGGGCTTCCAGCCATCTCAATCAAGGATGGCTGCTTTTCATGGGATTCACTGGTAACATGATGCTAGCTAGTAGCGTGTTGAGTATGAAACACGCTTCTTATCCCTCTCCTTTGTTCTTTTTGCAGGCGGAGAAGCCTACATTATCAAATATTAACTTAGATGTATCAGTTGGCAGTTTGGTGGCAGTTGTTGGTGGCACTGGAGAAGGGAAGACAACACTTATATCAGCCATGCTTGGGGAATTGCCACCCCGAACAGATGCCAATGTTGTAATGAGAGGAACTGTTGCTTATGTTCCCCAAGTTTCATGGATTTTCAATGCTAATGTGAGTCACAGCTTCTCTTTCTTTGAGTTGCGTACTCACAATGACGTCCTATCTCTAAGCTTTCAAGATTTATTGTTCTAGGTGCGCGAAAATATCTTATTTGGATCTGAATTCAACTCTGCTCGATATTGGAAGACTATTGATTTAACCGAGTTACAGCATGATCTAAAGATACTACCAATAAGTGATCAACTTATCAAGTTTTAGCTTTGAAATTACGAATGACTCATGTAAAGATTTGAATTGGTTAAGTAACGAATACACTTAATGACCGTGGATCCAGGGTGAAGATCTAACTGAGATAGGTGAAAGAGGGGTGAATATTAGTGGTGGTCAAAAGCAAAGAGTCTCTATAGCTAGGGCTCTATATTCAGATTCAAATGTTTACATATTTGACGACTCATTAAGTGCTCTTGATGCTCATGTTGCTAAACAGGTTTTTATTCTTTTAAGCAGAATACTATCATCTCATCTGAGGATGTTCTATTCATCTTTTACCTAGTTTCCATTTCTTACTATAGCTTGTGCTATTCAGATTTTCAACTACATTTTCTTCCCCAAGTGGATCAAATTATTCTAATATGTGATAGTATGATTAAAGAGGAGGGAACCTTTAAAGAGCTCTCTAAAAGTAGTGAGCTTTTTCAAAAACCAATGGAAAATGCAGGGAAAATGGAAGAACATGTAGAAGACAAAGAAGACAGTGAAAGTGATTATTACCAGGAAAGCTCATTACCTGCTTCCAATGGGGGTACTAAATGACTTTCCAGAAGATGATGTAAGCTACACAGTGAAAGGGAAATGGGTGAAATCTGTGCTGGTTATAGAAAAGGAACGGAAGACTGGTGTTGTCAGCTGGAATGTTCTAATGAGGTAATAATAAAGTGTGTTTCTTTAAAGATTCAAGCTTTAGATGAATTGAATTGATATGCATTTGTTCTTGGTGGCAGGTACAAAAATGCATTAGGAGGACTTTGGTTGGTCATGGTTCTATTTGCTTGTTATACATTTACAGAAGTTCTTCGAGTTTCAAGTAGCATGTGGTTAAGCGTTTAGACAGCAAAAAACGCATTAAAGAGTTACAAACCTGGATTCTACATTCTTGTATATGGGATTTTGTCATTTGGCCAGATGAACTCATACTCAATTTTATTTATTCTCCTTTTCCACTCATTCTTGTCACATAGTTTTACAAGTCTTAATCCATATTTGGTCGACTCAGGTAACTGTGACACTGATCAATGCTTTTTGGTTAGTCACTTCAACCCTTCGTGCAGTGAAAAGATTGCATGATGCCTTGCTAAATTCTATACTGATAGCTCCATTGCTATTCTTCCAAACTAATCCAACTGGACGAATAATCAATAGATTCTCAAACGATCTAGGTGATATAGATTGCAATTTTGCAAATTTTATGAACACATTTATGGGTCAATTGTTTCGGCTCCTTTCAACTTTTGTGCTCATAGGCATTGTGAGCACAATAGCCCTCTGGGCCATAATTCCACTTCTAATTTTGTTCTATGCAGCCTATCTATTTTATCAGGTAAGTTTGACATGGTACCAATTCTTATTTGTTCTTTTGTTTCTTTAGTAATCTTGTTGTGTATAACCTTATGCATTATGCTGAACACATCCCGTGAAGTGAAACGGTTGGATTCCATTTCTAGATCTCCTGTTTATGCACAATTTGGAGAAGCTTTGAATGGCTTGTCATCCATTCGCGCATACAAAGCATATGATCGGTTAGCCAAAATCAGTGGCAGTTCCATGGACAATAGTATCAGATTCACCCTTGTCATTATTAGCTCAAATGGCTGGATTTCAATATGGTTGGAGACACTAGGAGGTATGATGATTTGGTTGATAGCAACCTTTGCCGTGATGAAAAAATGGAAGAGCAGAAGATCATGTTACATTTGCATCTACAATGGGCCTGCTTCTCACATATTCTTTAAACATCACAAGCTTGTTGAGTGGTGTTCTTAGAACAGCAAGCAGGGCTGAAAACTGTTTAAACGTTGTTGAGCGCATTGGGAGTTATATAGATTTACCTTGTGAGGCTCCAGCTGTGATTAAAAGCAACCGCCCCCAACACGGGTGGCCTTCATATGGATCAATCAAGTTTGAGGATGTTGTCCTACGTTATAGGCCTGGAGTTCCTCCAGTACTTCATGGATTGTCTTTTACAGTTTCTGCAAGTGAGAAATTGGGGATAGTTGGAAGAACTGATGCAGGGAAATCGAGCTTGATCAATGCATTGTTTAGGATGGTAGAGCTGGAAAAAGGAAGAATCTTGATAGATGGTTGTGATGTTTCTAAGTTTGGATTGGCAGATTTGCGGAAAGTTCTTAGTATCATACCCCAGTCACCGGTTCTTTTTTCAAGTATGTCTTGAAATAAGCTCTGTAATATCAAGATTATTGTTGGAAATGTATAGTTTTAGGAAATATTTGCTTAGTTTTTTGCACCTCTCCTATGCTTATATTTTATGAATCTTCTAACTATCTTGTATAGGAACGGTGCGATTCAATCTTGTATTTCCTTTGACATCCCCCCTCAAATTGATGCTGGTAAATCGACAAGCATCAATTTGCCAACTAGGAAATGATGGCGCTGACGTGGCATGGATTTGGTGAAGATATCTGCGATCTGCAGAGTAGTGGAGACATGTGGAAGTGTGATAACCTGATGATCATAAGCTTCCCTGATTGAGTGATAGTTAACCTCGATGTGCTTGGTGCGTTCGTGAAAGACGGGGTTGGCTGCAATTTGGATGGCACTAGTGTTGTCAGCATGTAGGGGAGTAGGATGAACTGGACAGAAATCAAGCTCTGTGAGAAGGCCACGCAGCCAAATGATCTCAGAGCATGCAGCTGACATGGCGCGGTACTCCGCCTCAATTGAGGATTTGGAGACGTGGTCCTGCTTCTTGCATTTCCAAGAGATAAGGGCATCACCAAGAAACATACACCAGCCGGTAGTAGATTTCCTGGTGTCTGGGCAACCGGTCCAATCAGCGTTACTATAGGCTTGTAGCTGAAGGGAAGACCCTGTAGGGAAGAATAAGCCACGACTAGGTGTACCAAGAATGTAGCGAATAATGCGGCGGACGGCAGAGAGATGGAGATGCCGTGGTGCTTGCATGAACTTGCTGACAGGGTGAACAGCATAAGAGATGTCTGGTCGTGTAATGGTTAGATAGATAAGACTACCAACCAGCTGCCGATAGATGGTAGGATCCTCAAGAAGCTCCCCTTCGTCACGTCGAAATTTCACATTAAGTTCCATGGGGGTGTCAACCGAAGTAGTGTCGGTGAGGCCAGCTAACTGAACCAGATCCTGACTATACTTGTGCTGATTCAAGAAGAGACCGTGAGGCTGATGATGTACCTCTAAACCCAAGAAATAGGTGAGCTGGCCAAGGTCCTGCATGTGGAATGTAGAGTGCAACAAAGTCTGAACTGCAGAGAGTGCCTCCAAATCAGAGCCAGTGAGAACGATATCGTCCACATAAACAAGGAGGACAACGATACCCACGGATGTCCTTTGGAGAAAAAGGGAGGAGTCATACTGACTTTGAGTGAAAGAAAAACCAAGCAAAGTGGATCGAAACTTTTCAAACCATACTCTCGGAGGAGGGACATGGAACAACATCCCAGGTTTGGTTTTCTGCCAGTGCGAGAAGTTCGGTTTCAACAGCTTTCCGCCAACACTCATGCTCCAGTGCGTGTTTATAAGACGAAGGAAGAGAGATAGAGGACAAGGTGGCTGTGAAGGATGAAGGAGGAGAGAAACCAAACCTATATGGGGGTCGACGAACCGGAGAACTGTGTCTGAGAGAGGGAGGTACAGTTGTTGGAACAGGAGCAGCAGTCGGGGGAGGAGCGTGAGGGGGCTCGGGAGGTGCTGAAGGCGGGTGGGAAGTGGCGGAGGTGCGGCATTGATATACTAGGAGAGGCTTAGAAGGGACTGGAGCTGCAGAAGAGTTAGTAAACATAGGCAAAACAGAAAATGAAGTAGAAACGAGATCCTGATGCGTGGAAAAGAAATACTGATTTTCTAGAAAGATCACATTTCGAGAAACTCGAATGCGACGCAGATTTGGATCATAGCAAAGAAAACCTTTCTGGTGTATTGAATATCCTAGGAAAGCACATTGAATCGATTGAGCCGTGAGTTTTGTGCGTTCATGTGCATGAAGATGAACATAACAGACACAACCAAAGGGACGAAGGTTAGAATAAGTTGGAGGGTGACCAAATAACCTTGTGAAAGGAAAGTCGTGGTTCAATGTGGGAGAAGGCAATCTGTTGATGAGGTGGACAGCAGTGGAGAGAGCTTCACACCAAAATTGAGAGGGCGTAGATGACTCTAACAGGAGAGTGCGAACAACATCAAGAAGGTGACGGTTCTTCCTTTCAGTCACCCCATTTTTTTGAGGCGTTGAAGGGCAAGACCGTTGAGAGATGATGCCATGATTCTGTAGGAAGTCCTGAAACAAATGAGACATATACTCACCCCCATTGTCATAACGAAGGATTTTGATATGGGCCGAAAATTGGGTCTGAATATATGCATGAAAAATTTTAAAAACAGAAAATACTTCGTCTTTAGAATGAAGGAAATAAATCCATGTGAAACGGCTATAGTCGTCAATAAAAGTGACAAAGTATTTGTAATTAGCATGAGAAGTGACTGGTGTCATACCCCACACATCACTATGTATCATATCGAAAGGTTGGACTACATGTGGTGTGTGAATAGGAAAGGGCAAAGTTTTACTTTTGCCAAGTCTGCAAGAATTGCAATCAAACTGAACAGCACTAAGAGATGGTGATTCTTTATTCCCAAGAAAACCAGATTTCAGTAAATCATGAAGTACATTAGAGTTTGGATGTCCGAGACGTTTATGCCACGCTCGGTAATCAACATGAGCAGAATTACAAGTGACAAAGGGCACAGAAAAATGAGACAATGGAAATTGAAGAGGAAAAAGACGTCCCACTTTAGGCCCCCTTGCGATCATCCGCCCTGACTGTTGATCCTGCACAACACAACGAGATGTAGAAAATTCCACTTTACAATCATTATCAACCAACTGACCGACAGACACAAGATTGGTGGTAAGACCAGGAGATACGAAGACATCAGTGAGAGAGGAAGAAACATCACCAGTGGCCGTGATAGGTAAATGATTTCCATCAACAGTATGAATTTGGAGATTTCCAAAATATTTGTTTACATTGGTAAGAGAATCAGCATTGTTTGTCATATGATGGGAAGCCCAGGAATCAAAGTACCAAGGAGATGACGTAGAGAAGGGTTTACCTGAGAGTCCTAAAGCTGAAAATGCAGAAATGATCTTTTGTTGAATCATGTCAGGGGTCACCGGTTGGACAGGAGCAGGAGCACTTTGTGTCAGAGGTGTTGTATTCACAAAACTACCAACACTAGCAGAGTCAATTGAGGCAGTATATGCTGTCTCTGATTTCTTGGAGGGTCGAGTAGGGCATTCCTTGATGATATGACCATCCTTTTTGCAGTAGTTGCAGAATTTTCGGGGACAATTGGCAACATAATGCCAAATCCCTTGCAACAGAAGCACTGAACAGTGCCCATATCCCTACCTCTTGGCCTACCTTGTGTTACATAGGCCATAGGAACAGATGCAGATCGTCGTTGTTCCTTGGTGGTTTAAGTCAGAAGACGTTGTTCCTCGCGAAGGAGATCATTGAGGCATGTATCCAAGGAGGGGACAGATTCTCGGTTCATAAGATTGGATTTGGTGCCTTCAAATTCAAGTCTCAGTTTCATTAGAAATTGATCCCTCTGAGTAGTTTCATGGACAGATTGAACAGAACTAAGACCTTCGGATGGTAAGCCAGCATAAACTATACCAATGTATTCAGCCCAAAGATTAGTGAATCTAGAGTAAAAATCAGAGATAGAAAGAATATCATGTTGGAGAGTGGCCAATTCATGTTCAAGCTGGAACCGACAAGCAGTGTTTTGTTGGCTGTAGATCTTCTTCTGGTAAGTCCACATCTGAGCTGCGGTTTGAGAAGATCGAAGGGTCAAGATGATGTTGGGTTCGACAGATCCTAAAATCCATGCCATAACTTGAGCGTCCTTGACTTCCCACTTGGCGTGCTGGTCTTTGTCTTTAATTTTGTCAGGAGCTGGATTACTTCCATCAACATGTCCCCACAGCTCCTTACCTTTGACGAAAATCTTGAAGTGAAACGCCTAAGCAGAGTAGTTCTTGCCATTGAGACGAATCAAAGAAACATCAGACTTATCTGAAGACATGAGGTCAAGAGAACTTGATCGAGACTAACTGAGACTAAGGAACTTGATCAAGAAAAACCGAGACTAAGGAACTTGAGAGCAAGAGACAAAAACAATTCAAAGTTGTAGCTTTGATACCATGAAAATTTAGAGTCTTTTCTGAAAAAGTATCCTCTCTTCATTGAGAATCTCTCATTATATGGACAGAATACAAGCTAATTTAGGAAAGAATGCAGGCTGATCTTCAGCCCTAAAACAGCTAACCTACCATATATACATCTATCCAATTATAGCCTACAACTAGTATATCCTAATTAAGGAAAGAATAAATCTGTATAATCAAATCTTTCAAGGCTGTACAAGGAATAGAATCTGCGGGTATTAAAGGTGTAGTTATTTCCTTTGACAGTTGTAACTGTAATCGAACTCAATCATACTTGACGGTATCCATGGCTGATAAAATTTCATTCATGAGGCCAACTCTCTTTTCAGTCTGCTGTAGTCCATCCCTTGTAAACTTTAGCATTTTGCTGATCACAAATGTCTTTCCACAAAAAAATTTATAACCAAAGAAAGCTAAAATCTAAAATCGAACATCTTACATCTAAAATCAAATCCTGACCTGTATGGGGATGATGAGAGCTAGCATTATTGATCCAAAAAGCGAGGCAGCACCTAATTGCTGGTAAAGAAGAACCATAGCTATGATGATAAGAAATGGAGCTGACCATAATTCGTGAAGTCGTTCACATATTAGCTATGAATTAGGAAAGAGGCCATGATATTAGTTATAAAATTTCCATTCAAAGGCAACAATGAAATTTCCATGTTAGAGATGAAGTTGTAGTTGTACAGAGCAAATACCTCAAGAGTATTAGCATCTGTTGACATCATATTTGTTACCTTCCCGGCTGGGAACTTCTTACGATCCTCATGAGTTAGTCTTACAGATTTACGATATATAGCAGCTACCTGCATCAATGAAAAACAAAACCAACCAAATTTTCATGAATCGTAGCAAACTGAATGACCAAAAGTTCATTGGAGGCCGAAAGAGATCCAAAGAAGTTTACCAAAGTTGAACTCAGCCTAAAACCGACCCGCAAGACATTCTGGTAATACTGAGCTTCACTGAGCACACAAAGTGACTGGACAAAGATGAACAAACGAACTTGTCATTTGACATCATCAAACATGATATTATTTCCTACACTGTCATGAAAAGACATGATGTTACTTGAAACGCAAGATAGAAGCCTACCACACCAATGAAAATTGAGAATGCATAAATGTGACCGATCCAAGCTGGATCGCCTCGTTGGTTTGACTGCAAGAGATGGTTTAACAGAACCGGACCCGTAAACTGAGAAAGATCATTGACAATCTACCAGATGTTCAAGGAAGTTTAGCAAAACTAAAATGATGCCTGTGAAATTTACTCAACAAATTATTAATTATAAGTTCATTACCTTGAGCAACACTCCCAACCAGAACAGACATAAAATTAAAATCTCAGAAAATCAATCAAAAAGAAGATGAAACAAACACAAAACTACGAAAATGGTACATAATTGAATTCGAATTCCATTACCTTCTTCCAAGGCTACAATTCAATGCTCTTAGAAGCCATGGCTTGGACCTTTGAGATTCCTTTAACCAGCATTTCTAGAACCTGAAAAACTTAAAACTGTAACTCATGTTGTGCTGTGACACACAAAATCATGTAGAAGCAACCTTTTAGTTAGTGTCTCAGTCTGATCCCATGTGTCCAACTTCCAAACATCGGCTTCAATGATGGGTTTTCTATTCCCTAACTGCATCAATGGAGTCATCCATCCAAAATATAACCCTACAAAGATATAATTAGTAGCTTTAGACTTAACAAAACCATAAAATTTTATGCCAAGCTTGTGAGTGACTTACTCGAAAGTATATGAACATGTCTTTCTGGGAAAATTTGCTCTTCTCCAGGTAATGCTTTATACTCAACATTATCAAGAGACTCGGATTGAAGAGCAATGTAACCCGGGTAAGGATCCAAGTTAGGAATATACACAAGTAGTAGAATTGCAAACAACACCTACATCACAACAAGAAAGACAGCAACTCTGGAAGATTGAAATAAAAACACAAAGTAGTCTAAGTGGGCATGAATATGATGCTCACACTTGGGGGAAATAAAATATGGAGTAAGCGAACGGGTGAAAAACTAACCTGGTGGAGTAATCTGTGACAGAAAGAATAAGATTTAGCAGCACAGAATTTTCTAACAAGACATAAATGACTCCAAACCTCACATACCAACGGAATTCCCCAATGTATATCTTAGTTTCCAAGCCAATCATGATTAGCATGGAGCACCAAGCAAGAGCTTCAATGGCTAAAGAAATCATCTGCAACAATAGGTTACTTTGTTGGCAAGCTTCATGTTATATCATCAGATTCAAGTCATTACACACTAAAACTTGTACAACATTACTAGCAAGCAATAAGGCATACCAAAAGTCGGATTTTTCTATACAAGCTGAGTTTATTGACATAGTTGATTGTTTTAGTATATAGAATCGTGTTTTTGAGCTTAAACTAAGAAAATAAGAGAATGAGAATACCCACCTCAAAAGGAGCAGAGGCAGTTTGTTTGTTGAAGTTAAAAAGCGATGTAGAGATCACCAACCGATCAGTATGGGCTGAGCAATGCAGTAAGCAGCCAACAAACCCAGTATGTAATTGTAGAAACATGACCTCAACCGAAATCTTCGGGCTTTCGAATTGTTCTTGATCATCCATATCCGGTAGCAGCATAGGAAAAGGAGTAAGTGAGAAATTCAGATGACAAGGGTTTCAATTGCACAAGGTGTGTATTTTGCAAAAGCAGTTGCTGCAAGTGCTTCATTAGCTTCTAGTTCACAACACCAATCTATTGCCTTAAAACCCTTATCTACTATTCACCACTTAACCGACCTTCCTCTAAAGGGTGACTATGGCATCCCTCAAGGTAAGATGCTCGTTTTTTTTAACACTAGTTCTCATGTGTATCCAAACTGTGTTGTTGATTGTAATGTTGCAAAATATGTTGATGTTGGTATTGCAATGATGCTTTGTCTTATTGTCCTTCACATTGCTGAGTTCTATTTCATATCCTTCCATGCTCTAATCTGCTCATTCCAGCTCTGGTTCTGTCTACTAGGCAGCTTTCTGATGTTTGTAGATATTGTCCAAAAATCGGCACATGAGTTTATGTTTCTATCTGATTGCACTATGTGTGAATAATGTACTGCATTTTTCTTGGTCTGCTCTTAGGCATCTAGTCAATATTAATGTCATGGTTCGGTTTAATGCGTTGCCTAATGGATGTGAACTTTGTGGTTTTGGCCATTGGTCAATTTCCCTGATTTGTGTTGACAGCATGTGTAATAGATTACTGCAGTTTCTATGTGTAGGTTCGTGTATATGCTGCATTCCTCTTTTTGCAACGCGCACACTAACCGCTTTAGCTTCTATCTCTTCACATCATGCACCAAAACTTAGCAAATTTGGTCTTATTAGATGATATTCAGCAGTGTCAGTTCTAGAAGATGCAGTGTCTATTCTCATCAGTATCTAAAAATGAGTCAATTTTGTACCCTTTATGACTTGGGCAATTACATCCTTTGGGGTGCCTTATCACCTAGTGTCTTGATGTCAACTGACTTAAGAACATTGATCTAAAACCCGCTACACAAGTCATCTTGTTTGCTTAATAAAACTGACTATCATCTGAACCTTGCCTTCTTCAATTACTTAGTTATGTAGCCTTAGTGACTCAGGTTATTAAATCTCAAGGGTGCTTCATCATCTAATGTTCTGTCTCAACTGAGATAGACACATTGATTCATCACATTGCTGCACCAACCTTCTCCCATTGATCTTCACTAGGAACTGGTTTGATAATCCCTTCATATGCCCTAGTATAGGCAGCATGGGAGTAGCAATCATGCACATACTTCTCTGGGTTGCCATTGAATCGACTAATGGCACTGCAAGCATATGGGCAGGGAATCCCAATAAGTTGATATCTTCTGCATGAGCATGTGTGAGCATTCAAATCAACTGAGAATCTTCTTCCATATGAATGCTTGACCTCGAAGATGTTCCCACCACAATGACTAGGAATCAAGCTATGCACTGCCTTCTTATTGACCTCCAGAAGCCCCTGGATTCTTTTACCAACCAGATGGTCCCCCCAAGTACTACCTTCATCTCTTCTCTTAGTCATGAATGCACTTAGGTATTGCCTGACTTTGTCCACCATAGATATAATAGGCTTAGGCCTAAATGGGAGAATGGCTTTGTTGAAGGCCTCCGATAGATTATTCAGCAAGATGTTGTACTTTTAGTCAGTCCTGAAATGACTTCTACTGTCTTGCATCCCTTTCTTTTAGCCAATTGTGAGCAGACTGATTGAGAACTTGCATTTTCTTCATTTCTTCATTGTACCAAGGTATTGTAGTTGCCCTAGCAATCTTCTCCATTTGCAGTTTGACTGCCAATCCTTTATGCGTCGCATTGAGGTATCCGTATAGATGCCTCAAGCAATGCATGTGTTCTGCATCATGAAATATTTGGTTCACTGCATCTAGCAGCCCCTTTTGTTTATCAATCATTATCACAACTGCGTGTGAGTTTTGAATTTGCAAGTCCTCATTCAACAACTCCATAAACCACCTCCAACAACTGAAGTTTTCAAATTCACACACAGCATATGCAATGGGAAACATCCCATTGTTGGGATCCACTCCTACCGCTGCCAACAATTGTCCAGGATGAATGCCCTTAATATGGCATGCATCAAACCCAATGAAGGGTTTGTAGCTTTCATCCAACCTTATTTGCAATCTTCCAAACAGAAATACACTCTCTCAAATCGAGGGCAATCATCAGCTTCCAACTCAGACTTGATTATCAATGTGGAACCATGATTAGTCTTCAGCACTTGCAAGCAGTATTCCCCCAACACCTCATATTGCCTCTTGTAGGTCCCTTCCACCACATCCAATACACTAGCCCTTGCCCTAAAGCATGCTGCCCTTGAGGGTCTTAAACCAGTTTCTGCATTAACCAAGTCTTGGAATTCCACCCAATCCCATTTGTTGCTTGCCAACTGCCTCCCATACTTCCATGACAGTCACTTAACATTGGCATGTCTGTTCTTAGTCCCTACACCGCAGTTGTGCTCACTCTTAAACTCTTTAATTTGCATAGTCATGTTGCCTCCTATTTTTGAAGCATAAAGCATAAACTCACAGGCACTCCCACAAACCACCCTAATTCAATTAGGCTGATTCTTTTTAAAAGTTAGTTGTCTTCCATTGTCACTGAGTAGATCCTCACAGCTTCTCTAAATATGGCAGCTGATTCAAACTTCTGCCCAATCTCAAAATGAGGATCATTCATCTCCATCTCAGGAATAAAGTCTCTTGTCTTTGGAAGTGGTTTCTTCTTCCTACTCTTATTGCCCACTTCCTCATCTGAGTCTACACTAACAGTAGCAACCCTTGGTGACAAAGGAACCTCTCTTTCTTCAAAATCTTCCTCAGTCTGTGGAGGAGGAGGAACTACCTCTTCATCATTTGTCTCGAAGATGTCATCATTATCACTTAGACATATTGCATTAGGTTCCCCTTCACCATAACCATCATCTTCAAAGTCCTCAAGTTCCTCAGATTGGCCACTATCATCACCACTCTCGGGGTTGCCCTTCTCTTTTTCATCCTCATTCACCTTTTGTTTACTAGGTCTCTGACTACACTGGCCACCACTAGCTTGCAAATCCAGTTCTTCCATTTCTTCTTCCAATTCAAATTCTTCATCCACTTCTTCACTACTTTCTTCTTCCACTCGAACTTCATACAATTCATCTTCACTATCATCAGCTTCACTACTTTCTTCTTCATTACTTTCATATTCAGGCACATCTTCAACTGGACATGTGCTTGGACCAGCCTCTGGATCTGTGCTTGGACCAGCATCTGCATCTGTGCTTGGACCAGGTGGTTCAAATGTACTTGGACCAGCATCTGCATATGTGTTTGGACCAGGTGGTTCAAATGTGCTTGGACCAGCATCTGGATCTGTGATTGGACCAGCTGCTGGATTTGTGCTTGGACCAGCTGCTTCATATGTGCTTGGACCATCATCTGGATCTGTGCTTGGACCATCTACTTCATATGTGCTTGGACTAGCCTCTATAGTATGCACCAGATCTTCATATGCCACTTGGTCCACAGCATGGGAAGCGTACACAGGCAGTGCCTTATCTGCTCTCTTTGCAGCCCTTCGAATGTGGACCAAAAGCTGTTGATTTGTGCATAGTTTGAAAAACACTCCACTTCTGGCTTCTTGTGTGTAGAATTCCACCCTATCCTCAATGTAGCCTTCCTTCTTCACCATTGCATTCAATTCAATCAGTGAATTGTAGTCCCAACAACACCAGTCATACCATTTCAATGCCCCATCTGCATATGTCCACTCTCCCACTTTATGTACTATCTTGTCACTGTGAAGTAGTGTGATGGACACTATGTCATCGCAGTCCCCTACACCAATCAAAAAAATTAATGCATAATAAGCTTAAATCATCCACACCAACACACAATAGAAAATCAAACCCTAATCCAATAGTAGACCCTAAACCCTAAACCATAAACCCTAAACCATAAACCCTAAACCTAAACCTAAACCTAAACCTAAACCTAAACCCTAAACCCTAAACCCTAAACCCTAAACCCTAAACTCTAAACCTAAACCCTAAACCCTCAACCTAAACCCTAAACTCTAAACCTAAACCCTAAACCTAAAACCCTAAACTGTAAACCTAGACCTAAACCCTAATCCAAAAATCAGACCCAACATCACAACTCACTGCAAATCCACAACTCTTTGCCTAAATCTACACTCACACCCACAGCCAACATCAAACTTACCATATTGAGGTTGTTGTGCACACAATCAACTCTAATCCAAAATACCCTACCCTATATCCTAATTTATGTTCCAAACAGCCCAACCTTAAACCCTTTACTCTAATCCAAAATGCCCAAACCTAAACCCCACACTGTCAAAATCACAACTTTCCAGCTAACAATCACATATTATAAACCCACTACCAGCCATTTTCAAAAAGTTCACATATTGTAAACCAACTACCAACCTTTTCTAAACCCACTACCAGCCACTTTCAAAAAGTTCACATATTGTAAACCAACTACCAACCTTTTCTAAACCCACCTGCCATAAAATTTGGCACAACTAAGTGCCAACAAAATATAAAAAGTTCAATTTTCAAAGGCTTACACAAACACAACCAAAACATTGAATCTTTTAACCAAATAGGACAATTAACTTCCAAAACCATTTCAGATTTCACAATTTCAAAATTTCATAACTCAAACTTACCATATTGAGGTTGACTTCCACCAGGTTTTCGAGGGATTGTCATCCTCGATTTCTTCACAGATTGAACTCACCTTGCTGTCTTATTGACACCCCCAACAACCCTTTACCCGATTGATTCAAGTTTTCGCCTCTTCAATCTTCTCTACAAACCCTAGAATTCGCCCAACCCTGTAATTTTTCCCCATATCGATTTCACGAACTGATTCACCCCCTCTCTCGATCCACGTCGTTTTGGTGGGATCCACACGTGTGGGCCAGTTCCTTGCCACATAGGTGCCATATAAGCACTCTACACACTGTTAGTAACGAAGACTAACGTTTGGTGCAACGGACTTGACAGAAGGGGAGTTCAGGGATAATATTATTACGATTTCGCGTTGGGGGGGCAAATTGAGATTACATGTCCAGTTCGGGGAGCATTTTGAGTAATAAACCTTTTAAAATTCACTGACTTGTTCTAAGTGCATATCAAGTAATAAGCCTTTCATTTACTAACTGAATTAGGCCCTTTCGGTGAAATTTTCAAATATAATAAAGGAGAAATTATTTTATCCGATAACCGGAGCATAAGCTGAGATGATGACTCTCTGTTCTGCTTATTGTTAAGGTTCAGTAAGAGGCATCATCTTGTTGTTTCTCCAAAAGAAAAGCAAATGCGGTGGGATACCACCGAAATAGTTAAGCACTTTCAGAATTCTTTCATCAATTTAAGCTTATTTATCCAGTAGCCTTCCATCGAATTAAGCATCTTGTCTTTTTAGTAAGCTCTCACCGAAGGCTTTATTCATTAGAAAAAATAAAGATGGTTATTTACAAATCAAGAGTATTTGCACAGTCTAATAACATAATATGCCAAGTTATCTAGCGGGAATTTTTTTTTCTTTAAAAGTATAGAACTAAGTACCAAACAGTTCTTGTTCTTGCTCCACATTCAATTCCAGTCTATCACTTTGTCTTCGAATCCATCTTCGAATGGTTGAAGCCTGTTGTGAGCTAGCCTTCCCATCACAGCCATACCTGAAACCAAATGCCAATATGAGTGAAACGAAAATTTTACTATCTTCTTCCTCTTGAGAATGAATTTGATGTTCATGATATTTTTACCTTCAACTATTCTGAAGAAAGCTGGCCACCAGCCTTCTCTTGCTATATGTTGCTGATTCAATGTGGTGTTTATGTCTTCATCATGCTTCCCTTCCAAAACTCCCTGCAGAGTTATAACTGCATCCTTTGTTTTCACGAGGATATTGTCCTTGTCTTCAATATCCGATCGTTGAAGCTCGTTTTGTGAAGACCTGAGACTAGCAGCTAATGCATATTGGGCAACAGCGGCCCAGCGGGAAGAGGCCAACCCTCTCCTCTGGCTCTGGCCCACCAGCTCTTCGGTTCCTTCTCTGACCGCCTTATTCTGCTTTCCACCAAATACCAGGCCACACAAGTACTCAGCATTAGCAGGTCCTGTACTCTTGACCATCTTGGAGAAGCCACTCTCTTCTTTAGATAGTAGTTTCTCGGGTGAATCATGTTCTAGGACCTATCAGTCAGAAAAAATGTTATATGGAGGAATCTACGTGCATACTGTGAGAGGAAAGTTATAGATGACCGGATTTTCAAGTGAGGGAGCATACTTGACCAGCATCAAGAACAAGAATTCTATCACAGTCAATAATGGTATTTAGTCTGTGGGCAATAATGAGCATAGTGCATGATTTGAATTCTTCACGGATGGTTTTCTGTATAAGAGCATCAGTTCTAACGTCAACAGCTGCAGTTGCTTCATCCAGAACAAGAATCTTTGATCTTCGCAGCAACGCTCTAGCAAGGCTTATCAGTTGCCTCTGTCCAACACTAAAGTTCTCCCCTCCCTCGGAAACCTTGATGTAGTAAAAACACAAATCATGCCTTGATTAGCAAGTTTTCAAGAAAATGAGCTAAACAATAGCCGATACAACTTAACAGATACACTTATACCTCAGCATCTAGACCGAAAGAGTTCCTCATAATGACATCTTTTAGATGTGCCCTCTCTAGAGCTTCCCAAAGGTCAGCATCATTATGCTCACTGAAAGGATCAAGATTAACCCGCACCGTTCCTAGGCAAGATCGAATGGTGACTTATTAGAATGATTCATACAATAGTTAGAAGATTCATAAAGCATATGTATAGGTTGAAACATGACAGCTTAATCAAAGCACATATAACTTGAAGTGCATACCTGAAAAAAGAACCGGTGACTGGGGTATGATACTAAGAACTTTTCGCAAATCTGTCAGTCCAAACTTAGAAACATCACAACTATCTATCAAGATTCTCCCTTTTTCTAGTTCTACTATCCTAAACAACGCATTGATCATGCTTGATTTCCCTGCACCAGTTCTTCCAACTATTCCTAGTTTCTCACTTGCTGAAACTGTAAAAGATAATCCATGCAACACTGGAGGAAGTCCAGGCCTATAACGTAGGACAACATCCTCAAACCCGATTGATCCAGATGATGGCCACCCATGTTGGGGGCGGTTGTTTTCAATCACAGCTGGAGCCTCAGAAGGCAAATCTATATAACTGCCAACACGTTCAACAGCATTCAAACTGTTTTCAGCCCTGCTTGCCATTCTAAGAACACCACTCAACAAGTTTGTGATATTTAAAGTATAAGTTAGAAGTAGACCCATTGTAGATGCAAATGCAACTTGGTCTTCTGCTCTTCCATTCTGCATTACAGCAAAGCTTGCAATCAGCCAAATCATCACACCCCCAAGTGTTTCTAACCTTATAGTAAGCCAGCGATTTGAACTAATATTCACAAGGGTGAATCTGATATTTTTGTCCATGGACCTGCCACTTATGTTGGCCATCCGATCATATGCTTTGTATGCGCGAATGGATGACAAACCATTCAAAGCTTCTCCAAATTGTGCATAAACAGGAGATCTAGAAATGGAATCCAACCGTTTCACTTCTCGAGATGTGCTCTGCATAATGCATATGATAACTATAAGATTATATGCCTAATAATGTAGTCAAGCAAAAATACATAAATCGACAGGCTTTGCTAGGTTGAAAAAAGTCTGACAAGGGACATTAGTATAAAATAAACAGAAGCATTGATACCTTTTTTAACTTACCTGGTAAAATAGATAGGCTGCATAAAACAAAATTAGAAGTGGCATTATGGCCCAGAGGGATATTGTGCTCACAGTACCTATAAGCACAAAAGTTGAGAGGAGCTGCCACACTTGACCCAGAAACATGTTCATAAAACTTGCTACACCTCGATCTATATCACTCAGATCCTTAGCAAATCTATTGATGATCCGCCCAGTGGGATTAGTGTGGAAGAATACCATTGGAGCTTTCAGTATAGTATTTAGTAGGGCATCATGCAAACTTTTGGATGCACGAAGGCTTGAAGTGATTAACCAAAAAGAGTTCGTAAGTGTTACAGTTACCTGATTCAAGCAAATGTGAATTAAGACTTCAAACCATGTGACAGTCACAACAACAATTATTTTCTTTAATAGAAGGACTAATATCCTCAAAAACGAAAATATAATTAAGGTTTCATACCACCTCTAATTCTTTCCAATAAATTTCTATTTTCTATAAAATTAGAAGTACATGGAAGAACTGAAGAAGATTTAATTAAAAAAAAAAATATAAGACAAGCTTTTTAAAGAATGAGCTAACATGAAAAAATGAAAAATGAATATCTGCTCACCATGCCAAATGACAGAATCCCATATACAAGAATGTAGAAACCAGGATTATAACTCTTTGATGTGCTTTTAGCAGTCCAAACACTTAACCATGTGCTACTTGAAACTCGAAGAACTTCTGTTGATGTATAACAAGCAAATAGAACCATGACCACCCATAGGCCACCTAATGCATTTTTGTACCTACCCAAAAGAACAAATAGAACCAATAGTAAATGCATCTATTCATTACGATCAGATAAAGTACCTGCAAATACACATCAATTCATTTAAAGCTTGTGTCTTTAAAGAATAATGCACTTTTTTACCTCACTAAAATCTTCCAACTGACAATACCCGTTTCTCGTTCCTCTTGTTTAACAAGTACAGATTTCACCCCTTTCCCTTTCTTTGTGGAGCTTGCATCTTGTGGAAAGTCATTTGACACCTCATTGGAAGCAGGTACTGATATTTCCTGGTAATCAGTTTTGCTGTCTTCATTTTCTTCTTCTACATGTTCTTCCATTTTCCCTGCATTTTCCATTAGTTTCTGGAACAGCTTACTGCTTTTAGAGAGCTCCTTAAAGGTTCCCTCCTCTTTAATCGTTCCGTCAGAGACTAGAATAATTTGATCCACTTGGGGAAGAAAATGTAGCTGATTTGTAACTAGCACCCTAGTTTTCCCTTGCAACTCTTGCTTGATACACCGGTTGAAAACCTGGAGGTGGTAATATATTAGGCTTCAAAGAGATCACATTTAAAGATTGAAGAGGACAAGCTATTAAGAAAAGGAAACTAGAAGAATAGAACATCCTCCGATGATAGTATCGTGCTTAACGGAATAATACCTGTTTAGCAACATGCGCATCTAGAGCACTTAATGGGTCGTCAAATATGTAAACATCTGAATCAGAATATACAGCCCTAGCCATTGAAACTCTTTGCTTTTGACCACCACTAATATTGACACCTCTTTCACCTATCTCTGTTAGATCTCGACCCTGGGACATTAATTGTGTTAGTTAAGTAACTGAAATCTGTACATATTAATGACCAGTAATTTCAAAACTATAACTTCACAAATTCACTTACTGGAAGTATGTCTAGATCATGTTGTAACTCAGTTAAATCAATAGTCTTCCAATATCGTGCAGATTCAAATTCAGATCCAAATAAAATATTTTCGCGTACCTATAAGAATAAAGTTTGAAAGCTTAGGGTTAGGAGATGAATTTCAATTCAACAGTAAGCCAAATTGAACATTGTGTATACTCAAGGAAGCTGTAGCTCACAGTAGCGTTGAAAATCCATGAAACTTGTGGAACATAAGCAACAGTCCCCCTCATTACAACA
This sequence comes from Oemleria cerasiformis, assembly GCA_037349345.1. Classification (NCBI taxonomy): domain Eukaryota; kingdom Viridiplantae; phylum Streptophyta; class Magnoliopsida; order Rosales; family Rosaceae; genus Oemleria; species Oemleria cerasiformis. The sequence continues at coordinate 6,804,913 of JAZGTL010000015.1, read as the reverse complement.
CTAGCATCTGCTCTGGGAGGCAGCTCGCCTAACATGGCTGATATAAGTGATGTCTTTCCTTCTCCAGTGCCGCCAACAACTGCCACCAAACGGCCAACTGGTATATCTAAGTTGATGTTTGATAATGTGGGCCTTTCTGCCTATAAAAAGAAAGGAGAAGGATGCTGTTCAGACTGAATCTTCACATATAAGAAGAACGTTCTAATTATGCAAATTTATGGTTATGGAGTGCTTCTGTGAAATTGACTTGTAACTAAGACTGCATTACAGATTTTTTTTTTTTTAAAAATATCATAATTGTCAAGCATTGACCTGTGAATCCCATGAAAAGTACCCATCCTTGATTGAGATCGCTGGAAGCCCTGGTTCAAGAGGCTGGTTTGGTACTAAAATTCTTTCCTCAGTTAAAAATAGTTCCTCCAGACGCTGTAAGGATACATTTGCATTTACAACCTGTGAAATTAGAAATGAGTTAGAAATTTCAGGAAGACAAACGAAAAAACTACAAATTGTAGATGAGATAATACAGATATAGGTGTTGAGCCAAATGCAAGATGGCAGATTAGTGAACCAATAAGAAACTAATGCTACCTGACTTAATAAGCTAGGCAGCATGTTTAAAGGAAACCGTAGCACGGCAAACAGAGACAACGATGTAAATGCCCTTGCAGGTGTCAAATCGCCACCAAGAAAAGTGAACATCCCAAATGATGTGAGTGTCACAACAACTGGAATGCTGTTCAGTATAAAACTATTAAACTGCAAAAGTAGACGGAACAGGTCAGATAAACTCTAAGGCTGTGAATAAGATAGAAAATAATAAAGGAAATTGTTAAACTTGCAATTATAACCACGATTGTGGGTTACGTCTTCTTGAAAAAATAGGGAGAAAATAATTTTCAGGTTCATGTGTTGTGCCTTACAGCAGATAGTAATAGCGCTTTACGAAACATTGACAGCTCCTCATTCCGTATACTTTGAACTCGATGTCGGAAACTTGTCTCCCAGGCATAACATCTGAAACACTTTTCTTTCCAGATTAATGTCTCAACAATTACTGTCAAGTGTGCTATCTACAAATGTACGTGCAGCTGTAATCAAATTCAAACATACTTCACAGTGTCCATGGCTGCCAAAATTTCATTCATTAGGCCAACTCTCTTGTCAGTCTTTTGTAGTCCCTCCTTAGTCAGTTTTCGCATTTTGCTGATCACAATTGTCTTTGACAAAAGAATATATAAATATGAGTCATTAGACGGGAAAGACTAAGCAAAGTTTAACTAATTATTATCAACATGATAAAAAACACAAGAATCTATGGCATTAAGGCAGATTATATCTAGGAAAGGAACCTAACTGCTGGAAAATAAAATTCAGTACTCTAAATATATGATCCTGCTCTGAAATATAGTGAAAATTTCTACCCAGATGTTCAGGAATTTGATATGATATTCAATATACTAAGTTTCCAAGAAAGCATTTTGGATCCGAAGTACCAAATTATTGAGCTTCTCTGTGTTCAGAAGACAGGATCCACAGTTTTCAGGTTAAAGATATGTACTAAAATAATATAAAATCAAAATAACAAGAAACTTTTAAGAAGAGGAAATAAATAAAAATGCATGGAAGGGGGAAATGATAAGGAAGGATAAGCTTGACTTTCCAAGAAAATTGTCAATCTACAGTCTTGGTAAAGAAGAACCAAATCCTGACCTGTACGGGGATCATAAGAACTATCATCAATGATCCAATAAGCGATGCAACGCCTAATTGCTGGTAAAGAAGAACCATAGCGACAGTAATACGAAAAGGAGCCGACCATAATCCGTGAAGTTGTTGACATATTTGCTAAATCGTGAAAAAATCCATATTAGTTATACATTTATAATTTATAATATGACTTAGTACTTCAAAGATTAGAGATGTCATTTCCATTTAATGAGAAACAAAACAACTATAACACTCTATATATCTATAGAATCTTACTTCAAATAGATTTTGTTACTAAAAGACAACAATAAGGAATAGTTGAGTAGATAAAAGGGAAGAGAGTTGAAAGAACAAGGAATTAAGAAAATGAAGTGAGAGACAGATAGAGAAGATGAACATAGAGGTGAAAATGTCTTTGTTTTAAGCTTGAAGGTTCCCAAAAGAATCTAAAATCACTGAATACTTTTATTGCATTTCTTAATATGATGATACTATATTTACTTGATCTCAAGGGCATACCTGAAGTGCATTAGCATCTGTTGACATCATATTTGTTATCTTCCCAGTTGGGAACTTGTTACGGCCCTCATGAGTTAGTCTTATAGATTTACGGAATACAGAAGCTACCTACAGAAGCAACCAACCTTTCATGAATCAAAAGAATCTGAAATGACCAAAAATGCATTGGAGGCTGAAAGAGATTTATAAATAAAGAATATAACCGAATGAGCTTGTTAATATAACTGAATAAATTTACCAAAGTTGATCTCAGCCTAAACCCGACCCTCATAACATTCTGGAAATACTGAGCTTCAATGAGTACACCAAGTGACTGGACAAAGATGAATAAACTTGTCAATTAGTTGTGCATTTACCCTAAACTTTCCAGGAAAAACTAGCATCAGAACAGCAGTACTACTCTTTTTGATATCATTAAACATGATGTTACTTGAACGAAAAGAAAAAAGGAAAAATGTTACTTGAAAACACAAGATAGAAGCCATACCACAACAACGAAAATTAAGAAGGCATAACTGTAACCAATCCAAACCGGATCGCCTCGTTGCATTGACTACATAGATAACAAGAACATTACAAACTCTCATGTTCAGATGCAAAATAATATCCTTCACAATAAAATATGAAAGCATAAGAATTGTTGAAACTTCGTAGACTCAAACACACAACTTCCAAGAACATCTTTTGATATAATAGTCTGTGATATACTGATATGGTAGAAAGAAATACTAATAGGCTTTGAGAAGAAAGAAACAGACCTGCAAAAGATGATTTAATAGAACCGGACATGCTAACACCGATAGATCATTGCCAATCTACAATATGTTCAAGGTAGTTTTAGTGAACTTCTTGTAAGTCATCAAAATTTAAATCAACATTGCATCTGACAACTCATACTCACAAGCAAACTTGCAGATGCACCACACAAAATTTTACGGGGAGATAAAATGATGCTTATGAATTTTACTTGAGAAATTATTTTCAAAACATATTTCACCTTTGGACTTTATAAACTGGGTATAAGTTCGTTACCTTGAAAAAGCCTCCCAACCAGAACCTACATAAAACATCTCAACAAAATCAATTAGAAAAAATTATGAAAATGCAATTAGAATTAGTTGGTTTATAGAGAGTTATAACTAAGTAGGCAACAACTGAGAACTTGTTCAAAATTTTAGGCAACAAAACTCTAATAATGGTTGTTCAACCATTACCTTCTTCCAAGGCTACAATTCAATGCTCTTAAAAGCCATGGCTTGGACCTCTCAGATTCTTTAACCCAGCATTTCTGGAACCTGAAAAACTTAAAATGTTATGCATGTTGTGCATTGGACACAAAATCATGCAGAAGCAACTCAAAAGGAGGCAACAGGAAATTGACTTTTTAATTAATGTCTCAGTCTGATCCCATGTGTCCAACTTCCAAACATCTGCTTCAGTGATGGGCTTTCTATACCCTAGCTGCATGAGAGGAGTCATCCATCCAAAATATATTCCTACGGAGATGCACAAGGAAATAGTAAGCAGCTTTATAGTATGTTAAATATCCACTGAGCAATTAAGAAAAGAAACTTAAAGACCCAAACTCCCAACAAAAAGAAAAAAGAACCTAAACTACAATTATAAAACTATGCATCAGTTATGCCAAGTTCAAGAATTACTTACTGGAAAATATATTAACATGTCTTTCAGGGCAAATTTGCTCTTCTCCAGGTAGTGCTTCATATTTAACATCATCAAGAGACTCGGATCGCAGAACAATGTAACCCGGATAAGGTTCCAAATTGGGAATATAAACAAGAAGTAGAATTCCAAACAAAACCTACATCAGAACAAGAACGACTTACCAATATGTAAACGACATGATATGCTATGACTGGAAAACAACAAACTAAAATCTAAATCTCTACTCTTAGGATTGATGTACGTGTTACTAAACAAATGAGTCATTGGTAACTCAACCTCAAAGATTCTAGCAATGGCCTAGCTAATCTAGGGGCTTTCCGGACATCAAATACTTGGACAAAAAGGCTTGTCTGCCTTGGTATATGGACCAGAAAATTATGATAGGGAGATGGAAGGATGAGCAAAAATCTGAAGAGTTTTTGATGTAACAACTTTTATAAGAGCAATAAAATGAAGAAAATATAATAGGATGGGAACTTGGAACAAACCTGGAAACTGACAGTGCTTATAAACAGATACAGGGCACCACTGGAAGGGTGAAATAAAAAAAACAATACAAAAACTGTCAGTATGTATCTTGATCACACTTGCAGAAAATAATGTCTTTAGTAAGTGAACGGGTGAAAAACTAACCTGCTGTAGTAATCTGTCACAGAGAGAATAAGATTTAGCAGCACAGCATCTCCTACCAAGACATAAATTACGCCAAACCTTACATACCACCGGAATTCCCGGATGTATATCTTAGTTTCCAAAACAATCATGATTAGCATGCAGCACCAAGTAAGAGCCTCAATGACTGAAGAAGCCATCTACAAGAGGTCAATTTTTCAGTAAGCTTCACGCTATATAATTCAGTTTACAATAGGACTGCTATAAATTATAATAAAACTAGCTCATTCAAGTCATTACACATTAAAGCTTGTGTAATTCAAGTCATTACACATTCAGTAAGCAACAATTGGAACTTTACATTTCAAAGGAAAATTCCTCACCGATAAAGCATATCAAAACTAGCATAAAGCGTCAAGAAAATAAGAAGAAAAAACCCACCTCAAAAGGAGCAAAGCCAGTTTGTCCATTCAACTTAAAAAGCGATGTACCCATCACCAACCTCAGTATGGGCTGAGCAGTGAAGTAACCAGCCAACAAACCCAGTATGTAATTGTAGTAATTTGACCTTAATCGAAATCGCCCGGCTTTCAAATTCTTCTTGGTCATCCATATCCGGTAGCAGCACAGGCACAGAAGCACTAAGTGAGAAATGCCTATGACCAGGGAGTCAATTACACAAGGTGTGTATGAGCCAAAAGCACCAGCTACTTTAGCCCACACCCCATTAGCTTCTGGGTGACAATACCAATCTATTGGCTTAAAACCCATATCTGGTATTCACCACTTAAGCCACATTATAAACTCAAAACCTCATCTTGATACATTCACAGAGTTTTGTTCTTGCCAAATTTCTTAATTACTCAAAAAGGTCTTAACTTTCCACATAAAACACTTCCTGCAATAACAACAAGGCATAGTTATACGAACAATAGATTAAAGGACCAAAATTTTGTATGTAAAGCACACCCATCTCCATTTTCAAGCTAGTAATCTACTCGAACAGATAAACAAAGAAAAAAGGAAAGAGAAAAAACTGCCACCTGTCACCCTTTCGCTCAGTTGTTGAGAAAAAAGACCACCAGAAGGAAAGGTTGAAGAAGAACCATCCAAAGAGAACACAAAATGCCCAGAAAATGTAGAAGAAGGTAGCTGAAAGGGTGAAACTATTTTGAAGAAAACAGTCTTTTCAACGACCAAGCGGGTACACTCAATAGGATCCAAATATAAATACCAGCAACAGCAACCGGGGAAGCAACAAACTTTTAAATCGGAACAGCGACAGTATAAAATTATAAATACGTATTTAATTTAATTTAATTTTTTCGATCATTTTTTTTTTTATATTTGCATAAAATATGTGTTCATATCGTGACAAAATATACACGTCACGGCTTACGAAGACCAGAATGAATCCCATTGATTTTTGCAAAACGACATGCAAAATAAAATGAAGGTGATTAATTAAAGTAAGCTGGTTATGAAAACTAAAGAATATTGGCGGGTATTTAAGAGAATTTATTAAAAATAGTCAAAATTTGACATTTAAATTTATAAATGATATTTTTTATAAAAAAATTTAAATATATTAAAAATTTTACACGAATAAACTCAAATTTGCGCTTTTTCCTTTCTTTCTAACTCTGAAACATTTCTGTTCTTTCTCCGTCCAACCCCGAAATCCCACCTAGGGTTTTTGATTCAATCAAATAAAATTTTGAGAATAAATTAGAAATCACAATTAATTATTTAAGGTCCATGAAGACTGAATGCAGTAAAATCCATAAAAAGAATTGAAAGAAGAATGCGGCAGTTGCCCATAAATTTTTCATTATGTCAAAATTCAAAGTGTGGGTTTAGTCACTTTAGTTTAGGGGTGAAGAAAGAGTGGGGAGAGAAGAAGAGAGGGAGAGAGAAAGAGAAAATAGAGGAATTAGAGGATATGAGGTTGGCTTCAGCAAGAAATGAGAGAGCTTATGTTGGGTGAGCCGCGAATCTGGTGAAGGTGGGGATGGAAAATAGGCTACGCAGAGCAAAGGAACAATTGTAAAGATCAAAAAGGGGAAATAAAAACGCAGAAACCAAAACCAAAGCCAAAACAAATTTTTATTTAATGGGATTAGGGTTTTGGTGTTTAAATTTGAAGGGTATTTAAATCTATTCACCTAGCTTTTTGGCTGCATTTGAAAACTTTTGTAAAATTTGATATTTATGAATTTAAGAGTTAAATTCTCGGCATTTGAAACCACAATTTAGTTGATTTGATATGATATCCCTCACCCTCTGCCAATTGCAATCACCAGGTAACACTAATAATTGAGAAATTCTTATATACAATACTTGCATTCACCATTCGGGTACTCTTTATATTTTTTTTTTAAGATAAACTACATAAAAGTATAGAAATTATAGGGGTCATTTTAAGTTCGTACCACAACTATAAAAATTGGCATCTAGGTATCTAAACTATCAAAACACATCATCTAAGTAACCACCGTTAGCAATCTGTTAAATGCTGAGTTGACATTTTTTAGTTAAATTGTTTATGCTGAGTTGGACTCTATGTGGATTAAAAAATAGTTATAAATTAAATATATATTAAAAATAATTAATAAAATTGTAAAATAAATTTATAAAACAAAATTATCATTAAAAAAAGAATTGGACTCTTCGTCTTCATTCGTCACTCTTTCCCAAGCCCTCTTGGCTCGAGCCATTTCCCACCATGGCTCCAATTCAACCTCAGATAGAGTCTCCTCTGCAACTCTCACACTACCCACTTTCTCCGGCCTCAAATCAACTTCTTCATCGTCAGCGTCGTCATGAACCTCGTCCTCCAAGTTCTCCCGGCTTCCTCGTCGCCGCATAAGCGCCAACCGACCCGTCCTCTCTGCCGCAGTCGAGACCCAGGACCCCAGCTGATGCTACCCGAAGTTTAGATCTTTCCTCTTCGAACCACCGCGAAGTCATTGACTTCATCGAGGTCGAGATCTGGCCTCACCTCCACCATTCCCAACCCACAGACAAACGCGAATGTGTGATTGGGAATTTGGTGTTCATCATTAGCTGGGTTTGGGCATGAATTGAGGGCTGATTTTGGCGTGAATTTTGGGGCCGCTGGGTTTGGGCATCAATGCGGGGGCTTGGACTAAACTTTGTTTTTGCTTTTTGTAATTTGTTTGATGCAGACTTGGTCTCTGCAAATCAAGGGCAATTTCATCATTGTCGTTCATCGATCTCGGTGAGGGGTGAGGGGAGGGGTAGGATTGATTTGGGTTTTGTTTTGTTTTGAGGATGTGATGAGAGGTTAGGATAGGGGATCAGGTGGGACTCAGCATAGTGATCGGTGTTGGGATCAGAATCGTCGATACCTTTGAAGAAGATAAGTTTTTTGGTGGCGAGGAGCCTAGTGGAGGATGCCACGGCGGTGGCTAACATAGCTGGGTTTTTGCTCATGAACGATGAAATCACCCCCAACCAACCTTTCTCCCTTCCGCTCCATCTCCCTCTCTCTCTTTCGAACCCACACTAATTCTGGGTTTTTGCTCATGAAATCTCTGGGTTTTTGCTCATGAAATTTCTAGGTTTGATTCTTTTCTAACACATTGGTAGGAGGTGGTGGGTGTTCAATGAATTGAACTGGGGTTTTGGGTGTGAATTTTGTTTTTGTTTTAGTTTTCTTTTTATTTTTTTTAAGACAATATTTATTAAGCTTTTATTAAAAAATTAAAATTTTACTATTTTTTATCTGACATAGAGTCCATGTGAGCATTAAAAAAAGACCCACAAGTGCCACTTGGCACTTAACAGATTTTTTATAACAGATTGCTAACAGTGGGTACCTAAATGTTTTGTTTTGTTTTAATAGTTTGGGTACCTAGATGCCAATTTTCATAGTTGGGGTATGAACTTGAAATGACTCCTATAGTTTAGGTATTTTTATGTAGTTTATCCTTTTTTTTATTTATCGAATAGTTGTTATACATATATCACAATTAGAATTGTCCAACGTTTAAATCATCATTTCAAGATCAAAAAAATCAATAACATTGGAGGTCGCTTAGTCATTTATATCAATTTATCTAATAAACAAATCAACGGTTGTTCTGTCCAAAAATACGACAAGAGGCCCGAGATCATCTGCGATCGATCTCAGGTGAAATCTTAGGTGAGGTGGGCTCCTTTTGTTAGTGTGAGGTTAAAATGGTGTTTGACTGTTAGTAAATGGTGATTTGGATTGAAGGTTGTGGGCTTTCAAAACCTTATGATACCATGGTCTATACCTAGATGGGCTGACTAGAAAGTATGCAAGTAGGCTTTAACTGTCTTCTTAGTATGTGTGTCGCTAGTAGATATTGCTACTAGAAAATTTAGAATGGGGTTCTCTTGCAGCCCAAGAACCTATCTTTAATCAAGTGATTGTGAGGCGAGCGGGCAATTGCTCACGATGTTTTTTTCATGCCTTTTTCTTAATGTATCTAGGGATTTTAGTGATATTTTCCTTTAGTTTAGTCCAAATTCAAGTAGGTAGGGATATTTAGGTTAGTAAGTTATTATTAGTTAAAATCAGTTAGGTACTCGGGGGTCCCTTAAGTCGGGATAATATTGATGGACCAAGACACATACGCAATTTCACGACTTGAAACAGCCGCAAAATGCACATGGTCGGTGTTTCCCAGTATATTCCAACTTCTCTTAAGGAAATCCGTTTAAAAGAAAATAAAATGAAATGCGAGTACTGTGAGAAATGAGTAAATACTGAATGTAATAATAAAAATACAAGTGCTGAATATAAATATTTCTTTCAAGACCAGGCCTAACTCAATGGCAAGATCTCTAGAAATCTTCAACCGGGATGAACGTATAGATTGGCAGAGCAATTAAGAGACGACGGAAATGTTGAGGGAGAGGTGTTTGGTTTCCTCAGAAACCATTTGGGTGCCCTTCGGGATGAGGAAGTAGACTAGAGTCCCAAGTCGGGAACTTGGAATGAAGTTGAGAGAGAGAGAGAGAAAGTGAATCTACATCGGGATTGATCTGAGAATCAGGTTTTGCCTTTTCAAGCGAGCTTTTGAACAAAGAAGCCTTTCGAGAATGCTTTGTCTTGAATTGATTGGTTTGATCAATTGTTTGAGTGTTTGATTGGTTGTCCTTTGAGAAGATGATTTTTTCTCCCTTGTATAGATGCATTGGAAAGAGTCGTATTGGCAAGTGGACTCTTTTAAGGGACCCACAACTGATTACTTTCCCTAAACTTCACATTTGTCCGCTGACAAAGGAGGCGCTTCAGAGAGTGAATTAACCTCCACGCATCCAAGTGGCTTTTGGGCTGGACTTTAGCGATTTGAGCATTTAATTCTTCCATTTGTCCTCTTCAGAGAAAAGGATGACGAAATTATACTGCAAGGGTCCTGAAAGGCAAAATCAATGCAGTTTCTTCTTGTTTCAAGTCCCTTAATTGCATGGGGGAGAGAATGGAACCCTAGCATCCCTGATGGGTTGAATAATTTGGTATTATGGCTCAAAAACAATACACGATCACCAAAGTCGACAACTCGTACCCATCACGGATCGATATCACGAGTCTCTACTAACTTAAACACTCGAAGCCTTTGAGTTTGATATTACAACCTATAATTATAGGCCAAGGAATTGTTGGATCACTCTCTGCATGACACTCAGTCATTAAAAAAAATTTCACCACAAAATATCATAAAAAGCTCGTTTGATGTAGAATCTTTGAATAGGTAAATCATCAAGTCATGATTATTCCCATATGTGGCTCCACCCATTGTTACAATAGTCTGAGTGGAAAACTGTGGCCCAGGATCAAGCATGTCCAACCTTTGGGCCCAATAGCTATTATGAGTCCAACCATTGTCGTTTAGTTGGATGTGGAAGACGTTTAGCATATAGTTTGTGGTCAATCAATTTCATTTAAAATTGAATACTTGATCTCCCTCTTGGCCTCCTTGCTCAATGAGGGTCCATGATTTGTCACTAACTTTTTCTTACCATGTTCAACATCTAAATCATCAATTTAAAATTTTTTCTGTAAAAATCAATAATATTTGAGGACATTCAATCATTCATATGTATCAAATAAATCAACAATATTAATAACAATAAACATCCTCATGGTAAACCATCCATTTAATTTATACATATAAATTACTAAATGATCTCCAATTTAGTTAATTTTTTGTATAAATAATCTTAATATTATGATTTAAAAATTTGAACGATTCTGATTATGCTTTGAATGAAAGGATTATTTGATAAGTCGAAAAGGTCCTAAGACGAGGTACTCTCATTGATGGGATGCAAATATCATCGAAAAAATATTAAAGCACACTAAAATGAGTAAGAATACTATCAGACGAATAATAACCACAAATAAATTCCTGGCATCACAATATCTTTTTATGAGTTGGGTTTCAGAACCTAGAAAACAGTTGCAGAAAGTAGCTCCTTAGAATTTAGCAAGTGAACAGATGACTTTTGAGCAATTGAATTAGGGAAGTTCATGCATAACAGCATAAGCATATACAGCCTTACTGTTGGTTCACTCTGGACAATCTGTTCAAGAATTTTCCGGAACTGCAAATCACCGTATCGGAATCCAGTGATCTGGAACACTACCTTGTCCTTTAAGGTTTTTCAAATTTCCATGTATGAATTTGACAAGGGACTGATTTATTGCCACATAGTAGTCGCAAGTGAGCATTTACAAAAGAGCAGGAAACCTAAGAATGTCCTGTCACTATCACCCTGGTTATCAAAATCTTCTGGAGAAACGTAGGTTATAGAATCTAAATTACAAAAAATTAGGAACCGTTGTAAAAATCGAGCAATAATTAGTCACCAGCATATGTATGAAACTTCTTCACTAAGCCAGAGACAATTTTCCTACATGTCAGCATGGTCCCAGTCGACTGGTCTGTCTTCAAAACTGTATTCTGACTGCTGAAGCCTGTTCTTAGCCAACCTGCTCATCACGGCGAGACCTGGAGAAAAAATCATTCAAACATTAACAGGTTTTCGAAACAGATAAAGACATTCATTGATGAAAATACTAAGGTGGGTCAAGTAAGCAACTGGAGACACACAGTACCTTCAACCATTCTGTAGAGAGCTGACCACCACCCATCTCTAGAGATCTGGTATTGATCAAGAGACTCTTCGATATCTTTATCATGCTTCCCTTCCAAAACTCCCCGGAGAGTTATCACTGCATCCTTCGTCTTCCTTAGGATGCTGCTCTCATCTTCAATTTCCAAGCGTTGAAGGTCATTCTGTGATGAAGTGAGGCTCACAGCAACGGCAAACTGGGCAGCTGCAGCCCAGCGCGAAGAGGCCAGCCATCTCCTCTGTCCATCAAGCTGTAGGTTCTCTTCTCTCCCCACCCTGTTTTCTCCTTTCCCTCCAAGTACCAAGCTTCGTAAATATTGGGCATTTGCTGTGCCTGTACTTTGGACCATTTTTGAGAAAGCGCTCCCTTCATTTGACAGAAGGTGCTCCGGACTATCATATTCTTGAACCTGGGAAGTACAACATGCTTTCATCAACAAAAAGCGCAAACTATAACCAAAGACTTAGCGTTTCACTTCAAAAGCTGTCAAGAGGCTCTTAAGTATAATTGATTTAGATTTTCAATCCACAACCCCCATAAGATGCAAAATTCTCAATCTCTTCAGTGGTAATAAATACTAAGACATTGCAGCAAAGAAAATAAAGAGTGAGCATGAAGAATTCTAAATGAAGCATACCCGGCCAGCATCAAGAAGAAGGATTCGGTCGCAATCAATGATGGTATTTAGACGATGAGCAATGATCAGCATTGTACATGATTTAAATTCTTCGCGAATAGTTTTTTGAATGAGAGCATCAGTTCTGACATCAACAGCTGCAGTTGCTTCATCGAGGACAAGTATTTTTGATCTTCGCAAGAGTGCTCGAGAAAGACTTAATAGCTGCCGCTGCCCAACACTAAAGTTCTCTCCTGCCTCCGAGACCTTGAAATATAACATGGAAGGTTACTTCAGAGATGAAGGTACCATTGCAATTAGGGTAATCAATGAGGCAGCCCAGAGCAAACATATAGCCGAATATATGACTTCTTTGTTACCCATGAAAGGCTTATAAATGAAGAAGCCTATCCATAATCAATAACCGAGATAACATCGTGTAAAGTAAAGTTGAGTTTGTACCTCAGCATCTAATCCCAATGAATTCCTCCTGATAGCATCCTTCAAATGTGCCCTCTCTAAAGCTTCCCAGAGGTCAGCATCATTATGTTCATGGAACGGATCAAGATTAAACCTCACAGTTCCTAAGAAAATAGAATAAGATGATCATTAGAATAAATTCACTTTGTTAGGTGCAGTCGACTAAAACATCCAGTAAAAGAGGAGATTTTTATTGTTCCTGACAAACAATGGCGAGAGTAGTGTATACCTGAAAAAAGAACTGGTGACTGTGGAATAATACCAAGAACTTTACGTAGATCTGTGAGTCCAAACTTAGCGATATCACAACCATCAATCAAAATTCTTCCTCTTTCTAATTCAACAATCCGAAATAAAGCATTTAACATGCTGGACTTTCCAGCCCCAGTCCTTCCAACAATTCCAACCTTGTCACTTGGAGATATTGTGAAAGACAACTCATGTAAAACTGGAGGAAGTTCAGGTCTATAACGTAGAACAACATCCTCAAATTTGATAGATCCAGATGAAGGCCATCCAGGAGGGGGGCGGTTACTCTCAATTATACCTGGAGCCTCTGAAGGCAAATCTATATATGTACCAACCCGCTCAACAGCGTTTAAGCTATTCTCAGCCAGACTTGCAAGTCTCAGTACACCTGTCAATAAACTTGTAATATTAAGCGCATAACTGAGAAGGAGACCCATAGTGGACGCAAACTCCTGCTGATTCTCTGCCCTTCCATTCTGCACTACAGCAAAGGTAGCTGTAAACCATATCATGAGACCTCCTAATGTTTCCAAACGGATTCCAAGCCAGCGGTTTCCACTCATGTTCACCAGTGTGAACCTGATATTATTGTCCACAGATTTTCCATTAATCTCTGCCATCCGATCATAAGCCTTGTATGCACGAATAGATGCTAAACCATTCAGCGCTTCTCCAAATTGTGCATAAACTGGGGATCTACTGATAGAGTCCAGACGCTTCACCTCACGAGCCATGCTCTACCCCAAGTGGAAAAATAATAGATAATATTAGAATAATACATGGTGGAACACAGAATCAATAAAAGAGTGACAAACAGGAATAATTGCCAAAGGGAACGGGGTAACTAAACCTAGTAACTCTGAGGCATAAGAGTGAAACAAGTTAATAAGATGGCCCCATTAAATAATGATTTAATCATTTCCTTCCTAATAGATGAAGATTTTGGGAGAATCAGTAACCTGAGAATTCTACTACCAAAGAAAATGAAATTTCCGACTTTATTTGTATTTAAAAACCGAAACTGCAAGGTAGGCTCATACCATTCCAAAAGGCATGAAAATGCACCAAAGGTAGAGCAGAAAGTCAAACAGCCATAGAAAATAATCTTCCATTGAGTTTAAGTAAAATAGAGATGGCTATTGTAAAAATAATATATACGTATATATACATACATATATTTTCAGGTAAGAAATGTTGTTTTTCAATATATTTAACATTACTTTGATCTATTGAACGATTTTATGAGGAAAGCTGTTTATGTGTCCAAAAGCAGTTCAAACATGAAATGAGTGGATGATTTCACATACCTGATAGTAGAGATAGGCTGCATAAAACAAAACCAGAAGCGGCATAATGGCCCACAAGGACATAGTGCTCACGATCCCAATCAAGATGAAGGTAGAAAGGAGCTGAGACACTTGGCCAAGAAACATATTCACAAAAGGAGCAACATTCCGATCAATGTCTCCAAGATCCTTTGCAAATCTATTTATGATCCGTCCAAGGGGATTTGTCTGGAAGAAGACCATTGGAGCTCTTAATATAGAAGCAAGCATCGCCTCATGCAACCTCCTGGCAGCATAAAGACTAGAAATAATCAACCAATAAGAGTTTGCCAGTGTCACCAAAACCTGAAACCAAGAAATGTATTTGGTTTTTCATCATCAAAAGAAGGTGGTAAAAGTAATTCAAGCTTCACAGAATAATAAAAATAAACTAAAATAAATAACAAGAAAATCTGTATAAAACATGAAATGTAACATTTGCCACAACGTAGTTGATAGAAACTTCTACACCTAACTTTCAAGTAACTGATGCTTAGCCATATTCTTACCTGACAAAATGATAGAACTGCATATATGAGATTGTAGAAACCAGGGTCATATTTCCCTATTATGCCTTGACCAGTCCAATGGCTCAACCAGGTGCTACTTGATATTCGCAGAATCTCAGTTGAAACATAACATGTAAAGAGTATGATTACCACCCACAAACCTCCTAACGCATTCTTATACCTGGATAAGAATAAATGGCACATTTAAAAAAATAAGAACCAGAAGAATATATAAAGCAGAAATTTGGAAATCTGCCAATTTCAAGCATAATGTCATGAAATATCTCTTCCCCGCCCATTCCCTCACCCACCCACCCTTTCTTTTAATCACCCCTCACAAGCCTCCTAACGCATTCTTAAAGGGTAAGATCAAAACTAACAATAGTCCAAAACCTAGATTCCTTAGGGAGAAAGTAATGCCTTAACATAGGAAAATACTGATGGAATTCGGGGGGAAACTAAGAGTTAATTGCTGAAAATCTGATTACCTCGCCAAAACATTCCAGCTAATAACGCCTGTTTCCCGTTCTTCTTGTTTGATAAGAACAGACTTTCCTTCTTTTGGTTTATTCACATGGGTTGCATTTTTTGGCATAGAATGAACCGCCCCATTGGCAATAGGTTTTGAAGAGGCATTGTGATCTATCATTTCACTGCTCTGATCAATAGTTTCACCATTTTCTTTTTCCTCCTCATACTCTTCCATCTTTCCCGCATTTTCCATTAGTTTTTTGAACAGCGTGCCATTAATGGAAAGCTCATCAAATGTTCCCTCCTCTTTCACCATACCTTCATGGACCAGGATGATTCTATCAACTTGTGAAAGAAAATGCAGCTGGTTTGTAACAAGAACCCTGGTTTTGCCTCTTAATTCTCCCCTGATGCATTTATCAAAAACCTGGTATAATACATAGCAAAATTAAGACAACTATTCAAAAGTACAATTTAATACACTGATCTGCAAACACAATTGACCAAATAAAAGCATTCTCATGCAGGTGAGTCTAATAAATGCTGACAAAGACGACAGGATTGAGTATATGAAGTGCTGCAAACTCGACAAAAACTTCTTTGGAGAGAACAACAAGATCATAGATTATATTTTATGTATAGAGATAGAATATAGAAGCAACGCAGCTAACCAAACTCCTTAAGTGAATCAATAAAGTTGGATGGGAAACTGTAACCTGTCGAGCAACGTGAGCATCCAGAGCACTCAAGGGATCATCAAATATATACACATCAGAGTTGGAGTAGACAGCCCGAG
The DNA here is from genome assembly GCA_037349345.1 of Oemleria cerasiformis. Lineage (NCBI taxonomy): Eukaryota > Viridiplantae > Streptophyta > Magnoliopsida > Rosales > Rosaceae > Oemleria > Oemleria cerasiformis. The sequence goes on along the minus strand of JAZGTL010000015.1, from coordinate 6,788,808 downwards.
CCATAGAAACTCTTTGCTTCTGCCCACCACTTATATTTACTCCTCTTTCACCAATCTCGGTCAGATCACCACCCTGATATTCAGCATGCAAAATGAGTGAGATATGTAGGCCCATAAATTTCTAGGTAGCATGGAAAGTTTGCACAGTTTACCATACGAACTAGAAGCAAGATAGAACTCTAAGAGCAGTTACCGGCAATAAGTCAAGGTCATGCCTCAATGCAGTCACATCTATTGCCTTCTCATATCTTGCAGATTCAAAGAAAGATCCAAATACAATGTTGTCACGTACCTGAAAACACAAACTTTGAAAGTAAAAAATTTGCACAAGCAAGTAGATTACACTTTATTTAATTTAATACTCAAGGTTTAACTACAACCTATATCACTTTATTCTCACTTCTCTAGACACAGATAACAGTTAGCTCCAATAAATTCAAACAGTAGCTTAGTGGCAAGACATAAATATATAAAACTGGAAACACTGCAACTTACGGTTGCATTGAAAATCCATGAAACTTGTGGAACGTAAGCAACCATTCCTCTCATTACCACACTCGCGTCTGCTACAGGAGGAAGCTCCCCAAGCATTGCAGATATAAGTGATGTTTTCCCTTCACCAGTACTTCCAACAATTGCTACCAAGCTCCCAGCAGGGATATCCAAATTAACATTTGTCAATGTGGGTTTATCTGCCTGAAAGAAAACACATATTTAACAGCTGTTTTCACAGAGAAAATGAGAAACTAACCAAAACATTAAAACAAAAAAAATTTTAAAAAAACTATGCGTAAGCAAACTGATGTCATTACAAGACAATTGATATAACAGTAAAGCAACAATTAATGACAAACCAGGATGCCCTGCCTAATAAAGCCGAGACCATGATTGATGCCAAATCATTCGTATCCAAAATAACAATAGATAAGTCCAATACGATAGATTTTGATAGCAATGTGTGAACTTCAACCTCTTACTTTTCCTTCTCGCTCTCACTCCACTACATATTCTTTTAATACTAATGGCTGAGAGAACATTTAATATGATATCGTTACTCCCATTTTACTTCATGTCGTAACAATAACCCCAAATTGGGGAAGAAAATATAATGTACAGGTTATAGACAGGAGACCCCATTATTTAGTGCAGTCTTGTTTAAGCCCTAGAATTACTTATACTTTTTACACAACACGCACAAACTTATGGTGCAACATAGTGAGAACACCCAGAACTCACCATTTTAACCCAACCATTCTCAAATAAACTATTATACTAAACTTGGACACCCAAAATACAAGCTGGCTCAAGCTTGAAACGAAAAACACACCTAATTTGGCAATATACCAGACATACAGGTAATCATGAATCAATTGTAAACTTGGTATATTAGTAACAGCCACACAGAAACAAAAGCAACATTATCAATGAGACCTTTGAATCCCAAGAAAAGTTTCCATTCTTAATTGAGATGGCTGGCATTTCTGGATCAAGAGGAGGATTTGGCACAAGAATTCTCTCTTCAGCTAAAAGTAGCTCTTCCAGACGCTTTAAGGATACATTGGCATTAACCACCTGTCAAAGTAAAACTCAGAGATTTAGAGAACGAAGATACCGTGCAAGCCGTTTCACAAAGTCAGTAGATAAAGACATTGTTCTGGTAATTTATTTAAGAATGTGAAAATGGAAAAGTATACTTAATGCTCGAGAGGCCTTCTTAGATAAGAAATGAACATGAAAATTTATTTAAAAAGTTTCTTTTTCACTCCTTGTACAAGCAACAAAAGAAATTCTTATTAAAAAGGTTTCCTATTCACTCCTTGTACGAGAAATTCTCTTTGTTGGGTTTTAACAAATAATTATCTTACTATATATCTCCATCAACAGAACCTTAGCATTATGAGATACCATATACCATGTAAACTAAGCAGTAAACAAACACAATAAGCATCCATCATCTCTATGTCATGCAAAATATCGCAATAGTAGGGACTATATAACAGGTACATGACTAAGGAAAGAAGTTGGAACCTGGGTTATTATATTAGGAAGCATGAATAGGGGAAACCGAAGCACAGCAAACAGAGAAAGTGATGTAAATGCCCTTGCAGGTGTAAGATCCCCCCCAAGCAAAGTGAACAATCCGAATGAAATCACAGTGACTACAACTGGGATGCTATTGAGTATAAATCCATTACACTGCAAAAAAAGGAAAGGCGAGGGAAAGAGTCAGAGAAAAATAAAAACCACAAAGAAGTTGATAGTCTACTTTCATAACAATTATCTCAATGAACTTGGATATGCACATAAAACTAAAAAACATGTTAGGTCATGATTGATAATAACAACATGCAAAATGCCTACTTCAGTGATCAACTTAATCAACCCTAGTATTCTGATGGCAGGTCAAGAATATATCAAATCAGAAGAGGTTCTTAGGGGAAAGAAATAAATTTCAGAAAAAATGTCAATGCCGTACCGCTCCCAGCAGTGATGCTTTTCGAAACCAGAACAATTCATCGCTTCGAACACTTTGTACCTTGGATTGAAAACTACTCTCCCATGCATAACATCTGAGCCATTTGGAAAATAGACAACGAAAAAAGTCAATACAAATCCTCCTAACACATGTATGTATATCACCAGTATCGAGTCATACTTCACAGTGTCCATTGCTGCTAAAATTTCATTCATGAGGCCAATTCTCTTGTCTGTACGTTGCAACCCCTCCTTAGACAATTTCTGCATTTTGCTTATCACAAATGTCTGTTCCAAGTAAAGCACAAAGATCAAGACAAATTAATTGATGAGATGTAAACATGTGTAAGATGCACAAACAAAAAACAAAACTAATGTCGTTATGAATTTGCTAGCTAGCACGCAGACAGTCCAATGTGATACCCATTTTTTTCCAAAGTACAACTATATGATAATAAATTACTAATATAGTCGTCACCCAGGATTATTTTCCTATTTAGTATAACTTAATCTGAATTTATAAAAACAAGAAAAACAAAGTGAGTAACTCTTTACCTGTAGGGGGAACAAAAGTACTAACATGAGTGCACCGAGTAGTGAAGCAATGCCCAATTGCTGATACAGGAGAACCATGGAGATAATGATACGAAACGGAGCTGACCAGAGAGTGTGAAGAGATTGAGATATTTGCTGCGGAAGGAAAAAACAAAAAATTAACCACCCCTACCAGCTTTACAAATATTTAGAGTTCTAATACAAATATAAGTTGAGGGCCTGTTTGATAACCATTTGGTGTTTTAGCCTTTAGCTTTCATTTTTGTGCTAGATATGAGGAAAGTATATTGGGGAAAGTTATCAACTTCCATGATAGACTTCCATTGTCCATTATGAAAAAGATATGTTGCACACCTCTCCCACCTCTCTTCAATTATCTCCCCACATATTATCTGAAATCATGGGCATAAATCTAAACTGTGCTTAACCAGTTATAGGGCATACTCTAAACAGGTAGTATTACAGATTATTAATAATGTAAACAGATTGGTGTGTGTTGACTATAAATAGTGATACTTAAAATGGTCTTAAACTATTAATAAATTTGGGTCCTTCATAGATGGTTTTTTAACACACACACAAAAGGTAAGAAAACGTGCCTGAAGTGCTTCAGCATCAGTTGTCATCAAGTTGGTAATTTTCCCAGACGCAAACTTCTTTCGAGCTTCATGAGTAAGCCTTAAGGATTTACGAAATACAGCAGCAACCTAAAAGAAGAAAAGGATAAAATTGTGATTCACAAATATGTTTTCCTGATGAATACCATTTATGGGTTCAATATATATAACGCATATTATTAGAGCAACCAAAAGCAAATATTACTGGCTAAGCCCCCGAAGATAAAACACTAAAACTATTCCCCGAGAAAAGTAACAAGACCTTATCCCTCTCAATAACTCATCATTAACTAGCTAAGTGCCCCAAGCCCCTAATGAAAGCATACTAAGATTGAATTTGAATTTAGCACTGTACGCTTCTAACTAAAAGGTAGCCCCAAAAAGAACCAACTCCTCCTCTAGACATCACTAGCAAACAAGCAAGTCTAATTTTCCAACCCTTACCCACCGAGGACTAAGTAAAAGGATCAACAAAATTATTTTTGTCAAATACATGGGATCGATGAATTATTATAAACATGCTAAAATACAATGACAGGTAAGAACAAGAGTAATAGCATCAAAATGGGGTTGGAAAATACCAAAGTGGATCGTAGCCGGAAGCCAACACGCATGACATTCTGAAAATACTGAGCTTCACATAACACCCCACCAACCTGGAAGATAGTTACAACAATTAGATATCCAGATTGCTTGATTTTCCCATTCCAGATAGATATAGAAAATGCTGCAGAATGAGTACACTGAATACCAGTAACGAGACACAAATATATAAACTGATACATCACAGCCGAAGCACATAGTTACTAATGCAAGTCTTTTTCAACATATTCCCTTTTTTTTTTAAATGGCACCCACATGAAAAAAAAAATAGATTTTTCTTAAGTAGACGCATTCAAAAATTGCATTAATAACAACATAAATAGAATCTGTAAAAGGAAGTTTTCCAGTGCTACAGAAACACCAGATGAACCAGATTTAGGTATCAATTATTATTTAGGATATTAAGGCAACAGAGAAACTACAAAAAAGGTTGGAGAATATACAAAACAAGCACTACTTGTTTTCACAAGCAAGAGTATTTAATTATCCTTATATAACATCTTTCTTCACGCCAACTTAATTAAATATTAAACAAGATGGGAAACAAATGAACATGCTTAACTGTGTAAAAGCTAACATATTGGAACAAAAGAATACAAGCTCTAGATCATTTATCTCACAAACAAAAGGATGAAAGTATCTGTCTAAACACGTTTCGCTACCAACATAAACACAAGACTAAAGCAAACACTGACAAGAAGCAAATAGCCTTTGGGCCTAGTGGCACATCCTCACTTTAATAGATAAGGGTGTCGGATGGTTCATACCACCACGGTGAGTGTATTGTGTAAATTTCTTTAAAAAAAAAAGGAGGTTAAATTAGGTGAGCATTTTTTGTCAATTCATCAATCAGGGTAACCACAACATCCCTAGAAATTGTCTATAGCAGCAAACCATGTTAGTATAGCTAAAATTAAATGCTCACTGTGTGAAATAATCTACGTCTAGGCATAAATAAATAACATAAACATAAAACCATGAATTTATATCATACCACTCCAGCAAATATTGAGAAGGCATAGATGTAACCAATCCATGCTGGATCCCCTCGTTGCATAGACTGCAGACAATTTAAGCAATATTTATAGTTCATTGGAAAATGAAGGATAATGACAATTACAATCAAGGATCATTTCAGAGGACTCTGAGCAGAAATATGCAAGAATTATGACATACCAATAGCATACTACTAAAAATAAGAATAAAAGAGTATGCATCTTGCATCAGCATCCACATAATTAAGCTTCTATTAAACCTGGAGAAGTATATTGAAGCTAATCTGACATAATAGCAACTACAATATGCGGGTTATTAAAGCCATGCAATTGAGTGTTGTTATACTTATCTCCTCTATTTCTTATATGAAAACGTAGATATGAGAATGGAAACATAGAAAAGTTAAGGTTATATATTTGGTGAAGTATAGGAATAAACTCAAACCTGTAAGAGATGATTCAGAATAAGTGGCCCGACAAATTGGGAAAGATCATTACCGATCTACAAGTTATCAAAAAAACAATAAAATAAGTTAGTAACACAAAACATCCAATTTTACCAGAAAAACATTCAGATCAGAGAAACTAAAAACTTTCCATATTTAATACAACTTTCCTAGCAATGAGCATATTAGACTGCTATCCCTCTCAAGCAGCAAGTCCCAGAGTTGCTAAAGTTTAGGGGGAAAAAAAGCAAACCAAGATAACGGAAATGTCTTCTCAGTTAGACTGAGCTGATGTTTGTTATTAAGGAGTGAACAACAGGTTAATTCCAGGAGCATATCTCCCTCATGGCCAGATTGGATTCTTACTACACCCCCACATGAATTATCAAACTGAGTGCATGGACCATACTTGCTACTAGCGAAAATTCCCCCTCCAAATCAGACGGAACCGGTGTATAATCTGCTGAAGTGTTACTGTTATTTTTCGACATTCTAATTAAGTAGGAACAAAAGAGCAGCCACCAAACAAATCATATTTGGAGCCATGGAACTCACTGAACAGTTTGACCATCATGTATGCTAGTTAGAAAACCAACAACACATTCCTATTAAAGAAAACAACAATGACAAAGAACAGTACTGTAGTTTACCAGACACTGACCATTCTACAATATAAACCAACCTACGAATATAACTTTGGATTACATCTTGCTTGAATGCATATAGTCTCATCAAATAAAATATGTTTCATGTCCCCAATTAATAAAATATAAGTGTAATCCAATTCCGTAATATTTCTTTGTAACGAACTTTGCATACTATTAGTAGGCAACTAAGCATAAACCATTCTGAAGAACAAGATAAATACCTTCCAAAAGCCTCCCCACCAAAACCTATGAAAAGCACAAATAGAATATGAATGAGGTGCATGTACATAGAATAGTAAAAACAGCTCAAAAGTTCAGACAAGAAAATGAAGATGGATATAGATATCTCAAATGTGGGTCTAGATAACTTACCTTCCCCCAAGGCTACAGTTCAATGCTCTTAACAGCCATGGTTTAGTCTTTTGACGTTCCTCAGCCCAACATCTTTGGAAACTAGAAATTCAGAAAACAGATTTATAATGCAAATTGTAATAGATTAGTTCATGGGGAAACTAACGTCTGAAATTATTAAGTACATACTTATTGTTTAGTGTTTCAGTCCGATCCCAAGTGTCCAATTTCCAGACATCTTTCTCTGTGAGGGGTCTTTGATAGCCAAGCTTCATAATGGGATTCATCCACGAAAACAATATTTCTGGTAAACACAGAACCAAGATATGAGTTGAGAATCAACCACGTAAAGGGATTCACAGTATTGGGAATACTATGAACGGTCCTGGATCTTGGTTGTTGCATCATTCAAAATTAGCAGGCACAAAAAAATACATGGTAAAGGATAAAAGAAAAATTAAAGAGCAAAATTTAATTACATAGATTTGAACCAAAGTTAAATACATAACCATCATAGATATATGTAGTGAATTAAAAATTTTGGATATAACCTTTAGTATGGTCTGCTGAACCATCATAAATGAATTTGTTAAAGGTGATTATATTGGCTTTTGACATCTGTACTAAATGTTTTATTCCTACTGTTACCCTCTATCATCGTTTAATTCTGTACATTTCTCCAAATGCGATGCATTAGATCATACCAAGTTTATATACGTACTTGAAAATATGTTGGCATGCCTCTCGGGACATATTTGTTCTCCTCCAGGAAGTTCTTCATATGCAGCATCATCAATTGATTCAGTAGGGATTGGAGTATAACCAGGATAAGTAACCAAATTTGGAACATACACGAGCAAAAGTATTCCAAACAAACCCTACATTAGCATGAAAATACATACAAAAAAACAAACTGATATTAGATTTGCAGTCTTATGACAGATAATAAATAGCAAACTCCAAATCGAATTAGTACTATTATTTCCTACCATTTTATCTGAAACATACTAAGCCATCTGTTTATACGTAATATACATTTGCACATAAATACACTAGACTATGGCATACACAATATTTTATGCTTTTCCTCACTTGAATTATTTCCAGAAATTCTATAATAGTTGTAAGAGAGATTTGTAGCTAGTAGCAATTTACAGGGCAGTGGTGGATGACTGGGCACATTAGACCTTCCTCCAACGATGGGGATGAGTATAACTAGAAGCATCAGACTAACAAAAGAATAACCAGTGAAAATTAAGGTAAAAACTAGCCTACATACCTGGGCTACAACTTCACTGATGTACAAATATAGTACAGATCTGCAAGGGTTACGCAAGATTGTGAATTAATATTGCAAAACCACAAACCTTCAAAATGTACAAGGGAAGATTTAAAATTGAAAAAGAATAATTGAAAATATAAAAGGAATCAGTTTAGTTAAACAAAGGCAAACAAACCTGTTGTAGAGTTCCTTGAGTGAAAGAATGAGATTGAGCATCACCGCACCCCCCACCAAAGTATAAATTACTCCAAATCTAACAAACCATCGAAACTCACGGATATAGATTTTAGTTTCCACAAGAATCATGACCAGTATAGAGCACCAAGTAAGAGCCTCTAAGATCAGAGAAACCACCTGCCATGAAAGGATGAAATTAAAGCACTAGGTATATGAAGCTAACAGAAAGTTAGTTCAATGAAACTTTTTAATAAAAAATTAGGCAAGTAAGCAGAGCAGGTTAATTATACTCACATGTGCTAAATTGTACCTCTAGGATCTAACAATATTAAGTTTTTAACTTCAACACTTAAATTAATCACAGTTTTGTGGTTTGTGAAACCCGATATCTTCTTAGATGTTTGGGGAAATTGACAATTTAAATTTTCTTTACTGCAAAACTTTGAAAAGGGGTTCAAATCTCCGTCCACTTAAAGTACCACAGTTTCTTTTATTCACACTCTACTTAGTGGGTAATGGATACCAAATCACCCAGCAGGTAACATGAAACAGAACATGTTTACTAAAAGTGAAGGTTTCGAGCAGATATGGCCTAATCCAAAATTTTGACATCATTACAGAATCCAGCAAAAACATTCGTGAACTAGGTGGTAGAAACAAATAAATCGTTTAAAGAAGTAGACCAAGTCGAAAAGGATCCCCCAACACTGAAGGGAAACGGGGACGGAAGAGCATTTTCCGAGTGGCCCCTAATGTTTATGTAGTCACTGAGCAGTCCTAGAGAAACCCCTTTTCTTTTCACTTTGGCATTCAACTCTTTTGCACACGTATGCCTTAAAGCTACTGTTAACTGGAAAGGTATGTGCAAAGTCAGCTAAAAATTTTACTCAGGCAGAATAAATTTAACAAAACCAACCTCAAATGGTGCAATTGCAGTCTGGCCATCTAAATTCAGCACTGAAATTCCCATGATCAACCGGAACAAAGGCTGGGCGGTACAGTAAGCAGGCAACACCGCCAATATATAATTGTAAACTTTAGACTTCAAACAGAACCTTTGGGCTTTGAAATCCTTCTTGATCCGCCATATTCGATAAATGCACAAACCCAGAAGAATCAAATGAGAAATTGAGACGACCAAAGATTCAACCGCGCATGGCGTGTACGCACCAAACGCATTCTCCACCGCCTTCGTCCACACGCCGCCGGCCACCGGACGGCAATACCAATCCAGAGGAGCAAAACCCATCTTTAAGGTCACTTTTTCCACAAGAATTATTCACTTAAAGCACACAATCCATCACTCCAAGACCTCCAAGTCCCCACTGCGTGCTCCTCCTGCGTTATATGATAACAACTGAATTTAACATCGGGATGAAGAACCCAAGCACCAATTAAATTTTTTAAAATGGAAAAAATATAAAATATTCAAATCATATAAATTCTAATTTCTCAAGTTTTTAAGCTGAATTATAATTCACTCAACTGGCATATTGTTCTATTTTTGGAAAGACCGTCGCTGTATAAAATCCCAAGAAAAATATTCAACCAACCGAAAATTTTGCCATTGGATTCGGAATAGACTTTTAATTCAAGCGGAAGTGTATATTTCTCCAATTACAAGTCAATATATTTTGAAAATCAAGAAAATTACTTGGGTTGGAAATAGACTTTTAATTCAAGCGGAAGTGTATATTTCTCCAATTACAAGTCAATATATTTGAAAAACAAAAAAATTACAAGTCAATATATAACTACTTTGTTAGTACATTTTCTCAGTAACCAAACAGAGCACTCGACTCAAACTAGCAAAATAAGAAATCTAAATTCAACCCAACAAACTTCTGAGAAAAAGACAGAAATGGATTATGAAACGATTCCTTAATCCAAAAACAAACCTCAGAAATAACCAAACCACACTATTTACATGTTCCAAAAAAATCAACGATAATCATAAATTTCAGAACTTCGCATTTACTCAGAAACAAGAAACAAAACTCCAAGCAAAAGCTTCGTACACGTTCGAGCAGCTAACAATTTCTCAGATAAAAAAACATTCAAAAAAAAAAAAAATAAGCCAGAACATATGGGAACGGAAATTGGAAAAAGAAAGGTCCAACTTGTATGGAGAGAAATGCTAACCTTTTGGCGCTCTGTAGGAGGAAATGAAATGGAACTGGTTCTCTTATATTGATGGTATCTAATTCTTGTGGAGGAACCGAAGACCAAGCTTTTCTTAATTTATTTGTTAACAACTAAATGGGCTTTCCAAATTAAAATCGTAAAAATAAAATAAAAAATCGATTTTGTTTAGTGCGTCATCGATTACGATAAGATTTCTTTGTTGGGTTTATATTAAATGGAGATCGTATTTACAGAGATAGTGTGGAAATATGGGTTTCTGTCCTCGTGCTTAGGATAGTGGTGGGGTGCGGGTATGGGAAGGGGTATGATTGTCTTTTATGTAAGTAATTATTCTCTCGTTAGGTTCTTCACACAGCAAATATTTATATATATAATTAATATAAGGATGGGGAATTTTAATTCCGCAATAGGAATTATATTATGTTTCCTTTTTTTTCATAAGTAATTACATTTTAATATCTTGTATTTTATATTAAATTTCAGAGGTATACCTAATTTTTTAAATATTGCACTTTAATATCATGAATTTTTTAAAATGTAATAACTTAATGTCACCGTCAACTATTCCATTAAAATTTTAACGGAATAATTAACTGTGAGACAAATTTGTCACGTTTTAAAGAATTTGGGGTATTAAAGTGCAATTTGCTCTAATTATTTTTCTTTACGGTTCTTGAATGGAATTAGTCTTTAATTTATTTCTTAGCGTTTGTAACAATTTATGAATTTAGAAGACGAAACAAATTGCAATCCTATTAGTCCAAAATCTTAAACTAAAAATAAATTTGAATAAAATAAAAAATCATTGATTTTGTATTGTTAATGTTTGATTAGATTCATAGTTGCCATTTTAATAAATTGAAAATTCCTTAATTTTGTATTGCTAAACTTGATTAGATTTATAGTTACCAAATATGTTTTGATTTCTAAATAGTCAATTGGAGTTTTATGTAATTTTATATTTCATATCAGGTATGAAATTGAAATATCACTTCCTAAAGTAATTCTAATCTCCCGTTTGGGTGAAATTAATTTCAATCAATTCTTTTCTTATTTTCTTTTTCATAACTCACCAAAACATAAAAACTTAATATAATGAAGTTAGCAAATATGCAAGCCAATGAGCTACACCATTTGCTTTTCGATTTTCATGATGACCTTGAAAAAGGGTATGAATGTCTTTTTTGTGAAAGGGTTGGGAAAAGCTTATACTAATGTGTTTTTTTTTCCTTTATGAGTACTAACGTGGTTAATGATTTGTTTAATATGTTGTCTCTTTATCTGAATTATTATGTCGTCTCTCTATTTTGGGAGTTTCAACTTTTGGACAGTATCTACCCTAGAAAAAGGGCAGATAAGTAACTTTTGGGGTGGTGGACACTGCTTTCTAATTTTTAGGCATGACTCTATCTCACCAAAGAATAATGTTGCAAATATTGAAAAAGATTCTCTAATTTTATAACATAGAAAAAAAATGCTAACGAAATCTGTTTGAACTATCTCACTCCCGGTTCTATAAGGGTGTGTTTGGATGAGGGAAAAGAGCATGCAATTTATTAAAAAGTTAAAATTTCAAATTTCTTATGCACCAATTATTTTATTTGGATGTATGAATATAGGAATTTAAAATTCTTATAAAATAAAAAACTTGAAATTTGGATACCACAAATCCCAAGTTTAAATTCCATATAAAATGGAGTTATTTTCAAAATTCCATATAAAATGGAGTTATTTTCAAAATTCCATTTTTATAACTAGCATTTATATATGCACATTAAATTACATGTTTAAATTTAATTTTACTTTTATGCTACCCAAACATGAAACTTAAAAAATTTTGAAAAATTAATTTCCGTTAATTTAAATTTCATTATTTGATAAATTCTTAGTAATCTTAAAATTCTCCATCCAAACACACTCTAATGATAATCAAATTTTTTTATCACATTCCTTACAAAATACTCACAAATTTGCTGCATGCTCGCTCTTTGCAATTTCCCAAGTACTCAGAATTCCAACCAATCAAATTATTTTTATCATATTCCTTACAAAGTAAATTATTTAATCATATCGAATGAAAATAAGAACGTAGTCCAAAAAGGACAGCTCGGGCGTTTGGATGAAGAACTTCAAAGTTCCATAAAACTTATACTTTACTAACAAGATATGCACTGAAAAATAAAAATAAAATATGGGCATTTTAAGTAGGTGGTTGAGCACTAAAAAACAAAAATATAGGCATTGTAAGGAAATATATGCACCACATGAGCATAACAAACCGCTACACAAGGAACTTTCCAAAGTAACACTTCCATATATAGAACTTAAAATCTCATCTATATGTCTTGCATCGTATCATTTGCAAATTTCATGTTACTTTCAAACTCTTCATTTTTAACTAATTTTGCTTAAATGCTATGAATTTTAAAGTTTCTCATCCAAATGCACCAAAATCACGTGTGCTATGTGAAAGTCACGTGTGTCTAAAATAAATTTTAATTTCTAAAATATTTGGTTGGCTAATGAAGCTATGAAACACAAAACACTAGGGACTTGGTGTGAAAAAATAAAATTCTTTTTGTTGTTACGGATTTTTTTGTTTAAATTCACGTGCGTTTAAAATTAATTTTAATTTCTAAAATATTTGGTTGGCTAATGAAGTTATTGGCGAAAAACATAGGGACTCAGTGTGAAAAAATGGGAAAATGAAATTCTCTACGTAAAGGTACTCCTAACATGATACTAACTTAATGTGGACGTCAGAGTCCCAATTTCAGATACCAATCTCATGTACTTCTCAAAAAAGAACAAAGGTACATCTCATTTAATATCAAAGACAAAAATAGTCATGCAATATTGGCAATATTTGGACTGTAATTTGATATTCATGATTGTTTGTCGAAGTTGAAAGACGGATTTAAGAGTGGGTGGAATGTTTGGTGCGACTGCTAGGAGGGACTTGCAGGAATCAGTCCAAATCATTAAATTTCAACATCATCAATCAAAAGTCGCCTTTGATTTCTGCCTTTCCTTCAGCTTTCCTTTCCCTTCAACCAGCCGTCAAAAGTGCACTAAGAGGGACTTGCAGGAATCAGTCCAAATTATATTTCACTAATTTGTAGTTTGTACTAAATAACAAAGTTATATCCATATTGTCAAATCTTGCATTTTATTATATGTTTTGCCTAAAAAGTGTGACAGCGGGTCCGAGGTCGCCTTCGGAGGATCTCCGTCGAAATCCGAGTGCGGAATAGCCGACTCGTGTGGGTTTCTCTTAGTGATGAGTTGTGTGGAGTTGTTTGGATATTGGGTTTGAGTTGAAGGTTGTGGGCTTATGGGCCTTGATACCACGGTGTATCCCTAGACGGGCGAACTAGGAAGTATATAGGTTTTAATTGCCTTCAAAGTAGGCGTGTCACTAGTTGAGATTACTACTAGACAGTTCAGAGATGGGTTCTGTTTGCGGCCCTAGAACCTTTCTTTTAATCAAGTGATTATGAGGCAAGCGGGCAAATTGCTTGTGCTGTTCTTTTTTATGTCTTCTTCTTAATGTATCCAAGGACTTTAATAACTTTTATTTCCAATCTAGTCCAAGTTCATGTAATTTCCGATATGTTCATGTTAGCAGCTTGTTATTTAGTTAGAAACAGTTAGACACGCGGATTTCCTTAGGTCGGGATGATAGTATTGTACCAAAACACATAGATGGTTTTACGACTTAGAAACAGCCGTAAAACACACTGGTTGGTATATTCCGAATACTTAACTCTACCTAAGAAAATATGTTGTACTCGCGATGGAAGTAAAGTATAATTATTGAAAGAGTTAATGCGTGAGTATTGAATGTAGTGAGTAAATTACAAGTGCTGTAAGTGAATTATTTTTTTCGGAATCAAGCCTTTGAGGGGCACGATCTTCTATAAATCATCAACTAAATGAACATCAGTCAGAATCATGTCATAGGTTGGCAGAGCATTCGAGAGACGATGAGACGCCAAAGGTTGAGTATCTGGATGCCTCAAAGACTGAGTTGAGTGGCAGTCGGGATGAGGTGAGTGTTTGGTGATCTTCAAAACTAACTTCAGCAGCAGTCGGGATGAAGAAAAACTTTGAGTTCTTGGTTTAAGAACTTAAAGAGGGGTTGAGAAGAGAACTGAATCTTGATCCTGGATCGAAGAAACAGGTTGTGACTAAATAGGCGAGCCTTTGAACAATGAAACTTTTAAGGGTTTGTAGTTGGTTTGAAATTGATTGGGTTGATCAATTTGTTTGTTTGATTGATTGATTGGTTGTCCTTTGAGAAGAAGGCTTTTTCTCCATTTATAGGCGGTGAGGCGCTGATTTGGCTTGCCATGTAGACGTTTGTGGGACCCATGTTGCAGCTTGCTTGTCTCGAACATCCCCTTTGCCCTCTGACACATTTCGGCGTTTCAGGACCAACTTGCCCCTTCTCAACGCCTTCATGTTTCCAAGCCCCAAGTGGGTGCTTTTAGATAGGGTGTAATGACCCAGAAATCAAATACGTAAATTGTTGTAAATTAAATTGGGAAAAGACGAAATTACCGTTGGTTTTAAAGGGGGGCTCGGAAGTCAATTTTGTGTGGAAACACATTTGACAGTTTTTTCGGGTACCGTTTCGTAGGTCTCAAACTTACGAGTTCGTATACCGGCGGCACGCGAAAAACAGAGACCGTGCGAGGAAATTTCAGGTTTAGATTAGTCAGGGGCATTTTCGTAATTTGCCTTGGGTATGTATTTAACCCAAACCTTCCATCATTTTCATTTCATTTCTTCCTTCACACAGACTTGTGACACCATTCAGATCCATGACACCACCGACCGAAATCAAAACACAAAAACGTCTGATTTGGACTTTCATTTCAAGGAGACTTTGGCCAATTTGGTTAAATCCATCATACTCTACTACTTCCCGCTAGCAAAACCGCACCCACCATCGAAGGGGGCAGCCGCGGAAGAAGCAGAACGGAGGCAAAGAAAATTGAAACTTTTCGATCGATTTTTCGGCCAACACAGGTATGGGTTTCCGTGTTTAGAGTTCATTTTTGAATTCCTAAGTTCGAGTAGATAGATTTAGACATAAAATTTACGAAAAATGGTTGAGTTTTGAGAAAGTAAGGAAAAACTTGAAGCTCGGCCGGCAATGGGGTTTTTCGGCGACGGCGACGGCGATAAACGGCAGCACAGTCGTCTTCTCCAGCAGGTCTCCGACGAGGCTCCAACGACTGAGTAAGTCAGTGGTCCTAACGTGGCATGCCACATGGTAGCCACGTGGAGGCCACCTGGCGACTGAGTCAGCAGGCGCGTGAGGCAATGTTGCCGATGCGTGGAAAAAACCGCCGGTCTTCTGTCGGTGCATAGCGGCACGTGGGACCGGTTCTGAGGTCACGGCGACTCGTGTCGGTAGGGTTTCGACGTTCCGGACCTTTTGGCGCAGGTTTCGGGTTAATCGGTCGTCATTTCGGGGTAGTTTTGGACGCCCGAAGTGGCTGTGTTTTTAGTGTAACGCGAGCGGACTTCCCGGGGTTTAGGGAGTTTAAATGTAAGGTTTGTAATTATCATTAGTAATCTCGATTGTTACTTTTGACAGGTGATACTGCTCCGGGAACTTCAGAATAGCGTACGACTCAAGATTGAGCTATCGGTGAATGGACTTTGGTTTATAAATTATAATGCATGCATAAAGGTAAATTTGAATTAAATATTGTTATATATTGTTAGGTTAATTTCTGGAATTTAGAAATTGTGTTAATAAATCTAGACTGGATACGGAAACAATGTTTTGGGCTGTGACTTGGTTTTATGGACTCTGTTATTAAATGATTTTGACTTGATAGTTTTGAGTCCATGGTTTTGGGTGTAAACCCGGATGTGTGATTTCCTTTGATTTGGGCATAGATCCGGTTTTTCAATGAATTTGACTTAGGCCAAGAAATAAGGATTTCAAAACATGTATTTTGGTTTTCACTGAATTACAGTCCCCGAGGAACAAGGTTTTCTCCAACTGGCGTCGAGGGGTTTTTCTCCGTCAGGTCATTAAGGATTCTCTACGCCGGTGTTATTTGTAAGGAAGAAAGATGGTGGTTTGAGGCTCTGTATCGACTACCGGCAGATAAATAGGGTTACGGTGCGGAATAAGTATCATTTACCACGAATTGATGATTTATTCGATCAATTAAAAGAGGCAAAGTATTTTTCTAAAATTGACCTTCGATCCGGGTACCATCAATTAAGGATTAGGGAAGGGGAGAAACGGCTTTTAGGACACGATATGGGTAATATGAGTTCTTGGTGATGCCTTTCGGGTTAACTAATGCCCCAGCAGCATTTATGGATTTGATGAACAGGGTATTCCAATGATATTTGGATCGGTTTGTAATTGTGTTAATTGATGACATCTTGGTATATTCGAAGAGTGCTAAGGCACATGAGAAACACTTGAGGTTGATACTGAATATGCTGAGGAAAAAGTAACTGTTTGCCAAGTTCAGTAAATGTCAGTTTTTGTTGACTAGTGTGGGATTCTTAGGTCATGTCATTTCTGCTGAGGGTATCAGCGTGGATCCCCAAAAAGTGTAAGCAATGGCAAACTGGGAGCAACCGAAGACAGTATCAGAGGTGAGAAATTTTCTGGGTTTAGCGGGATATTATCGGCGATTCGTAGAAGGATTTTCTACGATAGCTACCCCGTTAACTCGGTTGACAAGGAAAGGAGTCAAGTTTGACTGGGATGCGGAGTGTGAACAGAGCTTTCAAGAGCTTAAAAGGAGGTTGACTTATGCCACAATGTTAACCCTTCCAGATGATAACGGAGGATTTGAGGTGTACAGTGATACATCATTACGAGGTATAGGTTGCGTGCTGATGCAGCATGGAAAGGTAATAGCTTATGCTTCCAGGCAACTTAAACCACATGAGTTGAATTACCCGACACATGATTTAGAGTTAGCGGCAGTGGTGCATGCACTGAAGATTTGGAGACATTATTTGTATGGGAAAACATGTCGGATTTTCACCGACCATCAAAGTCTAAAATATTTCTTCACCCAGAAAGATCTGAATTTGAGACAGAGAATGTCGCTTGAGCTGATTAAATATTATGATTATACTATAGAGCATCACCCAGGAAAGGCGAATGTAGTGACGGATGCATTGAGTAGGAAGTCTGTGGGTTCCTTAGCCTATTTTCATACTGTTTACCTACCGTTGTTGGTAGAATTCCAAAGAGCGGGAATTGTACTGGACATGGATAGCCATGGGCCACTGTTAGCTAGGTTACATGTGAGACCTCTCTTGATTGACCAGATTATTGAAGCTCAACTCCAGGATCCTACTTTGTTTATTATTAGGATGGAGTTGGAGGGTGGGAACATGCAGGATTACGTGGTACGGGATGATGGAGCCTTGGTTAAGGATGGCAGGTTGTGCGTACCTACTGATCCAAAGTTAAAAAGAGAAATTCTTGAGGAAGCTCATAGTTCTGCTTATGCTATCCATCCAGGAGGTACTAAGATGTATCGTACTCTTAAGGAACACTATTGGTGGACTGGAATGAAAAGGGAAATAGCAGAGTTCGTGAGTAGATGCCTGACGTGTCAACAAGTAAAAGCATAGAGGCAGAAACCATACGGGGCACTACAACTGTTACCTATTCCAGAATGGAAGTGGGATCACATTACTATGGATTTTGTCTATAAACTTCCTAGGACTCAAAAAGGACATGACAGAATCTGGGTAATTGTTGATAGACTCACGAAGTCAGCACATTTCTTGCCAGTACGGGAAGATTACCGAATGAGCCATTATGCCAAGTTGTTTGTGGATGAGATCATACGGTTACATGGGACTCCAGAGTCGATTGTATCATACAGGGATCCTAAGTATACTTTGAGGTTTTGGCCGAGTTTGCAGAAAGCCTTTGGAACTACATTGCATTTCAGTACACATTTTCATCCTCAGACTGATGGTCAGTATGAGAGGACAATTCAGGTTTTGGAAGATATCATGAGAGCTTGTGTACTGCATTTTAAAGGAAACTAGGATTCACACCTGACTTTAATGGAGTTTGCATACAACAATAGCTATCAGTCTAGTATTGGGATGGCTCCTTTTGAGGCACTATATAGGAGACAGTGCAGGACACCGATATGCTGGACTGAGGTAGGTGAGAGAAGCCTATTGACCCCAGAGGTTGTGGAAATGATAGAGGAAAAGAATCGAATCATCAGGGAAAGGCTGAAGGCAGCTCAGGACCGCCAGAAAATTTATGCGGACCGACGAATCAGAGACCTTGAATTTGAGGTCGGAGACTGGTTTTTCTTGAAACTATCCCCTTAGAAAGGAGTGGTACATTTTGGTAGACGAGGGAAACTGAGTCCTCGCTACATTGGACCTTATGAGATTATTGAGAAGATAGGGCCAGTGGCTTACAAACTTGTTTTACCTCCAGAACTGTCAAAGGTTCACGATGTATTCCATGTATCCATGCTCTGAAAGTATCTATTCGATGAATCTCATGTATTGGAGGCGCAACCAATTGAACTGAGAGATTATTTAACTTTTGAGGAGCAACCAGTGCAACTTTTAGACTGGAAGGAAAAAGTATTGCGCAAAATGGGGGCTTGGGAAAAGACGAAATTACCCTTAGTTTTAAATGGGGGCTCGAAAGTCAATTTTGTGTGGAAACACATTTGATAGTTTTTTCGGGTACGGTTGCATAGGTGACACCGTTCATATCCGTGACACCACCGACCGACACTGACCGAAACCAAAACACAAAAACGTTTGATTTGGACTTTCATTTCAAGGACACTTTGGCCAATTTGGTTAAATCCATCAAACTCTACTCCTTCCCGTGAGCAAAATCGTACCCACCATCGAAGGAGGCAGCTGCGGAAGAAATCGAACGGAGGCAAAGAAAAATGAAACTTTCTGATCGATTTTTCGGCCAACACAAGTATGGGTTTCGTGTTTAGAGCTCATTTTTGAATTCCTAGGTTCGAGTAGATGGATTTAGACAAAACAATTCGTGAAAAACGGTTGAGTTTTGAGAAACAAAGGAAAAACTTGAAGCTCGACCGACAATGGGGTTTTCCAGCGATGGCGACAGCGGTAGACGGCGGCACGGTCGTCTTCTCTTGCGGGTCTCCGACGAGGCTCCAGCAACTGAGTCGGTTAGTGGTACTGACGTGGCATGCCACATGGAGGCCACCTGGAAGCCACGTGGAGGCCACCTGGCGGCTGAGTCAGCAGGCGCATATGGCACTATGCGGGTGCGTGAGGCACTGTAGCCGATGCGTGGCAGAACTGCCAGTCTTCTGTAGGTGTGTGGCGGTGCGTGGGACCGATTCTGAGGTCACGGCGACTCGTGTCGATAAGGTTTCGACGTTCTGGACCTTTTGGCGCAGGTTTTGAGTTAATCAGTCGTCATTTCGGGGTAGTTTTGGATGCCCGAAGTGGCTGCATTTTTAGTGTAACGTGAGCAAACTTCCCGGGGTTTAGGGAGTTTAAATGTAAGGTTTGTAATTATCATTAGTAATCCCGATTGTTACTTTTGACAAGCGATACTGCGCCGGGAACTTCAGAGTAGCGTTCGACTCGAGATTGAGCTATCAGTGAATGGACTTTGGTTTATAAATTATAATGCATGCATAAAGGTAAATTTTGTGTGGAAACACATTTGATAGTTTTTTCGGGTACCGTTGCATAGGTCTCGGACTCACGAGTTCATAGACAGGCAGCACGCGAAAAACGGAGATCGTGCGAGGAAATTTCAGGTCTAGATTGGTAAGGGGCATTTTGGTAATTTGCGTTGGGTATGTATTTAACCCAAACCTTCCAGCAATTTCATTTCATTTCTTCCTTCACACAGACACGTGACACCATTCAGATCCATGACACCACCGATCAACACCGACCGAAACCAAAACACAAAAACGTCCGATTTGGACTTTCATTTCAATGAGACTTTGGCCAATTTGGTTAAATCCATCAAAATATACTCCTTCCCGCGAGCAAAAATGCACCCAACACCGAAGGAGGCAACTGCGGGAGACACCAAACGGAGGCAAAGAAAACTGAAACCTTCTGATCGATTTTCCAGCCAACATAAGTATGGGTTTCGTGTTTAGAGTTCATTTTTGAACTCCTGGGTTCGAGTAGATGGATTTAGACATAAAATTGGCGAAAACAGTTGAGTTTTGAGAAAGTTAGGAAAAACTTGAAGCTCGACCGGCAATGGGTTTTTCCGACGACGGACTGCGGCGAGGCCGTCTGCTCCGGCGAGGCTCCGGCAACTGAATCGGTCAGGGTGCTGATGTGGCATGCCACGTGGAGGCCACCTAGCAGCCACGTGGATGCCACTTGGCGGTCGAGTCAACCGGCGCATGTGGCACTATACGGGCGCGTACGGGCGAGTGAGGCACCGTAACCGGCGCATGGCTGAACCGCCGGTCTTCTGTCGGCGCGTGGGATCGGTTCTAAGGTCACAATGATGCGTGTCGACGAGGTTTCGACATTTCGGACCTTTTGACGCAGGTTTCGGGTTAATCGGACGTCATTTCGAGGTAGTGTTGGACGTCCGAAGTGGCTACATTTTTAGTGTAACGCGAGCAGACTTCCCAGGGTTTAGGGAGTTTAAATGTAAGGTTTGTAATTATCGTTAGTAATCTCGATTGTTACTTTTGATAGGCGATACTACTCCGGGAACTTCAGAGGAGCGTACGACTCGGGATTGAGCTATCGGTGAATGGACTTTGGTTTATAAATTATAATGCATGCATAAAGGTAAATTTGAATTCAATATTGTTATATATTGTTTGGTCAATTTCTTGAATTTAGAAATTATGTTAATAAATCTTGACTGGACACGGAAACAATGTTTTGGGCTGTGACCCGGTTTTATGGACTCTGTTATTAAATGATTTTGACTTGATAGTTTTGAGTCCATGGTTTTGGGTGTAAACCCGGATGTGTGATTTCCTTGGATTTGGGCATAGACCCGGTTTTTCAATGAATTTGGCTTAAGCCAAGAAACAAGGATTTCAAACATGTATTTTGGTTTTCACTGAATTACTGTCCCCGAGGAACAAGGAATTCTCCGACTAGCATCGAGGGGTTTTTCTCCGTCAGGTCGTTGAGGGTTCTCCAACGTTGGTGTCGAGAGGTATATTTTTCTCCACCATGTCGTTGAGATTGTCTACGCGTAGTACAAGGTTATGCACAACTCGAGGTATATCGAGTGTGTGGAGGGTATTGAGCTACGACTCGGAATTTTTATTCGGGAGCAGTGGAATATGTTTTTATATATATTTTGTGTCCAGGTTGGTTTCATGATTTTTAAACTCCTTTGAGGAGGGTTTTCAAAGCAAGGTTGTGGACCACGGGATGTTTTCATTATACGAATTTTCGTGGGTCCCACCGGTGTTTTACCAAAAACAATGGATTTGTTGAAAAGAAATTTTATGTTATGCATGTATGGTTTTTATTCGTGGAGGGGAAAAAAGTATGTTTTCCTCGGAAATAGTTTTAAATGATTATTTTTGTCCACTCACACTTTTGGTGTTTTAAATCCCCTTAGAGGCAGAGGCATTACATTTCAACTGCGCGTTTACCTAGAAAATCGAGTAGGATATTTATTTTGGTTTTTATTTATCCTACCTAGATGCTCTGATAAATCTTTTGGATTAATTGTAAATTGATAGTTATACCGTTGGATGGTTGGGTTGTTGGAATTTGGTGTGCTATCTAATCCCTTGTTTGACAAGTGGAAAACGGTTAACTAGTCCTTAAGGGGAGATTCTGCCGGATTTTTTGGCAAAATTCTCATAATTATTTGCAAGGACTTAATATTAGGTTGTCAGACTAGAGTAGGATTTTTCCGGGGTTTCGAGTGGAAATTCGAGAAGGGTCTTGTCACCGAGCCTTGTGAATTGGGCATTTGATATTTCCGAGTTCTTGTTTTGGCCCAAAGCAAGATTTTTTCGGGTGTAAACATTACCGTATACTCTTTAAAACGTCAACATTGCCCTTCCGTTAGATTTTCCCTTAAATTTTTTGTTAAGTGATGATTTGAACAAAGTGAGACCCACATTTAATTTAAAGAAGTGTCAAATAAGCGATATGTGACATAAAATAATAATAAATATTAAAATAGGTTAAATAATAATAAAAACTAAATAAAATGAAATAAAATATTTAAAAAAAAAAACCCAACGGCCTTAGCAAAACCCTAAAATTTTCTCAAACCATAGCTGCCTCTGCAACTGACCCATTGAATCAATGGAGGCTCTGAAACCATAGCTGCCTCTGCTACTAACCCATTGAATCAATGGAGGCAGACGAAGAGAGACTACCTCAACCAGATGAACCCACCCACTATCTCATCCTCGTCGTCTTCAGCAAGACTATCCATGCTTCCACGTTTCGATTAGAAGAATATAAAGATTCCTTTATATTCTTCTAATCGAAACGTGGAAGCATTCACAACAAGCCGAACATGATGAAATGACAGCTGCCCAAGTAGTTTCATTTGGTTCATCTTTGGAGTTCATCATGTCATTAAACAATCTCAGAGCCTCCCCTAGGAATCCATTTTGAGCATAAGCCGAGAGCATTGCATTCCAAGAGACACCATTTGACTCTGGAATTTCAATAAACAAGCCATGGGTAGTCTTGCTGAAGACGACGAGGATGAGATAGTGGGTGGGTTCATCTGGTTGAGGTAGTCTCTCTTCGTCTGCCTCCATTGATTCAATGGGTCAGTTGCAGAGGCAGCTATGGCTTCAGAGCCTCATAATTCAGACGGAGGGGATCTCACCGAGTCGGTTTGGGTTTTGAGAAAATTTGAGGGTTTTGCTAAGGCCGTTGGGTTTTTTTTTTTTTTTTTTAATCTTTTATTTCATTTTATTTAGTTTTTATTATTATTTAACCTAATTTACAATTTATTATTATTTTATAACACATGACGCTTATTTAGCATTTCTTTAAATTAAATGTGGATCCCATTTTATCTAAATCATCACTTAACGGAAATTTTAACGGAAAATCTAACGGAATGGCAAGGTTGTACCGCTTTAAAGAGTATAGGGTAATAAAATGTAAAATTTGAAAGTATAAGTATAATTGTGTTATTTTGTGCAAATCATAGGATAGTAAAATGTAATTTGCCCAATATATATATATAGACACAACTTTACTTCTACATTTATTTGAATTTAGGAAAATTTTGAGGCATGTAGGTTGTGATTGGAATGATTGATTTTCTTAAAAAATGAGTTAAATTTGATCTTTAATAAATCAACTAGATTGAAGAACGTTTTATATGTACTAAAACATTAATACTTGTCACAATAATTAAGATTATTATAGTGAACCGTTCATTTAGTTGATACATAGAAATAATTAAAGGATATATTTTTATTTTATTTTTTTCAAATATGATATTGAAATTATAATTTAAAAATTAAATGGTTCTAATTATAACATGTGTATGATGAAACTTGCTAAATTGAAAGAATGGAAGGGAAAAATAAAATACAAGTCATCCTTATTACAAAAGTACATCAAGAAGTGTATCAAAACATGAATGATCCTCAAATTGCAAACACTAATCATTTTTCAATTATCAAGCCTTATACTAATTAAACACAACTATTTAATTCCTCCTTCCCATTCACCCATCTCTTGTGATCTCTCCTCAAATCATCTCAATTATACGTAATTGAGAAATCATGTCATAATTATAAGCATCAATTCTACTAGAGAACAAGTTCTTTTAATTTTATGGTCAAACTTCCCCATTCACGACTCATGACTCATGACTCATGACTCATGAGAGCCAAAACAAATAGTAGATTCAGTCCAAATTTCTTATCATTAAATAAATAAATAATCATAATTATAATCAAAATCAAATTAATAGATAAAATAAAAAAATCATAACAAAAACAAAAAAGGTAGCTATTGAAAGATGGCTTCTCTAGATTTAAGACGTCTTTAAATTTTACCATAAATTAGACGTTCTTAAAAATTTAAATGTACTCCATTTGAATATTTCATTTTTTTGCGTGAAATAAAGGAAAAATATCTGTAACATAGAATAATGAATAAACAAACAAAATATGCTTAAGCCGTACAAATTAATAATAATATGCAAAATAAATAAATAAGTGGGGAATGGGAATCTTGGGAATATCGATGAGGATGTTATTATAAATTTTTGAGCGGCTCGAATGACTTCTCCCCTACAATGATGCCCTTCTAAATCTCCTTCACTTTTGAAATTTGTAATTGGTCAGTGGTCCATTGTCTGAAATATTACCAATTAAATTGGTTAAAAAACAAAAGACAAATTTTGTGTAGAAAATGGATAAATAATCCATTTGTCTTAGGCGTAGATCAGTAGACGTATCATTCCAACTATTTTCTGGCATTATTTGTGAAATGGAATCTCTAAAGTGGTTTTGACCAAAATTAAAAAATAAAAATAAAATCTCTGAGTGGTAAGTACCACTCACTTCTCTTTCTTCGTTTGCTTACTTTTTATCTGTGGCTCTAATTTGGCTTCAAAAGTAAATCCACATATTAGTCTTCAAGGATGATGATGACACCATATTTGATTTCAAACTAGTTGTCTTACTTGGCTTGTGCTTAGATTCGGTGTTGGAATTTTTTGGGTTATGCCGTCGCTATTCTATCTTTATTAGAAATGAGTTTCAAGTTACATTGACATAATAAAAAAAAAAAAATGCAATTTGTACATTGAAATTTGCAATCCAATTCTCGAAAATTCATGAACAAGATCAATTAAGAGGGCTTGTTCTGGGCAATAGTGATATTGTTCTTTACTGTGTGTTGCAATGTAACATAAAAGTACTAGTTTGTGAGGCTCATTGAAATTGACCCGACACAGTATTTACTTATACACCCCAAATTTAGCTCTAGAGTAAGGTTGATACCCATCGAAAATAAGTCTAAACTAAAGTTTGGGTAATAGAAAGTTGTAAAGCAACTGCTCTAACACTAGAATTATAAATTTTATTTTAGTATTCAAAACTTGATATATTTATTATGACTAAGTTGAGAGGTCGATTCTTTACGACGTAACGAAAAAAAAAATTCTCGATGAGTTTCACTTCTATTTGAGACATCAAAGGTGATTTTTAAAATAATATCCCGTATTTTCCGCATGCATTTTTTTAAAATGTCAGGATTGAGTAAATGAAAGGAAAAATTTAATATAAAACAAACTGTGAAGATTTAGGAAAACAATAGGAGTGGGTAAAAATCACTTCAAATGATTTACCCTTTACGCGGGAACATGTAATTCTACTCGTAAACTCACGCTATAGTTCAGGCCGAGACGGATAATAATGGCTTCGTCTGGAGTAGTGGGCTGTTTAGGCTCCGGCCCAAAAGCCCAGCCCATATTTTCTTATCCAAGCCCATCCATGAACTCAACCTTAAACCCCTTCTCTCTTCGTCTGGTCTTCCATCGCTCACTCCTAACACAGCTGTTGCTGACTGCACTCTCTGTTCTTCGCTCTCACTCTCTTCTCCAATCATCCGACCCTTTAAGTTGCCGATATCCGGAGGTAATTTAGCTCTATCCTCTTTGCATTAATCCTAAGTTTTATTAATTTATTAGTTACTGTTTTGTGAAATGATTTGTATGAACTCCTAGCTTTGTTTGGGGATTTTGTGTTAGTCCGGTCTGTTTTGATTAAATAGCTCATTCTGTTGGTGGTTTTTCTTTGGGCAGAGATAATTCTATGTATTTACTCAATTGCATTGGGAAAGCGATGATTTTTCTTTGATACTGGTTTGTGGGTAATCGGAGGTGGGATTTTGGAAATGTAGAGTAGAAAACATAGTTTTTGGAGAATATCAAAGAAACTGATTATGCTAGAAATTCATGTCTCTTTATTTCTTAGGAATCCGTGGTGTCTTGTTCATAGCCTAACACACCAAAGAAAGATATAATGGAGAGTGAGGGAAAGATTTTGAACAGATAATATGCCATAACAGAATACTTCTTTCTCTAAACCCAAATTTTTGCAGAATTTTTAGTTTTGATTTAGAATCTCTATATAACCACATATTTGTGCGTGTTTTATTGCCCAAATGAGATGTGAATTGTAGGGAAATGATAATTTTTTTTCGGGCAGAGAGATTTATATTGTAGAGGTCAGTGATATTTCTTGTGAATAGTTTTAAAGAATTCAAGTTTGCAGACTGGAGCTAATAAAATCTTCTTCTTGGGACAGGTCTTATTTTTCTTAAAGATACAAACAATTGCAATGAGAAAGAGTAATGTCAATGAACAATGTGTACATGGTCCATGCTTGGCTCATCAAGATTGGCCGCCACAACCACCCTCTCTCCCTCCGACGCCTCCTTCTACGGTGTTCTGCCACATTATCCCCTGAAAGCTTAATCTACGCCCGTTCTCTCTTCTTCCACTTTCCCTTTCCGGACACCTTTGCGTACAACACCATCATTAGAGCCCATGCCACAGCTCACTCCTGTTCCCATGCAGTTTCCTTCTTTACCCAAATGCGTCACCAAGGTGTCCCACCTGATAACTTCACCTTCCCATTTCTTCTCAAGGCTTGTGCTCGCCTCCAACTCGGTCAAGACCTCCATGCACTTATTCTTAAACTTGGCTTCGACTTAGACATATATGTTCAGAATGCATTACTTAGTTTCTATGGGGGTTGTGGGTCAGTAGAGCTTGCAGTGAACATGTTCGATGCAATGCCTCAGAGAGACTTGGTTTCTTGGTCTTCCATGATTTCTTGTTTTGTCAACAACGGCTTTGCGTATGAAGCTCTTGCCTTGTTTCAGCAAATGCAGCTTGCAGAGAACATGATGCCGGATGAGGTTACTATGCTCAGCGTGATATCCGCCATTTCAAGCTTAGGGTCAATGGAATTGGGTCAGTGGGTTCATAAATTTATTCAGAGAAGCGGGATAGAACTTACTGTTTCATTAAGAACTGCTTTGATTGACATGTATTCGAGATGTGGATCCATTGATAATTCTATTCGAGTGTTTGATGAAATGCCACTGAAGAATGTACGGGCATGGACAGCATTGATTACTGGCCTTGCAGTGCATGGCCGGAGTAGAGAAGCTCTGAGGGTCTTTTATGAGATGAAAAAATCTGGTTTACAGCCTGATTCTATTTCTATAACTGGGGTTTTGGTTTCTTGCAGTCATGGAGGCCTTGTTGATGATGGTTGGAAAGTTTTCAAAAGCATTGAGGATGAGTTTGGGCTGGAGCCAACGCTTGAGCACTATGGTTGTATGGTTGACCTGCTTGGTCGGGCAGGCATGCTTCACGAAGCTTATAAGTTCGTGGAGAAAATGCCAATGAGGCCAAATTCGGTAGTTTGGAGGACTTTGCTTGGAGCATGTGTAAATCACAACCATCTTGAATTGGCTGAGACGGTGAAGAAGAAGGTGCAGGAGCTGGATCCATATCATGACGGTGATTATGTGCTTTTATCTAATGCTTATGGAGGAGCTGGTAGATGGGTTGAAAAGGCAAAGGTTAGGACTTCAATGAGGGCAAAGAGAATCAACAAAAAACCCGGGTATAGTTTAGTTACCGTAGATCACACGCTTCATGAGTTTGTATTAGGAGATGGCTCACATCCTAAGTCCGAGGAGATTAGAGAATTCTTAGATAGCGTGATTGAAAGTATACGAGACACAGGTTATATTCCCAGCACATCGAATGTGTTGCACGACATTGAAGAGGAGGAGAAGGAGCAATGTCTTGGTTATCATAGTGAGAAAATGGCAGTGGCTTTTGCACTTCTTAGTGGTGAGGATAGTAGTAGGAGCATTAGGGTCATGAAGAACATTCGGATATGCCGCGACTGTCATTTGTTCATGAAGCATGTTTCGGCCAAATTTTGTAGAGAAATTATCATTCGTGATCGAAATCGATTCCATCATTTTATTAAGGGATCATGTTCTTGTCAGGATTATTGGTGATTTATTGAGATTTTGTTGGTGTTTCTGATGAATTCCGTGGAATTATTGAAAGAAGTTTAACATCATACCAGAGAACCCTACTTTTGATAATTTATGTAATTCTTTTTTTCTATTTGTGGTACTGTTATAGAATGGATCCCAATACATGAAACCCCCATTTACAGACCTTACACAAACTGAACATAATGACTGCAGTATAAATATTATCGAAGAACTTGAATTTAGACCATAATTTTTAACTTCACATTTAATGTACTAAGATGAGCAGCTTTTCACCAGCGGACTAAGCAGTTGAAAGTCCATAACATGACCTTTGCAATGAAGTAAAAATAAAATTACACCGGAAAGCACATTGGGTTTTTTCTGGTTATGATTTATCATATAAATGAAAGGAAGCATCTCCAAATTTCACAGCCAAGTTTTTTCAAACACATGGAAGATGGAGGCCAATATGTACCACCCATCCTACCCAAGCTAAACAAAAAAGGTCCCATCGTAGTGTTTCATAACAACGGGGAGAAAGAAAAAAGGAAAAGAATTAACAAATAAAAACATGGAAGTGATAATATCTCAGTGCAGCCTTGTCAATTCTTCTACTCTCTTGCAGAGCTCCTCCACGGAGACACGCATTTGTCTTGAAATCTCATCCATTTTGCTACGGCTGAGATCAAGGAATGACTCGATCAAATCACCATCCAAGAAATTTTTGGCATCTGCAGTTTTCTTCTCGTTGTTGAATGATCTCCACTGCTCATGGCTTAAGCCTCCAACGCCCTTTATCACCTTCCTCAAGTTTGACTGGAGCTTGTCCAAAAAGACATATTGCTCTTGAGGAAGTGAGGCGATGACCCCAATTACACCATTGACAGTGCCGAAAATGACAGTAGGGATCTGGCCCACATCAGAGTCTGGCAAGCGCATGACAAGAGAGCCATGCCGAAACCTATTCACAAATTCACCAAGGTGATACTCACCAACAACCTCTAGACGGCCCCGTTCCTCATCAGTTGCACCCTCGCTATTTTTCCGGACAGTGAAGAGGTTGAAGAAATTTTCAGCTCCAAGGTAAACATCATCATCGAGGATCTCTACAGCTGACATCCAATTTGCATTATAGTCGCGAGCTCGCTCCTCAATGGCACCTTCCTCGTGCTGAATACACAAACAAAAAAGAATTCAGTTCATTAAGAAGATGTGTGTAGCATTACCAAATTTATAGGAAGTTGAATGGCTGGACAGTGTTGTTAAGAACAGAGTAAAAACTGGACCTAAAAGGTTCAAAGAAGAGAATCTCAATGTCACCAAAAGAAAAAATTAAAACATGCCTTATGATAAACTAGCTGATGTAACAGATTCGTATCCTGCTATAGCTGTCGTTAGGTATTGCAAGGTTGCAACTTTTTGCAATTCATCTGGGACTAAACAAATCTACTACTGCTACTACTTTGTATAAATGCTAGTTTGAGGTTAGAAGGCCGAATTTTAGTTTATTACCTTGTAAATTAACAGAGAAATCGACTTCATTAAATCCCCCACAACAATGAAATCTCCACGAGTCTGGACATAAAGGGCAAGTATGTGGCCATGATGTCCGCATTCTGATTGCAACTCACGAGTACCATCATCCCGCAGAGTCCACTTGTACAACTGTATCTTTTGATTGATAGCAGCAAGTAGCTTTCCATTGAAGGCATTCAATGAGTAAACAGACCCCTTGGTTTCCTTCTCAGCGACGAGTTGTAGCTTCCCATCTTCAACCATGAAAACCAGAATACGACCCTACATACCATAAAATATCCGCTCAGTACCATTTCAAGTGAGATTTCCACATTAAAACCAGTAAACTCAAATGTCATCTCACCTTAGTTGGCTCATTTTCTTCCGGGAGTACATATGCCGTCCCGATGCAGTAATATACATTACTATCATCTGAGAAGGAACAGCTGAGTATTGAGCAGCCATACTCAAAAGCGTCGAGTTGATAATATGTTATGAGGTCAAAACTTTGGTCATCTAGTAAGCGGATGAAGTGTATTTCTGAATCTTCTGCACTAGACTGGTTAAATTTTACACTACATATGGCAAAGGTCCTTGACTGCTCCTGATGGCAGATACGGCGTGCATGTTCCCCTAGGGGAATAGAGCGAATATGAAGCTTCTGGATGTCATCAATAGTGCCGATAGTAAGATCACCTTCTTTAGCAATCGCAAGGCTGTTTTCATAAGAAAAGAGGAACTTAATTCTCTTTGTCAGGAAAGTAAATTGACATTATAACGGGGCTGGGAAGAGTTAACCCATCTATCCTTGCGGGAACAGAAGTTAAAAAATGTCATTTATCTACATTGCAGGTATAACTGTTAACTAGTCATAATAGCAGGTACTTAATCCATCCTGCATTTGCATCAGCTAATGTATAGTTTAAGGAAGGTTCATTCACTCTGGAAGCACTAATCAATTCCGGAAGTAAACTGCACCACAGAAGGTGCCACGCATAATAATTTAAACTGACACCATATAATATCTTCATTTAAAAAAAATATAAAAATAAAACAAGCATAACTATTAACTACATGTAAAACATATGGTCAGTTATTAACAGAAGAATAATATAACGCCAACCAATGGTAACTACCAATAATTAGGTATTCTAATTTGTTATATCGACTCCACTTTATTACACTGCTGCAAAACATTTTGAACAAGCTCGATATGGAATTCTGTCTCATGTTTTCCTTGCTCTTTTAGTGATTATTAAATTCTTTTTAATTGAGGATAATTAATATAAAATTGAAGATATCGCATAAAGATGTTAAAGTGGATCACAAATTAAAAATAGAACAAAAGATGAGAAATCTGGCACGCTAAACCAATTTCCTATGTATAGGAATTTAGAATACAAACAACTTTTAAGAGTGAAGGACAGCAAGAGAAAAGTACCTGTCTGGAAAAGCAGCAGAGTTGAATTGGCACATATGGCTGACTTCTTTCAGATTTACGTTGCTGTAAAGCAGTTTCTTGTTGCTACTGTAAATAACAGTTGGCCTATCCGATGCAGCAAACACATGTGTAGTGCTCTTGGATGAGAAAGTGCGGAGGGTAATGGGCTGAGTCCCAAGAGAGACTTTTTTCCTGTCCGTTAACTCACCAGTACTTGTGTTCAATATGAAGTTTAAGAGGTGCCCATCACCAAGGGCACATAGCAGATAGGATATCTGATAAAAAAAGAAACAAACCAGAGAGAAAAATTTAGCGAAGGAACCGAAGAAAACAATACATGTGCAAATTAAAATCCACCATCAATGCTACAGAAATCTAATTAGATGGAGTTCAAAATGCTAATATGGGAGTTATAACCCCTTAAACATGCTATTAGAAGAGCCAATCCCCAATAGTATTATTCCAACAAAAAATATTATGTTCATCAATCATGACCAATAATAATGAGAACATCCTGAAAAAATAATGAGTACTTGTGAGAAAAGACTTAGTGATGCGATTCAGGTCAGGAAGTGATGCAAGGTATGATCTCTTATAAGACTTACCCCTTCAAAGGCACAAAGAAGAACAGAACGAGGTATGATCTCTCCTCCCAATTGTTCCTTTGTGATACGATTCAGGTCAGGAAGTGAATATATCTGGACACTTATATCTGTCCACATTCCAACAGCTGCTAGCTGGCTAAAGTTGGTATTTTCGCCTATGGGGTTTATGTCAAGGCATGAGATCTCAAAGTCCAACTGTGCATGGTTTTTCTCTGTCAATATCCCATCGCCAATTTCTAAGTAAACTAAATGCTTTCCTCCGGTAGCTAATAAAACCTGTCAAAGATGTAGATTAAAGAAACAACTAGTTAGTGCATCAACAACAGACTCAACCAAGTGTTAGTGCATGATTATCCGAAACAGAAAAACTACCATGTTCTTATTTATTTGCAATGCTGATACTAGATATTGACCAAGTACTAAGTAATAAAGGAGGCTTTTATCTGCACCCAATAATCTCAATTAAAAAAAAGATTTAAGTTTTAATGATGTTCTGGGAATATGCTAGGGTCTGCTGGGTAAAGCAAATAAAAGTCTTACTTGCAAACTTAATTTTAATAAGAAACACATTTAATCCGCTTACCCCCAAACTTATAAGTTATAACAAGCAGAAAAAAAAAAAAACACCTGGGTAGCATTGGCAGTGGCAACATTAATTGAATAGTCTTCTGGAGCCTTCCATTCGTGCTTCAGCTCCCTGGATGTAGAACTGACTAATCTTACAGAGCTTGAAGTGACCTGCGATGTTAATTCATCAACCAACATGCACTAAATACAATATTTTCTACCATTAATAGATTAATCACGGTTAGGGTCCAGATCATCTACAAAATAGAATGCGTCATAGAAGAAAAAAGGATAAACCTACGTCACATAATAAAGGTGAGAAATGTGGTTCCTGACAACATCATCAACACAATCTAGTGTGTCAAACCATGTGAATATTCCCTACTACATCTGGTGTGATGTGAATTATTAAGCAAGTAAAAATCACTAGCAATTAAAAAGTGTCGGACAGGATAGTAGAGGAGAAAGTAGGGGGAAGGAAGAAATTAATGGATTTTCCATCTCAATGGTGGTACCGATGTGAAAATTAGTATTCCTGATCATAATTCATAAACAATATAATGGAATAAAGAAAAATATAAGAAATGTGTACCCTTTCGAGAATATATTTATATAACCTCCAACTATAAAACAAAATTCAATATCATTTTTAATTAAAGTACTTTTGACACTGGATTTAGCTTGTATTTGTATTAAAGGACCTTAAAACCACTACTTGAAACATTGTGCATATTAATATGCGGGCAGGTTCAGTATCTATTAACACGATGAATAAAGAAGGTAATGATAGAGTACTTTAGATAACCTACTTGCACAAGTTGATTGCAGACAGCATCATGGCAAAATAAAGTCTGCACTTGAGAACAGAAGCCTTCTATCTCAGTTTCTACCAACTCATCCTCAAGATTCATTGCCAAAATTCGTGTATCATTGATAAAGCTTACAACAAGGAAGGTGTCATACAGATCATCAGTGGAGGATCTTAATGACCACATTCCCTTAATACCCTGAAGCTCCACTGATGCCTGTTCAAAGTCAAAAAATAAAGCAGACGTGACACATATCAGCATGTAAGAACCACATGGAAATGCACAAAATGAAACTTTGGGTTCAAGTATTTAAATATGTGAAACCTGTTCATTGATTCCAATTCCATTTCGAACCACGCGCAGAGAACCATCCTTGTAAGCTCCAGAACATGTTACAACCTGACCTTGGCCTTGCCTCTCAAGATCGACTACACAAAAGTCAACTATCGGCCCCAAATTAACATACCTTTCTAAAACTTCCACATATGAACCTTTGGGATCTGGCTGAAGATTTAGCTTTACAAGCTGTGTTTGAGCTTTGAAATGTTAATATATCATAATCCAAATCATTGAATGAGGCATCAAATATAATTTAGATCAAATAGTCGCATGTCTTTATTTCACCTTATAACTTCATAAAACACAAGAGGTGCACATTAATGGGCCCACCAAATCAGAAACACATCCAGACTAAGAGTTCCCCTACTAGTAAAAAGAAAGTAAAATACTGAAACATAGACAGTTGGAGGGTGGGAAAGAAAAACAAAAAATACCACTATAATTGAAATCTTTTTTTGGCTGGACAGAACAAATGAGGAGTATCAAGTAAGCCCTCTTCAACAACATCAATGATCAACCTACTCTCTTAGTTCCTACATTTTTCAATCTGTAAACTAACTTCTTCCCTAAGTTGAATTGATTGAGGTTATCCTCTCTGTCTATCTTATACATTCCATATACATAAGACTGATGATACTGTATTCATTTTCAAAGTCTTGCTTGTCAAAAAGGAAAACTGAAAAAACGCTGAGATACAGAAAAATAACAATTATTTTAATACACCATTACTTTCTGCCAAAAAAATTCTCTACAGCCTATCTATTACCTACAAATGAATCTTAGTCTGTCGTGAACAAATTCCAAGAAAAGAACAAATAACATGCAATAGTTCCATTACCACACCTGTGAATCCCCATAGCTTGATCCAATATAGACGAATGCATTATCCAGGTATGAGATAGTAGATGCAATGGACGTCTCCCCCAAGAGCTCAATTTTGAGTCCAGTCACCCTACCACAACAAATCATATGAAACTTGACGAAACTGTGCAAGAACAGAAGGTACAGAAAGTATAGAACCCTAAACCAAGTTTTGTACTAAAATATTTAACCCCAAATCTTTCCATCATAAGCAATTGAATGTTCTGGAGAATGAATTAAAACTCACTTTTCTTTCTCATGGGTTATAACAAGTAGGTGAAGTAGCCCGGCATGATCACCAAGTAAATACCGAGAACCATCTGCATCTACTCTCCCATAGGCTCTTGTGATGGACTACCATAAAATGAAAAAGGAACACTCAAAATGATACATCTATATTCAATTCAACCTGTTATTTTTAACAAAATTCACTTAATATCTATAACCTACAGGTCTTATTGGGATTGCTTTAAATGCATTGGCGCTACAATAAACAATTGTTTCTTCTCCAATAATAAGCACACCGCAAAGAGGTGGAGGAACTGGTATTAACAAATCAGCCCCATTGTCAAGGTTGTTCTGTGCCCAAGGACCCTCAACAAAATCTTTATCCTTGAGAGCAACCTCATACGTTTTCACATGTCGAGCATCTTTGTTATCCTGCAATTATTCAACCAAGATAAGGTCATTGAATTTTTTTTAACAAATACTAAACTAATTGATATAACGAAACTTGTGCATTGGCATATGTTGATGCACCAGCAGAACAACAATAATAAAGAACAATGTTACACAATGTCTGACTATCTACATGCCATCATTGCATGTCCAACACAGCCCCGAAAGACCCCCACGATTTTAGAATCAACTAAAGTTATCTGGGAAATCCACTAACACTACTACACATGCGACCTCTAGTGGAAACTCTGGAATCCAATGATTTGTTAAATTAGAAATGTTTTTGCCAAAGTCCCAATTTTCCAAAATAATCTTCAAGCAATTCCAGGGAACTTTACAACATAAAAGTCTAAAAATAAAAACCTTGAACTTACAATGTTAAGACACTTTATTTGATAAGTAGATAAAAAGGAAAAAAATAGCTCTGACATAAACTTGAAATTCAAGTAAATGAACAAGTGGAACCTGATAGAGAACTACAATGGTTGGTTTTGGACAACCATATAGAAACTTTATATCCAGAACTTGAAGCTCCTCAAGCCTGAAAGTTACCATTAAAAAAAAAGATGTGGTTAGACTGAAAATTTACCATTAAAACCCAAGTCAACAGGTAATAAACAATCAATTGTGAATTTGAGTACATTTTGAATACAAGTCATGGAAAATTAACTACAGGAGGACTGAAAAACATATATGATTAAAACCCGAAATAACAAAAAATAGATATGATTACGAAACAGAAATAACAAAATATATATATTACCGAATGTTAAATGCTTCCTTGAGTTGCCCTTTATTATCAAAAGGAATAACCTGACAATGAACAGCATATTATGTTATTTCTAAACTATGAATCCGATATTAAAATGAACAACTTTATAAGAACCTGTTGTTCTAGGAAGAATATGGAATTAGTTGTATACAAAGATTCAAAACCACATACCTTAAACAACCCATCATACAAATGGAGTCCGATCAATCTGCAATCTGGATCGATTATACCAATCTGCATAGGGAAACAAAATAAACATTAATTTGTGAATTTCCCAGTTGAAACTGAAACATGGTTTAGATATCAACTCAAAAAAATAAATGTTTAACCATGAAAAATACTACAACTGAAGATATAGAACTGTTTGACCTACTTGACCATTGTCTGTTGGACGACCTATACGATCTGAGACATCTCCCATTGCCCTACATGACATGGACATACATTTTCAAATTGTCATTAGATATAAACGTCACTGTATTACAGTCATCAATAGTCCATATAAAATAAGCAAATAGAATTACTATTGAGTGAAGAGTTAACAACTAAACGAAATATATTAATCACCTAAATTAGCATTATAATGTTTTTAGAAGACTGGATGACTTGCATTTTCTAGCCACTTTTGTAAATAATTTTAAACAAAAAGAGCTAATGTGCTTGTTTTCCATATCAAACCTTGTAATGAGCTCAGATGTTTCAACATCCCACTGAAGAACACAGAACTTGTATCTTTCTGTTGCAATAAAAAGAAAATCTTGTGCTTCACCCTGTTGAAATGGAATCGTTAAAATCAAGAAAAATAATAATTCAAATATTAACAAGAATATATGAACAATAAAACTCACATGAGGACGAAAAAGTTTAAGTGTCGCTATCCTCCCATAAATCGGCACGTCCAAGATAGGCTGTAGAGGTAAATACTTAGCATAGTGCATGCTAATGGAAAATGGAACTAATAGAGCTATAAAATTTGATATTTCATTACAAAGAAACCTCAAAAAGCTCAAACATTAATTTCAAGAATGGAAGCTAATGGCTGTGTATTACATGTGTAAATCAAATTCCATGATAATTATTTCATGGAAGAAATCATATTATTTGAGGTCAAGTAATGAGTTCTATACTATCATTTTACACGCCTGAGTTTACAGTGAAACAAGTGGACGATAGTTCTTATTAGAAGACGACTTATGCGCAATGCAAACTCTCATGTTACTATTTGCAAGTTGAAAGTTTGATAACTTGATTATTGGACATTGACACTCGAAGGGAATTCCTGAAGCTTTGGGTTTTAAGCTCTAACTAGTCCTTTCCCACTAATACATAAACCCCTGGACCAAACTCAAATTCAATCTAACATTATCAACTACCCATAAAAATGTGCAAGAAGTTCCAAAAAGCCTTAAATTTCAAGAAAATATCATTGGACACTTCAAATTTAGAACTATGATGATACAAATCTTGGCAACAGAGCTTTTGCAGACAAAATATACAAGAAAGCTAATAAATGCAAACTATACTTTTGTTACTATAATTACCTGCAAGCCCAGAGGAGTAAGTAGAAGAATTTCGATACGCGTACATTTCCTGAAAACATAGTTAACGAAACCATTAATTGATAAGAAACCACTTCTCACAGGAACAAATTTTCACTCAAAGCAGATCTACATGCATAAAGTTTCATTCTTGTCCCGCGGAAAATTTTGGGCTCATACAAAAATGAAAAACCTATGCAGGAAATAAAGCACTCTGATACTCAATCGCCTTAATCATGAAATCTCAAGTTTCTTGCAAATCCCATTCAATTAAGAAAGGGTCTAAACCAGAGGGAGATAAAAATTGAAGAGGGAAATGGAGCTAATGCATTACAAAAACCCTAGCATAGAGAATCAATGTAACGCAAATCACATAGAGAATGGGATTGGGCGTTACGCTATGATGAGATTCAGCTCCTGAGGACCGGTAAAATTGCCAACGCAAGAGTTTGTGACGTTGGTGGGCTTGTGGGCCGTGACGACATAGTTCCAGACACTCATCTCCTTCTTCTTCTATGTTAGAATTTGTCGCTGCAAAATCGATTGCTTTTTGCAGAAAGGGGCCAAACCAGTGAGCCCTAGAAGTAACCTCTTCCTCTCCGTTCTCGATTTTCTCTGTTTGTTTAAGCCGATTCGGCTACTCTTGACAGTCTCACTACTCCCTCGGTCGCCCGCTCGCCTAGTAAAGACAAGCCCTCGGAAGCTTTTGGAAAACCAAAGCAAAACACTCAGAGGAAATGAATATCGGCCTACGGCGTCGTTTTACTCTACTTGGCCCGTTTTCAGATAAATTGGAATATTGTTTTTTTTCCTTCAAAAATGTACGCGATTTTTGTAACTAGATTGATTAAAATAAATGTCTCATTATGGTTTCAAACTCAACTCTTGTAGAAGGGAATGGTCACAAATTTGACTCTTGTCAATATGGATGATCTTAAGTTCGACTCTTGTAAATATAGATGATCTCCAATTTAACTCTTATAAATGTGAATGATCTCAAATTCAACTCTTGTAAAATATGAAATCGATGCCTCATCTATATAATTAATTTTCCTAATATTGTTGTTAAGATTTACTGTCATATATCTTAACATACATTTTGAAAAATTTTTCGTCAAGCACATTTTGACGATTTCATTGTTATGATTTAATGTTATGCTTACGATCTATCATGCACCGATACGGATATGAATATGGCAATACGATATGATGTGATGTGGTAAATTTTTAAAAATTATGATACAATATGATAAAGATACGCTAATTAAAATAATATATATCTTAAATAATAATAATAATAATATAAATGCAAGTACAAAATAAATTTATGTCAAAAAAATAAAATACATCAAATAAGTCCATGTAACAGTATAGAACACACAAATTTCTTAAGTTATGAGTTTTAATACTTAGGTTGTAAATTTGTGGGTCTCAATGGTTATGGAACTAATGAGAACATGTGACAACCATTAAAATGTGATTCCCAATATATATATATATATTTTTTTAAAACCAAAATTTCTTCCATTATACATTTTGATTGTATCGTTAACCATATCCTAAATGTATCCCTGACATATCCGAGCTGTATCCAATATTGTATTTCAATATTCCAGTCGTATTATATCTTATCCGCGTATTCGATACTTTCCTAGTAAAAAAATTGAAGTATCCGTGCATTAGAGTTTACGATGAAAATCTTAACTTGGTTACACGGGAATTTAAAGTGATCTATAAAAATTAAAGTGGTAAAAGTTATCGTGAACACAATGAAATAAAAATGAAAACGGTTCCAAAACATTTAAATATCCAAATATAGTTATAGACATGTTTAAATGATGGCACGTATTCATGTTGGTTTTGACATGTTCAAAGGTTCATGTTCACTCACTAGTCATAAAATTAGCATAAATACAATGAAGTCGAAGTTGGAATGAGAAAGATTTTAAACACATATATGTATTGAAATTCATTTATTACGAGATTATTGTTGATGCGAGCACTTCCGAACCAAACTCCAATTACAATGGAATTGAATTTGTTTGAGTGACGTGACTTGGAATGATGATGAGAAAGGGCTTATAATCACAAATGCTTGCAATTTTGATTAATAAAAGTAAATGAATTAATTACAGGGCACCAACATTCTTAAGACCAAGAACCACCCCAACCCCAATAATGTGACCCACAGACCCACAAGCCAAGGTATCAGCAAGGGTGAACCCAGCTGGGTCACCAGTCTGCAGCCCAGAGTCCCTGCTTTCAAGCTTCAACCCAGCTGTTGCCTTCCTGTTCGCAGATGGGGCCAACCCAAACCTCCCAGCAAATAGCATTAGGGTTGTAGTGGTCACCATTATCTGCCAATTCCAGCAAATTATTAATAATGATTCACTCATATTTGATTCATATAGTTAAGAAATATTTGCTTACCAAATTGGTGGGTGAGCCAATGAAATCACAGCGAGCTCCCAAAGCACCCTGGCCCTTGCGCCTCATTGGTTGAACAGCAGCCTGAATAATGGGCAATACTAATTAGGTTTAGTGTTTAATTTATTTTGTTTTTCGGCACAAGTGATACACGACCCAATGCAGGATCTCGGATACATGATAAACACAACCCTTTACTACACTTCACTCGTTATGATAATTTATCTTCAAATCATATCTAGTCGATGAATTTCACCCATAAACTATTATTCGCACGTGAAAATGACCCCATAATATAGCATTTTCTTAAATCTTACCAGGCTTTGCACATTGGAAAACGAGGCTTTGGGTCTGAGGCCATTGAATTGGGGGAGAGAAGTGGTCACAGTAGCTGCTGCCATTTGCTATGAGAAATTCGATCAACTTTCGATAATCTTATGAACTTTTTTTTTTGCAGACTATAATATTTAGCCTGATGATTATAAGGTGTTGAGGAAGAAAGGGTGAAGCCACAGCCACATAAGCAACTTGTGGCTTCAGAATGCCAGATTTGGATACACCAAGATCCTTGTTGCTGACTTGGCTTTGCCCCATTGGATTAACTCAAATTGGATAAGGTTTTATGTTCTTTAGAAATTTCTCATTGGATTTGATATTTGATGAATTCCATTTCATGCATTGGGCTTTAAAATGAGCAATATCTGGGAAACTACAGACAGATTAAGAAATGGGCCATATTGGGCTTTAGTGGGTTGGTTTTGTAAATTGAAATTCAAACCCAATCCATTGATAGACCGGTATTGGGTTCATGATCTAAACAAGAAGCATTCTGTAAGGGCAAATTTGTCCTATATATTCGTTTGGCCATTTTCTTCAGATTTACCTTATAATGACCAGTATTATTCTCAACTTCAAATTTGTGGCCATTTTTCAAATTCCCCCAAACTTTTGGGGTGCATTTTGAAATTTGGTGCATTATTTTTTGTTATGGTGATTTGGTTTCCCAGGAGCAGAGAGAAGGACAAAGATATAATCCACACAAAGATACTATACAATTGAGTGGGTCCCCACTTTGAATCCATCTTGACCTTTCAAACATTCAACCTCAAGTTGTCTGTTGACTCCGTTCCTTGGGATTTGATTGCTTGCTTCTCATTGGTAACCCCAATATCTCATTCTCTCTTCACACATATCATCTCACAATATCTCTTGAGAAATTGCCTGCTAAAGGGTTGTACAAGTATTGGTACAAAAGGGTTTTCAAAATTTCGTCTAAATTTTCTAGACAACCTTAACGATTCGTCTAAGATGTGAGCAATTACAAATTTACAATGGGAACATCTTTTTGTTTATCAATTTTATCAAAATAATTCATTTAACGATAAAAATTATGTTCGTATTAAATACTTGTCATTATAAAAAAATGACTTTAAGATGAAAACTAGTTATATTTTCAATCTTACACCGTACATATCTCTTATAATTGCGGATTTAAAATTTGTCAATGTAAAAAGTTGCTCAATAAGGTAGTTAGTAATGATACAAGTAGCCAACCTTACTCTTTTTCAAAACCTAATTGTAGATAGGAACATGAAAAAGATTTAGAAGAATGTAGAAATGAGGCAAAACAGATGCATTCACATGACTTATAAATTTGAAAGGAACCCAAAAACAAAGGTGAAAGAGAGGGCTTTGATTAGCTATAGATTCCTAACCCAAAATGAAAGCTAAGGATAAGCATATTACAATTACAAAATCCTACGCTAATCAAAGCCATAATAGGTCTCCTGCTTTTCTTTTCCATGGCATAAAAATGGTTTTGTACAAGCAGGTGGAACTTGTCTTTGTGGGAAGTTTTTAACTTTTTAACTTTTAACCCACATCAAGTTCAGATTCCTGCATACAAAGGCAGTAAAAGAAGAGCAAGTCCCCACCAAATAGAGCTTCGATTGTGCTTGGAGAATGGAGTTGCTGCAGAACCTACAGATCTGGAAGAAGAAAAAAATCTATAAATTGCATATAAAACTTGTATTTCAGAATTGTAAACTAAACTATTCAGAGGAAACGAGCATACCCGGGGGCAGAAAAGTCGCATTTTCCATGACCTGTAAATGTAATTTAATATAACAATTTAGTCAAGATTTGAATCCGAAAATTGGTAATATTGACAAAACTAGCAACTGGGATTTAGGCCTAAAAGGTAAACATCTTTCGCCTCTAAGAACACTAATGGAGGATGAAATCATAGGTTAAGTATCGAATCACTTTGAAACCAGGGGACACGAATTTGATAGAGAATGTACAATGAGACTAAAACTTTGAATTTGACAGAGAAAATGCAGTTAGCTATGACTTCCAAATTGGTCTAAAAGGTAACATTTGACGCCTCTAAGAACACGAATGGAGGGTGAAATCCTGGGTTAAGTATCTGGGAAGATCTAGAACATTGTGTTTACAGAATCCAACAGTGACATAATGGCATGTCATTATGCAGAAATGAACCAAGTTGGTCTAACATGTTCAAAAACAAGACATTACTTACCTGGGTTCGTTTTTGTGACAGCTGCAGTTCCTCCGAAGTTGCAAGCAATATCTGAATTCCCATTCTGTTGATAATAGTTGTTGAAAGCATAGGAGGCATGAGACACGAGAGTATCCGGTTCATAACAAGCTCCGCCTTTCTGGATTGGTTTGCAGTCAGCCATTCCCAATCCACAGGCCCAGTCTAATGCATTCTGCAGGTCAGCTTGGGAGACCCCGGGAAGGGCCACGCACCACGTTGTGCCATCCAGGAATGTTGTGTTCCCTTCTGGTGGTGACAATGTGTTTCCTGGAATTGCCTCATCCGCCTTCTCTTCTTGCACGCCCAATCCCATCACCAAAACTACAAAATTCGAAAATAACAAGATTGAGACAGAAAATCAGTACTGAATGGAAATGTTTCGTTACACCGCAACTTCAATGTTCATATAAATTAACCAATCTATACAACTTATCAAGATTCACGACAACAAAACATGAAGAACAATGGAAATGCAAACAACCTAAGATTGAACAACACAAGGGCACAACAGGGTTCATAGATCATGTGCCTTCGTGTCTGAATCTGAGAGGCAACATGAAGCCTCAGAGAATAGACAGTGAAAAGTCAGAATTGCCATCAAAACTACTTTTTCTGTTCTTTGTGGTCCAAAATTGAATTTGGAAGTATTGGCCTCTTTCCCAAGCCCTAAAATACTACAGAAATATACTTTTCTTCTAGAATATATTTCTTTTTTTTTTACCTTATTTTCTTGTAAAATGCAAAACAATAAACATGAAGACAAGGACTAGCTAGGGTTTTAGCCTTCAGATGAGCATGTTCATATCCCTCTGACATAAACTATTTTATTTTTATTGAACTCTCAGAATGTTCCTCTGCAAAAATTATAAAAAAATTCAAAAAATTATTATTTTTCAAAATTTTGTAACTTTCGAATGAACATATACAACTACATAACTCGTGGGAAAGAGATAAAAGAAATATATAAACCTGACCAGAACCTGCCAACTTCTGAACAAGAAGATCTCAGAAAAAATTAAAAATTAATTGGAAAAAACATAAAAAAAATAAAAAAATCAGCTAGCTTTGGAAAAAAAACAGCAAATCCCTAAAAGCAAGCCCATGAAAAACAGAAATTAATATGAAACAAAGGGTAGAGAAACATACCCAGATGGCATCCCATGAACAGCATGCCCTGCAAAACCCATATGCTCTTTCTCATGGTGGATATCGCCAAGTCTTCACCCCCTTCTCC
This sequence comes from Oemleria cerasiformis, assembly GCA_037349345.1. Taxonomy (NCBI): domain Eukaryota; kingdom Viridiplantae; phylum Streptophyta; class Magnoliopsida; order Rosales; family Rosaceae; genus Oemleria; species Oemleria cerasiformis. Next base: position 6,745,163 of record JAZGTL010000015.1, on the reverse strand, counting down.
AAGAGATCAAAAATAAAAATAAAAATAAAAATAAAAAAAGGAAAAGGAAAAGAACCTTCAATGCTCAACAATAAAAATAAGAATGAAACTCCTCCAGCTATGTGAAAAGAAACTGAAAATGATCCCACTACTTTCTCTCTCTTGAGTGTTTTAAGAGTGAGAAGCAAATGAGAATAATGGGAGGTATAAATGCAAGGCCTTTGGGTGCATTGATCAAGAATCTCAAGTTTCTTCAGGGGGAAATTATCTTCTTTTTCACTTTATTATTATTATTATTTTCTATTTTCGTGAGTTTATATGAGACAAGTGATTCAGAAGCAGCTGCACTTTGGCAGTGCCTTTGCCTATTTCAGCATTGAATTTACTATCTTGCCATTTTAGAGCTGTGCATGCTTCAGGCACTTAAAATATGAAAGAAAGCTTTTTTTCACAAGGTGGTGCTGGCGGTAGACTCCAGCCATAAAGCTGTTCAATTGGGTCTGGTTTTCTCATTCCATTTCTCGCGATATATTTGACCCCCTCTTTACCAGGTGGACTTTCATTTTCACCTGGATTTGGTCCACTAACTGCAAAATGGAAAAACCATGGAGGACAGGACCCAGGTTGACTCTTCTGGGCTCAATTGTGTTTTGTTTTAAAGAGGCCCCAAATCTGGGGAATGGGCCTGGGGATCTTTAAGGAGATGGGCTACTTCTGGCATTTTCAGTCATTAAAATCAGAGGAAGTGGTGTAATAGCATTCACCATATTGGACCTCCAAAATTAGAAAAGTGCCAGCTTTTTAGGCAGTTTGGAGTTTGATTGTTAGATGAACTGTAAATCTAAATCAGTCGACTTTCCTTCAATTTGTTTAAGCCCGTGTGAATGTAGATTAGCGTCCAAAGACTTGAATGTTCTAAGGAAATTTCTCTAACATAGCGCAGATCCGGTGACTTGACAGTTTTTGCTGCAACGAAACGAAAAGACATTGTCCAATCGATCAAAATCCCATATTTGTGCTTCCAACAGATCCCCCCAAAATTATTTATTCAAGTGGTGATTTGTACTGAATTTGTACATAATTTACGAAAAGGAGAAATTCTCCTCCATGGTCCCCTGCTATGTAGTCTTTCAAACTTTGGACCCAACTCTATGTTTTGATGTTGCCATCAAGTGTCAAAGAATCGTTGCTTTTTCAGATTGTAATATGACAAGGCATGCCCCATTGCGCCATCTACTAATTTGGTGGAAGGCCTAGGCTTAATATTTGTCCAAGTTCATATCAAGAAATTCCTAATAAAATTAGGTTTTTTGTTTCAAATTCCTCTTGAACTATGTAATAAGTCTCACTTAACTGATTCTTGAACTTGAATTTCAGATTAGCTAAATATACATGTTAGATTTATTAATGAGATGATCTAGTTAATTTTTTTTCTCTCCAGTGATCTATTGTTCTCACACAATTAAAGAATGAAGTTTGATTGGATGGACTATTAGATGAGCTATTAGATCAACGGTCTTTTTTTTGTTTGAAAACTAGCTATGCCGTTTGATTTTTGACCATTTTCTAATTAAAAACTTTAGAATATTTCTATGTTATTTATTTTTTTTCCTTTTCTTCTTTATAGCTTCGAAGCATTGTTAGCGGGGAAGAAATTATTCAAAGATGAAAGAGATAAATAAAATAAAGAGGCAATTAAATATTGGTACAAAAGTTTAAGCTATCATTTAATTTAGTCCACTTATTAATTTTGGTTCATTATATTTATTTTTATACCTATTTTATCCTTTAAATAGGCAGCATAAACAAATTTAAAAAGTTTTATTTATAAAATAAAATTGAATTTTAAATTTTGAGCACTTTTTTTTATTAAGAATTCTTATATGACCAAAATATCAGCTGCCAACAAAAAAACTTGTCAATTTGAGAAAATAAATAGATTAACATGAAAATTAATCGTATTGGAAACTACCTACAATATAGAAAGATAAATAATGTGTACCTACAAAATCATTTATTTTCCTACCTCTAATATTTTACCAAAATCATAGCCCATATGTATAAAAACATATATATCTTAATTTACATGGTATAAAAATATATATTTTTTAATTTACCTGCTATATAACTAATCAATTTACCATAATCATAAGTAAAAACATATATACTTTAATTTACCTACTATATAAATAGATAAGCGCATATGTACTTAGAAAAACGAAATTTGTTCTAGTCTAACCTGAAGAGAAACTCTATATATCTATGAAACATAAATATTTTATTATACATGTCCATCAAAATGAAGAAAAAACTACCGCATATAATTCCATCTACCTGGAAAACAAAATATAATATGGAGCTTCTCATCTCATGAGTCATGTTTAAAACCTTTTTCTCAAGCTTAAATCCCTCATATTTGTTGGTGCCACATACTAGTAGGATCATAGTCCACAATGTAGAAATTTTAATAGTGAACATGTGATAGAGATTTATTTAACATATAAGGTATGACAATTTAATACGATAATATGTTTTTTATTTGCTGGTAACAAAATGGATGGAGGCCTTATTCTATTGGAATTCAAATACCTCAAAATAAATTCTGTAAAAAAGTAAATTGAGATAATATGAATTTTTTTGGAAGGAGTAAATTTCAAATTTCAACTCTCTAAGGACACAAACAAAGGTAAAATGTGATCAGAGCAATGCTAACAAATTGATATCTTTATAGCGGATAGATCATGCAGTCCTAAAGTGGATGATAAAAAGATATTTTGAAAAGTTTGAAAGAAGATAATATGACCTTAATTAAATTTTTAGGGTAAATAGGAAAATAAAATTAATATTTTTTTAAAAAAATAGAGAAAAAGTTAACTAGAAATCTAAATGGACTAATTTTAATATAAACTATTAAAATTGGACTAATATATAATTAATTATAAAATGAATAAATAAATGTAGGGGACACAATAACCTGCAGATTTTGGGTCACAGAAAAATCTTGTTTGTGCATGATTCTTTGTACTAAGTAAATGCAATCCTCTCTTGCATTTTAGCAAGGAGACACAGTTACCTGCAGATTTGGAGGTCGCAGCAAAATCTGGGTTCTGCATGATCCTTGCAAGTAAATAAATATATGCAAATTGCAAATAAAAAATCTTTCTAGCTAATATTAAATCAAACTTTCCCGATACAGTAATTTATTATTTTTAACCTGTTTATTCTCTCATTAATTAGTCATTATATCTCTACACATGTAAGTGGGACCTGTTACGACGAGAAGCAGAAAAACGAGTGAGCACAATTGCATTCAAGACCTTAATATAAAATTATAATGCTAAATAGTTGCAATCGTTCTTTAATTTTATCATAATTTTAGCAATTGTTCATATACTTCAATATTAGTATATTCCGTCCCTGAATTAAACCCTAATATTTTTATCAGTTCCTCCGTCTATTTTTCAAATGAATTATGTTTAAAAAATCACGTGAAATGCATCCGAATTGATAATTTTGTATCTTTTTTTTTAACGAAATTTATTTGAAAAATAGACGGATGGATTAACAGAAATATTAGGATAAAGTTTAAAGACCGGGGACACTCACACTAATATTGAAATATAAATACGATTACTAAAATTATGATAAAATTCATGTATGATTTCAACCATTAAATTTTGTGAATCTATAAATAATGGTCGACCAGAGACCAGTTTGATCCTGTCTGGGCTCCTCACCATCACTACCTGCAAATTGCTTCACATATAAAAGTCAAAATCATAAACAACTTGCTTCTTCCAAATTTAAAAAAGGTAAATCTCGTAATTTATTTATTTATTTGTATTAATTTTGTAGAATCTAATTAGTAGTTATAAAATATTGGAGAGTGACACAATCTAGCAGTTAGATGAGCAACCACTTCTTACAATATGAGCAGATCGAGCGGACATAGAAGCAACGTGAGCAGCTTCGGGAACATCAACATATTTTTATGCCACCAAGAAAAAAATAAATAAACAGATAATAATTCGGATTAATCATCCATATATATACTTAAACTTGGATTCCCAACCAAACCCTAATTTTTCTTTCCCATTTTTGGGTTGTTCTTGATTCAGCCATTATGTACCACAACCCATTAGGGTTTCAATCATATTTTATAATTACACTATTACATTTTTTTTTTCATATTGTAGTTGGATCTTTTTTTTTTCAAAATTATGAAGTTTTTCGACATAATTAAATTGGCATCGTATTAATCTCCCGTTCTCATGTTAATGATATATTGGACAAACCCCATAAAGCAATATATACTCATACCTACAGAGTGGCGCCCTAAATAATCCTTGTGGCTGTAAGTGTGGATATACGTGGATCGAACCTTGTCTAGGGGTTCTCGAATCCCATCTAGGTCGGATCATCCGCTACACCACCACTTCTAATTTAGAGTAATTTTGTCATCTTTCATATACTATATGGTAGGATCCTTCCCGAATTTCGGGAAGAGTCCTGTAAAGTTGGTATCAGAGCTCTCCGAATGAAATTCTGAATCGTAGCTCAATTCAACAATTTAGCGGAGAAAGACCTTCGACGCCAGCATCGGAGAATACCTTTACTCTCATAGACAGTAATTCAAATCCATCTACTCGAATCCAAAAACTCAAAAATGAAATTTAAATACGAAATTCATATTTGTATCGACCGAAAAATCGATATGATACCAAATTGACAAGTCCGGGAAGTGTCATGTCACTATACCATCTACAATTCGACGTAAATGGTTATCATCATCAATGTGAATAGATTTTGAAATCTTTTTATTATAAATGAAAAAAGAATACTTACTAATAAGCGGAGGTGCTGATGGTATAAATAAGTACTGATCAGTAAATATAATAATAGTGGGTCTGCAAAGTCAGTTTAATATTAAATTGGTGTCATAATTTTCAACTAATATAACTTAGTTTATTAGTTTAGGAAGAAGAATTTGTCTATGTGACATATTTTGTACGTTTGTCGGCCTATCAAAACAGCGGGAATATTGGCAGCTTGTTCACTGTGTGCCTTCTTCTTCAGCTACTTCCTTGAAATTTTGAATTAATTAATTTCTATGCCCCTAATGTCCAATTATTGTTGAATTCTTTTCCATCCCCCTACATTTCATGCACTTTGTATATAAAATTCATCGTGCATTCCTCACACATGTTAATAAACTTATGGTGTTGATGTGAAAAGCATAATCTTGTTTCCTAAGTTTCCTTATTTGTACCAGTCATCTGATTAATTAATCGTCATATTTTAATATCGCACTATTGTATCAGAAATGGACCCGATGGGTGTAGCCTTGCTAGGTGTTGGCATGGTATGTTTGCTTCTCGTCAGGTGGAGTGACCTGCTATAAGACAAGAAGAGCACGCACTAGGCACCGGTGGAATACCAACCTAAGAGGGTCTCCGATGTCTAAGTCAATAGGTGTGTGAAGGACTCGATAGTAATTTTGTCAGCGAAATGACCAGGTGAATCAATCACCCATGCTACTTTGCCAACTATATATATTTGAAGAAGAAAATACTAATACTTTTAGGAGATCCTAGGTGAGGATAATTAATTAAAGCAATTTTCATGAACCTTTCTCGATTATATGTGGAATGGGGACCACATTTTGAATGGGTTTTAATTCAATTCAAAAAAATCGTAAATAAAAGTTGTTATTGTGGCTTCTAAACAGTATCATTTGGAATTTACTTGTAAAAATGAGTGAGAAAAATTCATGCACCCATGATAACTATTTCAAGAAGAAAATACTTAATTATGATCTATATAGTAGAAATTAAGTGAGGATAATTAATTAAAGCATATACATTTATGAACTTTTCTTGATAATATGTGGAATGGATTAAATCGGGTTCAATACAGTAAAACCGATTCAAATTTTTTATATAAATATAAGTTGTTATTGACACTTTAAAATAATGTCATTATGAGCAAGGCTTGAATGTGATGGGGTTCTCATATTATAAATTTCGGATCCACAATGAAAAAGCGGTTCTCATATTATAAAAGGGGGGCGGGGGGGACCAATATTTTCGGATCCACAATGAAAAACGGGTTCTCATATTATAAATGTTGTGGATGATGAGCAAAGGTTGAATGTGATGGGTCAAGATATATGTTTGTTTATAAGTTTTTTTGGTCTATTCAAACCCAGACATTTTTGATCTGTTAGTGATTGGCTTCGACTCAAATTAAGAAGCTGAATTAATTAGATTTTACATTGCTTGTCATCAATTAGTTTTGATGCAATCTTGTAGAGCTGGACACATGATCAAGTGTTTGGGAGTGAGAGTGATGTTGTGCTTTGATTTTCAATATTAATCTCTATTATTATCATTGCATACAAATAGCTGCATTGCAATAATCACAATTTGAGACGTGCATGGGTGAAAAGATCTTTCTTCGGACACCAATAATATCACAAACATAAGTTATTCTGTTATTATATATTTAATACACTATTAAAAATTAGGATAAATTAATTAAAATATAAGGGTAATTTCAAGTTCACACCTCAATTATGAAAAATTTCATCTAGGTACCTAAACTATCAAAACACAACATCTAGGTACTCACCGTTAGCAATCTGTTAAAAAAATTTGTTAAGTGCCCAAGTGGCACTTGTGGGGCTCTTTTTCATGCTGATATAGATTTAAAATAATTATTTATTTTTCTTTTTATTTTTTTATTTTTTATTTTTTACTCTCTCTCCTACCCAGCCCCTCTCTCCCCAACTCCCTCCCTCTACGACAATGGTGACAACCGTCACCACCACCCTTGATTACGACCACGACCAGTCTCACCACCATTCCTAAACACCTCCCCTCGTCGAGAAGAACCCGTCCCTGCCACCCATAACCGTCGAAGCTCGCCGTAAAAGACGAATCGCAGCCGAGAAACCTACAAACCTTCGTCGCCATCGAAGGCGTTTCCAGCCTACCCAACCTTCGATACCACCTCCAATGGCTTCGTTTTGGCAAAGAGAGCATAACCACCGCAATCTCAGTGATCCTCTGCCCTCATCCTCACCTTTGCAAACCTTTTATCCCCCGCATGAGCGCTTGATCGCGATCGGCAATCTCCACGGAGACTTGGAGAAGACCAAGGAATCGCTCAGACTCGCTAAGGGAGGTGAGGTTATGCTCTCCCTGCCCAAATGAAGCCATTGGAGGTGGTCTCGAAGGTTGGGTAGGCTGGAAACGCTGTCGGCGAAGGTTTGTAGGTTTCTCGATTGCGATTCGTCTTTTACGGCGAGCTTCTACGGTGATGGGTGGCAAGGAAGGGTTCGTCTCGACGAGAGGAGGTGTTTAGGAATGGTGGTGAGGGTGGTCATGGTCGGAATCAAGAGCGGTGGTGATGGTTGTCACCGTTGTCGCATAGGGTGGGAGTCGGGGAGAGAGAGGCTGGGTAGGAGAGAGAGTAAAAATAAAAATAAAAATAAAAAATTAATTAAAAAAAAAAGTAAAATAATTATTTTAAGTCTATGTCAACATGAAAAATGACCCCACAAGTGCCACTTGGGCACTTAACATATTTTTTGAACAGATTGCTAACGGTGGGTACCTAGATGTTGTGTTTTGATAGTTTTGGTACCTAGATGAACATTTTCATAATTGAAGTATGAACTTGAAATGATCCCTATAATTTTGGTACTTTTATGTAGTTTATTCTAAAGATTACATCTAATGACTCCTTGAATCAAAAATTAAAACGTCCCAAATTAAGTGCATAACAAGCTAGTCAGTATGAAACTCCACTAACTTAATGACGAATCTAAGCGAAGAAACTCCAGTGGCTAGTGTGAGTATTCAAGAATGTATCAACCATCTTCTCCTAATTTATTTCTAAAATCGATGGGGATTTTTTGTCTTGTTAAAGAAGAAACAGCATCAACTATGAGATTGTTATTGATCATTAAAAAACTAGAGTTCTATTTGGAAAATCTTTGTGAATCAGAAAAAAGTGATCTTGCAATCTCATTGATTACTCCTAGATTAAGGCTAATTAAGCAATTAATTACTGTTAATAAGAACAAAAAGAAAGATACTAATTGAGAAAATTCCCAATTACCAAAACCAAGTAAAAGACAACAACAACATTGGAGATAAAAATTTGGGCCCCCACAAGATCTCCAAAGTGGGATTAGGCACTGTTTGGTGGTCACTAATAGTGCATGCATAATTGCCCAGCTAGTTATAATTTAGTTCCTATATGGTTCAGAATTTTTTGGCCTTTGTGAATAATATGGAATATTCCAGCAGTAGATGATTGTGTCTACCTCTCAAGTGAGTCCAAAAATTTCCAATTCAATTATTATTATTTATTTTTTCTTTATTGAGAGACTATTAGGTTTTTCTGTTTTCTGGTCAGATAAGACTATTAAGATAAAGCTTAGTAGCTAGCTAGCTACCTCCTAGTAGCTATTTTACTCATATGGGGTAGCTAATTCCTCAAACGAAGATAAAGCTAGAGATCACATTCTTATTTTATTTTTATTTTTTTGGACTGAATATCACATTCTTATTTCAAACTTAGAAAATGTGTCACTTTGGATTTGTTTTTGTAACTCTAAAGTTTAAGTAAGATCCGTTAAATAATACACTCAAACTCATTTATTTAATTCAGTTAAGGTGTATTTGGATGGGAAAAAAAAATTGAAATTTGACCAAGTATCAGAATTTTTAAATTTTTCATTCACACAACTCTATTATTTGGATTCATAAACATATAAACTTGGAAATTCCAAGTAGAAAAAAAAAACCACATATTGTTTCCTACACAAACAATAAAACTCATAAATTTTAGAAAATTAACTTCCGTCAATTTCAATTATATCATTTTATAATTTTATGGTAATTTTAAAATTCTTTGTCCAAAAGTAAAGTAAAAGAAATTCAGATACCTAATTAATTTATTCTTTTATAACTATAATTATGGTATATATAGACGACTTTGCATATCCAAACTAACTAGAGTTAGTTCTCCTCTTATTGGGTTTGATGTTTAAATACCGCTTTGAAATTAGGTACTTGATTAATATGGAAATTCTTCGTCGAAGCATAATGTAAGAGAAATTCAGATACTTGATTAATTTATTCTTTTATAAATATAGTCATGATATATATATATATATATATATATATAAACGACTTTGCATGTCCAAACTAACTAGAACTAGTTCCATCTAGTTCTATTGATTAATTTAAATTAGATTAAAGTATAATATCGTTTTTATATTACTTCATTGATTTAAGTACCATTTCTCTTATTGGGGTTGATTTTCATGTTTCATGTGAGTAAACAGGTAAAGTTTGGTTCTAATTTGGTAGTTGAAGTTATGTTTGATAGTAGCTAGACCTCAAGGCACATTAATTTGGGTTTTGGGTTTTGGGTTTTGGGGTTGCGCTTTTGGAGAAGTGTCAAGGCTCTCAAATGCAAAAAAAAGCCAATGCCACTTGGAGGTTGATGCCACTTGCTGCACTTTTTGCTGGCCTTTTCCAGAACACTCAGTTTCCATGCAAACCATCATGGGTCCCCTTTTTCAACAATTTCCTCTCAATCAAAAGTTTCAACTGGAGTATGAAATAATCTTTGAAATCATGTAGGCTTTTAAGACCATTCTTCTTTTCAAAATGGGACCTACTTCCCCGATTGAATTAGTATTTATAACTCGTATAATATGTTTATTTATTTTTTTATTATATTATAAAATAATGGAAATTAAAAACACTTTATATTAACACATAAAATTGTTCTTATTGGGAGGAATATTTGCATTTACTTGAGGATGGAAGTGCTAATTTTTTCTATGATTTATTACTAAATATTCCATATTCAAATCTGAAAATAGAAACCGATGATCTCTTAATATTTTATGTAATGATTATTTTTGCAAAAAATTTAAAAAATTAGTAATAATTTAGTCATTTATGTGGATCAACTAAATTGACGGTTTACTCAAGGATCTCAATTGTTATTAAAATCATCAATCAATTATTTTGACACTTACGACTATCAAACAATATCTAATTTTGTAGATTTTTTTTTTTTGCATAAATGATTTTTACATAATGATTTAGGAAATTAAGAATTCCGATTATCACACATGTATACCAAAATTTCGATTATCACTCATAGGGAATAAGCACAAGCAAATTCATTTTAAGATAGAATCAAGTATTTCCCTACTACAAAAAGATGGATATACATATGAACTACTAAACGATATCTTATTTGATTGATTTTGTGCAAAGATGATATTTACATATTATTTTAAGAAATTAACAATTTCGATTAGTACATTTGCATATCAAAATTTGAATAATCAATCACAGGAAAAATGACCACATCCATTTTAAAATAAATATAAATATTTTCATATTATAGAACGATATACATACGACATTCCAATTTGAAAAAAATAAAAAAAATAAAGAGACAAGTAGTCCTCCTTTTGCTTCCAATCATGCTGACATGTCATGCTTTCAATGTTTTTATAGGCCATGTGGAATTTCATAGTATCGATCTAATCTGTCTCCTTCTTGCTGGTTTGTTTGCTTCAACTTCCTAATCAAACTCATAATAATGTATTTGAACTTTGAAGGTGCACATGGAATATGCTAATTCAACCCAACATGCAATCTGCTCCCTTATCACCATCAAATTAACACTCACAAAATTAGAGTTTAATGCAAATTGACTTTCGTTGATTTGCTAATAGTAATTAATTAGTCATTATTTGTCAGCAGTAACAATATTCTTATCATCAACAGAAATTCCATTTGCATTCCCTGTGCAGCAACAGAATGATGCCAATATGTAAAGAGCATCTTCAACTGCATGTATGTAATGTCTCATTGCCATATCTTGAAGTTTGTACCCATCAAATATCAGATCAACAGAGCCATATAATGAGTTTAATTGTTTTTTTTATATCGATCACACGTCAATTGTTCACATGAGCAATCGATCGAGCAAAAATCTAATCAACATATCTAGATAGTTGTTAGCGACCATTTTGTTATCGAGCGTAAAATACAAATTAAATATCAGTAAGTATGTAAGTTAGAACATATTTGACTGAATGATAGCTAAATACGAATTTGCACGATTGTATCTCTTATTTACAGAATTTGATACGTGATTGAAGATGCTCCAACGATTAATGACGTTATTGAAATAGGATTCCCAAGCAGCTACAATTCAAACTAACTCAGGGCTCTAAAAATATATAACATTTGAAATCACTACACAGCTCCAAGATGCAGCCAAGGGGTATAGTTAAAATACTTGCAAGTCACTTCTCGTCAAACACCCAGAAACCCTCAATTATTGTACCTTTCTCAAATAACCTCATCCAATTTTACTAATATTAATACTTTCCTTCCTATATATGTGTTACTTTAAGTCGTATTCATTGTTGGTGTGGAATGAATTCAAATTTATGATAAATCGTATTCGTTGTCGGTGGAATGAATTCAAATTTTGACATTTGTCATGAAAAAAAAAATTGAACAGGTGAATGTAAGTCATAATCTCTAATCTTAATTAAAAGGTTTGTTTTATTATTGATGTGATCATGGTAATGTTCATTGTTCATTGTTCATTGTTCATCGCCGGGTGACTTTACGAGCAATGATTATTGTGATTAAAGGAAGAAAAAGCAAAGGCACGAGAGCGTGGGCCACGAAGGAATGAAGATGTTTTTAACCCAAGATATTGGTAAGTGAAGACTAGGCTGAAGAACGATACACGTTTACAGAATCTCATGCGGTACCAAAGATGGAGCCTGCAAACTTGAAGGCTTGAAAAAATACTTCATAACTTGCATGACAGATTGAAAGAGACGACGTCGACGATGAATATCAGCAACTCGATTCATCGATCAGCTTATCAACTTGGTACTTTTCTTGGCCCACCCACCCGTACAACGAACTGTTCAGCGTACCCCTCCCCCCATTCTTTTCAGTCATGTCGCGTTCGTATTATTTTGAAGTTGTGTTGAAAAAAATGTATACTTTTAACGCGATTGACCTGTTTAATTAATTTAATTTTATCGCCAATCTTGATGATATCAACTTGACATGTTTATTAATCGTGTCGTGTTCAAATAACTAAGTTTAAGCGGTTTTGATAATGGTTTCATTTGTATTATTGATCGTGTTGTGGTTTTCATTCCTTATAATTTTTTTTTACTGTTGTCATATAATTTCTGAGTTTCTGAATTTTTCCCTTTTTTTTCCTTTTCCTTCTTCGTTGCTGAAACTACTGAACACTCAGCTCACGCACATCAAAGAGGAAGAGCATATTTCACTCATACATCATATGAGTTAGACCGCTACAGTCTATACCTCATAGCAGGGCATTTTGGACATTATATAAATAAGAAACCCTTTAAAAAATCAAACAGTTTGTAAATTTCCTGTTGGACAATATCACTTGTACAAAAATAAATATTTTCATTCCACTTTTAGATAAATCCTTCTTCCAATTAAAATAGTTGTTTTTAATAAAAATATTACGAAAAAAATTATATATATTAAGTATCGACCTTATGCTTTACGAGAGTCGAATTTAAGACCTCAATGTGTATTTACAAGAGTCAAACCCGATATTTTTCACTTGATATAAGAATGAGTAGAAATACCATTAGACAAGTAATAGTAGTAGTAAAATCATTATTTTTAAACTGAAGATATATAGTTGCATACATTATAGGGTAAGACTGTAAAATAATTAAGTCCAACCAAATACAACAATGTTCAAGTTTAACTTAGATAAAAGCGATCGAGTAGACTTGATTCGGTTTGATTCAATGAACCGAGCTCATGTGAGCATAAATGAAATCGAAATATTTTAAACCAATTTTGCTATTAATGAATTGCACCAATTTATAATGCATGTGGATGTAACATACTTAGATGATAATAACAATTTGTTTGTTTTTGTTGCAAATATAATCTTTATGTGATATTCTAAAAAAAAAAATACAATTTAAATAATCACAATAGTATAAAAAGCCATTTTATAGATGCAAGTGTTATTCGCTAATAGTCTTTTTAAAAAATCAATTAAATTAAAAATAGTTAAGTTAAAAAATAGCACCAAGTACAGCGGAGTGACCACAACCCTCACCAGCATTGAAACCGCACGCGCAGTAACAATCCGTAGCGCCACGTGTGGAACAGCAAAAAGCACCACTCCCGCACGTGCCCCAACTGGAATTATAACCGTTCCCCCCAAAAAAAGTTACCGCTTTACCGCGCACTTCATTACTGCATTGCATAAATACCCCCAACAACCTCCCTACTCTCTCGTAAAACAGAGTAGTCCAGTAGCAGCAGAGATAGCACCTTAAACGAAAACCTCTCTCTCTTTAATCGCTTTGATTCGAGTTCAAACTTCAAACCCTAATTCTGAGGCCCGACCTGAAAAAGCCTCCCCTCGCATTCAAAGCGTACGGACCTCCATTAATGGCGTCTCTCCAATTCAAGCTTCTCGCCAAAGCTGTTGACCTAAACACAATAGCCTTGTCCAAGCTCTTTGCACTCAATTAGCTTTCCCCCCTAAAAAAAAATTCGCATTTTCCCAAATTTCTCCGTATCCGATTCACTTACAGTCATTTTGATTCCTTCACAAATATATAAAAAACAGCTCATTTGCTCAAAATTTTCTCGAGAAAATTGAATCCTGGCCAAACAGAGTGCGGGAGTGTGTGTCTAATTTCTAAGAGATGTTAGAGCGTGACTCCGACGGTGACGCCGTGAACTCAAGTTACAGCTCAATGAGCAGCGAGAGCTGCAGCAGTTTCAGCCGACTCTCATTTGACGCCGCCGCAACCACCACCGCCTCCGAGCTCGCTACTGAAACCTTATGCCTCAAGCCTCATCGATCCTCCGACTTCGCCTACTCCGCCATTCGCTCCAAGAAAACCGCTCCAACTTTCCGCGACTTCCGCCTCGTCCGCCGTATCGGCTCCGGCGACATCGGCACCGTCTACCTCTGCACCCTCAGAAGCATCACTAGTCCATCCGATCAGGATCGCGAGTTTTCCTCGTCCTCGTGCTTTTACGCCATGAAAGTCGTTGACAAGGAGGCCCTGGCGTTGAAGAAGAAGGTCCACAGAGCCGAAATGGAGCGAAAAATCCTGAAAATGCTCGACCACCCGTTCTTGCCTACGCTCTACGCCGAGTTCGAGGCCTCGCATTTCTCCTGCATCGTCATGGAGTACTGCTCCGGCGGCGACTTGCACTCCCTCCGCCATAAGCAGCCAAACAAACGCTTCTCTCTCAACTCCGCAAGGTATATATTCAATTTCAAATTCTAAGTTTCCTCCATTGATTTTCTTTTTTTTTTCCTTTTTTTTTTAAGATACCACATTGTTTCACAAACTATCAAATCCTGCAATTATTTTCTTTTTTTCCCTTCAATTTTTTTTTAAAATAAAACAAAATAAAATATGACATTCAATTTTGTATTTTTGTGCTTGCAATAATCAGATGAGATCACGAGACGTTCTTATCTTGTCTGCTTTATCTCTCTGCAGAGTCGTCTTCAGTCCAGATTTTTTTTTGAATTACCAATAATTGGTTCTAAAAGTTTGTAACTCGGAAGAGGCGACCCGGTCTAACTCGGATCTTTTGTCAATTTTGTTTTACAGGTTCTACGCAGCGGAGGTTCTGGTGGCTTTGGAATACCTCCACATGTTGGGAATCATCTACAGGGACCTAAAACCGGAGAACGTGCTGGTCAGATCGGACGGTCACATCATGCTCTCCGATTTTGACCTCTCCCTATGCTCAGACGCAATCCCAGCCGTTGAATCTCCTGATTCGTTTTCTGATTCGGCCTCTTTGTCCACTCCATCTTACACCCGCTCGCACCAAACCACCACACTCACCCCATTCTCCTGCCTCTCCAACCGGCTCTTCCGGTCGCGCAAGGTCCAGACCCTCTCACCGAACCGGCTGTTCGTGGCTGAGCCGGTTTCCGCCCGGTCTTGCTCCTTCGTAGGGACACACGAGTACGTGTCGCCAGAAGTCGCCTCCGGTACGTCCCATGGCAACGCTGTTGATTGGTGGGCCTTCGGGATCTTCCTCTACGAGTTAATCTATGGGCGCACACCGTTCGCGGCTCCATCGAACGAGAACACTCTGCGTAACATTGTGAAAAAGCCCCACGCATTCCCGACTTCCACTCCATCGAGTGCGCTTGAGGGCCACGCGCGGGACCTCATTTCCGGGTTTCTGAGCAAGGACCCGGAACGCCGGCTCGGGTCGAAGCGCGGTGCCGCTGACGTCAAGAAGCATCCTTTCTTCAAGGGCATCAACCTGGCCTTGGTACGGTCGCTCAAGCCGCCGATGATCCCGGGACTAATAAGAAGGCAAAACACGGCGCCGTCTTACCTGGGCAAGGGTGACCATAATAGAAACACCCGACAATCAACGGCGTTCGATTACTTCTAAAGTCCTACGGCTAGATGTTCGCCACGCGTTGAACACAGTCCTGCCAGATTTTGTTACTGACGGGTGACAGTTGTGTATATTCGAGCCGTGTTTTGTTTCTTTTTTTAATTTTCTACTTTATTTTCCTTCATATTTAGATAAAATATCTTAGAATATGAGAAAAGCTGTATTGCTAGGGTGGTATGTACACGTAGGTAGAACCTTCCTCTAGTGAGCTCACCGATCACGTGGATTGTCCGACTTGTCTCACAAGTTAACTACCTTAATTACATCTTATCTAATCTTTTATAGATGCAGATAACCAAGGATCCGAGAATCCACTCGACATTTTTCTAGTACAGTTGCTAAGTATTAATATATGGTGAAAAGCCGTAACTTTGGGAGTATCCAGCAGCAACAAGATTAAACCTTGGGAGAATAGGCATCATATTTGTGCCACATTGACTATGTAGAAGGTTTTTCTTTTATATTATCTATGTAGTGTTATATCAACAATATATCTAGAGACTAGAAGGTATAGGAGAGGTAAGTAGAACTTGTGTGTAAAGATTTTGATAAAAAACCTGTAAGAAAATTCGTCCTTCGAATTCCGAAATCCAAGTTCCACGTACGACCTTTTGCACATGTTTTCCTTTTAATTATTCGTAAAACGTCGAATAATTTTCACCGACAAGTTGAGTACCGGTACGTTTTGACATTACCTCACCTGGACTGGACCGTTATGGCAAGGTCCAAGGTCGGTTCATTTGTTTCTGGGAATGAAAGAAGATAATATCTGGTATTTATAAGTATTAATAGAAAATTAAAAGAATATATATATATAGGGCATTACCTGTAAGTTATTAGTGCATGTGTTTATATCAAAGCTTTTTTTGAATGTGTTTTATAATTAGTTTTTTATAGCATTTGAAATTGTTTAATAATGAAACCAGCACCAAATAAAACATGATCAAGCTACCTAAACCTACAACAAGGAGAGAGCATCCCGGACCTGCTGTCACCACAACTAGGGTTAGAATTTTAAACCTAGCCACCACAACTCCTCTCCACCTCTCACGTACTTCGTTTCTCGAGTGAAGTGTGAGCATTTGAATAAATAAAAATTTCATTTTCATAAAAAGAAGAATTTATATAACCTTATAATGATTTACGAAGAATTGAGTTACTTAATTTCTCTATGTTCAATTGGTTTTCGAGTAGAGCTCAACGACATTCGTGGTATTAGAGCGACTTATATACTAAGCCAAACGAGGTCTGTGTTATATGTCACTAAATACATATTGACTATATATTAAATTTGAGAATTATTTACACGTTAAAAAATGTGTAATAATGTGATAAAAAAATAAAATTAAAAAATTGATCCAGCTTACAAAGGTGTGATTAGAAGGTGAACTACTCCTTCCATAACCAATCTTATATGTTGATGCAAATATATTTTTTGAAATTTTGAATAACCTATCTTACAACACAAGAGAACAAAAAAGAAGAAAAGGCATATTTGTGGAAGTAACAAACCAAACAGAGGCACTGAGATGCGCCGCGTCGGCACTAGACATAGGAGAGCAACTTGTGGGGTCACAGCTGGAACAGCCACGGCCCAGATTGTGCATCTTAGTCCATCCTCCAAATAATCTTTAATAACTAAATAAATTCGATTTATTTCTTGTTTAAAAAAAAAAGTAATCCGCCTTTCATTAATCTCATATTTAGTGATTCTTCAAATTAAAGTACTCAAATAAAATGAGCATAGAATGTATATCCTTAACAATATGATTAAAGGAGGTATCTTACTTAAGTTTAAACTTTAAATAATCACGCAATAATAATAATTTATGAAAAAAATAAATATATAAAAAATGTAATAGTATTTTCGACTTCACTTTCACTTAAATGTAGAGTGACATGAATTGCACAATAAACTAATGATATATGCAATAGAAATGTAGTTCGATAATTAGTCGAGAAGAGCTTCTATAAAAAAATGTAGGCAATAATAATATTTTAAGTTAATTATGTATTATGTGAGACAATTAAAATGCACAATAAAGAATAATTAGTAGCAAAAAAAATAATAAAGAATAATTAATTCGTAATTAATATCATTCTCGTTAACCCCACTGAAAACACATGGAGTTTGTCCATGTGACTCCCTGCCAACCAGGCAGCCCTACCAGCTATTATACCTCTGTCCCTTCCTTGTCAAAACCCAAACAACCAATAATTAAAACATGAAAATAAAAACAGAAAACTCAAGAATAGAGAGTCTAGAGTATATACCAACAGATGCTTACTTAGCCAATAACATCCTACCACGTGTCAGATCCATGCTGGCCGCAAGCCAATTCCTCTCATGCAAAGTGTTAGTGCCATGACCACGACTCCTCAATGTTCAGCTTTTTCATGCTTCATGGTAAAATACACATCAGCCTTTTTGTACATGTACGTGGCTCGTTCATTCATTGGAGTAAAATATAAATAGTAACTCACCAGTAAATTTTAGAATCAGCTGATTTACCTTGAGTTAACAAAGAAAAGACAGGCATAATTGTGTGAATGGAGATGTATAGGTAGAGAGTAGTTTTAGGGAGCTGATTTTGGCAATACTTCAATTATTTATTACACTATATTTTTTTCTTTTAATATTTTTATATGTTTTTATGAATCAAATTTCTAAACTTATTACTTTTTTTTTTTAGTTTAATATATTTTAATGAAAACTTTTTTGCTACATGTTTTTTTTTTTAGAACAATTCAATCACTGTTATTTACAAAGGAGGGGGATTCTACCATATAATATGTCGTCGGAGTTTGAACTTGAGACCATTAATATACAAGTCAAGACTAGAACCATCTAAGTTAGACTCACTTGACTTTTAATATAACTATAATTTAGATTAATATTTATTAATTGTTAAAATTTTAAGAAAGAGAGAAAATAACTAAAATAATAAAAATTTAATTTAAACCTAGTAGTCGTTCATCTTCTTCTCGAAGATGGATTTCTCCATAGCCGATTCTTTTCATCTTCTTCATCGTCGGCTTTCTCACCGGTGGAAAACCATAAATCTCTTGCATGCATTAAGATAATTTTTCAACATAAAAGAACCCAATTTCATCCTTAAAGATCTCTGCCTTAAATTACCATTACATGTAAATTTTCCAATTCAGAATTGTTCTCAATAGGTGCGGCTCGCAACAAGGGAAAAAGAGTAATAATGGGTTTGGTGTTGGAGAAGGAGGAGCAAGAACATGGCAGTCAAGGGCATGGAAACAATATCCAATTGCAGAGTAATAGTGACAATGGTAAGAATTATTCGAATGGAAAGAAGAAGGCAAACATTAATGGAAGACTTCGGAAAAAACTAAGGAAGAACAAAGAAAATATATGAAAGGGATTTATGGTTTGCCACCTATGAGAAAGTCGATATTGAAGAAGATGAAGACAACCAACCAACCATGGAGAAATCCATCTTCAAGAAGAAGATAAATAGTTGCGGGGTTTAAATTAAATTTTTATTATTTGATCTCTTTCTTAAAATTTTAATAATTAATAAATATTAATCTAAATTATTGTTAGGTTAAAGAACATGTGCCAAAAATGATCTCATTAAAATATATTAAATTAAAAAAAATGATAAATTTAGAAATTTAATTTATAAAAATAAAAAAAAATATTAAAATTAAATAGTGAAATGAAACAACTACGTTGATGAATGAAGGGTTAAAAAGATGGGTTTTAAATTTTAATCTAGTTGTCTTTCCATTAAAGGTAAATGGAAATCTGGGAAAGTAACAACTAATGGACTATTGTAGTAAAATTAAAATATATAATTCATGGGAAATAGAGATTTGGGTAAGACTTTGTTTAGATAGAACTTATTTTTCCGATGGCTGTAATTGGGCAATCACCTAGGAGTATTAAATACTTTGACTTTGTCTTCATTTTTCGAGGTTGGTCTAAAACCCTTGTCTCTTATTTTATAATATTGTGTATTACTAAATTAAATTTTGTTAACATTGAGGTTTTGTCGACCACTTGAGGAGAGGGAGAGAAATGAAAATTGGTATGCCAGCTACCTGAGCATGTACTCAATGTTATGGGCCAGCTTTGAAGCCCTGAACATCTTCACCTAACATGGAACTAAATTATTGTGCACATTTTGGGAAAGACATTGATGCCTATATTTCTTGGATTCATAGTGATGGCTTTCATTTTCTTCATATTATTCTCTCATTTCCTTCGAATTTGTATTTATATGAAGTTCAAATATGCCATCACTAACCTTGTTCTCAACTCATAGTAACCAACAAATAATTCTTATCAAATAATGTGGTGATGTTTCTATGTAGTTTGAATTATGACCGATAAAGCTAAAGCAAGTCGTTTTAAGTAGGTGACAATTGTTTTGGACAATCGAGGAGTTTGGTATGTTGACGCCACTTATTTGGTGCTCACGTTGTTTGGATTTTTCGATTAACGAATTTAATATACAGTTAATCAAACACAATTATTCTCGATAAAATTTAATTGGACAATACTTACATACCATTATGGTGGTACCTCCTTATATTATCCTTTCGGTTTATCGAATTGTATTTGTACATATTTCATAATCGAAACTGTTCATTCTCTAAATCATCATGTCAAGATCATTTCCGTAAAAAAATAATAAGATTGAATGCCGTTTAGTCATTCATATATATCAACTAAATGGACGGTTCGCTATGAGGATCTTAATTCTTATAAAAATCGTTGATTATTTGATACGTATGAATGACTAAACGACCTTTAATCTTATTGATTTTTTACGTAGATGATCTTGACATGATGATTTAGAGAATGAACGGTTCTGATTATAATATATATATAAAGACAATTCTACAAATAGAATGCGTAAGATATAAATATTTTTGTAAGTTAATTTGATACGTGCACGATTTTCAATCATTTGTAAAGGTGGAGGCATGGAGAATTTTTTATTTTATAACTTAATCTCTTAATTTTTGCTACTAGAAGCGCAACTTTGTAATTATAAAATTATAAACTCTTGGAAATCAACTCTTGGTAAGGTTGATTAAGTTCAATTTTAAAATTATATTCCAGCATTATTGAAGGAAAAGTTATCCATTTTTTGGGTTTTATTAAACAAGAAATTCATGGCAGATGGCACAAAAGTTCAACGACAGTATACTCACGTGGAGCCTAGAGAGTGGATGAAAGGACATGGAGTGTCATGTCAGATCTTTGACGTACGAATCTGGGTCTAAGTCAATAGGGTTTGCGTAAGAATTGCGTAATATCAGACTCTGTGTCTGGTTGGGTCTCACCCGGCTCTCCAAGAGAGGAAGGGCAATCCCATTCCCATTCCCATTGGTGGCTCAGCCTCTGCCCGAGACGGCGTCGCACGCTTCACTGGTTCATTTCAGCCTTTTTTCCGAAATGGGGAAACGAGGGTCACGTGAGGTGAGCATGCACGGTAACTTGTGCCTTGCATGTGTGGCCGTAGGGTTTAGGGTGCTCAGTCTACTCTCAGTTTGGGCTCTTAATTAATCACTGTCAGTGAGATATCTAATCTACGGTTGATTTCTGAGCAGAAAATTTACTTTACTGTTAATAATTACTTTATAATTCATTTTTTATTGTTTCAAAAATTTGAAATTGATAGGCCTGTGGAGTCTAATGGCTAAGCTACATAGAGGCTGCTTAAGGGCTATATGCTGGTGCACTTGGAATTGTGTGACAATAACCAGAATTGGAAAGTTTGGATTTGAATATGATCAGTTTCTTTCTAAGCTTTTTAACTAAAATGGAATATAAATTATATTTTACACTTTATTTTGAAAATTCTCTCAAAATGTATTTTAAAATATATAACTCATCTCATTTAAGTGTTTTTCGTTCAATCAATTAAATTTGCGTCAAAAAACAAAGGAGGACTAGAAATTTAGACAATACTTAATTTTACTTTTGAACAATCATCTTCAAATGGACTACTAGAGTTGTCAATCCCAGACTTTTTGGGTTATCAGATCAAAACTCAGATTTCTTTCAACCTCTGAAAAACCCCAAACCCCACCAGATTTCTTTCAGCGGGGCCACACCGATGACCACTATATTCTTCGGGGTCCGGATTTGATCCGAGAGAGGCGTGTCAAGGTTAGTGATGAAATCGGGTTCGCTTGGGATGGTGGAAAGTTTATGTTTAAGGTGTTGAGCAGAAGCAAGCGGGTGCTGGCAAACAATGCAATTACGATAGGTTAATTAGGATTCTTATTTATTTTTTCTAATTAATTTATTTTCTTTGTTTTTATTTATACTGAGGTTTTTTTTCTTTTTTATTTACCTAACCCCGAAAATCAAGGTTTTCTTTGCAATTAGTATAATTCTCATTCCAAATCAAACAATAGTCAATTCTTTGGAATTATAATTTGATGAATTTTTTATTCTAAGCTCATGTTTACTTACCATTAATGTGAATAAAATCGAAAGTAATGATTCTCATTACTTACTTCTCATACGTTTACTTACAACTAGGTAATAATTTCCCATTTTAGGTTGTGTAACTAGGTAATCATTGCCTATTTTGGGGTAATCTTATTAACTAGGAGGGGGTGTTAATGATTCCCATTATCACTTTTCATTATTTTAATTTACTAAACTAATATACAATTCTACAATAATTCCAAATACTCCAACCCAATATTAAAAAAAAAGGATAAACTACATAAAAGTACCCAAACTATATGTGTCATTTCAAGTTCATCCCCAACTATGAAAATTTTCATCTAGGTACCCAAACTATAAAAACACAACATCTAGGTATCCACCATTAACAATCTGTTTAAAAAATATGTTAAGTGCCTAAGTGACACTTTTGGGGTCTTTTTTTATGCTGACATGGACGCTATTTAGACAAAAAATAATAATATTTTAAAAGTAATAAAAAAAAATCAAATAAACAAAAAAAAAAAAACAAAAAAAAACCCAAAGACAAAGCCCTCCCCAACTCTTCTCTCTCTCTCTCTCTCTCTCTCTCTCTCTCTCTCTCTCCTTTTCTCGATAAAAACACACACACAACATGCCTCCACCCTCGAATCCATCAATCGCCTCTACGCCATCCGAGACCCACGACTCCCCCGCTCTCCAATTTCCAACTCCGTCCACCCCTTCGACTTCGACCCCTTTCCCAAAACCCCACATACCTAACCCTGATTTTCATTCCACCACCACCCTTGAATCCATTGATCGCATGCACGCCATCTGAGACCCACGACTCCCCGCTCTCCAATTTCCAACTCCACCCACCTCTTCGATTTCGACCCTTTTCCCTGTCTCTGGAGTGATGTGGCGGTAGAGTCTTCGTTTCGCTTCTACGTCTGAGAAATAAGTGGTTGGCATTTTTGCGAGGTTTGTTCATGGCTATTTGATCGAAGGTCTGAGAGAGCGAGAAAGTATGAAGGCATAAGGCATTGGGATTTGTTTGATATAGCGGAGAAGTTTTGGGTTCTTCTCCTTCTTCGATTCTATCGTCTGTGACCGCTCCAATTTGTGAGTTTCTTTTTTTTAAAGCTCCATCTTCATCCCTTGGGTTCTTCTGTAATAGAGTCCTTTGTGTTATCTGAATAAAATTAGAGCCATGGAGTGGACTGCTTGCCTTGATGAATATGAAAAACTCGTCTTCCGAATGAACACTCCTTGGTATGCATATCCCTTTAACATTTGGTTTTAATTTTCAAATTAAATTTTTGGGTTTTCTTGAATTTGATTTTGAATTTGTTAGGAAGGCTATTGTAGAAAAAAAAAATGGAATGAGGGATGTTATCATGTGTTTGGGTTTCAGTGGTATTGATTTGTTTTGCAGGAGGAGCGCAACCACCAATTTTCTTTTTGTGTGGGGGATGGGGTTAGGTGTTCATCGACTTGAATTGGTGAATTGAGGGCTTCTATTTGTGCCTATTTTTTTTTATATATTATTTTGGGTGTTCATCGACTTGAATTGGTGAATTAAGGGCTTCTATTTGTGCCTATTTTTTTATATATTATTTTGGGTGTTCATCGAATTGAGTTAGTGAATTAAGGATATATGGTCCATGAGAGATCATATTTATTCTAATTTTCTGGGTTTTATGGGGTTTTGGATTTTAAGGGGTTTTGGATTTTAAGGGGTTTTGGATTTTTGGATTTTAAGGGGTTTTGAATTTCTGGGTTTGTGTTTGGATTGGTTCGAATGTTCCAATCTTCATCTTTATTTGTTCGAATGTTTATGGGTTTATGAGTTTTTTGGATTTATGGGTTTTACGGGATTTTGAATTTCTGGGTTTTGTGTTTGTATCTAATATTTCAAAATACATGTGCTTTCTTGGCTCTGATATGGTGGCGATGTCCTGGTGCGGTGGTGTTGATGAGGTTGATGAAGATGAAGATGAAGATGAAGATGAAGATGTGAGGATGATGTTGAAGATGAAGATGAAGATGATGAGGATGAGGATGATGTTGAAGATGGTGTGGTTGGTTCGATGATGATTGCCTTTTTTTTCTCTTTCTTATTTTTTGCTTTTTTGTTTGTTTGTTTTGTCTTCCGTTTTATTAGTCCTTTTTTTTTTCATAACATAATTTATTATTATTATTTTTACCTACATGGATTATTATAAATAGAAATTTATTAATATTTTGTTTAGATGGCGTCCATGTCAACATAAAAAAGGGCCCCACAAATGCCACTTGGGCACTTAACAAATTTTTTTGACAGATTGCTAACGGTGGGAACCTAGATGTTATGTTTTGATAATTTGGATACCTAGATGAAACTTTTCATAGTTCGGATATGAACTTAAAATGACTCTTATAGTTTGTGTACTTTTATATAGTTCATCCAAAAAAAAAACTAAAAATATAATTTACAAGTATTAATTACAATAATTCTAACTAGTAATGATGTTCTCACGTGAATAAATCCTCTAAGCCAACTTCTTCAACAACTAAAAACAAGATTTACAATATTTATGAATGAGTTATATACTCCTAAAAAAAATAAGGAATATTTTCTCATATTTTATTAGTGAATAATCACAACAAGATATATGACATTTTGGATTTATTATTATTGTCTATGTAAGGCTCAATCTCGATCTTAAAAAGAAACATAAATAAAAAAAAAAAAAAAAAAAAATATATATATATATATATATATATATATATATATATATATATGCATGGACATTTTAGTAATCAAGTTAGTTTTTATTCCGATTCATAGTAGTTAGTAAACAAAAACAATGAAAACCAATCCCATTACTATTATAATTCTATATAGTTTAGTAAACAACTAAATGGTAATGATTACTCACTTCTCCGATTGCCTACTTCTCCTATTACCCACTATGCACCTTACTGGTAAGTAAACGTGTCCTAAGTGATATTGATGGAGATTGAGGAAGGATTCGAACAGAAAACTTCGGATTTTGGGTGTGGAGTAGCAAAATTGGGTATTGGTCTAAATTTCCAATTTTATCCTATATTTTGACGCCAACTTTACAGATTGAACGGAAAAACAATTGAGTGTGATGAGGCATGTGTTTCAGGGTACATTCTGAGCGAATTTTGAGAATAGGGTGTAAATTGAAACTTATACACGAGTTGATGGTGCATTTGAGGTAAAAATCCTTGTTTCTACTTAGTTTGGATAGGATTGGATCGCGATTTTTGTGCATAACATGTATAAATTATTAGACCGTTTGAGTTTGCTGGTGTTCTAACTTGAAATATCTTCTAGCGTTTGTTAATCAAAAATAAGATTGGAACCGGGTTGGATCGATATGGATATCATCAAAAATTAAATTTAAATTGTTAAAATTTTAACGATTCGATATGGTTTGGATTTTCAAAAAATAGAATGGAAACCGTTTCAATTCAAATTATTAATAACATTTTGGTTTGGATAGATTTGGACAACTTAGGCATAAATTTGCTTGGTTTGTTCCGTTTTAAATCGATTTTATTGTTTTAATATTTTGAGGTTTGAGTTTAGAATTATAAGGTTCATATGAACTCTAGTGTTTGATATTACAAGTTGGAAATTTTTTTTTTCGAATTTTCTTGATTTTTCTATTGTAAGGTTGATGTGATCTCTCACAATATGAGATTGAGGAATTTTATTATATTCAAAATTTTTGAGGTTTGAGTTCGAAATTATTAGGTTAATATGAACGTACTCTAACGTTTGATTACGCGTTGGAAAAAAATTTTGAATTTTCCCTTTCGAGTTTGTTTTTTCTATTATAATTAAGGTTGATGTTGACTCTCACAATATGAGATTGAGGTTAAAAATTTGAATATTTTTTCTTTCAATTTGAATTTTTGATTTTGGATTTATAAGGCTCATATGAACTCTAGCATTTGATGTTACGGATTGGAGAAGAATTTTGAATTTTTTCCATATTTAGTTTTTCCGTGGTAAGGTTGATGTCAATTCTCTCAATTTAATATTAGGGTTTTAAAGTTCAATTTTATTTTTCCAAAATTTTGAGGTATGTGTTTAGAATTATAATGTTAGTATGAACTCTAGGATTTTATATTACTAGTTGGAGAAACAATTTTGAATTTTTTCCTTTTGAGTTTGGTTTTTCTATAGTAAGGTTGATGTGAACTTTCATGATATGAGATTGTGGTTTCGAAATTCATTTTTTCTTCAAAATTTCGAGTTCGGATTTTTTAATTATAAGGTTCATATGAACTCTAGCGTTTTACGGATTTGAGAAATTTGTTTGAATTCTTTCCAATTTGAGTTTTGTTTTTCTATGGTAAACTTGATGTGAACTCTCACATATGAGATTAGGGTTTTGAAGTTCAATTTTATTTTTTCAAAATTTCGAGTTTGGATTTTGGAGTTATAAGGTTAATATGAAGTTTAACATTTGAGATTACAGGTTGAAGAAAAAATTTTGAATTTCTCTATTTTGAGTTTGGTTTTTCTATGGTAAGGTTGATGTGAACTCTCACAATATGAGATTAAGGTTTCGAGTTCAATTTTTTAGCTAAACTCAAAAGGGAAAAAATTCAAAATTCTTTCTCTAACCCATAATATCAAATGTTTGAGGTCAAATTAACCTTATAATTCCAAACTCAAACCTCAAAATTTTGAAAAAATAAAATTACTTCGAAACAATAATTTCATATTATTCCAACCTCGAAATTTTGAAAAAAAAATTCAACTTCGAAATCTCAATATCTTATTATGAGAGTTTGCATCAAACATATTATAGAAAAACCAAAATAAAATTAAAAAAATTCAAAATTCATTATTCAATCCACAATATCAATAGCCAAGCTCTATATAGAACTCATAATTCCAAGAAAAATTATTGAACTTCGAAATCTCAATCTTGTTTTATTTGTTGTAGCGAACAAAACTAAGGTACAAAGAAATTCAAACATAGTTCCTAGTTCATAGTTCATACATTGTAACCTAACAATATTCGAAATCCAGTAAGATCAATGCTCTTACTAACAAAAATCAGGCCTCTCATTAAGCAGTTCGATCACTCGGAGGAATGGAGATTTCTTGTTTTCTTTTCCGTACAAAATCAAGTTAGATTGGAGATAATTTCGAAGCAAGAACGTCTGCACTTCATCAGCACTCAGTAAAACAAAGAAGCATCATCAGTCAGAATGTCATATACCTGGGCAATAATTCATCAGAAATGCCAAATAATCTAAATCAACATCATACGATAGGTCCCAATTCGATTGAGAGACAAATTCATTATCGCCAACCAAATCAGTAGGAAGCTTCAGTTTCTTAATCCGTTCTGCATATCTCTTGCCCAAATCTCCATCCAAATTAAGATTGAGACAATTGCGCAGATCAAGTTACTCTAGCTGAGGACAACAATCAAGAATGGCGCACAAGCCATCATTAGTCAGCCTATCCTCGAGAAGCTGGAGGTGGCGTAAGCCCTGCATAGTTCCCGCTATAACTATTGCATTGTCATTTGCCCTGTGATATCCATATTTGGCCCATCTGTGGTTCAATTGGAATGCTCTCAATCGAGAGTCAGACCGCCTGTCATTTCTATTTCTGGCCCATATATGTTTCAATTTGAATGATCTCAACCCAGGGTAAGACTTCACAACAACTTCTGGAGATTGATGTGAGAGCTTACATAATGTAATTTCAAGATCCTCCAACAAAGCTAACTTTGTAGCCACTCTACTAAATACGTAATCTGATATTTTAAAGCAACATGCTAGTCGGAGGCGTCTGATTTTCCTGGAACTTTTACACAAAAACAGAAATAAACTCGATCTGAAATTCCGCAACAACATAATCCCTAATTGCAATGTACATATGAACATTTTGATATACTCAAATTACAAATAACTTTCTGATAATGGTATAAAATTTCTCGATATTCATTTTCTCCCATGCCTCCTGATGTAATTTTTTCTTTTCTTTTTACATCCTAATTGAGTATTTTACAAACTAGATTCTCTAATGTTCTGAAGTGCTATTTTATTAAAATTAATTTTACAAAATATACCAGAAATGCATTTCTTTTATCAGTTATAAGTTATAATCGAACATTTTCAGATCTTGAGTAAGAATATAAAGCATTATTACTAAGGAATAGGTACCCATGGGCATGGACAACGATATTGATAGGTAAAAAATTACCCATCACATGATGGGTACGGTAAGGGTTATCCGCGGGTACCGTTTACCCGTTAAGCATAAAACTTCAGTCTTTGAAAATGTCAGTGTGACCTTTCGGTTTCAACATTATGTTGAATCAGAATAGAACTAACAGTAAATCAAGATCTTATATTCTATTCAACAAAAAAGTTAAGATAAAAACCCAGAAAAGTAAAGGAAAACTTCAGTTCTCACAATTTGTGGTCCTGATAATCCGAATAAGAATGGAGCAGAGAAAGCATCTCGCTCTTCTGCCATGTTGGAAAAGACGATCGAGAGAGGAAGAAAAAGTAGATCGCGCGCTTTCTAGTTTCTAGGGCATTCCATTTCTTGTGTGTAGATGATTCATTTGAGTGAGTGAGGTAAGAGAATGAAGGTGTCGGGCCAATCAAAGCAACCAGGGTTCACTTCGCCTTGTCCAGACGAGTCGATCGGTGGAAATCTCGCGTCCTGGGTCCACCGGAATCTTGAGCAACGTCGTCGAGGGTTTTCTGGGTTCGTGGATCCGATTCCTCCTCTACGATGAGCCTCGACGGTGATGGTGACAAGGATGAGGTTGTTTCGATGAGGGGAGATGATTGGCTGCGGTGATGAGGCCGGTCATGGTCGAAGATGTGCACGATGGTGGTTGGTGACGTTCGTAGTCGCATAGAAGAAGATGAAGAGTTTTGGGGAGATAGAAAGGGATCGATTAGAGAGAGAGAATAAATGAGAAAATGGTGATTAGTGGGATTAGTTTTCGGGTTAAAGGAAATAAAAGAAATAATTAATTAAATTAAAAGGAAAATAGAAATAAAAATGAAATAATTTATGGGGAATTTTCTAAATTCTTAAAAATAGTTTATAACGAAAATTCTAACGAGTTCGGTTTTCTTGTTTCGAATTCCTTTTCGACACTTTCTACTAATTCTTCGTTTAATTGAAAATTTTTCGAAGCTTAATTCCCGAAATAACTCCTTCATTAGCCTTGCTCAACTCGACAAAATTTCGATAATTAACAATAGAAGGGTAAGTTGGTAATTTACTGATTCAGACTCTAAATTTCCGATACAGCTTGTAACAGATGCTCCAATAGAAGCTAATATTGTGAACTGTTAGGCTTTTTACTTCATTTGCCCCTTGAACTCGCCACATAATCTCAGTTTCCCAATTGACCTAAATTTTGTCTAACTAACCCCTTAAACATGGCTTCCGTTAGTAAGGTTACCCCAATTTAGTCTAACTACTCTAACTTCCGTTAAATTGAATGATGTGGCATAATAAGATCACTAAGTGGTTGACACATGTCCTTCTAATTCATTTTTATTAATTAATACCCTAAATAATTAGTTTTAATCTTGAAAAAAAAATGAATGAACCCATCCATCCTCACCCACCACCATTTTCGATAAACACCCACAGGAAAAAACATCATCTCCCCTCCACCCAGCACCTCCAATAAGCACCCACCATAAACTGAGTGAAGCTGACTTGCAAATGGGGAGGCGACATATAACAGGAATAGTCCACAAGGTAGACGGATCTCGGGCAGGTGATAATGTAAAGGGTGGATCCGAAAACAATTAGAGTAGAGAAAATGATGACACTGACTAGATTGTACTGGAGTTGGAGCCAGTTGGTGCATGTCATATGGGTTCATCGATAAAAATAACCCCCATTACAGGAACTAAGTAGAGTTTCAACAAATGGGTTATCAAGTAATGTTAACCCAATTTCACATACTTAAAGTTCACAATTTGTAAGAAATCTAGCAATCTGCGGTGGCGGTGGTGGTGGCTATGGAGCATCTGAAATCCACCATTGGCAATGGGTTAAGAGCTCATGATGGGTTTATGCGAAATAGTCACTTGGATTTCAAAGTTTCAAACTTTTATGTTTTGTGAGGTGGGCTTTGAGTGAAAGTGCTTATAAATGGATGGATTTGAGTAAAGAAAGTGATGGAGATTGATCTCGATAGTAATTTCCTTTCGAGGACTATTGAGAGCACGTTCGTGAAGGGTAGGAACCTTACTAAGTTTGTTTGGGAGAAAATTGACGGTCGATTCGCGAGCCACGAGCACCGGCGACGTGGAGGAAGGCAAGGTTCTCTTTGCCTTGATCAGACGAGTCTATCTGAGGTGGTCTCGTCGCCTGGGTCCACCGGGATCGTCGGTGACTACTGTGGGGCAACCTGGCTTCTCGGCTGGGATTTCGCCTCCACAGTGTGTTTCGACGATGATGATGGCAGGGATTAGGTCGTCTCGACCTGGGGAAGGGTTTGCATGGGATAGTAAGGCTGGATTTGGCCGGGACTTGGCACTGTGGTGGCTGGTGTCTGGGTGTGGTCACTGTCGCAAGGAGAGGAAGGGGGTGAGGGTCGAGGAGAGAGAAAGAGATAGGAGAGAGAGTGAATGCAAAATGGTGAGATTGGATCAGTGGGTGTGGTAAATAAAAATAAAATAGAAATAAGTTTAAAAGGAAATAAAAATAAAGAGAAATAATAGAAATTCTCTAAATTTATATAAATAAATTTAAAAAGACATGTGTCAATCACTTAGTGATCTTATTATGCCACATGATTCAGTTTAACGTAAGTTAGAGTGGTTTGATAAAATTGGGGTAACCTTGCTAACGGAAACCATGTTGAAGGGGTTAAGTGAGACAAAATTTATTTCAAGGAGGAAACTGAGATTATGTGGCGAGTTCAAAGGGCAAATGAAGTAAAAAGTCGAACTTTTATATATGTATTAAAACCAAAAGAGAAACTAATGTTGTGTTTAAAAATCTTGAGATGATATGTTATTTATTATAATAGAGGAGAGAAAAAAATGAAAAGCAAAAAAATAAAAAAGCAAAAGAAATTGAAAGGAAAAAAAAATGGAAGTTAAAAACAAAATGAAAACCAAAAAAAAAAATTTAAAAGTAAAATTGCCATGAGTATAGGTAATGGGTAGGGCTTGGATAAACTCTCAAAAATTGAGAATGAGTATAACTAGGTATAATGCCCATTTGTATTTATGTTAGGTGAAGATTTACCTATACCCTTAATTTTATCTATTTGCCCTCCATTCTAAGGAAGTTGAAATTCAATTAAAAAATTACTATAAAAACAAAAATCAAATACCTCTTAGCGATGTGCTCGAGGAGCGCATT
This sequence comes from Oemleria cerasiformis, assembly GCA_037349345.1. NCBI lineage: Eukaryota > Viridiplantae > Streptophyta > Magnoliopsida > Rosales > Rosaceae > Oemleria > Oemleria cerasiformis. The sequence goes on along the minus strand of JAZGTL010000015.1, from coordinate 6,713,839 downwards.
GGTGCAAAAGTACTCAAGATTGATGTCGACGAAATTACCGGAGCTGCGAGAAATGGCGAGGCGGCAGGCCCGTCGTTGCGCCTGTCGATGGTGTGCCAGGTCAGCGGGCCCTTGCAGAGTTGGTACCACGTCTTGCACACCAACAGAGCGTTCTTCAGAATCTCGAACACTACCAGCCGTGAAAGTATCGACGCCATAACTTCGCCGGGCAGGTCCTCCGAGTTCCGGCGGATTCGATTTCGCCCTCATAGAAACCACTTTCAATCCAAAGAAAAACCAATCAATCACTAATAATAGGGAAAATCATCATAATCAAAATACGGGTCCCATTCGCGACCCGCATAACTTCCACTCCGATTATACGATCCGCAATAAGGAAAATCATCATCATCAGAATCATAAAAAGCATCATGAGGTTCCCATATAGGACGTACGTAGCTTTCATCACGGTTATCACGATTATATGATCCACGGCGATCAGTTGAAGGATTAAATTCATGGCCAACAGTGGAATCATTGGGAAGCAGCAACTTTTTGATTCGTTCAGCACACCTTCTTCCCAAATCTCCTCCCAGATCAAGATTGAAACAATAGCGCAGATCCAGTGACTCAAGATGAGGACAACCAAGAATTTTCCTCAAGTTATCATTACTCAGTTGATTCCGGACAATCTGGAGGTGGTGTAAACCATGCATGGTTCCTGCTATAGCATTTGCATCCGAATCTGTACTGATAGCAAATTCATCCTCAGTATCGAAAACAAAATAATCATCTGAGAATATTTTGCGCCACTTGTGGTTCAATTTCAATGACTTCAAAAGAGGGCAAGAACGGCCAATGACTTCCAGAGATCTACGTGACGATTGGCACAGTGAAATTTCAAGGTCCTCCAACAGGGGAAGTTTTGGAGCCAATCTAATCAGTCCTTCATCGGATATGCCATTGCAACACACAATTCGGAGGCGTCTGATTTTACTAGAACCATTCAAAGATTTCAGAGGAACATGTTAATCTCAGTACACAAAAAGTAAACCAAAGAATTCAACAAAAAGTAAATGACATACCGATTAGCAATATACTGAAGGGTCTCATCTGTGCCGAAGGACTTGATATTGATATCTTCCAAATCACCACAGCTACGATCAATGGCATAGTGGCACATCTCCTCCAAGTCAAAGGATACCCAGGGTTCAACATTAGTGCACATATCAATGGAGCGCCACATAAGAGGGTCCTTGCTAACGGATATTTTTCTTCATTCTTTCTCTCTGTACCTTCTACCTCTTTTCTTGTCTTAAAGCTTCTTTTCAATGTCACGATCAATTCCAAGATGGTATCAGAGCATTCAAGCTCGCAGCTATTGATTCTAGTGCTCTCTGTGTAAATCTGCGCAAGTCTCACTAGTGTGAATCGTGATAAGCATATGGCGTTCTTCCTTTACTTCGTCCTGTGAATGCAGTTCTTCGATTTCTTCGTTCCTTCAAATTCTTTAGACTTCTCAAATTCTCAGATCACTTTGAGCGCACTTTCTCTTTTGCTTCGCCTACTTACTGCCTTGGTTTCTCGACTCCTTCTTGTTCTGTTTTCTTCTCGGAGATCGCGATCTTCCCTGAGATAAGTGTTTCTTGCATTTCTTGCTAGTCAAGTACGTAGAATCGAAATTTATTTTGTGCATTCCGTTGTAATTTTCTTCATGACTGATGGTAGGGATCTTCTTAAACATGTCAGGGATTTCATGTCAATGAAGTTGGATGACACCAATTATGTGTCTTGGAGTGTCAAAATTCAACGATTGCTGAAAGGTTTCCATCTGTTTGGTCATCTTGATGGTTCCAGCCCGTGTCCTTTGTCTACTAATGCATCGTTTCAAAGTTGGATAGATATGGATGCTGCTTTACTTAACGTTCTTATTGCAACTATATCTGAAGATGCTTTCACTTAAATCATGAATTGTGAGTCCTCACGTGAAGCATGGCTTACACTGCAAGAAAGATTTTCCTCTTTGTCAGAAGCTAACCTCATGCAGCTAAAGACCAATCTTCAGACCATACAAAAAGGATCTGATTCAATTGAGACATTCTTGAGCAAGATTAGGTCTGCTCGGCAACGGTTAGCTAGTGCAGGTGTGCTTGTGTATGACAAAGATGTGATCTTGATCACACTGAATGGCTTGCCATCCGATTATCATCCTTTTAAGTCTCACATTCGAGCAAGGCCTATTCCTGTAACTCTCACTAAGCTTAGGACTCTTTTGTTGGCTGAAGAAGCTGACCTCACCAAAGTTGCAACACAGTTTACTTCACACCAATCCTTGCTTCCAGCAATGGTGGCTATTAAAGAAGGTCAAGGTACTTAGAGTGAATCCTTGAATGTTGCTACTACACCTCAATCAGGCTGGCATAATTCTAATTGGCAAGGGAAAGGTAATAACAATTGGAACAACAATTGAGGTCGAGGTCGATGGAATAACAATTGGAACAATAATTGGGGAAATCGTGGAGGTTATAATCGTGGATATAATCATGGCTATCCTCAATCCTCTGGTTATAATCAAGGTTTTAATCATAACTATGGTTATCCTAATGTTGGTAATTAAGGCTTTAATCAGACCTGTGGCTATTCCAATGGTGTTTCCAATCCTTATCAGTTGGGTTTTCAACTGGCAACTCCTACTTCTCACACCCAAAACAGCAACCTGGTTACTTTGCCACACCAGTGCCAACATTTTCACCTGCAAGTCCTGGTGTTCTAGGGGCTTCCCCTCAGTACATGCAAGCTTCTACATCCCCTATGTGTCAACTATGTAAGCTTCCAGGTCATGAGGCCCTTGAGTGCTCACAACAGAGTCATTTTGGCATGTCTACTCCACCTGGTTCCCAGCCACAAGCCTACTCAGCTACTCCTACCTATGAGTTCAATGACCCTAAATTTTGGCTCGCTGATACTAGTGCCAACAACCACATGGTCTCTGATGTTTCTCACCTACAACAAGCTCAAGCATGCCCTTCTAACTCAAGTATCTCAGTAGGCAATGGAGATGTTCTTTCTATATCTAGTGTTGGTTCCCTTACCTTGCCTATTATTGATCATGCTTTTCAATTGAAGGATATGTATCATGTTCCTCATCTTGTTCATAATCTGCTTTCTGTGCAAAAATTCTGCTTGTATAATAACTGTCATATGCTCTTTGATGCTCACTCTATTTGTATTCAGGACCACTCGGGGATGAGTCTGTACAAACTTCCTAGTGTTGATGGTCTGTATCCCCTTCCTAAGTCTCTATCTTCATCTCCCTCACATCCTCACTCGTCTCTCCTTGCTTGTGTGGGCAAGACAGTACACTGTTCACTGTGGCACTAGAGGCTTGGCCATCCTGCCAATGCAGTTCTCTCCACTATGCTTGCCCAAGCTCAAATTTCTTGCTCTCATGATTTACCTTCTCATGTGTGTCAACCTGGTCTTCAGGGCAAAGTGTCTAGATTGTCATTTTCTTCTTCTGCAAATAGAGCTTCTCAACCTTTTGTTAAAGTTCATTCTGATGTCTGGGGTCCTAGCCCTTGTCTTTCTCTTCTTGGTTACAAATACAATGTTCTCTTCGTTGATGATTGTACCCGATACACCTGGATATATCCCTTTATGAATAAATCAGATGTTTACTCCACCTTTGTGCAATTCTATTCTTATGTTCTTAATTTCTTTGAAAAATCTATTAAAATTTTCCAGAGTGATGGAGGGGGTGAATTTGTCAACAAAGCCATGATTGAGTTCTTTGCATCCAAAGGGATTCTACATTTGAAATCTTGTCCTTATACACCGCAACAAAACGGGCTTGCTGAAAGAAAACATCGACACCTCATTGAAACCACCATCACCTTACTTCAAACAGCTTCTATGCCTCATTCCTTTTGGTTTCATGCTTGTTCCACTACCAATTATCTTATTAATCGTATGCCAACCGCTGTCCTTCATATGAACTCACCCTATTTTCTGTTATTTGGTCATCATCCATCCCTAATGTCATTAAAAATCGTTGGTTGTGCATGTTACCCTTTCCTCCAACCCTATACTAGTCACTAACTTGAACCTAGGACTGCAAAATGTGTCTTTGCAAAATATACTCTTGATTACAAACGATATTTGTGTTATCATATTCCCTCAAAGAAATCTTTTGTGTCTCACCATGTTGTGTTTGATTTGAGTCAGTTTCCTTTTTGTTCCGCTTCTACATCTATGAAGACATTCTTCCCACATGATCTTGGATTAATGAACCAACCTAGTTGTACTCCATTGTATAGTGCTTGTTCTCCACTTGGCAAGGTTCAATCTCCTGCTGCATCAGGTTCCCATTCTGAGCATCTTGTGGTTCCTTCACCACCATTAACATCAGGATCTCCTTCAGTACACTCTTCACCCTCTGGTCCTGCAGGTTCTGGTATCCCTGCTTCAGAACATGTGATCCCTCCTTCTACAACTACGTCTTCGAATGACACACCTACAGACACTCCCTCCATTGACTTGGTGGTCGACATGACCATCCCTATTCCCTCTACTGGTTCCTCTTCAGTTCCTTCTCCGCATCCTATGGTAACTCGATCCAAAAGTGGCATCTCCAAACCTAAGCGTTGCGGCTTTCTTGCTATGCACGTCACCTCCTCATCAGTTGGTCATCTTCTCGAGCAAGTGACCTACAAGCAGGCTTCCCAAGTACCTGAGTGGTGTCACGCCATGCACGAGGAATTCACTGCTCTCCAGCAACAACACACTTGGAAGTTAGTTCCCTTACTAGCTCACTGCAGTGTCATTGGGTGTAAGTGGGTTTTCAAGTTAAAGCGTAATGCAGATGGGTCAGTGGCAAGACACAAGGCTCGCCTTGTTTCCAAGGGATATCTTCAGGAGGCTGGGATTGATTATGATGAAACTTTCAGTCCCGTTGTCAAGCATACCACAGTGAGGCTCATTCTTGCTTTAGCAGCTCAGTTCAATTGGAAATTAAAATAACTCGATGTCAAAAACGCATTTCTTCATGGTTATCTTCTTGAAGAAATTTACATGGATCAACCCCCATGATTTGTTGATCCTCATACTCCTTCCCATGTGTGCAAGTTAGAGAAATCTCTTTATGGCCTGAAGCAGGCTCCTCGAGCTTGGAATGCTCGTTTTACTAGTCATATGCTCAAATTAGGGTTTGTTCAGTCCCTCTCTGATTTTGCCTTATTTGTTCATCATCGGGGGCTAGTACTTCTTGTTGTTTTGTTGTATGTCGATGACATCATCTTGACTGGAAATAATCCTGCTGCAATGACCCGATTGATCCATGCTCTGGGAGATGAGTGTTGGTGGAATTAAAGAGCAAGAAATATGCAATTCAATTCTAACAGTTATAAAATCCTTGCAAGTGCACAAATCGATAAGAATAGTATAGTAGCACAGCAAGAGTCGATCCCTCGAGGACTTGTATCAACGTTATTACCACTTTAGTTCAGATTTATTAACTTAGTGAAAACACACACACACATACACGCAGGGGGGGGGGGGGTGTTTATGATGTGAGAACTGAAATTCAAAGACAAGCAAAATAAAATGCAGAAAATAACAATGCAAGAATTAACGGTTGATTGATTATTAACTAAGGCGAATTAAGGCTTACTATCCACTCTAACCAATTATAGCTCTTAACCAGATTTCATTGACCTAATTACTATGCATTTTCTGAATTAGGTGCCCGTGCCTAGGACCTGGCGTTGGTTCGCTAAACACATCTTATTCCTTCTTACTTAGCATGTTCTAAACAGGGCATATGCCTAGAACGTCTATCACCTAACTTTTAAGATGATGCATGAAGTTTAAAGAGAATTTAATGACACCACATTAGCCTAGCAAAGTGACATGCAATCCTAGGTCGTTATGAGTTAAGATTACAAGTAAGAATACTTTCGATGCTCCAAATCACAAGATGATATGACGGTCACTCAAGCAATTACATCTATAATTATATGAAAACAAGGTAGTTAATCTTATAGGCATAAATTAACGTGATTAAGCATAGTAATCCAACTTATTCAGCGTGCATAGCAATCATAATCAAGAGCCAGAAATCCAATCAACAAGCTAACATGGCTAGGGCTTCAAGCAACCCTAATCCTAATGACTACTCACACATAACTGAAATTGAAACAAATATAATTGAATTCATAAGTAAATTGCAATAATGAAAATAAGGGTACAAAAGATATTGTGAAGAACAGGTGCAGCAGAAGACACGGCATAGCCTTCTTCTCCAAGCTCCACGTCCAACACACTTGACTTCGGGAAGAACCAAGCTTTAACGTAAAACTCTAAAAAACCAAAATACTATCTGCGGCTAAGGTGTCTCTGTATCTCCCAAAAACGCCTCTAGCTAATTATCTCCCCTTTTAAAACACTGAACAAAGGCTCCCTTTTATAAACAAAGGGAAAACCTTGTTCTATAAGGATTGGTAAAACCTTATTCTATAAGGATTGGTAAAACCATGTCCTATAAGGATAGGGAAAGTTATTGTACTTTTAATTAATTACAAAGTCCTTAAAATCTATTAGAACCAATCAGAACATAGTTGGGAGTGTGAATGCAAGCTGGCAAGTGGGAACGCAAGCTGGCAAGTGGTCCGAACTTGGCTTTTGGACTGTCTTCGTAATCAGGATCTGGGACTGCGCTTTTGAAGCACATAATGAGTATAGTAGAAGCACATCTTCGTTCAGGCTTGGCGCAAATGTTGTCAGGTTTAGCGCAGAGGGAGAACCTTTGATCTACCGCTGGCGGAACAGGGACCCCAGGCTTAGGCGCACATCTTGGCTCGGATGGGAGTTCTTGGGACATGTCCTCGACCTGCCTTGGTGCGACCTTGGCACTTCTAGGACTTGACCTTGATGTCATGAAACACAGGTTTGAGACTCGGAGGGCCTGATATGAGGTACTTGGCCAGTGACCCAAAATAGGCGCACTGGCGCACTCAGGACTCCGTTCAGGACCTGATATTGAAATGAGGATATCTCCTTCATCTGGACTCCGATTTGAGTCATTCTTTTTGCGTTCTTTCCAGATTTTACCTATATTTCTAACTCTGCAAAAGTCTCACAAGAGTGATCATTTTCTACTATTGATGGCACGAAATCATTCAAAAGACATGTAAGAGAGGCATATAAAGTCATCAAAATGATGCATAAATAACGACTGATCAAATACCCCCAAACCTATCATTGCCCCATACGTCGAAGATTTCGACCACAAGAATAGGGTGTAATGGCATTTGATTTCGAGGGCCGATGTTACCTAGGCGTTGGCAGCGGTCACAGGTGAGTACAAATTCGTGTGCATCCTTGAAAAGTGTGGGCCAGTAGAGTCCACTTTGTAGTACCTTGAGGTTGTCTTCTTAGCTCCAAAATGGCCGCCACATGCCAAGCTATGGCAAAATGTCAAGACGGATTCCATCTCGTCTTCGGGGATGCAGCGCTGAATGATTTGGTTTGGACAATGCTTCCATAGGTACGGCTCATCCCATATGAAGTACTTAGCTTGTTTAGCCAGCTTGTCCTTTCGGTACCTGTTTAAAGATTAAGGAATTTGCTTAGTGACAAGGTAATTAATGAGATCGGCATACCATGGATCAATAGCTTGGATTGCGAAGAGCTGTTCGTCAGGAAAGGTCTCGAAGAGGGGCAATTGATCGGCCTCTTCATTGGAACTGTGAAGCAATCGGCTCATATGGTCAGCGACCACGTTTTCGCTGCCCTTCTTGTCTCTGATTTCAAGGTCGAATTCCTGGAGCAGTAGCATCCAACGTAGCAACCTTGGCTTGGCATCCTTTTTAGTGAGCAAATACTTCAAGGCAGCATGATCCGTGTATACTATGACCTTGGTTTGAATTAGATATGAGCGAAACTTCTCAAGGGCAAAGATAACAGGAAGGAGCTCCTTCTCGATGGTGGAGTAGTTCAGCTGGGCATCATTCAGGGTTCGACTTGCATAGTAAATGACATGAGGGAGCTTGTCAACACGCTGTCCCAAAATCGCTCCTATGGCGAAGTTCGAGCCATCACACATTAGTTCGAATGGTAAGTCCCAATTCGGTGGTGTGATGATGGATGATGCCGTGAGCTTTGCCTTGAGTGTGTTGAATGCCTCACGGCATCCCTTAGTGAACTCAAATGTGGCGTCCTTGGCTAGAAGATCACACAAAGGTCTTGTGATTTTCTAGAAATCTTTGATGAATCTGCGGTAAAAGCCAGCATGCCCTAAGAACGATCGAACCTCTTTGACTGTAGTGGGGTATGACAGCCTCTCTACTATGTCTAATTTTGCTTTGTCCACTTCTATGCCTCGGCTAGAGATCACATGACCCAAGACAATTCCCTGTTGTACCATGAAATGGCACTTTTCCCAGTTCAGCACTAAGTTGCTTTCTCTGCACCGTTCCAGTACTCGGGTTAGGTTAACTAAGCACAATTCGAATGAATGTCCAAACACCGAGAAGTCGTCCATGAATACTTCAATTATATCTTCCACCATATCGGAGAAGATGCTCATCATGCAACGCTGAAAGGTAGCTGGGGCATTGCACAATCCAAACGACATTCTTCTGTATGTAAAAGTGCCATATGGGCATGTGAATGTTGTTTTTTCTTGATCTTTGGGTGCAATAGCAATCTGATTGTATCCTGAGTAGCCGTCCAAGAAGCAATAGTGGGAGTGTCCAGCCAGGCGCTCGAGCATTTGATCAATGAAGGGCAAAGGAAAGTGGCCCTTGCGTGTGGTTATATTTAGCTTTCGATAGTCAATGCACACTCTCCATCCTGTTTGAATCCGTTGAGGTACAAGCTCATCCTGCTCGTTTTTAACCACTGTGATCCCACTTTTCTTTGGCACGACCTGGACTGGGCACACCCACTTGGAGTCACTAATTGGATAGATGATTCCAACGTCCAGAAGCTTTAGGACTTCTTTCTTCACGACCTCCTTCATAGGTGGATGCAATCGCCTCTACGCCTCCCGTGATGGTTTGGAGTCTTCCTCCAGCAGTATCCGATGCATGCATTTTGTGGGACTTATGCCTTTGATGTCAGCTATTGTCCATCCAATTGCCGTTTGATTGACCTTAAGGACGTGAACCAATGCATTTTCCTCTTTCGTACTTAGGGTAGACGCAATGATGACTGGAAGGGTTTAATTGTCTCCCAAATATGCATACTTTAAGTGCTCGGGCAAGGGCTTCAGCTCGAGTTCAGGAGCCTTTATGATGGACGGCAGGGTTTTCTGACTTGTGAGTGGTAACGCTTCGAAGGGAGGCCTGTGGAATGGGAGGGCTGGCATGATGTCAAGGGCTCGTACCTCTTCGATCACGCTATCTGTAAGTGAATCCACAGTGTGTGGGTTACTAGTAACGGCCTTCTCAAGGTCTTCCGCCTTGCAAGACTGAGCAATTGTCTCCCGTAGCAGTAAGTCCATTGTGTTTAACGGAAAATATACAATAGGCTCGGCAGGGTACTGGATGGTGTAAAGGATGGAGAATGTCCGAAGCTAGTCTAGGACCTTGATGGAGACCTGGCCCTTTCTGACATCGATGAGGCACTCGACTGTGGCTAGTAAGGGCCTTCCGAAGATGAGGGGAGGTTCCTCACTTTTGTCAATTCTTTCCATTCTTAGTACGTAGAAGTCTGCAGGGATGCACGTATCTTCGATTTGTACCAGTACGTCCTCAAGAACCCCCATTAGGTTGGTTACAGAAGCGTTAGCCAATCTGACACATAGGTGCGTGAGTTTGAGTGCGCCTAGGTTGAGTGACCTGTAAATGTGGAATGGCATGATGTTCACTGATGCTCCCGTGTCGCAAAGGAAATGTTCAAATCTTTTTGACTGAATGACAAATGGAAGGGATGGAGGCCCAGGATCATTGGCCTTAAGGGGCATGCGCAAAAGGATGGCCGAGCAGGCCTTAGGGATGTCAATGGTGTCCGTGGAGCTAAAACCACGCTTTCCTGCAACTAAGTCCTTTATCAGCTTCGCAAAGATAGGCATGTGCTTGACAATTTTATGGAAAGGCAGTGTTATCTGAAGCTTCTGCAACATGCTGATGATCTCTTCCTCAAAGTCCTCCCTTTGTTTATTCCTGTTTTGGAACCTTCGAGGAAATGGATAATCAACATTATTAGCTAACTCAAAACTGACTTTTTTAGAATTGGAATTCTGAGGTTTAGAGTTAGAAGTATTCGAGTGCTGCGACTTGGGCTTAGGAGCAGGTTACATGCCAGCCGTGGCCGAAGTAGGTGCAGTGTCAGGTCCTCCTTGCGGTAGGGCACTTGGTGACTCGTTGGGCCGGTTCTGCGCCAGAGGTGTTGGCCGTGGCATGTTTTGCGGCGTGCCCTGGTCGGCGATCCTTGGCAGAGTAGGTTGAGGCTCGGTTTCAGGTCCTGCGAGGGTGGCATATGTGGGGTCTTGAAGTGGTGTTTCCCTCTCCAGCGTGATGGCATTAGCCGTAGGATTGTGAAATCCTTTCGGATTTACCAGGACTTGACTCGGTAGCTTGCCCTGCTCTCGCTGATTTAGTTGGTTCGCCACCTGTGTCATTTGACGCTCCAAGTTTGCAATTGCATTTTTCATGTCTCCTGTCTGACTCTGGCTATCGTGCATGAATTTTATGAATTGAGCATGCTGTTGAGTCAGGATATGGAGGGAGTCCTCAAGAGACTTGCTTCCGCCATTCTGATTTGAGGAAGGACCATGATAGTTCCCCTGAGGGCATGCGGCTTGCTGCTCAAATCCAGGAGGTGGCAAGGGATTTTCGGCTACTTGATTGTTGCTCCAACGGAAATTTGGATGATTTTTCCACCCCGGATTGTAAATGTTGGAATATGGGTCATTCCGAGGTCGAGAATTGTTGTTGAACCCTCCAGCAAAGTTGGCATCTTCCACAACCGGGCAGTCCTGGGATTTGTGGCCTTGAATTGAACATACCTCGCTGATGTGAACTTCTTTAGCTTTCTCGCAACACAACTGTTTCACCATTGCCGTGAGCTGAGCAATGGCGTCATCTTTGTATTTGGCGGATGCATCACCCGTAGCTCTAGAGGAGGGACCCCTGTAGCTGAACTGTTTTTCCCTTTGAGCAATGTTCTCAAAGGCGGTCCTTGCTTCCTCGGCTGTGCCTTCTAGAATCCCTTGGGATTGAGAATCCACCATTGTCCGATCGCCAGTCTTCAAGCCTCGATAGAAGTATAGCATAAGATGATGGGCATCAATATGGTGGTGGGGGCACGCCCGTAGCATCTGATTGAACCGTACCCAAAACTCATAGAAAGACTCCTCCATGTGTTGCCGTGGGTTCATGATCTTGGACTTTAACTCATTTGTCTTTTCCACGGGAAAGTACTGTGTTAAGAATTTGGACGTCAAGTCCCTCCAAGAGTGAATGGAAGCCGGCGCCAGTGAATGAAACCATGTCTTGGCGCGATCCTTGAGACTGAAGTGAAAGAGCCGCAGGCGGATTTCAGATTATGTCATACCATTGATGGGTAGTGTTGAACAAACCTCAACAAATTCCTTTATATGAAAGTGCCGGTCCTCGGCAGCAAGGCCGTGGAATGTGGGCATCATGTGAATTGTCCCCGACTTCAATTCGAAGTTTGCCACTGTTGACTATGGAAAAATAATTGGAAATTGATCCTCCGAGACATGGGGCATGGCAAAATCCTTAAGGCGCCGTGGGGCTTGCGGTACTAGGCCACGTTCCAGGCCCTGCTCTTCTCTGTGGTCCGCCATCCTCCTTGGGCTTGGTGGCGGGGAGCCGTGGACTGAATATGCTTGCGATGATGGTCCACTTGATGACCCGTGCACTGAACCTTGGAATGACATACACGGGTACCTAACAAAAAAAAAAAAACTAAGTTACAAATCTAAACGTGAATGGGCACCGTTGAGGGACAAGTCCCCGGCAACGGCGCCAAAAACTTGTTGGTGGAATTAAAGAGCAAGAAATATGCAATTCAATTCTAACAGTTATAAAATCCTTGCAAGTGCACAAATCGATAAGAATAGTATAGTAGCACAACAAGAGTCAATCCATCGAGGACTTGTATCAACGTTATGACTACTTTAGTTCAGATTTATTAACTTAGTGAAACACACACACACACACACACACACACACACACACACACACACACACACACACACACACACACACACACACACACACGCAGGGGGGGTTTATGATGTGAGAACTGAAATTCAAAGACAAGCAAAATAAAATGCAGAAAATGAGAAGGCAAGAATTAACGGTTGATTGATTATTAACTAAGGCGAATTAAGGCTTACTATCCACTCTAACCAATTATAGCTCTTAACCAGATTTCTTTGACCTAATTACTATGCATTTTCTGAATTAGATGCCCGTGCCTAGGACCTGTCGTTGGTTCACTAGACACATCTTATTCCCTCTTACTTAGCATGTTCTAAACAGGGCATACGCCTAGAACGTCTATCACCTACCTTTTAAGATGATGCATGAAGTTTAAAGAGAATTTAATGACACCACATTAGCCTAGCAAAGTGACATGCAATCCTAGGTCGTTATGAGTTAAGATTACAAGTAAGAATACTTTCGATGCTCCAAATCACAAGATGATATGACGGTCACTCAAGCAATTACATCTATAATTATATGCAAACAAGGTAGCTAATCTTATAGGCATAAATTGAGGTCATTAAGCATAGTAATCCAACTTATTCAGCATGCATAACAATCATAATCAAGAGCCAGAAATCCAATCAACAAGCTAACATGGCTAGGGCTTCAAGCAGCCCTAATCCTAATGACTACTCACACATAACTGAAATTGAAACAAATATAATTGAATTCATAAGTAAATTGTAATAATGAAAATAAGGGTACAGAGGATATTGTTAAGAACAGGTGCAGCAGAAGACACGACAAAGCCTTCTTCTCCAAGCTCCACGTCCAACACACTCGACTTCGGGAAGAACCAAGCTTTAACGTAAAACTCTAAAAAACCAAAATTCTATCTGCGGCTAAGGTGTCTCTGTATCTCCCAAAAACGCCTCTAGCTAATTATCTCCTCTTTTAAAACACTGAATAAAGGCTCCCTTTTATAGACAAAGGGAAAACCTTGTTCTATAAGGATTGGTAAAACCTTATTCTATAAGGATTGGTAAAACCATGTCCTATAAGGATAGGGAAAGTTATTGTACTTTTAATTAATTACAAAGTCCTTAACATCTATTAGAACCAATCAGAACATAGTTGGGAGTGTGAATGCAAGTTGGCAAGTGGGAACGCAAGCTGGCAAGTGGTCCGAACTTGGCTTTTGGACTGTCTTCGTAATCAGGATCTGGGACTGCGATTTTGAAGCACATCATGAGTATAGTAGAAGCGCATCTTCATTCAGGCTTGGCGCAAATGTTGTCAGGATTAGCGCAGAGGGAGAACCTCTGATCTACCGCTGGCGGAACAGGGACCCCGGGCTTAGGCGCACATCTTGGCTCATATGGGAGTTCTTGGGACATGTCCTCGACCTGCCTTGGTGCGACCTTGGCACTTCTAGGACCTGACCTTGATGTCATGAAACACAGGTTTGAGACCCGGAGGGCCTGATATGAGGGACTTGGACAGTGGCCCAAAATAGGCGCACTGGCGCACTCAGGACTCCGTTCAGGACCTGATATTGAAATGAGGATATCTACTTCATCTGGACTCCGATTTGAGTCATTATTTTTGCGTTCTTTCCAGATTTTACCTATCTTTCTAACTCTGCACAAGTCTCACAAGATTGATCATTTTCTACTATTGATGACACGAAATCATTCAAAAGACATGTAAGAGAGGCATATAAAGACATCAAAATGATGCATAAATAACGACTGATCAATGAGTTTGACATGAAGGACCTCGGAGCTCTGTCCTATTTTCTTGGTCTCCACGTGTTCTATCAAACCAATGGCCTATTTATTAATCAAAGTAAATATGCTAGGGATCTTCTAGCAAAGTTGGGATGTCTAATTGTAGTCATGTTTCTACTCCATTGGTCATTGACACGAAATTGTTACTCACTGATGGAATCTTACTTTCAGATCCCACTCTTTATCGCAGCATGGTTGGTGCTCTTCAATACTTGACATTCAGTCGTCCTGATATTGTTTTTGTTGTCAACACAATGTATCAATTCATGCATGCTCCCATAGGTTTTCACATGATTGCCGTAAAGCGTATTTTTCGTTATATAAATGGTACTGTGGACTATGGTGTTAGTTATGTCTCTGGTCCGCTTCGCCTTCACGCTTTCTCCAATGCTGATTGGGGTGGTGATCCCAACACTCGTCGGTCTACTTCAGGTCACATTGTATTTCTTGGTCGCAATCCCATTTCTTTGGGTGCCAAGAAGCATACCACTATTTCTCGCTCCTCCGCTGAAGCGGAGTATCGGGCTCTTGCAAAAACTACTTGAAAACTGCACTGGCTCAATTACTTGTTGGCTGATCTTCATTTTCCTCTTCCTCGTCCACCCCTGCTCTGGTGTGATAATATTTCTGCCATTCAAATGGCTCATAATCCGGTATTTCACGGCCGCACTAAGCATGTTGAGATCGACGTGCATTTTATTCGTGAGCGGGTCCAATGTAAGGATCTTCATTTGGCGTACGTTTCCTCTCGTGATCAACTCACTGATGTTATGACTAATGGTTTACACACAACAAAGTTTGAGTTTTATCGGGACAATCTCATCTTCGAAACTCCAACATAAGATTGAGGGCGGCTGTTAGATGATATGGTTGGTTGGTGACAAACATATTAGGTTAGTTGGTTAGAAGATTCCTATCTTAGCTGTAAGTTAATTACTACAGCTGTAATAGTTGTCATGAGCTGCTAAATCTGTTAGAGGTGCCGAAGGTGTGTGTTGTGTGCAATGTTATTTATAAGAGTGCAGAGATATTGTTATGATTAACCTTTTCCTTTGATAAATGAGAATCATATACTTTTCTTCATTCTTTCTCTCTGTGCCTTCTACCTCTTTTCATGTCTTAAAACTTCTTTTCAATGTCACCATCAATTCCAAGATGATATAGTTGGTTGGTGACAAACATATTAGGTTAGTTGGTTAGAAGATTCATATCTTAGTTGTAAGTTAGTTACTACAGTTGTAATAGCTGTCATGAGCTGCTAAATTTGTTAGAGGTGCCTAAGGTGTGTGCTTTGTGCAGTGTTATATATAAGAGTGTGGAGATATTGTTATGATTAAGCTTTTCCTTTGATAAATGAGAATCATATATTTTTCTTCATTCTTTCTCTTTGTGCCTTCTACCTCTTTTCATGTCTTAAAGCTTCTTTTCAATGTCACCATCAATTCCAAGATGGTATCAGAGCATTCAAGCTCGCAACTACTGATTCTGGTGCTCTCTGTGTAAATATGAGCAAGTCTCACTAGCGGTAATTGTGATCGTGATAAGCATATGGCGTTCTTCTTCTACTTCTTCCTGTGAATGCTGTTCTTCGATTTCTTTGTTCCTTCAAATTCTTCAGACTTCTCAAATTCTCAGATCACTTTGAACGCGCTTTCTCTTTTCTTCGCCTACTTATTGCCTTGGTTTCTCGACTCCTTCTTGTTATGTTTTCTTCTCGGAGATCGTGATCTTCCCTGAGATAAGTGTTTCTTGCATTTCTTGCTAGTCAAGTACGTAGAAAAATTTGTTTTGTGCATTCCTTTGTAATTTTCTTCATGATTGATGGTAGGGATCTTCTTAAACATGTCATGGATTTCATGTTAATGAAGTTGGATGACACAAATTATGTGTCTTGGAGTGTCAAAATTCATCGATTGCTGAAAGGTTTCCATCTGTTTGGTCATCTTGATGGTTCCAGTCCGTGTCCTTTGTCTAGTGATTCATCGCTTCAAAGTTGGATAGATATGGATGCTGCTTTACTAAATATTCTTATTACAACTATATCTGAAGATGCTTTCACTGAAATCATGAATTGTGAGTCCTAACGTGAAGCTTGGCTTACACTGCAAGAAAGATTTTCCTCTTTGTCAGAAGCTAACCTCATGCAGCTAAAGACCAATCTTCAGACCATACAAAAAGGATATGATTCAATTGAGACATTCTTGAGCAAGATTAGGTCTGCTCGGCAACGGTCAGCTAGTGCAGGTGTGCTTGTGTCTGACAAAGATGTGATCTTGATCACACTCAATGGCTTGCCATCCGATTATCATCCTTTTAAGTCTCACATTCGAGCAATGCCTATTCCTGTAACTCTAACTGAGCTTAGGACTCTTTTGTTGGCTGAAGAAGTTGACCTCACCAAAGTTGCAACACAGTTTGCTTCACATCAATCCTTGCTTCCAGCAATGGTGGCTACCAAAGAAAGTCAAGGTACCAGAGAGAATCCTTGAATGTTGCCGCTACGCCTCAGTCAGGCTGGAATAATTCTAATTGACAAGGGAGAGGTAATATTAATTGGAACAACAATAGAGGTCGAGGTCGATGGAATAATGGTCGAGGTCGACGGAATAACAATTGGAACAATAATAGGGGAAATCGTGGATATAATCTTGGCTATCCTCAGTCCTCTGGTTATAATCAAGGTTTTAATAAGAACTATGGTTATCCTAATGGTGGCAATCAAGGCTTTAATTAGACGTATGACTATTCCAATGGTGGTTCCAATCCATATCAGTCGGGGTTTTCACCTGGCAACTCCTACTTCTTACAGCCACAACATAAACTTGGTTACTTTGCCACACCTGTGCAAACACCTTCACCCACAAGTCCTGGTGTTCTAGGGGATTCCCCTCAGTACATGCAAGCTTCTACATCCCCTATGTGTCAACTATGTAAGCTTCTAGGTCATGAGGCCCTTGAGTGCTCACAACAGAGTCATTTTGTCATGTCTACTCCACCTGTTTCCCAGCCTCAAGCCTACTCAGCTACTCCTGCCTATGAGTTCAATGACCCGAATTTTTGGCTCGCTGATACTGGTGCCAGCAGCTACATGGTCTCTGATGGTTCTCACCTACAAGAAGGTCAAGCCAGCCGTTCTAAATCAGGTATCTCAGTAGGCAATGGATCTATTCTTCCTATATCTAGTGTTGGTTCCCTTACCTTGCCTATTATTGATCATGCTTTTCAATTGAAGGATGTGTATCATGTTCCACATCTTGTTCATAATCTGCTTTCTGTGCAAAAATTCTGCTTGCATATTAACTGTCAAATGCTCTTTGATTCTCACTCTCTTCGTATTCAGGACCACTCGGGGAGGAGTCTGTACAAATTTCCTAGTGTTGATGGTATGTATCCCCTTCCTAAGTCTCTATCTTCATCTCCATCACATCCTCACTCGTCTGTCTTTGCTTGTGTGGGCAAGACAATACACTCTTCACTGTGGCACCGAAGGCTTGGCCATCCTACCAATGCAGTTCTCTCCACTATGCTTGCCCAAGCTCAAATTTCATGCTCTTATGATTTGCCTTCTCATGTGTATCAACCTTGTCTTCAGGGCAAAGTGTCTAGATTGTCATTTTCTTCTTCTGCCCATAGAGCTTCTCAACCTTTTGTTAAATTTCATTCTGATATATGGGGTCCTAGCCCTTGTCTTTCTCTTCTTGGTTACAAATACTATGTTCTCTTCTTTGATGATTGTACCTGCTACAACTAGATATATCCCTTAATGAATAAATCAGATGTTTACTCCACCTTCGTGAAATTCTGTTCTTATGTTCTTAATTTCTTTGAAAAATCTATTAAAATTTTCGAGAGTGATGGAGGGGGTGAATTTGTCAACAAAGCCATGACTGAGTTCTTTGCATCCAAAGGGATTCTACATTTCAAATCTTGTCCTTATACACCACAGCAAAACGGGCTTGTTGAAAGAAAACATCGACACCTCATTGAAACCACCATCACCTTAGTTCAAACAGCTTCTTTGCCTCATTCCTTTTGGTTTCATGCTTGTTCCACTGCCAATTATCTTATTAATCGTATGCCAACCACTGTCCTTCATATGAACTCACCCTATTTTCTGTTATTTGGTCATCATCCATCCCTAATGTCATTGAAAATCTTTGGTTGTGCATGTTACCCTTTCCTCCGACCCTATACTAGTCACAAACTTGAACCTAGGACTGCACAATGTGTCGTTGACGGATATACTCTTGATTACAAAGGATATTTGTGTTATCATATTCCCTCAAAGAAAACGTTTGTGTCTCGCCATGTTGTGTTTGATGAGAGTCAGTTTCCTTTTCGTTCCGCTTCATCATCTATGCACACATTCTTCACACATGATCTTGGCTTAATGAACCAACCTAGTTGTACTCCATTGTATTAGTGCTTGTTCTCCCCTTGGCAGGGTTCAATCTCCTGCTGCATCGGGTTCCCATTATGAGCATCTTGTGGTTCCTTCACCACCATCAACATTAGGATCTCCTTCAGTACGTTCTTCACCCTCCGGTCCTGCAGGTTCTGGTATCCCTGCTTCAGAACAAGTGATCCCTCCTTCTACAACTACATCTTCGAATGACACACCTACAGACACACCCTCAATTGACTTGGTGGTTGACATGACCATCCCTATTCCCTCTACTAGTTCCTCTTCAGTTCCTTCTCCACATCCTATGGTAGCTCGATCCAAAAGTGGCATCTCCAAACCTAAGCGTCGCGGCTTTCTTGCTCTGCACGTCACCTCCTCATTAGTTGGTCCTCTTCTCGAGCAAGTGACCTACAAGCAGGCTTCCCAAGTACTTGAGTGGTGTCACGCCATGCACGAGGAATTCACTGCTCCCCAACAACAACACACTTGGAAGTTAGTTCCCTTACCAGCTCACCGCAGTGTCATTGGGTGTAAGTGGGTTTTCAAGTTAAAACGCAACGCAGATGGGTCAGTAGCAAGACACAAGGCTTGCCTTGTTGCCAAGGGATATCTTCAGGAGGCTGTGATCGATTATGATGAGACTTTCAGTCTCGTTGTCAAGCATACCACAGTGAGGCTCATTCTTGCTTCAGCAACTCAATTCAATTGGTAATTAAAACAACTCGATGTCAAAAACGCATTTCTTTATGGTTATCTTCATGAAGAAATTTACATGGATCAACCCCCATGATTTGTTGATCCGCACACTCTTTCCCATGTGTGCAAGTTAGAGAAATCTCTTTATGGCCTGAAGCAGGCTCCTCGAGCTTGGAATGCTCGTTTTACTAGTCATATGCTCAAATTAGGGTTTGTTCAATCCCTCCCTGATTCTGCCTTATTTGGTCTTCAACGGGGGCTAGTACTTCTTATTGTTCTTAGGCGTGACAGTATCAATGCCGTGACATTGTCTGGGAGTTCAGTCCACCTTGAGCAGAAACGATCATATCTAAAACCAAATGCATAGCCCTTGGTGGAATCTTGGGGAAGAAACAGATTTTTAATTCCTTCAGTACATCTTATTGCCAAATCTCCCTCTAACTTAAGATTGAAACAATGGCGCAGATCAAGTGACTCGAGATGGGGACAACAATAAAAAATCTTTCTCATGCCATCATCTGTCATCGTATTCCCAAATAGCTGGAGGTGGCGTAAACTGGGCATTGCTTCTGCTATGGCAAATGCATCTGCATCATCATCAACTCTGTTAAGGGGCTCGTCCTCAAACTCAAAATAATCATCATCGTCTTCATCCCAGTGTTTGAACCACTCTTTGTTAAATTTGAATGATATCAAAAAGGGCAAGAACTCCCAAGTACAGCAACTGATTTGTGTGCGATTTCACATAATGTTACAAAAATTCAGTTGAAGAAATTCTACATCAACATAGCAATTCATTGCAATGTACATTACACGAGGATCAGCATGTCACAATTTCCTCCAATTTTACAGGGGCGGTTTTAGATTGTTTAACCGCACTTGTCACACTAATAATAATTAAATAAAAATAGAAATGAAGGATTGTGATGTTTTTGCCCAATCAATCATACCCAATTGAAAAAATCCAAAACTTCAATAAATTTAAAAGGGGCAAAGGAAATTATACGATTTAGATTGCTCAGAAGGTTTACTTATGAGTGATATATCTGAGGAGCTTATCGGTGCCGAAGTATTCAATATTGATATCGACCAAACCACCACAGCTCCTATCAACGGCGTGGCGGCACATATTCTCCAGGTTGTATGGAAGCTCTGCCAAAATACCATCATTGCACATCTCGATTGTTCGCCACATCAGCGGGTCCTTGAAGGTTAGGCGCCACTTCATGCACACTTTCTGAGTGCTCTCCATGATGTCGATCGCTCCCAGACGTGAAAGTATCGACGCCGTAAGCTCGTCAGGAAGTTCCATCAAGTTCCGGCAGTTTCGTTTTGGTTCTTGGGCGGTTCTAGATGATGAGTCGCCCATTGCAAGGCTTCGGATTTGGATTATTTTGGTTTGGGGATTTTCAGTTAGGGTTTCGCAGGAAAATGGACACTTGGAGTGGGAGAGTGGGAATCGTTTACAGTTGTAACCGCTAATATATGAAGTGTTTTGAAATTTTGTGGATCAATGTTTGGGCGGGACTGTGACTTAGTGGGCCATAAACTTTTGGCGGCTTGATGTGAAAGAATGAAATATATACTTAAAAACATAGATGACGACTAGATTGTCTATACTTTCTTCGATATATTTCGACACTGTATATGAGTTGTTTATACGATACTAGTCGATATATTTTAATTGCTAAGTTATATAAATTTCGTCGATATATATATACTCTTTTAAAAAAGTGTATATACTTTCTCCATACATCTTGACATTCTTTCAATAAGTTTGTTTGTATTTTGTTGATATATCTTGATAAGATGACTACAGTCTATTGACATATCTCGATACTGTGATATTAAGTTGGCCATATTCTATTAATATATCTTTGACATTCTTTCGATAAATTATGTATACTTGATGCATATACCATGACTCTCTATTGTTAAGTTGTTTACATTTTATCGTAAATCTCGATATTCCTTCGTTAAATTGTTTATACTTTTCCAATATATCTCGACACTGTTTCAATAAGTTGTCTATATTTGTCAATATATTTTGATATTCTTTCTCTAACTTAACTATACTTTGTCAATAAATACATCACTCTCTCCCTATGTTATCTATACTTTGACAATATATATCGACACTCTTGATAAATTGTCTATACTCCAAAGTTACATTTTCCAACCGTCTATACTTTAAAGTTATATTTTCCAACAATACGGATATCTCGAGCCTGATATTTAGATTGCTTGGGTGAACATAAACATAAACATTTCATGGCAGAGAAGAATACACAAATAAAACCTTCCAAGATTTCTGACAAACAAAAAGCTGCAAAGCATACAAAGAGAAGTGTTCACGCTATTGAGAAACATAAAAAACAAAAAAAAGGTTTCAATTTCCTGGCCTAATTCTGTCCATGATCTTCAACAGATCAATCTTTCTACCAAGTACCAACCGGGAAATAGAACTGTCATAGAGAAATTCAAGAACAGCTCGGACGAAGGAAGAAGCTTCAAAGAAACCACTTCAATCCAAGGAAGACAAATCAATCACTATTAATCAGAAAAATCATCAGGCTCATATGATTCGCGCCATTCAATCAAAGGACTAAATTTATAGTCAGCAATGGAATCATTGGGAAGCAGCAACTTTTTAATTCGTTGAGCACACAGCCGTCCCAAATCTCCTCCGAGATCAAGATTGAAACAATGGCGCAGATCCAGTGACTCAAGATGAGGGCAAGAATCAAGGATTTTCCTTAAGCCGTCATTGGTTAGTTGATTCCCGAAAATCTGGAGGTGGTGTAAGCCATGCATTGTTCCTGCTATAGCATTACCATCGGCATCTTTACAGAGAGCAAATTCATCATCACTATCCAAAACAGAAGAACCATGTGAGAATAATTTGTGCCACTCGTGGTTCAGTTCGAATGATTTCAAAAGGGGGCAAGAGCGCCCGATGACTTCTAGAGATGTACGTGACAGTTCGCATAATGAAAATTCAAGCTCCTCCAACAACGGAAGCTTTGATGCTACTTCAACCAGTCCTTCATCAGATATGCCATCGCAACATGAAATTCGGAGGCATCTAATTTTACTTGAACTAATGAAAGAATTTAGAGGCACATGTTAGACAGTACATAAATGCAGAAGAATAATATCAGACAATGAGCACATTTGAAAGCCCTATGCAGATAAACCAAAGAATTCAACAAAAAGTAAATGACATGCCTATCAGTGATATACTTAAGGGTCTCATCTGTGGCGAAGGAATCGATATTGATATCGACTACATCACCACAGCTACGATCAATGGCATAGCGGCACATCCTCTCCAAGTCATTGGGTGTGTCAGGATCACCGTCATTGCACATATCAATAGTGCGCCACGTAAGAGGGTCCTTGCAGATTCTGCGCCATTTCAAGCACACCTTCTGCATATTCTCCAGAATATCGACCACTCCCAGCCGTGCAGTATCAATGCCGTGACATTGTCTGGGAGTTCAGTCCACTTTAAACAGTAGGTATCATATCGAGAAGCAAATGCATACCCCTTGGTGGAATCACGGGGAAGACACAAATTTTTAATTCGTTCGGTACATCTTATTATCAAATTTTTAATGTTTGGGCGGGACTATGACTTATTGGGCCATAAACTTTTTTTTTTTGGGGCAAAATTGGGCCATAAACTTTCGGCGGCTTTTCATGGAAGAAAGAAATATATACTTTTTTTTTGTTAGAAGAGATGTTTTATTAAAACATCTTAAGATAGTATAAAGGATAGACACGTGGCCTATCTTGAACCCAATCGTGAACAACATGAACAATAGCAAAATTTTAGAAAAATTTGCAGCCCGAATAGATTCATGAGGGACGAAAATAAAAAAATACAATTTTAGTGCCATCAAACTAGCTAGGTGTTGTACTAACATTACATATATTCTCAAGCAAGAGTAAAAGATAAAGTTTGAGATGCTGCCTTGTTAAAAACACCTTGCTAGAAAAAATCTCCTGGGACAAAAACATAATCAAAGGAAAAAAAGTGCAGAGTACAACAATGATGTGGCAGAGAATGTGACCGACTGAGGAAAGTCAAAGACCAGGTAATTGTGAAACTGCAAAACAAAAGATGATAGTATTTGTGCCTAGAAATAACATATGATTGTTTAAACCAATAACAAGTTAATGAACCTGGAGACAAACAGTCCAACATCTAGGTTAGGCCATCTGCAATATAACAAATTTGGGCAAGAAAGTACAAGAGATGAAAATAGATACCAAGAAAAACTACCTAAATCTAGTAAAGAAAGCAATTGGAAAGTGTAAAGGGACGAACTAGTAGAGATTAGGTTGTCTATACTTCAAAACATAAATGACGACTGCCACGTGGCATGTGACTCTCCATGTCTCTCTTTTCTTTTCTCTCTTCTCTCGAATTAGGTTATCTATACTCTATCGATATATTTCGACAATGTCTATGAGTTTTCGTACTGTATTAGTCAATATATTTTGACACTTTATTGCTAGGTTGTATAAATTCTATCAATATATCTACACTAAAGTGTTTATACTTTGTCGGTACATCTCAACATTATTTCAATAAGTTTGTTTGTACTTTATCGATATATCTTGACACTCGTTTGATAAAATGACGACACTCTGTCGATATATCTCGACACTATGTTATTAAGTAGGCAATATTCTGTTAATATATCCTCGAAATACTATGTTATTATGATTGTGATAAATTATCTATACTTTATCGATATACTTCAACTCTCTAGGTTGTTTACACTGTCATAAATCTAAACACTCTTTCGGTAAGTTGTTTATACTTTTCCAATATATCTCGATATTGTTTCGATAAGTTGTCTATACTTTTTTTTTTATCAAGAATGATATCATTATATATCATAAACAACGGGTACAACCATACCATCAAAATCAAGTTATAGTAGCAAGATCCTCAAGCAAATACGACAATACTAACGCGGACAAAACCGCACTAACAACAAACAAACCACATCACTGAAATTATGCAAAATTACAAATCAAGCCCACCAAGCCCAGAACAACCAAAACCCTAACGGCACCTATAACCCTAAACAAACTACCTCCACTAAAAGAAATAGCCACTGTCGTCAAACCTATCACAGCTGGTCTTAAAGAACATGTAGAGCATGGTGGATCTGAGGAAGGCTTGATCTCCAGCGATCCAATTGTGCATAAAAACGAATAAAGGACCAAAAGTCCTATTCTAACTACTGTAACCAAAACCAATGGGAGATATTACGACAAACTTCTCCAATAGCAAGGTAGAGATTTAGGGAAAAAGAATATTTGAAAGGAATATTTTAGGTAAGGGGATGGAAAAATGGTAAAATAGCATGATGGGAAACTCAAATATGAGCATAGCTCAGACCATACAATCACCACAAAGGGACTCTTATTACTAACCCAAAAGAAAAAGAGAAAAACGATAGAGAGGAGGAGGGAAGAAGATGACCTTTTCCCTCCTCTCCCTTAGCTTGTTTTTTCTTTGGGACTCCGAGAAGAGAAAACAGAGGTTAGAGTTTTTCTGATAAGTTGTCTATACTTGTCAATATATTTCGATACTCTTTCTCTAACTTAACTATACTTTGTCAATATATCAGTCTCTCACTAAATTATCTATACATTGGCGATATATCTTGACACTTTTTTAATAAATTGTCTATACTCTAAAGTTATATTTTCCAACAATCCGGATATCTCAAACCTGATATTTAGACTACTTGGGTGAACATAAACATAAAAATTTCATGGCAGGAAAGAATACACAAATAAAACCTTCCCAGATGTAACAGCTGTTAGCCAATGTAATTCCGTGTATAGTTGTAACGGCTAGTCTAGGACTTTGTTATTATTGGACTCTAGTTACGTTTGGTTGTTCAAGTCTGAGCTAGTAAGCTCACTGTTTGTAATCCCTTAGGACTCGGTCTCCCTTTTGTATAGGAGGAGCCAGTTAGTGTTTGTAATTATTTATATATGCCTTTCATTAATGAAATCAGTAAGCTATTCTCTCAAAGCTTTAGTTCTAGCATGGTATCAGAGCAATCTCTGATCCTTCATTAAATTTTATTTTTCTTCCCTTCCAACCAACAAAATGTCAAACTCAACCAACCCGTCAATCCCTATAAACACAGAAAACCACCTCATCACCATTAACACAGCTGCTCAAGCTCCTCTTAAACTGAATTCTTCCAACTATGATTCCTGGAAAATTCAGTTTGAAACTCTCTTTGTTGGCTACGATCTCCTCAGTTACATCGATGGTTCAAAGTCGTGCCCACCAACAAACCTCACAACTGACGGCACCACTGCTCCTAATCCTGCCTACAGTCTCTGGGTCAGGCAGGACAAGCTCATCCTGAATGCTCTCATTGGCAGTCTCTCTCCCCCACTTATTTCCTTTGTGGTGCGAACCATCTCTTCCCGTGAAGCATGGAATGTCTCACCACCACATATGCAAAACCTTCCCGTGGCCGTATCAAGCAGGTGAAGAACCAGTTGAAGAATCTCACCAAAGGCACCATGAGCATCACAGA
Organism: Oemleria cerasiformis; assembly: GCA_037349345.1. Classification (NCBI taxonomy): domain Eukaryota; kingdom Viridiplantae; phylum Streptophyta; class Magnoliopsida; order Rosales; family Rosaceae; genus Oemleria; species Oemleria cerasiformis. The sequence goes on along the minus strand of JAZGTL010000015.1, from coordinate 6,688,206 downwards.
TTTTGTCTATTTTGTCAAGGCAAGATCCAATGAACTCACTGTCCTCGGTGCTCCCATGGACAACGAAGATCTTACCGAAAAAATTTTGGATGGTTTAGATGATGACTACAAGGAGCTTGTCCGAGCCGTTCAAGCTCGAGATGCTGCTATCTCCTTCGATGAGCTTCATGAGAAGCTTCTCTCGTTTGAAGCGTCGCTTCAAACCCAGTCGCGTTCCTCTAATCTTGGACCTGTCACTGCCAATCCCACGACTCGGAACTCCAACAACAGCAACTGGCGACCCTCAAGGACCAACTGGCGACCCTCGTTCTCTCCTATGGGGAACAATTTTTGCCCATCATCCAACACAAACTTTCGGCCTGCCATGCCCAACAACCCCACAAACCAGGCCAGGAACAGTCGACCACCTGCACGTCCCTATCTGGGACATTGCCAAATCTGTGGAACTCAGGGACACACTGCTAAACGTTGTCCCTCATTTCATCTGGTGCCAGTTCAAGGTTTTAGCAGTGCCAACTCCTCCTATGGCATGACACCATCATGGCAGGCCCAGACTAATTTTACTTCTCAATCTCCATCCAACAATGCACCGTGGTTATTGGATAGTGGAGCATCCCATCACGTCACTGCGGACCTGAACAATCTTTCTCTTCATACACCTTACACCGGTCACGACGATGTTATGATCGGAGATGGTACCAACCTTCCCATAAGTCACATTGGTTCAGTATTTCTTACTACACCCACGTATTCCTTTTGCTTAAAAGATGTTCTGTGTGTTCCAAAAATGCACAAAAATCTAATTTCCATTGCCTTGTTTTGTATAACCAATAATGTCTCTATTGAACTTTTCCCTACTTGTTTTCATGTGAAGGACCTACGGACGGGGGAAATCCTTCTGAAAGGCGGAACTAAAGACGGAGTTTATGAATGGCCAGTTGCAAGCTCTCCCTCGTCTCCCATTCTCGCCTTCTCCACTGTTATAACAACAACGTCCATCTGGCACCAGCGACTAGGTCATCCTGCCCCATCTATTCTTAACCATATTTTGTCATTTTATCATTTACATTTTTCTTCCCAAAAGGATTTATGCTGTAATGCATGCTTAAGCAATAAAAGTTATAAACTACCATTCTCTACATCTACCTTGATCACAACTCGTCCTCTTCAAGTTATATTTTCTGATGTTTGGACCTCTCCTATTGTCTCACATGATGGATACAAATACTATGTCATTTTCGTTGATCATTTTACCAAGTACATATGGTTCTATCCATTAAAACGAAAATCTAATGTTCAAACAGTGTTCAAGCGTTATAAAGCAATTGTTGAAAAATATTTCCAACAAAACATTGTCACACTTTATTTAGATAACGGTGGTGAGTACATCGCTCTCAAAACATTTCTTGCAGAAAATGGAATAAGTCATCTCACTTCTCCACCACACACACCCGAACATAATGGGTATTTTGAACGGCGACATCGTCACATTGTCGAAACAGGCCTTGCACTTCTTTCTCATGCCTCTATTCCAACTACATTATGGACTTATGCTTTCACCACAACAGTTTACTTAATTAACAGGATGCCTACTCCCACGTTAAACATGTCTTCTCCATATGAGTCCATCTTTCAGAAGAGTCCTAATTTTTCAAAACTTAAAGTGTTCGGGTGTTTGTGTTATCCTTGGTCAGGTCCATACACATCTCATAAACTTGATCCAAAGTCCAAGCCTTGTGTCTTTCTTGGATATTCTCTTTCTCAAAGTGCATATCTATGTTTTGAAAAATCCACCAGAAAAATACATGTTTCATGTCATGTGCAATTTGTAGAGTCTGTCTTTCCTTATAACTATTCTCCCACTGAACCATCCAGTCTTCCATCTCACGTGTCTAACTGGATTCCTCCACTCATTACTGTTTCTTCTACACCTCAGCAGCAACTGGCTTTCTCTGCTCCATCTCAACAACGCCTTGCAGATGTTTCTCCTTCTATGGGCTGTTCACCGCATCCTCCATCATCTCCATCTTGCACTGCCGAAGCTCTGCCATCTATCATCTCTTCCCAGCAACCTATGCCGCAGGTAATTTCTCCTTCCTCTCATATCAACCCTATACTTCCCACTCTGCCTTTGGCCTCTCACTCACCTCCACCACTACCCCCAAATAATCCCCGACACCCCATGATCACTCGGTCCAGGAACAATATCAAGAAACCTGTCCAAAAACTCACCCTTCACACCATTAAATCGGCCAACACCCTAACCGAACTTTCCGCCACTTCTCAGGCCATCAAAGATCCCAACTGGCGTAAGGCTATGTCTGAGGAATATGATGCTCTTGTTCGTAATGGCACGTGGGAACTTGTTCCACCTGATGGTATCACTAACGTTGTTAGATGCAGGTGGGTTTATCGCATCAAAAGAAACTTTGATGGTTCCATTCACAGGTTTAAAGCACGCCTTGTTGCTAAAGGCTTTCACCAGCGTCCTGGAGTGAACTATCATGAGACCTTCAGTCCCGTTGTTAAGCCAACAACTGTTCGTTTGGTGCTTAGTCTTGCTGTCAGCCGAGGATGGTCTCTTAAACAGTTGGACATCAACAATGCCTTTCTTCAAGGTCGTCTCTCTGAAACAGTGTACATGGTGCAACCACCTGGGTTTGTCGATCGTGACAATCCCTTATTTTTCTACAAACTCCACAAAGCCATTTATGGGCTTAAACAAGCGCCCCGGGCCTTGTACTATGAACTACGCCAATTTCTGTTGGCCTCTGGGTTCCGCAATTCCCACTCCGATACCTCTCTGTTTACCTTTAACAGTGCTCAACATGTTTTATATTTATTGGTTTATGTGGATGACATAATTGTCACAGGAAGCAGCGATGATATTCTCTCACAATTTGTTTCAAGCCTTGCCCAACGCTTCTCCCTTAAAGATCTTGGCGATTTGTCCTATTTCTTAGGTGTTGAGGTCCTCTCTACCAAGTATGGACTCCTACTCTCCCAACGCAGGTACATCAATGACCTGCTCACTCGCCTGAACATGCTGGAAGCCAAACCGGTCCTCACGCCCATGCCAACCACTGCCTCTGCTGTTTCCTTAGTGTCTGGCTAGCCTTTACTCGATCCCACCATTTATCGTGAAGTTGTAGGGAGTCTTCAATATCTCTCTCTTACAAGACCGGATGTATCCTTCGCTGTGAACAGACTGTCTCAGTTCATGCACAGTCCAACTGATGCACACTAGACCCTTGTCAAGCGCATTCTGCGTTATCTCCTTGGTACGCTCAACAAGGGCCTTCTTCTGCGCCGTGACTCCTCCTGTTCTCCTCATGCTTTTACTGAGAAGCTTCATGCCTTTTCGGATGCTGATTGAGCTGGCAACAAGGATGATTATTCCTCCACCAGTGCCTATCTAGTCTATCTTAGGCGTAATTTAATTTCTTGGAGTTCGAAGAAACAAATGACCATTGCCAGGTCCTCAACAGAGGATGAGTATCGCTCAGTTGCAGCCATTGCTGCTGAGCTAAGTTGGGTATGTTCGCTGCTTCAAGAACTTGACGTTACTCTTCCCTCTTCTCATGTGGTCTACTGCGACAATGTAGGGGCGACTCAGTTAAGTTCCAATCCCATTTTTCGTTCTCGTATGAAGCATGTTGCAGTGGATTATCACTTTATTCGTGATCAAGTTCAATCTGGTAAGCTTTGCGTCTCTCATGTTTCTTCTGCTGACCAGCTGGCTGATCTTCTAACCAAGCCACTGTCCACCTCTCAATTTCAAATGTTTCATTACAAGATTGGCCTCTCTGATCGTGGCCTATCTTGAGGGGTCATGTTAGCCAATGTAATTCCGTGTATAGTTGTAACGGCTAGTCTGGGACTTTGTTATTATTGGACTCTAGTTACGTTTGGTTGTTCAAGTCTGAGCTGGTAAGCTCACAGTTTGTAATCCCTTAGGACTCGGTCTCCCTGCTGTATAGGAGGAACCAGTTAGTGTTTGTAATTATTTATATATGCCTTTCATTAATGAAATCAGTAAGCTATTATCTCAAAGCTTTAGTTATAGCAACAGCAAAGCTTCACATTTGTCTGACAAACAAAAAGAGAGAGCATTACAAGTGTTCAAGATCTTGAGAAACATAAAAAGCAAAAAAATGGGTTTCAATTTCCTGGCCTAATTTTATCCATGATCTTCAATAGATCAATCTTACTACCAACCCCGAAATAGAACTGTCATAGAGAAATTCAAGAATAGCTCGGACAAATGAAGAAGCTTCAAAGAAAGCACTTCAATCCAAGGAAAACAAATCAATCACTAATAATCAGAAAAACCATCATAATAATCCGAACCATCAGGCTTATATGAGTTGCGCCATTCAATCGAAGGATTAAATTTATAGCCAGCAATGGAATCATTGGGAAACAACAACTTTTTAATTCGTTGACCACACATTCGTCCTAAATCCACTCCCAGATCAAGATTGAAACAATGGCGCAGATCCAGTGACTCAAGATGAGGACAAGAATCAAGAATTTTCCTTAAGCCGTCATTGGTTAGTTGATTCCCGAAAATCTGGAGGTGGTGTAAGCCATGCATTGTTCCTGCTATAGCATTTGCATCGGCATCTTTACAGAGAGCAAATTCATCATCACTATCCAAAACAGAAGAAGCATCTGATGAATGATTTCAAAAGAGGGCAAGAACGCCCGATGACTTCTAGAGATGTACGTGACAGTTCGCATAATGAAAATTCAACCTCGTCCAGCAACGGAAGCTTTGATGCCACTTCAACCAGTTCTTCATCAGATATGCCATCGCAACATGAAATTCGGAGGCATCTAATTTTACTTGAACTAATGAAAGAATTTAGAGGCACATGTTAGACAGTACATAAATGCAGAAGAATAATATCAGACAATGAGCACATTTGAGAAGCTCCATCCAGATCATCTTAGTACACAAAATATCTATATTCATATAAACCAAAGAATTCTACAATAAGTGAATAACATACCTATCAGTGATATACTTAAGGGGTCTCATCTGTGCCGAAGTAATCGATATAGACATCGACTACATCACCACAGCTACGATCAATGGCATAGCGGCACATCTTCTCCAAGTCATAGGGTGGGCCGGGAACACCATTATTTCACATATCAACTGTGCGCGACATAAGAGGGTCCTTACAGATTCTGCGCCACTTCAAGCACACCTTCGGCGCATTCTCCAAAATGTCGACCACTCCCAGCCGTGACAGTATCAATGCCGTGACATTGTCCGGGAGTTCAGTCCACTTTAAACAGAAGCCATCATATCTAGCAGCAAATGCATACCCCTTGGTGGAATCATGGGGAAGACACAAATTTTTAATTCGTTCAGTAGATCTTATTCTCAAATCTCCCCTGAAATTAAGATTGAACAATGGCGCAGATCAAGTGACTCGAGATGGGGACAACAATCAAGAATCTTTGTCAAGCCATCATTTGTAATCTTATTCCCAAATAGCTGTAGGTGGCGTAAGCCATGCATTGTTTCTGCTACAGAAAATGCATCTAAATCATCATCAGCTTTGTTTTGAGGAGCAAGATGCTCGTCTTCACTGTCAGAATAATCACCATAGTGTTCACCCATTGTTTGAACCACTATTTGTTAAATTTGAACGACTTCAAAAGAGGGCAACAACGCCCAACTACTTCAACAGATTTGTGTGAGAGTTCACATAATGAAATCTCAAGTTCCTCCAACTGGGAAAGTTTCAAAGCCACTCTACTCAATCCCTCCATTCCACTACTACTACTCAAATTGGGAGTAAAGAGTGACGAAATAGACTGCAAAATAAAACTGCATATATCTAGCAATAGAAAACTTTAGATTTCTCGTTTAAACATAGGTGAAGACATAAAGGATTCAGCTCTGTTTAACAAGATGAAATGTGCATATATTCCCTACAAGTCATAGAAATCACACCCCATTACAATTCAGGTTCCACATAATCAAAAGAAAAACCAATCACAAATCAGAAGATCCACCTCAGCCGTCTTCATTAGAATCCTATCATCATCAATACTCATCGTCCAAATATAAATCAGTAAAATGATATTCATTATTGGATAATAAAGGAAACTTCAAGGCTTTAATCTGTTGAGCACCCGTTCTTCTCAAATGTGCCAGCTGATTATCCGAATTGAAATAACGGCTCACGTCAAGTGATTCAAGATGAGGACAACCGGGAAGAATTTTCTTTACGCCATTATCAGTCAGCTGGTACGCAAAAAGGTTGAGGTGGAGTAAACCAGGCATCGTTCCTGCTATAGCGTGTGCAATTTCATCATTAGCCTCAACAGGTTCTGAATTGCCCACGTAGTACTGTTCCAATTTTAATGACTTCAAAAGAGGGGCGCCCAAACACTTCCAAAGTGTCAGGCTTGAGTCATACTGATGCAATTTCAAGATATAGGCATAAAAACAAAGTGTTTAGCAACCATGGCCCGATTGAAGGCTTCAAAATTTTTGAATCCCATTCCCCCCAAACATTTAGGCTTACATAATCTCTGCCAGGTCATCCAATGAATTCCTCTACGTCTCGCTTTTCCCCATCAATAATGAGCAATCGCGTCCGAGAGCTCATGACAAAGAGATTGTGGAAGCTGGAATACTCTCATATTATACGTTGGTAGGGCCTGAGCTACAACTTTGACTATAGGAGTTTTTCATTCCACCCCTCGAGCTTAGATTTTAAAGTGTCGATGACATGGGAGAACATTCTTCGCTTACTCCTCTGGGCTAGAGTTGGGAACCCCAGGTACTTCTCATGGAATTCAATTAGTCGAATTCCAAGCATAGCTGATATCAGATGTTTCAAAATAGGATATGTATTAGGACTATAACATGCAGTAGATTTTTCAAAATTAATGCGCTGACCAAATACTTGTTCATAGACCCGCAAAACATTTAGCAGATGTTGGCACTTCGGGAGACGAGCATTACAGAAAAGAAAACTGTCATTAGCAAAAAATAAATGTGTCAGTGAGGGTACCCTCGGCGCTATTTTGACTCCATGTATACTTAGTCTCCTTTGAGCCTAAACTAAAACAGCCGAGAGACCTTCTGCACAAAATAAGAACATGTACGGTGAAAGAGGATCGCCTTGCTTGAGTCCTCGGTGTGGGTGTATCAGCTCAGAGATAGATCATTAACCTTAACTGAATAAGTCATTGTCTTCACACACTTCATGATCAAACGAATCCACCCATCCTCAAAACCATGCCCTTTGATTATGTGAGCTACAAACGACCATTCTACACGATCATAGGCCTTTGACATGTCCAGTTTTAGAATCATTTTCTTCAAACTACTCCCTCGACGGCATCTAATGGCGTGCACACTTTCAAACGCAGCAATAACATTGTTTGTAATTAACCTGGCAGGGAAAAAAGCACTCTGGAACTTTTAGATCACAGTAGGCATGATTGGCTTGAGCTGGCTCACAATTGTCTTAGAAATTATCTTGTACAACACTGAACATAAGCTGATTGGTCTGAATTCAGTCACCTTTGTCGGAAAAGGAACTTTTGGGATGAGAGTAATTAAAGTGTGACTGATGCCCTGATGGATTCATGTGCCATTCAAAACTTCAAGGCGCATGTTAGTCAGTTTATCGCCCACCGTAGCCCAGTAACGTTGGTAAAATAGTGTTGGCACGCCATCAATCCCAGAAGCTTTGGTAGGTAACATACTGAAAATTGCTTGTTCAACTTCCTCCCTTCGAAAAAGGGCTGAGAGGAAAGCATTTTGTTCAACCAAGACCTTAGGTTGGATTGCCGTGATGAAGTCCTGGCCATCCTGGTCGCAATTGGATGTAAATATTTCATTAAAATAATCAACAAATACCTTCCCCATGCTTTCCTCTGTCGCACAGCATTGGTTACGGTCCCAAACCCCTTGAATGGAATTCTGCCGGCCTCTATGCTTTGCAAAACCATGGAGGAAGTTTGTATTCTTATCCCTATGTTTGATCCTATTTATTCGAGACCTTTGTCACAAATAAATCTCCTCTTACTCAAGAAGACAGTCAAGCTCACGGTTTAGATAGAAAATGCATTCATTTCTTACCCGAGTACTCTATGAAGTCAGGACACTATCAATCTTTTCCTGTGTTTCCTTGAACTTTGTGGCCAAATTCCCTACCGTGTTCTCATGCCAGGACTGGAGAGAAGACCAACACACTGCAATTTTTCCTTGTACTGAGTCCCCTCCACTCCAGGCTGCCTTAATTACATCATGGCTCCCATCAATAGAATTTCCCAGTTCCTCAAAGTGGAAGCGCTTCAATCGTCACCCAGAGCCTCCCGGTGTCCCCAAACTGAGTAAAATGAGCAAATGATCAGAACTAAGCGAATTTAAATGATTAGTGATCATATCTAGATACACCATTCTCATTGCATCATTGTCAGTTGTTGGATAAAATAGACAATATAAATATGAAGCCTATTCTATTTAGTTTAACTTTGCAAGTGCACAAATCGTGAAGATAGTATAGCAAATAAGCAAATGTCGAATCTCATGCAAGGGGTCTCTTAAGCTCACCCTTACACATTTGATCTCTTCTTACTTAGTATGTCTTAGGCCTCACGGGCACCTAAGACGTCTATCAAATTATGCTCAACTGAGTCCCAGGGTTTCCGAGTTAAACACAAAAAGAAGCATTTGTTTTTCTGAATTGTAATTTTATTTGAATTAAAACCGAACAGAAACTCCAACATCCTCGGCGAGAAGGTTAAACAGCCAATCTGGTTCAAAGCTTGACCATACATGACACCCTCCCAATAATTTCACATGAGCAGCCACATCATGAGCTGTCTTGTTACAACCCCGGGGGAAAAAAGCTAAAAGACAAGGAACTAAAATACCTACGAAGAACCCGAATATCATGTAGAATGTTTTCAACAGACACATCACACCCATTAGAGTCTAGCAACATCACCAGCTGCAAGGAGTCCGTCTCAACCACTACCTTTTGATGCCCATCCTCTAAACAAGCCTCCAAACCCGCCCTTATTGCCAAAGCCTCGGCTTGAAGGGTAGAACCACATGGGAACCCACCACGACCCCCTACACCCTCAAAACCTCCAGACCACGATCTCAGAATCCAGCCATAAGAGCCCCTTTCCGTCGGCGTCTCCCATGCCCCATCACAATTTAGTTTGAGCAGACCCATCCTTGGTCTTTGCCACTGCTGAAGCCCACGGCCAGATGCTGCGATGTCCACAGTAGGCACCTGATTGATTGGAGGCACCGCCGAAGCCTTGGCATCTCTGAACTCAACAAGATGCTGCTGCAATAGCCCAATGGTCACCACTGGGGGCTGAACTTCATCCGGGAAACATATCAAATTCCTAGCCTTCCAAATCCTCCAACTCCCAAACGCCAAGGTCTGTAAAACTGCATCTATACCATCCACTGTTTGAAACATATCTCGCAATTTAACCCAGCAATCTCGAAAAGAAAGACCCCTTACACCTGCAATATCCAACTGTAAAGGGCCACCAAACCAAATTTTTTTTGCAAACATACAAGTGAAGAACAAGTGAGATTCGAATTCATCCTCATCACTACACAAGGGGCATATATTTTCAACCTGTACTCTATGCCTTTGTAGATTATGATGTACCACCAAAAAGCTTCGACATCATCGCCAAATAAATTGCTTTATTTTATTAGGCACATCTAGCTTCCAGATACCCTTCCAAAAAGAATCATGAGCACCAGCCATGCTAGATTCACCTCCTCCCTTCCTTGATAACTCACCATTCCTACTAATTTCAGAAGCCAAGATATATCCCGAATGAATGTTATAAGAGCCAGATTTGGAGTAGTTCCATACCATATGGTCTTTGCAATCAAACTTGCTAAAAGGAATTGCTAATATTGCTCTTGCTTCCTCCGGCCTAAATAAACTATCTACTAGTTCTACCTTCCAAGTACAACGTGAGGAATTCACCAAATCATTGACACATGAGGGAACATTTGAGCTACCAGACCTGATCCGAAATGGCCTACAAGTAGGCAGCCACAGGTCCAACAAAGGCCTAATATTTCGACCATCCCCAACCTTTCAACGGACCCCAGCCTTCAATAATCGCTAACCTTGTAAAATTCCCTTTCACCCCAATGAAGAACCAACCTTGTCCTTAGCTTGCAAGAAGGATCCATCTGGGTAATAATTGGCTCTCAAAAGCTTAGCCAAAAGAGAAGAGGGGTCCGTAATTAAATGCCACCCAATCTTTGCTAGCATAGCAATGTTAAAGCTTCTCAAGTCTTGAAAGCCAAGCCCACCCTTACATTTTGGCATCGTAACTTTGTCCCATGTCGCCCAATGAATGCCTCGTTCCATACTCTGCTTTCCCCACCAGTATCGAGCTAGGAGTCTCTCCACATCTTTATAAACCCCCACCGATATTTGGAAACAAGACATATCATAGTTAGGCAGCGCAAGAGCGATAGCTTTCACCATGACTTCCTTTCCAGCCATGGACAAAAATTGTTTAGGCCATCCTTGTACTTTAGCCTCCACACGATTCCGAATATCCTAAAAAACAACCCCCTTTGAGGTGCCAAAATCAGCTTTTAAACCCAAAGACTTCCCAAATTCTTCTTTTCTCCTAACTCCGAGTACTACCGCAATTTGATTCTAAAGTTGCATAGGACAATCTGCACTAAAGATGATGAAACTCTTCTCGAGATTTACCATCTGCCCAGAACTAACCTCATATAGGTGTAAGGCCTCCTTGATAGCAATAGCATCCGACATTGTAGCCTTAGAGAATAGCACCAAATCGTGCGCGAAAAATAGATGGGTCAAACTGAACGCTCCTAGTGCCACCGAAATACCATGCAAAGCCCCTACTTCCACCTTCCTTTTTAAAATCGCAGAGAGACCTTCTGCACAGAGAACAAACAAATATGGGGAGAGTGGGTCCCCTTGCCGGAGCCCCCGTGATTGATAGAAGACCTTGGTCGGTGTCCCATTCATTAAAACACTAAAGGAAGTCAAAGAAATGCACTCCATAATCCGCTAACAGAAAACATTATTGAAAACCATCTTCCTCATGACTGCCAACAAAAAATCCCATTCCACTCGGTCATAAGCTTTGGCCATATCCAGCTTAAGCATCATCTCCACCCCTTCCTTACCCCGCTTCTTACGAATGGTATTCAAAACCTCATGCACAACCAACACATTATCTATAATTTGTCTACCTGCTACGAATGCTATTTGAGAATCACTAATCACATTCATCATCAGACGCTTCAACCGATTTGTAAGCACTTTTGAAATCACCTTGTAAAGAACATTACATAACGAAATTGGTCGAATCTGTGTCATGTTAAGGGGGCTTGGGACTTTAGGGATTAAAAACAAGTACGTAAAATTCACCTTTTTCAGAACGGGCCCCGTCTCAAAGAAGGAAGTCACAGCACGGATCACTTTATGCCCAATCACACCCCAATGCCGCTGATAAAAACTTGTAGTGAACCCATCCGGACCTGGGTACTTCAATGGATTAATCTGCATCACTGCTTGTCAAACTTCCTCAGGATGTACTAGTCTTACCAAAAATTCATTATCCTCTATCGTGACTCTTGGAGAAATCCCTCAGTAACCTCACCCACAAGCGCTGGCAGAGAGGATTCAAAAAGTTTCTTAAAAAACCCCACGACAATGCCTCCAAGATCCTCCTCCTTGTCCCTCCATACTCCCCCCTCATCAAACAAACCCTTAATATTATTGTGCCACCTTCTCTTGACAGTCTTAGATTTTTTATCCCCCTAATTTAACCATTGAACCTGGGACTGCAGCTTCCAATAAACTTCATTGTCAATCACTGCTTGTTTCATACATACTCCAAGAGAACACACCCGCTGCCCATCAAAATCAGCAGCTTGATAACAGTCACGTAATTGCTCATTTAGCTGGTCAATTTCAACCTGAGGGTTCCCTCTGCCCTTCTTCTTCCAAACCTGAATGCCTTTATGAACCCATTTCAATTTTTTCGTCACCCGGTAACAAGGAGAGCCCAACAAATGTTTACTCCATTCCCTCTTAACCACCTCTTCACAATGGGCTTCTTTATTCCACCGTGGATCATAGATAAACCTATGTCGACGTCTCCAAACACCAGGAAAAGTATCCACATCTAACATTGAGTGATTAGATCCTAATAATAAAATATAAGTGACCATTGCATGCGGATAAGTTCTCACCTAAGAGTCCATAGCTAAACCCATGTCCAACCTGGCTTGAACAAAACCATTCTCCCTCTTATTGCGCCATGTAAAAGGATGTCTCGTGTACCCCAAGTCTAATAGCTTTCCATCAGCCACAAAAGACCGGAACGTTTTCATACTATTAACATACCTTATAATCCCACCATATTTCTCACTAGCACAAAGAACATCGTTGAAATCCCCTAGTAAAAAGCAAGACTCAGATTCCCGTCTCAATCTAGTACACAAAAGGTCCCACTGCTTAGCCTTTTTCCCATCATTAGTGCTGGCACAAATACAGAACAGTCTCCATTTATGCCTGCAATCCTCATCAGTTACCAACACCTCAATAACAAATTCTGCATTTTTCACAAGCTCCACATGTCCTACAATTTTCCAGAATACACAAAGGCCTCCATTAAGCCCTCTCGGCTCCACAACCTGCATAAAATCCATACCTAGTCTTCTCTGCAAATACCGAAACCTCATACTGTTGTTTTTCGCCTCTAGTAACACCACTATACTTTGTTGGAGAAGCCTATTATGCTCTTCCAAATCATAAACTGTCAGGGCACCACCGATACCCTAAAAATTCCAGCAGAGAATCCTCATGGATCTACAACTCCTGGGGATAGGTGGAAACATCACCCCTCCGCTCAAGAGTCCCATTAAGGCAGGTCCCGACCACTTGAGAAGACATACCAACAAACTCCACATGTCTACGCTTGGCCACTCTACTGCCAATAGTGTCACCCTCATCGAAATCCTCCCTAGCCTCCCTATCCCCTCCGTGACTGCTGCCCTCCTGCTCAACCATAGTAATAGTCCTAGGCTTCCTTCCACGTTTACGGTGACGCTGAACTGGATTCAGAGTATCAATAATTGGAGCTAGATGAAACGGGTCAGAACTATGAATCATAGAATGCCTCCTCTCCACATTTTCCACGACAGCCTCATCACCAAACACAGCACCCATTCCTATCCTAACCACAGCACGCCCAACCTCCCGTCTTCCAACACTATTATGCTCCACTGCAGCACCCTAACTGAATGTATCCCCTTTCTCTACTGCATGACCACTAGTATTCCCATTGATCACCCCCCTCTTCCAATCGTCCCTTCATCAAAAGTTGCTGCCAGATGTTGGCGCAGTCTCTCAGCCTCCTCCCGTTCCCTCTGAATGTGAGTAGCAAGGCCAGACACCACATTATCTCCACATCTTGCCCTACCTCTAACATTCTCCCTACGACCACGCATGACCACACTCCTTAGCACATTCCCACTCAGATCAGAGGTGACCTCCAAATTTTTAAAAGCCAACACAAGCTCTCTGTCCACATCTCCAATGACACCTTGATGCGTGCCTCATCTCCAACGACACCTTGCTGCGTGCCTTTGTCTTGCACATGGCAGATAAGTCAGCCGCTGGCTGGTCGCCACGTGGCTCCACATGGCACCACATGGCATCGCGTGGCTGCCAGGTGGCATGCCACGTCAGCATACTGTAGTTCGAGCCAATCGTCAGAGTTGGTCAGGGACGACGGTGGGACCATCGCTGTCATCGGTGGTTGAAATTTGGAATCACTAGCTGGAATCCGCCATTAACGGTTGAGAGCTTAAGCTTCCCAGATTCCTCCAAACCCCACTATTTTTCATGATCTAAGTATCTCGAATCATCTACTCCATGCCAGTAACTCGAATTTGAGCTTAAAATTCAAGAAACTTACCTTAATCGATTAGAAAACCGTTGGGACGATTAAGCTCCATCTCTGACCTTCGAACCACCTTGTACGGTGGTTTCCCTACCTCGAAACTTGCATCAAACGACTCGTAGAGTCAAGGGGAGTACTTTCCTGGCCTTGGATACCACTAACTCGACCCCTACCTGGTCGATAGTGGCGATGATGGTCTTCGAAATCTCACGGGGAGAGAGAGAGTGTCGACCGGGGAAGAGGGTAAGAATCAGGAAAAACCTGGAACAAGGGCCTTTTTGTAAATATCTGCTGGCCCAAATTACCAGACTACCCCTGGACTTCTAGAACCATAACTTCCTCATCCGATTTTTATTTTTCGCGTACCTCCTGTCCACGAACTCGTGAGTTTGAGACCTACGTAACGACCTAAGAAAAACTTCCAAAAGTACTTCTAGAAAAAAAGTGATTTCTGAACCCCTCCGAAACTGAGGGTAAAATTGTCTTTACCCTAATTAAATTCTCAAATTACTTAAATTTCTGGTTCGGATCGTTACAAATTTCCCAGTAAAAGAAATTTCGTCCCCGAAATTCCCTTAACTCAGGTCAAAGAACCAACCTCCTACATCCTTTGGAGTCCTCCGCGTCCCTACCGACATGAATTGAACCTCTGTCGTGATTCCCAATTGAACCTCTACAACTCAATGTAAGTTGACTCGAAATGATACATATCATGTGCACCTTGCACATTTCTTTATTTCCGTCTCGATAATAAATCGTAGGCGAGAAGAACATCCAGGAGACATCCTGAAGGCACCAGAATGCTCAATACCTAGGGTCGTTTAACCCGAAAATCTCCCATTTTTAACCTCTGGGGACGATACCTCAAAGCATGGGTCTGAACCCGAGAGGTCCACCTCGGGGCCTACTCCCCATATGACCCAAGTCATGTCGTCACATGATTGAATATATCTCGAAGTCAGGTGTCAGATAGGTACACGTGTACCAAGTGCAGTCAGCCTCAACAATCTGGCGGAGAAATACCTGCCACGCCAACATCAGAAAATATCGACGATCTGGTGGAGAAATACCCTACCACACCAGTCTCAGAGAAATCTCTCCACATCTCCGAGTATCTCAAAATATGCGGGTCCATGTACGACACATAGGCAGCCTTAACGATGTGGCAGAGAAAGACCCTGCAATGCCAACATCGAAGAAACCCCTCAACGATCTGGCGGAGAAATACCCTACAACGCTAGTATCGGATAAACCTCAACGATCTGGCGAAGAAATACCCTACAACGCCAGTATCGGAGAAACCTCAATGATCTAGTGGAGAAATACCCTACAACGCCAGTATCGGAGAAACCTCGATGAACACGCGATGGGAAATGCCCCACATCATGCGCCGGAGAAGAATCATGACCCTCGGGGTTGGTATACATAGTGGAAACAAACCCGTAAGGTAAAATCCAAAATCCATTTTTTTGAAATCCTAGTTTCTTGGCCTAAGTCAAATTCATTTGATAAATCGGGTCTATGCCCAAATCCAATAAAGTCACAATTCCGGGTCTAAACCCAAAAAGCATGGACTCGACCGAAACCCAAAATCTATAAAGTCAAAACTATATAAAAGCAGAGTCCAAAAAAGCCGAGCCACAGCCCAAAACGTCATTTCCAATTTCTTATTGAGAACCCGTGTCCAGTAATGATTTATTAGAATAATTTTCTAAATTTCAGAAATTTGCCAAAACAATACGTAACAAGAAATTATTTAAAATATATGTTTATGCATGGATTATAATTTACAAAATCAAAGTCTACTCACCTACAACGGTGGGGCCTACCCCGCCCGTACTGATCATGGCTCCCAACCTCAATAGTACTTCTACTCCATACCATCCTAATCATCGCCTGACCCAACGAATCTAGGGTCTGCCCAAATAGCTCAACCAAGGAATCTTGCACCTCCTCCACTATGCACTCTCCGCCTTCCTCAATACTAGGCTGCTGATGAGACACACGTCTCGGGTCTCGTAGGAATCTCGCTGACAAGAACCACCAAAATATTTTGCACACAAGTGTGTAGTCTGTAGGAAGTTAAACCTAGAGCTCTGATACCAAATTAACAGAACCCTTCCTGAATTCCGACTTGAAATCGGAAAAAAACCCTGCTCCCGTCTGATAGTCGTTGACCACATAAATTAATACCTTAAATACCCTTCATTCTTGGAAACATCAAATAAAAAGTTACAGGAATTCCAATAGAACCTCCCCTGTACTTGATTGACCTTTTCCCACCTGTCAGATGAAAGACAGACTAGTAGTTCACAAACTACCCCGGGGAACCTCCTCCGCAATCACACAACACAACTGACATGTCACCCTCGGGTGGACCATTAACAACTTGTCAATCTGGGTCACCGCCCATACCACCCACTAACCCTGATGACAATAGTACTCTAGCCACAACTCAGGCATTGGTCACACTTCGTGACCGTAAGCATCGTACATATACCGAAAGGTTCTTTGGCTATCATATCATCGATTCAGTTATCAGACCATAACTATTCAATGTTCAAGACTTGGTTGAATTGAGTCTCACAGACCTTACCCCGAGCCGTAACTCCATATCCCGGCTCAACTCGAGTCGTAGCTCAGTATCTTGGCTCATCTTGAGTTGTAACTCAATATTCCGGCTCATCTCGAGCCGTAAGTCGATATCTCGGCTTAGCCAGAGTTGTAGCTCAGTATCCCGGTGCATCCCGAGCCGTAGCTCAATATCCCGACTCATCCTGAGCCGTAACTCGATATCCCGGCTCATCTTGAGTCGTAACTCGATATTTAATCCTCCCTAACATACCTCATATCATTCATCAGGGTCAAAACCCTAATCACAATCCGTGGTATAACATAATACATAAAAACATGCATGCCTTACAATCCCAAAAAACCAGTCCGTTCACAGTACATCCAAAGTACCAAATTAAAGAAGCCCTAACCCCAAGGAACCCTTTGACATACCAATAACCAAACTCCTTTGACTCCACGTGCCGAAAGAAGGCCGACGGCCATCCCACGCACCTGCTACACGCTCCCACACGCGTGTGTACAGTCACGGCTAAATATACTCCAACGGCCTCAAAACTACTAAAATCCGATCTGAAATGGTCCAAAACCCTATACACGCGTTTCCGTGGGCCGAAAAATGACTCCACATGCCCAAAGAAGGCCGACGACCATCCCACGCACCTGCTACACGCTCCCACACGCGTGTGCACAGTCACGGCTTAATATTCCGTCGAAACTGACAAAAAATCCTGACGGAAACAGAATATTCCCTCTAAATTAACGGTGTTAGGGTTCTGTTATAACGCTATTACCTTTTGGACGGAATATGCTAACGCCGTCAGCATATTCCGTCAAAACCTGACGGTGTCAGTTGACCCAACGGTCAACTAACTGCTGACTGGTCTCCCAGTGGCTCCACGTGGCTGATAGGTGGCATGTCATGTCAGCTTACCGTAGTTCGAACCAGTCGTCGGAGTTCGTTGGGGATGACGATCGGACCAGCGCCGTCTGTGGTGGTCGAAATCTGGAATAACTCGCTGAAATTCGCCATTAACGATCGAGAGCTCAAGGTTCCCAGATTCCTCCAAATCCCACCATTTTTCAAGATCTAAGTGTCTCAAATCATCTACTCCATGCCAAGAACTCGAATTCGAGCTTAAAATTCAGAAAACTTACTTTAATCGATCAAAAAATCATTGGGAAGATTCAGCTCCATCTCCGACCTTCGAACCACCTTGTACGGTGGTTTCCCTGCCTCGAAAATGGCATCAAATGACTCGTAGAGTCAAGAGGAGTACTTTCCTAGCATTGGATTCCCCTAACTCGACCCCTTCACGGTCGGCAACGGCGGTGATGGTCTTCGCAGTCTCACGGGGAGAGAGAGAGAGAGAATGTCGATCGGGGAAGAGGGGAAAAATCAAGAAAAATCTGGAACAAGGGCCTTTTTGTAAATATCTGCTTGCCCAAATTACCAAACTACCCCTGGACTTCTAGAACCATAACTTCCTCATCCGATTTCCATTTTCCGCGTGCCATCTGTCCACAAACTCGTGAGTTCAAGACCTACGTAACGACCCAAGAAAAACTTCCAAAAGTACTTCCAGACAAAAAGTGACTTCCGAACCCCTTCGAAATCGAGGGTAGAATTGTCCTTACCTTAATTAAATTCTCAAATTACTGAAATTTTTGGTATGGATCGTTACAACGCGCCTATGTGTTGCCTCGTTAAAACCTTGCCAGGTAATAAAAATCCTATGGTACAAAAATAACCCTAGTCGAAGGAAAAAGAGTACAACGCGCGTGGCTACGGAGTAGTCGCATTGGAATCTCCGGAGGTAGTTGAGGTCGTCTCTTCTAGATAATGAGCAAATAGCACTTGCATGGGATATGATGCATGACAGTTGCTACACCAAAACTTTGCCCGGTAAACCCAGTGGGAAAAACCCGTGGTTGAAGGAAAAAGATGAGCAAATGGATATGAGTCGAATCATGGCATCTTCTGGATGCAGTGTCAATGGGGTGACCATATCAAAGGTATGCCACGTTAAAACCTTGCTAGGTAACAAAACCTAATGGAACAAAATAACCCTAGTTATAGGACAAAAGAGTACATGATGGTCAAGTTAGTATGCTTCGGGATACTTAGTACACTTCGGGATACTTGGTATACTTCAGGATACTCCTCCTGATATTGACTCCCCTTGAAAACTACAGACTAGGTAGATTAGCCAGTCTACGTAAGCCAATACCTCGAACATGCTGCTGGAATGTAGCGTTCGATAATGATGTGGTAAAAATGTCAGCATGGTTGTCTTGAGATCTGATTGACTTGATTTCAATCTTCTGATGCTCTTGTTGATGTTAGTTGAAGAAAAACTTCGGTGCAATATGCTTAGTGTTGTCACCTTTATTGAAGCCTATCTTCATCTACTTGATGCATGCAGCATTATCTTCGTAGTTATTCGTTGGTTCATTATTGGTGGAATGCAGTCCAAAAGTGCTTTGAATATGCCCCGTAATGGCTCTTAGCCATATACATTCACGAACTGCTTCGTGAAGAGTGAGAATCTCTGCATGATTCGAAGAGGTGGCAACCAGGGTTTGTTTCGTAGACCTCCAAGATATTGATGTGTTCCCAATGGTAAAGACATAACCAGTTTGGGAACGTGCCTTGTGTGGATCTAATAAGTAACTCGCATTAGCATACCCAACAAGGCGTGCATCATTATGAGGATCAAGATGGTTTGATCCATTCCTCGATGCATAGAGATAGAATAAAACCCATATCCGTCATACCTATGAGGTAGCGGAGAATGTCTTTTATGCCATTCCTGTGGCAGCGTGTTGGCACAGAGCTAAATCTAGCTAGCAAGTTCACAGTGAATGAAATGTCCGGTCTACTGCATTGAGCCAGGTACAATAATTCACATATTTCACTTAGATAAGGAACTTCTGGCGCCACTATCTCTTTGTTATTATCTGACGGACGAAACGAGTCCTTCTAGGATCTAGACTACGGATGATCGTGGGCGTGCTTGAAGGTTTCGATTTATCCTCATTAAAGCGTCTCAACATCTTATGGATGTAATTCGATTGAAGGACTAAAATCCCATCTGCACGGTGCTCGAGCTCCAGGTAGAGACATAAGTTCGTTCTCCCAAGATCCTTCATTTCAAATTCTAACTTAAGGTGCTTAGCAGTTTCTTTGATCTCTTATGGAGTACCAATTAATAGAAAACCTAGAACTTGTTTTCTTAATAAACACGCATGGGCATAGTTCATTATCCACATATACCATCCTGATCAAATATTCACTTAGACGGTTATACCACTTCCGTCCGGATTGTTTCAATCCGTAAAGTGAACGCCTCAAACGAATAGAGAGCGTGTTCCGTGGTCTGGAATTTTTTGCATTAAGTATCTTAAGTCCTTCGGGATCTGGATACAGATATATACATATATATATATATATATATATATATATGTATCTGTATTCATATCCCTATAGAGATAAGCTGTGACCACATCCATAAGCTGCATACTCAGTTTTTAGGAAACTACCAAACTGATAAGGTAGCGGAACATTATGACGTCCATTGCTGGGGGATACGTCTCCTCATAATCAATCACAAGGCGTTGAGAAAATCCTTGCACCACTAAATGAGTTGTGTTTCTCACAATCTCATCTTCTTCATTACGCTTCTTTACAACTACCCATTTAAATCCTACAAGTTTAACATGGGGAGATGTGGGAACGACAGACCCAAACACCTTCCTTGTTGTCAAGGAATCTAATTCGACCTGGATTGCTTCTTTCCATTTTAGCCAGTCTTCTCTATGTTGGCATTCATTCATCAACGGAGTGGGGTTCGATTTCATCATTAATTATTATTTCGGTAGCTACCATGAATACAAATATACCATCGATGATAATATCATTCTGATTCCATATCTCACTTAAGCATGCATAATTTACCGAGATCTATCTATTATCGGGAGTGGATTCAGACGTTGGAGCATCCCCCAACGTCATCTCTTCAAGGATAGACCCATGATCCGGAATTATCTCATGAGTTGGATCAGTTGCTATTAACATGTCTAAGGGATTCAATTGTGCCAAATTTATCGTCTTCCGAGGATGAGAATCCTTCGAACCTATTGGTCTACCTCGCTTCTGGGCAGGGACATATGACTGGTTAGCCGCCATAGCCGTACCTCGTCTGTCTGGGACGACGCGTCCTATGGGGACGTCTATCCTTGCAGGCATATTTGCAGCATGTATATATGATCTCGTCACTTTAGATAGATTAGAGAAAGCGTCTGACATATTATTAACTACACTCTGTAGATATAGAATTCTCCGCACTTCATTCTCACATTATGCGGTTCGGAGATCTAAATGAGACATAGTGGGGACATTCCATGTCAATTCATGTCGTTCTTCAGGAATGTTGACGTTCTTATCTCCCCCTAACGGCGGGAAGACTGTCTCATCAAAGTGACTGTCCGTAAATCTAGCAGTAAAGAGATCACCTTTCAAGGGCTCTAAATAGCGTATAATGGAGGGGGATTCTTAACAACATATATGCCCCTCCTACGTTGAGGACCCATTTTTGAACGTTGTAGCGGCGTAATTGGCACGTAAACTGCACACCCGAAAATGCGTAAGTACGAAACGTCAGGTTTGTACCCAGTCATCAGCTGTAACGCGGAATGGGGTTGGGTGGCAGTGGGTCTTAACCGGACCAACATTGATGCATGCAAAATTGCTTAGCCTTACACAGAAATTAGGAGCTTGGTGCGCATAATCAAGGTTCATGCAATCATTTGCAATCTCTTAATGAATGCTTCTGCGAGACCATTCTGGGTGTGAACATGGGGAACCGGATGTTCAACATCAATCCCAAAGGGGATGCAATAATCATCGAATGATTTCGATGTAAACTCTACGGCATTATCGAGTAGTCATATAGATTGTATAAATAATTCGGGTAGTGGGACCCTCAATTTAATGATCTGGACGAGAAGTTTAGCAAACGCAGCATTGCGTGTGGACAATAGTTTAACATGTGACCACCTTGTCGATGCATCAACGCAAGCTTGTCATAATGTTCTCTAAACACAAGGTCCTTATGAGTAAGGGAATGCTTGTGTGATAAATTGAGGATACGTCGCATCATACCTTGACCTGGGTGTCCCAACCAGTCATGCCATGATAAATAGTTGCTCGGGTTAAGTAGCTTCTGGCTAGGTACTCCAATTTACGCTTCTGGTCGTACATGTTGGAGGTTATGCAAAGGTATTCCACTTCCATTTTCGTTGTGGTTTTAACGTAATAATCGTTGGCTCAAATATCCTTAAAACTCAATAACGTTCTTCTGGAACGTAGAGAATATAAAGCTTCATTAATGGTAAAATCAGTACCATTGGACAATATCAACTGGGCTTTGCCATGGCCCTCAATCAGGTTGGATTGGTTTGATATGGTTGTCACAAAGGTATGATTAGACAATAAGTTTGTAAATTATTTCCGATCTCGGAGTATATGATCATCAAACATCCAAACCGTAATTTTTTTTAATTTCCAATTCAATCAAAAGTCCGGCAAAATGCAAAATTTTTTTTTTCAATTTCCAATTATCATCAACAATTCAATTTCAAATAATCCTAGAAATCATGTTTCTAGGGTTTGAACAATAATAGAATTGAAGCATGAAACAAAAAATGATTTAAATTTCGATTTCGAAAGCATACTTGATTTTTTAGAGCAATAATCCTCCTTGAACGAACAATTCCATCATGAGCTCTTCGTGCTGATAACGTGTTGTGATTTGAGTAATTCGTAGAAGGAAAAACAAGAATGTTTTGGAGGCTCTCAATATTGTATATATCAGATAAGAAAATAATAGTAAACAAACATTTTGGCATGTGTATAATGACACATATGCCCTTTATATGTAAATAGCCATTTAACTAATTCATTTATAGCAATTACTTAAATGTCCTGTAAGTATTGAGTTGGACTAAGATGGCATTGGGCCATTAGGAGAGACACAACACATTTTTGGGCCATCATTAGAAATTTTAACTAAAGAATTACCATTTTACCCGTTAAATATTGGAGGGTCCGGGAGTTACTTTTCAGTTGGAAACACTTTTAGGGATTTTTCTCGTATTGTTATGTATGTTTCGAACTCACGAGTACGTAGACAGGCGGCAGTCAAAAATCGGAGTTCGTACGAGGAAGTTACGAGTCTAAAACGATGAGGACGTATTGGTAATTGTCGAAAAGTCCAAAACTATAAATAGAAATTTTCTCTTTCCTCGTGCGATTGGTTTGTTTCTACTTCTCCTTTTCTCTCTCTTCTCTCTGTGATCTCTTTCTCTTCCAGTGAATCCACAAAACACCCATCACCACCACCAATGCACGACAGCTAATCGAGCTAGCAAACCACCATTATCTTCTTCCTCTCTCCATCACGATCACAGCTGTACCAACCATCGCCTTGTCGACCACCGTACGTGGCGAATCGAACAGCGGAAGGAAAATGGGTCTCGCAGCCACGGTGGGTAGATGGATTTGGGTGGGTAGATCGTGAAAATCGGTGGAGAAACGAAGAAGTTAGAAGCTCACTGAAAATGCCGATTTCCAGGGAGAAGTTCCAAAATCCTATCACTGTTCACATCAGCAGCCACGGTGGTCCAGTCGTCTTCTCAAGCTAGAAGTCCGGTAAACTGGTTCAATCTGGGGCTGATGTGGCATGCCACCTGGCAGCCACGTGGAAGCCCAGGCAGTTATTCAGTCAACCGTTGAGTTAACTAACACCGTCAACAGTTAACAGAATATGCTAATGTCGTTAGTATATTCCGTTAAATACTAATGGTGTCATAATGGAGGGTAACGACTAAATTGTTCACGTAAGTACCGCCCACAGTCACATGTGGAAGGTGCGTGGGGGTGCATGGGAAGGTCACCGGTCTTCTGTCGGCCCATGGTGTCGGGTGGGGCCACATCCCGATCCACGACGACGCGTATCCAGGGTTTTGGAATGTTCTGAATCTGTTTTTGATAATTTCGGGTCCATTTGAGTTCGTTTAAAGGTTGTTTTGAGCGTCCCAAGTTAGTTAGGACCATTGAGGGTGCGTGGCCAACCACGAGGATTAGGTACCCCAGTCTAAAGATTTAATTGATGGTTTTGCTAGTTCTTTGTTTAGGCATGTTATTGTATTTGGTTTTGCTTGTCATTGTAAACTTTCTTACTATGTATCTTAGCTCAATCTAGCAAGTTAGCATCTCTTGGTCATGTTGGTGTTTTATCTTGAAGATGGTTCAAGCTGTGAGAATGAAGGTATTTGCATTTCATAAGCATATTTCTGCATTAGTTGAAAGTGTTTAACGCTAGATAACTAGTTAGTGTTTTTAAGTTTTTACTATCAGATGTTAAAAAGTTTTTCACTGAGTCTGTTTCTTTTTAACCAAGGGCTTTTATGTCACACTTTTGACACCAGCTGTCAAAGTGTGCGTTTGGAGTTTTATTAATGACTTTGAGAATATAGGCTATCGTGAATGTTTATTCATGCTGAGAGTGTGTAATTCATCAAAGCCGAAAGCTTTAAGCTGAGTTCTCAATGGTTGACTGAAATTTCTAGACTGAGCTTTCAATAGGGGCTACTGTGATTTCTGGGTTTTCATATTGGTTTTCCAAAACTGATTTTTGTGAGAAGATCACTGTGTAAAAATGGTTTTTCAGAAAGCTGTTTTTGCTTTAATATTTCATCTTGAAAATCTTATTTTGATTTCTCAAACTTGTTTTTGAAATCTATTTTTGGGTTCTTGAATTCATCTGTGTTCTTCAAGGTTCATAGCTTGATGAACTCAGATTGAATCATATTTTGATTTCATCCCCAAATTATTATTTTTCATTGAAGCCATTCTTTTGGGTTCATCAAGTATCATGACTTGATGAACTTGGATTGAGATTTATCATCAAGATTTCTGTTCATACATATGGGTCATTTGGGTGTTAAGTAGATGAAGAGTAAGGACGCTGCCAGTCGAGGACTGATGTTGAGTCGCTGCAATTGATTTGTGGAACTCGTGAGAATCATCAATGATGAAGTTTGATATTGCACAAGGTAAAGCTGCCTCTAGGTTGGTTCTTAGAGATTGAGCTAGGTTAAACTTTGTATTGAATATCAGATTTAGTGGATTGCCTGGTCAGCGGATCGACTCCCAGTTTTCACCTTGAGGAAGGTTTCTAGGTATCAATCCTTGTGTGTTCTTTGATTATTATTTGTTTGTTGAGCTGCAATGAATTTCTCTTTATTGTCTTATGTGAATCTCTCTAATTGTTTTATTTACTTGCCTAATTCATCTGATATGAAATGATTGAGAATGCTTGTTATTTTTGCACACAGTGTCTCACTTAGAACTAGCACAAGGCTACCTACATTGATGGAGCTTCTGAGTGCATAGGGTGTCACTGCTGTGAATGTGTTATTACAGGGAGCTTGTGATATTATGTTGACTGTGTGTTCATTGCTTGTGTTCTGCTTGTTGTTTTTTAGCGTGACTAGTCGCAATCTGCGACTGTTGATTGTGTGAGTGACATCTTTCTGCGTGTAGGCCTGATATACAACTCTCAGGTTTATTGATACTAATTACCACGTTTGGTAGGCGTTGTAGTAGTGGTGACTACGAAGGATCGCACCGATCGAGACGGAGCCCGTGGGGATTTTCGGGAGCAAGCGACTTGGAGTGTGTACAACGGTCGATTTTGTGAGTGAAACCCCTTCCCTAAAGTCATAAGTATGTGTATACATATATATATATATATATATGTATGTATACATATACATACATACATATACATACATACATATATATATGTATATACATATATGTATACATATACATATATATATATATACATTATGCATATATATATATACATTATGCATATATGTATACATATACATATATATATACATTATGCATATGTATATATGTATATGTATACATATACATATATGTATACATATACATATATATATATACATTATGCATATGTATATATGTATATGTATACATACATATGTATGTATACATACATATGTATGTATACATATCTATGCATATATATATGTATGTACTATGTACTATGTATACATGTGTATGTTTGTATGTATACATGTGTATGTTTGTATGTATACATATGAGGATGGCTACCACAAAACTAAGCCATCTGTCCAGTAAAGGCAAAAACGTAAAATAATTGTTCATAACAAAGAGAATGAAAAAAGGGCAAAATAGTCAATTCACTATTAATGAATAGTGAATTGATTAACCTAGCTTTAATATAGACTAGCAAGATATGTCCGCGCGTTGCTGCGGGGCTGTTCAATTGATCATGACCGTGATTTCTATATAAAATGATATATATAAATAGATTTAGGATATGAGAAAATATATGTTCAAAAAATGATTAACTATTTACATACATCATCATTTGTTCATTCATATGATTTTACATGAGTTATAGCCAATGATGAAAATATCGATTTTGACTGAAATATCGATAGCTCGATTTACGGATATATCGATAGGTATTTCAATACTGATATCAATATCAACAATGGTCAATCAAAATATTGTAAATGGGCTCAAAAAGGGCAAAAATGGTATTGCACTATTTCTAAGCACAATATTCAATTGATTATAAACATGAATTCTATACAAAATAATATATGTAAATAGATTTAGGATATGAAAAAATGTTCAAAAGATGATTAACTATTTACATACATCATTATTTGTACATTTACATTATTTTACATATATTATTGCAATAATGGATAGCTAACTGTAAAGCATGATTTTACATATATATAAACAATTGTAAAGACTATTAAATAATGACTCTAGGATGTAAAATGTAACAATGTTGTTTTATTTTTCAAGAAATAAATTATGAACTCTAATAATCTAATATAAGTTATATAACCAAGAAAATAGTTTGTTGTTATATAATTTTTAGGATAAACTATATAAAAGTACCCAAACTATAACAGTCATTTCAAGTTCGTACCCCAACTATGAAAATTGGCATCTAGGTACCCAAACTATCAAAACACAACATCTAACTACCCACTGTTAGCAATATGTTAAAAAAATATGTTAAGTGCCTAAGTGGCACATATAGGTCCATTTTTTTATGCAGACATGGACTCCATGTACACAAAAAAAAAAATTTAATATATTAAAATAAATTTATAAATATTAAAATGAATAATAAAAATAATAAAACCAAAACAAAACCTAATCTCACTCTCTCTCCCCGAACCCTCATTCTTCCTCTTCTTTGTGACAGCGACGAGGCCACCATCGCAACCCGATCTTCCGACCAATCCAACCCTCGCCAGTGATACTATCTTCTTCCCCTCGTCAAGTCGAAACTGTTCATGCCAGCATCGCAGTCGAAGCTCGGCATTAAGGGAGAGTCAACCCAGAAAATCCAGAAGGCAACAGATGAAGAAAAGAAGGCAGAATCGATCAGATCCGAATTCCCAAATGGTCGGGTCAAGAGGAATGAAGCTTGATAGGGACATCAAAAAGATAAACTCAGAAGCCTTACGCCTAGTCTCGTGCTCATCCCATCTCTTCGTCGAGTTCTTGGTGGAGAGGTCGGCTTGGCTGAGGTTGCGACGGAGAATAAGCGCAAGATTGTGAAGCTTGAACACATGCGAATCGCCGTTAATAGGCACAACCTGACATGTAATTTTCTCATCGATGAGCTTCCTATGCCCTCTCAGCAGTCTGATAAGCTACCAAACGATCTGAGCCGCTCCGCACCGTTTCTAGTAGCTCAGTACCAACTAAACGAGATCGGAGGTGATCTCGCATCGTTATTGATAATGCCCAAATTGAGATAGATGATGCCCCAATTGAGATCGACCACGACCCAATTGAGACCGACAATCTCCCATTGAGACCGGAAATCTCCCAATTGAGACCCGTAATCTCCCAATTGGGACCGAAAATCTCCCAATTCAGACCGAAGATTCCCCTATTGAGAGTGACAAAGCTTCACTTGACAGAAGGGAAGCTTCACCTAAGATCGATGAAGCCCCAATTAAGACCGACGAAGTCCTAATTGATCAGAGCTGTTTTGCTTGGATTTTTTTATCGGAGCTGTTTTGCTTGGGTTTTTTGATCGTCCATTTATTTTAAAGTTTATAATGTAATTTGGGGGATTGGGTGTTCATCGTTAGCTTGGTTTGGGCATCAATTGAGGGCTGATTTTGGGCGTGAATTTTGGGGCCGCTGGGATCAGTCGTGGCCTTCGAGGTCGAGAGCAAAGTAGGCGAAGCTGTTTTGGGCGAGGAAGATTGGTGTTTATCAAATTTTGTTGTTTTATAATTTATTTTACAATTTTATTAATTGTTTTTAATATGTATATACAATTTTTATTATTTTTTTATCCGCATGGAATCTAACTCAGCATAAAGTTCAATCAAAAAATGCCAGCTCAACACTTAACACATTTTTTTAACATATTGCTAATGGTAGGTACCTAGATGTTGTGTTTTGATAGTTTGGGTACCTAGATGCCAATTTTCATAATTGGCATTCGAACTTGAAATGACCCATATAGTTTGGGTACTTTTGTAAGGACCCTTCCCGAATTTTGCCTCGAAATCCGCGAAAAGCCCTTATCCCGTATGACAGCTCTGTTTCCACAGAATTTACTACCATGAATATCCTTAATTCATAATTATATTAAATAAACCTTACATGGGTTCCGACAGAACTTCTTTGTACTTACTGACTACACATATCTATCAGACGCATGATAGCTTACAGGTCACAGCCGAAACCTCGGAATAGTGGTGGTCCGAAAAGGTAATACGCTCTGACACCAATTGTCAATAGATCAGACACTACTGAAACCTTTACGGTAATAACACAAGACAATTGGCTTATCAGCCTCTTGTTAACTTTCAATAACTCATCAATTTGGGTCACCGCCCAGACCAACCCACTGACCTGGATGACGAAGGAACCAGACTTGGTTGAATTCAGTCTCACTAACTCGCCCCGAGTCGAACTCGATATCCCTGCTCCTCCTGAGCACCCCGAGTAACAAAAGAATATCAATGATAAATGATTTCAATATGTAAAATTTATGAGTAATCTCATATAAAGAAATATAATCAATCATTAATACCAATTAATAACCTCATTTATGAGGAGCTAGAAGATAAAACTTGTTCCTCAGATAAAGGTGTAAGGCCTTATACGGGCACTATAAAGGTACTAGAAGAACACCATTATTTCACTTATAATGACCTTGGTGCTCTTAGTCTTGATGAATAAGTATTGATGATTATTATATTTACGGTATATGAGATGGCTTATAAAACATGCATAGTTGAATAATTTTTCATTGATATTCTTTTTCTATCTTTCTCTTACCATTTCATTCATTTGTAATCAATTTACAGTTATAGTATATTTATAGTTTAAATGAAGTTTAAAGGGAGTTTGGTAGAAAGGAAGTTTAAACTTATTAAGGAAATAGTTAGTAGTATTAGGTTAAGGGAGCTGATTTTGGCACTCCATAAATTACTTGTTGCACTCCACTTTTTTAGTTATGTTTTCTTATTTTTTTTTATGAATCAAAGTTTCAAACTTACCCCTCTTCTTTTTGAATTTAATATATTTTATTTTTATTTATTTTGTTTGTGTAAAAGGTTTGGACTTTTTTTTTCTCTCGATAATTCCTACCCTCATGCTGAAAATGTTCAATAACATGTTGGGAGTTGATAACCATCCGTTGGTGATATATCATATATAGAGTTGGCAATGGGTCATCGCGCCTTTAGAGGGCTTTTCCAGCCCCCATAGGTAACGTCGTCCGATTTGGACCTCATATTCGTGATCCTCTTGTCGATTAGATGAGTTTAGACATATGGGTTGTGAGATCTGGTGAGGAAATGACGAAGTTACAGAAAAAGCTTGGATGGCGTTTAATGGCGTCTCCGGCTAGGCGCCGGCATGAGTAAGCTGCTGAAGGTAGGGCGCGACTGAAACCCACAGTCGCACCCCCTTGGAATCCCAGGGCGCATGAAGGTGCGTGGGACCCACCCCGGGTCTCCATTGACCGGAGTTCTAAGTAATTCGACGTTCCGGATCCGATGGCGTAAGTTTGGAGTCCATCGGAGTTCGTGTAGTATTAGTTTTGGATGTCCTAAGTTACTTTAATTAATGTTAGAAAACATATTTTCCTTAGGGTTAGGGTTTGATTGTAATGGATAAATTATGATTTAATAAAATTATAATAATCTTATTTGCGAGGTATTATGTTAATGGAAAGTCCAATGAACTGTGGGGATTGAGATGGAGCTCGTGGGGACTTCCGGGATCGAGTGCTTTGAAATACGTGCAATAGTGGATTTGGTCGAGTGAATTCTCCTCGACGTACTATGAGTGGACCTCATGCCCTAAACTTATAATTAAGGAATTAAATATGATTGATTGTGAGATCATTATAACGTGAATTGATTAATTATGGCTTGGTTTGGTGATGAATGTTTTGATTGTGATGCTTGGAAATATACATGTTTGATTAATGTGATAGGATAATGTGAGAAATCCTAGACTATGCCACAAGCTAGTGTTAGAGCTTGACATGTAGTTGATACCTTGATTTGAGGGTAATAGACCCTATAAAAATTGTGAAGACAATAGAAAATAATTATTGAGTATGCAATGGGTGACTTTAAGACTCGGCATTATGTCACTGTTCTATTTGAAGATTGTGAATCCTAAGATTTGTAATAACTCTGAAACGAGTATAAACTAATATTATTGTGGTAGATCTCGAGGATAAATATCAAGATAGTCTTATTATTGATGGAATGTTATTACTTCTGAATGAGTATAAATTACCATTAGGTTAGGGTATCTCGAGGGTTGATTCCGAGATACGTATCACGATGTCGAGTCGTGAGGTATGATACGATCGATGAAAGACATGAGTTAAGTGGAGGTATCGCTACTCAACGACGAGTGCGACGAACACGACGAACATGACGATGAGTTAGTGTCGAGATGCTATGGCCGAGGAGTCATGTCGGCCTAGTTTATGTGTCATGTGTCATGGTCAGTCATGTGTCCTGTCAGAGTCGTACTGTGGTGTAAGGACCCTTCCCGAATTTTCCCTTGAAACCCGGAAAGAACCCTTATCCCGTCTGACAGCTCTTTTACCTCAAAATTCATATACCAGAAATACCCCTTGTTCTTAAATAATTTTTATTAAACCTTACAGGGTTCCCGACAGAACCTCTGTACTTACTGACCCCTCCTACTGTCAGACGCAGGATAGTATACTGGTCAAAGCCAAAACCTCGGAATAGTGGTGGTCCAAATAGGAATACCCTATGACACCAAATGTCAGTAGGTCAGACACTGCTGACATCTCTACTAGAATACCACAAGACAACCGACTAGTCAGATACTTGTGAACCAACAATAATTCGTCACTCTGGGTCACCGCCCACACCAACCCACAATTCATGGATGCTCTAGCCCAAGGAACACATGCACAATAATGACCCAACTACCTTGACTTTTCGAGCTCAAAACTCGCTAATAAGGTCAACCATTACCGCTGGGATTGCCCAAAATGACCTCTAAACAACGTTCGATCAACCTGAAACCTGTACCAACAGATTCAGAACGTCGAGAACTAGTTGCCACGCCCCGCCGTGACCTCAGACTCGGCCCCACACGCCGCCACACGCCACCGGAAGGTCGGCACACGCGCCCATGCGCCCTTATGTGCCTGCTACAGTGTTCACGCGCCTAGACCGGTCCAACCTAGTCCGGCTCAACCTGACTCGGTCCAACTTGACCCGATCGGTTCACTCAACCTGATCGGTTCACTCAACCTGACCGGTTCAACTCGACCCGACCGGTTCACTCAACCCGACCGGTTACCGGTGACTCGCCGGAGAAGACGACCGGACGGCCATCGTCGTCGCCGGAGGCTGGCCGGAGAAGATGACCGGATCGCCACCTCCGCCGCCGTCTGGTTCGCCGGAAATTGCCATTTCCAGTCGATTTTCAAGATTTTCTAACTTCTTCATTTCTTGACCGTTTTTCACGATCTACACATGGAAATTCATCTACTTTTCACCAGGAATCCAAATATGAGGTCAAAGTTCCGAGATCGTACCTGGTTTGGCCGGAAAACGGCCGAGAAGATTCTGTTCACCTCCCTCCTTCGTCCATCGCCTACGGCGGTGCTCCCGCTCCAATAACTACCCCAAAATGCTCGTGGGGTCCCAGGGAAGATCCTCCCGACCTTAGTTTCGTTCGAATCGGATCGAAATCCATCCGATGAAAATGGGGTCTTCGGTGTTCGCACGGGGAGGACTTTGGGTAGGAGAGAGACTGAATGGACCAATCTCCCGAGGAGAGAGAAAAATATCTGCTAGATAGTTCCAACTTTTCCAAAATTACCAAACTACCCCTGAAGCTTCTAGACCTGTAACGAACTCATCGGGTCTCCGTTTTCCACGTGCCGCCTGTCTACGAACTCGTGAGTTCGAGACCTACGCAACGGTATCCAAAACACCACCTAATAAGTTCCGAAACAAAACTTGATTTCCATGCCCTTTACCGACCAAGGGTAAAATCGTCATTTTACAAAAAAATTACGTAAACCCAATAATTAAAATTCCGGGTTGTTACATATGGTGCAAGGTTTGTCGATGAGTCGTATCGGCATAGCACATGAGTATGTATTGTCGTGTGAGGATTCCCGATGAGTCATGCTGGCATAACACATGAGTATGTATTGTCGTGCGGGGATTGCCGATGAGTCATGCCGGCATAGCACATGAGTATGTATTGTCGTGCGGGGATTACCGATGAGTCATGACGGCATAACACATGAGTATGTATTGTCGTGCGAGGATTGCCGATGAGTCATGCCGGTATAGCACATGATTATGTATTGTTGTGCGAGGATTACCGATGAGTTATGTCAGCATAGCACATGAGTAAGTATTGTCGTGCGAGGATTCCCGATGAGTCATGCCGGCATAGCACATGGGTATGTATTATAATGCGAGGATTGCCGATGGATTCTGCCAGCATAGCACATGTGTCAATTGTGTTGTCATGAGTCATTTGATGGTGCGATGATTGCTGAGGATTGATGCTGGCGTAGCACATGAGCCATATGACGGTGCGATGATTACCGAGGAGTCATGTCGGCATAGCACGTGTGTCAATTTTGGTATCCCCATATGGTGGTCGTTGGTGTCGTACCTATCTGTAGGCCACAGACTAGCCTCCACGTGATCGTTAACCTGCGCCCGCTTTATACCAGTTAAATGGCGCCAGTCCTGTTCTCGAGCCTTGTGAGTATTGTGGTCCTAGGCTCCTAAGGGAACTCGTGGTGATGGTGTTTGCACCCAGTCTTTCACATGGTCGTGGTACGAGTGAAGACACCAGTCTTGTCACGTACGCTTGACTTGTGCGGCTACAGTGCCATTGGGATACTTGTGTGTGTAATGCTAGCCGATGATATATGTCGGCTGATGCCAGTCGATGATACATGCCGGCTGATGCCAGTCGATGTCACATGCCGGTTGATGCCAGCCGAGGGTTATGCCGGCTGATGACGTGATATGATAGTCGAGGTAATATGTCAGTTGATATGATTATTATAGCCGAGGGTTATACCAGTTGATGCGATATGATATACGAGTCAATATGATACGAGAACCAAGGGACTTGCTGGTTATACGATATGATGATGATTGTCATGACTAATGATCAGAGTTCATGTATCAGTGAGGGTACGTTGTTTATCGAGGTCAGTGGGTATGGTATGGGCGGTGATCCCGATTCATGAAATTATATTTTGTAAGGACGATGTGTCCTTGAGATGATCCATTCCATTATAGAGAGGCGATGGTATCAAGGTATTACTAGTCATGTCATCCATAGGATTTGATGTGTCAATCTTCATTGTATGGAGATTCAATGTTTGGATGTTAATGGTATATTAGCATGTGATTGTGTTGAATGGGTGTGATAGCTAACCCTGCGGGGTTATTCGATTATATTAATGTTATATTATTGTTGTATGCTTTGCTTGCTGAGGGGTTAACATGGAAGCACTCACCCTTGTTTCCTTTTACACCCCTCAGATCATCGTAGAAGTTCGCTGATTTCGAGGAGGGATGTTGTCAACTCTGACATTCTGTTGCCATCCAAGGTAACATCGGTTAGCATTTGAATGCTTTTATTCATGATCATCAATTTCATGAGCATGCTCTGAGACGCCGCTGTCGCGGTGAAACGGTAATTTAGTATTTACTACTTACCTTTCAGTAAACTTCCTGAAATGCAACATTTTAGTGGGTTTTCGTCATCTGGACTCAGCGTCTAAGTGTCGGTCAGTACCGGTGATTTCGGTATCCAGTTGAATTTTTGAAGCGGGGTGTATCATTTGTAGTGTTTAATCCTATATAGAAAGCGGGAGAGATATAGAGTGGGAGAGTAGGGTTTATCGAGAAAAAAAAAATCCAAACGTTTTACATAAACAAAAGAAATATATTAAAATAGATTAAATTCAAAAGAAAGAGGGGTAAGTTTGGAAGTTTGATTCATGAAAACATAAGAAAATATTAAAATAAGAAAGTGGAGTGCAATAAGTAATTTGTGGATTGCCAAAATCAGTTCATTTAGGTTAAATATGGGATTGATGATTTTTTGTTTTTTAAATTCAAATGCTAATTTCAATAAATGAAACTTTAGGAAATATTTACTCACCTGATAATACATATATAAGACTAATAATCATCAAAAAAATACTTCGATATAATATGTAATATGGTACAATATGCACGGACAACAAATACTACATTTGTAAGTGTTTAAAGTGCTTGATGAATAAGATGATTTTACGATTTTAAATAATTTTTTAAATCAATCAACCGTTCAAACCGTCCACATTTATTGTACGTACTTATAGATCGTCTATGCCAAAAATTAGTCAATTTCGAAATCCCGGGACTAAATAACGGCAGGACACGATTCGACGGTTACACAACATTTTTTGACGATCGGACGACTTTAACTCATCAAAATCTGGAGATTTTTGACGGGCAAGGTCTAGGCATGTAAAACCACAAAGTGAACAGTCCCGATCTGGAAAATTCGGTCGTCTGAATATTGGATGAACCAAAACTTCAAAAAACGTATTGAAATATACTTTAAAGTGTTTGATGAATAAGATGATTTTACAATTTTAAATAATTTTCGAAATCAATCGACTGATCTAACAATCCACATTTATTTTATGTCCTCATAGACCGCCTACACAAAAAATTAGCCAATTTCGATATCCCTGGACTAAGTAGCGTAGCAACACGATTTGACGTTTACAAAACGTTTTTTGAAGATCAGACGGCTTTAACTCCTCAAAATCTGGAGATTTTCGACGGGCAAGGTCTAGGCATGTAAAACTACAAAGTGAACGGTCCCGATGTGGAAAATTCGATCGTCTAAATATCGGTTGAATCAAAACTTCAAAAAATGTATTGAAATATACGTAAAAGTGTTTGATGAATACGATGATTTTACAATTTTAAATAATTTTCAAAATCAATCGATCGATCTAACTGTCCACATTTATTGTAGGTACTCATAGATCGCCTACGCCAAAAATTAGCCAATTTCGACATCCCGGGACTAGGTAACGACGCGGCAAGATCCGACGTTTACAAAACGTTTTTTGATGATCAGACGACTTTAACTCCTCAAAATCTGGAGATTTTCAATGGGTAAGGTCTAGGCGCGTAAAACAACAAAGTGAACGGTCCCGATCTTGAAAGTATGTGATCCAATTACGTGATCCTAATGTTTATTACTACTTTAGCAAGTATGTGATCCAATTATGGTCCTCTAAGGGGACACTAGTTGGGTACTGGCAGGGTACCCTATGTGGGTACTGGGTGAGGCACTTCATTATGAGAATATGTATGTTAGGAGGTAAGGTTAGCAAAGTTGAATCTGGGTAAAACATGGAAAAATTTATAAATTAGGCTTTTGTCAAGAGCATGGTTAAACAACCAAAATAAATATTGACATGGTCTGAGGGCCGACCTAATTAAAAAATTAACATGGCTTTTATTAACATTTAAAAATATTAATTCCTTTAAATTTTCTTTTAAAATTATTTATTTTTTATCTTAATTGTCTATTAACTTGTGTACTTAACTTAATTGATAGATTCAGAAGACTACTCTAATAAATATGCGATCCAATTATGGTCCTCTAAGGGGACACTAGTTGGGTACTGGCAAGGTATCCTATGTAGGTACTGGGAGAAGCACTGCATTATGAAAATATGCATGTTAGGAGTTAAGGTTAACAAAGTAGAACGAGGGTAAAACTTGGCAAAGTTGAATGAGGAGCACTTCATTATGAGAATATGCATATTTAAACCCCATAAGCAATAAGCTTATTTCAATAATTGCTAGCTATAGCTCTTTGCCCTTCCAATTTCAATTTTTGGCCAAAATGCTCAGATTTTGCCTTTAAAATTTGTTTGCCTGTATAACTCATGCCAAATTCTATGTCATATTCCCTACCAACATGAGCGACTTATAGTCTCATAATCACAAACGCCTAAGACCGTACGTGATAAAACCCAAACGTTTTTTATAAAGTCACAATTACATCTATCTATATAAAATTTATACACTATTAGCCTTTATAAAGTACCATCTTTAAGTAAAAATTAATGTCAACCAACATACTTTGAGGTTCTAAAAACATGAAAATACTAAATATTCCTCATAGTACCCACTTAAGAAATGGGGGCAATAGAGTTCTGGCCTTTTTTGTTCACTTGGTACAAGTAGAACAGTACAATTAACAATAGAGAAACTGAAAATTATCTTGCCTAAAGTCTTTTGAAAAAACAAGCATCCAAAACTCAATAGACTTGGTGTCTATAAGCTGCAAAAAAAAAAAAAATTAACAATCAATTTAATGTTCATCAACACTACGCCACAAATCTATATTTATAGCATTGCATGTAGTGTTCCTGTACTTTTGTGGACCCAAATAAAAAAGCACATATGAATGCACCTGAATGCCACAAACTCAATATGTATGTCTGTGTGCGTAGCAGGTGATAAATGAGAATGAAATGGAGCATTTTTCACATTGAGGAAGAAAAAATGACGCTTAAACTAGTCTTCATAGGATGAGAGCAACATAGAACAGTTCACACTCGAAGTATTTGATCATCCTAAAGCACATCATTATTGGTAGTTCTAGGTCAGTATTCATACTTCCATGCAAAGGTTTCATATTTTCTTTCAACATGTTTGATGAACCGATAGGTGCCTAATGTGCCATGCGCATCAAAAATGGTTCTGAAACTCGCACGATTGCCAGCAGATTGCACTATATGGAAAGAGAATGAAACAGAAAAGTATACGAAGCATGCTATTGAATTGATAAAATTAGCATGATCAAAATAAGCTTCCATACACATGTATAAATTCCGATGTTAGGATAATGTGAGCATGAAATTAACAAATTATAATTAGAATAATTCTAATTGAACAAGGATGGTAGATCGATTTATAGATATAACCTGTTATCCTGCTATCTAATTAGATACATGATATCAACAGTTTGGTTCAATTAGAAGTAGCACATCCTTACTAGACATAGTAAAAAACCAATTTAAAGAAATAGAAACAATGGGTATTAGGAACTCACAATTAGATTGTCTGCTAGATTTCTTGCATAGCCACTGCGACAATCAAAAAATTCCAAAATTAATGTGAAACTAGTATGAGACAATAAATGCAAAAGTATTTAGAAAGCTCCCAAAAGTTGCTATCATCTAGGTCATTGCAACAAACAAAAGCAAGCTAAGAATAAGATCATATCACTATCTAGGCTATGCAAGTTACCCTCACATAATTTGGCAGTTGATGGTTTAGCATATACACTACATATCAAAGTTGTACATTCTTGAATATGAGAAACTGTGTAACTTATGTACACTCCAATACTGAACCTCATTATTGAACTTACTATAATCTAAGAATCAACAGTCCAAATACTGATTATGTTGACAAATTGGGCACCATCCCATTCTCATTGTTATGGCGCATAGAAATATACTTCTAACATTTGAAAATACTCCCACTCAGTAGCTATCACAAATTTTTCTATATAGATAAGAAAAAATGAGAGAAACCAGCAATAACCTAACGACAGTGAACATTATGACAATACGTTGGCAATAAAAGGCAAACAAACATGGAATCATACAACAATTAATATTAATCATTCATGCATAAAAAGATACCATCTGCGTACCTTAAAATGAACTAGGAGACCCTCGCCCCTTGCTTTGCAGGCTGAATTATGATTTTCACGAAAAACATAATCAAAATGTCACACATATTTCTTTCAGGTACGAAAGAAATAACTATTAATGTTCAGACCGAAAGAGAAAAGTTAAGTTTTTGACAATTAAATGAAGCATAGCAATTACTTACACTTTGGTATGGTTGTCTGGCTCTCTCGAATACTTCACTTGAAAATTGAATTGTAAATCTCATAAGCATCCAAAACTAGAACAAATCAAAGCAATTTGTCAAGGAAAATGAGGAACCATTTGATTATGTTGACAAATAGCTTTACAAGAACGAGAACAAAAAATTACAAAATATTTGTGTCCTCACTTAGAATATACAATCCCTACAAACACAAGCAATATCACTATTTGATTAAACAATTAATTACTAACCAATTAATTGTGTAATTGTGAAGACTACAACAAAGGCCATTTGCTTCCAACGAAGCAACATAAGAACAAGTTTTTAAAAAAGAAAAACCTACCAAAAACATAAACAAGCTCTTATTAACCCAAATCCTAACATTTCATCACATATTATCCCCAAAATACTAAATCCTATCACAGAGAAGAAATATAAGGAATAATAGACGAATACCCAATTCAATTGCATAAAACCCTAAACCATAATCCTAAGATGAAATAGATAAATCACCTTCCAGAGCGAAAAAATAGAGAGGAAGACAAGGAAAGCTAGATGAATACCCAATCAATTGCATAAAACCCTAAACCATAATTCTAAGATGAAATAGACGAATCACTTATAGTAAAGAAGAAAAAGAGAGGAAGATAAGGAAATATACATAAATACTCAATTGAATTCAATAAAACCCTAAATTATAATCATAATACTCTGAACCTCTCAATCTTAAACAAACATTCCACCTTTTCATACCAACACAACCTCAATCTCGCCTCCCACGAGTTCAGCTTTGCTACGCCTATCTGGGTTCCACGGCTCCAATGTCGGCTTCAATCTCCACCACCCCCAATCATATAATAGACCACAATCTGGTCTGGGTTCAACGCCACCTTCAATGTCCGACAAAGCCAAACCTCTGATTCCTCTTCTATTCCGACAGGCGTCAATGACTTCTTGCGGTTTCTTCAATCCACCTTTGAAAAAGATTTGTGCTTCTTCTGCTGCTTTTGATCCAAGATTATAACAAATCTTCTTCTTCTAATTGTTGATTTTGAAAAGAAAAAAACTTCACTTTCTCACTTTCGAACAGGCGCAAGGCCAAGAGTGCCTTCCGTTGTTCGCAGACGGACACTAGCAAGTAGCAAACCCTTGCTGCTGTGACCTAATTTCATTGGGTCACCAACCGGATAACCCGTATTAGTTAATGAAAAAAGTTTAAGTTCACTGCTTCAATGAAACCTACCAATATTCACTCATCTTTTAATCTCCACCTTTACTCACGAATGGACGGTCCTCATCCATCCGTGCGGACCAGTCCACACGTAAGGCAATCCGCGCCTGAGACACAACCTCTTGATAACTGATAGAGATTGGATAGAGAAACCCAAAACCAAAACAGAGGGAGCGAATAATCTTCATCGCCCTCCGATATTCATTAAAAAAGAAAAAATTCTATAATGTTCTAAAGAATAACTGACCCATTTTTATTTTTTACACATAAGTTAGAATTCATTACACAAAAAATAAGAATACAATCGGAGACAGCTCATTAGAGCAGGGATTGAAATCACCCACTGCCCAAAGAATTAAATATGAAACTATGAGACTACTTACTAAGACCACTCATTACACAAAGTAAGAATCGAAGTGAAGACCACCCATTATATAAGGAATAGAATCCGAAACCACCAATTACAATAATTGAGACTACCCGTTACGCACGAAGCAAAAATCAAACCCGGGAACCTAGTAAATGGTACACAA
Source organism: Oemleria cerasiformis (assembly GCA_037349345.1). Classification (NCBI taxonomy): domain Eukaryota; kingdom Viridiplantae; phylum Streptophyta; class Magnoliopsida; order Rosales; family Rosaceae; genus Oemleria; species Oemleria cerasiformis. The sequence continues at coordinate 6,648,297 of JAZGTL010000015.1, read as the reverse complement.
TTAAGAAAATTATCACTAAATTATAATATTAGCAACAATAACCAAAACCTAGTAGCGAAGTGATTTTTAAGCATATTTAAAATACCATTATGGATATTTTAAAATGTAAAGAGTCATTTATCGATTTACCAATGAATACCAATTCGAATCAGTTTACTTGGTTCTATTTCGGTTGGTTTACCTTGTTCTACTTCATTTTTTAATCGATTTGGTCGATTTTTGTCTGCACAACACCCATTTCAGATTACGATCTGTATTTTATTATCAAGCATAACTTTTTCCCCATAAATTACGACCTGTTAAACATCTAATAAATGTTCAATGAAAAATCATAGCCTGGTAAATGGTAACCTCTAGCTACGTGTTCAAGAACGAGTACAAACCCAATGAATTCTGCTTCGCCTGTCTGTAAAAACGAAAACATAAACTGAAAAGAATCGCATAATTTGCAGAGAAATATGAGGTTCGAGGTCCTCGATGTATCTAAAGTCATAAAATCCATGGATAAGTATCATAATCCTCCATGTCATAGTCATCAAACTCATCCTCGTACCCAGAATCCTCACCCTCAACGCCAATCACCAAATCAATATCGGAAAATCCATCCCCATCTCGATTGACTTCATGGTAAGCGTCGTAATCGCCAAATGCACAATCAAATTCATAGTCAACGGTTCGACCATCAGGAAGCCGCAGTCTTCTAATTTGTTCAGCACATCTTCTTCCCAACTTTCCTCCCAGATAAAGATTGAAACACTGGCGCAGTTCAAGCGACTCGAGATGAATACAGCGATCAAGAATGGCCCCTAAGCCATCATTCATCACCTTATTCCCGAGAAGCTGCAGGTGGCATAAATTATGCATCGTTCCGGCTATAGCAAGTGCTTCGTCGTTATAATCTTCACGTGACCAAACGTTCCATTGAAATTTGAAGGATTTCAAAAGAGGGCAAGAGGCCCCAATCACTTGAAGAGGTTCATGTGAGAAGGAACTATATGAAATTTCAAGGTCGGAGACGTTTCACACAGTCCCTCATTTGTTATGGCATGATAGCTGACAAGTCGGAGACGTTTGATTCCCCTCGAACTGTTGCAAAGTTGTATATGAATATCAGAATATGTTATCAGTTACAAAAAGACACAAAAATACACTGAATGAGATTAGACATCACTTATCAATTCGTTTTTAATAAATAATTCAGCATTCCAAGAAATTTGATTCATATAGTCTAGGCAACATTGAGCCTAAAGGAGAATTTCAGGGGAGTTATAATCTCTATCATCGCAATGTTGCGCCCCATTGACAACAAGCCTGCTAAACCAAGGACTAACTTGGGGGTTTCAAAGGCAGGATTTTGGGCGCATGAAGAGAGCCCAGTTCCCGACTGTCTACGTGATGAATACAGGATAGACATTTTTGACATAGGGTAGTCAAGAATGCATTCTACTCAACTCAACTAGGCCACCACCAGCTATTTTCTAAGCATTCTTTCTTTTTTGCCAAGAGCTATTTTCTAAGCATTCCAAAATCTCAATGATGCAGCATTAAAGAATAAAAAAACAGAAAACCAAAATTTTTTCTTTAAAAACTTGATAAAACAAGATTTTGAACCCCTTAAATAGATTAAGTTCAGCTGGTTCTTGTCCTAATTCAAATCTTAAACCCCTAGGACAAGGATAATGAAACGGTTTATGCTAGAGTCAGTAGAATTCTCATTCCTCCCTGATTTCTAAATAAAATTTCATATCAAAGTAAGGAAAAACCACCATCCCCACAACGAATCGGGTTGTCAAAGAATTCCAAAATGTGAATAATTATGTTGAGATATTGAAACTAGTTTTCCAATCATGAATAATGCCCTTGCTTTTTTATTAGGTTAACGTGGATAACTTATTCAATTTTTGTACAAGGTTAATTTTTGTCAAATTTTAATATTTTTATGCGTATGTCATCATTTAATTGAAGATAACTTAGCAAATGGAGCTATGTGAAATGTTTTTCAAACCTGAGGGGTGTTTGTAATTTTTAAAATCTAAACCCTAAAACTCTGAAGGATGTATATGTAAATAACTCCATTAATTTCTGTGTATAAATCAAGACTCAAGACATTTAACAAAAAAAAAAGGGAAAAAAAAGACATTTAACAAAAAAAATTTAACTTAAATACCTATCCGTGATCTACTTGAGAAGCTCATCGGTGCCCAAGTTCTCAACACTGACATCGACTAAATTTCCGGAGCTCCGATCTACAGCGTGGCGGCTCATCTTCTCCAAGTCGTACCGAATGTGCTTCTCATCAGGATTGCGAATGTCGATGGTGCGCCACGTCAGCGGATCCTTGCAGACGTTGCGCCACGTCACGCACACCAACCTAGCGGTCGTCAGCATTTCGATGGCTCCGAGGCGTGAGAGTATCGACGCCGTAACGTCGCCTGGCAGTTCCGTCCAGTTTGGGATTTGGCCTGGAGAGGTCCGAGACGACGAGACCATTGGGGGAAGTGTTTGCTTATTTCGAATGGGGATGGATTCTCCGTCTGTCATTTCGACTGAGGAAAACAGGAGGATTCGTTCATTAGGAGGATTTTGTAACCGTTAATTACAACTGAAAATCCAATTTTACCCTTTACTTCATCAAAATCGTAATTAGGGCTTCTCTAACGTAAACATAATTAGTTCAAGGATTAACTTCCTCAAAAAACAAAAAAAATCAAGGATTAACGAAATCGAAAAACTAACAATTTATTTTCAATTGTTTGCAATACTCATTCAGTTCTCTCTTTTGTAAACTAAACTAAAGAAAACTTCACTAAGTTGCTACCAAACCAGAAATAGAGATTTCTACTTCACTAAGATGATGAAGGTATTCATTTTCAGTACCACTAAAAATCCCAGATTCCAGGTACTAGCTAGACGACATTGATCAATTCAAAAGAGGAAGTCAACATATGGAATTTTAGTAAAATCATCATAGAAATCACTACTATCAGAGTAGTATCCATAACCACCACCATCAAAATCCTCACTACCGCTATCACCTGCATACGCTGCAGCACGAAATTCATAGTCAATAATGGAATTGTTGGGAAGCCGCAATCTTTTAACTCGTTCAGCACATCTTCTTCCCAAATCTCCATTCAGATCAAGATTGAAACAATAGCGAACATCCAGCGATTCAAGATGAGGACACGAATCAAGAATCTCCCTTAAGCCATCATTCGTCAGCTGATTCCCAAAAAGTTGAAGGTGGTGTAATCCGGGCATTGTTCTTGCAATGGAAATCGCTTCATCATCTTTCGTGGAAGGATCAAGCTCGGAGCCTCCATCATCCTCATCATACTCATCATCAAACACATCATTGTAATCGGACAGTTTGAACCAGTGGCTGTTCAATTTGAATGACTTCAAAAGAGGGCAACAGCGCCCAACAGCTTCTACAGATTTATGCGACAGATAGCATAAAGAGATCTCGAGCTCCTCTAACAGAGAAAGCTTTGAAACTGCTTCACTCAAACCCCCATCTGATATGTTATAGCAACAAACTAGTCGAAGACGCCTGATGCCACAGCATCTATTGACAAACTTATACAAATAGTTAGCCATCACACACACCCAAATGAACATATTAAAATTCCATCAATCACACACAAAATTCCATCAATCACATACAAATGATCATATGCTATCAAATAATCAAATAACCATAACAACATTTCATAATCACAACAAATTTAAGTTTCAAATTGGGGGTCTATTCAACTAACTTTACCAAATTCATATAGCAGCCATAACAAAACATTTCATAAACCAAAACAAAATTAATTTTAGTTTCAAATTGGCGATTTGATGATTTATCAACCAACTTTACTAAGTTCATATAATTATCGTACAAGCATTTCATAAACAAAAACTTTCAACCAAGCCAAGCGTAATTTTTCTATCGAATTGGGAATTCATCAGCCAACTTTACCAAATTCATAAAACATTTCATAAACCAAAACTTAGAAACTATACAAACAAAAATTAAATACCTATTGGTGATATAGTTGAGCAGATAATCGGAGCCGAAGTAATATATATTGATATCAGCTAGATTGCCACAGCTACGATCCACTGCGCGGCGGCACATCGAGCCGTAGAGATTGTCGTTGATATCACCATCGTTGCGCATGTCGATGGTGCGCCACATGAGAGGGTCCTTGCAGATGTTGCGCCAAGTCACGCACACCATCTGGGCGCTCCGAAAAATCTCGACCGCTCCGAGTCGGGATAGGATCGAAACGGTGACGTCTCGTGGAAGTTCCAACCAGTTTGGCTTTTCGCCTGCGGCGGTTATGGATTTGGGTTTGCCCTTTAAGACAACATTCTTGTGTCTTTTCATGCCCATGGGGGGTTTCGAATGTTTGAATTCGGAGATTTTCCAGGAAAATTTGGAAATGGGGATTCTTGAGAGAATGGAGAAAACTGTTTTGAGGGTTCTGCAGTTGGAGACAGGGAGGGAAACAATCAAGTGAAAACTGACACTGATCACAAATGAAGTTTTCGGGCCTGCAAATTTTCCTTGTGGAGCGCAATTTGGGTTGCGCCAACGAATTCATTCATGTCCGAATTCGTTTTTATCCAATTAAACGAGTTTAAATCAAATAAGCTGATTTATAAGCTAATTGGAAAACACTAAAATAAGAAAATAGAGTACATGAAGTAATTTCTAGAGTGTAAAAATCGGTTCCCTAAATAAAAAGTTTCACCCGTATTCAACACGAGTCCTTGTCATAATCAATTAAAATCCTAACCCTCAGCCAGTCACCTACTACAATTTTCTTTGTTAACTTGCTAATATCACCTATTTTCTAATAATTATTGAAATTTAAGTGCATTTTTGAGTTTGACTGCGAACCTCTGCATTTAGTATCTGCGCATTTACGTGTATTTACATAAATCTTCATCATTAGATATATTTTATGGTTTTTAATGACTCCACATCCCCAATAATTACATTAGACTAAAACTAACTTTGATGTATCCTATCACTTTTTTTTTTCATTTCGATTAAAAAAGAAAACGAAAAACGATATCGCAATAGCAACTTCCTCCCCTCAACGATCCCAACAAAGAAAAGACAAACCAAATCCTAAGAATTGCACCGAGAGAGTGAGAGAGAAGGAGGGAGAGTGGACAGAGTTAAACTGTAAAGTGAATAGTGTAGGAGGGAAGAGAGATCGAGAGAGAGGGGGCTGAGAAATCGGTGACGGAAAAAATGTCATCGTCCAAACTAATTTCGTGGTCGTCAAGATCACGAAACTCGGATCTCTCACAATGTCCTTCTTCCAATTCCTCCGCCACAAAGCCCAAACCCTCAACAAACCCATCTTCCTCCTCTGTGCACCCAAACCCATCTTCCTCCATGCTGGGATACTTTTTCTTTTTAGATTTTATTTTAAAAGAAAAAATAAAAAGAAATTAAAAAAGAAGTGATAAAAACCATATGATAGATCTAATGGTCAAAATTTATGTAAATGCACATAAATACGAGGATGCTAAATGCAGAGGCTCGCGGTCCCTCAAAATTGATAATGCTCATTGATCAGTCATTATTTATGCATCATTTTGATGTCTTTATATGCATCTCTTACATGTCTTTTGAATAATTTTGTGCCATAAATAGTAGAAAATGATCAATCTTGTGAGACTTGTGCAGATTTGGAAAGATAGGTAAATTCTAAGAAGAACGCAAAAAGAATGACTCAAATCGGAGTTCAGATGAAGGAGATGTCCTCATTTCAATATCAGGTCCTGAACTGGGTCCTGAGTGCGCCAGTGAGCCTATTTTGAGTCCTTGACCAAGTACCTCAGATCATGCCATCCAAGTCCCAAACCTGTGTCTCATGACATCAAGTTCATATCCTAGAAGTGCCAAGGTCATGCCAGGACATGTCGAGTACATGTCCCAAGAACTTCCCATCCGAGCCCAGCCTCTGCGCCTAAACCCGGGTTCATGTTCCACTAGCGGTGGATCAAAGTTCCTCCTCTGCACTAAGCCTAACAACCTGTGCTCCTGGCATTAGCGAAGATGCGCTTCTACTATGCTCGTGGTGTGCCTAAAAAACGCAGTCCCAGACCCCTATGACGAAGACATTCGAAGGGCCAGCTTGTGTTCCCACTTGCCAGCTTGCATTCACACTCCTAACTGTGTTCTGATTGGTTCTAATAGATTTGAAGGACTTTGTAATTAATTATAAGTACAATAACTATTCCAGAACATTCTAGGACAAGGTTTTACCAATCCTTATAGGACAAGGTTTTACCAATCCTTATAGGACAAGGTTTTCCCTTTGTCTATAAAAGGGAGCCTTTGTTCAGTGTTTTGGGAGACCATATTTTTAGAGGTAATATTTTACACACAGATTATTAGGTGTGGAGCTTAGAGAAGAAGGCTCTGCCATGGCTCTGCTATGCCTGTTCTTCAACAATCTCTTCTGTACCCTTATTTTTATCATTGCAATTTAATTATGAATTCAATTATATCTGTTTTAATCTCAGTTATGCGTGAGTAGTTCTTGTTAGGATTAGGGCTGTTTGAAGCCCTAACCATGTTAGTTTGTTAATTAGATTTTGACTCTTGATTTTGATTGCTATGCATGGTGAATAACTCTTATTACTGCTTTAACTGCCATTCCTTTATGCCTATGAGCTTTGCTACCTTGTTTGCATAAATTATTGATGTAATTGCTTGAGTGACCACTATATCATCTTGTAATTCATGAGCATCAAGAGGTTGAGGTTAAGAAACGATCTTGTAGTTGGAATTCACAACGCTCTAGGAATGCACATAACTTTTCTAGGCTAGTGTAGTGTCATTAAATTCTCTTTGTACTTCATGCATCATCTTAAACGGTAGGTGATAGACGTTCTAGAGTACACATCATGCTTAGAACATGTCAAGTAAGAGAGAATAATATATGTGAAATGGGCCAACCATCGGGACCTTTGCATGGGCACTTAATTCAGAAGTTGCATAGTAATTAGGTCAAGAAAATCTGGTTAAGGACTATAATTGGTTAGAGTGGATAGTAAGCCTTAATTCGTCTTAGTTAATAATCAATCAATCTATCATTCGTGCATTTTAATTTACTATTTTACTTTCGTGCGTGTTTCTCAAAATCATAAACCCCCCATCCTTTGGCGTGTGTGTGTGTTTTTTATTTATTTAAGTTAATTAAATCTGAACTTAATTGGATTAATCGTTGAGGCAAGTCCTCGAGGGATCGACTCTTGTTGTGCTACTATACTATTCTTATCGATTTGTGCACTTGCAAGGATTTTATAACTGTTAGAATTAGATTGCATATTGCTTGTTCTCTAATTTTACCAACAAGTTTTTGGCTCCGTTACCGAGGGCTTGTCTCTCAACTGTAACAACCCGGAATTTCAATTATTGGATTTAAGTAAATTATTTATGTAAAATGACAATTTTACCCTTGGTCGGTAAAGGGCATGGAAGTCAAATTTTGTTTCGAGACACTTTTGGTGGTGTTTTGGATACAGTTGCGTAGGTCTCGAACTCACGACTTCGTAGACAGGCGGCACGCGGAAAACGGAGTTCGTGGACGGAAGTTATGGGTCTAGATGTGCAAGGGCATTTTGGTAATTTTTGACTTGGGGTAGATATTTTAACCCAATCATTGTCTCATCTTCATTTCATTTTCATCTTTATCTTCATTATCACTCATCTCACTCTCTCTCTGTGGAAAACATAAACACAAAACATTGAACCCGTGTGCGAAAATTCACCCAAACACCCACAAAGTCAACTTTTGATTCAAGGCTCCAACTTCCAATTTTGATCAACTAATCGTATTCTACTCCTTCCCACGATCACAACCGTACCAACCATCAAAGGATAGGACCACGGAGGAAGCCGAACCGAGGATAGGAAGTTTCGGACCTTCCGATCGATTTTTCGGCTAGCACAGGTACGTGTTTGTGGTTTTGAGGTCATATTTGGATTCCTGGGTTCGAGTAGATAGATTTAGACATAAAATTTGTGAAAAAAAATTGAGTTTTGAGGAAGTTGGAAAGCTTGAAGTTTCAGCCGGAAATGGAGGATTCCGGCGGAAACCAGACGGCGGTGCCGGCAGCCGGTCGTCTTCTCCGGCGAGTCGCCGGTGACCGGTCAGGTCGAGTTGAACCGATCAGGTCGAGTGAACCGGTTGGATCAGTTGAATCGGTCGGGTTGAGTTGAACCGATCGGGTCGAGTTGGACCGGGTCAGGCCGAGTTGGACCGGGTTGGACCGGTCCAGGTGTGTGGGTACTGTAGCAGGCGCGTGACCGGCGCGTGAGGGCGCGTGGCGGCGCGTGGGCGCGTGTTCCGACCTTCTATCGACGCGTGGCGGCGCGTGGGGCCGAGTCTGAGGTCACGGTGGCGCGTGACAAGTAGTTTTTGACGTTTCGGACCTGTTGGCGTAGGTTTTGAGTCGATCAGACGTCGTTTAGGGGTTGTTTCGGACGTTTTAAAGTTGCTGCGTTTTCTAGGCCAGCATAGTTAGACTCACGGGGTTTAGGGGGTTTATATTTAAGGTTCTTATTATTAGCTGGTAATCCCGATTATTAATTTGGACAGGCGATACTGCTCCAGGAACTTCAGGGGAGCGTACAGTTCGGGATTGAGCTTGCTTGAACAGGTTTGTGAGTGGACTTTTGGTTTATAAACTATAATGCATGCATAAATGTATCTTTGATTTTAATACTGTTATGTATGGGTGCAATGAATTTCTGGATTTTAGAAATGATGCTGGACACATGTTTTTCAATATTTCAGTGAAAGTGTGCTTTGAGAAATGGCCTGGTTTTTGTACTTAATTTTGATATCGTTTTGAAGTGGTAACTATTTGAGTATGTGATTTGGGTTGAGACCCGTAATTATGATTTTATTGATTTTGGCCATAAAATGATATTGCAAAGAATTTGGCTTAGGCCGAGAAACAAAGATTTCGAAGTATGGATTTGGTTCACTGGTTCCTGTCCCGGTGGTTACTGTTGCTCTGACCAGTGTTGAGGGGTCTTGGTCCGCTGGTTGTTGAGGGTTCGGACCTTGGTGTTGAGGGGCCTTGCTCCGCCAGGTTGCGAAGCTGTCTATGCATAGTACAGATTGTACATATTGTACAGAGAATTGTTGTACAGATTTTAACACATCTCAAGGGATACCCTGGTGTGTTGTTGTGGATATGTCGGGAACAATGAATTTGAGATATTATGCGTCCAGATGGAATTAAATGAATTTGAGATATTATGTGTCCATATTGATTTAAATGATTTTAAACTCTTTTGAAGAGAGTTTTCAAACCAAACTTTGGATCACGAGGTATTTTCATTATACAGATTTTATGTGAGTCCAACTAAGTGGTTTTAAAGAGAAATGGAAATTTTGGTGATTTACATATGATGTGTTTATATTATAAATTGTTTTATGTTATGCATGCATGATTTTATAAATGGAGGGGAAGAAACGTATTTTCTCGAAAAGGAATTTATAAATGATTATTTTTTTCCACTCACAACTTTTGTGTTTAAACCCCCTTCAGGCAGTTGAGTAGAGTTGACGCGAACACTGATCTCGAGGCAGAGGCATTAGTACTTCGACTGCGCTGTGTAGTTATATTTCTGTAGGATATCTAAATTTTACTCTTAATCCTACTTAGACGCTCTGATATTATATTGTATTTGATTGGTCATTAATTACGGGAATAATTGAGTGCTTAAGTCCCTTGTCTGACAAGAGGAAGTATTTATTATTGTTATTATAATTTGTAAGGATTGAAGGGTATTTTGGGAACCTTTTCTTAGGTTGTCAGACGGGATCAGGGTTCTTCCCGGGTTTCGAGGGGAAATTCGGGACGGGTCCTGACATCAACGGTGCCCATTAATTCAGATTTAGTTAACTCAATTTTGTATAGTAACTATTTAGATTCTATTTAGATTGTTTACTAACTTAGCTTCTCATCTTTCTCATGTACATATGAACAACTCATACATGGATATGGGACCATGGAATTATCCATACATGGAGACAGGAGCTTGGAATAATCCATACCCAACTTCATTCAATCAGGGGTGGAGCAATCACGAAAACCCAGAACCATACAACCAGGGGTGGAGCAATCACGAAAACCCAGAACCATATAACCCAGGGTGGTGCGAGCAGCCTAATTTCGCATGGAACTCCCCTAAAATAGTTCCTCACTATGAACCAACTCCTGACCTCCACCCTTCGCTGACGGTCTGTGTACGATGCATGGGGATTTGTACTCAATACATGACAGCCGCTTCTAAAGAAAACCTAGAGGAAAGCCAGCGCTTGGAGGAGAGACTGGAAAAGAGCAGGAGGGAGTTTGACTTCAACATGCGCCAAATTGAAGAAAGGGCACGATTCCCACCAAGTGAGGTCGTGAATGATGATCATGATGAAGCTATCATCGAGCCAACACTTCGACAAGTGCTTGCCATTGAGGCCTCGAAGTCCACCCAACCTTCCCTGTGGACCAGGATACAAAGCATGGAGGCTTGTAAACAGAACCATCACACAAATGAAGAGCATAATAAGGACACCATCAAGCTAACACTTCGACAAGTGCTTGCTATGGATGCCATGAATTCCACCCAAGGCCATGCCGTGACAGTGTCTCCCGATTCTGTTCAGTGGGACGCACCCAATTCATACCCTCCAGTAGACTCTTCCTTTTATAATGTTTCTGATTCTAATTTCATGTCTAGCTATACCTCTTTGCCTTGCACTAACATATTGGAAAGCGAAACGGAAGAAAACTGGGAGGAAGAGAATAGGACGGATGATGGTGACAAGGACATCCCGATCAAACCCATGCCCCTGCCCTATGTGCTGCCCAGCAGCAACACACTGCCCCAATCCGTGTCCCACAGCCATGACCACGTTCTGCCTACTGCCCTGCCGTAAACCCAGGTTCATGCTGAGTCACAGGACTCGCCAAATGCCCTGCCGCAGCCCCAGCCTAGCGCCAAAGAACTTGGAAATATCCAGGGCATGCCTTCAACGCGCCAAGTTGCGCCAACAGATTCACTGCAAGGCAAGTCCTTAGCCAATGCACCAGAACCTTCCCAGCACACATCTGAGACGCGCAGCGCTGCGGCCACGCTTCAAGACACATCCACAGCAGAACCCAAGGACCAGCCCATGCCTCCCAATCTGATGCCAGCCGTGTCTCAGCCATGCCCATGGTCAAAGACCCAGTGTTGAAATTCAAAGCGCCTTCTCAACTTAATCCTGAAACACTTAACTTTCATTTTAATAACGTAAACTTGGATTTGAATTCTGATTTAGATCCTAATACTGTTGAACTTTTCCTGTGCAGGTTCCACCATAAAAACACCAAGAATATGCTAAAGGCGAACTTGGTCCCCCTCTTCAAATTCCGAAGGAAAAATCAACGGAATGGACCAAGGACGAAGTCTAGAACGTACAAGGCACCACCAAAGCTGTTCCCCCACGAGCATTGTCCAAGGAAGACATTCCAGAATGGATAGAAACTGCTCTCATTCAAATCACTCTCTCTTTCCCTATAAGTTACGTTCTCGTCGGTGGATTCCTTTATGTATTTCTAACTTTTTTCTCCATGATGCAGCACAGATTCTACAGCAAGAGGCTCATAATCGGTTCCATGTTGACGCTGAAATCCTGGGCACACCATCAAATGCCTACCATGCCATCCCCGTCTTGCCTAGACGTTAAATAACGCGCTCCTAGGAGGCAGCCTAGCCCTGGTTTGTATTTCTCTCTTCCTCTGCTGTTTATGTCCGTTATATCTCTCAAACCTTTCTACTATTGTCATGCTTACTGCTTATCACATTAAGGACAATGTTCAGTTTAGGTTTGGGGGTGTGGATTTAAAATTTTGCATATAGAAACAAGTAGGTTTGGGGGTGATACACCGCCAGGACTTATGAATTTACAGCCTTAGTTTTTTGTGTTTAGTTAGTTACATAATGGTTTGCTTTTGAATAGTATGATAACTTGTTAATACGGATGTATATGCTAAGTTAACTGTCTTAGCCTTACTAAGAGTCATGCCATGGTCAAGCAGTTCATAATTTGCACTTCACAATGCCATGTTTTAAGTGATTAAGTGAACGAAATAACTGAATTTAAGTGAACCTTAGAAAATTAGTGGAGACTACCCTGTGAGATCTTTGATCCTAGTTGACATTCTTTCTGAGGGATATACTTGTTTCTACTCTTAAATACTCATCGCTTTTGTTCTTAATTGTTGATCTCATTACATCATTTTGCATTGAATTTTAAAGAACTAACATCATTTAGATACTCTTGATCTAATTTGTGATTTTCCATAAGAAGTGATGTAGGCTATGTATGCTTTAACCTCTAAAGGCTTTATCTTACCCTATTGCATGCTCCCTAAGCCAACTTTGAAGCCAAACACTCAGCCTTTTCTTTCATCACCCAGAGTATAACCTAACCCAAAATACTTAGCCATTCATCACAGCCATGCCCTATAACCTCAGTTGTGCTAAGGTTGCCGTAAATGAGATTCATGGTGAGAATGAGAGGTGGAAGAAAATTTTGCCCAATTCAAAGGACATTGGCATCAATTCAAAGTTCAAAAGTAAAGAAATGCTTTACAAGTTGCAAGCTGCACGAAAATTTGAGGAAATCATTGCATGATCTTGGTTCAATTCAATTCAAAGAAGAAAAGAAAAAAAAGAAAAAAAACGTTCAAATCAAAAGAAAGAAAGAAACGTTGAGAAGAAAAGAAAAAAAAGTGAAAAAAAAAGTGAATTGAGCCAAGTGAGCCAAGAGCCTCAAAATAAGTCATCAAGAAAGCACAATGCCGTGGGCCTGAAGAAAGGATTCAGTTCAGAAATTCCAAGTTCAAGTCATGACTTCTCATGCCTTGGCACAGCTCAGGTTCCTTGAATCCCATCCTTCCTTGCTAAACCCCTAAGCTTAGCCCCGTTACAACCAAAAAAAGAAGACCTAACTGATCTTATGGACAATCATGCGGAGGATTAAGGTACGTATCTATGTTCTTAAAGTTCAATTCCTTTCATGAGATCTTTATTTCCATAAAGTGTTATTCTTCATTATTACTCATATGTGATTAAATTTGAATTTCATAACAAAAACTCATTACATATGCTTGAAAAGAGTGAAAGCCTAGGATTCTTGTGCGAATTGAGAGTTGCCTAGTGAGGATTAGAGTCGAGGCGAAATATTTCTAGGGCACTTAGAGGAAGTTGTTTTCAAACTTGATCACCTGAAAATATTGGCACTTATACACGTACACCTTCATATGACACTCACGGCTATGGCATTCCTTTTAGTTCTGCAAAGTATGTATACTTACTTTGATTCTTATTAGCTTATTAAAAGTACTATCTCTAGCGTCTTATTTGTCTAAGTAAAACGTTTGTGGGTATCGTGCTGGTATAACCCTCATGAGACAAAACTCCTCCTACTAGGTGAACCTAGGGGTTTAAATGTTCTATCTTAACTAAGATCGAGTCTTTTCATTTTGTTAAAGTTTGTTTTGCTCAGGGACTAGCAAAATATAGGTTTGGGGGTATTTGATCAGTCATTATTTATGCATCATTTTGATGTCTTTATATGCATCTCTTACATGTCTTTTGAATGATTTCGTGCCATCAATAGTAGAAAATGATTAATCTTGTGAGACTTGTGCAGATTTGGACAGATAGGTAAATTCTGAGAAGAACGCAAAAAGAATGACTCAAATCGGAGTTCAGATGAAGAAGATGTCATCATTTCAATATCAGGTCCTGAACTAGGTCCTAAGTGCGCCAGTGCGCCTATTTTGAGTCCTTGACCAAGTACCTCAGATCATGCCATCTGGGTCCCAAACCTGTGTCTCATGACATCAAGTTCATATCCTAGAAGTACCAAGGTCATGCCAGGACATGTCAAGTACATGTCCCAAGAACTTCCCATCCGAGCCCAGCCTATGTGCCTAAACCCGGGTTCTTGTTCCGCCAGGGGTGGATCAAAGTTCCTCCTCTGCGCTAAGCCTGACAACCTGTGCTCCTGGCATGAGCGAAGATGCGCTTCTACTATGCTCGTGGTGTGCCTCAAAAGCACAGTCCCAGACCCCTATGACGAAGACATTCGAAGGGCCAGCTTGTGTTCCCACTGGCCAGCTTGTATTCCCACTTGCCAGCTTGCATTCACACTCCTAACCTTGTTCTGATTGGTTCTAATAGATTTTAAAGATTTTGTAATTAATTAGAAGTACAATAACTATTCCAGAACATTCTAGGACAAGGTTTTACCAATCCTTATAGGACAAGGTTTTCCCTTTGTCTATAAAAGAGAGCCTTTGTTCAGTGTTTTGGGAGACCATATTTTTAGAGGTAATATTTTACACACATATTATTAGGTGTGGAGCTTGAAGAAGAAGGCTCTACCGTGGCTCTGATGTGCCTGTTCTTCAACAATCTTATGTACCCTTATTTTTATCATTGCAATTTAATTATGAATTCAATTATATATGTTTTAATCTCAGTTATGCGTGAGTAGTTCTTGTTAGGATTAGGGCTGTTTGAAGCCCTAACCATGTTAGTTTGTTAATTAGATTTTGGCTCTTGATTTTGATTGCTATGCATGCTGAATAACTCTGATTACTGCTTTAATTGCCATTCCTTTATGCCTATGAGCTTTGCTACCTTGTTTGCATAAATTATTGATGGAATTGCTTGAGTGACCACTATATCATCTTGTAATTCATGAGCATCAAGAGGTTGAGGTTAAGAAACGATCTTGTAGTCGGAATTCACAACGCTCTAGGAATGCACATCACTTTTCTAGGCTAGTGTAGTGTCATTAAATTCTCTTTGTACTTCATGCATCATCTTAAACAGTAGGTGATAGACGTTCTAGAGTACACATCATGCTTAGAACATGCCAAGTAAGAGAGAATAATATATGTGAAATGGGCCAACCATCGGGACCTTTGCATGGACACTTAATTCAGAAGTTGCATGGTAATTAGGTCAAGAAAATCTGGTTAAGGACTATAATTGGTTAGAGTGGATAGTAAGTCTTAATTCGCTTTAGTTAATAATCAATCAATCTATCATTCGTGCATTTTAATTTACTGTTTTACTTTCGTGCGTGTTTCTCAAAATCATAAACCCCCAATCCTTTGGCGTGTGTGTGTGTGTGTGTTTTTTTTATCTAAGTTAATTAAATCTGAACTTAATTGGATCAATCGTTGAGGTAAGTCCTCAAGGGATCGACTCTTGCTGTGCTACTATACTATTCTTATCGATTTGTGCACTTGCATGAATTTTATAACTGTTAGAATTAGATTGCATATTGCTTGTTCTCTAATTTTACCAACACTCATCAAATTCTCGAGGCAAACTATTGTAAAACAAACTCA
This sequence comes from Oemleria cerasiformis, assembly GCA_037349345.1. Classification (NCBI taxonomy): domain Eukaryota; kingdom Viridiplantae; phylum Streptophyta; class Magnoliopsida; order Rosales; family Rosaceae; genus Oemleria; species Oemleria cerasiformis. Next base: position 6,632,853 of record JAZGTL010000015.1, on the reverse strand, counting down.
GATTTCCATATAATGTAATATAATACTGAACAATGGTAGCAGTGAAATTCATATGTTGAATGTAAGAATGGACAAAAAAAACCATAACCATGGCCCATGGTCCTTGCATTCCTTAGATTTTCTAAGTCTGCATACCTACACATTTGTTCCTTTTGTAAACCCTATTTAATCTACAACCTTAAACGGTGTGGATCGAAGCTAATTGAAAGCAATAATGCAATGCATGCTTATGTGGACCCTAAATATCATATGTTAGAGGATAACTTCCACTGTTTTAAGATCTTGAGAAAAAAAAACCTAAAAGTGGCCAAAACAATATTGAAGGAAAGTAACATCAATAGTGAAAACAGATAACGCCTTGAAAAGACATTCCACCAACAATTGCCTAGGCATTCAGTTCAAAGCATTTCAGTGTGTACTAATATGAATTCAAGAATAGTACATCCAGCTTAAACTGTATCTATTCAGGAAAGTTGATTGCTACCTTCTTCTTCTGGTCCTTTGGTTTTACAACACCACTGGAAGGCTCCAAATCCAATCATGAAATCAATAGAAACTTGTGCGATGATACCCAAATGGAAACATAGAGCATTAGCCAAGTATTTGATAAACCTAGACCATATTAGCAGGACTACATGATCGGAGGTGCTCTTTCTATCGTCAATTGAATCAGCCCAATCACTATCTATGAACCCAATTAAGATGTTTTCCTTCTCTTGCTTAAAGATAATTCCACATCCTTTGGTTCCTTGAATATATCTGAGTATTTTTTTTACTGTTGAAAAATGTTAATTACTTGGCTCATTCATAAATCTAGATACCACACTTACTACATGAATAATATCTAGCCTTGTATTTGTCAGATAAATTAACGAGCTAACCAAACTTCTATAAAAAGATGCATCTGCTTTAGATGCTCCATCATTGCTTGAAAGCTTCAAATTTATTGCCATTGGAGTATCCATTGGTTTGTAATTCAATAGATTAAATTTCTTTAAAATATTTTCTGCATATTTCTGTTGAGAAATAAATATTCCTCCCCTTGTCTTTTGAACTTGCATTCCTAAAAAATATCTCATAGTGCCCAAATATGTCATCTCGTACTCTTTCATTGTATCTTTCTTGAAATTTTCCGTCATCCTTGGATTAGTGCTTGTGAAAATTAAATCATCAACATAGAGGCATAAAATCAGAAAATCATGTGTACCTTCTTTCTTGAGATAAAGTGATGGCTCACATGAACTTCTAAAAAATCCACTTTTCCAGAAGTACTGATCAATTTTGCTATTACATGCTCTTGGAGCTGCTTTACCCCATATAATGCTTTTCGAAGGCGACAAACTTTCTTTTCTTTTCCTTTCTCCATATATCCTTGAGCTTGCTCCACATAAACTTCTTCTTTGAGTTCTCCGTTCAAAAATGCAGATTTGACATCTAATTGAACACTTTTGTTTTCAATTGTGCAGCCAATGCCAAAACAATTTTTCTAGTCTCCATTCGAACTACAGGAGCAAATGGCTCATTAAAATCAATTCCCGGTTGTTGTGAGTAGCCTTTTGCAACCAAACGAGCCTTGTGCTTCTGAATTGAGCCATCTTCATTAAACTTAGTCTTGTAAACCCATTTAAGGCGAATGATAGCTTTTGTTTTCGGCCGATCAACGAGCTCCCATGTTTGATTCTTCTTGATAACTCTGATTTCTTCATCCATTGCATCTTCTCATATTTTTTCTTGCACAACATCTTCATATTTTTGAGGTTCAATGGCACTTATAGCAATATCACATGACTCATAAATTTCTGTCAATGACCGCATTTTCTGATTTGGTCGGACTTGAATCCGGTGAAGTAAAATGAGATGAACTTGATCTTGTACTTGATTTTGGACTTTGTGGCAGCGGAATTTCTTCTAAATTTGAAGTCTTTAGTTCTTCGAAATTTTTTGGTGCTTTAATATATTCATTCTCCCATTTCCAAGCCTTGAGCTCATAAAAAATGATATCTCTAGAAATTACCAATTTATTGGTTCTTGGATCAATCAATCGATATACCTTGGAATGCTCAGAAAAAAAAAAAACTATTTTTCAATATATTCATGCATCGATTTTTCATCGATGTCTTTTCCTTCAATGACGTCGCTTTTTCAGAACAAAAAAAAAACTATCTGTTATGAAAGTCATGTAGCTCCAATAAGCATTGACCACTGATACTAAAGATAAGGAACAACATCGTTTTTGTGGTAAAAAGCGACACATTTTGTACTATATTGCAACCGTTAAGGGTAAAAAAATCGACATTTATGTGATATTAAGTTACGGTGTTTTTCAATAAGCGATGTCTTTTTTGCTTTTAAACATTGCTTGAGTTGACGATCCGATGCTAAATTTTCAATAAGGCATCGCTTATAGCGGGAAAGCAACAATGCCATATATAATGTTAAGCATCATTTTGTACATCATCGGTTTTTGTTTTACACTGATGCTATGTATTTCCTCTCTTATCATATTTTTTATTTTACAACACGTTATCAACACGATAGTTTCTCATATTTTTTTTAACTTATACGATTTTGCAACCAACATGTATTTTAACTCATATACCATGTACCACAATTTGGATGATGTTTCTACATCGTAAAGTACCAAGTGTGCGATCTGGATCTTTCTCATATTATTCCTTCCGGATATAATTTTGGTGACAATTCATATTTTTAGATTAGTCATGATATTCTATATAATCTACTATTTTTTCTTTTGGATTTTACCAATCTGCCTGAAGATCTTACTCTATATTTGTTTTTCTTTTTCAATTTACGTTACATATTACATAATTTCTTTTATAGTTTGCTATAAGCTGATTTCAGCATTTATTTTCTATTGTTGGGATTATTTTTTTATTCTCAAAATCTCAATTAATAATAAAAAGTCTTATAATTTATGAATTGTCAATTTAACGAGATATTTCCCGCCGTTAGAGGGAGAATAGCCGATTTGAACGGCGTGAAATTCAGAAAAATAGTATCATTGTCTCATCTTGATCCTCACAATCTAATATGAACTTAAAAAGGATCATTCACTTGCCAAAGGTTGCAAGTAAAATTGGCAAGAGCATCTATCAAGATAAAGGGGCAAATTACATGTTTGGATGCGAATATTATTATGGCTCAAATTCATGTTCCTAAATTCCAACCTATTTATAGAAAAAATGTAGAGCATGCTAAAACTTAAAAGCATTGCGGCCTAATCGTGCAAAGTCACAATTTACTAAATAAAAGGCCATGGAAAAAAATTTAGTCTCAAAAGAGGATCCAGATGAGGCCAATCTTGAATGAATACAAAGACCAATCTCTACATTATCAGATCTAACAGAAAGAATTATTATAAATGGGCGTCAACAATTGAGCAAGATCCCGCTTGAGAATCACACCTTCATTTTCATTCCATTCTGTTTGTCAGAACTCTTCAGCAAGGTATTGAGTTCCCCAACTTGTTTGTTCATCCATAAGATCATTGGACATTGCAGAGGGTATTCTGTGGCACTTCAAAATTTTTGAAGTTGCAACTTTTGCTAATCGATGGTTCAACACAATCACCCTATCATCGTCTAAATCAAAGCGCACACTCTCTGCAGTACAGTTTTCGACAAGTTGGCAACAATGTTTCAAGTTTTCAACTTCTATCCCATTAATCTTCTTAACCTGCCACAACATGTTTAAGGTTTTTCATGAGACAGGTAAACAAGTACATGTGTTATAAGGGTATCCTGCTAACCTTTCTATCAATCATATCATTAAACTTGGAGAAACAATTTCAGACAAAAAAATCACAATAATAACATTGAACCCAGATTAAATCTCAAACATAAGTGATACCACTGAAATAAAATTAGAAATTTGCTCCCACCTGTAACTCCGCAAGACGTTCATATCCTGCATTGATGTCATCCATCAGGACCTGGATCACAAATGTATATGCAAATTTATTCACTTGCTTCTCATCAAATAAAAATTTAATGACTTCCTCAATAAGAAGAAAGTTCCTAACTGTATATGTACAGTTAGAATAAATAAATTAATAATACAGTAAATTAAATATCGGTTTCTTTCTTCATGATAAACTAAAAAGTTGCAGCACCTAGTATACAAGGACATATGACTGCACTTCATCAGAAGGCCAACCGTCATGGACTATTTCTAGGGGATAGGGGATAGGGTAGATGAAATTCCATTCCTGCTTCTTCGTCTGTCCTAAATAAACAGTTCTAATGTCCATAGCTATTAGACTCACCATTTGGATACAAACCGAATCACAAGATAATAATCGTGCTTTTATTAAAATCCACGTAAAAGGTCTACTTAACATGAAAGAGTATATGCTTCAAAGGCTTGAATATTGTATTGATATGTTTGTATACGCTTCAAAACATTACTGGTTGTGTGGTTCGCATGCCCCATTATAAAGTTCTATGTTGTTTTCCAGATCCTTATAAAAATAAAATATCTCTAATTAGGACAGGATAAATTTGCTAGGGTCGGCTAACAAATATTTATTTAAGTTAGAAATTAAACGAACAAAACCTGCAAGAAAATTATTATTTTAACGGATTTTGACTAACAACATAAGTGAGGGTGTTCTTTGACAGAATTTTATCTCTTCTTGTGGCAACGCATTGAACTAAATAAAATTCATAGCTATATGTTCATTCATCATTCTAATTGATGAAAGGATAGAACTGGGTAATACAATAATTTAGTTGAAGTGAAAATAACACAAGAACAAAAAAACAAAAGATAGATTCTCGAATAAGTCCAGCAACTTTCTAGGAATCACTCCTAGAGTTCTAGGCCTTACACCTAGAGATCCTAATCGCACCTAGGGTTAGGTTGCATCATACCTAGGGTTTGGTTGCATTGCATTGCACAAACCTAAAGAGAAGCAAAGCTCCAGAAGTTTTATTCAATATCAAACTCCCTCTCTAGGGTTTCCAACCAAAGTTTATATACTGACCTAAATTTAATGAAACAGGAAAGAATCTAGCTGGAAATAAAACAAGAAAACTAATCCGAGTTCTTAAAGAAGCAGGAACACTAATCCTAGTCCCTTTAGAAATAAGGGAACTAATCCTAGGGTTTCCATCTCTTCCGTCGATAAACCCTATAATGTTTGTCAACGACGTCCTCGTCACTAACATTACAAATCCTTTCCTTCATGGCATATGCAACTGCACAATCAACAAAACAATGCAGATATAAGACCATATTGCTTGATAAATATACACATACCTGAGAAAGGATGACGACCTGTTCACCAGCCCTTTTTGGCAGTTTCCTCAATGCGCTTTCACACAATCGTCGAGGTGAAGTATTATACCAGTCTTCTCCATACTCATGAAGGTATGGCTGAGTGAGTGGAACAAAGACCAAACCAGCAAAAATGTAATAACTAGGGAGCTTATCAAACTGATGAACAGGAACTAATGGCTCCAACTGCATGATTGAACAGCCAAAAGCTAAATAAACACAAAATGCACAACAAAACAAATGAATTGCAAAATAACTCCAAATTGCATGGCAAATGATATCTTCGTTTTGATTAAACAATCAGTCACAAATTCTAAATGCTATTCACCTCTAACTATTGAAGTTCCAAAATTTGCAGTGAGGACCAGACCAATTACCACTGCAATAAGATGGTAGCTCAAATTCCACAAGTGCAAACGCTAAATAAACACAAAACCCACAATGGCAGCACAACCAATTCAATATGGTTGCATGAAAGAGCTTTAGCCACTATACAATTGAACAACTAAAACCTAAATAAGCACAAGACATACAATGACAGCACAACCAATTCAATGTGGTTGCATAAAAGAGATTTAGAAACTGCACAATTGAACAACTGTAAAGTTAATTGCAAAACATTCCATAAAATAAATAGATGAACAAAATAAGATAATGATCAGTTGTAAATCAAACAAAAAAAACTCTAAATTGCACGGAAAAGAATATATCATCACTGATTAGACGATTATTGTCATATATCCTACACTTTTATTTTCTTATCTATGGATGCCTTGATCTCTCCGCTACCCCCGGACGGATCTCTCCCACCACTTCCGGCAAGAACCCCTCTTCCTCCCCTATCCGCCCACTCCTATCTCTCTCTTTCCTGGTTCAATTTCTGTTTAAACTGAATGATCATTTTTTATTAAAACCCTTTATAACATTGTATCGTGAGATTGTGTGTCAATTTCAGGGGGGGCATTCCAATAACCAAGCCTAACAAATATAGGAACTAAACAGTATCATTCTAGGTTAACGGATAGCCTGATGAAGTGGAAGATTTTTCAAAAAATGCATATAGGAACTAAACAAAAAATGCACAATGCAACTAAACATTTTCAAGATGGTGCATAAAAAAAGCTTCGATGAGTTAACAAGATTCTGTTTCCAAAAATCTGCTAGTGTCAAGTGCCCCTAATCTTCCTGTGCTAACACACAAGAGGCTGAATATCACAAATATCACAGAGCCATACAAGGACCAAAATTTGAGGAGATCTAAAATTCTTAAGAAAAGAGATCATAAATTAATAAGAATCATACGAACACAAACCTTAACAAGTTACTAAAATTCTCACATCAGACCCTTCCCTTCCTAATCATCCCTCTCCAACCACCACAAAACGCAACCAACCAGAAGTACATAACCTAGGGCATGCTGAACAATACTGCTGAGACCCCAATTCAAATATTGAGTAGTGTAGAAGAAAGTGAAAGACCAAGTTTCAATCTTACTTGCACATATAATAACAACTAACCATGGGCGGCCTAACATCAGCCTGAGAAAATTAAGCAAGATCTTAAATAAACTTGATGGGGCCTAATCTAACAGTTATAGTACAACCAAAATAAACATATACAAATTAATTTCTTTACTTCTCCATCTAAATTACCAAAAATAAATAAATTAATAAAAAAATCTTAAGTTTAAATGACACCGGATCAACTTATGATTCTTCAAGAAGGAGAACCACTAGATTCAACAAACGTTTAAAAATAGTACCATCACTTACAGGTTGAAGGGTTGTACTGAATTCATACTCTTCACCGTCCCTCAAAACTCTAACTACCGCTGTTTCATTGGGTTTCTTCATAGAAACCAAATGGTCAAATGTTATCCGCTCTCTGTTTCGAAAAGGTACTGCATGGTGCAGACATCATGCTACAAAGTAAGAACACAAGGGGAAGACAAGTATATGAAAAGCAAAAAAAAAAAACTCCACTCTGCCAATAAGAAACTATGATTTCAAAAGCTCATCATGCATCGCAATTGCTTCACAGGCATATATCGGCAGTGGAACTAGAAGTTGACAGTTGGTATTGAATTTTTTGTTACTAAATTTTCTTAATATTTCCATATGTGCATCAAAATGAGTCAATAAGATGTCATCCTAGGTACTCCATGAACCACCACAAGATTCTTTAATTACAGTTGAGGAATAACAAGGGACTACCTGTTCCATCATTTGCGATAGGCACTCCCTCAAAAAAAAGGATGATATCATCTTTCTTCAAGACTTTATAGGCATTTGAAAGAGGGTTAATTTTGCTCACAAGTACCCCAGTCATTTCAGGGCGCATCCGAAAGTGGTTCCTCAGTTGAGCATTTTCAGTGGGTTGGCATGACAAACCCAGAGAGCAGAATCCAACATATTTGCCACTTTCTTCCACTCCAGAAATAAAATGCTTTATTACTGGAACAGGAATTATATAACTGAAAATTCCAACATATGAAAAGAACAAATTTAGCCAAAGATTAACAATGCACTGGGAGATCTTTAAGGGTTAGGGATGTAAATGCTTAAACTAGACAGAAAGGTCCAGGGTGATTTATTCATGAACTTTTTTTCCTGTGGACTGGGCTTGTGTTAATGTCAAGCACACCTTTGTTCATTTTCAAACTAGAAAAACAAGAATATGAGTAAAACAGTGCAAGTGCTGTAGAGGTTGTTGGATAAATTTTCATGATTCAAGACAGCCGATGTAGAAAGTACAGTTCCTTAGGTAACTGACTAGTAGACATGTCTAGCCAACAAAAAGTAAATGAATATTCCAGATCCTGCCCTATAATCTGAACAAACTGAGCAATGGCCATCTCAATTCAAATATGGCTCACCCAATGTTTTCTGCACCAGAAAGGTTTTGAAAAGCTACACCAGCAACTTTATTACCCATAATTGCTGGACCGCCACTATTCCCTGGATTTATCGCAGCATCAATCTGTATTGCCATAAGCTGGGTTGCGCCATGCACATATTGTGTGGGTTCAACCCTGGAAACAACGCCTTTGGTAACAGAAATGTTGTCACCACCTGGAACCAAAAGCAACGCATTAATTGACCTAAACATTGTCACTTGGCGTACAACTGTAGAATATTCTGTGTTATTATTATGTTCCTTATTTAGATAGGAGTTAATATGTTAGAATCATGAATAGCTGTCAGATTAATTGTATAGGTTGACTTTCCTAGAATAGATTGTTTACTATGTATAAATATTCCCTTCGTGATGAATGAAGTAATACAATTCAGCCAAATTATCAATTTGGTATCAGGGCAGAGAGAAAGCCAATTCCGCTACTGTTTCTCTCTTTTCTCGGCTGAAACCCTAGCCGCCTCCTTTCTCTTCTTTCATCTCTTCTACATCATGACTGAGAAAGCAGACATGATTATTCCTGACAGCAAGAAGCCATCCACAGAGATTGTTCACGAGACTTCCTTTCCAACAATTTCTGTTAAGTTGGATGGTACTAATTATCGTGTTTGGTCTCAAATTATGGAGATGCATATTGCTGGCAGAAGAAAGAAGGGATATATCACTGGAAGGAAGGCTGCACCTGCAGAAAACAACCCCAGCTACAATGAATGGGAGGTTGAAGGCACGCTGATCAAGTCCTGGCTCATCAATTCCATGACCGAGAAGCTGATGGCACATTTTGTGCAGTATGGAACGGCTAAGGAGGTTTGGGATGCAGTCAGGAGGAGCTATCTTGACGTCTCGGATTCTTCTCAAGTATACGAACTAATGAAGAAATCATTCCAATCAAGGTAAGGAGGTCGTTTTCTTGCAGATTATTACAACGAACTGAACTCCATATTCTTGGAACTTGATTACCGCAGGCCAAATGATATGGGATGCCCAATTGATATTGAGAAACTGAGGAAACGTACTGGTGAGGATCGTGTTTATGTGTTTCTCGCGGGTCTTGATCACAATCTAGATCAAGTGAGTGCTCGAATCTTGGCTACTTCTCCTATACTAAGTCTAGAGGAAGCATATTCGCAGGTCCGTCGTGAGGCACAAAGGCAGGCCACTATGGGGTTAGAAGATCATCCTGAGGCTTCGGCAATGGCTGTCCAGAAGAACAATACACGGCCAACACTTTTTTGCACTCACTGCAATAGCACCAAGCACACGATAGATGTTTGCTGGAAGAAGCATGGCTATCCGAAGTGGTTCAAATTGAAACAAGCTGAAAAGAAGAACAAGAAATCAGCCCACTTTGCTCATAATGACACTCCTTTATCTACTACTGCTTTTGCATCTCAGGTTTCTCATGTATCTCCTCAAGAGGATAATTCTGGCTCAGACTTTGTTTCTGCTATTTCTAGCACTTGGATTATTGATTCAGGGGCCATTGATCTTATGACTAGTATCCCTTCTCTACTTGACACTCTAATGCCTTCTAATGTTAAGTCTGTTCAGGTTGCTAACGGGCTCCTATGCCTGTTTCTGGGGCTGGGACCATCTCTTTTTCCCCTACATTCTCAATGTCCTCTGTCTTACTTGCACCTAGTCTCTCTAATAATCTTCTTTCCATCAGCAAGATTACTAAACACCTGAATTGTTATGTAACCTTCCATTCTACTCATTGTGTGTTTCAGGACAATCTTACAAAGATGACGATTGACACTGTTAAGGAGAGAGGAGGTCTCTACTACTTGGAGGGGACAAGGGAGTTACAATATGAATCTGACCATGTTTTCCAAGTGACAAGAGAGACACCCAATAAAGACAAAATTCTTCTATGGCATTGTAGATTGGGTCATCCATCTTTTCCTTATCTAGAACGCTTATTTCCAAGTTGTTTCAAAATGTTTCAGTTTCTAGTTTACGGTGTGAACAATGCATTTATGCAAAGAATCATCGTGTAACCTTTAAAATGAGTTTCAATAAAAGTCAGCTTCCTTTTACCCGAGTTTTTATAGATGTGTGGGGTCCTTTCTCTACTCCTTCTACTTTGGGTCATAGGCATTTTGTGGCATTTATTGATGACTGCACTCGTGTGAGTTGGGTTTATTTGCTGAAAACTAAGGATGAAGTAATAAGAATTATTCCTCAATTTTCGAAAATGATTGTCACACAATTTAACACACAGGTTAAGGTTTTTCATTCTGAAAATGGTCGTGAGTTTGTTAATCACTCCCTTGCTGAATTTTTCAAAGAAAATGGCATCCTCCACTAGACAACCTGTACATATGCACCCAACAAAACGGCATAGCAGAGCGTAAAAATCGCCACATTCGTGAAGTGGCACGAGCTTTATGCTTTACTATGCGTGTTCCAAAACTTTTCTGGGCTGATACTGTTATGACTGTTGTTTTCCTCATCAACCGTATGCATGCTCGTGTCATTAACTATCAAACTCCTTTGCGTATGTTATCTCAGTTTCACTCTATTCCTTCTGCCTTGAGTCTTTGTCCTAAAGTTTTTGGTTGTGTCTGTTTTGTTCATGTTCACTCACACCAAAGAGACAAACTTGATCCTCGTGCTCTTAAATGTGTCTTTCTAGGCTACTCTACCTCTCAAAAGGGCTATAAATGCTACCACCCTCCTACAGGAAAATACTATGTTTCCATAGATATTCAATTCTGTGAACGTGAGTCTTATTTTTCTACAGATGTGTCTCTAGTTCCTCTTCAGAGGGAGATTAGTAGTAAGGAAGAGGAAAAATTATGGCTCAGAGAAAAGAGATTTTGGATTTCAGGAAGTCAGGGGGAGGACTCAGCTAAAGATTCAGCTGAACCCAGAGAGAGAATGGAGAGACCAGATGATTTGGTTTTCAAAAAGGTTTATACAAGGAGGAACAAGGATGTTGCTGTTATATCCCCTCCAAGCTCCAATATTCCTCTCAATGATACTAAAGTGCCATCAGATGACTCTTCTGAGACAAATCTTGAGGTACATTCTTCTTCACCCTCTTTGATTCCCGAAATTCCTATCTTGAATCCTTAGGTTGAAGATCAAGGTAGGAGATACCCTCTTCGTGAACGACAAGCGCCTAATAGGTTTAGTTTCTCAAAATCATCCTCTAATGTCGTCTGTCCTATCACTGATTTTGTGTCATATCATCGTTTATCTAAGACTAATCTTGCATTTACCCTTCAGTTATCCTCTATATCGATTCCTAGTCATTTTCAGGAAGCCCTTGAAAATCCTCAGTGGAAATCAACTATGATAGAAGAAATGACGGCTCTCCAGAAAAATTCTACTTGGGAGATGGTCGAGCATCCTAGGGATAAGAAGATTGTAGGGTGTAAGTGGGTGTTTTCTATAAAGTACAAGTCAGATGGGACAATTGACAGGTACAAAGCTAGATTGGTCGCCAAGGGGTACACCCAGACTTATGGAATCGACTATCAAGAGACCTTTGCTCCCGTGGCTAAAATGAAAACGGTTAGAGTTATATTGTCTCTTGCGGTTAATCTAGATTGGCCGTTAAGGCAGTTTGATGTGAAGAATGCCTTTTTACACGGTGATCTTTTGGAAGAGGTATATCTAGATCCCCCTCCTGAGTTTACATCAAAAGGAGGCGAAGTATGCAAGTTGAAGAAGGCTCTGTATGGATTGAAACAGTCGCCAAGGGCATGGTTTGGCAGATTCAGCTACTCTATGAAAGAGTATGGTTTTAAGAAAGCTATGGCGGATCACACTCTATTTTATAAGAGAGATGGGGATGCTATTACCTTGCTTATTGTTTATGTTGATGACATGATAGTCACAGGTAGCAACCCTAGTAAAATAGAGAAGCTTCGGAGCTAATTGTCTAAGGAGTTTGAAATGAAGGACTTGGGAGCTCTAAAATATTTTTTGGGCATTGAAGTATCTCGATCTAAGCATGGACTCTTCCTTTCTCAACGGAAGTATGTGTTAGATCTCTTGTCCGAAATTGGGAACTCAGCTTGTCAACTTGTTGATACACCTATTGTGATGCATCATGTCTTAAGTAATTACCCTGACCAGATTCCAGCAAACAAAGAGAGATATCAGAGGCCGGTGGGAAAGTTGATTTATCTAACTCACACTAGACCTGACTTATCTTATGCAGTTAGTGTTGTGAGTCAGTTCATGCACAATCCAAGTGACCAACACATGGGTGCAGTGAATCGTATTTTAGCTTATCTTAAGTCTTCCCCAGGCAAAGGTATTATGTTCACCAAACATGGTCATTTGGACATTGTGGGTTATACAGATTCAGTTTTGCTGGATCTAAATTGGATAGAAAGTCTACATCAGGTTATGTATCATTTGTTGGGGGCAATCTAGTGTCTTAGAGAAGCAAAAAGCAGAATGTGGTGTCATTGTCTAGTGCAGAAGCTGAATATCGTGCCCTTCATCATGGAACCACGGAGCTCACTTGGCTGAACATTCTCCTCAGCGAACTCGGGTTTGGTTCGGAGCAGCCTAAGACCCTCTTCTGTGATAACACGGCAGCTATTGAAATCGCAAATAACCCAGTGCAGCACGATCGGACTAAACATGTTGAGCTTGACAGGAACTACATCAAAGATAATCTAGACTCTGGGAAGATAAAGGTTCCTTACATTAAAAGGGTAGATCAGCTAGCTGATGTGATGACTCATGTTGTCCCTAGTGGTCCATTCTATACAGCACTATCCAAGTTGGGCATGTGTGATATCCATGCACCAACTTGAGGGGGAGAGTTGGCGTACAACTGTAGAATATTCTGTGTTATTATTATGTTCCTTATTTAGGTAGGAGTTAATGTGTTAGAATCAGGAATAGTTGTCAGATTAATTGTATAGGTTGACTTTCCTAGAATAGATTGTTTACTATGTATAAATATTCCCTTTGAGATGAATGAAGTAATACACTTCAGCCAAATTATCAATTTACACCATGCTTTCAACCTTTCACTATTAATTCACTACAAGTGGAACCCAAGTGCATTGATATAACAGGATAAAAGCCCTCACACAAGGACAATAAACTAAAGAAGCTATACATCCAAAATAGGAAGATAGCGAAAGAAGCATAGACACCCATCCAAGTATATGAATGACGAAAGCATCTTCAAGATCAACAAAAATCAATCCTCTCTTTAATGAGTCGCTATTCTTTGACTCCAATTAGGAGCCACGAAGCAAATATAAAAAAAGTGTTTTAGAAATATGGTTCAAAGATTTGTCCTCAAGTAGCTGTCCAAAGAATTTCATTTTATATTTCTGACAACTTTTTAAGTCAGAAATATTACACTGGTTTATTTTCAGTTAAGTTGGAAGTAATCTAGTAATTTCTAGATAGTCTGGAATATGCTCTATCAGTGGCCCATGAGTCTAATTTATCGTTTTGTGGAGACATTTCCACTACACATTAGAAGTCCATAGCGGCACCTATATAACCTCTCAACAGAGTAAGAAATTATGCCTTCTCTTCACTTCGTAAATGGTGTTTCCTAGGGATACTTAGCTGTGCTCTTTATTAGCTATATCTTAATTCTATTCGAATTTTCCTTTTTTTTCTAGAAATCCCTGCAGCCTTAAGATTTGGTTTCAGTATCACAAGATTCACAACAGCCATTTTAATCCATTTCTATCATATATAACCATGGTTAGACGCCTTTCCTTGAAATGCATAACAATGAAACATGAAGATACCTTAACTAGATACCTGAATTCTTAAAGATCCTGCATAAGATTTGGTACCACCCAAAACAGCTCTTGATCCTGTCCATTATACTATTACTTTCACAAGTTAGATATGGGCATTAAGCAGTGAAGTATTGTTTCTGACAGATATGATACGGGTCTAAATATTGAAAGCAATTGAATGTATTATCTTCTATTTTTTCATCTTCAGCAAGATAACATTATTTGGAAGTTGGACCCCGTTAAAGATAAACAGAGTGGTGATAGCTAATTTATTGTTACCTTGAGGGTATCCAACGACAGAAACAGCTTCTTGCAGAAAAGGAATATCTCCAAGCTCGAGGGATTTCATACCCTCCCAGAACTCTTCGCTTTCAACACTTAAAATGGCTAAATCACATTCATGACCAACAGCTTTAACTTGCGCTTTATACTTGGCAGGAGAGCCATGCTTTCTTACAAGTACAAAGGTATGATCAGCTACTACATGAGCATTTGTCAGAATGAACTTCCCAGGGATTACAAACCCTATATATTAGGATAAAAATAATTTTAAGTAAGCAAGAAATTTGAAGCTGAAGAAAAAACTTGATAATTGTTAAAATTTAAATCAACTAATGCAGGCATCAAGAAATTGGCAGAAATTGAAGCCAGTATGTTGGCACAATTTTATTATTTGAGTATCTTTGGTGGTTAAAAAAAATGGGAGAATGTTAGGGTTAAAGTTAGAATACCGGAGCCCATGGTCTCTCGCTGGGACTTGTTCTGCCAAGGAAGGATGTAGTTAGGGCTGCTCGACACCGTGAATATCTTCACAACTGAGTCCAATGCCAGCTCTATTGCATCCGTATCTTTCGTGCTCCTCTCCTTATTCCTCCGACCACCTAGACGTCGTCGTCTATGTTTGTCGTTGCTCCTGAGGAGATGCACTCGCACTCCTGAGGGGTAGGGGTGTGAACCAATCTCATTGTAAGCTATGGAGTTAAGTGGCTCGGAAGAAGAAGAAGAAGAAGCAGCGGCAGCATCTTCAACAGTAGCTGCGGTAGCCTTATTAGTATAATCTCGTATTAACTTGATAGAGGAAACCGACGACGAGGACCAAAGCCTGCGGAGTGTACGGACGGACGTTCCCAGCATGTCTTTTAAGTTTTTGCCCTCTTTCTTCTTTGCAGTCGGTCTGGTTTCGGAATTCTGATTCTGAATTCTGAAAGAGAAAAAGAGGAGGGCCAGAACAGAGTGCGGGAACACTGAATAACAACTGAAGGGTGGGTGGTGCAGTTTGCACAAGGTTTCTTTTTTTTTGGGCCCGTTTAGCCAATTTCCTCCCGAATTTGTCAATTCTGATTCTAATTAACTTTTCCCTATTATAACTATTATTAATAGTCAATTTCTCCGTTCACCGTTATTTTCAACAATTTCATTCAATTTTACTTTTAAAATTATCAATTTAACGAATCTGACTTTATTATCTCGCTCATATATCATCCGAATAATGTGTATGAGGTAACGTGGAACTCTCTTATGACAAGCATAATAACCCAACAAAGAAATACTGAAAACCAACAATAGAAAGACATAAAAAAAGATCTCGAAAATTTAAAGAAAACAATATTTTTCGGCAAAAAATTTATAGAATTTCGAGTTTCATAAACTCAACTTTGTAGCATTGTACATTGCCCATATATCATTCGAAAAACATGAATGAGGTATCGTTGGAAAGATCTCGTGACAAGCAACATAACCTAATAAAGAAATAATGCAAAATAACATTAAAACTACATCAAAAAATATCCCAAAAAATTGAAAAAAAAAAAACAACCATAGGGCTAAAAAAATATTCTTTTGTTTGTTTTTCTTTTGACTTTTTACCTTAAATGCACTTTGTACTCGCATGTTGTTACACTTTGCACCCTATTCTCATTATTGGTTCAAAATGCACCCTGAAACAGTCGACTCGTCCCACTCAGGTGCTTTTCCGTTGCAGCTGTTAAGTGGGCGTAAAAAACAGGGGTAAAAATGGAAATTTGGACACGTTGGCACACTAGAGCCAATGCATGTAGTCGACGTGGAAGAAAGGGGGACCCACATACGAATTCGCGAATGAAAGAGGCTCCCTCTCGACCAAAATTTGAAATCGCGATTTGGGGAAAAATCTAGGGTTTGGGGGAAATCTCGAATTAGGGAAATCTTACGTTGAAGAAGTGGGGTTTGGGAGATTAATCCTTGTGCGCGATTCATAGAAGAGGGTGTTGGAGTCGATTTCAAAGATCATTCCTCGCGAGGCTAGCGGAGCAGCCAATTTACAGTAACTGTTCATTTTCAGTTTTAATTTCTTAGGAGTAGGATACGGGTTTGAAATTCGAAGAAGTAGGAAACGGGTTTGAAACTCTTTCATAGATTATTGATTGAGGTATGGCGTTCAGTTTAGGGTTTAGGATTTTATGTGGGTTTGAATTTATGTTAATATTTAGGACTGTTGAAGACTTTTGTTTGGGTTAGAGTTCTGATTGTCGATGAGTTTGAACGTGAAAATTTGACCCCTATTTGTGTGCTTAGGTACTTGATTGGGTGTACTGTCATATTTGAAATAGGACTCCAATTATGTGTGCTTAGAAACTTAAATTAGGACTGCTCTTTGGTGTGCTTAGAAAAATAAATTTTGACAGCTATTTGGTGTGCTTAGGTATTGAAATTGTGATTGATATATGGTATATTGTTTGGTATATGTTTGCAGATGATGTAGGCTTATTTTCTATCAAGATTCACTCTGGTGGGTCACTAATTGAAGATGAGTAGTTGAGTTGGTATTACAAAGGGGGGAAAGTGAACTTCTATGATTATTGTACAGTTGATTGGATTTCCTTAGTGGTATTGAAAGGCTTAGGCAAAGAGCTTGGTTATAGGCCTAGTGGTTTCTTTGTATATTCTCAGGAATTGGATAGTGGTTCATTGGTCAAAATAAAGCTCGGATGGTGAGCTATTCAAACATTGTGTAAAGTATGCTAGGAATGGTACTTGCATTCCTATGTATTTTAGAAGAGGTGGTGGCCATGGGGTTAAACTGCCAGGGCATGTGGAGATAGAAGAGGAAGGTTATTGTTTGGATTCAGAAAAGGATGAGTACCATGGTGCTGATATATTGAAGGGGAAGCAAGGTGAGACAACTGCAAGAGTCAAGGGGAAGCAAAATGAGACAACTGCAAGAGTCAAGGGTAAACTAGTTGAGCAACACGGTGCTAGAGTCTTGAAAGGGCAGCAGGTGGGACAACTGCAAGAGGCAAGGGTAAGGTAGTTGAGGAGCACAATGCTGAAGTCTTGAAAGGGCAGGTAAGTGAGACAGCTTCCAAAGGAAAGGGTAAGGCTGTTGAGCACAATGAGGCACATGAGATTGGAAAAAGAACACGGAAAACAGTGGCTCATAATTATTAAAGTTATAGTGATAGTGATAGTGAGAGTAAAGATGATGATGATAATGATGTTGAGGATCCTGCATATGTTGAGGAGGATTATGAACAAACATATGAGGTTAATATGGAAGCTTATGATGACAACCTGTTTGCAGCGTATGTTGATCTCGAAGCCTTTGATTGTGGACCAAACAGTGGTGGTGGTCAGAATGAACAAGAAGATGATGGTCCAAGCTCTCCAAGATTGAATGGTTTTGATCTAGAAGCAGATATTGGAAGTCAAAGTGGGAAAGATGAGCCTCCTCAAAAGATGTCAAGGATGAGGAAATTTGTGGACCATTTAGAGAGTTCAACCCTGAGATTGATATGAAAAATCCACAATTTTTTATTGGATTGAAGTTCTCAAGTGTTGCAATATTCAGAGAGGATGTTAAACATATTCTGTCAATGTCCATAAGCAAATTGTTTTCAAGAAGAATTGCTTAGATAAAATCAAAGCCAAGTGTGTCCAAGCAAGCGGTTGTCCTTTCGTGATCTATGCCTCTAAGGTAAATATGAGGGATTACCTTCAAGTTAAAACTTACAATGGATTACATGTTTGCGGGCAGGGTACTAGCAATTATCATGCTAATACCAAGTGGATGAAGATGAAATGCATGAGGCAACTTACAAGCAAGAAGTGGGATGTTGGTGAATTTCAAGAAATGGTTAATCAAGAAACCGATTATAGGCCTGGTAGGACATCATGTTATAAGGAAATAAGGATGGCCTATGAGATTGTTGAGGGGACTTACTTGAGCCAATATGAGAAGCTGAGGGATTATTGTGAGGAGCTTCTAAGGGTTAACATTAGCAGCCCAGTTAAGATCAATTCTAAAATGGAGAGTGATGGACAACCAAGATTCCAAAGGCTATATATGTGCTTAGGTGCTTCCAAAGAGGGTTGGCTAAATGGATGTAGGCCCTTTATTAAATTGGATGGTGCTCACATCAAACGTCCCCACATTGGCCAAATATTGACTTTAATTGGATTTGATGCTAACAATGGCATGTTCCCAGTAGCTTATGCCATTGTTGAGGTAGAAAGCTACTCTACTTGGAAGTGGTTTCTTGAGATGTTGGCAGTGGACTTGAAGATTCAAAACAGTGGAGGATACCTCTTCATAACAGATAAGCAGATGGGTTTAATTGAGGTTGTGGGTCAATTGTTTCCAAGGACAGAACATAGGCACTGTACCAGACATATGTATAGAAACTTCAATGCACTCCACAAGGGTTTAGCACTGAAGGAGTAATTTGAGAAGATCTCAAGATGTACCTCTATTGCCTAGTACTAAAATGACCTGGCGAAAATGGCAGAGTTGAATCATGCGGCCCATGATTGGTTAAGCAAGATGGATCCAAGACAGTGGTCATGGTCTCATTTCAGTACAGCTTTCAAATGCGATATTCTCCTCAACAACCTAAATGAGGCATTCAACAAGTCAATATTGCCAGCTAGGGAAAAGCCTATCATAACAATGCTAGAAAGAATCAGAACATATGTCATGATGTTGTACTCTACAAGGAAGATGACAGCTATGAATTGGAATGGGCATCAAATTGGTCTAAGGATAAAGTTACTTTTGGAGAAGAAGAAAAAAAAGATGGGCAGTGGTATATTCCAAGGCATGCAGGGAATGAAGTGTTTGAAGTAATTCATCAAAGTGAGAGGCAATTTAGAGTGGATTTGAAAGGTAAGAAGTGTTCTTGTAGAGAATGGGACCTAAATGGAATCCCTTGCCCACATGCTTGTTCAGCAATCAGTAGAATGCATGGGAAACCAGAAGATTATGTACATGAATTCTACATCAAAGAGGCTTACTTGAGATTCTATGAGAGGATTATTGAGCCAAATTGTAACGACCCGGACCAGAAATTAAATTATTTTTGAGAATTGGACAATTTTACCCTCAGTTTTGGATGGGTTCGGGAGTCACTTTTTGACTGGTAATACTTTTGGGAATTTTTCTTGGGTTGTTGCGTAGGTCTCGAACTCACGAGTTCGTAGACAGGCGGCACGCTGAAAACGGAGATCCGATGAGTTCATTACGGGTCTAGAAGCTGCAGGGGCAGTTTGGTAATTTTGGAAATGTTGGAATTATATAACAGATATTTTTCTCTCTCCTCAGGGGATTGGTCGATGCAGTCTCGGTCCTATCCGATCCCTCCCTGTGCGAACACCGAAGGCCATATTCATCGGAGGGATTTCAGTCCGATTCGAATAAAACCAAGGTCGGGAGGATCTTCCCCGGGACCCCACGAGCATTTTGGGGTAGTTCTTGGAGCGGGAGCACCGCCGTAGGCGACGGACGGAGGAGGGAGGTGAACCGAACATTCTCGGCCGTTTTCCGGCCAAACCAGGTACGATCTCGGAACTTTGACCTCATATTTGGATTCCTGGTGAAAAGTAGATGAATTTACATGTGTAGATCGTGAAAAACGGTTAAGAAATGAAGAAATTAGAAAACCTTGAAGTTCGACCGAAAATGGGGGATTCCGGCGAACTAGACGGCGGCGGAGGTGGCGGTCCGGTCATCTTCTCCGGCCAGCCTCCGGCGACGGCGAGGCCGTCCGGTCGTCTTCTCCGGTGAGTCACCGGTAACCGGTCGAGTCGAGTGAACCGGTCGAGTTGGACCGGGTCAGGTCGAGCCGGACCGGGTTGGACCGGTCCAGGCGCGTGAACACTGTAGCAGGCGCGTGACCGGCACGTGGTAGCGCGTGGGCGCGTATTCTGACCTCCCGGTGGCGCGTGACGGCGCGTGGGACTGTTCCCGAAGTCACGGCGGCGCGTGACTGAGGTTTTGGGATGTTCCGGATCAGATTTTGTTGGTTTCGAGGCCATAGGAGTTCATTTAGAGCTCGGTTGGGCAATCCCAGCGGTAAGGATTGACCGTGGAGAGGGTTTTGAGTTTGGAAAGTCAAGGTAGTTGGGTCATTATGGTGTAGGTGTTCTGAGGCTAGAGCGTACATGAATTTTGGGTTGGATGGTGATGGTAAGCGGACTTTGATTTATAAATTGTAATGTATGTATAAATATCTTCGATTTCATTACTGTTGTGTATGGTTGTATTTATAAATTGTGATGCATGTATTAATATCCTCGATTTAAATACTGTTGTGTATGGGTGCAATGATTGCTGGATAACTGTTATTCCAATATTTCAGTGGAAGTGCGTTGTGAGAAACGATATGGTTGTTGGATTCGATTTTGATAGTGTTTGGACGTGGTAATTATTTGAGTACATGATTTTGAGTTGAAACCGTATTTGTGATTATAAAATACTTGATTTTGGAAAAAAAAAAATATCGATTTGAGGGGGCCAGGATCCGGGCTAGGATCCGCTGAGGCGGTGAACCCGGTGAACCTCCAATATAAACAATACCGATTTGAGGGGGCCAGGATCTGGGCTAGGATCCGCTGAGGCGGTGAACCCGGTGAACCTCCAATATAAACAATACCGATTTGAGGGGGCCAGGATCTGGGCTAGGATCCGCTGAGGCGGTGAACCCGGTGAACCTCCAATATAAACAATACTGATATGTGTGGGGGCTAGGATCCGGACCAGGATCCGCTGTAGGCGGTGAACCCGATGAACCTCCAATATAAAAGGTGAATTTGCAGAGATTGTGGTCGAGTCCAAGTAGTACATATTCTAGCACACCCCAAGGGATACCCTGGTGGCTAGGAATATGATAGCCGAGAGATATGCCGACTGATGAGATATCATGGTACAGAGAGTTATGATACGATATGATAGCCGACGATATTTTCGGCTCTAATATGAACCAGACGAAAATTGTTATGGGCCTAATCAACATATGAAAATACGTCGTCATCCGAGTCAGTGGGTTGGTGTGGGCGGTGACCCAGATGGACGAATTATTATTGGTTCACTAGTTTTTTGTCTTGTGGTTTTCCAGTAGAGATGTCAGCAATGTCTGACTACTGACTTTTGGTATCAGAAAGTATTTCTATTTGAACCACCACTATTCCGAGGTTTTGGTTTTGACCGGTATTTTATCCTGCGTCTGATAGTAGGAGTGATCAGTAAGTACAGAGATTCTGTAGGGAACCATGTAAAGTTTAATAAAAATTATTTAAGAATAAGGGTATTTTCTGGTAAATAATGTTGAGGTAAAAGAGCTGTCAGACGGGATAAGGGTTCTTTCCGGGTTTCGAGGAAAAATTCGGGAAGGGTCTTTACAAGTGGTATCAGAGCTTTAGGTTAACTTCCTGCAGACCGCACACTTGTGTGCAAATTGTTTGAGGAATTATGTTAACAAGATGCATCCGAGGAGTTTAACAAGATGCAGACCACATACTTGAACTGAATAGGAGGTTGGTTCTTTAACCTGTGTTAGGAAAATTTCGGGGTCGAAATTTCTGTAAGGGGGTAGATTGTAACGACCCGGACCAGAAATTAAATTATTTTTGAGAATTGGACAATTTTACCCTCAGTTTTGGATGGGTTCGGGAGTCACTTTTTGACTGGTAATACTTTTGGGAATTTTTCTTGGGTTGTTGCGTAGGTCTCGAACTCACGAGTTCGTAGACAGGCGGCACGCTGAAAACGGAGATCCGATGAGTTCGTTACGGGTCTAGAAGCTGCAGGGGCAGTTTGGTAATTTTGGAAATGTTGGAATTATATAACAGATATTTTTCTCTCTCCTCGGGGGATTGGTCGATGCAGTCTCGGTCCTATCCGATCCCTCCCAGTGCGAACACCGAAGGCCATATTCATCGGAGGGATTTCGGTCCGATTCGAATAAAACCAAGGTCGGGAGGATCTTCCCCGGGACCCCATGAGCATTTTGGGGTAGTTCTTGGAGCGGGAGCACCGCCCTAGGCGACGGACGGAGGAGGGAGGTGAACCGAACATTCTCGGCCATTTTTCGGCCAAACCAGGTACGATCTCGGAACTTTGACCTCATTTTTGGATTCCTGGTGAAAAGTAGATGAATTTACATGTGTAGATCGTGAAAAACGGTTAAGAAATGAAGAAATTAGAAAACCTTGAAGTTCGGCCGGAAATGGGGGATTCCGGCGAACCAGACGGCGGTGGAGGTGGCGGTCCGGTCATCTTCTCCGGCCAGCCTCCGGCGACGGCGAGGCCGTCCGGTCGTCTTCTCCGGTGAGTCACCGGTAACCGGTCGAGTCGAGTGAACCGGTCGAGTCGAGTGAACCGGTCGAGTTGGACCGGGTCAGGTCGAGCCGGACCGGGTTGGACCGATTCAGGCGCGTGAACACTGTAGCAGGCGCGTGACCGGCGCGTGGCAGCGCGTGGGCGCGTATTCTGACCTCCCGGTGGCGCGTGACGGCGCGTGGGACTGTTCCCGAAGTCACGGCAGCGCGTGACTGAGGTTTTGGGACGTTCCGGATCAGATTTTGTTGGTTTCGAGGCCATAGGAGTTCATTTAGAGCTCGGTTGGGCAATCCCAGCGGTAAGGATTGACCGTGGAGAGGGTTTTGAGTTTGGAAAGTCAAGGTAGTTGGGTCATTATGGTGTAGGTGTTCTGAGGCTAGAGCGTACATGAATTTTGGTTTGGATGGTGATGGTAAGCGGACTTTGATTTATAAATTGTAATGTATGTATAAATATCTTCGATTTCATTACTGTTGTGTATGGTTGTATTTATAAATTGTGATGCATGTATTAATATCCTCGATTTAAATACTGTTGTGTATGGGTGCAATGATTGCTGGATAACTGTTATTCCAATATTTCAGTGGAAGTGCGTTGTGAGAAACGATATGGTTGTTGGATTCGATTTTGATAGTGTTTGGACGTGGTAATTATTTGAGTACATGATTTTGAGTTGAAACCGTATTTGTGATTATAAAATACTTGATTTTGGAAAAAAAAAAAATATCGATTTGAGGGGGCCAGGATCCGGGCTAGGATCCGCTGAGGCGGTGAACCCGGTGAACCTCCAATATAAACAATACCGATTTGAGGGGGCTAGGATCTGGGCTAGGATCCGCTGAGGCGGTGAACCCGGTGAACCTCCAATATAAACAATACCGATTTGAGGGGGCCAGGATCTGGGCTAGGATCCGCTGAGGCGGTGAACCCGGTGAACCTCCAATATAAACAATACTGATATGTGTGGGGGCTAGGATCCGGACCAGGATCCGCTGTAGGCGGTGAACCCGGTGAACCTCCAATATAAAAGGTGAATTTGCAGAGATTGTGGTCGAGTCCAAGTAGTACATATTCTAGCACACCCCAAGGGATACCCTGGTGGCTAGGAATATGATAGCCGAGAGATATGCCGACTGATGAGATATCATGGTACAGAGAGTTATGATACGATATGATAGCCGACGATATTTTCGGCTCTAATATGAACCAGACGAAAATTGTTATGGGCCTAATCAACATATGAAAATACGTCGTCATCCGGGTCAGTGGGTTGGTGTGGGCGGTGACCCAGATGGACGAATTATTATTGGTTCACTAGTTTTTTGTCTTGTGGTTTTCCAGTAGAGATGTCAGCAATGTCTGACTACTGACTTTTGGTATCAGAAAGTATTTCTATTTGAACCACCACTATTCCGAGGTTTTGGTTTTGACCGGTATTTTATCTTGCGTCTGATAGTAGGAGTGATCAGTAAGTACAGAGATTCTGTAGGGAACCATGTAAAGTTTAATAAAAATTATTTAAGAATAAAGGGTATTTTCTGGTAAATAATGTTGAGGTAAAAGAGCTGTCAGACGGGATAAGGGTTCTTTCCGGGTTTTGAGGAAAAATTCGGGAAGGGTCTTTACAAGTGGTATCAGAGCTTTAGGTTAACTTCCTGCAGACCGCACACTTGTGTGCAAATTGTTTGAGGAATTATGTTAACAAGATGCATCCGAGGAGTTTAACAAGATGCAGACCACATACTTGAACTGAATAGGAGGTTGGTTCTTTAACCTGTGTTAGGAAAATTTCGGGGACGAAATTTCTGTAAGGGGGTAGATTGTAACGACCCGGACCAGAAATTAAATTATTTTTGAGAATTGGACAATTTTACCCTCAGTTTTGGATGGGTTCGGGAGTCACTTTTTGACTGGTAATACTTTTGGGAATTTTTCTTGGGTTGTTGCGTAGGTCTCGAACTCACGAGTTCGTAGACAGGCGGCACGCTGAAAACGGAGATCCGATGAGTTCGTTACGGGTCTAGAAGCTGCAGGGGCAGTTTGGTAATTTTGGAAATGTTGGAATTATATAACAGATATTTTTCTCTCTCCTCGGGGGATTGGTCGATGCAGTCTCGGTCCTATCCGATCCCTCCCAGTGCGAACACCGAAGGCCATATTCATCGGAGGGATTTCGGTCTGATTCGAATAAAACCAAGGTCGGGAGGATCTTCCCCGGGACCCCATGAGCATTTTGGGGTAGTTCTTGGAGCGGGAGCACCGCCCTAGGCGACGGACGGAGGAGGGAGGTGAACCGAACATTCTCGGCCATTTTTCGGCCAAACCAGGTACGATCTCGGAACTTTGACCTCATTTTTGGATTCCTGGTGAAAAGTAGATGAATTTACATGTGTAGATCGTGAAAAACGGTTAAGAAATGAAGAAATTAGAAAACCTTGAAGTTCGGCCGGAAATGGGGGATTCCGGCGAACCAGACGGCGGTGGAGGTGGCAGTCCGGTCATCTTCTCCGGCCAGCCTCCGGCGACGGCGAGGCCGTCCGGTCGTCTTCTCCGGTGAGTCACCGGTAACCGGTCGAGTCGAGTGAACCGGTCGAGTCGAGTGAACCGGTCGAGTTGGACCGGGTCAGGTCGAGCCGGACCGGGTTGGACCGGTTCAGGCGCGTGAACACTGTAGCAGGCGCGTGACCGGCGCGTGGCAGCGCGTGGGCGCGTATTCTGACCTCCCGGTGGCGCGTGACGGCGCGTGGGACTGTTCCCGAAGTCACGGCAGCGCGTGACTGAGGTTTTGGGACGTTCCGGATCAGATTTTGTTGGTTTCGAGGCCATAGGAGTTCATTTAGAGCTCGGTTGGGCAATCCCAGCGGTAAGGATTGACCGTGGAGAGGGTTTTGAGTTTGGAAAGTCAAGGTAGTTGGGTCATTATGGTGTAGGTGTTCTGAGGCTAGAGCGTACATGAATTTTGGGTTGGATGGTGATGGTAAGCGGACTTTGATTTATAAATTGTAATGTATGTATAAATATCTTCGATTTCATTACTGTTGTGTATGGTTGTATTTATAAATTGTGATGCATGTATTAATATCCTCGATTTAAATACTGTTGTGTATGGGTGCAATGATTGCTGGATAACTGTTATTCCAATATTTCAGTGGAAGTGCGTTGTGAGAAACGATATGGTTGTTGGATTCGATTTTGATAGTGTTTGGACGTGGTAATTATTTGAGTACATGATTTTGAGTTGAAACCGTATTTGTGATTATAAAATACTTGATTTTGGAAAAAAAAAAAATATCGATTTGAGGGGGCCAGGATCCGGGCTAGGATCCGCTGAGGCGGTGAACCCGGTGAACCTCCAATATAAACAATACCGATTTGAGGGGGCCAGGATCTGGGCTAGGATCCGCTGAGGCGGTGAACCCGGTGAACCTCCAATATAAACAATACCGATTTGAGGGGGCCAGGATCTGGGCTAGGATCCGCTGAGGCGGTGAACCCGGTGAACCTCCAATATAAACAATACTGATATGTGTGGGGGCTAGGATCCGGACCAGGATCCGCTGTAGGCGGTGAACCCGGTGAACCTCCAATATAAAAGGTGAATTTGCAGAGATTGTGGTCGAGTCCAAGTAGTACATATTCTAGCACACCCCAAGGGATACCCTGGTGGCTAGGAATATGATAGCCGAGAGATATGCCGACTGATGAGATATCATGGTACAGAGAGTTATGATACGATATGATAGCCGACGATATTTTCGGCTCTAATATGAACCAGACGAAAATTGTTATGGGCCTAATCAACATATGAAAATACGTCGTCATCCGGGTCAGTGGGTTGGTGTGGGCGGTGACCCAGATGGACGAATTATTATTGGTTCACTAGTTTTTTGTCTTGTGGTTTTCCAGTAGAGATGTCAGCAATGTCTGACTACTGACTTTTGGTATCAGAAAGTATTTCTATTTGAACCACCACTATTCCGAGGTTTTGGTTTTGACCGGTATTTTATCCTGCGTCTGATAGTAGGAGTGATCAGTAAGTACAGAGATTCTGTAGGGAACCATGTAAAGTTTAATAAAAATTATTTAAGAATAAAGGGTATTTTCTGGTAAATAATGTTGAGGTAAAAGAGCTGTCAGACGGGATAAGGGTTCTTTCCGGGTTTCGAGGAAAAATTCGGGAAGGGTCTTTACAAGTGGTATCAGAGCTTTAGGTTAACTTCCTGCAGACCGCACACTTGTGTGCAAATTGTTTGAGGAATTATGTTAACAAGATGCATCCGAGGAGTTTAACAAGATGCAGACCACATACTTGAACTGAATAGGAGGTTGGTTCTTTAACCTGTGTTAGGAAAATTTCGGGGACGAAATTTCTGTAAGGGGGTAGATTGTAACGACCCGGACCAGAAATTAAATTATTTTTGAGAATTGGACAATTTTACCCTCAGTTTTGGATGGGTTCGGGAGTCACTTTTTGACTGGTAATACTTTTGGGAATTTTTCTTGGGTTGTTGCGTAGGTCTCGAACTCACGAGTTCGTAGACAGGCGGCACGTTGAAAACGGAGATCCGATGAGTTCGTTACGGGTCTAGAAGCTGCAGGGGCAGTTTGGTAATTTTGGAAATGTTGGAATTATATAACAGATATTTTTCTCTCTCCTCGGGGGATTGGTCGATGCAGTCTCGGTCCTATCCGATCCCTCCCAGTGCGAACACCGAAGGCCATATTCATCGGAGGGATTTCGGTCCGATTCGAATAAAACCAAGGTCGGGAGGATCTTCCCCGGGACCCCATGAGCATTTTGGGGTAGTTCTTGGAGCGGGAGCACCGCCCTAGGCGACGGACGGAGGAGGGAGGTGAACCGAACATTCTCGGCCATTTTTCGGCCAAACCAGGTACGATCTCGGAACTTTGACCTCATTTTTGGATTCCTGGTGAAAAGTAGATGAATTTACATGTGTAGATCGTGAAAAACGGTTAAGAAATGAAGAAATTAGAAAACCTTGAAGTTCGGCCGGAAATGGGGGATTCCGGCGAACCAGACGGCGGTGGAGGTGGCGGTCTGGTCATCTTCTCCGGCCAGCCTCCGGCGACGGCGAGGCCGTCCGGTCGTCTTCTCCGGTGAGTCACCGGTAACCGGTCGAGTCGAGTGAACCGGTCGAGTCGAGTGAACCGGTCGAGTTGGACCGGGTCAGGTCGAGCCGGACCGGGTTGGACCGGTTCAGGCGCGTGAACACTGTAGCAGGCGCGTGACCGGCGCGTGGCAGCGCGTGGGCGCGTATTCTGACCTCCCGGTGGCGCGTGACGGCGCGTGGGACTGTTCCCGAAGTCACGGCAGCGCGTGACTGAGGTTTTGGGTCGTTCCGGATCAGATTTTGTTGGTTTCGAGGCCATAGGAGTTCATTTAGAGCTCGGTTGGGCAATCCCAGCGGTAAGGATTGACCGTGGAGAGGGTTTTGAGTTTGGAAAGTCAAGGTAGTTGGGTCATTATGGTGTAGGTGTTCTGAGGCTAGAGCGTACATGAATTTTGGGTTGGATGGTGATGGTAAGCGGACTTTGATTTATAAATTGTAATGTATGTATAAATATCTTCGATTTCATTACTGTTGTGTATGGTTGTATTTATAAATTGTGATGCATGTATTAATATCCTCGATTTAAATACTGTTATGTATGGGTGCAATGATTGCTGGATAACTGTTATTCCAATATTTCAGTGGAAGTGCGTTGTGAGAAACGATATGGTTGTTGGATTCGATTTTGATAGTGTTTGGACGTGGTAATTATTTGAGTACATGATTTTGAGTTGAAACCGTATTTGTGATTATAAAATACTTGATTTTGGAAAAAAAAAATATATCGATTTGAGGGGGCCAGGATCCGGGCTAGGATCCGCTGAGGCGGTGAACCCGGTGAACCTCCAATATAAATAATACCGATTTGAGGGGGCCAGGATCTGGGCTAGGATCCGCTGAGGCGGTGAACCCGGTGAACCTCCAATATAAACAATACCGATTTGAGGGGGCCAGGATCTGGGCTAGGATCCGCTGAGGCGGTGAACCCGGTGAACCTCCAATATAAACAATACTGATATGTGTGGGGGCTAGGATCCGCTGTAGGCGGTGAACCCGGTGAACCTCCAATATAAAAGGTGAATTTGCAGAGATTGTGGTCGAGTCCAAGTAGTACATATTCTAGCACACCCCAAGGGATACCCTGGTGGCTAGGAATATGATAGCCGAGAGATATGCCGACTGATGAGATATCATGGTACAGAGAGTTATGATACGATATGATAGCCAACGATATTTTCGGCTCTAATATGAACCAGACGAAAATTGTTATGGGCCTAATCAACATATGAAAATACGTCGTCATCCGGATCAGTGGGTTGGTGTGGGCGGTGACCCAGATGGACGAATTATTATTGGTTCACTAGTTTGTTGTCTTGTGGTTTTCCAGTAGAGATGTCAGCAATGTCTGACTACTGACTTTTGGTATCAGAAAGTATTTCTATTTGAACCACCACTATTCCGAGGTTTTGGTTTTGACCGGTATTTTATCCTGCGTCTGACAGTAGGAGTGATCAGTAAGTACAGAGATTCTGTAGGGAACCATGTAAAGTTTAATAAAAATTATTTAAGAATAAAGGGTATTTTCTGGTAAATAATGTTGAGGTAAAAGAGCTGTCAGACGGGATAAGGGTTCTTTCCGGGTTTCGAGGAAAAATTCGGGAAGGGTCTTTACACAAATGACAAGTCAATATCAATGGCCGTCCACAAGGTTACCTCCTTCGAAGCCTCCAACATACCACAAACAACCAGGCATACCAAGAAAAACCAAGAAAAAATATGCCGGTGCGGCAGACCTACCCCAAAATCCAACCAAGCCAGGAAGGTACCACACTGAGCTTAAGTGCATCAATTGTGGTGAATCGGGGCATAGGGTTAACAAGTGCAAGGTAAAGTTCAATTTAGTTACTTTGAAGTTGATTTTATATCTTATAAGTTCAATTGGTAGCTTAAAAGTTGACTTGATAACTTAAAAGTAGAATTGGTAGCTTAGAAGTAGAATTGATACCTTAGAAGTAGAATTGATATTTAAGTAGTAGAATTGGTAGCTTAGAAGTTGATTTGATATGAATATATGATTATTGAGTGAAATCTGTGAAGATTGATCAAAGCTGTGAATACGAGAAGTGTTGATGCTTACTTATTCATGTATTATGTGCTTTCTAAAATATGTGATTTCTAAATTTGAATTGGTATTTAAGTGATTCAGTGAAATATGTGACAACTTATCAAAGCTGTGAATATGAGAAGTGTTGATGCTTACTTATTCTGGTATTATGTGCTTTATGAAATCTGTGATTTCTGAATTTGAATTGGTATTTAAGTGATTGAGTGAATTCTGTGAAAACTGATCAAATCTGTGAATTTGAGAACCTTTTATGCTTGGTGAGATCTGATCAAATATGAGATGTTGGTCAATTATTGTATTATGTTGGTGAATTCTGGGATATTGGTCAATTCTGGTAGTATGTTTGATGCTTGTTTGATGATAAGACTCAAATATGAGAATGATTGATGCTTACTTTGACGATAAGACTGAATTTAATACTTGTTTGAGTCTTAAATTGATGATAAGAGTCAATTTGATGATTGTTTGTTGCTTAATTTGAATATGGTATCAATCTGTGATACTGCTGGATTTGGTACTTGATAATGATGATAATGCTGCAATTGGTAATGTTTTGTAGGAGTCTATCACAGACAAGGCAGAATCCTTGAGGAGGAAAAGAAAGAAGCAAAAGAAAGGAAGCAAGCTCAAGTTAACACAAGTGCAAGAAATGAAAGTCAACCACAAACAAGGAGTGCAAGTCAGTCACAACTACAACCACAACCCCAACCAGCACCACAACCACAATCACAACCCCGACCCTAACCCCAACCCCAACCACAACCACATCCAAATTCACCAACAAGCATGTCCTAACCACCTCCAACTGTGCCAGACTTGTCTCATATCAGTGGAACTCAACAACCACACTCACAGCCTTTACCAACTCCTCCTCCCTTGACTCAAGCCTCTCCACCAAGGAAGATGAGATTTAAATCTCCAGCCAAGTGGACTTCTAATTTCACTTTGGCCTATTTTTGTGCAGTTTGGCCTTCTAGTTCTTTGGCCATGTTTTTGTTATGTATGGCCTTTATAGTTAGTTAGGTAGCTGGCCTTTATACTTAGTTAGGTAGCTGGCCTTTATACTTAGTTATGTATCTATTTAGTTATGTTTGGCCTTAGATTCCATTTGATATCTTAGTTCATTCCTTATGCAAAGTAGACAATGGCATGTAATTTGGTTCAACTGTTTTGCTTTTGGAATGAATTGTGCTTTCAATGGGATGTTTGTGTTTTCTGATGTCTGTGTTATGTGAAATTGATTTAGCATTAGTTCTGAGTTCTGACAATGGGAAAAAAATTAAGCATTAGTTCAAGTTCAGATGTAACAGCAAAGAGAAGAGAACCATTCATTCAAGTTCAAATTCAAGTACATAGTTCATTCCTTCATTCAATTGCATAACAACCTTCTAACTTCATTAAATACATAACCATTACACAACCACAACAACCCACACATTACAAATCCAAATTACATAGCCATTACAAATCCAAAGTACATAGCCATTACAATATCTTACATGTTAGGATCTATTACAAAATTGGATTGTTAGGCAATCCCAAATTACTTCAAACTTCAAGTTTCATCACAATCAACACAATCCAGGTTACTATTAGAGCAACCCATAGCTTCCTTGTCCGAGCTCTGCTCTTCTTCAATTCCTCTTCCATTCTCCCATTCTTCCTCAACAACCCAGGTATAATCGCCTTACATCGATGACACATTTCAGGATCAAACCATTTCCAAAACCCACAATTTCCTCCCCGCATTGAAACAAAACGGATAAAAAATCAGATTTGCCAGTTCAATAAAATTGAACAAAATTCAAGCAAAATTGAACCCCTAAACTCAGATAAGAACCCAGACCTGTTGTATGAACAAAATTGAAGTAAAATTGAACCCCTAACCCCTAAAATCAACCATCCACCCTCAATTCAACACTCAAAATGAAATTATAAATTTTCATTACCCCAGAACTTGGACAAACTTGGAATCTCCGGCCACGATGTATGTCGGTCCACGATTGACATTTTCACTTTGCATTTTTTTCCGTAGAAACACGCCTTCGCTTCAAGGTCGTTCCTCTCTTCTTCTTCGATAAGGGGACAAGGGCATCTTAGAAAGGACATATATGAGAAGGGCAACTGATTTTGTGCTTCAGGGATTTAGAGAAGCAGAAGAACGAACTGAGATTGAAGATGACCCGTGAAATAAGCAACACTGATTGAGGGATTTGGCTTCGATTTGGGGCTCAAGCTGCTTTAAAGGATGTTATTCATTTGGATTGTGAAGTTCCACTATTGCCCTTTGCCAATTCAGTTGATTTTAATCCACGTAGGCGCCACGTAATGATCGTGATGCCAAATGGACAGAAGGTAACGAAAAAGCACCTTAGTGGGTCAACTCGTGTGTTTCATGGTGCATTTTGAACGAATAATGAGAATAGGGTGCTAAATGTAACATACACACGAGTACATGGTGCATCTAATGTAAAAAGCCTTTTCTTTTTCCAGGAGTTCTTTTGTTTGTTCAGCATGTAGTTTTATGGGCAAATAACACTTTACTATCATGTGATTTACACATTTTAATAGATTCAAATATTGCAAATACCCTCTTGTACTTTTCAAAACGTAACAACATGATCCCTCTATTAACTATTCTTTTAATGAATCCGTTAAATGCTGACGTGTAATTTATAGGACCTACTTACCTACCTTTTAATTTTTTATTTTGCCACATGCATAAAAAAAAATTAATAAAAAAATCTTAAGGGTTTAAAATGAAAAAAAAAACCAATTTTCAAATAAAAAACTTAATAAAATAAATTGAAATAAAACAAAAAATAAATAAAAAATCTCTCTCATCGATCCCAGCACCCCCATCCCCTATATTCCGATCAATTATTTGCTCCTCACTCTCTCCTGTCTCCACCCACTCAACCTCGACCTTAACCAGCCGGCGGCTGCTCCGCCACAGCTGCCACTAGCCACAACACTTATTGTACAATATCCCAGCCACCAAAAGCCGACACCACCCAATCACCATGACCCACCCCACCGACCAATTACTCTAGCCATCGCCACTCATCTCTCTGTTTAAGGTTTAGAACCTGTGAATTAATAACCCAATTTTTTATGTAACATTTTTGTCAAATTTTTCTTTGAATTATGGCTCAGATATGGCCGAATCTGAGCTGCTCAGATGTTCATTGCGTTACCTTTGATCTCCTTGCGTGAATATCAAAACTAATTATCATTGCGTTACTTCTAAAAAAAAAAAAAATTATCACTATCTTCAAACTCTAAAACCTAATTAATATTGTGAAGCTTGGTTTTGTAAAGCTTATTGTTAAGCTTCATCATCATTTCTTCTGTTTTTGTTGCCAAATGGTGAATGCTCTTTTTTTTTATCGGATTTTCCTGGATTAAAAAAAAACCTAATTAATTTTATGTTTTACATTTTAAATTTCTCTCCCATTTATCTTCTTCATCTGATAATAGAAAAACAAATAAACATAAACTTCTCTCCCCAATCGATGCATCATTTGATGAAAATATCATTTTTTATGGAAATATCGACAGTCAAATTTATATAAATATTGATGAATATTTCGATATCGATATTGTACACGCTTAATAAAAATAATTGAAAATTTTGAATAAAACTTTAGGCGAAATATTGGTATAACGGGAAATTGGGGGAAAAATTTTCTTTTTAGGGCGAGATTCCAAAAATATGAAAATCCACGAAAATATCGTGGATATTCCTTCCCTCTATTACTTTTTAAGAATGAGGGGTACTTTCATATGATTAGGGGTGGTAAAATAAAATAAATTAAGCGGATGTTTTAAGAATGAGGGGTACTTTCATATGATTGGGGGTGGTAATAAAACCACATTTTTTTCAATTTTTGGGATCCTTATTAGGCACTACTAATATTATTTTTGCTTTATTTCCTTAGTGTGTTATGTTGCTTGTGACAAGAGCTTTCCAACGGTACCTCATAAAAACTATTCGGATGAAATATGAGCAAGATATGAGGCCACAAAGTTGGGTTTGTGAAACTCGAAATTTTGGAAATGCTTTGCGAATAACCTTTTTTTTCTTTTCAATTTTAGAGTCATTTTTTATGTAGTTATAATGTTGGTTTGCAGTGTTTCTTTGTTGGGTTATGTTTCTTATCAAGAGAGCACTCAAATGTTACCTCATACCCATTAGACTCTTCAAATGTAATTACAAGGTCATAAAGTGATGGAAGTAATAAAGATAACGGTTAAGAGTATCCACATCAGACTCTTTAAATGTTGTTTTTGGACAAATTTGACTTAAAATTTGCTCAAAAACATTAAAATAGCCATGCAGCTGACTTTCCACATTTAACTTCAAATTTGTCAAAATGAACAGTAGTTGGCTAAATGTAGCCAACATTGTTCATTATGTTAAATTTAGCATTACAAGTAGAGAGTCTGATGCATGATTATTTTGATTTTTTTGAACAAATTTTGAGTCAAATTTGTCCAAAACTAAATTTAAAGAGTCCGCTGAAGATGCTTTGAGAGATTTCAGTCAAATTTTAACTTATCTTTTTTAAATATATAGAGTATTGATTTTAGTATCATTAAAAACTAACTAGATATTAATAACTTTTGGGTCATTTCAGGTTAAATTTGACCAAAAATTTAGAGTATGATGTGGATGCTCTTAGAAAGAATTGACCATTAATAATAATTCAAGGGAGAAATTGGTTGAAATAACATTTTAGGAGGAAATTAAATAGGGGTACAAGTTCAGATAGGTAATTAACAAATTACTCTTTTCTTTTTGTACAAATATTGGGATGGGTATGGTACATTATACCGTCGGTAACTACAAAGGGAACTGATTTTCACACTCTCATTTTTTACTCACTGCACTCCACGTCTTCTTTAAAAAGATAAAAGATAAGGTGACAGGACCCTACCCGAATTTCCTCTCGGACATCGGGAAAAGTCATGCTCCCATCTAACAACATAATAAAATTCTCAGAATACCCTTAAGCCCTTGCAATTAGTTATGAGAATTATGCCAAAAAAAAAATCCGGCAGAATCTCCCCTTAAAGATTGGTTAACCGTCTTCCACCTGTCAGACGAAGAATCAATTAACACTCCAAAGCCCAACAACACCAACCAACCAACGATGTAATCATAATTTTACAATCAATCCAAAAGACTTATCAGAGCATCTAGGTAGGACAAGTAAATACAAAAATAAATATCCTACTCGATAGTCTAGATAAATGCGCAGCTGAAATTTAATGCCTCCGCCTCTAGATATGCCCTCGTCAACTCAATGGCCTGGAGGGGATTTAAAACACGACAAGTGTGAATGGACAAAATAATCATTTAAAACCATTTCCGAGGAAAACATACTTTTTTCCCCCTCTATGAGTAAAACAAAGCATGCATACTATAAAAATCCCTTTTTCAAACAAATCCATCTTTTGTTAAAACACTTGGTGGGATCCACGAAAATCCGAATAATGAAAACATCTTGTGGTCCACAACCCTGCTTTGAAAACCCTCCTCAAAGGAATTTAAAAATCATGTAAATAGACTTGGACAAAAAACGTATCTCACTGCTCCCCGAATGGAATCCCGCGTCGTAGCTTGATATCCGAACTGACTGACCCGGGTCCAACCCTCCATACACCCGATATACCTCGAGTTGTGCAGAACCATGTACTACACATAGATATCCTCAACGACCAGGTGGAGAAATACCCTTCGACACCAGCGTCGGAGAAACCTCAACGATCTGGCGGAGAAATACCCTTCGACGCCAGTCGGAGAAAACCTTGACCCTCGGGGACATTAATTAAGTGAAAACCAAAATCCATGTTTTGAAATCCTTATTTCTTGGCTTAGGTAGAATTCATTGAAAAACCGGGTTTAAACTCAAAATTGTGGACTCGACCGAAATCCAAAATCAATCAAGTCAAACCATATAAAACCCAAAACCATAAAGCCAGGTCGTAGCCCAAAACGCCATTTCCAAATAATTATTGAAAGCCCGTGTCTAGTAGTAATTTATTAGCATAATACTTGACAATTCCAGAATTTACCAAAAATAATACGTAACAAGAATTTATTCAAATATACCTTTATGCATGAATTATAATTTACAAAACCAAAGTCCACTCACCAACGTCCAATTAGTTCAATCATGAGTCGTACGCTCCTCTGAAGTTCCCGGAGCAGTATCGTCTGTCAAAAGTAACAATCAGGATTACCAACAATAATTAAAAATCCTACATTTAGACTTCCTAAACCTCGGGAGGTCCGTTCGCGTCACACTAAAAATGCAGTCACATCGGACGCCCAAAACTACCCCTAAATGACGTCCGATTAACCCAAAACCTGCGCCAAAAGGTTCGGAACGTTGAAACCTTGTCAACACGCATCGCCGTGACGCAAGGACCAATCCCACGCGCCACCACGCGCTGGCAGAAGGCTAGTGGCTCGGCCACGCGCCGGCTACAATACCTCACGCGCTTGCAACATTACCTCACGCGCTGCTACAGTACCTCACGCGCCTGACTCGGCGCTGACTCAGCCGCTAGGTGGCACCACGTGGCTGCCAGGTGGCCTCCACGTGGCTGCCATGTGGCATACCACGTCAGCCCCTCTGACCGAACTAGTCACCGAATTGTCACCGAAGAGTCGGAGGAGAAGATGACTGATTCGCAGTGCACCGCCGTCGCCAAAAAATGCCTTTGCCGGCTGACCTTGAAATTTTCCTAACTTCCTCAAATCTTAACTTTTTTTCATGAATTTTTAGTCTAAATCCATCTACTTGAACCCAAGAACTCAAAAATGAAGTCTAAACACGAAACCCATACCTGTCTTGGCCGAAAAATCGATCGAAAGTTTTGGTTTTTCTTTTCCTCGGTTCAATGTCTCCCGCTGTTG
Source organism: Oemleria cerasiformis (assembly GCA_037349345.1). NCBI lineage: Eukaryota > Viridiplantae > Streptophyta > Magnoliopsida > Rosales > Rosaceae > Oemleria > Oemleria cerasiformis. The sequence continues at coordinate 6,596,189 of JAZGTL010000015.1, read as the reverse complement.
CTTCCTTCGACGGTCGGTACGTCCATGATTGCTGGAAGGAGGAGATTCCGATGGGTGGAACCAAATCGGACGAGGTTGCCTCGAATTGAAGTTCGAAATCTTGGGTTTTTTAGGTTCGATCGCACGAATCAGATGAGAATCAGGAAGAGCGAGAGAGAGAAATGAGGAGAATCTGATCTGCCTGGGTTAAAAATATCTACCAAGGGGCAAATTAAAAAAATGCCCTTGAACATTCTAGACCCAAAACTCTCTCACACGGACTCCATTTTTTGCGTGCCGCCTATCTACAAACTCGTAAGTTCGAGACCTACGCAACGGTCCCTGAAACACCGCCAAAAGTGTCTCCAAATAAAAATTGACTTTCGAGCCCCTTACATCATCAAGTGTAATTTCATCCTTTTTGCAAATTAATTTACAAAAACTAACTAATTAAATTTCTGGGTCGTTACAACTCACCCCCTTAAAGAAATTTCATCCTCGAAATTCATACGTGTTACTGGAACAAATGTGGATGACGCGCCCACATCAGTGCCTCGGTTTCCCACATGGCCTCCTCCACGTTATGATTCCTCCACAGAACTTTAACCAGAGGAATAATCTTTCTGTGCAATACTTTTCCTTCCAATCTAGAATTTGTACTGGTTGCTCCGCAAAGCTCAAATCATCTCTCAGCTCAATTGGTTGCGCCTCCAATACATGAGATTCATCGAATAGATACTTCCGGAGCATGGATACATGGAATACATTGTGAACCTTTGATAATTCTGGGGGTAAAGCAAGTCTGTAAGCCACTAGCCCTATCTTCTCAATAATCTCATAAGGCCCAATATAGCGAGGACTCAGCTTTCCTCGTCTACTAAAACGAACAACTCCTTTCCAGGGGGGATAATTTCATGAAAACTCAATCTCCGACCTCAAACTTAAGGTCTCTGATATGTCGGTCCGCATAGCTTTTATGGCGATCCTGAGCTGTTTTCAACCTTTCCCTGATGATTCTAATATTTTTCTCTGTCATTTCCACTATCTCTGGTGTCAATAGTCTTCTCTCACCTACGTCATTCCAGCATATTGGTGTCCTTCATTGTCTCCCATACAGTGCATCGAAAGGAGACATCTCAATACTATACTGATAGTTGTTGTTATATGCAAACTCCATCAAGGCCAGGTGTGAATCCCAGTTTCCATTAAACTGCAGTACTCAAGCTCTCATCATATCCTCTAGAATCTGAATTGTCCCCTCAGACTGACCATCAGTCTGAGGATGAAAAGCTGTATTCAAATGCAATGTAGTTCCAACGGTATTCTACAAACTCTGCCAAAACCTCGAGGTAAACCTAGGATCCCTGTCTGGCACAATCGACTTTGGAGTCCCATGTAACCGTATGATCTCATCCACAAATAATTTGGCGTACTGGCCCATCCGGTAATCTTCCCGTACTAGCAAGAAATGTGCTGACTTCGTGAGTCTATCAACAATTACCCAGATTCCATCATGTCCTTTTTGAGTCATAGAAAGTTTATAAACAAAATCCATAGTAATGTGATCCCACTTCCATTCCGGAATAGGTAATGGTTGTAGTGCCCCATATGGTTTCTGCCTCTCTGCCTTTACTTGTTGACATGTCAGGCATTTACTCACAAACTCTGCTATTTCCCTTTGCATCCCAGTCCACCAATAGTGTTCCTTAAGGGTATGATAAATCTTGGTGCCGCCTGGATGCATCGCATAGGCAGAACTATGAGCTTCCTCAAGAATTTCTCTTTTCAACTCTGGATCATTAGGTACACACAATTGGACAACCTTAACCAAGGCCCCATCATCCCTAATCACATAATCCTGCCTATTCCCAGCCTCCAACTCTATTCTAATAACACACAAAGTAGGATCCTAGAGCTGAGCTTCAATAATTCGGTCAATCAAGACAAGTTTCACATGGAAGCTAGCCAACAGAGCCCCCTGGCTATCCATGCCAAGTATAATTCCCGCTCTTCGGAGTTCCACCAACAACGGTAAGTAAACGGTGTGCAAATAGGCCAAGGAACCCATGGACTTCCTGCTCAGTGCATCCGCCACTACATTGACTTCTCCTCGATGATACTTTATGGTACAATCATAATCCTTTATCAGCTCAAGCCACCTTCTCTGTCTCAAGTTCATATTTTTTGGGTGAAGAAGTATTTCAGACTTTGATGGTCGGTAAAGATCCGACATGTTTCCCCATATAAATAGTGTCTCCAAATCTTTAGTGCATGCACCACTGCAACCAACTCTAAATCATGTGTGGGGTAGTTCAACTCATGAGGTTTAAGTTGCCTGGAATCATATGCTATCACCTTCCCATACTGCCTCAGCATGCAGCCTATACCTCGTAATGATGCATCATTGTACACCTCAAATCCTCTATTATCGTCTGGAAGGGTTAACACTGGGGCATAAGTTAACCTCCTCTTAAGCTCTTGAAAGTTCTGTTCACACTCATCATCCCAGTCAAACTTGACTGCTTTCCTCGTCAACCGAGTTAACGGCGCAGCTATCGTAGAGAATCCTTCTACGAATCGTCGATAATATCCCGCTAAACCCAGAAAACTTCTCACCTCTAACACTGTCCTCGGTTGCTCCCAATTTGCCACTGCCTCAACTTTTTGGGGATCCACGCTAATACCCTCAGCAGAAATCACATGACCTAAGAATCCCACACTGGTAAACCAAAACTGACATTTACTGAACTTGGTTAATAGTTGCTTTTTCTTTAGCATATTCAGTACCAACCTCAAGTGTTTCTCATGTGCCTTAGCACTATTTGAATATACCAAGATATCATTGATGAACACAATCATAAACCGATCCAAGTACCGTCAGAACACCATGTTCATCAAATCCATAAATGTTGCTGGTGCATTAGTTAACCTGAAGGGCATCACCAGGAACTCATAATGCCCATAGCATGTCTTGAAAGCCATTTTGGGAATATCCTCTTCCCTAATCCTTAACTGATAGTACCCGGATCTAAGGTCAATTTTAGAGAAACACCTTGCCCCTTTTAATTGGTCAAACAAATCAACAATTCGTGGCAAAGGATACTTATTCCGTACCGTAACCCTGTTTAACTGTCGGTAGTCAATACATAGCCTCAAACTACCATCTTTCTTCCTTACAAATAACACCGGCGCACCCCAAGGCGAGACACTCGGTCAAATAAATCCCATATCCACCAAGTCCTGTAATTGAGTTTTCAATTTCCTCAACTCCGCCGGTGCCATTTTGTACGGTGCCTGTGATATAGGTTGGGTACCCGAAAGAAGCTGTATGGTGAAGTCAATCTCCCAGTGAGGTGGCAACCCCGAAAGATCCTCTGAAAATACATCTGGAAGCTCATTTCCCACAAGAATATCTTCTACGCTCACCAGAGTATCCCGAGAATCGATCACGGGAGCCAAATATCTCTCACAACTTTTCCTCAATAATTTTTCAGCCACCAAAGTCGATATTACTCCCGAAGGAAGCACCCTACGATCACCCTGAAACGTAAGTTTCGGTAAGCTTGGACTCCGAATGTAAGGACCCTTTCCCAATTTCTCCTCGAAACCCGGAAAGAACCCTTATCCCGTCTGACATCACTTTTACCTCAAGATTTAATACCATAACTACCCTTTAACTTTAAATAATTTTTAGTAAACCTTACAGAGTTCCAACAGAACCTCTGTACTTACTGACCACTCCTACCTGTCAGACGTAGGACATCATACAGGTCAAATCCAAGACCTCGGAATAGTGGTGGTCCATATAGGACTACCCTCTGACACCAAATGTCAGTAAGTCAAACACTGCTGACTACTCTTCTGGAATACCACAAGACAACCGACTAATTAAATACTTGTGAACCAACAATAATTCATCCCTCTGGGTCACCGCCCACACCAACCCACAGACCCGGATGACGAAGTATTTCCATAGGTTGATTAATCACATGACAATCGTCGTCAAACCATATTAGAGCTGGAAATATCCTCAGCTATCATATCACATCAGTCGGCATATCCCTAGCCACCAGGGTATCCCTTGGGATCTGCTAGTCCTATATCACAACTCTCTGTACTATCTGTACTATGCATAGACAGTCTCGTGACCCAGCGGAGCAAAAACCCCTCAAATATGTTTATCTTGGAGGTTCACCGGGTTCACCGCAAATAGCGGATCCTGGCCCAGATCCTACCCTCCCTCAATCAATGTTCATCTTGGAGGTTCACCGGGTTCACCGTCTCAGTGGATCCTAGCCCCGGATCCTGGCCCCCCTCAAATCGGTATTGTTTATTGTTGGAGGTTCACCGGGTTCACCGTCTCAGCGGATCCTGGCCCCCCTCAAATCGGTATTGTTTATTTTTAGAGGTTCACCGGGTTCACCGTCTCAGCGGATCCTAGCCCCGGATCCTGGCCCCTCTCAAATCGGTATTGGATCCAATATCAAATATTTTATATTCACAAATACGGTTTCAACTCAAAATCATGGACTCAAATAATTACTACGTCAAAACGATATCTCGCTGTGACTCAGGTTTTTTCACCGAATGTATCATACCTCACGACTTGATATTGTAATACGTATCTCGGAATTGACCCTCGAGATACCCTAATCGAGTGGTAGTTTATACTCATTCCAGAGTATCTACTTCTCATAATTAACAATGCTGGGTCCTAAAACTAACCCTGGCATAGTCTAGATTTCCTATCATCATCTTGCATCATTCTCATTCAAAAAATATATTATTAGTCAATCAAACATTCATCACCACACACATAATTACATCAAATACTACTAACACAATTAATTCAATCATCATTCAATTGAAATCTCAGTCATCACATAATCTATCACATAACAGTACATAAGTCATATAGGTATGAGTTTAGGAAAGGATTCCACTCGCAAACATCATCCAACCCAAAATTCATGGACGCTCTAGCCCAAGGAACACATGCACAATAATAACCAAACTGCCTTGACTTTCCGAGCTCAAAATTTCCGCTTCAAGGTCAACCATTACCGCTGGAATTACCCAAATCGGCCTTAAACGAACTCCTATAGCCTCGAAACCAATAAAATCTGATTCGAAACGTTCCAAAACCCTAGTCACGTGCCGCCGTGACATCGAGAACAGTCAAACGCGCCGCCACGCACCATCGGAAGGTCAGAACATACGCTCACGCGCCGCCACGCGCCCTCACGCGCCGGTCACGCGCCTGCTATAGTGTTCACAGGCCTGGACCGGTCCAATCTGGCCCGGCTCGACATGACCCGGTCCAACTCGACTCAACCTGACCGGTTCACTCAACCCAACCAGTTCAACTAGACCCGACCGGTTCACTCAATCCACCCGGTTCAACTAGACCCGACTGGTTCACTCAACCCGATCGGTTCACTCGACCCGACCCAATTCACTCAACCCGACCGGTTCACTCGACCCGACCCGGTCTGACCCGACTCGACCGGTCGCTGGAGAAGACGATTGGCTGCCGGCGCAGTCGCCCAAGTCTGGCCGGAGAAGATGACCGGCAGCCGCCGTCACCGCCGTCTGGTTTCACCGGAATCCCCCATTTCCGACTGAAACTTCAAGCTTTTATAACTTCTTCATTTCTTGACCGTTTTTCACGATCCACACACGTAAATTCATCTACTTTTCACCAGGAATCCAAAATGTGGTCAAAGTTCTGAGATCGTACCTGGTTTGGCCGAAAAACGACCGAGAAGATTCGGTCCACTTCCCTCCTCCGTCCGTCGCCTACGGCGGTGCTCCCGCTCTGATGATTAAACCAAAAGACTCATGGGGTCGCGGGGAAGTTCCTTCCGGCCTTAGTTTCGGTCAAATCGGACTGAAATTCGTCCGATGAAAATGGTGATTCGGTGTTCGCACGGGAAGAATTTCGGGTAGGAGAGAGAGAGACTGCTTCGATTAATCTCTCGAGGAGAGAGAAAAATATATGATATATAGTTCCAACTTTTCCAAAATTACCAAATTGCCCCTGAATCTTCTAGACCCGTAACGAACTCACCGGGTCTCCGTTTTTCGCGTGCCGTTTGTCTACGAACTCGTGAGTTCGATACCTACGCAACGACCCAAGAAAAATTCCCAAAAGTACTGCTAGTCAAAAAGTGACTCCCGAACCCGTCCAAAATCGAGGGTAAAATCGTCCAATTCTCAAAATAATTTAATTTCTGGTCCGGCTCGTTACACCGAAAAACCACCTTCTTGTCGAAACAATCTATGGAGGCATGGTGCATGGTTAACCAATCCATCCCCAAAATCACATCAAAATCATGAATGTCCAAGGGAATTAAATCTGCCTCTAACTCATGACCTTCCACTACTACCGGACAACTGCGTATCACAAGGTTTGCCACTAACATATCTCCAATAGGAGTGCTAATACCCATGTCCCAACCAATCGGTGACAATTCTATATTTGTAAAAAGTGTAAAACCCAGAGAAATGAAAGAATGTGTAGCCCCGGGATCTATCAAAACACGAGCATCCTGATTAAAAATAGACAACGTACTAGTAACCACTTCTGGTGCTGCTCGAGCCTCCTGCTGGGCCATAGCAAAAACTCGAGCATGTGGACCAGAAGACCAACCACGACCCTTCTAACTCCCTCTGGCCCTGCTGGCCCTACTAGCCCTGATGGTCCCACTGGACTGGGTCTGGCTCCTTGTTGTAGTTCCAGATGTCTGCGATGCTTTCCAACTCGGTTCAGCAGCATCTCAACCTAAAGAACTACTGCCCGAACGACGATGTGGACATTCTCTCTTAAAATGACCAGTTTCCCCACAAAAGTAACAACCGGTGTCACCCATTTGTGCGGGTCTGCCACTCCATCTCCCAGTCGACTGCACTGAAGCCCCACTAGACTGAGCGGATGACTGTTGTCCCTGACTGCCTCTGCCACTGCCTGATCTGGACCCTACACCCCTAGAAAATCCAGAATCGAAATTGCCTCTCTTAGATGGTCCTTGACTAGAGGCCCCGAAACTCATGTGATCCCGGCGTCGCCTAGAACCACTAAACTGGTGCTGAGCTGGCAAACTCAACTCTACTCTAGCAGCAGCGTCTGACAAAGCTCTCAAAGAAGTATGTGCCACCGCAATTACTGCTACTTGAACCTCATTTCTCAGTCCATACTCAAACCTTCGGCACTTATCCATCTCAGTTGCCACTAGAGCCTGTACAAATCATGACAACTCAAGAAATTTCTGTTCATACTGTGCCACCGTCATGTCCCCCTGTTGAAATTGTAAGAACACAGCCTCTCTAGCATCACGATATGAGCGAGGATAAAACTGCTCGAGGAAGTGCTCCTAGAAAGCTTCCCAAGTAAGGGTACGGACATCCCAGGCTGTCAGATGCAAAGCATGCCACCAACGGTACGCATAGCCACCAAGAAGAAATGTGGCTAGTCGCACCTTATCCTCCGGAGGGCACCTCATAACAGCAAACACTCATTCCAAACGAATAATCCACTCATCAGCATCATCTGGGCCTAACTCGCCTGTAAACATTGTCGCCCCCAGCCTCTGGGCTCGCTCAATGTCAGAAACTTCAGACGTAGCCCTACCCTGAAGTACCGTCGTCAATGCCCGACCTAATTGATTAAGGGCCTACCTCAAATCAGGCTCTACTACGGGTTCATGTGTATCCTCACCGTTTCAAGGCCACTGATGGGGCTCGCATCTCAGAGGCATTACACTGAAAAGAACCATAAATTATCAATACCACAATCAGATGTACACTAGGTGTACGGTCTACAGGAATTTAAACCTAGTGCTCTGATACCAAGTTGACAGGACCCTTCCTGAATTTCCCCTCAGAAATCGGGAAAAGCCATGCTCCCGTATGACAACTTAATAAAATTCCCAGAATAACCTTAAGCATTTGCAATTAGTTATGAGAATTCTGCCAAAAAAAAATCTGGCAGAATCTCCCCTTAAAGATTGGTTAACCGTCTTCCACATGTCAGACGAATGATCAATTAACACTCCAAAGCCCAACAACACCAACCAACCAACGATGTAATCATAATTTTACAACCAATCCAAAAGACTTATCAGAGCATCTAGATAGGACAAGTAAATACATAAATAAATATCCCACTCGATAGTCTAGATAAATGCGCAGCTGGAAATTTAATGCCTCTACCTCTGGATATGCCTTCGTCAACTCAACGACATGGAGGGAATTTAAAACACGAAAAGTGTGAGTGGACAAAATAATCATTTAAAACCATTTGCGAGGAAAACATACTTTTTCCCCCTCCATGAGTAAAACAATGCATGCATACTGTAAAAATCCCTTTTCAAACAAATCCATCTTTTGTTAAAACACTTGGTTGGACCCACGAAAATTCGAATAATGAAAATATTTCGTGGTCCACAACCCTGCTTTGAAAACCCTCCTCAAAGGAGTTTAAAATCATGTAAATAGACCTGGACACAAAACATAACAAAACATATCTCACTGCTCCTCGAATGGAATCCCGTGCCGTAGCTCGATATTCGAACTGACTGACCCGGGTCCAACCCTCCACACACCCGATATACCTCGAGATGTGCAGAACCATGTACTACGCGTAAACAGCCTCAATGACCTGGTGGAGAAATACCCTTCGACACCAGCGTCGGAGAAACCTCAACGATCTAGCGGAGAAATAACCTTCGACGCCAGTCAGAGAAAACCTTGACCCTCGGGGAAAGTAATTCAGTGAAAACCAAAATCCATGTTTTGAAATCCTTTTTTCTTGGCTTAGGCAAAATTCATTGAAAAATCGGGTTTAAACTCAAAATCGTGAACTTGACCGAAATCCAAAATCAATCAAGTCAAACCATATAAAATCCGAAACCATAAAGCCAAGCCATAGCCCAAAACGTCATTTCCAAATAATTATTGAAAGCCCGTGTCCAGTAGTAATTTATTAGCATAATACTTGACAATTCCAGAATTTACCAAAAATAATACGTAACAAGAATTTATTCAAATATACCTTTATGTCTGCATTATAATTTACAAAACCAAAGTCCACTCACCAACGTCCAATTAGTTCAATCATGAGTCGTACGCTCCTCTGAAGTTCTCGGAGCAGTATCGCATGTCAAAAGTAATAATCGGGATTACCAACGATAATTAAAAACCCTACATTTAGACTCCTTAGACCCCGAGAGGTCCGCTTGCGTCACACTAAAAATGCAGCCACTTCGGACGCCCAAAACTACCCCTAAATGACGTCCGATTAACCTGAAACCTGCGCCAAAAAGTCTGAAACGTCGAAACCTTATCGACATGCGTCACCGTCACCCATGGACCGGTCCCACGCACCGCCACACGCCGGTAGAAGGCTGGCAACTTGGCCACGCATCGGCTACAGTACCTCACGCGCCTGCTACAGTACCTCACGCGCCTGACTCGACGTTAACTCAACCGCTAGGTGGCACCACGTGGCTGCGAGGTGGCTTCCACGTTGCTCTAGGTGGCTGCTAGGTGGCATCCACGTGGCTACCAAGTGGCATGCCACGTCAACCCCTCTGACCGAACCAGACGCCGGAGTGTCGCCAGAGAGTCGCCGGAGAAGACGATCGCTCAGTCGTGTGCCGTTGTCCGCCGTTGCGGGAAAACGCCATTGCCGGCCGACCTTGAAATTTTCCTAACTTCCTCAAATCTTAATTTTTTTTATGAATTTTTAGTCTAAATCCATCTACTTGAACCCAGAAACTAAAAAATGAACTATAAACACAAAACCCATACCTGTGTTGGCCGGAAAATCGATCGAAAGTTTGGGTTTTTCCTTTCCTCGGTTCGGTGTCTCCCGCGGCTACTTCCTTCGACGGTCGGTACGTCCTTAATCGCGGGGAGAAGGAGATTCCGATGGGTGGAACCAAATCAGACGAGGTTGCCTCGAATTGAAGTTCGAAATCTTGGGTTTTTTGGGTTCGGTCGCATGGATCAGATGAGAATCGGGAAGAGAGAGAGAGAAATGAGGAGAATATAATCTGCTTGGGTTAAAAATATCTACTCATAGCAAATTACCAAAATGCCCCTGAACATTCCAGACCCACAACTTTCTCACACGAACTCCATTTTTTGCATGCCATCTGTCTACGAACTCGTGAGTTCGAGATCTTCACAACGGTCTCTGAAACACCGCCAAAAGTGTCTCCAAACAAAAATTGACTTTCGAGCCCCTTATTCCACCAAGGGTAATTTCGTCCTTTTTGCAAATTAATTTACAAAAATTCATTAATTAAATTTCCGGGTCGTTACATAGGGAGCTGATTTTGACACTCCACAAATTACTTGCTGCACTCCACTTTTTTACTTTAATGTTTTCTTATTTTTTCATGAATCAAACTTCCAAACTTACCCATCTTCTTTTTGAATTTGATATATTTTATTTTTATTTCTTTTATTTATATAAAACATTTGGGACTTCTTCTTATTTCCTCGAAAAGCCCTACTCTTCTACTTCATATCTCTCTAGCTTTCTATTTTCACAATTATGAGTATTATGCTTTTGTCATTAAAGTATAATGACAGTTCTAAATTGTTTGAATTATATATACACTTTATAGCATATGTACATTATCAAAAAAATTTGTTGTAATATGATATAAAGACGAATTGACAACATTAAATAGTAATGATTGGGGATGATTTATTATTAGACTATTAAATTATTATTTTGACCAAAAAAAATATATTAAATTATTGTGAAATTTTAAATGTATATAAAATAAAGTAAATTAAGAGATAAAAGATAAGTTTGGAAGTTTGATTCATAAAAAAATAAGAAAACATTAAAATAAAGAAGTGGAATGCAACAAATAATTTATAGAATACCAAAATTAACTCCCTAAAAAATAAAACTAAAAATAAAATACAACAAGTAAAAAATAAAGCTAGAAATAAAATACAAGAAATAAAAAATAAAATGTGAAAACCAACTTCCTTATTTAGAGCTGAATATGATTTCAGTAGTAAGTGACGTTTTGAACCAGTTTAGGACTCAACTCGAACAAGTTTTCCTTCCTCGAGTTAAAAAAAAAATGTAAGGTAAGTGAAAGCCCAAAAAGTCTATTTTGTCTTTTATTTTCCTTTTGCTGTTGGGCCAATTTTGAATTGACTGAGTTTCCTCTCCACAATTGCAAATGCAAAATCCTCCTCTGGACTGCAACTCCTGGTTGCGTGATTCAACTGCACAGAGAGTGGACAGACAAAATCGACAGTTCGTTCTGGTCAAAACTAACTACTCAGCAAGTTTTAATTCGCGGGTGGTTCAAGGAAAATGAGCATGGAAGACGAACACCAGCTAATGGCGATGCAGATATCCCCGGCGGATTCCCATGGGACCACTCCAGGGAAGGAGCAGCAGGCGGCTGGGGTTGGCATTCTTCTCCAGATCATGATGCTCGTCCTCTCTTTCGTCCTAGGCCATGTCCTTCGTCGCCACAAATTCTACTATCTTCCAGAGGCCAGCGCTTCCCTTTTGATCGGTATTTGTCTCCTCGCCGTTTTTCTTTTCCGAATGAAATTTCGTGTTTGATCGATTAGGGTTTGGTCCATCTATTTATTATTTCTGTACTGTAAATATTAATGACAGGTTTAATTGTCGGTGGACTTGCTAACATCTCTAATACGGAAACCAGCATCAGGTCTTTCTGTTATATATATATACCCTTCCAAATTCCAATTTACATATAGGAAGTCAACAAGTAGAAAACCCCAGGTTAATAATTATTTCTTTTTGTTCTTCCTTTTTGCAGGACGTGGTTCAATTTCCATGAGGAATTTTTCTTCCTGTTCCTCTTACCTCCTATCATATTATATCCTGACTTTTTCTTGTTTTCTTTCGTTCAAATATTTCATTTGTTGCTCCAATTTGCATTGAATTGCCCACTATCTACTGTTTCTCTTGACATCTTTCTGCTCACTCAGTCCGGGTTTAGTCTCTCACCTGTAAGTTCTTATATTTTTAGCTCTGCTTTCCTATTGCTTTGCGACCCTTATTATTTTAATTTTCTTCACTAATAATGCCCCATCTACACAGAAACCTTTCTTCTCTAACTTTGGAGCAATTGTCACGTTTGCAGTCATAGGAACCTTAATTGCTTCAGTTGTTACTGGTATTCTAGTGTAAGTTTCTGTTTTTCATTCTCAAAAATCTCTTTATGATAATTACAGTTTTTGCCCTACCCACTTAGTTGGATTAATCTGTTTCCCTTCCTGCTGCAGTTACCTTGGTGGTCTAATGTACCTTACGTACAGACTTCCATTTGTGGAGTGCTTGATGTTTGGTGCTCTTATATCTGCAACTGATCCGGTCACTGTCTTGTCCATCTTTCAGGTGATTTGTAGTCTATTTAGTTTTTCACAGTTAGTTTATCTTTTTCTGGTACTAAGGAGGGCCAAAGCCCAAACAAAAGAAAACTTATCGATTCTGGGTCCTAACTCTTAAGACCCTACACTTATCTTCAAACAAAAGTTTTCTTATCTGACTAGGAGGAGAATCCAGAACAGTGCATTCCAAATCCATTGTCAAGATAGAAGCGGCTAAACTATAAGCGACATATTATTTTCTATGAAAATGTGGCTTAGTTTGCACTTTGCACTCATAGTGGCTCATCATCTCTCTACATCTTATGAGCATGCTTTTGAGACATGATAATTTGGGATAGGTTTTATTTCGGTGAACCAGGGCCCAAACATGAAAGAGAAACCCCAGGACCAATTCCAGGATTGAGAACAAACCTATACCCTTTCTAATTTATGCTGGGTTATCCTGTTTGAAGACAACCGTTGATATTTTGATCCTCCCCACCCCTCCCAAAAACAACATCAATATTATTTGTGGAATTGTAATTGGCCATATAGTTATGTGTAACTATTATATATATTAGGTGTTATAGGTACCTTACCTTCTGTTTGTCCAAAGTTCGAATGAGTTCTGAAATAATTGTGATGACCTTGATTGCAGGAACTTGGCACAGATGTGAACCTGTATGCTCTGGTGTTTGGAGAATCTGTTTTGAATGATGCCGTAAGTTATTATTGTTATTTGTTTGTAATCCATGGTTTTTTTATGCTGACATCTGTTATCTAAAGGCTGACCTTGTTTACTTGATGAAATCATTCTATTGTATGCGGCGCAACCGATAGATGGCAATTTCCTTGTACAGGTATGTATAGTAAATCGCGGGTTTATACCCAGAACATTAAATATTGTTTGAAGTTCAGATCAAACTCAAGTCTGTTCTGTTATGCAGGACAATGTCCTTGGTTAGAAGTCATGCATCATCTGGACAGAACTTCTTCATGATTATTGTCAGGTTTCTTGAGACCTTTGTGGGTTCCATGTCTGCAGGTCAATATTGAAATCTCTTACAGTCTAATAATTAAGTATTTGACTCCTAGTTGGAAAGAAATTCACTAATTTTGCAGTCCAAGTGTCAAATTCTGTGATTTCAACTGCTGTGATACCTAGACACTTTAATTGACCCTGAAGCAGGATTGATTGAGATTTTTGTATTTATCTCTTTGCAATTTGAGTATAAAATACTGTTTTCCTTTAAGAAAGGGTGCAAATGTTATGGTTTTCAAAATTTGAGGTCTTGAAACTAACAGAAAAAGGATGACATTATATTCACCTTTAAGGAGAAATTTACATTTGGTTATATTGGTTACTGGGATCATAATACTCTGAATATACTTCTTATGTGGAGTAATTTATAAGTTTGTCATAACTTAGAGGGTTGATACTTGCTTTTGAATTTGGCACACTTAAGAATGAACAATAAAACTTGAAAATGGCCAAAGTTTGGGTGATTGGAAATAATTTGGAAGTCAGGAGTTGTGGCGATTCCTAGATTCAATAATCTTCAATGGGTAATGAACTAGTGATGTATGATAAATGTCCAAACGTTGAAAAGGGTATATATGGATTCTGGCTAGATAGAGGAATGTATCGCATTAGATACTTGTGTAAAAGACCAGAAAATGTTGTTATCCACTCATTTTTTTCCCTTTTTACTGAATTTTCCATTTATAATTGTTCAATTGTTTTCAACGCAAGTAGTTTAAATCCTTAAAACTATAAGCTCTTGATTGCTTTAATATCTTTGAAGATCACAATGTTATTGATGGAAAGAAGATCGGAAATGATAGACAGTTTATTTTTGCAAGAATACCTAATGGCAACAGATTGATTTGATTCAGAATAATAGATTGAAAAGGGTGGAGGGGCCCTAAATAGTGGTTATAGAAGCACTATAGGATATCATTATTTAAAATATAAAATAAAAACTATGGATAACATGGGACTTTCCTTTCTAGTTTATTGGTAAAGAATTATTCATGAGTAGAAGTATAAGTAGTTTTGAAGACTAGAATTCACCTTACAAGTGGATCACTGGTGATACTAATATATTGAATCTACAGAATGTGGTACTTGAGACATCAGATAGGTTGCAAACTGGCAAAGACAATAAACATGAACCTAGAATACTAGGAAGTGAAGGGTACTCAAAAACAGCACTCACAGAAGTAGTAGATGATATCGTTATTAAAAAAGAAGAATGTATGGATACTTGGATAGTCTAGGACTTTCTAGTTTATTGGCTAAGAATTATTCATGATGAGGAGTTCCAAGTAGTTTTGAAGAAAAGAAGTGACCTCACAAGAGGAAAATTGATGGTACCCATATACTGAATCTACAAAAGAGGGTACTTGAAACATCATATGGGTTGCAAACTGGCAACAAAAATAAACTTGAACCCAGAGGGCTAAGGAATGTACATGTAGAAGAGTCAACTACAAAGGAAAAGTGAAAGATGACATGGTATTGCCAGATTACAAGATAAGAGTTACCAAACTTGAGAGAATAGAGGTATTTACTTGTCAGTCAATGAAACTTACAAGTCTCAGGTGTATAATGATCGGGTTACATAAGAGTAACTCTTTCTTTTCTTTCATGTTCTTTTCTCTCAAGTTATATAAGTTACATGAGTTCTTTATTTAGGCATTTCATTACTGCTGCATTTTTTTTCTCAGTTACTAACAGACATTCTGTGTTGCTTTACAGGTGTTGGAGTTGCATTTATTTCTGCCTTGATATCCTTTTTGATTAATTATTTCTACATTATATTTTCTTTTAAAAGGCTTCTTTGGTAGGTTGAATTGTGAAACCTTAATTGTCAAAACCTTTTCAAGTATGCAGGATTGGATATTGACAAGTACGTAATCTTTTCTACTGTTCTTTGCTTACCTTTATTTAGTTACTACTACGGTGGAACTAACAAGGTTGTCTTGTTATCATTTCAGTCTTCAAAACTTGGAGTGCTGTCTTTTTGTCCTCTTCCCATATTTCTCGTAAGTGATGTTCTGACCATTTTTTTCATATTATGTAAATTAGTTTTAAGGCTTTCTATTGCCTTATATGCGAATTGATGTAAAACTTTCTTCTTTCTAGTTACATGCTTGCAGAAGGTCTTGGCCTGTCTGGTATTGTGTCAATATTGTTCACAGGAATTGTAAGTGGAACTTTACAGTTTTTCTGTTCAGTCAAATATCTTAGGTGAAATCTGTGTTATGGAATCTGGTGTTCTGTTTTAGGTCATGAAGCACTACAGCTATTCAAATTTGTCCCAAAACTCTCAACGATTTGTTTCTTCCTTTTTCCATTTGATATCATCACTAGCAGAGACATTTATGTAAGAGAGCTCTTCATTGTCTTTATAATTAAACTATACTTTACACGTGACTCCCCGTGCTTGTTTTGAAATGAAAATGTTCATTTGCAGATTTATATACATGGGCTTTGATATTGCCATGGAACAACATAGCTGGTCACATGTTGGGTTCATTTTTTTCTCAATTGTATCCTTGAATAATTTTTCAATAGTTGAAAGTTCAGTCATACTATAGCAACTGAAACTTCGTTTGCTCCTTAACTTGGTGCTTGATTGCCCCAGATATTTATTGGAGTTGCAAGGTATGCTTCCTGTATGTGTTCTATGATGATCCTTTGATCACAAGCTTATGTTCTTACTCTTTAACTTTCTATTACAGTTTCACAACTTAGCATATGGCATTTGTTTTCCATTATCGACACTGTATTTTAGTATGAAAACTACTAACAATGTGTCCAATCATTTTTGCAGGGCAGCTAATGTTTTTTCTTGTGGATATTTGGTGAACTTGGTCCGACCTGCACATAGACAAATACCTTTAAAACACCAAAAAGCACTTTGGTATAGTGGTAAGAACAGCAGATAATGCTGATCTTTTTTAATATCTTGTCTTTTGATATCTTAATGAATTATGGGGTTGAGTAGGACTTCGAGGGGCCATGGCTTTTGCCCTCGCTCTGCAATCAGTTCATGATCTTCCAGAAGGACATGGCCAGACCATATTCACTGCAACAACTGCCATCGTTGTTCTGACGGTACACAAATTGATTCTGTCCTCAATCTAGAATTTTCTATCAAGTGTCGGTAATTACCAAGCATATCTATTCCCTAATAGATATTGCAAATCCATACATCATCTTTCCCTGTGTTAAAATATTAGTCACGAAACTGAATCTGAAATCAACTCTTTGTCAAAATATCGCATCCCCTGCCCTTGAAATCTTCTAATGATAACAAGAAGTGATTTTTCCAATTAAATTTTTTTGATAATATCATACTGTCTCTATATCACTGTATTCATACTCTGGCAGTGTCTTTTTGAAATGGCTCTATTTAAAAAAAAAGCTAAACTTTTGTTTGGAATGAACAAAAAGTTTAGCTTCTTACTGGATTAAAAGCCATTTTGTTTAGACTAATTTCCTTCGAAGTATCTTTTAAAGACCTGCCCTTGTGGACAGAATTAAAAGTGCCATGTGACAGGTGGAAAAAAATTCAATGGCAACGCTAGCCTCTTACTGAATGGAAAATTACTTGGCCCAATCCCTTCATTGTAGGACAAAAGATGTTTTCTTACTGGCAGCTCTTTCATCATCTTTGAACATATTCTTGTTTTGAATGTTTAATATGAATGACAAAAGTAACTGACGCCTTACTTATTTGGCACCTTGCATATCAGTAACGATGAATAAGGGATATGTATGTATGTTGATTTAAACGAATGACAAAAATACTTGAAATAGTATCTATTCGAGTATACTTGTCCTGTAATGTGCATATGATGCTGTTATTGTTACTCAGTTGCAAACCAATTTCTTAGGTGTTATTAATTGGAGGTTCAACGGGTACCATGTTGGAAGCTTTACAAGTAGTAGGCGATGGCCATGAGGTTACATTGAATGAAGTAAGTCCACGAGCTCCAGAAAAGAAAAACAAGAAAGCATGTTCTAGTTAATTACTTGTTGTTTTTTGTATTTTAGAAGGCATAAAAAATTAAAAGAGATCTATGTATGTTTGTGACAGCATAATTTCCCTCTTGGATCCAAATCTTCTATAAAGATGTTTAGTATCCTGCTTGCATGTGCCTCAACCATTTATTGTCCAATTTTCCCTCTCCGCCCTACTATCGTACATACTTATCATTTGCTACATTTGATGAGTCCTGCTCATTACATTTTTATTCAGATTGATGAGAACTCATGGTTGAATTATGATGCCAATCCTACTTTAATGATCACTGGGATCTTGTATCTGATCAAAGCTGACTATTTTGATTATTTGTGCATATATTTCCAGATTTTTGATGGGAATAATGGCTACATTGCTCCTTCTTATAATGAGGAAGCATCATCAGGAAACAGGATCAAGATGAGACTGAAGGAATTCCATCAGAGGTAACATGTGGTTACTACCTTCATAGAGGACCTGGCTTCACTTTTGATTTATTTATCAAGCATTTAAACCACCGCCCCTTTCTCTTGCAGCACGGCGTCATTCACAGCTATAGATCGAAATTACCTCACACCGTTCTTTACAAGTCAGAATGGTGATGAAGTGGAAGATCTTGGTAAGATAGAATTGATATGGATCTCCAATTGCTTCCATTTTTCTACTGTAAAGATATGGCGTTTTTATGATCCGCAGAGAGATGCCGTCATATTCATCTTTTGCCGCTTCCACCTTGTGAATTAAAAAAGTATTTCATTTCATGATTTTAATTTGGCCTCCATTTTAATTTTATGTTCTTAACAGGTTAGCCAATGCCTAGCTCTACAAGAGGGGGATTTCATGGTCAACACTCCCGATGATTTGTTTATCAGAAACAGATATAACAGATATGGTAAAAGATGGAAGTCAGTTTTGTGTATATACTTGCCCCATAAAAATGGCTTCATAGACTCGATAGTTGAAAGCCACAAACCTACTAATATCAATTTTTTTGTAGTTTGATGTATTTATAGAATTTGTAAATACTGGATTGAACATTTGGACCTAATTTTCTTCATTTAGTGCCTGTATAATTCTTCATTAGACCAACTGTGAGGGACCTCTTGGTCACCTCACCCAACAGGTCTTTGGTTCGACAATGGTTTTTACGAGTTCTTAGTGTCATATTAATATTATGAGACTAACTACTTAGCGTTTAGACACTTCTATACAAACAAGAGCGTTTAAGCACTTGAATTTACTTTATAAAATAATATTGGCATTTAATTTTACAAAAATGTTCAAGCACAAACCATTTAATTAGAATTTGAATGTAACTTCTTTATGAAGAAAAAGAGTTTGAATGAACTATATGGGTGATGGTATTGTCATGATCTAATGATATTTCTCGTCATACGGTATATGAGAGGTTTCATATTCGACTTTCATAAATGGCAAGGTTAAAATTTATTGTGTATATTGTAAATCTCTCTTCCAATTTCGTAAATGGCAAGGTTAAAATTTATTGTGTATATTGTAAATCTCTCTTCCAATATGGTATGTGAAGAGGTTTTATATTCGATTTTTGTAAATGATAAGGTCGAAATTTACTATGTATATTGTAAATCTCTCAAAAAAATATGGGTGATAAATTTTAGTGACAATAACAATTTATTTTCGTTTATTGATTATCTTTCTAAATTCGACACTTGGTGTAAAAAGGAATCTTGTTTCCTTCCCCCAACCCCCTACTCCCCCTCCCCCCACCCCTATTTTATTTATTTCTTTTTCGGTCCCCCATTTTTGAAAAATTGAACCGTTACGTGCTTGTTCCCTGTAGCCAACGGCTAGTTATCTGTTTCGTTCCTAACCTGCACCACCTAGCTCTCTTTCGCTTTAAGGCTTCTGGGATAACTGGTATTTGGAGGACTGAGGATTGAAGAAGAGCCCTTTATAAGGAGTCGGGACAAGGTATGGATCAATCTCTCAAATTGGAACTCAACAATTTTAATTCACAAATTTATTCTCAGCTTTGCCTATACGTGCTTTGCCTCCATTGATTTGTCATTTATTAAGGAATATGGATCAATTGATGGTGGAAAATTGCGCATCTGCCACCGCAGAGGAGTCAGCAGCTTGCGCTCCTCCTCCGCAGACCACTCACAGGCGGCCAAGAGTGAGGGAGGTGAGCTCTAGGTTCATGTCTCCTGCAATTTCACCGGGTGATCTCCCTCATGCCTTGCCTACCAAATCTCCCCTTCCGAAACATCAACACGCAGTTTCGACTCCGACCTCGAGCCTTGCGGAAATTCAGTCGAGGCAGCCTTCTACTTGTGTGAATAGGCGGCGGAGGCATTTAGACTTGGAGCCCTTGCGCTGCTCTGACGAGAACAGACCCGCCGGCCTCTCCTCCATTCAGAATCATACTCAGATTCAGAGCTGGGAAACCCCTCTCCCAGTCCCACAGGACCAGATCCTTCCGAATTATAGTGTGTGGAAACAGCGTCCTGTCAAGCCATTCAAAGAGAACGGAGTAGGAAAAGCCATGCGGGAGCAACAGCAGAAGCAGCATCTTCCAAAAACCAGCTGCACTGCGAAAGGTACCAATGTTTTTACTTTAACCACACCCTCAAGACCGGACAATCACACACCCATGGTGACTGCCAGTCTAGATCGGACGTCCTCGTCAAGATTCAGACTGATTCAACACCGGTCTACCAACATCACTACTGCCACAGCTGCTGCTAAGCTTTTACAGTCTAGCGGGATATCTTTACCTGCTCCATCTACCAATCTAGTCAATGAGACCCAAGACGCCAATTGTGCTCCCCAAAATGATCTTACTTCTTCTTCACCAAGTACGCTTTCCGATGCCAATAATCACATTCAAATACCAAGCTGGTCGACCTCGACACCGTGTCTTCTTGATGTCCGCTCTTCGATGCCTGAGGCCGATTTGTTGCCGACCATTTCTATTTGTAGTAGACAGCTCTCTGAGAAAATTAGCAGCAGGGGTAACGCAACTGTCACTGTCAGTTCTTCTGCTGCTTCCCCTTGCTCCCGTTCTCGCAACTTGCCATTATCAAGTTCGGAGTCCCACCCATTCTTCCAGCCAAACAGAAGCAGTGAAAAATTAACATATTCTCTCTCCAAGCCATATACAAATGTGGGGAAGATGGGTGGCCTATGTCTTCCGCCAGTCCCACCATGTGCAAGTGCAAAGCCAAGCTCAGAGATAATAAGGAAAGGAAAGAAAGTTTCTACTCAGCTAGAAGATGTGCATTACTTGAGACTCCTTCACAACCGCTATCTGCAATGGAGATATACCAATGCGAGAGCAGAGGCTTCTATGCGAGCACAGCAGAGTGAGACCGAGGTAAGTCATTTATTTCATGTTCAAATTTGAGATTTTAGACAAAATATGTTTTAAGTTTATTCTTGTGCTTTTCATATTGCCCAATACCATAGCGCTATTTAAACTAGATTTTAATTCTGTTGGTCTTGCTTGATAACCTGAATGGTTTTACCTTAAGGTTGTCACTTTCAAGCACCTTTTAATGCCATGCAAATAACCTTCTCTTGACTCTCTTCTTCATTTTTCCTTTACAACCTTGTAACTAAATCAGGAGTTCAGAACCCCCAATTTTGCTAAAAAGAAAATATCAGGGCTCTTAGTCATTGCCCATGAATGCACAGTTATTCACCCTTTACACTTGTGATATTTTTCCTCTACATATTTGTAGAGAGCACTTTATTCTCTTGCGGTAAAGATAGCAGATCTATATGATTCTGTGAAGAGGAAAAGGATGGAACTCGGCATTTTGCAAAGAACAAAGACTTTATCAACAATTCTTGAAGATCAAGTAAGGCTCCAGTGTTTGATGATTGTTTTACACTTTTTTGTTGGCGATCTCATTATATAGACTAAGCTTGATTAGCATTTTCAGTTATTCTTTCATGATCCATATCTTGCTTGAGCGTATATGATAGTTTTATTTCTTTCAAGAAAGGATATACACCTGTAAGTATAGCGGAGACTGAATCTTTCAAGCTGAGCACAACTTAGCCATGAAGGATTGTGCTTTGCCTTTCCTTCACATTATGACTAGTATCTGCATAGCAATATTAACTTCCGGTCCCATCTCCACTAACTTCGCAAGAAATTTTTGGTTAAGTGACAATAAATTTTCATACTATATTAAGCCATGAAAGATAAAAGCGCAGTAGTTGTAAAAACTAGAGGAATTCAAAAGATTTGAAGGATGTACGATTCTGTGGTGATATTTCTAAGAAATTGATGAGTGAAGGTTAGATTCTGAATTCATATGAACAATTCCCATGACTGGACTTGCTTGTGTTCTTTAGCCCTTGTATTCACAATGGAACATATATAAGAATTAGAAACTCTTTTTTATGTGTTCTTGGGTTTCAACTTTCAACTATGGTGTCATAAGTTATTTTGAAAATTTAGATGTTGAGTACAAGTAGTGAGATATTACTATGGGTTCATAAGTTATTTTTTGCTAGTGCTATGTACCACGTCGTCTGCTGACATTAAGACTGCACTTACTACTGTCTTACAAAGAAAGCTAAAAGCATTACATTGTGCACTTTCATCTTCTTGTTTCCCCAAATGTTTACTACATATGTAACCTAAGCATGCTGTTGACCTCTAAGAAAATGAAGTAGCCTACATTTCAACTCATGTTTTTTCAAAATACCTAATGGTGTTTCTAACTTATATGATCTACTGGACAATATATCTTAGATTCCATATTTGGACCGGTGGTTTGCTCTTCAAGAGGATTATTCAATTTATCTGGCAGAAGCAACTCAAGCTTTGTTCAATGCCTCTGCTCAACTTCCTATCGGTGGCCACGTCAGGGTACAATGTCTTTGTTTAATTGTGGCTTCCTTGGTACAACCATTGTTTAACTTATGTTTCTTGTATTGCTTTATATATGGTCTTCTTACATAAGACATACTTTATAGGCCGATGTACGAGAGGTAAACGAAGCACTGAATTCAGCAATAGAAGTGATGGAGATAATGGTTTTCCATGTTCAGCGATCTATTCCAAAGGTAAAATAAATAGGAGACCTTTTACTTTGACAGCCAACAATTGGATGTCCTTCATCGTATATATGTTCCTTTTTATTGCAAGTGATGATGGTACAACTGATAAGAAGAAAAGTTCATTCTATAGTGGGAAAATCTCATGACTCCTGTTTATACAAATGGTGAAATGGTAGGGGATAAACAAGGGATAAACAAGTTTATATTAGATTCTAAGAAACAAATTTCGTAAAGAGTTTCCTGCCTGCACAGGGTACATGATCTTGATAGAAACATTTCTTTATACAGTCAGAATTGCTTAGAGTGGATGGGTTAGATATGCAAAGAAAAATATCTCTGGTCGGTGTGTGTGCAGTTCTTGTGGATACTGTACAGATAACGTGATTCTTGATCGTGTGACTCACTAGGAATTTACTGTATCTAGCACTTGTTTTGGGTTTCAATGAAAAAGGCTTTTGTGATTCAGGCAGAAGAAACAGAAATTTTGATTTCAGAACTAGCCAGAGTGGTTGGTGGAGAAAGAGCTCTCATTGAAGAATGCAGAAACCTGTTGTCTAAGACATATGCAACGCAGGTTTGCCAAACCTCAGTCTGCTTATATTAGGGTTTATGCAAATATTGCGTACTGCTCGTTGCTACAAATTATGATTTTGTTTCAGGTGGAAGAGTGGAGCTTAAGGGGCCAGATAATCCAGTCGAAACGTTGCTGTTCTTCAAAAGCATTGCTCATATGAAGAGCGAGCCAGGAAGTAGTTACTGAATCCACAAGAAGCAAAAGGACTTATTGCGCCGTGTCATTTGGTGAGAAAGGGTGCAGAGGTGCAGCTATTTGAAAGGGGTACAAGAAGTAGCATTATTCTTGTTAGAGAATGTTATCTTTGCATTCTGCAATGTCAGTTCTTTTAGTTGTGGGCACCTAAAGAAAGAAACAAACTCTTTATTTGGTACAAAAGGTGGTACAAATAACCGGATTCTTGTCTGAGAAGAATTTTTGCATTTTGCTTTATTTGTAGTCACCAAAAACAGAAACAAACTCTTTTATTTGTAAATAGATGATGCAACTACTTGTGTACCTTGAATTGTGAATGGTTGAATTTGGATCAAATTTTTTTGTACAATACAAAATGATGCAATAATACATATAGAAGAATTTGTAAGAACCCATAATTGAGATTTGAATACAAACCAAAGGAAATCAAACTAAACCAAATTACACCGTTGTATTATAATCATAATTGATTTGGTTGCGATTATTTATCACACAGACGGTAAACAATGAAAAAACTCATGATCTCTCCCTAGTGAGAGTCTCTCCTCCTTCGTTAGCGCCGCCACTCCTCCGTGAGTAAATCCTCCATCCATCAAGACCTATTTTCTGCCCCTTTCTTGGGAAGAAGAAAGTTGTTACTGAGTATCCAAGATTTTCAAGCCAGACACACCAAAAACCCCAAACCCAATTTTCTAATCAGAAGATGAAAAACCTTCTTCCATCTCTCTCCGCTGTGAGAGCAAATCTCTTCTCCGCTTTGAGAGCAAATCTCTTCTCCGCTGTGAGAGACGCCCTCTCCGATGTGAGAGTAAACCTGCTCTGATTCTGATCTCGAGCAGACCCATACTCATTAACTATATCACCAGGTCTGGTTGTTGACGAAATCCCCTCTTCTCTGTTAGAACCATTACTTCTCTGTGAAGCCTTATTTTCCCAAATCAAGATTTTGGACCGAGTCTCTGCTGAAATATGTACTTCTCTCTGGCGATTGGTCAAGCGTCCCTTGCTGAGGAGGGGCATATCCACGCAGCGGAGGAATCAAATGAAGTTGGCGGTGGCGGCTGGCCTGATACAGCCGCATGGAGGCCATGATCTACCTATTGTGGAACTGTCAAGGTCTAGGCCCCGACCTGACAGTTCAGGCTCTAAACGGGCTAATCAGGAAGCATCGTCCCTGCATCGTCTTTCTGATGGAAACAAAAATGAAAGATGATGGAATTGATGCAATTAGGTGCAGAAGTGGATACCCGAATGGATTCAATGTTTCTCCGGTCGGTACGGCGGGTGGTCTGAGCCTTTGGTGGAATAATGAAGTTGAGGTTAGCATTCTCGGATTTTTAAAGAATTTAATTGATTCTATGGTCAAACAAGTTCCTGCTGGTTCATCCTCAAGGGCTTCATGGGTTTACGGGACACCGTATAGGGAGGATAAGTCAGCTTGTTGGGTGGAATTAAATCGCAATCTCAAGGCATCCAGCTTGCCGTGGTTTTGTGGGGGTGATTTCAACGAACGCCTGTGGTCGCATGAAAAGAGAGGGGGTAGGGAGCTGTCTTCTTTCCTTCGAAATGGCTTTCATTCCTTCTTGGATATTTCAGAATTGATGGATATGGATTTTCATGGGCCCTGTTTCACATGGAGAGCAATGAGGAACAATCATGTATTTGTTGTGGACGGAGGCTTAATCAATGTTCATTGGCAAGAGCTTTGGCCAAATTCTTTGCTGTCTGTTTGTCCTTGTATTGGGTCTGATCATAATCCAATTCTTCTGGAAACGGAGAGGAGGGTCCAGAGGAAAAAAAAGAATTTCAGATTTGAAGCGTTCTGGGCTGAGGAGGAGGAATGTCATGGTATTGTTCAACAGAGTTGGAGGCCACAGCCGGCGGGGGGGGGGGGGGGGGGGGGGGGGGGGATGGGTGAGTAAATGGCAAATCAAGGCTAACTCTTGCCGTAATTCATTGTTGGCATGGAGTAGAGAAAAATTTAGAAACAATGGTCCAAAAATCGATCATTTGATGGGAGAATTGGGTGAGCTCCAGGGTGATTGGGAGGCAAATTTTGAGGTCCTCACGGCAAAATTGAAGGAAAATGGTGAGCTATGGAAGAAGAAGAGTCTTATTGGCATCAGCGATCACGAATTAAGTGGTTAAAATCGGGGGATGCGAATACCAAATTCTTTCATCAAACTACTAGACAGAGAAGGAGCAACAATCGTATCCTTCAGATAAAGAATGGCCAGGGGAGGTGGATGACGGGGGAGCTGGGAGTCAGATGTACAATCGAGGATCATTTCAAGGATATTATCTCTTCAGTTGGGCCACGGCAATGGGATGATGTACTGAGGGGTGTGGATTGCGTGGTGAGTTAGGATATGAATAACTCTCTACTGGCTGATATTTCTGATTTGGAAATTAGGGAAGCTGCTTTTCAAATGGGAGCTTTGAAGGCCCCCGGGCCAGATGGTTTTCGAGGTATTTTTTTCCAGTCTTACTAGGAAATTATCAGGAAGGAAGTTCTGGGTTTTATTCATGCAATTGTAAATGGGAGGGAAAACTCTTGTTCCTTGAATGCTACCAATATTGTTCTGATACCTAAGGTCCAAAACCCCGAGTGTGTCCCAATTCAGGCCTATTAGCCTATTTAATTTCTCCTATAAAATTGTTTCAAAGGTTTTGGCTAATAGACTGAAGGTGCTTCTCCCTAGCTTAATATCTCATTCCCAGAATGCTTTTGTCCCTAACCGTCAAATTCAGGACAACTTATTCCTTGCACATGAGGCTTTTCATCTTCTGAAGTTACGAAAATCAAAGGTCAATTTTGAGCTGGGACTTAAAATGGATATGAACAAGGCTTATGACCGTGTTGAGTGGGATTTTTTGGAGGCAGTTATGGTGAAAATGGGTTTTAATCATGGCTGGATTGGGTTGGTATTGAACTGATGAACTGTATCAAATTTGTGGAATTTTCGGTTGTTGTCAATGGTGACCCGGGGAAGAAATTCAAGCCCTCAAGAGGACTATGACAAGGTGACCCGCTTAAGACAAGGTGACCCGCTTTCTCCAAATTTATTCCTTCTTGTTTGCGAGGCCTTATCCCTCTTGGTGAGCAAAGCTTGTAGGGAGGGTTATCTCAGTGGCATTAAATTCAAACGTAATGAAAATTCTCATTCTCACTTGCTGTTTGCCGATGATTCACTATTCTTTCTCAAAGCTGATCATGAAAATTGTATTAACATGATAAAACTGCTGAATGCCTACTGTACTGCATCTGGTCAGCAAAGAAGTTTTGAGAAATCTAGTGTCTATTTCAGCCCAAATACCCCAACTGACCTCAAAATTAGTCTATGCAATGTTTTGGGTATTAGGCAGGTTGATGATCGTGGTATTTATTTGGGTCTACCTACTCTATGGGGTAGGTCAAAAAAAGATGCTTTGAGGTTTGTCTCTGAGAGGGTTTCAAGTAGAATGGCTAGTTGGAAGTTGAGGACTCTAAACCAGGCCGGTCGTGAGGTGCTGATTAAAGCTGTTGTTCAAGCAATCCCAGCGTATCCTATGAGTGTATTATTGTTTCCAAAGACCTTCTGCAATGAGTTAGAATAAAAAATGGCCAGATTTTGGTGGGGAGGATGTGAAGAGCAGAGGAAAACGCACTGGGTTAGTTGGGCTTCTCTTGGTCTTCCAAAGTAGAGTGGTGGTATGGGGTTCAGGGATTTATATGAATTCAACCTGGCTCTGATTGCCAAGCAACGTTGGCGTCTTATCATTGAGCCAAATTCCTTCTGGGCTCAAATGATGAAGGCCAGGTATTATCCTATTTCAAATTTTCTTCAGGCTAAGCGTGGTGGACGTGCTTCGTGGGCTTGGTGCAGTCTGTTGGAGGGTAGAAATCTTATCATGCAGGGTGCTCACTGGCAGGTTCTCGGTGGCAGCACTGCTAGAATCTGGACGGATCGCTGGCTAATTGACACTAGCACTGGTTCCCCCTCTCATCTTCCTGGGGTCACTCCGGACCCAAATCAAAGGATTGAAACTCTCATTGACTGGGATTCCCATTCTTGGAGTATAAATGATCTGAGTGCTATTATTCCTCACCAGGAAATTGAGTTAATCACCAAAATCCCTATTGGTTGTCACAATGAGCCTGATTGTCTTATTTGGCCAAAGGAAAAATCTGGTGTCTATTCTGTGAGATCGGGATACCATCTTCCTCATGGGACCTCGATTCGAAATTCTGTTAGACCAAGGCCTTCGTCCTCAAATCTTCCTAGCACTTCACTCTGGCAGGCAATTTGGAAGTCGAATACTCCTCCAAAGGTGAGAAATTTCGTTTGGAGAGCTTTGAGAAATAGTGTTGCAACAATGTCAAATCTCAGGAAGCGAAAGATCAAGAATATTTCCCTATGCCCCATCTGCAATGAACATGAGGAATCGGTCGAACACGTCCTTCTTCTATGCCCTAGGGTGGATCGTGTTTGGTTTGGGGGGGACTTGCACTATGTTATTGATAAAGCGTCGATCACCTCGTTGGGTGCATGGATGGAGGGAGTGATTAGTACTGGTAACTTGTCTAAATTGGAGAAGTCTTGTATAATGAGGAATATTATGGTTACATTCTGGAACATTTGGAAGGCAAGAAACAGTTTTAATCATGAGCATCCAAATCCTATGGTGGTGGTAACAATGTGCAGAGGGCAATTGCAGAGTTTTCTGCTGCGACAAATTTGGTGGCCCGTAATACTCCTATACCTGCTGGTCCTAGTGTGTCTTCTGCCTGGTCTCCTCCGGCGAGGCCTACCGTCAAAATTAATGTTGATGCAGCCTGGCGATCTGCTTCAACTATGACGGGTCTTGGGATTGTTATCCGAGATGATGTGAGGAGGTTTATTGCTGCAAAGGCCATCCCATGTATGACTACGTCTGCTCTCCTTGCGGAGGCCTCCGCGGTGATGGAAGGGTGTATTCTGGCAATAGAGCTTCAACTCCAAAATATCTGCATTGAATCCGATTCTTTGGTAGTGATAAATAGCCTTAAGGGGTGCATTAAGAAGGGAGTTTGGGAAATTTATCCAGTTTTATCACGAATTACCGAGATTGCTGCTGGTCTGGACAGCTAGAGATGGTAATCAAGCGGCTGATTGTGTCGTATCTATGGCAACCACGAGGATGAGCCCGGAAGTCTGGCTTCACAGATCCCCATCCTCACTGGTGCATATTCTGAACAAGGATGGTCTCCCGTGTCCTCCTTCAACTTGATGGGTGGATATGCTTGATCCCTGGACTTCCTATCGGTGGCAGTCTGAGCAATGCTCTGGGTTTTGAGTTTAGTCTGTACTGCCTAGTCTCTGTTTTATTTGTGTTTCTTTGTTTGGTTCTTAGTTTTCTCTGTGACTTGCCTTAAGTGTGGTGTTGGCGTTTTTGGGCTGTTGCCCTGCGTCTTGGCGTTTTTGGGCTGTTGCCCTGCTTCTTGGCTTCTTAATGAATTTCACATTTAGACAAAAAAACAAAAAACCAAAAAGACGGTAAACAATCATACTCCAAGCCCAAGGCTCGGGGCCGGCTCGTGGCGTTTAGTCTTTCACTTTGCTCTCAGATCTCAGCTCGCTCTCAATAGTAAATAGTCACAGCTCTTTCTAAAGAGTCGCAACTCGGGCAGTATGAATGGAGTAGTTCTCTCCAACAATACTATTAATTTCAAGAGCTCTCATCATCATTTCTCAGCGTCGGTGAAGCCCAATCGGCCCAAATCCTCTTCACTCCGTTGCAGAAACCCTAGCGCTGGTACTTGGCCTTCATCGTTGGTAATCGAGACATCAGTGGAGGGCAAGGCTGTTTCAGATCCTGAAGTGACTCCTTCATGCGTTGCTCGTCGCCTCATTCTGCTTCGTCATGCCAACAGTTCCTGGGAAGACCCTTCCCTAAGAGGTTCCCTAAATTTTTTGTCTTTTTTCTTTTCTTCTCAGTATTAATTAGAGAGAAGTTGTATTTGTTTGAAGGGATATGATTTTGAATTGTTCTACGTGATATGATTGTAGACCATGATCGGCCTTTGAGTGAAACAGGACAAGCCGATGCTGTCGAAGTCTCTCACAAACTCCGGCAGTTGGGTTGGATTCCTCAACTTATTTTATCTAGGTGCATATCCAACCAATGCCTGAATTAAAATGGAAAACATTGATTTTACAGTGACAGTGCAGGATAGGGTGACAATCTGGAAACTGGAAAGTAGATGCTCTAGTCATTTCAGAATCCATATTTGTTATTGGCTTTTCTAAAATTGATTCGAATTTCTTATCTGCCATGTTTGTGTTGTAGCAATGCAGTGCGAACCAGGGAGACTCTTGCGATTATGCAGCAACAAGTGCGAGGGTTCTTGGAAGCTGAGGTCCATTATATTTCAAGCTTCTATTCCATCGCCGCCATGGATGGGCAGACTGCTGAGCACCTTCATCGCGTTATCTGCGAGTATTCAAGGGACGACATACTCACTGTCATGTAACTTCTAGCTCACGACCTCATTTGTATTATGCTAAAAACAAGAAATTATAATATATTAATAGGCTATTACAAATGTTGGTTTGTAAATATACAGGTGCATGGGACATAATAGGGGTTGGGAGGAGGCAGCCTCAATGTTCACAGGTGCCTCCATAGAATTGAAGGCTTGTAATGCTGCTTTGCTTGAAACTACTGGGAAATCTTGGGATGAGGTTTGGCTTCTTTCCTTTCAATAATTTTTTTATTTTCTTAAATCAAGTGCATTCAATAAGAAGAAGAAAATTTGAATAGAATTATAAGAGTCCACACCAGTTTTCAGATAGAATTTTAAGAGTCCAGAAAATTTGGCTAAGAACCCTATATCCTAAACCCCTGCAGTTGGCACACATTCCTACTTCCTAGCAGACCGATATTTGAGCATCCTTAGCATAGTAATTATGCAAGTAGAAGTCTATGTCTGTGACTTGAAGTTAAGGAAACATTCTATAGCGGAAGGTTGCAGGGAGATCATATTTATCCATGTAACCTACTTTTTTTTAATCCTGTTCTGCTTTCTGATTAGATGTGCTATTCAAATCAGATGGAATTGAATAAGAGTTTTTGTTACTTGATTGAGAAGAAAAGTGTTCTTGTGACTGGTTTGTTCATACCCTCCGGGGAAAAATCTTATTATTATCATTTAGGGTATGTTTGGATGAGGAACTTCAAAGTACCTATTTGGGCAACTAGGAAGGGGAGCACATGTACCACATGAGCATACCAAAACCACTAAACAAGGGATTTCCAAAGTAACACCTATTAACTAGTAACTTACAAATCCCTCTAAATGCATTGCACTAGTCCTTTGAAAGCGCTCATAATGTTAAAGTTCCTCATTTTTAACTAATTTATCATAAATTTTTTGGTACTTTGAAGTTTCTCATCCAAGCATATGCTTAAGATTTTTCTATTTCACAGTTTTTAATCCTGCATTATTGTCACAGGCATTTGCTTTGGCAGGACTTGGGGGATGGAAGCTGCAGGGCATTGTGAAACCAAGTACCAGCCTATAAAATGTTGTGAAGTTTTTGAACGCCAGCTGCAACTTTAACGAACCATACTGGCCCTTCCTGTTACTCCATGAAGTACTGTATGTCATCAATATTTGGTTAGTCCCTGAAGCTAATTTTGCTTCTTGCCCAGCCGCCCTACCTTAAGCATGGTGGGAAGAAGAACATCTTCCGGTTCAGATCGCATTAAGCATGGTGGGGGAAAAGTTTAAAAAGAAAGTGCTCGAGGTTAAACCAGTTTTACTGGTAGAGGTTTAAAGACTACGGATCCTAGTTGACACTTTGTAAGGTGTGCATGGGAGGGCGTTCTGCTCACTAACTCATCCAGCAAAGGAAGAAGTACCCACGATTGCTTGTTTGGAGGACAAAATTTTATATATATATATTTAATATACCTGAAGCATATATGTATTTACATTTTTCTTGGGAGATGGGAGTACTTCTGGGGCTCGCTATGCATTCTTATATGATGATAAACTTTTTTTAGGAAATATCAAGGTTATCCTTGTAAAATATCGATTAAATTAAACCATTGAAATTCCATGATGAGAATCAAATGAGTAAAATGGTCGCAGATTGAATTTAATTTTTTAAAGGATATAATATAATTTGATGCCAATGCAATCAACACCCCGGTGATGAAATAGAACAAACCCTACTTCTAAAAATAAAAAAGCCTAGTTTCCATTTTCTCTCCTCTTAGTCAATCGGTCCTAAAGAAAAAACACACCAAGGGGATTTTAGTGTTTTGGGTCAAAGGGAATTTTAGTTTTTTTTTTTTTTACATTTCATGGGGTGTTTTCACACACATTGGTATGAATTCATCCTCGTCCCTCATAGAACCATTGCGCCCGCATGAGGTTAGACTACTCCTCGCCCCTCGTAAATCCCCAGCGCTCGCATGTGGTCAATATCAGGCCAGGGCACGCTAATTATCGCTCCTCATAGAACCTCAACGTCAACATGAGGTCGATATCAGGCTGAGGGCATGCTTTCGCCCTCCGGTGGCCACAAGAGACAACTAGTAGGATTAAAACACTGTAAGAGCAAACCAGACTAGTCTTTGAATCAATAGATCGTTCTTTGTGGTTATGAAATTTTAATTATATGAATGTAAGTAAGAATATGTTCCCCTTGTGAGAAAATAAATCAATATTCTTTTTTATCTAATCTACCAAAATAATCGCTCATAGATGTTTTTATTTTTATTTTCATTACACCGATATTGAGGAAGGAAGTTGAATTTGTGTTAAGATACCTAAAATATGTATACTACCAGGTGGCGAGGTATACCACTATGAGTTTTTTTTATCAATTTTATATGTATACTACTAGGTGGCTAGGTATATTATTAAGAGTTATTTATCAATTTGCTTCCTAAACTTATTTCATATTGCCAATTTAATCCCTGAAATTCTATTTCAGCAAATTTTCCCTCCCTTAAGCTTAAGGTTATTAGCAAATTTACTCTCTCTTATCATGTTTGCTCACCATTTCATCCAATTTTTCATTTAAAATAGTCACATATTGATCATAATTATGATTAATTTTTTCTTTATACTTATTAGTAGATAACTTTACAAGCTTGAAATGTGACAAATTTAACGATAACCCTTGAATTTAATATATATAAACAAAATAATGAACACATTGGGAATTGATCTCGCCCTTTACAAGAGCCGAATCCGAGACTTTCCATATAACATATAAAGAGAAATATCATTAGATCGTAGTACTAAGTGATAGTTTTTAAAATTTTAAATTAAATTAAAAGAACATCTTGATTAGTTCATTCTTATTTTTCCTTATATTTTTTAGGACTTTGTTTATTTATTTATTTTTTTACTATAATGATATAAGGGAGGGGAATTACATTATACATATTCAGTATTTTTCTCGTCCTTTACTAGAGTCAAACATAAGATCTTGCACATAAGGTGTGAGGAATATCACCAATAAACCGTACTACTAAAAATGGTATGATTAATTTATTTTAATTTAAAAAAATTTATTTTAAAAAAAGAGTAAATTCGCAAAGAGCAGAATTCTAAGCTTCTAGTTCTAAAGCTTCTAGTTCTACACTTGAACACTTCTACTTCTAGTAAGGAAGAGAATGAGGGTTAGTTGAAGTCTACTCTGAGAAGGTTATAATTTCTCCCACTGCACACTAAAGTGGGGAACTGCGGTTAGTTTTTGATTTTCTGATTTGTTGGGCATTCGACTCCCAAAGTGGGGAACTGCGGTTAGTTTTTGGAGCTCACGTGTTCTCTGGCTGCCCATGGGGGAATGCTGCCTGCAACCCTAGGTAAAAAGTTTTGCTCTATTTCGCATTTACTTGCAAATTAGAAAATGAGAATAGCAGAAAGTCATAGGAGCTGCAGTTGATTGGAGATCTAGAATTGGAATGCTGATTCTACTCTTAATTTATTGCCACGGATATTGTCATTAGCGGCATCGGTGCCAACACCTGATTTTTAGTTTCTCTTTCTTATTAAGCGATTTGTTCCTTTTCTTAAAAT
Organism: Oemleria cerasiformis; assembly: GCA_037349345.1. Taxonomy (NCBI): domain Eukaryota; kingdom Viridiplantae; phylum Streptophyta; class Magnoliopsida; order Rosales; family Rosaceae; genus Oemleria; species Oemleria cerasiformis. The sequence goes on along the minus strand of JAZGTL010000015.1, from coordinate 6,562,915 downwards.
GCTGTTAGCTCAAAGAGTTTCTCAGATTTAGCCCACTGAAATCAAGTTTTGCGTCTTTTTCCTTTCATTCATATAGCTTTTGTGGAATTTGAGTGAAAAGGAGGAGAAAAAGGCTCCATATCTAACTTTGAAGTAAGGATTCTCGCTTCCCGGGGGCTCTGCTATCGGTTTTTCTTATCTTATGGGTCAGAAGAGTAGCTTTGAGGGATGCTTCGATTCAAGATGATCGATCAGTTCATTAATTTTGTCATTCGCCCTCCCAGGTTTGCATCTCATGCTTCCTGCACAGAGTTTCATTGACGAAAATGATATCTTCTGCAATTTTAGTTCAGCAAGCTAAAATTTTTGTTCCCTTGGGATGTTCATTTTCTAATTGCTGTGCATATGCAATGTTGGTGTACAGGGCAGAGTATAATCCAGATCAATATCTTTGGGAAAGGGATTTCACTCTTGCAGGCAGAGCATACAAACGACAAGACTTGGAGGCAAGTATGGACATCACTTACCAGTTACCACTTACCAGGAAATTTAGATTTAACTGTGCAGCAATGTTTCACTACATTATGGTTCCTGAGCCTGCTAGATTATTTGTTTAAATACTTGCAGCTTACGAATTCTAGGGGCCATACCTTGTGTTGTAGTCATTATCTGCCGTCACCCTTCCCTGATGATGGTTCTCTCCCTTGCGTTATATATTGCCATGGAAACAGGTATGTAGTGATTACTGTAGAGAGTTCTAGTCTCACAAAATAAAATGTCTGTGTGATTTTATACATTTGGTTTCCTTGGGTCCACCTGTACATTATGGTTTAAATCGCGATTCTTGAATTTCATAAGCTATTTTCCCAGAGCACTACTCCCTGTTTCTGTTTTATCTAAATTTAATTAGCATTAAAGGTGCTTGGTAGACAAAGAGGTTAGAACTTGCTCTGAAGTAATGGTCAATGGTTCAGTGGGTGTAGGGCAGATGCAAATGAAGCTGCTGTAATGCTTCTTCCATCAAATATCACCGTTTTTACTCTTGATTTTTCGGGTTCAGGCTTATCTGGTGGTGACTATGTCAGCCTTGGTTGGCATGAGGTATGTTGCCGCTTTTATTTTATTTTTTATTTTGTACTTGCTTTTCTTGCTTTGTGCAGTTTGTAAATTTTCTTTACTGTGACAGAGAGATGATCTCAAGATTGTGGTTTCATATTTAAGAAGCAACAAACAGATCTCACGTATAGGTCTTTGGGGGCGATCTATGGGTGCAGTCACATGGTAATTCATCTTGTCATTACTGGCTTGTTATTGGGTTCACTTGTATTATTGACTTGGCTATGGAAAGGTCTTCTGAGAGTTTGTTTGAGGGTTTCTTCATCTTCAATAAGTTTAGGTGTTCATTATGTTTTCTGACTTGTTGCATTAAAAGTTGATATTGGATTGGTGGGTCAAAGATGGCAATATCTTCTTTTCACATAAAAAATACTTTCCCATTTTGCATGCGCATAAGAATATTTTTGAAACTCCTGACATTATTAACTCATTGTATGCAGCCTTCTTTATGGAGCAGAAGACCCTTCCATAGCTGGAATGGTGTTGGATAGTGCCTTTTCAAATTTGTATGTTCTAATGATGGAACTAGTTGACGTGTACAAGATCCGGCTTCCTAAATTTACAGTACAGTCTCTCTCTCTCTCCCACACATGCACACTCAGACGCAGACACAGAGATGTAGAAAACATTATAGTTTTATGGGTTTATCCAAATAAGGTACCCACATAATATGGGTATGCAAGGGTAGGTAGATAAATTGGTTATGCACAATAAACTTTTATTTGAGTTGGATCGTAAATGCTTGAACTTAGGCTGAAAGTGGCATGGCTGTAATAACTCACATAATTGGTAAGATAGATATATAATTTTGACTCTTCATAGCACTAAAGAACCGGAAAAAAGGTCAATGTTGCTAGCCAAGTCTGTGAATGGGTCAACATTTATACAAACATCCCTGCCGACCTACCTACTTAGAGCCACCACACACACGCTAAGCACACACCCACACATGCTGATGGAAAACAATCGTATCCCAGACATGTAGCATATTATGTTTACTGCACAATCAAACATGATCTCACCTAATCAACGATCCTGATTTAAAATTTACAACATAACTCGCCAGAACTTTGAACTAGTGGCCAAGTGCTTGTAATATATAATTTGGTTCTGTTAAGGAGCTAAACTAAAGAGGCAACTTAAGGATGTAAGTACTATCAGATCTCTTTCTACGATAAGGTGTAATCAACAGGCTAAAAATTTTTAAGAGGTGTTGGTGGAGAAAGTGGAAAACGGATTGGAGAATATTATAATGATTCTGAAGGAAGAGAGCAATGGCTTAATTGAAATTCTGGATGTTACCTTTATTTTGTGTGGCTTGGTTGGGAGAGGAACAAGAAGATTTCTGATATTTATAGAGGAGAGGGGGTCGATGCTTTAAGATATATAAAGAATTCCGGGAATATGTTCTGCTATTTTAACAATTATTATTTTTGGTATATTTTCTCTTCGACTGATCAAAATTCTGTTTTGTTCTATTCTAATTGTATGTAGTGGATAACTTGTCCATAAGTTCTTTATTTTTTTGGAGCTATTATTTTTAAACTTCATTTCTTATGAAGAAAGAAAGATTAAAATGCTCAACAGTGTTAGTGTTTCAATCTAAAGTTCTATGATTATCCCCTTAATTGGCTTCTTATCCTAGCCAGTATCATTTCCGTTTTGAGAAAATTATTAGCATTGGCACGGATGATAGAGCATTAAATATATCCATTTCGTTTTTATATGTGATCTATTTAACCATAATTTCTTAATAATTCATTCCTTTTTAGCCCTGGTATATATCCCAGCCAGCATCATTTCCGCTTTCAGGAAATTTTAGCATTTACATTGATGATAGAGCATTTAATATATCCGTTTTGTTTTTCCATGTTATCTCTTTAACCATGGTTTTTTAACCACATTCCTCGTTTCTTTGTCTCCTCCTCTATCCAGGTTAAGATGGCGGTACAATACATGCGTCGGATAATTGAGAAGAAGGCAAAGTTTGATATCATGGATCTTAATTGCTTGCAGGTTTTTCTACGTTAATCATTTTTTTGACATGGATGAGTTACCCCTATCTCCCTTTTCTACTCCCTTTTCTGATTTATATGTTTATACATTTTTATACACACACATCAGAAGGGAGCTGTAAGTAAAGGAATAAGGTTTACTTTAGTAAGAGAGATACATTGTCAGGTCCACTCTGTTTTCTAGTCCAATTCCAATACATGGTCATCCTTGCAAAAAGAGCCAAATCAGAAAACTTAGACTTCTCTTTATGATTAAATAAGTGATGAACACCTTGTTTCCAATAAACACACATTATCATGATTATAATCAAACGGTTAAATAGTTTTCAATTTGGCTGATTTTTTGCTGGGGTGATTCTTAAACGGGAACCTGAGAAATGGACCTTTTGGATCATTGGACCATGTTACTGGTAAGGCCCTAGAAGTCCCTTTTTTTAGTTAAAAGGATAAGAAAAACGTTTTATCTTAGTGATGGGTTAGGCACATGCTGACCCAGTATTTGTTATATACATATATAAAGATATATGTTTTTTTATTTTTGTGCCCATTAAATAATTTCAATGGTTATATAGAATTAACCATTAGATTTTTTTTTGAGATATAACCACTAGATATTGAATATGGTCCTTGTACAACACTGGCAGGCTGCACCTAATACATTCATTCCTGCTTTATTTGGACATGCTAAGGATGACAAATTCATCCAAACCCATCATTCTGACCTCATCTACAAGTCTTATGCGGTATTGTCTGATTTAAGGATTTTATGCCCTCGTGAAAGTAATATGTTGCAATTGGCACATGCTCAGTGAGAAATAATACTTCTTTAATTTTGCAGGGGGACAAAAATATTATATATTTTGATGGTGATCACAATTCTGCTCGGCCCCAGTTTTATTATGATTCAGTTTCAATTTTCTTCTATAATATTCTTCATCCCCCACAATTATCTTCTCATTCATGTAAGCTTGAGAAATATTATGATTTGGGGGATTTGAAGATTGGTGCTGGTTTGGATGAGGTGATTTCTGTTTCTTATAAAAAAAGATTGTGGAAAACCTTGTAGCATTACCATTGGTCATTAATTTTGGATCATTGCGGGTAATGTACAAGCTGACACCCCAATCAATGTACATACGCGTATAAGAATCCCCGTGTCAATGAGCTACAGGTTGATACTTCATAACCATAGGGTATTCTGCCGAAATCAAAGTGAGGGTGGGGAGGTTAGAGCTTCTGGCAGTCGTGCATTATATATATATCATAGTCAACCTGACCACCATCATCGTAATGATGGTTTAGGATGCACAACTAAAATTCAAGCGTATAGTTCATGATGTTTTAATATTTCAATTTCAAAAAACCGACAGTTGCTCAGTTACCATCCTCGTCTCATTTGATCATTAACAATGAAATTTACTAGAAATTCTACTATGCTCAGTTACCATCCTATGTTTTAAGTCAGGTGCTGCACAATAATTTTTCAGTGTTTGGCATTTTATCACAGCTCATGTCATTGAGCCGTTTACATTGACTGTCTCACAACCACTATCTGGGTTGGGCACTAGATGTTTTCTACCTTTGTGCTACACTAGCACTATAAATAATGTCCTATACTAAGGTGAATATACCCCTTGATTTTGTAGGGCTTGTTATATGAGATAATCACCGGTGTTCATTCTGCGGGTACTGATGTGGCAAGTTCATCTTCTGTCCCTCCTGCCATTTCAACCACAAAATGTGTGGGCGAACTTCTTTCTGAAATTGCACCAGTGACTACTGTAGTTGTATGTATCTTTTTCTAGGTTTTGTTACCCTTTGTCTGCATATTACCCATCTGTTGAATCATTGTGCCCGCACTTGTTATTGACAATGAAGGATTCTATGCATGATGAAGCTGATCCACTAAGCAGTCACGTGCCATCACACCCAGAGGTGATTGAAACTTGAAGCACCTTTGAAATTTTAGAGTTTGAATTTTTTTTTATCCCTCTTTTAACCCAGGCATCACAGTAGGGCTGATCATGGAGCCCAAGGCTTATTTATAGTACCTACTGAAAAATCACTCTGCCTTCTTCACGGTCGAGTTTCTGTAGGGCTTATCATGGACTGGAAATATCCCCTGTGAGAAGGCAAAATAGACTCTTCTGTTTAATAGATGGTTATTCTGAAATGTTGTTATTGCTTTACAGGAACAGCCTAATGATCAGAATGAAGACTGTCGTTCATACACGAGCTCAAATAGAGAGAGCTGGGGCAGATGCTCTTCATTGGGAGGCAGTGATGAAGAATCTTCTGCTGACAAAAGTCATCAGGTCTCTCTCTCTCTCTCTCTCTCTCTCTCTCTCATATACAAACACTCACCACGCACGCATGCATGTTTTCAAGTTGGACTTTTCAGCATGAATTGAGGTGTAATCTTTTTGGTATTAGTTCAGATTGTTGTATAATGGATGGAAATTTGTTATGTTGTAGATTTGTAGACTCATCTAGTCCTGGATGTTGGCTCGTTTGGGTTTGGTTTACTTACAAATGGATAATAATCTTTTAGAATGTTTTAGGTACATATGATTAGTGTGCTCATACATTGATCCAAGAATACAACCATCTTTCTTTCGGTGGCATAGATTATGTGAATGAAGTAACAAGAAAGTGGGTAGTGGGGCAGATTGTTGGTTGGCATCCTTTGTCGGTCACATGAGATCATGCTCATCTAGATCTACAAAAGCTGCCTTTCTTTTACATCTTGGGCATACTCAAGGTGCAAGGTCTTTCTATACATTGTGTGCAACTGTGCATGTTGATCTGATTCTACTCCCTAATGCTAAGAAAGCCATCTTTACTCACTATTTTGTTTTGTTATTCTCTAACTGATCGAAAACTAACAATGCATGAAGAGAACAGTGCATATCCTGGTTACCGGAAATCATGCACTTTTCTTTTTCCCACCTCGTTTTGTTGTGGTTTCTTGCCTCATCTTTTATCTGCATGCATAATGCATAGAGGGAGTGTTCTAGATTTTATGTTTATCCCTTTTGATTGTAGAAGACCCCTAAGGTGCTGAAGATGCCTCTTCGATGCATGCGACAAAAATCATCAGAGCTGAGAAAAGAGGAAAAGAAGAAGAAAAAGAAAGTTCCTATTGTTCCAAAGAAGCCCAAGAGTGAGAAATTTGAAAAGTTGGAGGCCCTTAGCAAACGGCTGCGTCTTTGCATCCTAAAGCGAGTGAAACATTATAGACATCCCACTTGATTGCTGTACTACATAAAGAGTCTATAATTGTTGCAATTTCAAGTTTTACTTTTGCGATGTATGCCCCAACCGTGTATAGGTTGTCATTTAATTTTTCCTTTCTGGTTTAGTCCGGTTCTAATCCGAGTCAAAATTGTGTCACGTAGGTTTAATGAAGATCTATCTGGTTAACCAAGTCCTGTCTCCCTCTCATTTGTTATAGCAAGTAAAAACAGCCTGTGAATGTTGTGGGTGTTTTTTTGGTTAGGTAAATAGTTACGTTAGAAAAAAATGACTAGGTTTACATGGGGCATATCTCAGGAGAAAGCAGACTTCCCATAGAAACACCCCCAGCAAAGAGCACAATTTATTTTAATTTCCCGTCTCAACTTTTATTTAAGCCAATTACTCCCCTGAACTTGAAATGTGAAAAATGTGAGCATAGGTACAAGTTCAGAGGGTATATCCTAAAGTTCAATACCGGTTAGCTGGTTAATCTCATAGAGACGGCAGATAAATGTGAGAAGGTAAACTACGATGCATTGGGTTTCTTTCTTGTTTTGCCTATTTTCTCGTCTTGGTTCAAGTGGGTTGCATATTTGTACCCTGCAGGGTCATTACTTATGCAGCTCTGGATGGTGTGGAATAAGGATCTGACCAAGTGTGGGTTTACTTGGCGAGTACCAACTAATGCCCTGCCTGCCAGAACTTGAGAATTTTATGAAATTTAAAGGGCGTGCTATTTATATATGCCAGGGCAATGCTGCCTTGGTATGCGGCAGGACCCAAACCGTGAATTTTACTTTTCTATTGGTTGTCCCCGAAGGGGCAAACAGTGAATGTAACTAACGTATTGGCTAAGAAGCAGCATCCAAAGAATATATGGCCCCATACAAGAAGCTCTACAGTAATCATAACACAACAATTTAAATAAGGCACAGTTCATAGACGTGTTTGAAGCTGGAACCTAATGCAGCACACCTGTAATTAGCAACATTATTTCACCTGATTACAGATATGGCCAGTGAACTCAAAAGGAAAAATGAAAGCCCTACACGGTATACTGCTCAGAACACTAAACTACATGTCCCTGCCCGCATGGTTTTCCAATCGACTTTCATTCCTGAATGAAATCCCAGTTGAGGGCTCCCTAGGCAGGAAAGCTGTATGTGCTTGCTGGTAAGAAGAGTTTAAGCTCGACTCCAGTATCTGGTGTGTAAGTACCACTTCTGGATCAGTAAATGCTTCAACCATGCTAACCCTTCGCTTCTTCATTGACCTCTCTGCTTTTGGACTCTCAGCAGGCGAATCAGAATGACAACCAGAATCTGGAGTTGAGGGTTCATGACGAGATGAGAATGACTCATCAACCGAAAGGCTCTTGGCTGGTGCACATTCTTTGGCAGCCTTATCTTGGAAGGGGCACTCGGAGGTCGGGGCAGGGGTTGCAGGGTCTGTCTTGTTATCAGATTCTGGGAAACTGTCACCTGACAAACGAGCTAAGTGCCCAGTGCCAGGTGCTTCTGAAAGAACACCACTAAGTCGTTGTTGCTCTTCGATAATTTTCTTCAAGTATTTACCTTGCGCTTCTATCCGTAACTGTAGCTGTCTTTGTACCTGTTATGCATTCACAAGTTCAACTTAAGAAAAGCCATACAATTACTAAGTCATTTCCTATGAAATTTCATGTGCTATGGTACTGGGTTGTAAGTTTTGTAACTAATATCGCCTTATTTCCTATCCAATTACTAAGTCATTTCTGATAACAACTTGTGCAGACCACGCTGACCCAACAAATAAGACTCCACCCCTTCTCAAATAAGACATCACCACTTCTCCTTCCCCCTCTATGAAATTTCCTGTACTACGGTACTGGGTTTCAAGTTTTGTAACAGACATCCCCTTATTTCCTATCCAATTGCTAAACCATTTTCAGATAACATCTTGCTAAGGGCTCCTGACAGTATCATCATTTTAAAGACAGGTGAACCATGTATAATCAATAACAGCTAACTATACGAGGGGCAACCATGAATCCCAGAAGATACTTGAAGTGATATGAGGCTTTGTACCAAAGAAAAGACCAAACTCTAATCCGTAACAATATATTAATTTATTGGAATCTAAATCAGTAGAGAAAACATGCCTCTAATTGCTCATGGAGTCGCTTCTGCACCTCCATCTGCAGCTTGAGTGCTTCTGTAATTTGCATTCCACTACAAACAGAAACAGTACATACTTCCTCACATCAATCAGCCAACTCATAAGTCCAATTATACAGAACATGATTTCCACTTTTTAGAATGCCAGACAGAGGGGAAAAAAATTACTAAATTGGTAAGCAAATTAATCCAAAAAACAAAGAAGCCTATCAATTGTTTGCCACATGGTATATGTATGCCTATAAATTGTGAACTGAATATGAATTCTTCAATTTTAGTCTTTGACTACAGGGTTCCAATTGACATGGCTCATAAGTAACACTATAACAGAAAGAAATACTGACTGAGATAGGCAGTTCTACTTACGATGAACCATCTAAATTGGAAAGCGCATCCCCAGTTTCTTTCTTGTCAGCTACTTTCCCTTGCAATAACATGTTTAGAAAACCAAGGCACAATAAGGAAGGGTCATCCGAAACTAATGCATCTTTGATATGCCTTTTATCACTATAGAAAGCCGACCTAAAGTTGTTTAATAAATAGATGAGAAGTTAACATAAAAAGAACCAGGTTCACCTACCATCAGATGAGGAGTCAGGTAGGTATTTTGCAAGTCGATATTTCTGAGCACATCACACAAGTGCAATTAGTGGAAACACCAGTGAGATAGAAATGTACCATACACCTTTTCACACCCGTCAAAAGTAAAAGGAAAAGGAAAACGGAAAAATAGGAAATTTATGAACTAGAAAGAACAGAATTTTTTACCTGTAAATGGCTTTTTACATGATATATGGTTAAACCCTGTACACCCATCACTCTCAAAACACCTTTGGGTGTCGCACCTAGAAAAAAGTTTAAAGACACTTATATAGTAAATGCACATATCATATTTAGAAGCTGACAGATATCTCCATTAAAATTTGGTATTCCCATACATGGGTATATGATGCATCAAACCTAGATCTTCGTCACACAATGTATCATTTTCTGATCTCAGTCAAGCTCTTTGACAAATTACATACAGCACATATTTAATATCAAGTATGGTTTGGACTTAAGACCAATTTATGCAAAGAATCAAATAGGATATAGACTAGAAGGTCATTATGGGTTCGCAAGTTGAAATTCACTGATGAACTGCAAGCTGTAAACCACTATCCAGAAAACCAGAACTGATTTTTCCCTCTATTCTTCACCCACTAACATGCAAAAGCAACATGAGGTTTCTAGAAGGTTGCTCAATAACCAGGACAAAGAACTCTATAAGATATACATGTGTATTGTCTGAAAAATAGTGAATTCCATCTAAGTTAATGAAACGAGTTTTCTATGCTTTCATACAATAGGAGATTGCTCACTAGACCAGGACAAAGAACTCTATAAGATGTAAGTGTATTGTATGGAAAATGGTTAGTTCCATTGAGTTAATAAAGCTGTGGAAAAGGGTCAAGATTTCATCCACTTAAGTACAAAAATGGTCAAGATTTCCTTCATAAATATCACATTCAAGTGATTTACTAGATAAGTGTTGCACATTAGCAGATAAATTCCACAACCAACATCCTAGTTAACCAGATATAAGTTAAGGTGACTCACGATCTGGACCACCGAGTTGTGCCACCGCATCGACAAAGCGTTCATGAAGCTCGTGTGTCCAACGCAATCGCTGTTTTGAGGTGAGGTTAGCATTGTTGAGATTGTTTCCTCCGACGAGATCCATCGTGCTGATGCCACTGTCTAAATGCTAAGTATGAACTAACGTGAGGACTAAAGCCTGAACTAGTAAACAGCATTCGGTTGATACAGTTTTCATTTATATATAAAAGATAAAATAATAAAAAACAGAAAGCCATAATGCATAACGTACTACAGCATAAAAAGAAACAAAACTTCATGACTCATAGAAACTACAATCTTATATAAGGTAGCAATCAGAGATAAAAAATATTTGTGCCTAATAAGTAGCTTGAAATTCTTAAAAGGATCCCATTTGACCTTAGATAGATATTCCAAGTGAATTCTTTGTTTCTTTTAGGTGAAAAGATAAACGCACTTAATAAATAAACAGTAAAACTTGAATATCAGACTGTAAAAAAATAACCAACCAGATTGTGGTAGATCTACCCAGCTTACCCATATCTGATGACTAAAAAAACTTCATCACAAGTATCTAAGATTCTTACATTTTGAGAGAGTGCAAGCTAAAGAATATAAAATGAAAGGTAGAAATATGCTTATTCAAAGCAGACGAACGGATTATTCCCCTACAAGAGATGCCTGGATCAGGTTGAAGCTAAACTCGTCAGTGATTTGTTTGTACCAACCAAGACACATGTGTATGTTAAGCTGCGCCTATGCAAAGACTTTGGTGGAATTATTGACTAATAAGGTATATATGCTGTAATTAAGTTTGTTATGTGAGGGAAAATGAAAACAAAGTTTGATGCTTGCCACAAATACAAAGCTTACGCGAATCTAAGAAAATGTCAATTCTTTGTTCTTTCCTTATTGGTGAAGCAATAATTGGCAAGGCTTTAACCTAATCCCAATTCAACGCTGTCATCGACCAGTCGGCAATAAATTAGGGTTACATGAACAAGTAAAACTAAGCTAGCGCAAGATTATAGTATTTTGAAAATTTTAAATTTTCATTTAGAAAGAAGAAGTTTGTCAACGAAAAAAAAGAAGAAGAAAAGAGTTCAGATAAGTAAACAACAATGAGGAAGAGACAGACGTACCCGACCTACTCAGATGACAGATCTACTGTCCGTCATATCCCACAGCACACACCCACCCTCCAATTCCGAAACTTTGATCTATTATGTGTTTCTTAATTAATGGTGATAACAAGAAGAGGAAGAATTCAGAAAGGAGGTCTGAGTTTTGGAGAAAATGACTCTCTCTGTTTCTCAGATAGATTGTCTAGAGAAGGAGAGAGAGATTCCAGACGTACAAGGGGAAGGGGTAGCACCCACCAAATATTAAAATTTATAAAGAGCTGAAGAAGGGAGAGACTTGAGTCTTGAGACCACCACCCACCCTCGGAGGAAGAACCGAAGAACGAACAAAGCGAGAACTTCAACCCCTTCTTCTATTGGTTGAAAAAGAAAACGAGCAATTAAACTCTCATTATTAAGCTAAAAAGGAAACACGGTAATTATCTTCTTTTTTTGTCCGAGAATGGTAATTATCTGTTTAGTTGAGGGTGATTAGTCCAAGAAATTCAACTACTGAGAAAAATTCATTTAATTATAGTAGTGTGCGTACATGATACACGATATGTGATACTATTAGATCTAATATTTTTTGGTAAATATCACAAGGTGTCTCTACATCCGAATGGTGGTCTAACCTATATTCCGAGTGCAACTTAGGTAAATACCACATCCCCATACTCGAAGGATGAGCCTAATCTACGTTTGTGGTGCAGTTTAGGTAAATCCTAACTCACATTCCGAGTGCGGCTTGGGTAAATACCACAAGGTATCCCCATACGCGAAGGGTGGGTTAATCCCCGCTTGGGGTGCGGCTTGCCCATGTACACAAAGTAACTCCTGCTAATTAGTTACAAAGGAATTAATCATCTGGATGTGGCAGTTTGGCAATTACACCACACTTTGTGGTTGTAAAACTTTGTTTTTGAACAAGTAATACTTCTAGTTATAATATACTAGCCTCTTGACACCCGCCAATATTTTTTTTTATCATTGTTAGAAGGAATTAAAATAAAAAGAAATAAAATTAACTTTTAATTTAGAAAAAAAAGAAAAAAGAATAACTATGTGAGCCCACTAACATTTTTTTACTCCCCAGTTCTTCCATTAACTATTATTTATTTTAATTTATAAATTTAATATTTGATTTTGCTATTGTATATTTATTTATTATTTTTTTAAAGGTTATTAATCGAATAGTAGCTTCGTTTGAATTTTTTGGGAAGCTTATCCACTCTCTTATTTTTATAATAATAGAGATTATTTTGTCAAATAGAAATCGCATTAGCACGGACCGGACCGAACCAAACCGGACCAAACCAGCTGAACTAAGAGCATGGTTAGATTCCACCCCACATCTTAATGAGTTTCCATTTTATCCTTATTCCTACGAATGCCAAAAATCATAGACTTGCTCCCACAAATAGAATTTATGAATGATACTATGTAGGACGGCCAAAGAAAAAAGAAAAGAAAAACCGGCCTTGACGGAATCTGCTTGATAATATTCCGTCCCTTGTCACAACAATTTACTCCGGCGATCTTGTCTTCTTTAGCATTTATGAATTTTTGAGAGCTACACATGTATTTGGAGCTTTCTCTTATCTTCTTATTACAAAAATTAAATGCTTCCCGCTTTCGTTGTTCTATCATTTGATTATCAATTTGTCCTATTATAACTTACATTTACCGTCTTTGAAAATTTTAAATACTATAATTAAATTAGATAACTCAATCGATTTAATTTATAATTGTTTTCAAATGAAAGGAAATAGATATAGTAGTTAATGAAACTTACCCTCATAAGCTCGACATAATGATAAATAAGATAACTCGTTCAATTTAATTTATAATTTTTTTCAAATGAAAGGAAATAGATATAGTAGTTAATGAAACTTACCCTCATAAGCTCGACATAATGGTGCGTAGGATTGCAATGTTATGTCTCTTTCATTACCATCATCAAATTAAGCGTAATATGAGAATTAGCCTTCAATTCTTACTTGAATGTATCGTAATCAAGTGGTTTTTTTTTAGTCTAATTTAATCCCAATTCAAACCTTCAAACTTAAAACATTATTTGAAAGTCGGCTTTCAATTCTTACTTGAAGATATCTTAAAATCAAGGAGTTTTCTAGTCTAATTCAATTCAATTCAGAGAATTCGGAATGAAAAAGAAGAAAGTAAGGAAGTGGATCCCCAGGAAAGCTGACAACTGAACTAAATAAAAGTCCTCTATTCCATAGGGTCGATTCCCACAGCTTAAGACTCCATCCGGCTTCTAAAAACAATAATTTTGCAACTTTGGATCCTCGAATTCGAAAGAAGCAGACCGCTGCTCTGAGACAATGCATCCACATTTCCTATCTTTGATACAACCAAACTTCCATCTCATGAAAATTTTACAATGAAGAGTAGAGCTTCTCCGGACCAGAAATTTCCTTTTATGTGAAAATGCAATCCGAGCAACTTTGGACACGATTCAACACGAGAGAAGCAATTTGTTCTTCGGATATTTAAGCCACTAGTATGTTGAATTTACAGTTTGGGAGTTGAGACTTGAGACAACTAGTTTTCACTTTCAATTCCTGCCTACTAAATGGACAAGAAAAGAACGAAAGTTTACATTGAAATATATGTAATGCGCAGAATGAATAAAAGCATCTCACTCTGGTCACGTTCAATTTCAAATCTACATGCCATACCTAGCAATCCCTCGAGGATCAAGTGGGGCTACATTAATCTCTTGTGTTCGCACCTTGGCTTCACCCCAAATTAATGATGCAGTTGTAGTGTCCAAGCTCAGTATTATTTTCTTCGCACCACCGGGAGATCCTTCCAAGGTCAGTCCTCCAGGACTCTCATGTGATGTTAGGCAGCTTTCGGTGGAACAATCAGCCCTTTGGGTATGGATACCAGTTCGCACTTCTTCTTCTGGACCCTGAACTCCAGCTACATCAGTGGATTGTAATGAGTAGAACCCAAGTGGGTCAAGGGAGGAACCTTTAGGGTTCTTATTCCCCAATCCATGACCTTTATGGGTGTCTGCATCAGTAACAGAACATCCAATAAATTGATCAGCAAGCATCTTACAAGCTCTCTCAAGCATGGCCATATATCTTCGTTCAGCATCCTGGCGAATCTGCAAATGCTTCTCAGCCTACATAATAATGTTAAGACGATTAAGTAGAGAATGGATCCAGACATCAAGTCCAGAGGTCCTTACTTCCTACTAGATGGTAATTTTAGCATTTTGAACTACCATCATAGATAAAGAGCACAGGAAGCTGTATAATGCTGTACCAAAAGCAAAGTCACAAACCAGGAAAATATAATGGAAAAACGGGTTCCCAATTGCAATCATGCCTTCCATTTTCACTGTTCAAGAGACACTCCAGAAAAGGGGAAAATAGAAACACACAGACATTTCAACTACATAGTACGGACATTTACCTCAACTTGCACATGTAATTTACTTTGCACTTCCATCTGTACTCTTAATGCCTCTTTGACTTCATAGCCCCTAAGATGACATTCCGATAAAACCAAATATTTAATTAAAATGAAATATTAAGTATCAAAAGGTTCTAAAAATTGATGAGAGCTCACTTACTCATTCAAATCAGAAGTTGGCAAATTGGGTGAAGAATTTCCGGTACCAGGGCTTTCTAGAAGGTATGAAGCTGGCATTCCTCACAATGATTGGCAAAAGAAGTCGAACACAAAATTTTAGATGGCATCAAAATAGATCTCTAATAAAGTAGGTGTAGCCAACTTTACTGACAAAGGAAATCGATTTCTTTTTTAAGAGGTAGCAAGGGAGGGGAAGAAAGAGAGTAAGCACTTATTGTCAAAATACTGAAAGATTGTTGCCACGCATCCTTACAATTGAAGCTTTTGGGAACATAAATGAATTAACAAATTTAACATGGCCCCAGACTGGAAGATCGTGAGTTTGAAAATTGCTACTATAAACCTCCAATTTATATTGAATTCTAGCGTTGAGCCCTCTAGTATTAGAAGAAGGCTCACACGTAAGGGAAGTGTCAGGGCATATAAGAACTGTTGTATCACAATCATAAAAACCAAAGTAACCTACATTCAAAATCACTCAATTCCATTCTCCTCTAATTACGAAGGTGTAAGTATAGCTAGGCCTATAAGTTCCTCTTTCGCCCACTTGTTATGTAACTTCCCAAAGGGAGTATGTTAGCTTGAAATACATTGTTGGCTGATTCATTAATATATTAAACACTTTGAGGATCTATTGGGTATCTAACAAACAATTATTTTATGCTCTAAGATAACAATTATTTGAATCTGAAAAAAAAGAAACAAAACTTTTGGGACTAAACCACCTAGTATGAAAACAAAGAGAGAGTCATAACAAAACCTACCATCCTTGGATAGTTCGCCCATATCCTTCCCTGATTGCTTACCTAGTCTGTATTTCTGCAATGTAGCAGGAAACAGTAAGTCTATTCGTGTGTTTGAAACGTTAGTAAGACAGTGATCATTCAATAATGGAAAGAAACCTGTAGATGACTCTTCAAATGAAAAAGTGTGAGGCCCTTCACATTCATTGTCCGCATAATGGCCTTTGGCGTAGCTTCTGCAGAAAATTTCAAGCTCTCATCAGAATCCTAAACATATTGAAGATTCAAGGACGCAAGATATTCGCAAAAACTACTGGCCAACTTAGTCAAGCAAGTTGAAGCAACTAGTAAGTGGTGGTGACTTCAAGTTCGTTCACTTACATTTAATGAGAGAGACTCATACACAAGCCTACTAATACAATGCTAAGTAAGGGTCAAGTGCCAAATCCAAGCTTTATTGTTTGTTAATTCAAGCTTCAATATGTTCCTTAACAAGCTTCAATAGATAGAGGTAATTAGGCAGGGAAAAGAAGTAACCATGAACAACCTAGGTCACCTAGGTGCAGGTTGTTGTAGCTGTGTGAAAGGGATCTGGGTTCATCAAAGTAAAAGATAAAATGACTCTATTCTGTTCTCTAGATAAAAATAAAAGCAAAAATTTTGAAAAAGAAGTAACTAAAATGAGGGAAAAGGAACAGACTAGAGGAACCGCCGAGCTGAGTTACGGCATCGACAAATCGTTCGTGAAGGTCAGCAGTCCAACGGAGACGGGGTTTGGGATCGGAAGTTAAAACGAGGCAAGGGTCTCCTCCTCCTCTGTGAGCTTGTTGAACTTGCATATCTTCCTGACCAACGATTCCTTCTTCGTGGGGAGGATGCTGCTGCTGCTGCATCAGTCTTGGAAACATCTTCTCCCTCTCTCCAGTCAAATTTGCAAATTGATTCAGTCAAATTTGCAAATTGATTCCACCCTCCAGTGTCCACACAGGTAATTGGGGAATTGGGAATTGGGTACTCTTGTGTGGCCCTATTGGATATTGGGGCATTTGGTTTGGTGGATGGTGAAAGTCTGAAAGATAAAAGGAGCAGAGAACAGAGGGGAAAAGGAGGAGGCCGTACTCAGTAGTGAATACTGTTTGCTGCCTACTAGCCCTCGCAAGTCGCAACTCAACTTGACGCCTTTTTTAGAAATTTTGTCCCTTTCTGCACTCTCTTCTTCACTGCTTGTGGTTGTGGGTTTGGTCTTTGTTGATGCCAGCACCACAACGGATACCGAATACGTATTACCACAAACAATTAAGTATTTAAGCGCGTCAAATGTGAATTCACATTTGCAATCAACAACGCCAATTACGTCGGAGTCGGTCCATCGTTCCATCCGCAAGAACGAACGCTGTACTCTTGTACTCTTCTAGTCTTCGTCTGTTTCTAATTCAATAATCATGCATGCAACATTAAGATTAACAGGATCACTAATTGCATCAGCTAAAGCTAATTATTCCCTTAACAGGACAAGCTAAAAGTAGTTGACGCGTCCCTTACAAAAAAGAAATAAATAAGTCAAACAGGTTGCACCTTTTAAGTCAGTCTCACTACTGCACGAGAAATTATTTTATATATTTGTTACCATCAGTCTGATTTAGGGTTGCCGGATTGTCATGGTTTGAATCGATATGGATATCACTCAAAATTAAATTCAAATAGTTCAAGGTTTGTTTGGTATGTTTTGCAAAACAGTTTTTAAAATATTGTTTTGTAAAACAAAAACAACAAATAGGATTTTGCATTTTTAATATTTGAGAATGTATTTAGTAGATTACTAATATGATTTTGTAAGAATGAAAAAGAAAAAACTTGTTTGGTACAAATGTAAAATTTAAAAGAGTAAATACGCATTAGACAATGATTCTCAAAACACAAATTTGAAGATGACGACTGTAGGAATGATAATAGTAGAGATAGTGGTGGTGGGGGTGGCGGCGACAGTGGTGGTTGTGGGATAGAGGTGGAAGTGCTGCTGGTTGTGGTGGTGGTGGTGGCAACGATGGTGATGGTTGTAGGGGGAGGCGGAGGTGGCAGCGGTGGCTTTGATGATTAGGTGGTGGGGGGGGGGGGGGGGGGGGGGGGGGTGGGGGTGGCAATGGTGGTGGTGGAGATGGTGGTTGGGTGGTGGTGGTGGTGGCGGCGGGGGCATCAATGGTGGTGGGGGGGGGGGGGGGGGCGGCAATGGTGGTGGTGGAGATGGTGGTTGGGTGGTGGTGGTGGTGGCGGGGGCATCAATGGTGGTGGTGGAGGTGGTGGTGGTGGTGGGGCAGCAGTGGCTTTGGTCATTAGGTGGTGGTGGTGGCGGCATGGGCGACAATAGTGGTGGTGGTGGTGGCAGCAGGGGCGGCGATGGTGGTGGTGGAGGTGGTGGTTGGGTGGTGGTGGTGGGGCAGCAGTGGTGGTGGCGGTGGGGATGGTGGGGTGGTGGTGGCGGTGGTGATGGTGGGGTGGTGGTGGTGATGATGACTATGGTAATATTGTGATGGTCTTTTACTTAATATTGTATGTATTTTTACAATTTTTATTTTAGGTTGTATCCTAAAATTCAAAAAACAATAATTGGATGTTTAATAAAACATAAGCAAATTATTGCACTTTGTGTTTTCATTTTCTAAATTCATTTTTCAAAAATGAGTTACCAAACGCATTTTACAATTATTTTTGTATCTGAAAAATAAAAAATTATTTTGCAAAACGATACCAAAATGGTTCGATACGGTTTGAATTTTTAAAAAATACAATTAAAATCGTCCAATCCAAACCGTTAATAACGGTTTGGTATGAATCAGTTTGGACGATTTATGCATAAATTTTTTATGTAATTTATTCATAAATAAAAATTAATCCAAAACATCCACATTTCAAAATTTTCAACGTTCACATATACATTTCATTCATCAACTTCAAGATTGCATTCATACACATCAAAATTTCATTCATATACATCAACAAATAAAAAATTCTAACATTTTAAATTTCAAATATGGCGGGTTATGTTTAAAGTGTGAAAAACACACTTTAAAGTTTAAACACTTACACTAATAAATTAAAGTGTGAAAAATAATAACTGATAAATAAATAAAAACCTTAGTGGTTCGGTTGGAATTCCAACAATTTTTAAAATAAAAATTCAAAACCACACTGGATTTTCAAACCGTCCAATCAAATTCAAACCGTAGTGCCAATAATAGTTTGAATTGAACCGATTTTCGATTTTGGTAGAGAACTTTTTCACTTGGTACGTAATTCCTCATCCAATCCTACATAAAACTTACTATAGAAAGGTGCATAGGAATTTTTAAATTCTGAATTTTGGATTAATCCCATGTTTTTTCCTTCATTCAAACACAACATTAAGGCTATGTTTTGATGAGGAACTTCAAACTATCAAGAATTTAAGTGTGAAAAATACAAATTACATAGGCGCAGAACAGACAGAGGCAGAGATGATAAAAATATGAGCAACAGTACGGCTATCATATCAGCAATGGTTATGGTGAAGCAATTACAAAGGGGGTTTTGAATGAATATTTAGGGATCTTAATCAGAAAGTGAAAGCCGTTTAAGAATGAGTAAATCTGGGTGGTAAACGGGAATAGGACAAATCAAAGACTCACAATGGTAATCCTGGATTACCTAATATCTGTAGAAACAGGATTGATGGATACTTGATTTGCCCAAGTATATAATATCTAGTGTGCTGCGGCTGCATGTGAATGAATATGAATGTATGTATGTACGTCTTGTGTTGGATTCCCTTGCTGTTGATTCAAAGCCTGTAGCAATGCAAATGCTTGGCCCATCTTCTAGCCATGTAAGGATCATGGTAGTCCCAACTTTCTGCACTACTAGACCTCCCAACAGTGGTCGTGCTCATCCATGAAGTAGCAGAAGCAGAAGCAGCAGCTGCAGCTCTTCCTCCTCCGCCTCTTGTATTACTTTCACTACTATCTCCTACTATGTTCACCATAGTTTCCCCTGTTGTGATAGGTTTGTCAATTGCACCCTCCTCAATATAGCTGTATCCCACAAATATATCTCCGCACCCATCCAAATCAACTAAGATTTTCCTTTCTTCACCTCCTCTTAGCTCTCCTATGCTTACCGTCCTACTGCTGCTTTTCTCCCCTATTCTGATCCTCAACTGGATTTCTCTAATCATGCCGCCTATGAGTCTTGCCAGGAACTCTTCAAACTCGTGCATAATATACCCATAACCGTTTGAAGTGCCAAAGCCAAATCCTACATCAAAGTGATGGACTGGAATGGGCATGTCCATGTTCATTGCAGCATGGTAGGATTGTGTTGGGCTGCCAGACAGGTGCAGGATACAAGACTCTGGATTCTTGTATGCACGATCTTCAAGTATCTTGATTCCTTTCTTCATCCCTTCCACTGGATCTGATTGCCCCATATAGAACAGACGATCAATAACCTGTTGGGCTGTTCGCTTCCCATAAGATGTCATGCGCCTCAAGGGGAAGACACGGGCAGCAGCTGATGAGTAGGTAACAATGGCCAAACGATCAACAGGTCTAAGGGAAACAATCACCAATGCCATGCACTGCTTGAGGAGCCTCAAGTGTGGCCCATTGGGGCTAGCAACCAAGACCAAGTCTGTTGCTTGATGATGTGCTAATTTCACTGAAAGAAATGCTCTGTCTGGAAAGGCACACAGAGTACAAGATTTTGGCTTCGTTGGCATTTTCAACAATGATGAGGAGCTATAGCTTAGGTTATGTGGAGCTGGATGGTATGCGTATGGGTATGGGTATGGGTATGGATATGGGTATGGGCATGGGTATGGGGTGCACCAGCTAGGAGGTGCACTAGCTGAGATGGGTATGACAGATAGTTGGAGGCGGGGGCAATTAAGGACGTGATCCGGCTCAATTGGGTCATCATCATCATAGTGAGCAGAGCGCAAGAAAGAGCGCCTGTGGATACGGAAAGTGGCAATAGATTCATCAAGGATTTGGAGGATGGGGTCAGCTCGGTTGCAAGAAGAGAGGGAACCCCTAGGCGGGTTCAGATTTTGCGGCAGCTGGGTCCAAAGGGCACGGCAGATAGGGCAGGTAACACTACCATGGCGGACATTGGAGGAAATGCATGCAAAGTGGAAAGCATGGGAGCACTGGGCCGTGAATATAGCCTGCCCTGGGCTGCTGCCCTTGCTGTGGTAACTCAGAGGGTCTAGACATATTGCACACAGATTCTGCCACCAGAATCAACAAATACGAAGTTAAGACAGATCTGGAAGTAACAAAACATATTGCTATAATGCTATGCCAAGCCCAAAATGATGTGAGCCACATTCTAACTAGTGGATGTGTATTCCTCAAACATATAATTTCTATTCTGGAAGTGAAATAATTTATTATTGTTATTAGTATTAATTTGGGCATTGAAGAAACCGGTAGTTCCAAACGTATGAATATGGGACTTTCGCAAATAAGATATATTGCTGAAGCTCTAAGGTTATGCATATCATCACAGTAAGAGAAATGATAGTCTGACTGGGAAGTGTTTTCAAATAACAACCAGCACTAGCAGGTTCTGGTGCAACAAACAAGTGCGCCTTCATATTTGGCAATGTACTTATTGTTCTTTTACCTTAATGGAAGAAGGCCAAAAGTATTTTGGTACTAGGAACTTTAAGCAAAAATAGTTTAGGCCATGTTGGTGGCTAGGATTGGATTGGATAACACACTGGCTGAAGGTATATATTGACATAAGAAATCAAAGCAACTTCTGAATTTTTTCCTAGTAGAAAGAATTAGATAAAATCCCCACCAAATGATCACTCATGACTAATCCATCTTCTACTTTCAACTTGGACATAATTTGGAAGGAGTCTCCATTTCTTGCTTCAACTTACCATCTATCTAAGGGGCTATCCAATCTGATGGCACCAAACATGGCCTTAAGCTAGTACTCTAAACCATGTGAAAAAGAGTAGTTACTAAATTCCCAACAGGAAAAAAAAAAAAGAGACGGGTAGGTGGATAGCTGCGAATTGGGAAATTTCTAAAGTAAGAGTTGATTTGAAATTTGGGGAGGGGAATTCTAATTTGGAACTGGAGGAGCAACATGGTTCTACCAAGTAAAGAAGGTTAGCTAACACTACAAGGCAACAAGTAAAATCATATGTCGGCAATGGCAATAAAAATTAATGAAAAAAACGCAAAAAAAGAGAGGTACCGAGGAACCTTACCTTAGTAGAAGGCAGATTGAAATTATTGATGGTATATTCCGCTTCCTTTGCAACTTCTTCTTCTCCTGGGGTTGTGGGAGATGCGGCTGAAGAACCTGAGATCTATGAATATAAACAGAAAAACAAGTGTTGAAAATAACATACAACATCAAAAGAAAATAAGAAAATCCAAGTTACACATAATTAAATAAAAAAAAAAAAAAAAGCCATATGAGTGATGTATCAAAACGGAGAGGCTGGTCCATTTTTGAGGTTAGACCAACTATGGATCCACATTTTGTGGTTCTCTCTTCAAATTTATTAATTTGATAATCAAAGCAAAATTAAACAATTAATGATTGTTGAATTGGAAAAATCAGGAGACTTACAGATGCAGTGGTTATGTTGGTATGATCGAAGACGATGGGATCCACAAGAGCCTTTCTTCGGGAGAAGGAACCACATGCATTTGTAGCTGCCGCCACCATTTTCTTCGCTGCTTTTCTCAGTTTTGATGATGCTCCTTCTGCTCCTGTTCTTGCTCCTCCCATCCCTTCCCTCCTCCCCCCACCCTACTACTGGTCTACTAAGTAGTAATCTAATAATGATATTATTATATTTTGTTCTATTTCTGCTTGTATGGTTATGGGTATCTTCTTTCTCTTCTTACTGTTCTTTAGATTCCCTTCATCCTGACTGACTGACTGACTCACCCGCTTATTACTGAAAGCGCACAGACAGACAAGATTTCTTTCTGCACACTTGAGCAATTTGGTCCCAGCTCCCTCCTATTGCATTTGCAGTTTCCCTGTCTCTCTTTAAATTAAATCAAATTCCCCTAAATTAAATATTGGTTTTTCCCACCCGGCCGGTCCTCCTCATACTCTCCCCGCTCAGACCCCGTCCTCTGCCCCTCATATTTCCATGTGAATATATATTACACACGCACAACACACATAGGCAAGGTTAAAGTGCCTCTGTAGTGCCACTTTACCTTTATACCTTCTCATATACTACTTTTTTTTTTATCTATTCTCCCTTCCCTTCTCTTTTCTATGCTGCCTATTCCTATTTCTTTTCACCTTTTCTGTGTTCCCTCCCTATAGCATGTTATACGACAATGTTAGGTCAATAACATCATTATACATGTACAATTTATTTTGATCAAATTCACACGCATTCAAATTTTTTTTTCTCTTTACTTATTAAAATCTGTGACAATAATAATATGAATCAAGGCCGAAGCCTTAAATTAGGGACCAAATTTTCTCTGATTTTGCCTGCTAAATCAGACAGTCGCACTCACACACTTCTCTCTTTATGCTTATACCTCTGCTTTAGTGTGGCTTAATTTAGTTTTCTTTTTTTCTTAGAAGTATTGTTCTTTTTTCATTAATCAAATTTCATAAATTTTTTTTAGGGTCTTTCTTTCTGTCACATTCTTTGCTTACATTACAAAGAGAATACAAAAATAACAACAGGTTAACATCAATATTAACATGAATAATATGTGTGTTTGGTTTGGGGCCAGAAAAAGCATATAAAAAAGCGAAAAAGCAAAAGGAGAAAAAGACCGTTGGATTAAATTTGAATTTCAAAGTTTGGCAAAAATAACATCTGACTGTGATGGCAAGTGGTCTTTTTGGCCCTTTCAAATTTTGGGGTAATGTTATGTATCTCTATATTATATAATATACGACTTACGAGGGGAAAACAAAAGTAGTATGTTACCCAAGTAATAGGATGGGTTGGCGCCAAAATGCTGTTCTTTCTTCTTCTGCAATCTGCCCTCCATATTTCCATTTGGCACTAAGCACAGAATCACACAGCAATCTGCCCTCAATATTAGTGAACTAATATAGTCCTTAATCGTTATAGGGATTAAATTTATCATGTAATCAGGTGATTTTTCATTATATATTTTTAATTTTACATTAGGTTATGATAGATATAAACAAATAATGATATACAATCACTTTCATGATAAAATCTCTAATAAGAAAGATTTAACACAAAAGACGATAAGAAAGATTTAACACAAGAGACAATAAGAAAGTAAACTTTCAATAATACCATCCATGATCGGCAAATTTACCGTTCAATATTTGCGGCAATCAATTACTAGCCCTTAATTAAATGCGATCCTGTTATGCTAATAGCTGGTAATCATATCCCACCCTTGAAAATCAAAGCATTCCTCTAATTTCGAATATGACTAAATCAGACTAATGCATTAAAGGCAACTATTGACTGTATTGAGAGCCAAGGAATCTCTCTTTACTTTAGTGACTGGGAAAGCTTAGCTTCCATATATATTTATATATATGTAGGTGGCGCTCCTCTCTCTTCTTGCACACATGAAAAGAAGGAAAAGAACAAAGGATACTGTTGTCCTCGACTCAACAACACCTTGCTATTGCTACCCCACAAAAGCACAAATATGTCTGATTGCTAATGACACAACAACCTTGTGCATTTGACCCGGTCAAATCCATTCAAAAAGGTCCAATCATATTTTGAATATTAATCAAATCCATTCAAAAGGGTCCAATCATATTTTGAATATTAATTAAAGATTTTTTTTTGATAAAATAATATTAATTAAAGATTAGCAGATGGTCTCTAGGTGTAATTTAATTGAGTGCTTATTTTTTGTCTGTCTTTGTGTTTATCTAATATCTTTAGTGTTTTCACCTCTGATCCTATCTCACCAAAAAATAATATCTTTAGTGTTTTGTTCTTAAACAAAAAGATTATGTCACTATCTACCTTTGCTGCTAATCAATCATCTTCCCGGTCGTATTTGTTTGGTGAAGCTTTGCATCTTATACGTATACTTAAGGAAAATAATTTAGGAGCAACTCAATAAATTCAAAGAGTATATGTTAGGTTGATAACTTTCATCACGAATATTATGACTGGATATGATGGTCATCAATAGAGTTTTTGATACGTGAAACTTAGATCTTATGGATTTCCTTCAAATGTTCAACAGAAGTACGAGACCTCTTTCCCATGTTAAGAAAATATTATGTTTGAGCAAAATAGTTGACTAGTTCTACGGTTATAGTATCTGCCTAAGTACACGAAAGCTCTACACATTCAATCCAATAGTTTAAACTTCCCTTAAGATCTGACAAGCAATTTTGATAATCAAATATTGGGAAAATTGGAGCAATAGTCCCTGAATTTTACCATAATTTTAGAAATCGTCTCTAAACTTCAATATTAGTTTTCTCCGTCCATGTATTTTACCATAATAGTTGATTTAGTCCATCCGTAAAAAATTCGAACGGAATCGATTAAAATTAAGGGCAAACCCGTCATTTCAAGTGAAATTTTTCTCATGGATTCCGTTCGAATTTTTTACGGAGGGACTAAATCAACTATTATGATAAAGTTCAGGAACGGAGAAAACTAATAATAAAGTTTATGGACGATTTCTAAAATTATGGTAAAATTCAGGGACTATTGCTCCTATTAACTCTTCAAATATATACACAATCTTATCATAATTAGTTACTCACTTACTTGGTGGCTACACAAGAAAGATGAGCTTCCTTTTGGATATCCCATCTCCCAAATTTGTGGTAGGATTTTCTCTTGTAGCATTCCATACACCTCAGCAGCCTGAGGATGAGATATGTCATCAACAAAAAATGTATGAGTCCTGCCCCGTACTTCAATTTGACTATAACCGGGAACTTTCTTCACTTTCCTTTCCTTCATCTCCTTTCTCACTTGAGCAAATTCTTCCCACTTCGCATGTGCAGCATACACGTTAGCTAAGAGTACGTACGCCCCTGAACTGGTCGGCTCTAACTCTAGTAGCTCCTGACCTATACGACTTGCCATTTTAACATCACCATGCAACATATATGCACCAAGCAATGCCCCTAGAACAGTGGCATCCTGCTCACAAGCAGGCATTTTGCATACCACCTGCGTAGCCTCATCAACTAATCCTGCTCGGCCTAAGATGTCTACAAGGCAGGAATAGTGCTGGGCATTTGGTTCCAAATCAAAAGCACGATTCATTGAGTTGAAAAGCCTTTGACCCTTCTTAACAAGACCAGCATGACTACAAGCTGATAGGACTCCAACAAAAGTAATCTCATCTGGCTTAGCTCCTGACCTTAGCATGTGCGCAAAGACCTGCAATGCATGGAGACCATATCCATGGTTTGAATATGCTAATATAATTGCAGTCCATGATACCGTATCCTTAGCCCCGAGATGCTTAAAAACAAGCATAGCAGAGGTAACATCTCCATTCCTGGAATACATGGTAACAAGAGCATTCGCAACTGATGTGTCATGACCAAACCCACGAGATATGACCAGTGCATGAGCTTGCATGAGCTCCACCAAGCCCTCACATGAGCTCAATACGCTAGTGATGGTAGTTCTATTAGGCTTAAAGCTAAACCGAAGCATGAGAATCAGGTGCTCTAAGGCTTCCCCTTTGGGACCACTTTTTGCATAACCATTAATCATCAAGTTCCAAGTAACAATATTCCTTTCCCGCATCAAATAGAATAGCTCACTCGCTTTTGCCATGAGGCCTTGGCTAACATATGATGTGATCATAGCATTCCAAGAAGCTACATCTTTATCTTTGTTGGGCATCCAATCGAATTACTCCCTTGCAAGTTGAGCATTATTGTTGTGTGCCAGACCTGTAACCATAATTGTCCAAGTTACCGCGTTCCTGTGAGGCATTAAATTGAAGAGTTCAACGGCTTCACTTACTCTGTTCGCATTAAGATAACCTGATATCATGATGTTCCAAGCATATAGGTTCCGATGTGGCATATTATTGAAGAGATTAAGTGCGTCATCCAATTTATCATTCCCAACAAGAGCCTTAATCATAACGGTCCACGAAATGGTGTTCCTTTCAGGCATATGATCAAATACATGGCGCGCATCATCAATCATGCTGTTGCGGGCATAACCCAGAATCACAGTAGTCCAGGAAACCACATTTTTGACAGGCATATGATTAAAAAGCCGGCGACCCTCTTCTACTTGTCCACAACTGAAATACCCAGATATCAAACTGGTCCAACAATACACATTTCTGATTTCCATGTGATCAAAAACTTTACGAGCCTCATCTATACGGCCGGCCTTCACATAGCCATTAATCATTGCAGACTCCGCAACAAGATTACTTGTGGGGATCGTCTGGAAGAGCTTCTCTGCACTGTGAAGATCATCGTTCTTCAAGTAAACACTGATCATTGAAGCATAAGAGACAGCATCCGGTTCAGGCATTTGGTCGAACAGATTCCTTGCTTCTTTAACTTTGCCATAGCGGCCGAGAATTGTTATCTCGCAGTTATAGTTATATACATTAATGACTCTCGATAAGCCTGGGCTGGGATTTGGCCTTCGGAGACAGCCTTGAAGAAATTCCGAATTCGGTTTTGGCTGGGAGTGGGAAGAAGCATTGAAATGCCGGAGGGTTTGAACTATGGCGGAAAGCCTTGAGAGGTGGAGACGGCAAAGAAAAGATGGTAATGGCATGATGATGGTTTTGGTTACTATTCATATCAAGGGAATATCGGCAATATATGCCGCCATATCCCTTGATATTGTCACTCCTTCAATAAACCCATGGTTTGGTTGGCTAGTTGGCCCTTCAAGCTGTATTACCGACGCTTCAATTCAAAGAAGATGCTACAATCTTGAATTTTAAGGGTTGAGTAAAGTCGGGAGAAACAGCAACCGTAATTCGTAAACGTGCATTGGTGAGAGCCGCGAGGAAACCAGAATTGTGCTTGCTGCTACTATAAAGTAGAGACTACATTACTTCTATGATTGATTGTTTCTGATAGATGGGTTTTTTACTTCGAAATTTCTACTCGTCCACTGTAAACAATGTTAGTAGAATAAATTACGCTGTAATAGCTTTTTTTTTTTGGTGAGTGTGATTTTTAGTGTTTTTTTTGTTAGAATAAAACATTTTAAGATAGTACAAAGGATAAACACTTGGTCTATCTTGAATCCAAACGGGAACAACAAGAATAATAACAAAATCTTAGAAAGATTTGTAACCTAAACAGATTCAAGAGACGAAAATAAAAGAATACAATACTAGTGTCATCAAACTAGCTAGGTGTTGTACTAGCATTACATATATTCCCAAGCAAGAGTAAAGGATAAAGTTTGATATATTACCTCGTTAAAAAACTTTCCTAGGAAAAACCTCTTGAGACAAAAACCTAATCGAAGGAAAAAGAGTGCAGCGTACAATAATGATGTGACAAGGAATGATATTGAATCTGCTGTTGAAAGATAAGGATCAGGTATCTGTGGAACTGCAAAATAAAAGATAGGAATATTAGTGTCTAGAAATAACATAGGATGGGTTAAAGTTAAACCAATAAACCTGGAGAAAAACAATCCAAAATATATGTCAAGCCATCTGCAATATAACAAGCTTGGATAAGAATGTACAAGAGATGAAAATAAAACTAAGAAGAACTACTTAAATCTAGCAAAGAAAGCAATTAGAATAGTATAAGGATACGAACAAGTAAAAAAATTAAACAAGAGAGTTAAAGGAAGGAATGGAAATAAAGGAAAAAAAAAAACTTACTCCCCGTTATCCCAATTCCCGAACCAGAGTTCAGATAGAAAAATTACAAAAAGAAAAAACAAATATTGTCATCTTATCATAATACGAATCGTCCATCTTGATATGAACAACATATATTGATAATATTATATACATGACGACAGGAGTCCTAGCGATTAAACTGAAGCCTCTTACCACCCTTGGTGTGAAACAGTTTCGTTCTTCTCAATAACTGCAAACGTCTACATTGTATCTTTTTAAAAAAATTAAGTTTTGAAAAACTTTGTAACTGCTTAAAAGCACTTGTAACTGTCCAAAACCAATTACAACCATCACCATCTACTGCATTCATCATCAGAACATGCACTGCCTTATGCCGGCACCCGAAACCACAATAATGTCCCGCTGCAGCCACTTCTTGTGGTCATTGGCTTAAACTAAATTGTGGGCAAATAAGT
This sequence comes from Oemleria cerasiformis, assembly GCA_037349345.1. Lineage (NCBI taxonomy): Eukaryota > Viridiplantae > Streptophyta > Magnoliopsida > Rosales > Rosaceae > Oemleria > Oemleria cerasiformis. The sequence goes on along the minus strand of JAZGTL010000015.1, from coordinate 6,534,037 downwards.
ATCAAGTACAAATCAACTACAGATTTGAAAAAAACCTGCAAACTAAATTATGAATGAAACATACAAGAACGTGTCAAAGGTAGTACTGAAGATATATAAAAAAATATGAAGAAAAAAAGTCTAGATCGTGGAAAAACTTCTTGAACGAGTTATCTCAAATCTAGAGTAATTACAATTATGAGTTCAATTATCATTTATCAATCTAATTCATTGCTACACACCATAATTAGTGTGATTTTTAGTTGGATTGTCGTAAAAGACGTTAATATTCAACGTGTATAGGTTAATTTATTTTCAATATAAAAATTATAAAATTATAAAGATATAAAATTAACAATTAATCGGCTTCACCTAAGTGAAGGATCAAAATCTCTGTTACAAATTACAAACTCTGGTTAATTTACACTATCTCTCTAGTTGTTTGAAAGTGCGGGAAGTAGCATTAGCGTGATGGAATCAAGAATCATTTTTCCGTATATAATAATTAACATGTGCTTGTGTGGAGAAAAGATCATCTGATCATATTTAGATTTGCTTTAAAAATAAGAGATATCTATTTATAAGTCCTTGACAACATTAATTTTTATTCAAAACTCCATTAATCATATTTTTGAAATTTTCCAATAACCACCATAATAATTACTCAAACAATGAAATTGTTCATTTAAAGTTTTTAATCCCTATTATGTAGTTTTTTCTTTCTTTCTATTTATGAAAACATTACTCTCACTTATAATCTTTTTTCTTTTTCACTTGTTCATTTTAAGGAGTGATGTAAGGATAATCCAACTTAAAACAAGATAATTAAGAGCAAAATTTCTTCAAAAATACTTTTAAACTCCAAATTTGAAAAATATTTATTATCTGATATTAAAAGATTATGTTAATCGCTTATGGTTTAGAGTTTAATTCTTGAATTAAATCATAAACCCTAAGTCCAAAATCCAAGAACTAAACCCTAAACTATAAGTCATAAGCTCTTTCACCACCACTCCTACTTAAATACCCCACACCCCCACCACCACCACCCCCCCTAAAATTTTCTATACCCTACCGTTAAATCCCAAACAACATAGATTTCAATCTTGGATTCAAAGAAAAAAAAATCAATTGTAATATACAAGTTTAATTATAAAAGTATTTTAAGTTTAATTATAAAATACGGATTAGAATCATAATCATGCATTGTACAAGAAGATGACAATAAACGTGCATAGTTAAAAAATAGTGAATGGTACTAAAACTAAATAATTGTCATATTCTAACTTTCAAGTAAAATACTGTCTTATCAAGAATTAATTAGTAGTTTATCCTAAAAATAATTAGCTAGATCACGTGCTATATACGTAACATGTATTCATTTGATGAACACGTGCAGTTTCATCATAAGAAATAACAAACTAGACAGAAAGGAAAGTGGAAGAGCTAGAGAAGAGAAGCGACCCCGACCCAAGACCTGCTTAATGGCGGACATCTGGATATGTTGTGGACAAGTGCAGTGGATCCACATGCCAACTTCATTTATGAACATTCACAGAAAGCAAGAGCAGTAAAGAGTTTAGAGACAACTAGGCAGATTTCAGAAAGGAGCTTCAAATTGCGATTCATTGTGGTGAGAGGGGGATTGGTTGTGTTGATAACAAGTTGGCAGTGATGGGCAGCAAGAGAAGCAACAGCTGCCCATCACTGAGTTGTCATCGACATGGATGCATAAACACAAATTAACAGCATCATCAACAAGAAGGTCAGCATTCAGGATTAACTCTACTGCATATAGTGCATGCAGAATCCATCCTGTAGCTCTGACCTTCTAAATATTTAAGAATTCAAACTCTTACATAATTTGAAATCAAACTCCCATGATAAGAATTCAATCTTCCTGCAACTGTTACTAGAGAAGCTACTGTATCTTTACAACCATATATGTGGTATGAAAGTATGCACTACAGAACTGCGAACAAGACTCAAAATCATCCGAATCAAAAGGAGCAGCCAAAAATAATGGTATCAGAATGAAACAAAAAATACAATTATGAATTGGTGCAGGAAGACAAGTTGCTCTGCCACATGAGGTACTTGAGTTCATGACTATCTGTGCTATGTATAACCACAAGAACAAGGAAAAGAAATTCGCTAATTATATATGATGAAAAAATTTAGCTCCCAATAATTTACAAGTACATGTGACTTCTGCAAATATGTAATCATAACTTATGTCTCCAACAGGAAATGCCTAGTTAGGAAAAATTAAATGAAAAAGAAAAAAAAATCAAATGTATACATAAAGAATAAAGCTTTAAAGCCGTTACTTCTGAACAAAAAGTGCCTGCAAAGACAGAGGCAAACCTGTCACATGTTACAGCTTAGAAAGAAGGCACAGCACAGAACACTTCAAAAATACCACAAGAGCCATTCTATGGATTGATGTTGCACTCTCGCATATACATATGATCATAATCAACAAATTTTGCCCAGTAATTCCGGTATTTGGGTATGCCTATCTCAAGCCATGGTTTCATGTTGCCATTATAGTGTATAACAGCTGCTCGATCAATCTCCTTCTGGCTAACACTAGGGTTATAACCAAGGCCTAGCACATGCCATGAGCGATCAAGTGGGAATGTGCGTTTCCAAAATGTAATGAGACCAGGTGGTAGGGTTCCCAACTTCCACAATTGTCTATCATGATTCTGTGCACAAAAAAATTCATTCAGAACTGGAAACAAGACAAAACATGCCGGTAAAGTATATAGCTTTCACAGTAGAGAATTCCAGGGAGAAACAAGCAAGAATCTTAGGTCTATGGCAATATTGGTCTAAAGAAGCCCATCCAATATACAGAGCACCAAAGCTCTGAATAATGAAGGTGTTAAGCTAAAAGTTTAAACAACAATCCCTTCAATGATGGCTATGGTGCCATAGAATCAGCCACTTTTCAGTATATTTAAAATTTTGTCTACTGTAAACGAAATTCAAATAGTCAAGTTAATTATTTCAAATTCCATAAAAAAAAATTTTAAACTATTTTCCTTACCAGCTTCTGCCATCTGTGGTACACCTCTGTGATGTTTTGTTTCTTCCATTCCTTCAAATCAAATATATTCATTCCATATGCCCATCCACAAGCATGGGCATCGAAATTCTTTGAAATAAGAGGATTTGAAAAGTTAAGATACCGATCAAAGCGATGGAAGCTTTCTCCACAAGTCTCCACAGCCCCATTAACATTTCCCTTCAAGTTTAGGGCCCAGAGCCCAGTAAGATCCTTCTGCACAACTACGTCATCATCCAAGAACAGAACTTTGTTGAGATTTGGGAAGATTTCTGGAAGGTAAAAGCGGAGATGGTTCAGGATAGACAAGTACTTTGGATTTCGAAACTTCAAATTTGAATCCGAGTTGGCTCGATGAGTCCTGAAGTAATAATCTATCATTGATGAAGAACCCAACTGCTTCAGAACTGGACTGTAACTTGAATTCAACCATGTAAATTCTTCAATGCTTTGAACCTGAATAGTGGCCTTACCCGGTGGATTTACCAAAAACCACATTCTCATTGCAGCATAATTGAGCCTGTCAGTGACAATGTGGAAAACATGGTTTGCAGGGTCCTGTAAAGGTCCCAAGCAGTGTAAACAGTTAGTGATGTCAACCAAAAAGCAAAGATCCTAGACATGCATTACGAATTCTGGAATGGGACTCCCAAGGATTTTTTTACTTCATCGTTCTTTACAATATTTACTTGGAAGTTTGAACTGGTACAATATAAAAGGAAGAAGAAGATAAGAACGGGGATCTCACTATACAGATACCTTAGCATGGGTAACAGTTGAGTTGACAACAACAGCTGCAGCCAATACATTGTCTGAGAACAGTGCATAATGGTACAGCAGTGGATCTTCTAATTTCTGTTGATTGGGAAATTTCTGTTGCGAAGAATTTAAGGTATAGTATTGAGTGGTAAGGCGCAATGGAAGACAATGAAGTCCCTTGGGAAGAGTTTTTGCCGTCAATTGCGTCAAGAACATAGTCTGTTTCTTGTGCACCCGGACCTGCTCTTCCATTGAATGGAGCATAGCGCGAAGTTTTTTCACCATAACAGCACAGTCATCTTGAATCTGCTTTCCTTTAGTTAATGTCTGTTCCATTGCCTTCAACTTATCGTAGGCACTGTATTAATATGAATAATTGTTACAGATAAAAAAGATCAAATAAAGAAAGAGAATTTTAGGAGGAAGTAGAAATACAGAGAAAGATAGATAGTAACAGTTTAAGCAAGGAACCAATAAGGATACCACCTTACATATTCATAAACAAAGAGGAAAAATGGTAATTTCATTCAAAGAGAAAGCATACTTTCTTGGCAGGTCGGAATCCTTGCTTGCATCCCCAAGTGCTTTTTGAACTTCCTTTATCCGCAATCGAAGCTCCCTTGTGAAATGGGGGTTATTTCTTGTGGCTGGAAGGGATAGGTAGACCTTTGCCCTGATGAGCTGGTCCTTAAGATGTCGTATGCGAACATCTGGAATAGCCTTTTCATCATTGCGTTTTTCAGTAATAGTTTGTGTGGGTTTTCTTTGATCAAGCTTGGTGGATGTTTGAGTGGATTGTTGCTCATTATTTTTGTCCTGGAAGCAGAAGCAGTGCCATAAACAAAGTGAGACAAAAGAAGCACGAATCAAGACTCTCTAATTTCAAGCTGTAAGAAAAGTCACGAGCAATTTAGTACAAGGAATAGATTCTGTTTATTATGAAAAAGAATCAGGTTTTCCAAAGGAGAAACCATTTCCAAAGGAGAAACCATTTCCAAACACTTAGAGAGGAGTACAATTACTACAATTAGTCTAAAGGAAATGGAGCAATTGGTACCATAGCTTGAGAGGCATTATCAATATTTTGCTCAGAAGCACCTCTTTTGGCATCTGTCTCTGGCAGCAACTGGCTTCCTTGCTCAAGTGTTTGAGTGACCTGTCTTATGGGGTTTTCTGTTTGAGACAGATGTTGGTCGTTGGTAGTAGATAACACTCTGGTGGATACATGCTCCATGGAATCCACTTTGAGAGACCCATCTAAGAAATAAGTAAGTGAAGCGATTCAGAATACACCAACACTAATTATAAAGAAAAAATCACAGAAATCAAATGATCCATTGCATTGCATTGCAGTGCAGGCACTAAAGTTACAAGAGTAAAATGACAACCTTGAGAGTGATTGGGGTGGGCGGAGCTCCCCCTTGTCTCTGGAAATGATTTACTGGAGTTATCGGAATATACAACTCCTACCGGTTCTTTAAGGGTTGTGGATGATTCCTATGTCCGAGACCGAGAAGGAGAAGAAAACAAAAACGGAAAACACGAAAATTGAGTCCTTCAAACATGGAAAAAATTCTTTTTTAAAAGAAAAAAAATATATTTTTGGTGCTACGCTGCTACAGAACACAACGTAAGGAAAAAGGAAAAGAAATTAAAAGTAACCTGCGGAAGCAGATTTAGACGGCCAGTAATAGTATGAGCATTGGCAGCAGCCTGTGTTGAAATTTCAAATGTAGTTAAATAATAATTCAATTCATCCAACAGCAATTAGAGATCGGGAAGAAGGAAAAAATGCGAAACAACTCACAACGGCTGTAACGTCTTCAACAAAATTATCTCTAGCTGCAGACAAAAGTATTGGGATTTAGGGATTCAGTGGAATACTATGTTGTTGAGCTTTTTTGTAACAAAACAACAAGAAGAATAACTTACAGGAGGAAGAGGAGGCCTGGAAGGAGCTGAGCCGATCAGTGTAGAGAACAATTGGAGCAATCACCGTTACAAACAACAACACCATCACCACATTCCTTACCATCATCATTCCAATTTTATCTTTTTTTAGAAGAAACAAATTATATGAGAAAAGAAAGAAAAAAAATATTGGAATCCCCGAGGATAGCAGACAGAGTTAGAGAGGTGGCCAAACCGCTCTCTTATGGGGTTTGGGGCAAACCGCCGCCGCAGCTCCTCCTGCGGTGGACTGAGTAGTATCCCTCCCTCCCTAAAAACTGAAAAGAAATAACAATGAAAGCTTCCTCCTTTTTCAACCGTTAAACACAAACAATTGCAGGATCCGTCTGTGTGGAGATGGCACTGGGATTTGGTAAATTGCTACAAGCAAAGCAAATGATAAATGAATCGATCACCAGATTCACCACCGCCACTAGCTGGGCCTGGGGGATAGCTTTACTTCAACCACATACAAACACAATGGAAAGCAGATGAGTAGGGATAACGGGCAGACAGCGAAAATGGGACAAACAAAGTTGGCTTCTGTTTATAATTTCCTTCTTTCTTATTTTTTTTCTGAATACAATAGTATATTATAAACGGAATGTGAAATAGACATTAGAGACAAGAGAAGGGTGCCTACAGTTATTACAGTAACTTTCCTACAAATACTAATACGAATACGATTATGATACCCTCACTGAGACCATGTCCATGACACTGAGTGAAAAATATTCAATCTTCTGGAAAAAAAAAATTATTCAATCTTCTGGAAAAAAAAAAAGAAATATTCAATCTTCCTTCAGCCACCCAAAGGCAAAGGCAAAGAAATATTAACTCGTCGTTGATATTGAAAAATGAAATTCTTCCTTCCTTCCCTAGTTCCCTTGTACGCTTCTGCTCTTTATTTATTAATCAAATAGTTGAAATCGTCCCTTAAATTTACCGTAATTTTAATAATATTCCTTATATTTCAATATTAGTGTCCAGGTCCTTGAAATTTATCCTTATATGTTTCTATAGTCCCTATGTTTATTTTCCAAACGAATTCCGTTAAAAATATAGTAAAATTATCAATTTATGTGCATTTCACTTGACTTTTTTTTAACATAATTCGTTTGAAAATAAGCAGATGAACTAACAGAAGCATTAAGACAATATTCACGGACGAAGGATACTAATATTGAGATATATGAACAATTATTAAGTTCAAGAGCGATTATAACCATTTATCCTTACTTATTTTTTCAAAGCAATTACAAATTACAAGGCAACAACCAACCCATATCTACAAATATAATTATACCACTTCCACTCAATTTTGAATAAATATCACTAACCACCGACCTAACCTGAACTAAACTATACCTTCTTTCTTTAATTTTTTTTTGTTTTTATTTTTCTTTCTTTGCTATTCATTATTTGCATTATTTGAGCCAAGGGATGATCCCAAAAGAAAAGGTAATATGAACTTAATAAAGGAGAGAGCCCCATCCTACGCGGGCATGCCGCGTCAACTTCACGTGAGGTACTGCCACGTAAGTCATCTTCAACGGAAACCGTGATTGACGGCTCTCACTAAAAGTGTTTAGCCTTTTTACTCATATCCTTGATGAAACTTTTAGTCCAGTTGTGAGACATAGCACGGTGAGGGTTATTTTAGCTCTTGCTGCCATGAATGGCTGGGAACTGCGCCAGCTCGATGTTAAGAATGCCTTCTTGCATGGTGACTTAAAAGAAGAGGTGTTCATGACTCAACCACAGGGTTTTATTGATCCTATTCATCCTGATTATGTGTGCTCTCTCAACAAAACTCTCTACGGTCTGAAGCAGGCCCCTAGAGCATGGAATGAAAAGTTCACTAGTTTCCTGCCAAGTTTGGGGTTTGTTTTCTCTCATTCTGATCCTAGTCTATTCATTAGACATTCTTCTAGCGGTATTGTTGCATTATTACTGTATGTTGATGATATTGTCATTACTGGGTCTGATACTTCTGGTATTCATGAGGTTATCTCTGAGCTGAGTATGGTTTTTGACATGAAGGACCTTGGCACCTTGTCTTACTTTCTTGGCTTACAGGTTACTAAGCTTCCCGGTGGCCTTTTCCTAAATCAAACCAAGTATGCCACTGATCTGCTTAACAAGACAGGAATGACTACCCTTCGGGCCTGCAGTTCTCCTTGTCTTCCTCATTCTCAGATGACAAAAACTCAAGGTATCCCTCTCAGAGATCCTTCTTTGTATAGAAGCATTGTTGGGGCTCTACAGTATTTAACTTTCACTCGTCCAGATATTGCCTATGCTGTCAATACAGTGTGTCAATTCATGACATGTCCCACTGATGTTCATTATACTGCTGTCAAACGTATTCTAAGGTATCTACAAGGTTCTTTACAGAAAGGGTTATTCTTTAGCTCTGCTGGTTCTCTAACTAATGCTGCTCATATCATGGCCTATTGTGATGCTGATTGGGCTGGTGAGGTTATTCAGAAAAGATCAACTACTGGTTTTATTGTGTACCTTGGTCTCTGTCCAGTGTCCTGGCAATCAAAGAAACAAGGAACCGTATCTAGAAGTTCCACTGAATCTGAATACAGGAGCTTGGCCAATACAGCTGCTGAGGTTAGTTGGCTTCGTCATTTGTTGTGTGATCTGCATGTTTCTATTCCTCAAGCCCCTCTGCTGAGATGTGATAATCAATCTGCCATTGCCTTGGCTTCTAATCCTGTTTTCCATTCCAGAATTAAACATTTGGATAATGACTTTCACTTTGTTAGAGAACGCATGTTAGAATTGGTATAAGAATTGAAGACGAAAAGATGAAGAGATTAAAGAATTGTAGATAGGAAGATGAAGGGACTAAAGAAACTCAGTAAAACTGAAGAGTAAACAATGATGAGTCTGTTTTTCTTATTTTTCATAACCAACTACACACAACCATATATACCTTCTACTAAACCACTACAACTAACTAACAAACTAACTACAACTAACTAACAAACTAGCTGAATCTCAACAATAATACAGCTGTTTATAGCTGTATTTAAACAAGAAATTTGTTAGAATTGGTATAAGAATTGAAGACGAAAAGATGAAGAGATTAAAGAATTGTAGATAGGAAGATGAAGGGACTAAAGAAACTCAGTAAAACTGAAGAGTAAACAATGATGAGTCTGTTTTTCTTATTTTTCATAACCAACTACACACAACCATATATACCTTCTACTAAACCACTACAACTAACTAACAAACTAACTACAACTAACTAACAAACTAGCTGAATCTCAACAATAATACAGCTGTTTATAGCTGTATTTAAACAAGAAATTACAAGTTTGTTTAGCTATGTTAACACCCTCCCTCAAGCTCAGCTAGGGCAACTAGTCTGAGATTGATACAATGGGACCGAAAAAGAGGAGAAGGCAGTCCCTTGGTCAAGATATCAGCTGTTTGTTCTGTGGTAGAGACATATTCCAAGCAAAGATCATTGTGTTGAACACGTTCTCTAACAAAGTGAAAGTCATTATCCAAATGTTTAATTCTGGAATGGAAAACAGGATTAGAAGCCAAGGCAATGGCAGATTGATTATCACATCTCAGCAGAGGGGCTTGAGGAATAGAAACATGCAGATCACACAACAAATGACGAAGCCAACTAACCTCAGCAGCTGTATTGGCCAAGCTCCTGTATTCAGATTCAGTGGAACTTCTAGATACGGTTCCTTGTTTCTTTGATTGCCAGGACACTGGACAGAGACCAAGGTACACAATAAAACCAGTAGTTGATCTTTTCTGAATAACCTCACCAGCCCAATCAGCATCACAATAGGCCATGATATGAGCAGCATTAGTTAGAGAACCAGCAGAGCTAAAGAATAACCCTTTCTGTAAAGAACCTTGTAGATACCTTAGAATACGTTTGACAGCAGTATAATGAACATCAGTGGGACATGTCATGAATTGACACACTGTATTGACAGCATAGGCAATATCTGGACGAGTGAAAGTTAAATACTGTAGAGCCCCAACAATGCTTCTATACAAAGAAGGATCTCTTGTCCATATACTCCTCAGCAAAATGGGGTTGCTGAGAGAAAGCATAGACATATTGTTGAAACTGCTATTTCTTTGCTCTCTACTGCTGGTATTCCTAAACTCTTTTGGTTCCACGCAGTTGTTCACTCCTGCTATCTTATTAATAGAATGCCATGTCGATCCTTACATATGATTTCCCCTTATGCTGCTTTGTTTCATAAACCTCCCGATATCTCACAGCTTAAGATCTTTGGTTCCTCCTGCTATCCATATCTTAGACCATATAGTCATGACAAATTCGATCCTCGAACAACTCAATGTGTTTTCCTTGGCTATGTCTTAGGCTTCAAAGGGGTTGTGTGCTACAGCATCTCTCATGCTAAGCTTTGGGTCTCTCGACATGTTGTGCATGATGAAACATGTTATCCTTTTTTGTCATCTTCTCAACCTCAATCCTCTCCTGTTAAGCCTACTATGTTTTTTCCCTCTTCTGTCCCCCTTACTACTCCTCCTCCTCCTCAGATGCCTGTCCATGCTTCTAGTCCTTCAAGTGAGAGTTTTCCTGTATTGACCAGGCCCAATGATGCCAGTACTCTTGCCGGTTCTCAGAATGTTGCATCGGCCCCTAGACCTCCTGATGACCTTTTGGTTGTCTCTGATAATGAGCCTGGTGGTAGCCTCGACTGTGCTGTAGTTCCTGCTGCTGATGAGATCATTCCTCCTCTTCCTGAGGTGACTCATGTGTCTTCCGACAATCCTGTTGCTGGTCTTACTAATGTGTCTAATGGCTTGCCAGTTGATGGCGATATTGATGCTCCTACTCTTCCCCCGGAGTTAGAGTTTATTACCTCTCAGAACTATGATGCTCATTCCATGATGACCAGGGCTAAGAATGGCATCATCAAACCAAAGAGTTTTGACGACTTCTATTGTTTCTCGGCTGTCTCTCATCAGAAGCTATATGATGATTTCTCTTTCTTTGGTGGCTTCACTGCCATCACTGACATTTGTGATGTGCTTGAACCCAGGTCATTCAAGGTTGCTGCTGGCACACCTGAATGGGATCTTGCCATGCTGGAGGAAATCAAAGCCTTACACCAACAGGGTACATGGTCTTTAGTTCCCTGCCCAAAGGACAAGAATATAGTTGGCAGCAAATGGATTTACAAAATCAAGAAGCATCCTGATGGTTCTATTTCCAGATACAAGGCTAGATTGGTGGCTCAAGGGTTTAGTCAGTCCAAAGGTCTGGACTATGATGAAACTTTTAGTCCAGTTGTGAGACATAGCACGGTGAGGGTTATTTTAGCTCTTGCTGCCATGAATGGCTGGGAACTGCGCCAGCTCGATGTTAAGAATGCCTTCTTGCATGGTGACTTAAAAGAAGAGGTGTTCATGACTCAACCACAGGGTTTTATTGATCCTATTCATCCTGATTATGTGTGCTCTCTCAACAAAACTCTCTACGGTCTGAAGCAGGCCCCTAGAGCATGGAATGAAAAGTTCACTAGTTTCCTGCCAAGTTTGGGGTTTGTTTTCTCTCATTCCGATCCTAGTCTATTCATTAGACACTCTTCTAGCGGTATTGTTGCATTATTACTGTATGTTGATGATATTGTCATTACTGGGTCTGATACTTCTGGTATTCATGAGGTTATCTCTGAGCTGAGTATGGTTTTTGACATGAAGGACCTTGGCACCTTGTCTTACTTTCTTGGCTTACAGGTTACTAAGCTTCCCGGTGGCCTTTTCCTAAATCAAACCAAGTATGCCACTGATCTGCTTAACAAGACAGGAATGACTACCCTTCGGGCCTGCAGTTCTCCTTGTCTTCCTCATTCTCAGATGACAAAAACTCAAGGTATCCCTCTCAGAGATCCTTCTTTGTATAGAAGCATTGTTGGGGCTCTACAGTATTTAACTTTCACTCGTCCAGATATTGCCTATGCTGTCAATACAGTGTGTCAATTCATGACATGTCCCACTGATGTTCATTATACTGCTGTCAAACGTATTCTAAGGTATCTACAAGGTTCTTTACAGAAAGGGTTATTCTTTAGCTCTGCTGGTTCTCTAACTAATGCTGCTCATATCATGGCCTATTGTGATGCTGATTGGGCTGGTGAGGTTATTCAGAAAAGATCAACTACTGGTTTTATTGTGTACCTTGGTCTCTGTCCAGTGTCCTGGCAATCAAAGAAACAAGGAACCGTATCTAGAAGTTCCACTGAATCTGAATACAGGAGCTTGGCCAATACAGCTGCTGAGGTTAGTTGGCTTCGTCATTTGTTGTGTGATCTGCATGTTTCTATTCCTCAAGCCCCTCTGCTGAGATGTGATAATCAATCTGCCATTGCCTTGGCTTCTAATCCTGTTTTCCATTCCAGAATTAAACATTTGGATAATGACTTTCACTTTGTTGTAGTTTTCGATGGTTTGCTTTTTTTTTTTTGCTTTTTTTTTTTTGCTTTCTTTTTTTTGGATTTGATGTGTTGATATTGAAACCAAGCAACCAAACAAACCATACAGAAGATGAAGTCCTTGAAATTGAGGTTAAAGCTTGCATGCATCATCGAATCGAAGAATGAAGGCCACATAATAATACACGTGGACGATAGTAGCTACCAGCCCCTTGAAACCCCAAATAGTGTCGGCACAACAATATTGGCTGCTGCTCGCTTTCGTTGGGCCATCCCATTATTTATTATTATTGTACACAGTACACCAGACCAGTGGCATTATGCGCTTCAGTTTTATTTCATTAATAAATTAAATCTTACGAAAATAAACCATTTGGGTTATTTTGCAGAGAAATAAAGAAAGCGACCTAAACTATTTTACTAACCTCACGCGCCGGCAACTCGTGCAATATTATTAAGACACCCACCAGCCTTACACAGCTACCTCCCCAGCTGTAAGTTGTTTATTTGTGGTGTCGTAAGAACATCTCCAATGAAGTGAACAAGAAACCTCATCAATCAGACCGATCATCTTCCCATCGTCAGTAATATTAATTAACTGAACTATCCAACGTACCACTCATGCGCACTTTATTTTTTTTCTTTTCAACTAGATTTGGTTTAAGTCGTATTATGTATAGGAAATAGTTACAAATAATCATTGATTTTAGAGATATTGATAGAAGAGTCGATCACCTTTTTCTATATTAGGGGAGATAAATTATACATTTTGTTAATTCACTTTGTTTATATTTTTTTTTTACGATAGTCAAATTTAAAATTTATTATTATATAATAAAAAAAAATATTATTAGATTGTAATAATAATAACTTAATTGTTAGAACTCGAGTTGCTTAAAAAACACTTACATAGACATCCCAAAAGCCAAATGGGCAAAAACCAAAGATAAAATGAGGGAAAAAAATCACTTCAAAGAAATGATTTTTTTTTTTTTTTTTGGTGGGTTTAAGAGTGAAAAAAACGCATTCCGATGAGTTTGCATTTTAAGCAATTGTGGTTGAAAAAGTTCGGGTCAGCTAGGTTTCTTGGATCGAAACTGGTTTATATATAACAAACTGAGACTGAGCAGTAAGAGCCCGTATGAATTGGACGACTACCTACTGAGTGTAGCAAAAATGGATACTATATGCTTGTACACTACAACAGAGAAAGAAGAAAGGAAAAATGAGAGTGAGGCCGTGAGGGCTCAGATGAAAAGAAGAGAATGAACATGAAAAGAGCCCCGGTCCTCCCATTTGGGCCTGTGCAGCTTGTTGCATGCCCAAGTTTCTGGCTTTCTGTGACATAACATGAAATTAAATGAATTAGTTGGGATGCTGAAGAGGTTGATTGAGCAGGAAGCTCCAAATGCAAGGATCAGCAGCCTCAGTAGTATCCAAGCCATTATCTTGATTAAGATCTCGAGGTCGCCACAAATCTTCTGGCTCAAGCTTGTTCTCTGGAAAGTCTAAGCGTTGGTCATGAATTTCATAGAAACACTGCCCGGGCTCGGAGATGAGGTCTTCAAAAATGGGTGTGTTATCCACTACTGCCAGTGGTGCTGAGAAGACGTCTTCCAAATTCCAGTCCTCTGATTTAGAGATTATACCATCTTTCAGCCACGGGAAATCAAATACTCCTAAGTTCGGCCGGGAATCCGTTGATGCCTTACAACAGCTACTGCAGCTGGCGCTGTCGCTGCTTTTCAAGTCCAAAATACCATAATTACTATCAACTCTCGTCTTGGCATGTTTCTTTGGACAAGACCGAGAAGAAGAGTGAATATTGTGCTCTTCATCTCCTTCTCTTACTCTCTTCTTGCTGTCACGCTCCATTTATATATCAATGTTCAAAGCCTTCCTGCTAAAGAAAACACAGATATATAGGAAATCGCATTACTTAACTTGATTCATGAAATCACGTGGGTGAGTTATGAATTATGATTAGCTACAGCCTACAGGCAACATCTAGGCATAGGCTATCAAATTCAAATAAGCAGCTAGATGATTCAAAAGTTGGCAATGCTATTGAGTATTGTATTGGATACATCATACATGCATGAATAATGAAATTTCAAAATAGAATAAATGAATGCATATATCTGAGAGTGCACAGAGAAGAGAAAATGTTTGCGTTGTGACCTTGAGATTCAAACATTGAATTATTGAAGATTGAAGTGGTATAGGAAAGAGCAAGTCTGCTACAACTTGGAATATAAATTTTATATGAAACTATTCCGTTATAAACCGCTAACATTTATCAGAAAATATTTCATTCATTCATTCATTACGTACCTGTATTAGGCTTCGGCTTCAGTAGAGGCATCTTGTATATCAGGACCTGTTGAACGTATGTATGTATAATGTAACGTTTTCTGGAGAAAGATGATTACAAAAGAGTTTGTTTCACACGCTACGCGATTTTAAGCTAAACCGTCTCTAACCACACGCACTCCTCCTTCCTCCATCTCTCTCTCTCTCTCTCCCTCCAGCAAGATTCAAGAATGAAATGAAACAGATGGGTTGGGTTAGTTCCTCCTTTTGCGTTCCTTTCCTTTCTCTCTCGCCTCTCTATTTTTTCAGTTTCCAACTTTCCAAATACCACAGGCAAAGGCATCAGCAATCCCATCTTTTTCTCCTTTTCTTTTTCTTCCTCTGCTTTGTCTCCACTAGTTTTGCCACGTCATATATATATACACCCCAAGTATTGCAAGTAATTTCATAACATTTCACTTCTCCTTCTTGGCTTTCAATTGATTTACTCAAAATAAATTTACCAAAATAATCAATCCTATTTTAGCGTCTACCATTACCAATTTACCATAGCTCGATTAGTGACAGACAGACAGCAGAAAACTATTACAATGTTGTCTTATTTCTGTCACCTGGGCATCACTCCCCTCCAATACAATAGATTTTCAATGCTCCGGTGGACACGAATTCAAATATCGAATCAAAAAGACAACTTGGGGCGATCATTTGGAGTCTGCAAGTCTGGAACAGATACAGAACAAATACATTATTAATAGAAAGAGGAAGAAAAAAAACAAGGACTAATTATGGGCTGGAACTACTCTACTCAACTCAACTCAACTCAACTCCACTTCACTCCACTCCAAAAGAGCATGCTGCTAGCTAGGATCGAAAAGCATACATCGACACCATCACATCGGTACTCAACTCAACTAAGCATGCGTAACGAATGTATCTACATCTGTACTGTGATATGATCTCTAGTTGAAATTTCCATAAACTAGAACACTCATCACAATGATTTCTCTTCCTTCCACCTTTGAGACGTATTTGATTGCCGTATGACAATCACCAAAAACCCTGATGTTCTTCTTGATTCGAATGGTGGACCCAGGAGGAGTGCTAAGAAGCGCAAACGCTAGAGCAAGCTTCTCACTATGATACTGCAACTTGACTTGCCTCTCCCGTTGGTCCACAAAGAAAAGTACATGACTAGTGTCTGGGATGTACCCAATCTCCTTTATCTTCAAGCTAATCACCTCCCACATCCTATGGATCTCTACTCTTTGCGGGTGAGCATCATCGTTTGCCACAAACATGTGGACTGCATTCTCAATCTCCACCCAACTACAAGCAGGTTTCTTTTTCATCCCACCATCTTTCATCATCTTTCTCACTTTTGCAGCGTCACTCCATAAGCATCATCGTATGACATGGGCCCCAGAAACATTGGGATCAAGCTCAGAAACACGTTCAGCAGCATAAGCACCCAATTCTATATTCATGTGCATCCTACAAGCACCTAACAAGGCTCCCCAAATAGCTACAGTTGGTTCAATTGGCATTTCTCTTATGAACTTGTCAGCTCGACCAAGAAGACCTGCACGGCCAAGAAGATTAACAATCGTCACATAGTGTGAGACTTTCATCAAGTCAAAGTAATATTGCCCTTCATCCAAGAGGCCAGCATGTTTACAGGCAGTAAGAACACAGAGGATGGTTATATCATTGGGTTGAATTCCAATTCTCAGCATTTCTTCAAACTGCTGCACAGCTTCCTTTCCAAACCCATGCTGGCCATATCCAGTAAGCATTGAATTCCAAGAAACAAGGTCTTGTCTAGTCAACCTGTCAAAAACCTTTTTTGCATCCTCAATGCTGCCTGATTTGGCATACATGTCAAGAAGAGTATTCACCACCAAAGCAACAAGCTTAACATCCGATTTGATCGTATGGGCGTGAACCCACTTGCCTTGCTCCAAAGATCCTGCACTGGCGCAAGCAGTAAAGACACTGGAATACGTGAAATGAGTAGGTTTGAACCCTTCCTTGAGCATCTTCCAGAACAACCTCAGAGCGTGCTCTCCTTGAGCCTTCCTAGCATGCCCAACGATCAAAGCATTCCAAGACACGTCATTTTTTGTCTCCAGGGCATCAAAGATCAACTGGGATTCATCCGTATGGCCAAACCTAGCATACAAGTCCACAAGAGAAGTGCCCACATAAACATTGGAATCAAAACCGTACTTCAAGCAATAAGCGTGAAGCTGCCTGCCATGCGTATCATCAGAGCCAGCAGCACCACAAGCCTTGAACAAGCTAGACAAGGTGAACTGGTTGGGTTCCGGCCCATGGCGGAGCATTTGAGGAAACCAAACAAGTGCGTCCTGAGCTTGGTAATTTTGAGAATAGCCAGAAATCAAGGTAGTCCAAGTCACCAAGTCCTTGTGAGGCATTTGATCAAACAGGTAACGAGCGTCCTCCAACCCTCCGCATTTGACATACACATTGAGGATGTTGTTTTTAATGGGAAGGTCGTCTTTATAGTTGGAAGAAAGGATGTGAGCATGCACAATTGTTGCTTGTTCAAGTTTACCCATCTGGGTACATCTGTTTAGCATCTTATTGTACAGAGTCCGGCCCGCTTCCAAAGAACCGCGATTAACCAAGTCCAGAACATGAAGTCCTGTTCCCGGATTATGGAGGGTTTCGCGAAGAAGGTCCTTATCTTGGATGAAATGAGAAGCGTACCAGTTTTTGCCTTCTGAACTTTCTGAGTCACCACTGTAGGAAGCCGGAGTTGCAGACATCCCCAGCTGTGCCAATAATGGGAGTTTCTGAAACCCAACAGCAGCAGCATTGTTGTACTGGATTCACAACACAAAATATGTCTCTTCATCACATTACAGTTGTGAATGAATGTCCGTATAAAAGAATATAGGAGAAAGTTTGGAGCCGGAGAGTAATTGTCTTTATTAAATATAGGTTTAAAATCCTCCGGACAACGGTCATTATAGGAGTCCACCTCCCACCGACCTACCCCTGCACAAAGGTATTGTTACCTGGCCCCCGTTCGAAAATCCCCTAGCTGGGGCATCTTTGAGGATTCGAACCCTAGACCAAGGCTTTTTATTCCCCTTAAGGAGGACACCTTTCACCAATTGAGCTGCAACTCAGTTGGTGAAAGGTGTCCACCTTTAGTGGAATAAAAAGGCTTGGCCTGGGTTCGATCCTCAAAGGCTGCAGCTAGAGGATTTGGAACAGGGGCCTCGCTAACAATACCTTTGGGCTGGTGTATGTGCGCAAGGCTGTCACCATAGGCTGAGCTGGGTGGGACCCGTCGGCCATAACAATTCGTGTCGGTAGGACCGGGACGGGTTGTTACACTCTCATCCTCCTCTCTCCTCCTCACTTTCCGCCGCCAGATGGTGTTCATCATTTTCTTCTACAATTTTCGATGATTCTAGCTTGGATTCAGGATTCAACAAACCCAACTTTACCAAAACTGGACCTCCCACAATTTGAGGGACAAAAACAACAAAATCCCACACCCAAATTAACCTCAAACTAGTCATTAAAAGCTTAAATTAGAACGTACTGAGCTTGAATTGGACAATTGCAGACCAGAGGGTAGACGAAGCAAGTGGTAAGCTCTATTTACAAACTCAACGAAAATGTAATTCAAAATTAGGAACTTGAAATGAATGCAATTGAAAAAGAGCTAAAGAAAACCCATTTCCGTGGTGGAGGACTCCAATCCATATCAAGAGGCAGCGGCGAAGTCCCATCGTGTCAGTGCTTCGGAGGACTCTGTCTCTGCATTTTCCAATCTTTCTACAACTCGCGCGCTTTCTCTCTCTCTCTCTCTCTCTCTCTCTCTCTCCAATTCATTTCCTTTCACACTCTAAAAATTGAAACCGATCCTCTTCTACCTGAAATGCTCAAAAATGGTCGGAAGCCTTCAACCGCTGTCGGGCTTCAATGCTCGATTTGTAAGCTACGAGTCCCGATGGCCGTGAAGAATGGTAAGGTTAGGTTCGTCTTGTCCAAACGAACCTTTTGCAGTTGGTTTCACGGCCTGATTCCTTCGGAGTGGTCGTCGGAGATGACGAGGATCTCTGGGCTTCTCGGCTCTATTTTGTCCCCTATAGTGGAAGCAGACGGTTGCGGAGGCAAGGAAGGGTTCGTGTGAGTGAGGGGGTTTGTTTGGGCAAGATGTCTTGGCTGGTCTTGGTCGCAGTGGAGGGCGACGGTGGGCAGTGGAGGGCGACGGTGGGTGGTGCTGCTCGCGGTGGCGTCGTAGAGAATGAGGGAGACGAAGAGGGAGTCGCGGAGAAATAAGGGATGAGTTTGTTTTAATTTTGAGATTTGTTTTAATTAAAAAAAAATTAATATAAAACTTAATAAAATATAGCAAATGTCTTAATTGCCCTTATAAATTTTGTAATATTACTGCCACATCAACACTTTTAACGGCGTTAGTAACATATTATAACTTTTGGTGCAACGGAGCTGACAGAACGGGGGTTCTGAGAGCACATTATTACAATTTCGCGTTCGTGGAGCAAATTGAGACTCAATGTCCTGTTCGGGATGCATTTTGAGTAATAAGCCTTACAAATATTCTACTTTATATAGTAGTAGGGTTAGGGTCATAATACAATTTACATAAATACCCTTACATGAATAGCCACACTAATTAAACTATTTACAACACACCTTCTTGGATATTCCATGTAACAATGTTGCTTAGCTGTGCGCCTTTGTGTTGCCTCGTTAAAATCTTGCCAAGTAATAAAAATCCCGTAGGACAAAAAAATCATGGTCGAAGGAAAAAGAGTGCAACGCGCGTGGATATGGAGTAGTCGCATCAGAACCTCCGGAGGTAGATGAAGTCGTCTGTTCTGGATAATGAGCATATAGTATGTCTATGGGAGTAGAATGCATTGGATTTGATGCACCAAAACCTTGTCCGGTAAACCAAGTGGGAAAAACCCGTGGTCGAAGGGAAAAGATGAGTAAATGAATATGAGTCGAATCATGGCATCTCCAAGATGCAGTGTCAATGGGGTGACCATATCAAAGGTGTACATTATTAAAACCTAGCCAGGTGAAAAAAACCCAATGGGACAAATAACCCTGGACGTTGGACAAAAGAGTACACGATGGTCAAGTGAGTATGCTTCGGGATACTCAGTATACTTCGGGATACTTGGTATACTTCGGGATACTTGGTATGCTTCAGGATACACAGTATACTTCGGGATACTTAGTATGCTTCAGGATACTCCCCTTGATATCGACTCTCCCTTGAAAACGGACATGTAATTTTGTTAATCAGTCCTAAGTGGAAAATTTACATTCCTAATTTAATTGGGACTGAGATAGAAAGATTTAAACGGCCATTTTGGGCATGTTCGAGTGAATTAGTGTTTGTAAGTCAAATGGCTTAGATGGCTATGGTGCCTTTCACAGAAAAAATTTTGGTAATGCTTGAAATTTTATGAAACTCCAAAGTCACGAATTAAACTTATTAGGCCAATTAATGAGCGGCTTGATTAAGGAGTTAATTGAACCAAATTATATAGCGACAATAATTATTTTAATAAATTCTTGAGGCCGAAATGATTTCAAGGTTGAAATGAGATTAAATTTTGATTCGGCCGAGTTTTACTAAAAAAAAATTAAAGAAAGGGTTATGAATTAGAGCTATAAATTTTCATAAACTTGTCTCATAGGAGACAAAGTTCATAAAAACTGGGGGACAATATTTGAGCCATGTTGTAATCCGACCTCATCAAGCCCAAGACCCGATAATGGGCTAACTTTTGGGCCCGAAATAGGTTTAAGGCCGACATAAGGCTAGAAGCCCAAAAAAGGAAAATTCGGCCGAAATATTTATTAATAATCTATTACAGACACATGTCAACCGATGATCTAATTAGGGAAAATGCATGTGAGAAGACTTTCTTCCCATAGTGAAATCCCGACAAGTAAAGAAATCACAATTAGGTTAAACATCCGTTTATATATTGATCCACGTATGGAAGAAAATCATGTCAATCATATGTTAATATGGTAAATATTAATATGGAATGAAGATCAAATCATGTCTCAAATCAATCACATCCAACATTTATGGGATTAAATCCAACTTTGGCTAAAATGATGTTGATTGAGGAATCAAAGATAGTCAACATCAATTATCTCCAAACAAGGAAGTAATCTTGCTAATTGAATGACTTGACGAGTTGACATATATCCGAGTCCTCATAAATATGAAGCTTTGAAAAAGAGCAAGACATCTCGAACACAAAACACAACTTGTCATATTACATTTTCTTCAATTTCTATCTTAGTAGTAGCATCATGTAATCTCTAGTTTTGTTTTTACTTTTTGCAATTTTAGTTTCCATACTTTTCAATTCTTACATTTATGCACTTTAATTCAAGCACTTCCCTTTTCAATTATTTATTTTATGCAATTTAAATTACGCATTTACCGTTTAATTCTAACTTTACGTAATTTAATTTCTTGTCATTTTCATTTTAAATTAATTTACATTTAAGCACTTCACTTTTTCTACTCATGTTTTTAATTTCATTTACATTATTTGCACTCTCTTTAATTTTCATCGCATTTACTTTTAGTTTCTCGTTTAATTTACATTTCTAGCAATTTATTTATGTTTAATCGCATTCTCTTTCATTTCTATTTACTTTCTTATTTAATTTTCACTTTCACATTCACATCACTTGGTTGTTCATTTAAAGCCTTGACCCCGAGGTAGTGAAAGAGCTTAGGCCAAAAAGAGGTTCCTTACTTGATCGAACAATCATTTGATTAGAAGTCAGATTCACGAACGCACCCCACACTTTCACCCATTCACATTCCATTCAAGCCAATCTGTGGCTTGGTGGTGGCACGCTTGCGCACTTAACGGAAGAGGGACCAAAATCCCTTCTTGTAACGACTCCGACCAGAAATTAAAGTGATTTGAGAATTTAATTAGGGAAAGGACGATTTTACCCTCAGTTTTGGAAGTCACATTTTATCTGGAAGCACTTTTGGAAGTTTTTCTTGGGCAGTTGCGTAGGTCTCGACCTCGCGAGTTTGTATACATGCGGCACACAGAAAACGGAGACTCGATGAGAGAGTAGTGGGTCTAGAAGCTTCGATGGCCATCCGGTCGAAAAAAGGGAAACAAATCTATAAGAACTCATGTCGAGATCCCTCTATAGCCTAAAGAGCACATGGCGCGATCCGGTTTGTAATAATTAAAAGGTCCAATTTTTAATAATTAAAAGGTCCAGTTTCTAATAATTGATTTCTCCGTTCATATCATACCAGAGCTCATGCCGAGGTCCGATTTGAAATAACTGATTTCTCAATTCATATCATACAAGAGCTCATGCCAAAGTTGGGTTTATTATGTTAGGCCAAGTTTTGTAATAACTGATCTCTTAAGTCATGTTGAAGGAAGAGAATGGGTCAACTATTGTGATTTGTTCATTTCTAGAAATCAGTAGAAATTAGGCATTGTTGTCCATTGACTTAGAATAGATTTGCTGTTTACTCAGAATAGGTTTTCTACTTACCTGGAATAAATGCTACAATTTGTATAAGACTTGAACACTATACAACTATTGAATATCAATACAGAATATTATTCTCCATTCTTTCATGGTATCAGAGCACCCATATTGGTGACCCCTTCCCTACCACCTTCCGCAAAAAAAAAAAACACAAATCATTAAAACCACCACAAGCAAACCAAACAACAACTCTACTCCAAACATCAACCACATGCCAAACAGCAACCCCACGCCAAACATCAAAGCCCACGCCAAACATCAAACCCCATGCCAAACATCAAACCCCACGCCATACAATTATTCCTAAAATTGTATTCATGTCAAATAGCAACCTCACTCCACCAACATGAGTGACGAAAAAACTTCAGGATCATAAAAGACATATGAACCTGAGGCTAATATATCAGACCTTCTCAGCCTACATCATTCAGACTCACCAAACCTCGTTCTGGTTTCCAAACTACTCGAAGGAAATAATTATGGGCAATGGTGACGTTCGATGAGAATTGCTCTCAGTGCCAAGAAAAAATTGGGATTCGTCGACGGAACCGTCAAAATCCCAGACAATACCGATTCCAAATTCCCCGTTGGGAAAAGATGCAATGACATGGTTTTATCATGGATTTTGCAATCTCTACATCTTGACATCGCAAGCAGTGTGCTCTACCGCACCAGCGCATCTGCGATGTGGAGTAAGCTCAAAGACAGATTCTTACAGAGTAATGACTCAAGGATTTATCAAATCCATAAAGAAATTGCAGAAAATCGACAAGGACACCTTTCGATTTTAGAATACTACACAAAACTCAAAGCTCTATGGGATGAATTAGATTTGTTTACACCTAATTTGATCAACCTGATCAAGGACGAATAAAGCCCTCCAGAACCAGACTTAGCCTCAGCTCAGCAAGACGCACAGCCTTAGACAGCAAATGCAACCCAGTAGACCGACCGTATCTGATTGGCCTACACCATCGGTCTACCACCATCGGCCTACACCATCGGCCTACACCCTCGGCCTACCTTCATCGACCGACCTGACCGATACAACCCATGGACTCGGGACTACCAGGACACGCGTAAGAACCAGAAGCGGGGACATTTATCCCACATCGAAATGTTCCACCAACATTTATTGCTACTATAAATACAAGGGCAAAAACCCAACCCCCCCCCCCCCCCCCCCCCCCCCCCTCCAAAAGGTAAGAAGGATCCCAACTCTTACTCTGCCAAATCCCTCCAAACACTTAACTAACTTAAGCATCGGAGACTATTGGGCCGGCACCCCACCGGTGCTCCTTTACTTCTACCTTCTCTTATTGCAAGGCTCTATTTACCTCAGGAGCGAGAAAAGCTAGCAAGAAGAGATTTCTAAGTTGGTCCATTTTTGGCATCAACAGTTTGGCGCCGTCTGTGGGAAACTGACACTAACTCCTACGAACTCAATTTCCACAAAGTCGTCCCGACATCCATCAAAACCATGTTGGACGATCAAGACGAAGGGGTACTTAACAACACCCCCATCACACAGAGAAGCCCTCGGGACAACATCCTGGATAGCCTGAGATAGACATTGGACGATCTCCAACGAGAAGTGGCCGAACTCAGGGCTTACAACGCCAAGATCGAGGCTAGGAATCAGGTTATATCAGAACAGTATAAGAGCACACTCGCCCTTGTAAGAATATCCCAACGCGAAGAACCGCGAGACAAGGGTCCAGTCGACTTGGTGCACACCAATTTGGTCAATGCCGAGCGCACATCGGACGAACAAACCTTGCTCGAATTAGTACCTTCGGACAAACATAAGAGGCGTCAGGCTAGGACTCGACCTAGCACATCTGGAAGCCGATTGCTAATCCAGCCACAAAATGGCGAAGGTCCCTCTCAGCCTTGAATTTACAGGGAAGCTAGGCAACTGCTGGATGACCGACAGATCGAGATAGATCCCCTCCGCCTGACCTACGCGACATCAGACCCAACGGCAATCGGGCAACCCCCTACCTATCTTATCCACATCAGGTCGGCCAACCGCGGGATTTGCCTCCGATATAGCGCACAACCAAGAGGGCCAAACGGTGAGAGGTCCCGAGCAACAGCAAGTGGCACGTGAACAACAAAATCATAACGAGATGGGCTCAACCGCATGAAGCTATTCCCATGGACGAAGAAGAAACCGAGATCGCCAAGGAAAAGGTGATGATCAATATGAACACAGGCCGAATCCACCTCCGCCCCAAAGGGGCAACGCCCTGGTAGAAAGCCTTATACGGCGAGTGAACAACCTGGAGGCAGAAAAGGAGAAGGGCAAAGCCTCAACATGGACGAAAACCAGTGCAGGCCCCTTTACCAATCGAATCCTTCGGTCCAGACGGAGGACTGAGGTCAAACCACTGAAGATAACTCCCTACACGGGAAGGGGGGACCCCGTCACCCATCTAAACAATTATGTCACCACCCTGGTGTACAAGAACGTGACGGACGAGGTCCAATGCCTCATCTTTAGCTCCACTCTTACCGATGCAGCTCTCAATTGGTTCTACCGCTTGGCTCCCAACACCATCGACTCGTTTGATGAACTACATACGACTTTTCTGAATCAATTCATGATCCAAACGGACATTTTAGTCTCTACGGAAGATCTCTTCTCCCTTAGGCAAGGGGAAGAGGAGACGCTCCAAAAATATGCTGCCAGGTTCAGCCTCGAATACTCCGCTGCCTGGACACTGATGACAAGGCTGCATTCAACGCTTTTCGGAGCGGCCTTAAGGAATCACCTTTCAAATATGCTGCCCACACCGAGGACTGGAAGGATTACAACAAAATCATGCGAAGAGCAGCCATCCATGAAAATGCATAATTCTTCCACACCCCTACCAAGGAGACCAAGGCTCCTTCATACTCGGCTCCCCAAGGAAACAGCAGCCAGGGAAGACCCGACCATACTAGTGGCAACTACCACCATGAATCCCAACACTTGCATCAGGGAAAGCGGAAGCTCACATATGATGGACATCAGGGTAAGAGGGGCCGATCAAACCACAATGGTGGAGGATTCAAACAGAGCGATAGCCATCGCCAGGAACCACGAAACTTGGTAGGTGAAAACACCGGGCCACGAAGCAGGTTCGAGACTTACACCATCTTGAACTCTCCTTTGGACCATATTCTGCTCAATGTGGAAGGCGTGATCCCTAAGGCCAAGCCAAGAAACCCCAGCTTTAGGCCCACCCACAACAAAGAGGCCTTCTTCCAGTACCACAAGTACAACGGCCATACGATCGAGGAATGCATTGCTTTAAGGGACATTATCGAGCAAATGGTCCGCAACGGGAGGCTCAACCAGTTCGTATAGAATTCCACCCCTCCAACGTGATCATATAGATCAACACAATTAGTGGCGGACCCCCCTTGTCTGTCCCCATGACCTCCAACAGAGCAAAAAAGGACTTCGTCCACGCAACCCGCGGCAGCCATCAAGTCCTCAGAATTGACTCAGGTCGTATGGCAAAGTCGGCCAAGAGAGGTTGGCAACCCATCGCCTTTTCAGAGGAGGAAGAAAGGGGCATCGTATTCCCCCACGACGACCCATTTATCATCCGCGCCCAGATCTCGGAGTGCGACATGGGCAAAATACTCATTGACACCGAAAGCTCGGTCAATGTTCTCTTCTGGGATGCCTTAAAACAAATGGGCATCAACGAAAACAAGCTTGACCGAAAGGTCACTCCGCTCCTAGGTTTCTCCGGTGACTCAGTCTTGCCTTAGGGAGTTATCTCTCTACCAATTTCTATGGGCACCTTCCCCGCTGTGACCACGGTCATCACAACCTTCCTTATGGTCGACTACCCAATGGCCTACAATGCCATATTAGGAAGGGGGTTGCTCAACCAGACAAAGGCCATCGTGGCAACACACTTGCTTTCGATGAAATTCCCAACTCCTGCGAAAACCGGACAAGTGAGAGGGGAACAACTCTCTGGTCGCACTTGTTTTGCCATGGCCCTAACCAAGGTGAGCATACCGACGACGCTAGACCAAGCGGAGGCCTTATCTGTTGCCCAAACGGCCTTGGGTGACGACCCCATCACTCATCAGCTCCTGCACGAAATCAGAGAGAGTCCTCCGGAAGATCCAAGGGACATTGCGATTATGCCACAGGCAGAACCTGTGGAGGAGACAAAGGCAATCCCTCTGTCCAACATACACCCAGAACGCACAGTTCGGATCGGATCGGATCTAAGCTCTAACCCTCCATACGAGTAGCCCTCGTGGAGTTCTTACAGGCCAATGCTGAGGTCTTCGCATGGTCTTACGCGGACATGCCTGGCATCTCCACGGATGTAAGCTGCCATCGACTCACCATCGACCCGTCATTCAAGCCGATAACTCAGAAGCAACGTTGCCACGACGCTGAACGACAATTGGCCATGCAAGCCGAGATCACCAAGCTCAGCACCATACATTTCATACGGAAAGCCATCTACGCTGCTTGGGTGGCCAATGTAGTCCTAGTTAAGAAACCAGTCGGCTCTTGGCGCATGTGCATCGACCATACCGATCTAAACAAGGCATGTCACAAGGACAGTTTTCCCTTGCCTAAAATTGACATGCTCGTGGATGCCACCGCAGGGCACAAACTGCTCAGCTTCATGGACGCCTATTCGGGCTACAACCAGATCCTCATGCACCCAGGTGATCAAATACATACAAGCTTTAGAACTAACCTTGGTATCTATTGCTACAATGTTATGCCCTTTGGGCTGAAGAACGCAGGAGCAACATACCAACGCCTAGTCAACTTTATGTTTGCCGACCAAATCGGCAGGACAATGGAGGTATATGTTGACGACATGCTCGTGAAGAGCAAGACGGACGAGGGACACATCCCCAACTTGGCAAAAAATTTTGTCGTCCTCAAGACCTTCAACATGCGCCTCAATCCCACCAAATGCGTCTTCAGCGTAGGAGCGGGCAAATTCTTGGGCTACATGATCAGCCAAAGGGGGATCGAGGCAAACCCGGAGAAGATTAAGGCGATCCTAGATATGCAGGCCCCGTAAACTCACAAGGACATCCAGCGCCTCACAGGTCGAGTGGCAGCGTTGACTCGCTTCATCTCCAAGGCTACGGACAAGTGCGCCTCATTCTTCAAAGCCCTCAAAGGCAAGTGCAGACTCATCAACTGGACAGACGAGTGCACCAGGGCATTTGAGGAGTTAAAGCAATACATGGGTCGGGCACCATTGCTAACCAGGCCCGAAAACGGAGAACCACTCTTCGTCTATCTGTCAGTATCTATTTCGGTTGTCAGCTCGGTTCTCATTACACTGAGGGATGGGGTCGAACGCCCCGTATACTATGTCAGTAAAGCCTTTCAGGATGCCGAGACACGATACCCCGACCTTGAGAAGCTTTCCTTGGCCCTTATAATCACAGCCCGGAGGCTCTGGCCATACTTCCAGGCCCATGAGATCAAGGTAATCACCAATCGACCGTTGAGGCAAGTTTTGCAGAAGCCAGACATCTCTAGCGGCCTCACCAAATGGGCAATCGAGCTAAGTGAGTTCGAGATATCCTACATACCACGGACAGCTGAAAAAGGCCAAGTAGTGGCAGACTTCATCGCCGATTACTCGTACCAACTGACACAGTGCATCCCACTTGAGGCAACCCCTCCGCATGCACCCATAACAGGCGAGTCCCAGAAAGTCACCAAGGCACCCCATATCGACAGCCAACGCCCATGCTGGGCACTATACGTGGATGGATCAGCCTGCCACAGCGGATCCGGGGCAGGATTGGTTCTTACTTCCCCAGTACTTGTCAAGCTAGAATACACCCTACACTTCAGCTTCAAGGCATCCAACAATGAGGCCGAGTATGAGGCACTGTTGGCCGGACTACGCCTAGCCACAGACCTCGAGGCCAACCAGTTGAGGATTTATAGCGATTCACAATTGGTGGTGAGCCAAATCAATAATAACTTTGAGGCCAAGGACCCGTCCATGTCGCTATACTTAGATCTGACAAAGCAACTCCTTCAGGCCTTCTCGGCTTACGAAATACACAAGATCCCACGATTCGAGAACAGCCATGCCGACCCCTTGGCTCGATTGGCATCCTTGCTAGACGCAAAGGAAAGGCGACAAGTACTTGTAGAAGTCCAAGATGTGCCTAGCACGAGGAAATCACCAGTCTACACCATCAATACCAGCCCAACCTGGATGGATCCCATCAAGGCATACCTTAGGGACGACATTCTCCTGGACGACCGGATGGAGGCCAAGAGGATCTGGCGATAATCAGCTCGGTACACCATCTAGCACGACCACCTCTACAAGCGCGGCTTCACAACCCCACTACTGAAATGCCTAACACCTGATATGGGGGACTATGTCCTACGGGAAATGCACGAGGGCATTTGCGGTGATCACTCGGGCGCACATACCTTGGCACAGAAAGCCTTCTGACAGGGATACTATTGGCCAACCATACTCTCTGATGCGGTCACACTCACACAAAGATGCGACATGCATAAATCCCTCTCCTCCCAGCCGAACCCCTCACTTCTATGCTCAGTCCATGGCCATTCTCCCAAAAGGGACTCGATCTGATTGGTCAGATGCTCGAGGGAAGGGGTAAGGTCAACTATGTCGTGGTCGCGGTCAACTACTTCACAAAATAGCCCGAGGCAAAACCTTTGGCAACCATTACAGCAGCACGAATCGAGCAGTTCATATACCAAAACATCATCTATCGCTTTGGGATTCCCCACATAATCGTCACTGATAATGGGAAGCAATTTGATTGTAACCGGTTCCGGACCTTTTACGAGACATACGGCATCAGGCTTCTTTTTGCCTCGCCGGAACACCTCCAATCCAACGGCCAGGTCAAGGCTGTCAACAAATGTATCAAGTACAACTTGAAAAAGAGACTGGACGAGGACAAGGGCAAATGGGCTGACATCATCAACGACGTGCTATGGTCTCATAGGACCTCATTCAAAACTGCAACCAACAAAACCCCCTTCGCATTAGTTTTCGGCATCGAAGCCGTCGTACCAGTCGAGATCGTATCGAGTAATCTCTTACGACCCAGAACACAACAATCACCAACTGGCCCTTAGCTTGGATCTCCTAGAAGAACGGAGGGAAACTGCTAACGTCAAACAGCTCGCCTACAAGCAGAGAGTTGCACGATACTACGACTCCAGGGTCCGCCACAGAAGCTTTCGAGTTGGTGACTTAGTCCTACGGAAGGTCAGCCTTGCGACCAAAGATCGATCGGCAGGCACATTCGCCCCCACATGGGAAGGACCTTACACCGTCTCCCGCATATACCAAGAGGGGACCTACGAACTCAAAGATTCGAATGACAGGACACTACCACATCCATGGAATGTCGACCACCTAAAGTTCTATTACAAGTAGGCCGACGGCCGCACAAACAAAAGACTTGTTAGGCCATTGGCCGACCTCTTTGTACAAGGCATTCCCTTACGAGGGGCATTACCTCCTAACATTTCATATCTATTTTAACATGTTTGTCCAAGTGTTAGTCAACAGCCTCACTTATTCTACAAGGCAATCCCTTCCGAGGCATTACCTCCTAAAAATCCCATGTACATTTTTTACATCTTTTCAAGTATTTAGCCCACGGCCTCACTTAAAGATTCAGTCAACACGAACATTCTAAACAAACAACACTTGAAAGGATAAACAGAAACACATGCTTTTGTATTAAGACAAATATGAAATAGTACGAAATAGCCTCTCGTCCTACAGCAAGTTCTAGCTTAAAATTGATCATTACAAAATCAAGGGGCATCTCCCCGGCCTTCACCAGCAGCCCCCTCAGCTACCGCCTCGCCCCGCTCCTCGGCTTCGTCCCCATCCTCCTTCTTTGGCAACGGGTTTCCCTCTTCGTCAAGATAGTCCTCCACGATTGGTGGATGCTGCAACCATGGGAACAAGATGGCCAGGTTTGTGTTAGAAAGGAGGAGTCGCCTATACAGCCCATCCTCAAGCTTTGCCCCAAATCGTTGCAAATCCTGACGATAGGCTGGGGACGCCTTATACTCCTTTGCGCCAACATTCTTGGCCAACACGAGCTGGTCGGCCAGTTTGACATTCGCAGACTCCGTATCTCGAACTCTGGACTCCAAATCTGCAACCCTCGCTTCGGTTGCCTTCAGCTCGGCCGCTCTAGCCTCGGCCGCCTCCCGCTACCCACCAAGTTGCCTTTCGAGCTCCTTAACCTTCAACTCGGCATCCACTTTGGCTTGGAGTGACCTTTCGGCCATCCTTTCCCTTTCAGCCGCGGCCTCCAGCTTGGCCTTCAGCGCCTGATGCTCCTCGGCTACCTTCTCCTTGGCTTGGCTGGCATGGTGGAGGGTGGTGAACACTTCACCAAGAAACTAAAAAATACGAATGCTCAGTAGGCCAAACAACAATTACATTGATAAACATAGTTAAAATACTTACATGTGCCCCCTTCCGCATGGTCCTATCACACCGATCGGCAAACTCCTTCGCCCTCAGGGCGGCGATCTCGTCCAGCTCGTATTGGGACCCCCGAACGATGGTAGTGAGGAAGTCCAGCTGAGAAGGGTGGAAGCCCGTTGACAGGTGCCTCCATGTCTCGTCCGGCTCTTGTGACCGAACCATATCTGGCTCCCCATTGGCATTCACAAAATACGACCGAAGGGTAGTGTCGAGGCACGGCCTCCTCATCTTCTTCGGGACCCGTCTACCCTCTAGGTCGGAGCCAATGGTCGGGCAAATCACCTGCCTCACAGCCCACAAAGTCTCGATCTCACCTTGCTTCTTCTGCTGCAAGGCGGACTCAGCATCAGCGACAGCCTCATTCCTCTTCTTCCCCTTTCTCCTCCGCTCCTCCACCATTATCCAGCATCGTTCTTCGGCATCGGCGTCAACGTTGATCGCCGGAACAGTATCAGGCCGAACGGGTGATGGCCCCGATGCGTCCACCCGACGCTCAGCGGCCGACTCCGCGGCACTTCGGAAGAGCGGAGCCAGGGGTTCCTCGGTCGCCGTATCAACGCCTTCTTGGCCACCCTGCTGGGCCGCAGGGGTTTCCACCCACAGGGTGACCCTCGACGCAACCCTTGTCCAAATGGGCTTCCGGTAGTCCCCCTTGCCTACCAAGGCCCCGGCCTTCTCAGTTTCGGCCCTCGTCTTGGCCGCTTTCTTCAGCACCTAGGCCACCTTCTCCATTCTCTTCTTGAGTTGGTCGGCTGCAGCTGCGACGATGTCGAGGTCGGCTGCATCAAATAGCCACTTTAGTTACCTGCAACAATATACACTAAGACAAAGAGCAACGTGTACTTACGCAGGGACGAGATCAATCCAACATGTAGCAGATGCGTGGGCAAGCGCAGGAAGTCTCTACTCTTCTCCACTCGGCTTAGCTTCCGGAACACCTCCGCACAGTCGGCCACCACCTGCTCACTGATCTTCGGCTGCTTGAACACCTCAACGAACCTTATTCAACCGTGCATAGATAAATTCTGATGATGTCGCCGCTCCCTGACACACGCCGCGTCCATGGCTTGATCCTCTAGTACGAGAGACAAATGACCGTGGCAAGCCGTCAAATTGGGCCGCACGCCATGCAAGCCGGTCACTATGCTACCAACAAGGTCACCACCGGTTCAAACCCAACGGCAAGGTCCTCTGGCTCCAGCGATGGAGACCTTCATTCTAAGCTGAGAAAGACTCTGAAGTGTTCTTATTGTGATGGGGACACTCACACAGTTGAGAGTTGTTTCTATCACAATGGGCTCCTTGTGGGCCATAATTGGCATGGCAAGCATATCAAGCCCAAGAACAAAAGGGTTGTTGTCAACAACTCTGAAAAAGACCCAGGACAAGCTACCAAGTCCAACGAAAACCTTACATTCACCTCCGAGGAATTCAATCAATTGCGTGCCCTCTTGAATAACCAACCCAATAATCTTCCACTTGCAAATGCAACAGACATTGTTACACATACTTGTAATTTTTTGAAGCATGACTCAAATTCAAATTTCTATTGGATAATAGACAGCGGAATATCATATCATATTTCATGTTTCACGCCTACTCACAACAAAATTGCTACCCACCATGATTTTGTTGGTTTACCAAATGGAGGAAAAACAAAAATTAAAAGTATTGGCTCCATTAAATTCTCAGACACCTTAACTCTCGATGGTGTTCTCCATGTACCCCAGTTCAACGTGAATTTATTATCTGTGAGCAAACTGACACAAGGACTGAAATGCGTTGTGTATTTTCTTGACAAGTTTTGTATTGTGCAGGACGTGAGTACGGGGAAGACGATTAGCATGGGCAAGCATTTTAATGGATTCTACTACCTCAAAGCCACCCACAATCCACATTTCGCACATCATGTCCATCACACCTCTCACCTTTGGCACTAACGTCTCGGACACCCATCCAATGCACCTACTCAATTTCTTTCCAATAAAATTCCAGAAACTGTATGTGATAAAAATCATGTTTGTGATATTTTTCCTCTAGCAAAGCAAACTCGATTATATTTTTCTCCATCTACTTCCATGACATCTATTGCACCCTTTGATTTAATTCATTGTTCCATTTAGGGGCCCCACAAAATTTCTACCCATATTGGTGCATGCTATTTTTTCTGACCATTGTAGATGATTTAACCAAATTTACATGGATCCATCTCTTAAATTTTAAATCAGAAACACAAGGGTTGATAAAATCATTTTTCTCTTGGGTCAAAACCCAATTTAGCCTTCCCATCAAAACTCTGCGGGCCGATAATGGAAGTGAATTTCTATCCCTCAAATTTTTCCTTAACGACCAAGGCACTCTCTTTCAACACTCATGTCCTTATACACCACAACAAAATGCAATCATTAAGCGCAGAATCACCACCTTTTAAATGTAGGGCGGTCTCTCCATTTTCAGGCCAACATTCCCTTACGTTTTTGGGGGGAGAGCTTAGACACTGCATGCTATCTCATCAATCGCCTTCCAACATACTCAAACACAAATCCCCATATGAACTCTTGCACGACAAAATTCCTGACTATTTCCACTTACGAATCTTTGGTTGTTTGTGTTATGCCACCAAGCTCCTTCCCAAACATAAATTCGATGCTCGGGCTCGTCGATGTGCTTACCTTGTCTATCCATTGGGTCAAAAGGGTTATCCCCTTTATGATTTGGAAACCAAAAAATTATGTCATCCCAGGATGTGGTTTTTCACGAAACCCAATTTCCTTTCTCTACTTCACCCCCTGAAGACCAAAATAATACCCTTGTCCTTCCTCATCCCAACCTTCGCGCATTCTCCCAACCCACATACGACAACACATAATCCATCCAACCAAAACCCATCCACCCACAACCCGTCAGCCCCACTTCGTCTTTCACCTACATACCCCAACGCAGAAATGCCCAATTTCTCTTCCTCCCCCTCGCCCTCACCACACAATCCCCAATCCCCTCTCGCGATCCCATCAGAGGCGCCTACGGTCGCCTCCCCTTCCTCCATCGATGCCATGACATCTTCACCAGAGAATCTCCCATCGCCTCCTTCCACCGACCCATCTCCACCCCTCGACAACCCCTCTCCATCTTCCCCAATTGTCGTTCCCAATCCGCCACTTCGAAAATCCACCAGACCCACCCACCCACCTCCTCACTTCAAAGAATACCAAGCTCACCATGATGCTCTGCTTGCCCCAGGCTCTTCTCCCATGGTCACGTCTGGCACCCGTATGTCTCTCACTCTTAACCTTTGTTAATAGCATTTCTCAATTGGTTGAACCCAGCACTTATGAAGAGGCACGTCACAATCCCCATTGGGTTGCTGCCATGAATTCCGAAATTCAAGCACTAGAGGACAGCTGGACTTGGTCTTTAGTTCCCTTGTCGGCCGGTCACCGTCCAATTGGCTGCCGTTGGGTTTTCGAGATCAAATACCATTCAAATGGTTCAATTGAGTGATACAAAGCTCGCTTGGTTGCCAAAGGATTCACTCAGCTAGACATCGATTACACTGAAACCTTCACTCCCGTTGCTAAGCTTATCACTGTCAGGTGCCTCCTCACTATTTCCTCTGTTCGCAACTGGCCCCTCCACCAGATGGATGTACACAATTCCTTCCTTCATGGGGACCTCTATGAAGAAGTCTACACGATTCCACCACCAAGGTTCCAACAACAGGGGGAGAACACTGTGTGTCGTCTTCACAAATCGCTGTGTGGCCTTAAACAGGCATCTCGCAGCTGGTTCCGTAAGTTTTCCTCTGCTATACAGAATATTGGTTTTACTCAATCCAGGGCAGATTATTCGATGTTGACACAAACTCGTGATAAATTATTTACTATTATCTTGTTATATGTTGATGATATGATAATCACGGGGAATGATGATGGTGCCATATGTGACCATAAATAATTTCTTGGGACCTATTTTAAAATTTAAGATCTTGGACCCTTGAAGTATTTTCTTAGGGTTGAAATTGCAAGGTCTAAGGCTGGGATTTCCTTGTGTCAAAGGAAATATACACTAGACATCCTAGAGGATGCTGGACTACTTGGTGCTAAGCCTGCAAAAATTCCCATGGAAGGTAATCTTACACTCATGCCTACACGTAGTGACCCTCTCAAGGACCCTACTCGTTATCGAAGACTTATTGGGAGATTGATATATCTCACGATAACGAGACTCGAAACCACATATGTCATAAACACACTCAGTTAGTTTTTGCATGAGCCTCGAAAGCATCACTTTGACACGACACGTAGGCTCCTTCACTACCTCAAAGGTGCTCCAGGCCAAGGATTATTGTGCTCAAACAGACCACTTCACCTGACAGCGTATTGTGATGCAAATTGGGCCCGATGCCCCTTTACAAGGTGATCAGTTACTAGATACTACATATTCCTTGGCATGTCACTTATTTCCTAAAAAAGCAAGAAGTAGGTCACCATCTCAAGATCCTTTACTGACGCAGAATATCGCTCTATCGCAGCAACCACTTGTGAGCTTACTTGGTTAAGTTACCTATTATGGGACTTACAAGTAGACCACCGACAGCTAGCCACTTTACTCTGCGATAACAAGGCAGCACTCTACATTGCAGCCAATCTAGTTTATCATGAACGGACCAAGCACATTGAGTTGCATTGTCATACTGTTTGTGAAAGAATTTAAAATGGGGAAATCAAAACCGCTCACGTTCAAACGAAGAATGAAGTTGCTGATATTTTCACCAAGCCACTGCCCGCACCCCTGTTTCAATCTCATCTTGGCAAGGTGGGTGTCACCGACATCCACACTTCAACTTGAGGGGGAGTGTTAAAGGAAGAGATTGGGTCAACTATTGTGATTTGTTCATTACTAGAAATCAGTAGAAATTAGTCATTGTTGTCCATTGACTTAGAATAGATTTGTTGTTTACTTAGAATAGGTTTTCTACATACCTAGAATAGATGCTACAATTTGTATAAGACTTGTACACTACACAACTATTGAATATCAATACAGAATATTATTCTCCGTTCTTTCAAGTCAGGGTCATACAAGAGCTGATATCGAAGTTGTGTTTACCATACAATATATGTCGTGTGTAATTTTATCATCCAAGAGCACATGGCATGGCATGAGACCACATGTTATGCCGAGATCCATGTCATACAAGAGCTTATAGCGAGGTTCAATTCATGTCATATAAGAGTTCATGTTGATTGTTGAGGTCCGGTTTATTATACAATGTTGAATGTTACTTCAGGTGTGCATAATTTTATCACACAAGAGC
The DNA here is from genome assembly GCA_037349345.1 of Oemleria cerasiformis. Classification (NCBI taxonomy): domain Eukaryota; kingdom Viridiplantae; phylum Streptophyta; class Magnoliopsida; order Rosales; family Rosaceae; genus Oemleria; species Oemleria cerasiformis. The sequence continues at coordinate 6,498,106 of JAZGTL010000015.1, read as the reverse complement.
ACATGCCATGGCATTAGGCTACAGGTCATGTCATATCATTATCAATTTGTAATGACTTATTTCTTATCTATTCTTGATCCTTGTATCTCTCACAACCAGAATTTGTTGTTAAATGCGCAGGTGTCGATGGAGGAAATTGAGGAAGCAGCTAGGAGCATTGGTGCTCTCAAAGCTCCTGGTTCGGATGGCATCCATGCTGGTTTTTATCACCGTTTTTGGACTTTTAAAAAAAAAAAATTACTTAGCTTAATCAAAGATTTCTTTGAAAATGGTACCTCTCTTAAGGAACTCAATCATACAAACATTGCTCTAATTCCCAAGAATGATAACCCTGAAATCACGAATCACTTTCGGCTTATTAGTTTCTGTAATGTTAGTTATAAAATCATTACTAAAATTATAGTTAATAGAGTAAGAAATATTCTTATGTCTATAATCTCCCAAAATCAAGGGCTTTTGCCCCTGGCAGATCCATTTTTGACAATATCTTAATTGCTCATGAGCTTTTCTCTGATTTCAGAAGGAAGAAAGGGCGTACAGTTTCAATGGCCATCAAGCTGGATCTAGAGAAAGCCTATGATCTTTTAGAATTGAATTACATTAGAGCTTGCCTATTGAAATTTGGTTTTTCTCTACATTGGACTAACTTGGTTACGAACTGCATCACCTCAACTTCTTTTTCTATCCTCTTTAATGGATCCCCAGAAGGTTTCTTCACTCCATCTCGTGGCATTAGACAGGGAGACCCTCTTTCTCCGTATATTTTTATTATTTGCATGGAACCTTTCATTAGACATTTGAATACTCTCTCTTGATCTACAAGAAATCATATTGGAATTCTACCTTCCCTTCATGGTATTAGAATTTCAAATCTCATGTTTGTTGATGATTGTTTGATCTTTTGTAGAGCAACCAAAACTGCTGCTAGAAGGACTCTTCAGGTTCTCAATTGCTTTGCTCGTGCTTCTGGTCAAAAAATCAATTTTCATAAGTCTTCAATCTTTTTTTCTCCAAATACAACTTTACAGGTAAAATCAAACATCACCTCCTTCCTAGGAATTCAACATAAAGCAACTATTGGAAAGTATTTGGGAATTCATAATATTGTGTTCTGGAAAGATCCAATTAATCTAGAGAATTATTACAAAAGATTCAGAATAATCTAGCATGCTAGAAAAGCAATACGCTCTCTCAAGCTGGAAAACTTACCTTGCTAAAGTTTAGTGTTACAAGTGTTCCTAATCATGTCTTATCATGTTTCCTTGTCCAAAGAAATTATCAAAGGAAATTAACAAAGAGTGCAGGAAGTTCTTCTGGGGAAGCCAATCTTGCTCTCCCCCTGTTCCGTGGAAGGAAGCTTGCTCTCATATTGATAAAGGTGGTCTCGGTATTAGAGCGGTGGAAGTCTTTAATAGAGCCGCGCTCATGAAGCTTGGTTGGATAATTCTTACTGATAATCATAATTGGTGGGCTAAATTAATGCATGCTAAATATCTGAGGCAGAAACCAATGTTCTTATGCTCCAAACAAGCCAACCACTCCATGGTCTGGAAGGGCATTTTAGATGCTAAAAAGTTGGTCTATAGAGGTATGTCCTGGATTGTGGGGAATGGGAAGGATATCAGTTTTTGGGCAGCAAATTGGGCTTTTCCATTTCCATTAGCAAATCTAATTCATCCTGATAATTTAAGCTTGATTGATTGGAGCTTAACTGTGGATAAAGTTATTTCAAACCATCAGTGGAATCTACAAGCTCTGAGATCTCTTGTAGCTGAGGATATTGTCCAAGTTATCAAAGCCATCCCTATCCAGGTTGAAGGAAGTAGCGTAAAGGATAAATTGATTTGGGCGCCTGATCATAAGGGCAATTTTTCCATTAAATCAACAATTCAATTTATTGAGGAGGGACTACCCTCCCACCCTCTATTTAAGCTCCTGAAGTGTATGTGGAGGCTCAAAATGCTGCCAAAAGTCAAAATCTTCAGCTGGATTCTATTTAGAAAGTGCCTCAATACTAGAGAAAGATTGCATCATTTTTTCCATGACATGGACCAAACTTGCGGTATTTGTGGTGTGGAAGTTGAGTCTTTGAATCATCTATTCAGGGATTGTCCTTTTGCCCAGAGTATATGGAATTCTGCCTCTGATGGGCTTAGGCCTCCTGTTGGTGATTTTATTCAGTGGCTTGCTTCTCTTCGGTGTAATGAGAAGCTAAGCCTCTCTCTTCTGAATAAGTGCTTGTTATTGTGTTGGCAAATCTAGGATGCTCGGAACAAAGCTATCTTTTCTGATGCTTCCCTTTATCCTGCTAGAGTGATTAACGTGGCCTATCTTACAGGGGAAAATTTCTTCAAGGCTAATGCCTCTAGGCATACTCGAGCCTCTTATATTGACTGACATGACCCTTCCCGAATTTTGACTCAAAATCCGCGAAAAGCCCTACTCTCGTCTGATAGCCTTTGACCATAGAGTTAATACCTGAAATACCCTTAATCTTTGGAAACATCAAATGAAATTTACAGGGACTCCAACAGAACCTCCCATGTACTTGATTGACCTTCACCCACCTGTCAGACGAAGGACAGACCAGTAGTTTACAAATTACCACGGAAGACCTCCTCCGCAATCAAACAAGACAACTAACGTATCACCCTCGTGTGAACCGTCAACAACTCGTCAATTTGGGTCACCACCCACACCACCCACTGACCCTGATGACGAAAGTACCCTGACCACATTCCAGGCATTAGTCACACTTCGTGGCTATCATATCGTTGATTTAGTCATTACTTTGTAATGATGTCCTAGATATGCCAATCCCGACCCATCCCCGAGTCGTAGCTCTATAACCCAGCTCATCCCGAGAGTATGATGGAATCTTCCATAATATACCTCAGATCATTCATCAGGGTCAAAACCCAAATCATAATTCCGGTTTGAAACCCTAAGATAAATTCATAAGCCTCGAGAGATGCAAAGTGATGAGACATTCGATAAATCCCTTTAAACCTTAATATATTCCCACCACTCACAATCCGTGGTATGACTTAATACAAGAAATACGCATGCCTTGCAATCCCGGAAACCCAGTCCGTTCACAATACATCCTGAGTACCAACTCAAGGAAGCCCTAGCCCCAAGGAACCCTTTGACATACCAATAACCAAAACTCGCCCCATGCCAAAAACTGCCCCGTGGTCGTCCATCATAGCTGAGATTGCTCAAACGGGGCTCTAAACGAACTCCAATGGCCTCAAAATGAACTCCAATGGCCTCAAAACCGCCAAAAATTGATCTGGAATGCTCCAAACCCCTAGACACGCGTCGCCATGCGCTGGCCACACGGTCCAACTCGCCGCCACGCGTGTGCACAGTCACGGCGAAACTGACAGAAAATCCTGACGGAAACGGAATATTCCGTCCAAACTAATGGCTTTAGGGTTCCGTTATAACGATGTTACCTTTTGATGGAATATGTTAACGCCGTCAGCATATTCCGTCAAACCCTAACGGCGTTAGCTGACCCAACGGTCAACTAACTGTTGATTGGACCGCTGACTGTACTGCCACGTGGCTCCACGTGGCAGCTGAGTCAGCCACTGACTGGTCGCCATGTGGCTCCACGTGGCTGCCATGTGGCATGCCACGTTAGCATACCGTAGTTTGACCAGTCGTCGGAGTTCGTCGGGGACGATGATCGGACCACTGCCTTTGTCGTTGTCGTCGGTGATCGAAATCTGGAATTACCCGCCGGAATCCGTCATTAACGGCCGAGAGCTGAAGCTTCCCATATTCCTCCAAACCCCACCATTTTTCACTATCTAAGTGCGATCTAAGTGTCTAGAATCATCTACTCCATGCCAGGAACTCGAATTCGAGCTTAGAATTCATAAAACTTATCTTGATCGATCGAAAAACCGTTGGGAAGATTCGGCTCCATCTTCGACCTTTGAACCGCCTTGTACATTGACTCTATCAAATGGGCCCCTCCATATTGGATGGTGTAAATTGAACTTTGTTGCTTATGTGAAAGGTGATGATGCGGCAGCGGGATTTATCATTCGAAACCATCTTGGCCTCCCTTTACTAGATGGGGCTAAGAAACTTGGGCGTACAAATAGCTTGGTGGCGGAAGGGTCTGCTTTCCTTGACGGTCTTAAAGTTGCTCATGAGATTGGGTGTCATTAGCTTCTAGTGGAAGGAGATTCTAAAGTTATAATTGATGCTGTTAATGGGATTCTTAAACCACCCTGGAGGATTGCAAGGACTGTGTCTAACTCCAAGATTTGGAAAAAGAAATTCCAAGACATTCGTTTCTCCCATGTTCTTCGTGAAGCCAATTTTGTTGTTGATGTGTTGGCGGAGCTGGGACATGTGGGAATTGCTAACTCTCGGTTGACTAGGTCCCTCCCTCGTGAAGCCACTAATCCTTGGAGATTTGATTTGGTTGGGTGTGGGTGCTCTAGGGGTTCCTCCCTGTTTTAGTTCATTCTTCCTTTTTGTATAAAAAAAAAACCAATAAAGAATACCGAGTCCCTGTCTATTCACGATCAGTAGTCATTCAACAGAGCTACTTCACATGGCATAAATTTACAATCAAATAGAATGGCAAGAAGAATTATACAGGTAATTTAATTTTTAAGACGTTTATATAAAGAAAAAGATCACAATCTTCAGATTTAAGCACCAAATGAATAAAAAAACCACAATAGTAAAGTACACCAGATAAGTTGCATTGGACATGGCAAATGAGATTAAAATTCAACTGCAAGAAGCTCCCGCTTGAGAGGAAGAGCCATCTCTGCTACCTGATGGTCCCGGAATTCCACCATATCCGACTTTAATGCCATAAGACTGCAAGCATGAACAAGGATTGAGAATAAACCCACGCACAGCTCTCACTCATTCAATACTACATTTTGTTTGATTTGCCTTTGAGCATTCACAAGAAGGATTTCTAGTCATCGTTGTGATATCATTTATTTATTGCAGAGTAGGGGTTTATTGAACCAGTAATGGCACGATTGGAATAAGGTACAATATGGAAGGTGGAATGGTTTCAACTCATTTCAGACTCAATTCTTTGAAGGATGAGCTAAACCCAGCATCATTTTTATATTATAATAGAGATTTCAACAGAATATTAAGATATTTCAAATGTAAGCTTACCCATTACACCACTCTTAAGATCTAAGTAATGATAATTAGCATCATACAGGAAATTTAGTATGCAATCAATCAGTATAAAAGGCATTCAAATAATTGCTCCATAGATACCATGCAGTCCAGTCATTCTACTAGCATTCACAAAATGCTTCTATCAAGTAGATTGTGATTTCAAAAACATGCTTTCATCCTCCACGAAAGGAAGCACTAATGAGAACATAAGTAAACCATATATATGCACCCCAAGTTTTGTAAGTAATTTCATACCATTTCACTTCTCCTTCTTGGCTTCCAATTGATTTACTCAAAATAAATTTACCAAAATAATCAACTTCATCCTATTTTAGCGTCTACCATTACCATAGCTGGATTAGTGACAGACAGACAGCAGAAAACTATTACAATGTTGTCTTATTTCTGTCACCTGGGCATAGTTCCCCTCCAATACAATAGATTCTCAATGCTCCGGTGGACACGGATTCAAATATCGAATCAAAAGACAACTTGGGGTGACCATTTGGAGTCTGCAAGTCTGGAACAGATACAGAACAAATACATTATTGATAGAAAGAAGAAAAAAAAAACAAGTAAGGACTAAGTATGGGCTGGAACTAAACTCATCTCAACATAATTCAACTCCACTCCACTCCACTCCAAAAGAGCATGCTGCTAGCTAGGATCGAAAAGCATCACCACCACATCGGTACTCAACTCAGCTAAGCATGCATAATGAATGTATCTACATACGTACTGTGATATGATCTCTAGTTGAAATTTCCATAAACTAGGACACTCATCTCATCGGAAGCTTCAAACTTTTTCTCTCATCCTTAGCTGCCTGCACCATTCTAAAGGAGTAAAAATATCCTCCGTCATTTCTATCAATGAAGTGTCACAATAACGAGTGCTCTTCTTAGCTTTTAGCCCTTGACTGCTCACCATATGTGGAAACTTTGCAGATCAGGTATTAACTAGTGATCCTCAATCCAACAGAAAAAACTTGCATCGACTCTTGTGTCCATATTGTCTATTCTTGATGTTAATAATTCAATTCACAACACTTATCCAGGCATTTTGCCTCATGAATAGCTTAGCTGATGAGATACACCAAGGAAAAAAAATAGTTAATCAGTTAATTACTACTTTGGGCATGAAGTTGCTTCCAGAAGGTCCCATTAAGCATTAAACCATTAACCACAGGGGACTCAAACACGAACAGCCAGGTAATGGGTTAATTTCATATGCAATGCAACTAGCCGAGTGAAATTAGAGCAACCAAATTACCAATAATCCCTGCAGGAACAAGAGCCATCACGGAAATGATGGAACCGATTGGTATCTCTCACAATGATTTCTCTTCCTTCCACCTTTGAGACGTATTTGATTGCCGTATGACAATCACCACAAACCCTGATGTTCTTCTTGATTCGAATGGTGGACCCAGGAGGAGTGTTAAGAAGCGCAAATGCTAGAGCAAGCTTCTCACTATGATACTGCAACTTGACTTGCCTCTCCTGTTGGTCCACAAAGAAAAGTACATGACTAGTGTCTGGGATGTACCCAATCTCCTTTATCTTCAAGCTAATCACCTCCCACATCCTATGGATCTCTACTCTTTGCGGGTGAGCATCATCGTTTGCCACAAACATGTGCACTGCATTCTCAATCTCCACCCAACTACAAGCAGGTTCCTTTTTCACCCCACCATCTTTCATCATCTTTCTCACTTTTGCAGCGTCACTCCATCTTCCAGCAGAGGCGTAGATGTTAGAAAGTATGACATGGGGCCCTGAATCATTGGGATCAAGCTCAAAAACACGTTCAGCAGCATAAGCACCCAATTCTATATTTTTGTGCATCCTACAAGCACCTAACAAGGCTCCCCAAACAGCTGCAGTTGGTTCAATTGGCATTTCTCTTATGAACTTGTCAGCTCGACCAAGAAGACCTGCACGGCCAAGAAGATCAACAATCGCCACATAGTGGGAGACTTGTTGTTCTATGTTGTACATTTTCATCAAGTCAAAGTAATATTGCCCTTCCTCCAAGAGGCCAGCATGGCTACAGGCAGTAAGAACACAGAGGAAGGTTATATCATTAGGTTGAATTCCAATTTTCAGCATTTCTTCAAACCGCTGCACAGTTTCCTTTCCAAACCCATGCTGGCCATATCCAGTAAGCATTGAATTCCACGAAACAATGTCTTTTCTAGTCAACCTGTCAAAAACCTTTTTTGCATCCTCAATGCTGCCTGATTTGGCATACATGTCAAGAAGAGTATTCCCCACAAAAGCAACAAGCTTAATATCCGATTTGATCATATGGGCGTGAACCCACTTGCCTTGCTCCAAAGATCCTGCACTGGCGCAAGCAGTAAAGACGCTGGAATAAGTGAAATGAGTAGGTTTGAACCCTTCCTTGAGCATCTTCCAGAACAACCTCAGAGCGTGCTCTCCTTGGGCCTTCCTAGCATGCCCAGCGATCAAAGCATTCCAAGACACCTCATTTTTGGTCTCCAGGGCATCAAAGATCAACTGGGATTCATCCATATGGCCACACCTAGCATACATGTCCACAAGAGAAGTACCCACATAAACATTGGAATCAAAACCGTACTTAAAGCAATAAGCGTGAAGCTGCCTGCCATGCTTATCATCAGAGCCAGCAGCACCACAAGCCTTGAACAAGCTAGACAAGGTGAACTGGTTGGGTTCCAGCCCAAGGCGGAGCATTTGAGGAAACAAAACAAGTGCGTCCTGAGGTCGGTCACGTTGAGAATAGCCAGAAATCAAGGTAGTCCAAGTCACCAAGTCCTTGTGAGGCATTTGATCAAACAGGTAACGAGCGTCCTCCAACCCTCCGCAATTGACATACACGTTGAGGATGGTGTTTTGAATGGGAAGATCTTCTTTATAGTTGGAAGAAAGGATGTGAGCATGCACAATTCTTGCTTGTTCAAGTTTACCCATCTGGGTACATCTGTTTAGCATCTTATTGTACAGAGTCCGGTCCGCTTCCAAAGAACCGCGATCAACCAAGTCCAGAACATGAAGCCCTGTTCCCGAATTATGGAGGCTTTTGCGGAGAAGGTCCTTATCTTGGATGATATGAGAAGCGTACCAGTTTTCGCCTTCTGAGCTTTCTGAGTCATCACCGTAGGAAGCCGAAGTTGCAGACGTCCCCAGCTGGGCCAATAATGGAAGTTTCCGAAAGCCAACAGCAGCAGCATTGTTGTATAAGGCCTTTGCCTTGGATTCACAACACAAAATATGTCTCTTCATCACATTACCAGATTTTAACAAAACTTGTCAAATTATATTCAATATCAACGATCCTATATCCTAGGATATTTTCATAGAATATGGTACACGAATTGGCTACACATTCTTAATTTAAGCCGGCTCATTTATGTCGCGCCGGTCTAACTCATCGTGTAGTGTGTGTTAGTCCATTTAATTGTGAGTGAAATTTAACACAAGCTCCACATTATTACATTAATATTATGATTTAAAACTATTCTTCAGATTTACTAAGTGACTTTGAATTTGAATTCAAGTGAGTTCGATACTAAATGTGTATAATGTAATATCTTCTCTATTATCATTGTATTAAAATGACTTTGAATTCAAATATTTACTGTAATGCATTTTGAATATAGAAGAACTCATGTCGAGATCCCTCTGTAACCTAAAGAGCTCATATCACGGTCCAGTTTGTAATAATTAAAAGGTCCAATTTGTAATAATTGATCTCTCCGTTCATAAGGGAGGTCGATATCCAATGTATATAATGTAATCTCCTCTCTAATATCATTGTATTAAAAGGACTTTGAATTCAAATATTTACTGTAATGCATTTTGAATATAGAATAACTCATGTCGAGATCCCTCTATAACCTAAAGAGCTCGTCACGGTCCAGTTCGTAATAATTAAAAGGTCCCGTTTGTAATAATTAATTTCTCCGTTCATATCATACCAGAGCTCATGCCGAGGTCCAATTTGTAATAACTGATTTCTGAGTTCATATCATACATTACAAGAGCTCACGCCAAAGTTGGGTTTATTATGTTGGGTCCAGTTTTGTAATAACTAATTTCATAAGTCAGGTCATACAAGAGCTTATATCGAAGTTGAGTTTACTATACAATATATGTCGTGTGTAATATTATTATACGAGAGCACAAGGCATGGCATGAGACCGCATGTTATGCCGAGATCCAGTTTGTATTATCTGATTTCTCAATTCATATCATGCAGTTTTTTTCTTCATCTTTAGGGGAAAAGTACGAATTAGCAAAGCAAAAACCCATAGCAACAGTACGATCAAACCAAAAAGGAATACCGAGTCCCTGTCTATTCACAATCAGCAGTCATTCAACAGAGCTACTTCACATGGCATAAATTTAAAATCAAATAGAATGGCAAGAAGAATTATACAAGTGATTCAATTTTTAAGTTTATATAAAGAAAAAGATCATAATCTTCAGATTTAAGCACCAAATAAATAAATAAACCACAATAGTAAAATAAACCAGATAAGTTGCATTGAACATGGCAAATGAGAATAAAATTCAACTGCAACAACCTCCAGCTTGAGAGGAGGAGCCATCTCTGCCGCCTGATGGTCCCGGAATTCCACCATATCCAACTTTAATGCCATAAGACTGCAAGCATGAACAAGGATTGAGAATAAAAGCATGCACAGCTCTCACTCATTCAATGCTACATATTGTTTGATTTGCCTTTGAGCATTCACAAGAAGGATTTTTGGTCATCGTTGTGATATCATTAATTTATTGCAGAGTAGGGGTTTATTGAACCAGTACTGGCAAGATGAGAATAAGGTAACAATATGGAAGGTGGAATGGTTTCAACTCATTTCAGACTCAATACTGTGAAGGATGAACCAAACCCAGCATCATCTTTATATTATAATAGAGATTTCAGCAGAATATTAAGCCATTTCAAATGTAAGCTTACCCATTACACCACTCTAACATCTAAGTAACGACAATTAGCATCATAAAGGAAATTTACTATGCAATCAATCAGTATAAAAGGCATTTGAATAATGGCTCCACAGATACCATGCATTCCAGTCATTCTACTAGCATTCACAAAATGCTCCTATCAAGTAGATTGTGAATTCAAAAACATGCTTCCATCCTCCACGAAAGGAAGCACTAATAAGAACATAAGTAAACCATAGAAACCATCTACATGTTTTCCTGAAATTTCCATTAGAAGACTAGCAACAAATGTAAGGCAGAATACAAAAGGAAAGTAAGCTAACCTCATTTGATACATCAAAAACTCCATCTTGGATCTTCTTGTATATGGTTGCAGCAGTTTTTATAAATGCCTGAAAGGAAAGGGAAAGAAACCTACAATTAATAAAGGGGAAATCAAAAGCATGAAGGGATTGGGTTTTCTTAACAATACTGTGTCCATCAAAAAGTCACTCTTTTGTCACCTCCTCAACATTCTGAGCCGTTTTAGCAGAGGCTTCCATGAAGATCAACCCATGCTCCTTTGCAAACTGTTCCCCTTCCTCTGTACTCACAGCCCGTCTGTGAGCAAGATCACACTTATTCCCAATTAACATTATCGTCATGTTTGCATTTGCATGTTGCCTCGCATCCTCTAACCAGCTAGCCAAGTGATTAAAAGTTTCCCTCCTGTATATAGATATGTTAAATCAAGAAAGCTGCATAATGCTCTTTATCTAAACTTGTATATCTAACTATGCAGTATACTGCTGGATGTAGCTCTCGCGTTTGTACTTTTCCATTGCATTAGGCAAAACTGAAAAACCTAATTGTGCCTAACCTAAGGGGACAGGGGACAGAAAACTTATGAGATAGGCCTTCCTTGTGAATTGTATAAAAACGCCTTCTCCGAATGCAATCTAGTTGCTCCAAAAAATAAACTAGTAGAAACTTGTAATGGATCAATGCAGAAATCGTGAAATTTGAGTCGGAAAAATCAGAGGTCCCCATGGTAATACTAATAGTCTAATACCTATCACATACTCACATAGTGGTAAAAAGCAGGAAAGTATCGGATGACTATAGGCTATACTATCCTCAGAAAGAAAAGAAAAAGAAGAATTATGATAATAGAGTGAATTAAGAAAGAGATTAAAAATGAAAGTAAAGAATACCTGGTGATGTCATAGACAAGCAAGGCGCCAGCAGCCCCTCTATAGTAGGAGCGCGTAATGGATCTAAAAGACTCTTGGCCCGCCTGATATAGAATACAGATATTGCATAATTGCATCGCATAGCACAGACAAATTATATTTGTGAATACAGGAAGAAAAAAGCTTAAGCAATTTCATAGCAAATACTCCATTCCACTCCATAAAACTAATTAATGTAATCACACAACAGAAAAGAAAACAAACCGTGTCCCAAATTTGGAGCTTGATCGGTTTGTTGTCGATGGTGATCATCCTGGCACCAAACTCAACACCAATAGTTAAATCATGCACTGGCTGGAATCTCTTGTCGGTAAATTGAAGAAGAAGACACGATTTTCCAACTCCTACACAGCGCGCACACAACAAATCACTTGTTAATAAACTCTGAGAAAAACAAATTCAAAATGGAAATTTACATGGAAATCGAGAATCTCAAAACATAGGCGGATAAAAATTCGGTGAATCTGTAAAGGACTAAATCTAAGCAATTCAATTGGAATTAAAGAAAAAGGCTTAGAAACAGTACCAGTATCGCCGATGATGATGTACTTGAATAAATAGGCGTAAGACATTCTTCTCACTTGCTAAGTCTTGTTTGTCAATAAACGAACACAGAAACGAACTTAAGTGAGAGATCTTCCTCTGCGTCCCCCGACTGATTGCAATACTAATCTCAATCGAAGTCTAATCCAAACAAAATAGTAGTTTCTTTCTTTGCTTTTCTTTTTCTTTTGTGTATATTTATTTGTATATACACAATTGAATTGTATTTGTATAGGAAGAGGAGGAGGAGGGGATCGAAACCGAAACAAGAGAAGGAAGGAAAGGGAGGACAAAGCAAAAGCAAAACTGTTTGCAGCGAAGCAATGCAATGCGTCTTCTACACTCTACTTTCGGCTGGCCGTCCTCGCTGTCATTTCCTCCTTCACCAACATCACCCCGTCGGTCTTTGTTCCTAATTGGGCCATCTCCCATCCCCTGGCCCATTTTCTGTTTTACCGTTTTTTCTTAATCTGTTTTGGAAGCCTCTTAATTGACCGCTTCTATAAGGGCGAGTTTGATAAAAAAAAAAACAACTTTTTTTTTTTGATACAAAATAAAAAGCATCTTAATTGACCGCTTTTATACGGGCGAGTTTGATAAAAAAAAAAAGGAGTTAATTTTGGTGTGCTTTTCAAGAATGAAACGCGTAAATTATTTTTTATGAAAAAAGTGTAAATTAAAACAGTTGGACGTTTTGATAAAATTTAATTTTAAAATGATTATTAGTATGAAGGACAAATTAGAGCAATAGTTCATGAATTTTATCTTAATTTTAGAAATCGTCTCCAAACTTCAATATTAGTTTTTCTCGTTCCAGTACTTTACCATAATAGTTGATTTAGTTCTCCAATCAAAAATTCGAACAGAATCCGTTAAAATTAATCACAAAATCATCATTTCAAGTGAGATTTTTTCACAGATTCCGTTCGAATTTTTGACAGAGAGACTAAATCAACTATTATGGTAAAATTCAAGGAAGAAGAAAACTAATAATGAAGTTTATGGATGATTTCTAAAATTACGATAAAATTCAGGAACTATTACTCCTATTTAGCCTTAGTATGAAAATCAGCTTTATTTTTTAAGAAAATTAAAATGAACAAAGCCTTAGTATGAAAATCAGCTTTATTTTTTAAGAAAATTAAAATGAACAAAGGCTAAAGGGCAATAACTAATTACCATTGGTTCCATTCTCCTCCAGCTTTTATTCTAGGTCTGTTAGAGGAGGATTTATCCAATTAATGTATCCTTCTTGTTATCGGGGATTGTGGTACTCTTTTTCATTAGTCTGTTTTAATCGGTAAGATTTTAATGAGGTCACTGATGTTATCCCATTACTGTAACTCCTTCCTTTTAAATGAAGTGTACTTCCTCAAAAAAAAAAAAAAAAGTTCCTAAAACAACTCGCACCAAATGTATGTATACACCAGGCTTGAATAGCTTTTGGAGGTAGCGAACAAGACAAAGAGATAGAGTCCAAGCAATTGTGACCCAATCCCGTCATTGCATCCCGCACCAAATATATGTATACACCAGGCTTGAATTTTTGGAGGTAGCGAACAAGACAAAGAGATAGAGTCATTGTGACCTAATCCCGTCATTGCATCCCGCACCAAATATATGTATACACCAAGCTTGAATAGCTTTTGGAAGTAGCGAACAAGACAAAGAGATAGAGTCCAAGCAATTGTGACCCAATCCCGTCATTGTATCCACCATAAAATTTGCCTCTCATAATAATGTGTGACAACAAACTACTATATAATGTGTGACAACAAGCTACTATCTAGAGAGTACAAACACCAAACCACAATTCAAATGCAGAAAGATCACAAGCTAGTGATTATAGTCGGCGCCGGCTCGTCCGGCTTAGCGACGGCCGGATGTCTAAGCCGGCTAGCAATCCCACACATAATCCTTGAAAGAGAAAATTGTTTTGCTTCCCTATGGAAAAAATATTCATACGACCGTCTCCACCTCCACCTCCAAAAGCAATTTTGCGAGCTTCCCCACTTATCATTCCCTGACTCTAGCCCCACCTACGTGCCCAAAAATATGTTCATCAAATACCTCGATGACTATGTCTCACATTTCAAGATAAGTCCCATGTACCAAAGAAATGTGGAGTCAGCAAGTTATGATCAAGTTTCTAAAAAATGGACCGTGAAGGCGGCGAATACCGGTGGCTCCGGTGAGGTGGAGATGGAGGAGTATTTTGGAACCTTTTTGGTGGTGGCTACCGGGGAAGCAACCAATCCATATACACCGGAGGTTGAAGGTTTGAGTAGCTTTAATGGAGATGTTCTTCATTCAACACAATATAAAGTTGGGAAGGAGTTTGAAGGCAAGAATGTTTTGGTCGTTGGATCTGGGAATTCTGGCATGGAAATTGCACTAGACTTGGCGAATCATGGTGCAAAAACTTCGATAATTGTGCGAAGTCCGGTTCATGTTCTGTCTAGATGGATGGCTAACTTGGCCTTGGTTTTTTTGAAACATTTTTCACTAAGCATGGTGGATTCTTCCATGGTTTGGCTTAGTAAGCTGGTTTATGGAGATTTGATTAAGTATGGGATTTACAGGCCAAATGAGGGTCCTTTCTATATGCAGATCAAGTATGGAAAATATCCTGCCATTGATGTTGGTACCTGTAAGAAGATCAAGTCCAGTGAGATCCAGGTCTTGCCGTCGGAAATCGGCCAAATTCGAGGCGGCGATGTGCAACTGAAAAACGGAAAGTCGTACCAATTTGATGCAATCATTTTCTGTACCGGGTTCAAGAGATCAACAAACTCGTGGCTTAAGGGGGATGATTATCTTTTGAAAGAAGATGGGATTCCAAGGCAAGGCTATCCTAACCATTGGAAGGGAAATAATGGACTATATTGTGCGGGACTATCAAGAAGAGGATTGTATGGGACAAAAGAGGACGCTCAAAACATAGCCAATGATATAATCGAGTCATTTCTCTAAAATGTCCTAAAAATTAAGGCCAAATTCTACCTTCCATATCAAAAGCCTGCTAATTTATTATAATTTAAAAAAAACAAAAAAAAAAAGTTTGCCTCTATGTAAATGTGTACGAATAAAATGGATTGAAACGATCTTTTCAAGCACTTTATATTTCCAATAATTCGCTGAAGTCGCTGAGGAATCTGAATGACACCAATCACTGCATCAATAAGGGTCTTCGAATCTCCTTCAACCAGCAATTGAGTGATGTTGTTTGAGACAACCCATAAGAGCCCTTCAAGCAAGGGCGGAGGGAGGGGGCGCCCAGGGGTCCTGAGCCCCCCTCTCACTTATATTTGTGCACTTATTATATATATATTTTATATATATGTAAAATTTATTCTATTTAGATAAATATTAAATTAATTATTATTTAAAGATCGAAAGTATTTTTAATTTCATTATAATTTTATTTTATTAAATATATCAATTTATTAATTATTGTACTTGTGAACTTTGTGTTTATGATTTTTTATTTTTATGTAATGAGAGAGTAAAAATATAATATGATATTTTAAAATATTTATTTAATTTGATATTATTATATTGATTCAAATCATTTCAATTAATTTATGGATTAAATTACATCAAAAGTTTAATTTTTTTCAAGTATCTTATAAAAGACTCATTCACAATTGAAATCCTGAATACGTCTCTGCCTTCCAGCATCCCATTCTGCAACCAGAACATTAGTGCACCCAGACTTTATGGTGGCAGCATGAATAGGGAAGCCGTTATCAGCCTTTCTTTACAATTTAAAAACATGTCATTACTTTGTGTTTATTTTTCATTTTTTAATACATCAAACTATCTGTCTCAAATTTTAAAAAGTAATTTGAAATAATTAATACAATAGTGGGTGAGTTGAAATCCATGTACCCTCTAGTTATAGAGGTTCCTCCCATGTAAAGGTCCAGGCTCCAGCAATTTAAGTAAAAGAAATTATCTGAAATTCCTAAATTTGAACAGTGCCTAAATGTAAACGTTGTTAGACTGAGAGTGCGAGGTGATGCTTGTTGGGTGAAGTGAAGAAGGGGCAGGGGCGGCCTCAGTAGTCAGTAGAATACAATAATGTCCCACCAAGAAGAAGAAGAAGAAGTGGTAGTAGTGGCGGGAATTGTTACTGTAAGAAGATTGTGTTGATCTTTGAATTCAAATTCCGCGTCTTGGGAGTTGAGTAAGCAAGCTTTAGGCTTTGAACTGGAGTATGCTCCAAAACTACCAGCTCCTCTTCCTTTGATGTGTATTTCACAAGTAGAAGACTCGTCACTACTCAAGCACTCAATTCCTTCAACAGCTCCACCGGAGTTGTACATATTCAATAATCCAATTGCTGCAAACTCAATCTTCTTCTTGTAAACCTTAATAGGGGAGACACTCAAGACATCACAGTCCACAACTTTTAATGTCACATCAAACGACTTGTCCATTGGTAAACGAAACAGACCCCCTGAAATTTTATAAGCACTACATATGATGAGTAACATAATCAATAGCCATGATCGCCTCTCTTTGAGAGTGACCTGACCTCCATTTTCATGGTTCCATATGTTGTATGTACGCTACGTAGTTGAATTGAATAAGTGTGGCAATGGCATGATGAAGAAGATACCTTTTTTGAAGGAATAGACTGCACAATCTCCACTCCAAAGCTTCCCAGAAACCTCTTCAAAATACTCAATATCTGCTGGGGAGACCTGCCCAGATACCTCAGCACTAGCCTTTACTTGAACAATGTGTTCTAGACAAGGCCAGTTTCCAGCTCCCTGGCAATTGAAAATGCCTATAACTCCATTGCATTTGTTCAAATTCCATATCTTCAGAAGGCTATCGTGTCACCATCAATCAGATTATCAAATATAAATAGGGGTCAGATCATAATCACATTGAACTTAACCCAACTTACATGGGAGTTGGGGCTGTGGGAAGGACATACATACATACCTCTTCCCATCCATAACTGGGTCAACAAATAAACAATCCCTTGATGGTCTCCCAGGGTATCTAGCTCTCAGTATTGACCCATCAGCAAGTACAAGCCTTTTAAGTATCCCAAAATCATGCTCCCCAGGTTTGTCACTGTTGTCAATAGTGCCATGTTCCCAAGTTAGTCATAGCTACACCATTTCGAGAAATGATTAATCAGCAGCATCATGTTTTGTCAATTATATTGACGAAAAGTGGACTTATACTATTAAGTCTTAACCCCCAGTATACAGGCATTTGCAGTTATCAAGTGAGAACTAGTATACAAAGCAAAGAAGCAGATCATTGTGAAATGCAGTAACTCATACATCTGCAGGCAGAAAGTACGATCTAAGATGTACAATTCCAAGTAAATCAGCCAGATATTCAAAATGCCATACAAACCAAATAGTTGAAAGCTGACAATATAAGATAATCACTTGATCTGGACTTTTGGCTGAGATTGAGAGCAGTAAAAAGCAAATGATAAAGATTCAAGTGAAGAGCTGTCAATTTAATAGCATTTTTTTATGTCTCCATTAGCTCATGTAGCTCCTCTTTACTTACCTAACATAGACTCCGCAGCCTCCCACAGCTCTAGCAGCAGCATGGAACTCAGCTGCATCATGACGGCTCTGAAAATTGAACTCATATATAAATATTAAATTCTGCATTTAGAAAAAGGAGCAGCATGCTTAATTTAACAGTAAGAAAGCCACAACATACATAGAACATATCCCAATCTGGGACAACAACTTCACCAAGGAATATGCTGTTGAAAGCCACAGCAGCTATGTGCAGTGTCTGTGTTGTTGGGTTTTTGGGGTAGTAATCATCAGATGCTCGAGTAATGGCACTTCTTTTTGAACTGCAATACATAGGCAATTGAAGGATTACCATAATATGTGAAAACCACGTAAAGAGAAAAAACATAGCATGTATAAACTGTCGGTCACAGTTTGCAGTGATTTTCAATAAGAGTGACATGCAAGGCAAGCATAAAGGCAGACATGCCCATCAATTGAATCTAGGTAGTCACTTGCATGTGGCGGTCAATGCATTAGTCTAAAGCCGCTGTATGAATCGAATATTGAGGCTCCTATATTCTCTCCAGATAAAATTTGATGGCGCATTGTAAAGCTTAAATTATATACTGGTAAATGGAGTCCGTGCTTTGGCCCATGCAGCAGATTATGCTGTTGTCTTGGAAGTGGGTGGCTATGGACTTCTCGAGTGCCTGTTGGAACATTCTAGTTACAGAGACTCGCCCTCCTAAATCAGTTGATATAGTCTCTAGTATGTTCTGAACGTCAACCTTAACTCCATCCACATCCTGTGAAACAAGATAACCGTGCAGATCATCATAAAACTGATACATCTTTGCAGGATCTATTGAACCAATGCCATATTTCTCCATGCAATCCATGGATATGTCCCTCATATTTGCCAAATTCCCGGGAGACTGCACTGGGTATATTAGCTTTGGATTATACTTTTTAGTTCCAACAGCATTTGTACGAAGCCCTCCCCAGTACCCCAACAGGGCATGCCATACATAGACGTATCTGAGAGTTTGGAAACAAAGCATTAATCTGTAAGGTAAATATTCAAGAGAAGAGATCTAAGATACAAATAACATCACAGATTCACACTAGTTGTAAGAGTGGTAGGCATATTGGGCAACCATAGAATAACATCTAATACATTTCTGTCACTCCCCCAAAATTGTGGTCCTGTATATAGGGGGTTTTAAGGGGAAACGACAACTTTTGAGGAAAATTTGTAGTTTTGGGAAAAAAGGGTATGAAAACAGTTTTCATTGAGAATATGTAGCTGTAAAATGGGTTCAGTGGTGAAAAACTTCACAGAAATTGGTGAGCATGTCTATGTACCTCAAGAAAAATTTCCGGTTCACTTCATAGATAGTTTAAATAATAACCCAAAGTTCATGTCCAAAATCAAATTTGCAAGCAGTGAAACTTCAAACTTCAGTAAGCAGTGAAACTCAAATGTTTCACAACACTTGCACTAAACTCCAATTAGTCCGAAAAAATGTAAATACAGTTTGTGGTGAATTCTTAAAACTCATCCAATATTGTTGCTGATCTACATAAAATGGGAAATTAATTAAAAGGTGCAAATGGAAACCTTACTTGAGGCCAAAAGTCCCCTTAATTTCAGAAACAAAATCCTTGAGACCACTTGGTGTCTCACTTTCAACCTCTTCATTGGTTGTTCTACGAAACTTGTCATTTTCTCGAATGCTATTTAATCTACCACCAAACCTGCAGTTAAGGGAAAATCAGTAAGCCTGAATGCGAATCTAAATAGACAAGAAAAGATAATGAACTTACTGTGATCCTTCAACAGCTGGCTCCCCTTCTATTTGGAACTCATTTGATGTATCTTGCCACCCATCGTCAATTATCAAAAACTTCGCTGGAGTACCTCCCTGTGATAAACTGTGTATGTTTGTTTGAATGAGAATAGAGTTTAAACAAACCATCAAAGTCAAATCACTTCCTTTTAAGCAAGGTTTACAGAGGATCCTGACCAGATCTAGTTACGTTCTTACCTTAGAGAATTAACCCATCCCTCATTGTATTCTTTATATTTTTTCTTAGCTGTAAACAAGATTTTAATTATTTTTCTCCTGAATGTTGCAAGGTAATGATAGGGAATAAACACATTATGATCTCATAGCTAAGGAATTCTTCATTCTAGTACCAAATAATTCCTTCTCAATGTAACTTGTTTTGTGATGGCATATCTAGTCCAGATCATTTTGAGGGAAGCTAAATAAGCAAAATTAGATTCACCTTTTCAGGCCATCTCTGATTCCTTGAGGATTAACTCCTTGATAAAAGGCATCCCAGGTACACCAGCCAAACCAATCTAGCATTCCAGGCATCTGCATCAGCAAATCATGACAGAATATGTTATTGATCATCGTAGTTGATTAAATCCTGAGATATTTAGAATCCTGGCCCTCTATGTGTAAAATGTTGGCTCACTTGCCTGTTTGGATTCTCGTAGAGAAAATGTTCCCAAATGCTTCTCCAAAATCCTGAATAAGATCAGAAAAGAGTAAACAAACATTAGTTTCAGTAAATTAATAAAGTAGAAAAGAGTAACTTGTGAACTCAAGCAAGTGTGAAGGAAGGTCTTTGGTCTTATATGACTTGACTTAATTATGATTCATTATGCTGCTTAAATTTGGAACAGAATTTTGTTTCTCTGCACTACAAATGTAATGCTATTTTTCTTTAAGTCCCCTGATCACTAAGCTAATGAATTTACTTGAAACTACAAAATTTGCTCAGAGAGATAACCTACTTCATAGATTCCTTCATCAGATCAAAAGGATGGTTCCCACAATTCACAAAAACTGCTTTTGGGGATTGTGAAGTAACTATAGCTGGGTCACCTATCAGATTAGATAAGAAACCCATCATTAGACTAGAAAAAGAAGAAAAATGGCGTGAAGGTCGGAAGGCACAGATGTCTGTTCTTTTTCCTCTCACAGTAAGATCAAAAACATAAGTTATGAACCTTGAAAACTAAAACATATTCTACATTGTGCTTTCTAAGACCCAAACTCAGTGAAACACTGAAATGTGTGATAACAGGTTAGAATCCTTTTATGTATCTTAGATGTTCCAAGTGAAATTTATCTAATGCTATGCCCTGCACTTCCATCGCATGGAATATGACCGCGAATCTGCATCAGCAGAGAAGTATGTGCCAGAAAGGGAGAAAAAGGAGAAAGGAAGATGAATATTATCATAATATATGAAATATAGATTTTGTGAATCATTACCACTTTCAACACAAAACTCAAGTTCATTTGAAGAATTTCCCTGCAAGCTGCTTCTAAATTCACCATCTAGAATTGGCAAGAGTAAGATATAAGGAGTGGCTTCCTTTAATGCATCAAAATCTGGTTGCAAGAGCAACAGCTGAGTTTCAACCGGGACATCACTTCCTGTATTGCCCACTCGTGGTATCATCCACCAAAGTTTGAATCTAAAAAGACTTAATAATTTGACATCCCTGCAGCACCACGTAAAAGGCATCTGAGTTACCCAGTGAGAATTCAATTTGGATCTTCACAAAGAGGTAGGAAGCAAGATATTATAACTCTATGAACAAAAGGAGATACATGGTCTCTTTTATGTACAATACAAGTGCAGGCAGGAAATTCATAATGATACATAACGTACAGGAAAGAAGCAGGGCATTCTGAAATGAAATCTAAATTGCTAGCTGAGCTCAGTTGTGAGTAAAATTGAATTGATTGTTTAGGAAATTGAATTGAAAAAGGGAAAATGAATCCTGGGTACCTTATGACTCCAAGCTTGAAAACGTGGCGTGAAGAAGCAGTTTCAGATGTGGCACCCACAAACGCCGATGAGTTGGTCAGTGGCGTGACAACCACATTCTCAGGCACATGAGTCAACACATGTTTACCATTGACACTGAGAATACCATCTTCAACTTGTAGGATAGGTTTTGTGCTGCTGCTGCTCCTGGTGCTCACAAAACTGGAGTGTCTCCTCCAGGTGTTACTAGTGCTGTTAAGACGCACAGAACCCCGTTCCCTTTCTCGTGAGAATATCCTGTAGTTTTGATTCAGTTGAACAAGGGAACCGGGAGACGGAAAAAACACCACGGTGGTCATGGTCGTGGTGTGAATAAGCATGGGAGTTGGGCTATATGTATTGTAAATTTGACCGTTAAGTTTGAAAAGCGGGAGAGAATTGGTTCCCAGCCAATAGAGATGGAGATGGAGGTGATGGGGGGATGGGATGCGATGGGATCAGCCCATCTATCAGCCATGTTTGCACCATTGAGCGCTTGCTGACCACATGTTACATTTTTAGTATTATACGTTCGGGACCTCCCATTTTCCCTTTCTGTCATTTTCAATCTTACTTACGATATCATCGTAATCACAATTCATTCCAATTTCCCCTCAAAACATTCTTCTATTTGACCCACAAAAAGAAACAAATCAAAACATTGTTCTAAAACAAAATCTTACGAAGCTTAATTCAATCTTTGATTTTTCGAATTTTTTTTTATGTATAATCAAATAAGTAAATAACAATAAGAAAAAAAAAAACCTTAACCCACAGGGCGTGCTCTCAAACTATATTTTGCCCCTTTCTTCACCCAAGAAAAAAACAAAAAAATGAATATTATTAAGACTAAAAAGTCCAAAAATGACAAATGACAAATGGGTGACAATGGGAATCGCATGTGATTTTGATTTCTTCATCTAATCTCCTCCGCCACTCTCACCTCCACCTCCACCTCCACCTCCAGTAGTAAAACTAAAAGCTAGCAATAAAATAACAGTTAAAAGACAGACTATATTAAATAGAATGACACCCAGAAACCAAAGACTAGATTCCTTTACTAGTTAGCAGCCTAGTAGCCTACTCTTATGTTATGCTCAGCAGCTGAGATTACCTACTCGATTAACGTCTACCGGCAGACGCAGCTCAGGCAACTACAATTGGACTTCTTACGTAGTGCTTGCCATCTGACCAGATAAGCCCTCCAAATGCATAATTCTTAGCTACACCACGTCTCTTAGCTCTCTTAGCTTCCAGGGTCACCTTAAAGCTCTTCTCTTCACCAATTTTATTAAAATTCAAGATTTTAGGCTCAACGCTAACTGAAATTCCAACTGGTTGGTGAACGCGCACTGCATAAGTACCTGGAGAACCAACATTTTTCACCCTCCTAGTCACAGTGACTGAGCCTGACAGTTTAGGGACAGCAATTGAAGGGTAATTGAAGTCCAGAAGACTGGCTGACTTGGAGCATTTGTAATTACCACCTTCAGAAAACAGTTGCATCGTTGTCTGGTTATAGCCAATGACACAAAGAAAGTCCAAGTAATCATTCACGGTCAGTTCATAGATCAAGCCGGGATCCATGGCACGATTTGGTTGTATATGACCAGCACCATAACTGAATGGCGTTGCTTTAATATATGAAGCATTCTTCATTGGATTCAAAGTGTTGTCCCTTGTTCTTGCTGGCAAAAGATTGGATAAATTATGATAATTCAATTAGTATGTACGAAAATATAGAAAATAATTCATTTCTTTCAGAAAGACTACAGATTTATGGGACAGATAATCCAGAGAAGAAAGAATTAAATTGAATGATCACCAGTAGTCATGATTGCAGATCGGATTGCAGATGGACTCCAGTCAGGGTAGAGGGTCTTCAGAAGGCCTGCAACTCCAGAAACATGAGGGCAAGCCATGGATGTGCCAGATTCAGTGATAAACGGAACCTTGCGCTTATCAAAGCTTTCACCTGTAGGGCTTGTTGCTTGGGTGTAGGCAGCTATGATATTTACACCAGGAGCGGTGATATCAGGCTGAAAAATGATAAGACCGTCAAAAGAAATCATTAATCATGAAAAGTTTTAACATTGTTGTATTTAAAAAATATGCTGGCAGGCGATCTAGCCAAACCTTAAGAATCTCAGGAGTGATAGTGTTGGGCCCTTGAGAAGAGAAAGATGCCATGAATGGAGCAGGTTTTGTGTTCAACTTTGCTGTTGGGGCCGTTATAAATCCCAGTGGATCACTGTTGAAACATATGACAAGTAAATGAGGAAAAAAAAAAGCAAGCTAGCTTCAAATTGAAGAGAGAGAGAGAGAGAGATACACTGTAGAATTTATGTAGGAAAAGACAGCAACTCCATCAGAATACTTAATTTGCGCGGCTGGTAGAAAGTGAGGATCTGCAGTGATTTCATTACCACTGGCCTTATCATTACAAAGAATCATCCCAACTGCTCCGGCCAGAGCTGCTTGTTGACCCTTGTCTACTCTTGCAGTTTGACCCCTAAGACACACCAAAATCTTACCCTTCACCTTCTTTGGGTCTAGTGTTCCTCCCATACAAAGCATGCTGCAGAGTACAAATTGCCACCCACTTATACCACCGATAAACAAAAATCACTAGCTAGCTCTATCAGTTTACCAAATCAAAATTAAACTACAAGTCTGATTCTTACGCATCATGTGTAGAAGCATGAGCTGCTTTAGCTTGTGCACCAGTTATGAGTGGATAAAATATGTCATCTGGTAAAGGATTAGAAAGGCTTGTTCCCTGGCATTAGAAACTAATTAATTATACAACAGAATGGAAAATTAATCACACTAGCTAACAGATGTTAGGGATATTGAATGCCCAATAATAGGTATCTAGCTATAAGGGGGAGGGAGAGAGATAAGTTAATGGATGGATGCGTACCTTGAAACGTTGACCACTTCGGAGTTCAACCATAGCTTCAAACTCTCGGTCCAAAGTACTTGCTCCCACAGTTATCATCCAAGGTGCAACATTTGTGACAGTTCCAACAGCAGGACCAGAATTTCCTGCAGAGCAGACCACAACAATACCATTCTTGACAGCATGGAATGCCCCAATTGAAAGGCCATCCTTCAAGTAATTGGCAGGGTCCCCACCAAGTGAGACCGAAAGCACATCAACCCCATCATGTATTGCGGCATCAAAGCCTGCCATGATATCAGCGTCAAAGCATTCATTGCCATCGATGGGAGGCCAGCACACTTTGTAAGCAGCAACTCGGGCTTTAGGGGAACCACCTTTGGCAGTGCCATTCCCCACGCCTAACACATTGGCTCCAGGAACAAAGTTGCCACCTGCTGTGGATAGAGTGTGAGAACCATGGCCTTCATAGTCTCGTGCACTGTTAAATGCCGAATTCACTGGCGCCCCTGCATACGAAGCATATCCTTTGTTGAAGTACCTTGCGCCAATGAGCTTCCTGCAGTACGTAGTAGTATGCAATTGCAAATTTGCAATTGTATATGGTCATATACCAATTCACCATACATGAATATTCATGTTCCATCCACAGGATTCATTAACCATCAACTTAAATAGTCAATGACTAACTGGAATTTTCAATAAGACACTAGCTAGTCTTTTAATTCATTTATGTATTTCACGCTTTTAATTTGCATAAACCAAGAAAGGCTAGCTGATACACAAAAGTCACCAACAAATAGAATATGAAGCAAAATATGCATGCTATTGCTCATGCAAGCTAGTACTGGTATCAAAGTGATGGGTGGCAATCTAATCGTGGATTGGAAAGGTCTCAGCAGTATTATTTTTCATACATCTCCCTTCCAAGCTCAGATGGAAAAAGTTAGAAAACTAGCTTTCAACTTTCTTGTTCACAGTCTTTAAATTCAGCAACTAAACCCAATAGATTAGGCCAAATTACGAGTAATTATATATCAGATGCAGCAATTGTAAGTAGCAGATGCAGGAGCATAGGAGCATAGGAAGGAGCAATGGGTATCTAAAATCGCTGACCTGTTGCAAACAAAACCGGTGCCGGTGGTGTCATTCTGGCAAAAACCTTTCCACTTTGAGGGAATGGGACCAATCCCTTTGTCACTAAAGCTCTCTGATTCGGGCCAAACACCTGGGAATGAGCACAATCACATCATCAAAAGTTCAAAATTAAAGAATGGCCATCATGGCAATCCAAGAGAAAAAAAGAGAAGGAAATAAGATTGGCTTTTCACCAAATGATTTCAATAAACTAATATGCGCAAATTTCGATTTCAAATTTTCGAACTGAATTTATTGAAAAAAACTAAACCTAAAGCGCCAACGAGTCGGGCGCTCGGGCTGAAGCTCAGCTCATGAGTGGAATTCTCGCATATTTGTCCACCCTTATATTGGTACGAAACTGATGTGTAGCGACCTTTTGCTGCACCATCACTTGTTCCTCTATACATAGTACGAAACTAATGTGTTTCTACACATACTAGTAGGGGACTAATGTACAAATATTGGTAGGAAACTAATTTCCATCTTCATTCACGACGACGTGATGCCCACATGAGATCATTATTAGGCCATATCATGCCCACATGAGATCATTATTAGGTCATATCGTCGGTGATTTGAAATATCAAATGAAACTACTAAATATAGAAATACATCTAAAAATCAATTAAATTAGTACTTGAATCACTATTCTAATTTATAACTTTTCTTTCGTAGTATAAACTTAGGGTGTGCATAAATCTATTGAAATAAAAAACCGATTCGATTCAAACCATAATTGCTCTAATTTGGATTTGACCGGATAAAAGTTGTAACAGCTTGAAAATCTAAATCGTTCAGGTTTGAATTTTCATTTTCATTTTGAAAATTGTTAGAATCCAATCCAAACCAAACTGAAATTTTTATTTATTTATGTTATGCATTAGTTAATATTTGTCACCCTATAATTTGTCAGTGTAAATATTTACCATGTATCATACGTCACAAAATTCTCCCTCATTTTGTGTTATTTTCGAATTTAAGCTTTATTTAAATTAACCCGCTATATTTGAAGTTTATAATGTTGAATTTTATGCCTAAATTGTCAAAAAATAACAAATCGTGAAATAATTTCAATTTTAAGTGATATTCGTATCGATACAAAGTGTGTCAACGTACCCTATATAAACTAACTAATTGGTTGAACAAGCATATATAGGAGGTGGGATTTGAGAAGGTGTGTCACTTGGTTATAGGCACTCGATCTCGTATGATAGAGTTGAACAAAAAAATTATTTCAATAAAAAAGTATTGACATTGGTAATCTCTTATATTATGATAACATAATGATGATTTGGTTTTTTTAATTTTAATATTTTTTGTGTTGAAGGTACACTCGGAGAGATTATGTTTGATGGCAGCAACAACAAACATATCAAATTATATGGCGTCATTGATTGCATGCATGAACCGCCAGCAGACTCTTATGATTAGCTTAATATAATTAGGATAATACTTGCATCCTATTCGATGGGATGTCCTTATACCATTACTTTGATATGAACCAAGACATATATCATAATCGAAATTGTTCATTCTCTAAATAATTATGTCAAGATTATCTCCGTAAAAAAACAACAAGATTAGAGGTAGTCATTCACATGTATGAAATAAATCAACGGTTTTGGTAAGAATTAGAATCCTTATGGAGAATCGTCAATTTAGTTGATAAATATGAATGACTAAACGACCTCCAATCTTACTGATTTTTTACGGAGATATCTTGACATGATGATTTAGATAATGAACGATTCCGATTATGATATATGTATAAAGACAATTTAATAAATCGAAATAATGGTACGATGAAGTACCACTAGGGTGGGATGCAAGTTTGTCCATAAAATTAAGAGCTCACTATATATGGATCGATCCATAAAACAACAGTGCAATAATTAGTGGCGAACGTGCACGTTGAGTATGTTTTTTTGGCAAAACGTACGTCAAGAATGGAAAACATAGAAACTAATTTATAATTAAGGGAGGGGAGAAGAAAGAAAAGTGAAAATGATGGATGGGTTAATGAAGGTTACCAGTATCAAGAGTGCCTATAATTGTGTCTTCACCAAATCTGGCCTTTTTCCATAAGGAATCGGGGTGGACGACTCCATTCTTTTCCAGTAACATAAAGTCCCATGAATGAGTTGTGTGTAATTTCCTCCCTCGGTTTAAGAAAATAGACACAACTTTTGGATGCTCTGCATATATCGATCCATACATAGTATAGTTATATATACATGCCTTAATATTTATTTATTGAATTGATCGAGTACGTGTATATATATACTTGCGATTTGAGCTGCTTGTTCCTCTTCAAGGGTGGCAGCAAAGCCATTGATATGCCTTTTGTATGAGTAAAAGATGGCTTCTTTTGCTTTGTCTGTACTGCATGCGCCAAAGCAATCAAGCGTACGTGAATAATATCATACAATATATATATATATATGGGGAATATCATACAATATATACAAATAAGGGAATATATACCTTTGGAGGAATGACCCGAGCAATTCATGATGAGAATCAGTGACACGACGAAGGTCAGCTTCCGAGACTTGTGGGCCGTGTGCATGCGATCCCAGGTACACTATATAAGACTACTTATTTGTTCGTTCATCATCATATCATATTCATTCAAAAGAAAAGCAGAGAACTAATTAATTTAATAATGTACTTATCAAACGAATCAATTAATTAATTAATTAATAGGTTCATATATACCTTTTTTATTGCAAAGGTAGCGGGTGCTTGAAACAGCGAAAATATAACGAATAATTGCAGCACTGGCACTGCAAATGAAAACATATTTCCAAACCACATTTTTACGCGCTTTAATTTCTCAGCCGCCAGAAAGCGGGTGCCTGCTTGTTGCTTGTTGCTTATTAATGGCCGGAAGGAATCTGCATATATTTATAAATATAGGATATAATGCACTCCACAAATAATCAAACTAAGTAGAAAGATGATCGATGATGATGAACACTAATAATTATAGCTAATTAATTATTTAATAAATATTTGATTAGCGTCCCCTTTACGTACATACCTACCGCTGGCGCCTGCTGCTTCGAGTTGAACTGATCAGTAATGATGAGGTGCGATCGATGTTCCAAAAACCAATTAACCAATATCTATATTAATTAATTAGCTAATTAATATGTAGGCTCTGTTTCTGAGATCTAATTTCTGCTGAGTGCTGGTTATTCCACGATAATTAATTACGTACAATATATATTACAGAGGAGGAAGAGAAGAAGACACCTACGTTCAAAACAATCCTTGTCAAGCTCCAATTCTTTCACCACAAGATTTCTATTCAAATACGTACTACCATTATCTACTGACACCATTATTTATCTAATTTAAGTATTAAACCTCATTAATTACCTGCTTCTAATTAATTAAAAAAATAGATTCCCTCAATTTAATATTAACTTCCCTCAAGATCGAGTATAATAACAAAAGAGAGACAATGTCGTATGAACAGCCTAACCTAATATATAATTTCTCATATGAGAAATGCCAATGAAATACACATTTAAACTTTTTTTTTATTTTTTATGAAGATGTAAAATTTTATTTTAATTTTAAAAGACACAAGTAATTAGAAATTACATTTTTTTTTTCTTGGAAAAAAATGTGGAAAGGGGCAGCCTTAGATGGATATCCCCGTGGGCGTGACTATAGGGACTCCCACACACTTGAGGAATGTCCGCATTGAATCATAGCTACTCGCCACAATATAAATTACATTTTAAAAATAATAAGAAATTAAATACAAATAAAATAGCCTATCTCAACAATTGAAGTCTCTTTAGTGGCAGGAATTAATCCTATTGGCCCATCTAAGGTGCTTCGCGCTGGCTATATATTACCATGTCTTTGTTGATGGGGATTTAAGGAGGGTGTATTTACTTAGAATTTTAGAGGACATTGAAAGATTTATTTTAAAGGATTTATTCATGGACATGTATCAAATGTCTTAATTGAATACTCCTGTATTTTTAAAGTCTTTAAAAATATTTAAATGTCCTAATTGAATACATCCCCTAAGCTTGTTATTGATTGTGTGCACGGATGAAAATATCGGCGATATTTTCGTCGATATAGCCGTATTTTGGGGTCTCGACATAAAAATAGGGGAAAGAATATCTATGATATTTCCGTGGATATATCCATATTTAAGGGTCTCGACATAAAAATAGGGGGAAGAAAAATCTTTCTGAATTTTCACGATATTCTTATTAGTCTTATATAAGTATTATTGGGTTCCTTGAAAATTATCTACTGTCTTTTCGGAAAAGCATTCATTTCAAGCATATTTGTCATTAAGCCAATTTTCTTGCAGATATTTTGGCAGCTATGGGTCACCAGAAGGAGCACTCTCATGTTTGGATCCATTCAATCCCTCCTACAGTTTATATTTTATAAGGCTCTAAACTTTGATGATCGTCTGAACATGGGTTGTCCAGGAAGCTTTTATTTGTATTTTTTTCTCTTTTATTTTATCTAAAAAACAATGGGAAATCTTAGTGGCTTACAATGTGTAAGAATGTTGTTTTCTCAACATTATTAAATCTATTATTTTTCAATAAATTTGTTACTAGCACTACAATTTAGTGATATTTTTTTCTATTGTGAATTTAAGTTCAACCATTCTTTTAGTTAATTTGTGAATTAGTTAGAGTTTTTTATTTTCAGTTTGATGGTTACACCACTCTCATGTCTCCTCCTGCTTGAGCCAAGTTTTGTTTTACATTTGGATTTTAACAGTGTGCTTACGGTTAATTCTTGGTTTCAAGCTGGTTTACCCCTGTAAACTTGCGGTTGTTGTTAATCCACTATTGCTATTCATTTGAAAATGAATCAAATGACAATATTAAAAGGATAATATATATATTCATTTTATATTAGTGGTACCTTCTCGTAGCACATTTATGATTTATTAAATTATTATAAGGATAATAATTACATCCCACTTCTGGTGATATCTCATTGCATTACCTTTTAGATTTATCGAATAATGTGTATCCATATATTATAATCAGTATCGTTCTACTCTTTAATCATTATTTCAAGATCATTTATACAAAAAAAAATAATCAAATTTAAGATCATTTAGTAATTCATATGTGTAAACTAAATGAACGGTTCACCATGAAAATCTTCATTGTTACCAATACCATTGATTTGTTTTACACATATAAACACATATAAAGGGCTAAAGAAGCTCCAAAGTTGTTGATTTTTTTGCGGAGGTGACCAATTATGATATATGTATAAGGTTTATTCTATATATTGAAAGGGTGGTACGAGGAGGTACCTCCAGGGTGTGATGCAAGTATTGTTCTTATTATAATACATGGATAGAACAGTTTATTTTTTAAATTATCGTTTAAAAATCATCATCGTCAAAAATCAACAATTTTGATAGCAATTAGGATCCTCATGAGGTGAACCATGTGGTTGATACATATATTGACGCAACACAAGTTAACAAGGCTTACAAGTTTAAATCATAAAGGAACATAAATTGGAACCCACTAGGAAATACTTGAGAGACTCTCAAATTTAATTTAATAAAATCAAAGATAAAAAGATTACAACCCTTTAACGTTGTTTTTATACCTAGTAAACCCTAGGTTCGAAAAGGAACGCAAAAACTGAAAATACCCGGAAATCTTAAAAGCTGATTTTGAGGCCCTAAACAACCTTATTTGGCTAAAATAGCCCATATGTCATGGCATAAGCAGTAAGTTGTGTTCGTCTCATCGTTCATTTTCCGGAAAGATATCATACGCCAAATTCTAAGCTTAGATGCTAAATTTATAAATTACCGCTGCGTCATTTTTGCATTTTTCGCTCCATTTTTTCTTCAATCTATTTCGCCATTTGATCTACGTCACATATGAATGACTAATTAATGCTCTTCAATTTTGTATATTTTTACATAAATAATCTTGAAATAATGATTTATAAATTAAACGATTTCGATTATAAATTTATGATATGTGTAAGGACAAGTATATAAATGAAAAGAAGGGTAATAAGAAAAAAAAATGGTGGGATGCAAGTATTAAATAAGTATTAATTAGATGATGAATCATCGATGGGCCGTGGGCGTGATGCATGAGTGGGAGACTCGGATAAAGTTGACAAGTGACAACGCGGAGGGTGGGATGGGGTACGTGTCTACTTGTTGCAAGAGGGCGCGCCACGTACACTTTGTTCAATCTTCGTCCTCTTCATGCGTGTCCCTGGATCTGAGTCCCTCCTTATATTCATTAGTTTGACTGACGAGTAGTGTGGATGAGTAGTAGCACCTGCTGAATCTTATATCTTATTGTTAAAGAAGGGTATGTTTTGTTCATCCAGATCAAGAGATGATGATGATAAGTTGATGTGATGATCATGCATTTGCCATTCTGTAATCGTGTGAAGCTCCAGAAACTACCCCACCTAACCCACAACGACTACAACGTTAACGACGGTGATGATCATCATGATCTCTCAACTACCGGCGGCGGCCTTGATCAGAATCAGACCAACTCCAACCCACTTGAAGACAACCCCTTCTACCACCCTTCCGACTCCGACGGCTTCTACATAACCCCATCTGACGTTGTCCTTCGCCACATCATCTACGACTACAACAACCATCATCATAATGAGCAGCAAGAAGAAAAAGCGAATTCGACTACTAGTACTGGTGCCTTGGCGTACCACCGCGCCGGCCCACGACGCCAAATCTATTTCGAGCTGTCCAGCACAAAGGCCGCTATTGTGACCTGCGGCGGCCTCTGCCCGGGGCTCAACACAGTTGTCCGAGAGCTGGTTCTTGGCCTTTGGGACCTCTATGGAGTCCGCCAGATTTTTGGTATCAAGGCTGGCTACCGTGGATTCTACTCCATGGAACCCCTGCAACTTCACCCCAAGCTTGTCCACAACTGGCACAAGAACGGCGGTACTGTTCTTCAGACCTCCAGAGGTGGTTTTCATCTTCAAAAGATTGTTGATGCCATCCAACATCGCGGCTATAATCAGGTATATACGTGTATACGGCGTATGCCATGTGTATTAATTCATCATGCGCATGCATATATCTACATGTCTTAATAGGAATATATCAACTATACTAATTAATGAAAGAGGATCAATATCAATCAAGGCCCATATATATATATATGTAGGTTATATTGAGATATATATTATATATGTGAATATATCAGGTGTACATCATAGGTGGAGATGGCACAATGCGCGGGGCAGTGAAGATATTTGATGAGATTTGTAGACGAAAACTGAAGATCGGTGTGACGGGGATTCCTAAAACAGTAGATAATGATGTAGGTATCATTGACAGGTCTTTTGGGTTCGCGACAGCAGTAGAGATGGCGCAGCAGGCAATCAGTGCAGCTCATGTGGAGGCTGAAAGTGCAGTGAATGGAATAGGGTTAGTGAAGTTAATGGGTCGAAGCACAGGGCATATTGCTCTCCATGCAACATTGAGCAGCCGTGATGTAGACTGCTGCCTAATTCCGGAGATTCCATTTTACCTTGAAGGAGAGGGAGGCCTATTTCAATTTCTTGGAGAGAGAATAAGGGAGAATGGGCATGCAGTGTTGGTAGTGGCTGAGGGAGCCGGACAGGATTTAATGAAGACGAAGATGAATACAGAAGCTAATAGAGTTACTACTACTCCTCCGACCGATGAATCGGGGAATCCGGTGTTCCTTGACGTGGGTGTATGGTTGAAATCGGAGCTAAACAAGTGGTGGAAGAGGGAGCACCCACATGATGAAGATGAAAATGAGCTGATGAGTGTAAAGTACATAGATCCCACGTACATGATACGGGCGGTGCCTGCAAATGCTACAGACAACTTGTACTGCACGCTTGTAGCCCATTCAGCAATTCATGGAGTGATGGCAGGCTATACTGGCTTCGTCTCTGGCCCAATCAATGGCAACTATGCTTACATTCCACTCCCTGAGGTTTCCAACGCTAAAAATGAAGTCGACACAAAAGACCATAAATGGGCCTGGGTCAGATCAGTCACCAACCAGCCTGATTTTCATGCCTAGTCTAGCACCTTAATTAGTACGTACGTACCTCGCCGTTGATTAAGATTACTTCTACTACTCTACCCTACTTTAATGTTCTTAATTAACCTCCTTGATTTTTGTAGGATTTATGTGACTATTACGAAAAGAGAAGATCAAGTCAGCACCAGCTTATCAGCTTTGTTGTAAACTTAATTTTCTAGCTATTATAGGCTATTGCTGAATGCACCAATTCTCAATTGTCAATGAGCAGATTAACCCCGAAAAAAGTGATCCAAAAATGTATTTGCCCTAAAGTTTCAGGGTATCTCAATGAGCTGTATATTCCTAATTAAACTCAGTCCACTAATTAGGCCTATACTAAAATTTCTAGTATAGTTATATATATAACTTCCATATTCTTATACAATTAATAATATAAGAGAATTTTCACCAAATTTGAGATGATATCAGAGTAGTCGATCTTGACTGTCTCTTATCCTAATCCTAGAAATCATTTCCGCAGCCCCTAGCCGTCATAC
The DNA here is from genome assembly GCA_037349345.1 of Oemleria cerasiformis. NCBI lineage: Eukaryota > Viridiplantae > Streptophyta > Magnoliopsida > Rosales > Rosaceae > Oemleria > Oemleria cerasiformis. Next base: position 6,464,234 of record JAZGTL010000015.1, on the reverse strand, counting down.
AACCCTAGAAGCCAACCACCACTTCGTCGCACTACCATAGATGATATCAGAGTAGTCGATCTTGATTGTCTCTTACCCTAATCCTAGAAATCATTTCCGCAGCCCCTAGCCGTCATACAACCCTAGAAGCCAACCACCATTTCGTTGCATCACCACTAGCCGTTCATTTTTTTACCACATCAAACTCCTTTCCGCAGCAAAACTCTTCCCGCAGCAACAACCTTCCCGTCGCAACAACCTTCCGCAACAAAACCCGCAACAACCTTCCCGCAGCAAAACCCGCCACAAAACCCTTCCGCAGCAAAACCCTTCCGCAGCAAAACCCTTCCCGCATCAAAAACCTTCCTGTAGCAAAATCCCTTCCGCAGCAAAATCCCTTTCTGCGAAAAAAGTAAAAAAAAATCTTGTGGATTGTCTGTTTCTCATCAATTGTAAGCCAATATCATGGCCAACGTTGAGGGGCCGGCAAACAACAATCAATCTTTGGTGTCGAGATGCTCCAACACTACTACAAAAATTGTCACATTGCAGAGTGACACCTCCAATTTCTCCGCAGGAATCAAAGTGGATGAGAATAATTATTCTCTATGGCATCAAATCATAGAGATGAAGATAGCTGGGCGAGAAAAAAATGGCCAGCTGACCAGTGATATTGCTCAGCCTGCAGCCACATATCCCATATTTAATAAATGGCGTGCATCCGATTGCCAAGTCAAGAGTTGGTTGTTCGACGCCATGCAACCTAATCATATTAAACGATTTATTCGTTATGACACCACAAAGCAAGTCTGGGATGCAATCAAGCAAACCTATTCAGATGGTGCGGATGAAGCCAAGATTTATGACCTTCACAGAAGGTCATTCATAATGAAGCAGATTAGGGCATCAGTTGCCAAATATTATAGTGAGCTCACTGAGATTTTTCAGGAGCTTGATCAGTTAAGTCCAAGCACCATAGAGCATCCGAAAGATATTGAAACTCGACGCAGAGAGATTGATCGTCTCCGAGTTTATATATTTCTTGCAGGTTTGGACAATAATTTTGATCAAATCCGAGGAGAGATTTTGAGGATGGAGCCTAAACCAGAACTCGAGGCAGCATATGCACATATTAAAAGAGAGAGTAACCGACAGGGAACCGTGTCTGAAGCTAGTGTAACCTCCGACGCCACGGCCTTGGCTGTTGCCAGGTCCAAACAATCTCGGCCGAACACCTACAGTGTCGACCCTACTCATAACCGGCCTCCAATGAAGTGTACCAAATGTGGTTTAGATAACCACACAATTAAGGGATGTTATGAGATCATTGGTTATCCGGAAGGATGGGTCCACGAAGGGCGCAAGAAGGATTCGATCAGAGCCTCATTTGCATCCGCTCAGTCATTCTAGGGGACCGCATCCGAACCTTCATCAGGTACATCTAGCTCCACGGCCTTGGCCACCTCAGGTACCACTTGTACATCTTCACTCACTTGTAATAGATCATGGATTATTGACATTGGCGCTACTGATCACATGACATCTAGTTTCACTGGCTTGCACTCTACCAAACCCTTAAGCCAAACATATATTACCAGTGCCAACAGAACCACCTCCCAAGTCATGGGAGAGGGATCCTTATCTCTTATACCCTCATTAAGTCTTGATCATGTCTTAGTTGTCTCTTTTCTCGACTATGACCTGTTATCTACTCCTCAGATCATTGATTCCCTTAATTGAACCGTGTGTTTTTTGCCATTGTATTGTCTCTTTTAGGATCTTCTCACCAAGGCCGTGATTGGATGTGGTATTAGGAGGGGAAAGTTGTATTATCTGGACTTGACAGCCGACATCAGTAAGAAATTGAGTCACGCACATCATGTGAGAGATGATGAGTCCATCAGGATGAAGAAACTTTGGCTATGGCATAGACGATTAGGGCATGCTTCTTTTGGTTATCTGAAACTTCTTTTTCTAGATTTGTTTTCCCAGTTTCATGAATCAGACTTTCATTGTGAAACTTCCATTTTGGCTAAAAGCCATCGTATTTCTTACCCATTAAGATTGAATAAAAGTTCTATGCCCTTCATGATTGTCCATTCTGATGTTTGGGGACCATCACGAGTTCCCACTATTAGTGGTTTTAAGTGGTTTGTGATGTTTATTGATGATTGCACCCGGATGACCTAGGTCTTTCCCCTAAAATAGAAAAGTGACGTCACCGTCAAATTCAAGCTATTTTATCAATACGTTGCTACTCAGTTTGACAAGAAAATCACGACACTTCAGTCTGACAATGGAGGTGAGTACATCAACCATGACCTACATAATTTTTTAAGTCAACATGGTATTGTTCATCATACCACATGTGCCTATACACCATAACAGAATGGTGTCGCATAGCGTAAGAATCGGCATCTCTTGGAAGTTGTTCATGCCTTTTTATTTGAGGCCCGCTTGTCGCATCATTTTTGGGGGGAGGCTCTTTGTTCTGCTGCTTACCTCATCAATCGAACACCTTCCAGCACTCTTCAGTATCAAACTCCATTTCAGACATTGACTACTCTCCTCACCATGTCATCCTCATCAAATCTCGAACCACGTCTCTTTGGTTGTGTTGCGTATGTTCAAGTGTATCCACATCAGCGTGGAAAGCTTGATCCGTGTGCACGGCGTTGTGTCTTTGTGGGTTATGCTGACACTCGGAAGGGCTATAAGTGTTTCCATCCTCCCACTCAGACCATGCACGTTACCGCAGATGTGACCTTCAACGAGAATGGGTTCTATTACTCAGGGGGAGTCACTGAGCATCCTCTGCAGGGGGCGAGCTCTATCTTTGCAAAAGATACTCAGATCATCCACATTCAACAACATTATTTAGAGCAGTCAGTGTCCGAGCAACCAGCTACAGTGGTGCAACGAGCTCAAGAGTCCCTAGATACTCCAGATACTGGTTCAAATAATTCCCCCTCTACAACTCCTACTACAGTACCATCACCACTCATCCAATCAGGTCCTGAAGATTCCCCACAGGTAACTGAACATTCAAACTGTAAGGACCCTTCCCGAATTTTTCCTCGAAACCCGGAAAGAACCCTTATCCCGTCTGACAGTTCTTTTATCTCAAAATTTAAATACCAGAAATACCCTTTATTCTTAAATAATTTTTAGTAAACCTTACCGGTTTCCCGACAGAACCTCTGTACTTACGGATCACTCCTACCTGTCAGACGCAGGATAGTATACAGGTCAAAGCCAAGACCTCGGAATAGTGGTGGTCCAAATAGGAACACCCTCTGATACCAAATTTCAGTAGGTCAGACACTGCTGACATCACTACTGGAATACCACAAGACAACTGACTAGTCAGATATTTGTGAACCAACAATAATTCGTCACTCTGGGTCACCGCCCACACCAACCCACTGACCCAGATGACGAAGTATTTCCATAGGCTGATTTATCACATGACAATAGTCGTCAAACCATATTAGAGCTGGAAATATCCTCAGCTATCATATCACATCAGTCGGCATATCCCTAGCCACCAGGGTATCCCTTGGGGTGTGCTAGTCATGTATCACAACTCTCTGTACTATGCATAAATAGCCTCGCGACCTGGCGGAGCCAAAACTCCTCAATGCCAGAGTCGAAGCACTTAACGAACCAATTATATTGAAGGTTCACTGGGTTCACCGCCAACAGTGGATCCTAGTCCCATATTCTAGTCTACCTCAAATATGTTTATCTTGGAGGTTCACCGAGTTCACCGCCAATAGCGGATCCTAGCCTCGGCTCCTGGGCCCCCTCAAAATCGTATTGTTTATATTGGAGGTTCACCAGGTTCTCCGTCTCAGCGGATCCTTACCCCGGCTCCTGGGCCCCCTAAAAACCGTATTGTTTATATTGGAGGTTCACCGGGTTCTCCGTCTCAGTGGATCCTTACCCCGGCTCCTGGGCCCTCTCAAAACCGTATTGTTTATATTAGAGGTTCACCGGGTTCTCCATCTCAGTGGATCCTTACCCCGGCTCCTGGGCCCCCTCAAAACCGTATTGTTTATATTGGAGGTTCACCAGGTTCTCCGTCTCAGCGGATCCTTACCCCGGCTCCTGTGCCCCCTCAAAACCATTGTATCCAAGAATCAAGTATTTTATAATCACAAATACGATTTCAGCTCAAACTCATGGATTCTAATAATTTCCATGCCAAAACAATATCAAAACCGAATCCAACAACCATGCCATTTCTCACAACACACGTTTACTGAAATATTGGAAAAACAAATGTCCACCAGTCATTTATAAATTCCAGGAAATCATTACAACCATACACAACAGTATTTAAATAAAAGATATTTAATAATCACAATTACTGTTTCAACTCAAAATCATGGAATCAAATAATTACCACGTCAACATGATATCTCGTTGTGACTCATGTATTTCACCGAATGTATCATATCTCACGACTTGATATCGTGATACGTATCTCGGAATTGACCCTCGAGATACCCTAATCTAGTGGTAGTTTATACTCACATCTCATAATTAACAATGCTGGGTCCTAAAGCTAACCCTGGCATAGTCTAAATTTCCTATTATCATCTTGCATCATTCTCATTCCATATATAATATTATTAATCAATCAAACATTCATCACCACACACATAATTACATCAAATACTACTAACACAATTTAATCAATCATCATTCAATTGAAATCCTGGTCATCACATAATCTATCACATAACAGTACATAAGTCATATAGGTATGAGTTTAGGAAAGGATTCCACTCACCAACATCATCCAACCCAAAATTCATGGACGCTCTAGCCCAAGGAACACATGCACAACAATAACCCAACTTCCTTGACTTTCCGAGCGCAAACTCCACTTCAAGGTCAACCATTACCGCTGGAATTGCCCAAATCGGGCCTTAAACGAACTCCTATGGCCTCGAAACCAATAAAATCTTATCCGGAACGTCCCAAAACCCTAGTCACGCGCCGCCGTGACATCGGGAACAGTCCCACGCGCCGCCACGCGCCACCGGAAGGTCAGAACATGCGCTCACGCGCCCTCATGCGCCGGTCACGCGCCTGCTACAGTGTTCACGCGCCTAGACCGGTCCAACCCGGCTCGGCTCGACCTGACCCGGTCCAACTCGACCCGACCGGTTCACTCAACCCGACCGATTCAACTCGACCCGACCGATTCACTCAACCCGACCGATTCACTTGACCCGGCCTGATCTGACCCGACTCGACCGGTCGCCGAAAAGACGATCGGTTGCCGGCGCAGTCGCCGAAGTCTGGCCGGAGAAAATGACCGGCAGCCGCCGTCTGGTTTCGCCGGAATCCCCCATTTCTGGCCGAAACTTCAAGCTTTTATAACTTCTTCATTTCTTGAACGTTTTTCACGATCCACACATGTAAATTCATCTACTTTTCACTAGGAATCCAAATATAAGGTCAAAGTTCCGAGATCGTACCTGGTTTGGCCGAAAAACGACCGAGAAGATTCGGTCCACTTCCCTCCTCTGTCCGTCGCCTACGGCGGTGCTCCCGCTCCGATGATTACACCAAAAGACTCGTGGGGTCGCGGGGAAGATCCTTCCGGCCTTAGTTTCGGTCAAATCGGACTGAAATTCGTCCGATGAAAATGGTGATTCGGTGTTCGCACGGGAATAATTTCGGGTAGGTGAGAGAGACTGCTTCGACCAATCCCCCGAGGAGAGAGAAAAATATCTGATATATAGTTCCAACTTTTCCAAAATTACCAAACTGCCCCTGAAGCTTCTAGACCCGTAACGAACTCACCGGGTCTCCGTTTTCCGCATGCCGCCTGTCTACGAACTCGTGAGTTCGAGACCTACGCAACGACCCAAGAAAAATTCCCAAAAGTACTGCTAGTCAAAAAGTGACTCCCGAACCCGTCCAAAATCGAGGGTAAAATCGTCAAATTCTCAAAATACTTTAATTTCTGGTCCAGGTCGTTACACAAACTATATCTCAAGCACCTTACCTGTGTCAAGTTATATAGGAAACACAAGTTATCAGTTACCCCCACAGATGACTAGAGGGATTCCTAGACAACAGTATGACCCTGACCCTAAAGCAAAAGTTAAATACCCTATTGCTAATCATGTGTCCCTACATAGGCTGTCTCCGTCATGTGCATCATTTGTGTGTCAATTATCCACTGTATCTATTCCAAGTAATATGCAGGAAGCTCTGAAAGATCCCAAGTGGACACAAGCGATGAATGATGAAATGGAGGCTCTCCAGAAGAATTCCACTTAGGAGATGACTATCTTTCCACAAGGGAAAAGAACAATGGGTTGTAGATGGATATATACAGTAAAGTTTAAGGCAGATGGCACCATTGAACGATACAAAGCAAGATTAGTGGCGAAAGGTTACACTCAGACTTATGGGATTAACTATGGGGAGACCTTTGCCCTGTAGCCAAGATCAACACAATTTGGGTACTTCTTTCTCTAGCAGCAAACCTAGACTGGCCATTACACCAGTCTGATGTCAAAAATGCCTTCTTGCATGGCGACTTAGAAGAAGAAGTCTATATGGATTCACCTCCAGGATGCAAGATGGGGCCCAATAAGGGCAACATGGTGTGTAAATTGATAAAGTCTCTTTATGGATTGAAGCAATCACCCATAGCATCGTTTGGAAGGTTCAACAAATCAATGAAGGATTTCGGATACAAGCAAAGTAACTCAGATCATACTTTTTTCTTGAAACATAAGAAAGGTAAAGTCACTACCCTTATTGTATATGTCGATGACATGGTAGTTATCGGGAATGACCGAGAGGAAAAGGCAGCATTGCAGCACCACTTGGCGAGTGAGTTTGAAATGAAAGATCTTGGTGCTCTGAAATATTTCTTAGGCATCGAAATGGCTCGTTCAGACTAAGGAATATTTCTATCACAACGAAAATATATCCTTGACATTTTAACTGACACTGGAATGCTAGCCAACAAACCAGCATATACGCCAATGGAGTTGAATCATCAGCTTGGTGAATATCCTGATCAGGTACCCACCAACAAAGAAAGATATCAACGCCTGATGGGTAAGTTAATCTATATATGACACACTAGACCTGATATCGCATATGCCGTAAGTGTAGTGAGTCAGTTCATGCATGCACCAAGTGAAGCCCACATGGTTTCGGTAAACCGAATTCTGAGATACTTGAAGTCAGCTCCTAGAAGAGGATTGATGTTCTCACGACATGGTCATCTAGATGTTGAAGGTCACACTGATGCAGACTGGGCGGGTTCTGTTACTGACAGGCGATCAACATCTGGATACTTTACCTTTGTGGGAGGCAATCTAGTGTCTTGGCGAAGTAAAAAATAGAAAGTAGTGTCAAGATCAAGTGCTGAAGCAGAATATCGAGGGATGGCACAAGGAGTATGTGAGCTACTCTGGATAAGGAATTTGTTGGGGGGAATTGGGGTTAAAACCCAATCATGTCATGCAACTGAATTGTGACAACAAAGCCGCAATAGACATCGCACATAATCCAGTGCAACATGATAGAACCAAGCATGTTGAAGTTGACAGATATTTCATCAAGGAGAAACTCGAGGCAAAGATCATTGAAGTATCATTTGTTAAATCTGAAGATCAACTTGCAGATGTCCTCACTAAAGTAGTCACAGGCAGAGTATTCCACATCTCACTTAGCAAGTTGGGTATTGACGACATACATGCTCCAATTTGAGGGGGAGTGTCAATAAGTTGTATATTTCTAATTAAACTCAGTCCACTAATTAGGCCTATAATAACATTCTTAGTCTTTGTATATATATAACTTCCCTATTGTTATACAATTAATAATATAAGAGAATTTTCACCAAATCTGAGAACAACTGATCGAGTGGTAGAAACTAGCTTGAAGACAACAGTGTAAATCTCTTTACCTAGTGTTTATCTTTATAACTTTTCCATCTTTGTCGTTGGATTAGAATATATGAAATTCTTGCTGGTTGGATCATCTTTGACAGGTGGGACCTCTAATCTAACAGTCCTTCTGGCCGTGCATGACTTTACTTCTACAAAGCGGCAGGAGAGGTAAAGTAAAGTAACAAGAAAAGGTTGTTTGTTGGAAGAATAAGGCATCTCCTAAATTGCTCATCAGTAACCGTCTTTGGTGCGTTGTGTTAAAAAGTAGCTGAGGACCTTGTTGCGACTGTAATTATAGAATGTAATTAGCTAGGCTTGTTTTAAGTAAAAGTTTAATTCATTTTTATGGTAACTCGACGAGTTTGTTTCAAAAACTAGACAAAATGGGAACCCTTACTACAGGGCGACCTCACGGGTTTGCCCAGATAATTGCGTTGGCTACAAAGACTAGACAATGGTAGCTAGGAGGACGGAGGGAGGGAGTATGAAATCAAATCTGTGGAAGGAATACTTTTTCCGTCGTTTTCCCTTCGTGGGGGGGTAGGCAGTGGGGGGAATGTCATTGTCACATCGCACATTACACATTCATCCTTGGCAAATAGCGTTTATCATTTGGTAGTCGGCGGTGTGGCACGCTATTACTGGAGGGTATATGAGTCATTTGCCAAACTGCATCATCAATATTATCAGTTATGGCAATGGACGGCCAGTGGTAATGGGAGAAGCTTCTACTTTACTCTTTTTGTGTTTATTGCACTGTTAATTTATTCCAAGAGCCCCAAGCATTTAATTATCTCATTCTTTCTTTGTGTCACCCAGAAACCCACCGCGCCTCTTGCTCTCCAGTTGCCATAATATCGTCGACCCACCGCGTACTTACCAGTTACTAGCTGCCTCTTTTTGAATGAACGAATGAATAGTCTGATTCAAAATCATTAAGTGTTGGGGTTTCAGTTTTCGCAGAAAAAATGTTGGAACCCAGGTTGAAATTAACAGCAGCAGCTGTGGTTTGTTATTGTTTAGTAGTGGGTTTGAGCTGGGGTCCAAGAGCAGCAGAATCAGCTATTGGAGTGAACTGGGGGACCATCTCATTCCATAGGCTCAAGCCTTCCACAGTGGTAGATCTCTTGAAACAAAACAAGATTTCAAAGGTGAAGCTTTTCGATGCAGACCCAGCTTGTATTCAGGCTCTCATGGGTACTGGGATCCAGCTCATGATTGGCATCCCAAATGAGATGTTGGCCGCCTTGAGCTCTTCCACTGATGCCTCCGATTTATGGGTTCGCCACAATGTCTCCAGATATATGGTTAAAAATGGTGTCGACATCAGGTTCGTCTCCGTCTTCCATCCATCACCCTCTCTTCTATTCTCTTGTAAATTTGTATTTCCCTATTTTTATGTTAGTATATGCATTCATTCATTCCTTCATTCTTGTTTAGATTTTGACTTAGTTACTCTCTTTAATTGGTTGGTTGATTCTAGCAAAATAAAAGGAAACAACTTTATTATTCATTATCATAGACTGATAGTGATCAAGATTCTTCAAGAGCAGAGCGAGTTCATTTAAATGTATTTTAGTGGGCTACTGGGCTCTCGTTCTTATATTATATCTACATTCCCTAGAATCCCCTCCCCCTCTGTCCCCTCTAAGAATGCCACAAGATAAACCAGTTTGTTGTCAAAACTCTTAGTATATATATGCATATATCTAATTGAATACACGCTTCTTCTCCGTCTTAGTCTAGTACGCTAGTCTATGAAATATGAATATAGTACTGGTTGAACATTAACGATGATCTTACTTGAACAGGACTGTTCTATAGCATTATACCTTTGTGTCCTTGAGTTGTAGGATTATACTATATTAGAATTCAGAACCACCTGCGAAGATCTCACTGTAAAGGAAAAGGAGCCAGACATTCATGAGTGCATTTTGCTTAGGAATTTAACTCAATTCTTGTGTGCAAAGAAGTTGCACTACTGCTGTGCTGCCAATTGACACTTCTTTTTTTTTAATAACTTTTCAAAGTAAAAATTGTTACTTCCATCTGTTTATGTATTGAGTTTGCAACATATCAAAGACTTGTGTTATTTTATTCTTGCCTTATGATGACAGGTATATTGCAGTAGGAAATGAACCCTTCCTTTCAAGTTACTCAGGTCAATTTCAGTCATATGTCATGCCTGCACTGCTCAATCTTCAACAGTCCTTGGCTAAAGTGAATCTTGCAACCTATGTGAAGTTAGTCGTCCCTTGCAATGCTGATGCCTATGAGTCTTCTCTTCCTTCTCAGGGGGCATTTCGACCTGAATTGACACAAATTATGACTCAACTTGTTACCTTTCTCAACTCAAATGGTTCTCCTTTTGTAGTCAATATCTACCCATTTCTAAGTCTTTATGGGAGCTCAGATTTTCCTCAAGACTACGCATTCTTCGAGGGGACTAGCCATCCAGTTACAGATGGTTCCAATGTTTACTACAATGCATTTGATGGAAACTTAGACACGCTAGTTGCAGCCCTCAGCAAGCTTGGATATGGTCAAATGCCCATTGTTATTGGGGAGGTGGGTTGGCCTACAGATGGAGCCATGAGTGCGAATCTCACCGCTGCAAGGGCATTTAACCAAGGTCTCATAAGTCATGTCCTAAGTAACGAAGGAACCCCTCTAAGACCAGGTGTCCCTCCTATGGATGTATATATTTTCGGTCTACTTGATGAAGGGGCAAAGAGCACACTTCCAGGAAACTTTGAAAGGCACTGGGGGATTTTTTCCTTTGATGGGCAGGCTAAATATCAATTGAACCTTGGTTTAGGCAGCAGAGGATTAAAAGATGCAAAGAATGTTGAGTATCTCCCGTCTAGATGGTGTGTGGCAAACCCATCTAGGGATTTGTCTGGTGTAGCAAACCATATGAAACTTGCCTGTAGTGTTGCAGATTGCACCACACTCACTTATGGGGGCTCATGCAACGAAATTGGAGCAAAGGGAAACATCTCGTATGCATTCAACAGCTACTATCAGCTGCAAATGCAACGTGAAAGGAGCTGCGATTTTGATGGGCTTGGTATGGTCACTTTCCTAGACCCTTCTGTTGGTGACTGTAGGTTTCTTGTTGGTGTTACTGATACTTCTTCGTCTAGTTGTGGATTTCAAGTGTACCACCAGTGGTGGGTCATTATTGTTTGGATGTTGATTTCATGGGGGGTTTGGATTTTGTAAGGTGAGAACTGAGAAGAGGTTTCTTAAGTGGGGTTTTCACTGTCCCGGCTTCTGAAACTATATTAAAGCATAGGTGATACTTAGTGATCTAGAGAGAGTCTAAAAATGATTCCAGATTTAGCGTAGGTGTGTAATTCAGTTTTGAGATAATGCAAGTGACATATATATCTGTATTGAAGTATCTAATTATATATAATCTACATCTGATATTCTTATGATCTTATGTCTGGAATGCTGCAATGGAGATTGTAATGTTGATGAATGGTGTTGGTATCGAGTGTATTGACTATTACTGATTATTGGGCAGCAAACCAATGAGAAAGATGATGATGATACATACAGTTTAGATTGTAGTTTGCAAGTGGTAAAAAGGGACAAGCAAAGCGATATTAATTTCATTGATTCACATTTCACACTAACAAGGAAGAAACAAAGACAGGGCCTTCTGTCCCTATCACTATTTCTATTTGTACATTGCATTGCATTGCAGCATACGGAGAGACTGAGTGCTGCAAAGCAAAGAAGTGATGGTGGAGTTGAGACTTAAGGGTTAAGACTTACGGGGGCCGGGCAGGGTGAACTTGTAAGTAATGCAATCGCCAAGGCGGAAAGAGGCGTCGGAGAAGGTGCCATGGGCTCTCTTGTTATCATAACCGGGATAGCTGCCTTTGCAGAAGGGCACTGTTTCACTGAGAAGAAGCCCTGCCTTCTCTGCTTTCCTCTCCAACTCCCATTTGTCGTAAGGATGCCCTTGTTTATGGCTGATATGAATCTCTGCTGCTGCTCCCCCCTGTTTTCTCAGAAGAAGTTTAGCATTCTTGAGGAAGCCCTTCACCAATCTCTTGTTCAACCTAATAACAAATGAATCGATGTCAATTTATCCCATCATCAAAATTCAAAATTCAAAATTCAAAATAATTGGATTGGGAAGACCAAAGAAAAAGAAAAGTTAGTACTGAATCTGGCAGTAGCTATCCTCGCGGAAGAGAAAGCCAACATGGGGGAAGTTGTAGACAATCCTATCAAACCTCTGAGTGCTGAGGAAGAAGTGTTGACTCATGTTCTTGGCGTCCACCCCATATATCACTGTGCATCCTCTTTCTTCAAGCTCCCTTACATTCCTTATAGCATTGCTGTACTTGCTCGCAATCTTTTCTGCAATTACCCGTAAGGCTTACATAATTATGTATTTTACTTTGCTTCGATAAATGAATCAAAATGACTTCAGATCCACTTACCCTGGGAATCGAGAGAAGTGGCAGTCATGTTGCGGGCAGATCCAAAGTGCGTGGCTAAACAAAGAGAGAAGGAGAAATCTCCTTCTCCAACCAACAATATTCTATGCCCAGATGAGTAGTGCTCTTTCCATATCTCTTCTTCTTCTTCCTCTTCTTCATCGTCTGATTCCCTCTCTTCTTGAAATTCTTCAACTTGTTGAACTCGTTCGTTTTCTTCGGAATCGTCTCCTATTCCCATGGTGGCGATCGCCATGCTCTTCTGATTTCTAGCCCGATCACGATAATGGTTTGGTTGACCGTTGATCACACTTTCCCACTTCCCAACCAAAACAACTCTCACCACCGATAATTCATTCAAATTATTTTAAAAGAGTGAAATGCAAAACGAAAAAAATTGAATTTGGATATCATGAATCCATCTATAGATGAACAAAGTAATAAACAAGGGAATAAAATGTAGACTTTCAATTCATGATCAGAGATGACTACGCAGTAAGTCAATCTGTCAGTCTACACACTTCTTCCATCAAGGATATTTTGGGAATATATAAAGAAGGATTCGCCAGAACCATCAGTCTTGGGAGTGAGTGACCTTTCGCAATCTAAGAGCATCAGAATTAAATATAAGTTAATTTCTAATTAAAGTAATCTCAAAATTTATATAAGTTAAATTTTAGTTAAAATATTCTCGAAACTCTATTAAAGCTGCTCTAACATATGTATTTAAAGGAATATAAATATTAATAGCATTCCTTTTCTTTGGCAAGTAATCTATTCAAATGACAAGACATGGAGGCAAGATTATTTCTTAATTTCATTAGCATTTCGCTTGCATATCATATATCACCAGCCTCAACGCCTCCGTACTTGTGAGAGGCATTTCGGTGCGCTACATTCGACTTCATAATTGCATAATAAATTGGCACATATATACGCGAGACATTTCATATCATCATTTTAAACGTACTTAAATTTATTGTATATGCACGTGCCGATTTGTATTTTTAAAATATATAAAATGTGATTATAATTTTAAATTTTTTAATTTTTATGAAAAAAATCAATGTAAATGGATGCACGTAGTTTCATGTTCGTAGAGTTTGATTTGCTTTGGTAACTGAAAAAAAAAAGTGAATGTGGGTATGTGGAAGAAAATACAACCACAAGGTGTAGTGCAATTAACAAATTGTTACTCTAGACGGCGAATTTTCTGGTGCCTAACTAGCAGGAGTTCGAAACTCACTGGGAGCACTTTGTAGCCAGGGGCAAGCCGCACATCGAGTGGGAATAGGCACATCCTTCGGGTGTGGGATAAACTCGTGGTATTTACCTAAAAAAAAATACAACTAAAGAATGCCCTTATGATTACGGGTGAGCATAAATTGGTTGAAATTGGAAACTGATTCAATTTAAACCATTATTGGCACTTCGGTTTGGATTTAACCGGATAAAAGTCAAACGGTTTGAAAATTCAAACCGTTTGACATTAGTAACAGTTTGGTTTTGATTTTCATTTTGAAAATCGTTGAATTCAAAATCAAATCCTTAAGGTTCTTATTTATTTATATTTGTTAGTTAAAATTTTTCATTCTATAATATGTTAATGTAAGTGTTCATTACATACCCTACCTCACTTAATCTTTACCCATTTTGTGATACTTTCGAATTTAAATTATATTTAAACATAACCTGTCATATTTCGAAGTTTACAATGTTGAAAATTTTAATTTGTTGATATGTATGAATGGAATATTCATGCGAATAAATGAAATCTTAATGAGAATAAATAAAATCTTGATGAGAATGGTGAAATTTTTGAAAAAACAATATGTTTTGGAAGAGTCTTTTTAGTGAACAAATTACATGAAAATTTTATATCTAAACCATCCAAACCAATCCAAATAAAACCGTTGATAACAATTTGGATTGTAATGGTTTCAGTTCTATTTTTTGAAAATTCAAACCGTATCGAATTCTTAAGATTTGAACGGTTTGAATTTGGATGATATCTACATCGATCCAAACCGTGCTCACCTCTACTTATAAAATTAAAAACGAAGAATCAGATAATGTTGATTGCTTTAAAATCCATAAATGTTACAACAATTAAATATTTATATATTTTTATTTCATTATCCATTTGACAATTTTACCCTTAATATATTAGATTGTCTTTTCTTTAATATTTTCTTCAACTAAGGACTTTTTTGTATTTATTGAAAATTTAACTAAAATCAAGTTTTGGCTTTATATATATAGATTTTTACCCTTTAATTAATATATTTTTATTTTGACTATTTTGACCTCACTTATTAAATTATTCATTTTTAATTAAATTTGTTAAATAAGGATATTTTAGAAATTATGAGAAATTTAATATATTTTTACTATTTTACCCTCACTTATTAAATCATCCATTTTTTAATAAATTAGTTTTGCAAGCATATTTTTTAGATTATGAAAAATTTAACCAAAAAGCCTTTCTAGCTTTATATCTATATATATATATATATATATATATATATATATAGATAGATGAAGCCCAAACCACCCCCGCACTTTTGTATGTCAATCACTTTTCCTTTTTCTTTACGGGCGACTTTGTTAGTAGAAAGAAGGGAAACCAAGAATTGATGGGGCCCAACATTTGCAAATCCGACTTAAATATAATTTTTTTTTAAAATTAATTTTAACATTTGATAAATTACTCGATGGGTTTTAATTTTTTTATTTTAATAATTTCTTTTTTTTGAATGAATCAAAATTTTAAACTTGTCTCTCTTCTTTTTTGTATTTAATATATTTTATTTTTATTTTTTTTGTTAATGTAAAACATTTGGATATTTTTTTTTTCTCAATAAACCCTACTCTCTCGTTTTATATTTCTTCCGCTTTTTATTTTCACAATTATGAGTATTATACTTCTCTCATTAAAATATAATGATAATTATAGACTGTTTGAATTATATGGATACTTTATTACATCTTACATGATAAAAAAAAATTGTAATAATATGATAAAAAAAATGCATAAATTGCAATAAATAGTAATATTTGATGATAATTTATAATTAAGCTATTAAATTATTGTGAATTTTTAAATTTTTATAAAATAAAATAAATTTAGGATTTAATTCATAAAAAATATAAGCATACATTAACATAATAAAGTGAATTAAATCAGCACTTTTTTTTTTCCCAATCAAAATTTCAAATTCCAAACATAGAAATGAACGAAGTATTTTTGTAAATCAATTTGATACATAAATGGTTGGCCCTAAAACCATCTGTATTGTATTCAACAAATGGAAATTGCATCAAACAAACGCTACTTTAAAACCATTTGCAAATGCATTAAACTCTAAGATAATAAATCAGTAAACTTGGCATTCATCATGCCACAAAATACAACAAAACTACTATTCCAAACCAGTCCAAGGATTTATACAGCATCTTCAATTGCATTAAATCCAAAACATCTAACTGAAGGTTAGTACGTAGATCATGCCAACTTCACTGAGACTATCAAGGAAAGTCCACAAAGCAAACATCCCTCCATGTTGCTATTTGCTTCTAGTAGCCTGCATCAGTTTACCACAACACCCAACCAATCATACTGTAAAGAACTCAGCAAAGACAAAGACAGATTAAAACACAAGATGAAAATTAATATATCTTACCGGGGATCATCACATGCTAAGAGTATTCTTCTTAGGCTGACTGTTTAAGCTTAGCTAGCTCACTTAAAACATATTTGAGTGCTTCACTGACCGTGCTTCTCTTAGCCTGGAACAAAACAAAAAATCGTAAACTAGCAGCTTCAAGTGATTGCAAAAGCAAATGGAATTAGACATGGGAAAATTGAATACCTCGAATAACTTTAGCTTAGCACACTAGAAAAACAAAAATACGGATAAAAAGGCAGAGGCAGAATATCAGGAAATAATATCCTTCCATAAAGTATCAGGAAATAATATCCTTCCATAAAGTATCAGGAAATAATATCATTCCTTAAATATAAGGAAATAATATCATTCCATAAAAAAGATTGAAGGATACCAATTTTGCATTTGCAAATGCAATTAATTCACAGAGTGAATCCCACTTATCGCTCTTTCAGATTTACATTACACAAACCTTTGACAGATAAGACCTAGTTGAGATATTCCCGGCTTGACCAAAACATAGATAGAAAAGATAATCTTATATGTTTGAACTACAATTTTCTATATCTCGTAAATGACGATATTGACGCCCAAGATGTATAATCTCCCTTCCCCAATATCATTTGTATCAACAAAAAAAAACTAAAACGACAATTTTCTATCTAGAGCAATCAATATGGCCCAAAAAAGACAAAAAATAAATATGTTTTATTCAAGAAAATAGTAGCTATAAATTGCAACCTTCTTATGAACATTAATGTACCTTTAAGGATGGTACTAGAGCAAAAACTTCATCAGCGGTTTCTGGACAAACATTAGCAATCACACATATCTGCAGCCAGAAAATTAAAATCAAAGACAATAGCTTAAATTTTAAGAACTAAGACCAAAGGATGAGATTGTAACCTCGCCATCTGAGGCACCAGATTTTTTGAGAGTCCTAATGTTCAAGTTAAGAGTTCATAGACAAAGAAAGGTATTTATCTACACACAAATAAAAACCTCAAGGAACAAACCAAGCATACACATATAGGCATATGTTCTCACACAAATTTTATGGAACAAATCAAGGATACTCGAGGAGTTGTCTGACAGCTTGGGGATTGGTATAGTGGTTGGTCCTGTTAACATACTGCATCCCCTTGTCGAATGATCTGAAATCAAACCATTTAGAACACTTCATATGCACACAATAAACATTAACTTCCACAAGCAACCATTTTCTCAACCATTCTGCTATTGAGAAAATAGATAACTGCATTCTTACACTGGGATCTTAATAGTGGGGTCTCTAGACAACATGACCATCTGTTCCTGGATTCCTTGTAAAACATCTGCAGCCTCACAATCCATCAGACATTTGGCATTTTTTGGCAGGTCTGCATGCACCAACAAAATGAAGCATACAAAAGTGAGCACTGAGATACTATAGTAGTAAGTGTATATTTGATTAGTAAGTAAACATCACATGTTATAACAGAGAGATGCTCTGTAGCCAAGGACAGTGCTCACCATGCTGCATGTTGAGCTCTAGTGGCTGTGGCCCTTTTGTTTTAACATTTCCACCATTGTCTCCTTTCCCCCCTTTGCCCCAATCAGCTTTAAAATCACATTTTGCAAAAGAAAAGGGAATATGATAATATCAGTGACTTCAAATATACAAGAAATGAAAATGAAGAATTCTGAATTTCAAATCATATCCGACCTTTCCCTGGAGCAGGTTGCTTATCGGATTTGGACGACAAGTTGAATTTGGGTTCACCTGACCCTATTAATACAAGTAGCAACATTTTAGATGTTGGCGATTGAATATGGTAAGCACATTTAAGAATAAGTTATATAGGAATGGGAATAGATAGAGAGCAATAGAAGCATGATCCCAACCTTCAGAATCAAACTGAACTTTTCTTGCCTTCTTGGATTTTGTTGAGCTATCATCCTTCCCTTTCAAGGAACCTGCAGATACAGAGTCATGACTTGAAAAGGAAAGGAAAAAGACCCAAAAAAGAAAAATGTCAAGAGTAACATTAAAATTACAGGAAAGTACAGAGTGAAGAAAATCGGACCATTGTTTGAAGAAGGGGTAGATTTGAGTGACGATTTTACTCCAATGGCAGAGGGCAAAGAAAACCCCTTTCCTCCTTTCTCAGACATGGCTAGATTTCTGCAACTCAACTTAATGCAGAAAACCCCAGAATTTTTAGATACACAACCGATGCAGGACCCGAGAGAACCCTAAACCAACGAAAAAGGAAAAACCACATTCTAAATGTTACAGAAAAAGAAAAGAGAAGAGAATGGTGGCATGCATACCAGCTAACAGCAGGGACTGAGCATGCGGAGAAAGTCTCCACCGGAATGGTCCGGAAATGAGAAACCTTGGGATTTTCCGGGTTTGGACTGAGTGGCCTTCTTCTCTGGCTTCCCTTGGGGTGTGTTGGACGAGCAAAAAAATATGGAATTTATTAAAAAGATAGAATTATAAATAAAAATTTAGAATTTAGATGTTATAAATTCTAAAATTAAATAAAAATATATTCTTTTCAAAATTTTATTTTTATAATAATTATTTATATTTATATATAAATATTAAATTAAATATTTAAATTTAATTTATTTTTTTGTTATTTAAATAAAAAATTATATAAATTTAAAAAAATAATTTTTATTAAATTATATTACGTCTTTTTATAAATTCTAAATAATCCTAAAATTATTCACCAAAATTAGAAGAAAAAAAAATTTATTCGTTCAAACACACCGGCATATTTTCTCTCACTTTCTTTTTGGCTTATGTCCAGAATGCCCACATCAAAGGGCGACGCAGGCCTCTTAATTCGAGGACAAATCTGTCATTTCTCAGACTCTTTGTCCTCTTTTTGTTTTTTATTCCGATATAAATGATAATTTTACTCCGCAAAATGTGTACGTTAGAATTAGGAGACGCAGATGAATAATTTTAGAAACAAGTAAGAGATTTGAAATCAACACTAGGTCTGGTCCTTTTCCCAAATTTCAATCATGAAATCAACCTTTAGGATGACAATGACAGGATGCTTGCATTTGCATATGAGATATGACCTTATGTAGTAGCTCTCTCGACTCTCGACTCCATTTCTTAATTACAACAAAATCATTCTCTCAAAAGGAAAAAAGAAAAGCTTAATTAATTACAAATGAGTGCAACTGCAAGTGCAGAGGGATGAACTGGAAGGAGCGATCTGATGTGATGATATTCCTAAGGAAGGAAGGATGTAGGTTTTGGCTATCTATCTTTGCCTTTGTCGCGACTATGGTCTGGTCCTGCTCTACTTCCCCTTTGTAACATCCTCTTCGCCTCCAAACTCAACTTGCTCCCACTTGCAGATATTATTCCTTCTCTTCTGGGATCTTCTACTTGTTGTATTTCTGGTGATCTAAAAGCCCTTTTTTCGGTTTCCACTAGCAACTTCCCCTTTGATCTCTTTTTGTCTTTTTTTCCAGTAGCACTGGTTTCAATTTCAGAGACATTGGTTCTTCTTGTGCCATCATCCCCTTGACTGCTACTCATTTTATCATGATGATCTCCTACGGCGGTTGCTCCCAATTTTAGCTTACTATGTCCATGACCATGACCATGATGAATATCTAATTCTCTGCTACTTGTCACCGTTTGTTTTCCAGGTAGCTCCTGGGACTGGGACTGGGAGGGTATAACTCCCACTAGTTTATGTTGATGACGATGATCACGAGTTGGTGCTGCCTTGGAGTTGGAACATCTGTCTCTCTCTTGTTCAAAGTAGAGGACTTGCACAACAGTCCTCAATGGCAGCCGCTCATTTTTCACAGCATGAGCGCGTACCTGCGGCGACAACTTCTCGCAGTCTAAAATGCGGCAGAGGCGCTTCTTGTCTGCCTTGCTCAGATCGCCATGCTCCTGCTTAATATAAAAATTATATGCTTCTTGTTCAATGTTCATTACTCAATTCTTAGCTTAATTATCAGTTACTTATTATATATGGCAATGACATTCACTTTTAACGAAAATTTCATAGTAATGCTAAACCATACTACATACCTTAAGATAAATGTTAATAGCCTTGTAGATCTCATCATGGTCTTCCCTTGCAATATCTGGCAAAGCTTCAGCCAGAGATACCACTTTTGAAACTGGCATCTTGGCATCCCTCGCAATGACTTGAAGGTAAGAATCAATCAGCTTTCCAACCTTTCTCATTGTTCCTAAGAACTGGGCAGAAGCGGCAGCAGGGGATTGTCTTCTCCACATCACCAAGAAACTCTCTACCACTGCTTCAACCAAGTCAATATCATAAACTTCTGGGTCGGTAGGGGAATGTGAAGGAAAAATCAGGTCATTCACTGTTGCCTCCTCCATTTGTAAACTGGACCTCCTTAACAGCTCTGTCTTTGACACTGGAGACACTCCTAGATAACTTGCAATTTTAAGAAGCCTTAGCAAGAAACCAACACTAACTGCTCCCTTATCTCCAGGAATCATACTCACAATGGCATCAACAATTCGTCGATTTTTCTCCATAAATTCCTCATCAGTTTTTGGAGGGGGTCTCGTGGTGTCTGGCAGCCAACGACTTGCATATACATGCAAAGCTTCCCCAATGAGCTGCGGTGGTAACATATACGTTGATCTAACAGCAGTAATTATACATCGAAACAGCTCTACGTCAAGGTCTGAAATATCTTCTGTCCACCAATCCTTGGGGACAGAGTGATGTTGCTTTTTTGTGTAGCCAGGTCTAGTATAAGTGTAGGACCATGAGACCTGCAAATAAAGATCGACGAACCATTTTTAACTATAGAAAATTAACAAGGAAGAAATTAAAAAGAATCAATTGCTAACAGAATTTATGATATGACCTTAGGTGGGGGTGTTAGAATTTTTTCAACAGTTGAATCTATGCACTTTCTGATGATTCCAAGATTCTCAGACCACTCAGGCAACTTTACGGTGGCTTGAAGTGTGATGATGGAGTCTTTCCAACCTTGAAGAATGCAGGAATCGAAGAAAGCCTCGAGTTTTGGAACAAAATTTCCCTTCTCTACTAACTCAGTCATTCGAAGGAACTTAGCAGCACAAAATGCAGGTACAAAGTTATAGGCACTGAGATTAATTGCAATTCCATAACAGAACTTAGCACACAGTTCAAAAGCATCTTCACCTCCTGGAATATCGTGAAGTTCTATGCTGACCTTTTCGGAATCACCAGAGTCAGAGCAAAGCCGTTGTAAGAGGCCACATTTTGGAACAAGTGGAAACTGCAGCAAACAAAAGCACAACTATCACTTGAACAAGAACAAGCACATATAACAGAAACTGTTAATCAGCAGAAAAATTTCACATCCGTAGACTCTATTCATTTGCACAAACAAGGTACATTGTTCCTTAAATTTGATCAGTTCATACCTTATGGAGAAGATAAGTTATGTTGTTAATACGTATCAGAAGGTCGCTGGGTACATCCAAAATCACAGTTCTGCACATATTATGAACAAAAAATTAGTTTCTTCTGGTTATGTTGAATATTGTTGTGAGTACAGTTGGCAGCTCATAACAAGTAGATACTTTTTCACAATTACAGTAGATATATGAGCTTGACTACTAGTATGACAACTTCATGTTATACATATATTGAAATAAACCCATTCATCTATGAAACAAAAATGGTAAAATAAATTACAGTACCTGGTGGCTTCTTCTGTGTGGAAGGTGTCCGGCTTGGTTCCAATTTTCATAAACTTCATCTTCAGATTGATAATTTGATACTTCCCTTTTAATAAAAGATCATAACAGTTCTCCCTTCAAAATACTGCTGCAGGTAGCATGCCGTTTTGAGCACATGATTAGGGAACAAAAGCCAAATTGAAAGAAAAAGAGAGTATTGACTAGATTCACTAGAAACACAAAATCAACTTGTCTGATCCAATTATAGATATGTAGGTAATTGATCAACTTAATTAGGAATTTAGGACATAGATGCTTACAAAGTATGAAGGATTGCCGGGGTAATTGTTTCAGAAGCCGAAAGAACATCCACTTTTCATCAAAATCCACAATCATGAAAACTGAAGAAAAGAGCAAAAACGGGGGTTAGATGGAGAAGAAGAGGAAGAACACGAAATCAGGATATTATAATCAATGTGTATCTAAAGCTACATACCTACTAAATCTGTCAACAAACAAGAAAAAGGCAATAAACCTACGATTATGGAAATATATATACAAAATTCGATGACAATATATACCTGATGATCATGGATCAATGTTTCATCCAATCCAAGGATGGAGGTGTAAATTAAAGAAGCCAGTGGGACACATTGTTGCTGCAAATATCATACACCACCGACCTCAGGTGCAGTAGAGTCTCTACTCTTGAAGTTGAAGAAGCAAATTGAATTGATACTGCTTTCCAGCCTTCGCCTGTGCGTTTGACACAAGGCATGCATGCAAATGAATATTTAATATCTTAATTTGGAAGTTACTGTATTAATATACAAGTGGTTGAATTTGAATGTTGAAGCTCATTTCTTTGACTTAAGGATGTGAAACGCAGGCACAACTACTCAATCACTGGCTTCCGTACGTACGTTAGGAGAATCAGCCACTGAAACTCCTGGCCTCTATATACATATTTCTATGTCAATTCCTGAC
Source organism: Oemleria cerasiformis (assembly GCA_037349345.1). Lineage (NCBI taxonomy): Eukaryota > Viridiplantae > Streptophyta > Magnoliopsida > Rosales > Rosaceae > Oemleria > Oemleria cerasiformis. The sequence continues at coordinate 6,441,526 of JAZGTL010000015.1, read as the reverse complement.
GCACGTAACAAGCTACAGACTGATAAACTCCTAAATGAACAATATGATGACCGGCTGACCAATGAGCCGAGCCGAGCTTTAAGCTTCTACCTATTTAGATCAGATAGATACGTTGCATGCATAAATCTCTTTCAACTCATCCAATGACATCATTCATTTCGAAATTCAACCAAAGGAAAAAGTATGACATCATTCGTTTCGCCTGAAAATATGTGGAAGCTTGAGGGAAAGAATTCATTTAGTATACATCTCACCAAGAACAAACATATATATATATATATATATATATATATATCTGCTGCACTTGAATATTAGTTTAGGCTCTTGTAAAGAATTAACCACCATGTATTTTGTCAAGGGAATAAAGCGAAAATAAAATAATTGAGATGACATGTATCTGAATTAAAATAAGGCATATATATCACAGTGCTTGTAAATTTCTGATGTATCTGAATTAAAATAAGGCATATATATATATATTTACACACAATAAGAAATGGAAGGAAAAAAAGAATCTTTCTTTTCGACTCTTGCAAGGAATATGAATGTATATGTAAATGAAGACAAAAGGGCCATAAAGAAGGGCTCAAATGAGGATGTGATCATCACGTTAGGCACAAGGCTTTTTAATATTTATGAGCACTGGGTTTTGGCTTTTGGCATTGATTGGTTGAAATCATAGGCTCATAGCTACGGCTAGCGTGGTCTGTGCTTTCGCAGACAAGTGATGGTAAAGAGAGAGCCATTACACCATACACCATACACCATAGACTACCATAGTGCATGCTAGTGTGGCAGTGAAAGAACACCAACACGCACTACCAGTATTAGCCACTTATATATCATATACCAAAAAGCCCTTCACATTTTTCTTCCAAGTAGCAATTAAGTAACTAAGATGCTTTTACAAACACGAGCAAACACAAATATACAGGTCATATTTATATAGCAGATCAAAAAGCCTTCCATCATTCATATCAAAAGAAACTTTTGGCAAAGGCAGCTTTACTCTCAAGTTGGGCAACTAATCTTGGAGGCCATTCCCAGTTCACACTGCTACTTATCTATTTAAGGGAGTAGTCGGTTTTGAGATTGGTAAAGAGCCATGTCCCCGCCCCTCCACAAGCTCCACAAGCTCCACAAGTAAGCTAGCTACGAAATCATTTCATTTCCTTTTGTCCATATTCTATTGGAATTCTTCTTTTTTATTATTTTATTTTAACTTTTTAGCTGACCCTTACTGAATATAATAAAAGCTATCTGTCTTACAGTCTCTTTTGGACATTATATATTTATCCTTTAGCGAAGTATGGCGGAATCTTTCTTTCATTTGCATAACAGAATAGAAAGGCACTAGATCGAGTTACCTTTTCCACTATATTTGCTATGAGCTTTTGAGATTAACTGTATGATTCGCTAAACTTGCAATGAATTAATGAGCTAGCTAGATTATATATTTCCATCACTGAGATATATATATATATGGATCACTCCAATTTGCTTCTATTTGTAGTTATACTAACAGATGATTAACAATAATAATCAATAGTTGGAGGATTGGATCGGCTAATGATGATGGTATTGTTGGGGTGAATGATAATTAAATAAAATCAGAAGAACTTACCGCAATTAAAGAATTGAAGTGGTTGAATTCCAAGGCAGAGGCAGCGGCGGCGGCGGCGGCAGCAGCAGCAGTACCCTCATTTACAGTCGGAAAAAGCAACAATTAGGTAGGTACTACTACTAGTATTTCAACTAGGTTTAAAGTCCAAGTGATGGCGTGTGGAGTGATTGGACAAAGCAAGGTGTAGCTGTGGATCAGCCAAATGAATGTAATGATTAATTTGGGATGGGAAGCCACTACACCTACAACAAAGAGAGCTTAACAAGCACAAGCACATATGTGCTTCAGTGCAAATGAAGGTGATGATGAGATATGCATATATGCAACGTGAAAAGGAATATCTATTTCATATATATATATATATATATATGTATTCCACAGAGAGAGAGAGAGAGAGAGTTAATAAGTACGGGTTTTGTGTTATGTAGGTAGGTAGCCAAATCAACTATTATGACCGTGAGACACCACGCCCAAACTAATAAAGACATTTGATTTGAGGGAAGAGAGAGAGAGAAAGAGAAAGTGTGTGGTCTAGTTGGGAGTAGTCAACAGGGTAATGTATGAAAAGCAGTACAATACACACATTATGATAAACTTGTTGAATAAAAAGAAAAACAAGGAATATCAATTGACTAGCTCGTCTGCTGTAGCAGCCAACGCCAACAGTATCTATTAATAATCTTCTTGTTTAACTTTCTTGGTGGCTGTGGCTCTCGTTTGAAATCATATTGGTGCTGGCTGCTCTATGATTGAATTACAATTACAAGTTACAAGTTCATTTAGAATCAAAGTCGATCACAAAAGGAATGGCATGCAATGCAAGTGGGAAGTGAGAAGGCTGACCTTAAGGCTTAAAGAAAGAAAGAAAGAAAGAAAGAAAAGATGGATGGTAGACTGGTAGTGCTGCTCCTATAGATAGCTACTGATACTGCTCCTATATATATACATATATATATATATATATATATATAATCACCATATATTCCATTAAAATGAAAGAATTAAAGACAAATCCTCTCTGTGCTCCCTCCTTCGTCCCTCCCCAAGTCCCCCAGTATAGTAGTTCCTGTTTGGTCATCATGCTTTCCCCCACTATCTATAAGGCATATTCTTCTTCTACAGTTGTACTGTAGATTCCACATCACACTACACAACCCCTTTTGGTAGCTACCTTACTTGGTTGGCTCCCCTTGATCTGCATGTCGGCCACGTGTTTCGTCACGTACCGTCGGTTATGTCTCGCAGTCACACTGATGGAACTGTCATGCCTTCCCCTTGTCTGTTGCTTTCAGGGCCAGAAACACACAGACAAGTATTCTTCCACTGTCCAGTGTCAAAGTGTCAATCAATGTGATGAAATTGTTCTCCCCTCCCGGCCTCCAGGCCTCAGGGCCTCCAGCCCTCCAGTAGTCCCTAAGTCTCATATCTAGATACTCATAGTCTCTCATACTCGTATAATCGTTTCATATTGTATTATGCATATACATATATACACACACTCGTGTGCAATAATGTTATATTCCCAATCCCCCACGTGTAGCATCATTCATAATTAAATAATTTGTGGAAGCCAGAGAGTGAGCACCATCATAAAATCAATATAAATCAAACTATCAAAGTAAAAATCATAATCTTAAGGTTGAGTAAGGGTTGAGGCCCCGCATGATAAGAAAATGATCATTAGACACCGCAGGGCCTACCTCCCATCCCTTCAATCTCTTCATTCAAAGATCAAAGATCAAAGATCAAAGATCAATGATCAATGATGAATAATGAGGCAACTCCACTTTAGTAAACTGTTCCTTCATTTCGTTTAGGGTTTTTGGTTACTTAATAAATGATGGATCGGAAATATTCGAGCCAATTCTATATTGACAAGGGAGCAAGGGGCGCTACGAGATTGTCTTGTGATGGTGGCCTGGGCATCATCACGATTCAACATGTGAATATATATATATATACACATTAAGCTAACAACATATATATATTGATATCTCATATTCATGAGATCAACTAGAAAAGAAAATTGAAGTTATGATTAAGGTATATATGTAAATTAGTTTCGAGTTTGTTGAGATATGTTTTTGGTTGTCGCCCCCCATGATCTAAAATGAATCTTACCAAAAGGCCGACCATGCATGCATACGCCCTTTTCACAAAGTCTCCCATTTGGCCATTACGTATCAATGCCAATAGTTTACCCACTACCCACTACCACTACCACTACCAGCTGCTGCCCTACCATCAATTACCACCCCTCTAATGAATTTAACGTCCAAGTATCAGATTAGGGATTTTTAACGTAAAATCCACAAATTCTAAATGGCCTTATATAAAAGCAAGTAGCTAGAGAAAACAGGACGTTAATCTTCATCCAAAATGTGTGTCAAAATTAACTAACTATATATATATATGTGCATGAGCATGAGAGAACATGAGAGAGCATGAGAGAGCATGTGCATTGTGCAGGCAGCGGGTGATCATGTGAAATGGTTGCTCAGCTGGCTCCATCCACTATAATGTATATAAGCATTATATGGCAGTAGTCAATCGATACTCTTATGTCTATGATGATGATGACGACGATGGATCGATGATCATGGACTGGAAATTTGCGAGGGGCCTCCTAATAATAGTATTAGGGTGTTAGACTATTGGTATTAGTAGGTACTGAAATTCCAAAAAGTAGGGACTAAGGATGCGCCTCCCATAGTCCCATTCCATATATGGGCAATCAGCTTCGGTTGGGTACAACGCATTGCCATTGACAATAATGCCATTACCCATTATGCCTCTGCTCTTTCTATTTCCACACTATCAATATGCTCTTGTTTATATTACTCATTCATATCTCCTTTAGATGCTACACATGCCTCTACCTCTACCAGCATATTCCCTTATTCATTACTATTGAACTTTCGGGAGTTTTCATATTTCATCTTTAGACTATACTCTATACATGTATATGTCTATTACTATTTTGTTTTCCAAGTGGCCATTCACAGTCATACTAACTTCACAATCATGATTTAGATCCTCCATGTAGTTTTTTTAAGCCTTTAACAAAGCCTACAAAGCCAGGAGCTTACTACAAAACAACCTTCCTGCCCAGTTATTAAGTGACCAGCATAAACTCATCACTGTGACACATTGAAGCATAAACTGAATATATGACCTAACTAGCAGAAAGTCAGAAACAGGTATTTTCTTGAATCTGAGGAGTCAGGTATGCCAATACAAAGAAAGCACATCACAAGGGAAGCATGCAAGACCATGTAAATTTCATGTAAGCTTTTCGACCTCAAACATTTCAAACCCAAAAAGTGGTACATAAACGATCCATCCAACAAGTGCTTGCTTCAATCAATCACCAAATAAATCATCCTCATCCTCATCATCAATGTGGCTTGACTTAGTTCCATGATTTACACTTAATGCTTTCTCATCACTATCTCTACTTGGTGAAGCTCGTCTACCACTAGAAATCGCAGAAGGATATGCCCAGGAAGAACCCACTTTGCCAGAAAAGGATTCTCCGTACAAGTCATCATAAATCCCACCCTTTGGAGTAGTTTTGACTCTATTTAACACCTCTTGTAATTTTTCAGTCATGCCTTTTTGGGAAGAATTGTCTTCCTTGGCAGATAATTGCTCCTTCCCTTTGGGTATTACTGTAATCTGCACAAGGGATTCATATTTCCCAACAAGACTTCCTTCTTTTACACCGACTGGGCCAGGTTCAGTTTCTACATCCACACCATCGGAAACCCCAACAAGTTCAACCAGCTCTCCTCCAACTTGATCCCTGAACGACACTCTTAGCTTCCTAATTCTCTTACAGGCTCGCTCTGGCCTCTGGGTGTCGTCCCCTTTTGTGCCTGTTGACTCACTAGACTCACGGGACCTAGGCACCATATCCGACCTGGTCAGACCATGACGATTGAGAAATGTATTATAAGCCACAACAGCTTCTTCATCAGACGGATCAGGAGGTGGTGGCAGACTACCCTCTGAAGGCATTGGAGGACGAGAAAAAAGAGCTGCATCATCCTTTCTCAACACATATGTTCTAGTTGATGCTGCAAACCGCAAAGACTGCCCCACTTCAAGCTCAACTGGGGTATCTTTAGTCACACGTTCATTTGCAACAAAAGTACCATGGGCAGATCCCAAATCAATAACATACACGCTGCACAAGGGATAAAGCTTGTGTAAATGGCGTGGGATCACCAACTAAAGATAGAAAAGTCCAACAAAATGACAAAAACTACTTAACACATGTGAAATAGCAACCAATCACCCCAACACTGTGATGGTATGAAAGGACATGGCCATGGCAAAGAAGCACGGTGACATCGGTCAATCCTTGACACTCCTAGATGATAATAAGGTTTTTGATAGTTCAAAATGCAAGACTACTCTGGTATTCTCTGAAAATACCAAACCTCTCTTTTCAATCTAAGACCATAAAAACAGTAACCATCAAGCTCTATAATCTATAGATTTATTATACAAATTCTGAAGGGAGAGGAATCCTAAGGAGAACAAAGTTTCACTAGATCAACAAAACCAACACAATACACATATGTATAAGTATAACCGAGCTGGAATTCAAGCACAAAGCAATTACAGTAACCCATCTGGAATTCAAGTAGAAACCAATATACACATATGCAGTTGAAACTTGAAGTAAAAAGAAACTGAATCAAGAAGATGTAGAAGGAAAAGTGAGAGGAAGTTGGGCTGACCTTCCATTCTTGTGAGGAACAACGACAGCATGTTGGCGGGAAACGGACTGATGGTCAAGGACAAAATCGCAAGTATGAGATTGGCGGCCAAAGATGTTGCGACGCCTATCGAGAGTAATACGATCAAGAACCTGACCATCCTTGAGAACCTCAAGATAATACACACCAGTGCGGGGTTCAATTGCCCAGTCAGGGGGCTGCCAAGTGGACTGACCCCCACCGAGCTGAGTGAGATGCTGCTGCTGTGGAGTCTGCCCTGTCCCCGCCACAACGAGAGGGGCAGCCTCCTGCGGTGCGGGAGGTGCTTGGTGTTGGGCTTGAGCTTGATGGGAATGCGAATTGGATTTGGAAGCAGAAGTGGAAGTGGAAGTGGAAGTGGGAGGATTGAGTGAGAAGGGTTCCGAGGACTGAGCTTTCTTAAATCGATCAAGGCCAGCTCTACCGTACATGATGAGACTCTAAAATGTGTTAGGACTTAGTGGAATCTGAATTCTGAAGCATTGGACTTGGGGCTTTTGGAGTCAGGCCAATCAATCAATGAATCCAGAAACACACTATTTGAATTCTATTCCTATTTCCCAAACGAGTCCAGTGCTATAGACTACGGAGTCATTTTCTATTGAAAAGAGTAATCTTCATAATCGTCATCGTCGCTTTAAACTAATCTTATCCCAAATCCTGAAAAGATTAAGAGAAGTAGATCTCATCAACGATCGTTAATCCATCAAAATTACAATTTCAGAATATCTGGTACGCAAATGGAGCCAAAGGAATATATGAAGAGACAGACTTACGTTGTATTCTCGCAGGACAGAAGAAGAGAGTAGAGAGGGCTTTCGATTGGAGGGAAGGAACTTGTTATTAGCCTATTACTCGGAGAAAGGAGAAGAGGCCTGAGGACGCTGGAGACTGGAGAGGCCAAATTGAATGCTTCCCAAGTCATTAACAACAACCAAACCCAAAAACCAAAACCCGCTGTGTTTTTATTTTTTATTTTTTATTCTTTGCCCTAGATTCATGGATTTTATTTTTGGAAAATTGTCCAAAATTCCTCCATTGCCCAAAAAAAAACCCAAAGATCCCTTCTCGTTTTGGTTGCAAAAAAAAAAAAAGCTTATTACTCAACTTGCTCCCCGAACCGGACATGTAATCTCAATTTGCTTCCCCAATGCGAAATCGTAACAATGTAACCCATGAATCCCCCTTTTGTCAAGTCCGTTGCACCAACCGTTAGTCTTCGTTACCAACGGTGTTTAGAGTGCTTATGTGGCACCTATGTGGCAAGGATGTGGCAAGAAGTCAATGGGACGGCATGAGGATGGAGTTGGGATGACATTTGGGCAGCAAAATCAGCCCCAACCGAGGGGAAATAGCAACCCTAGGGGGGGGAAATTTCAAAAAATTCAGCGCAGTAATCCCACCAAAAAGTTGCGAATTGGACCTTTATAAAGGTTTGTGAACCACAAGACACCAACATCATCAATCAATTTGCAGTTAAAAGGGAGATTGAGATATGGAGGATAATGGATTTACCATGCAGCCGAAAAGATGCTTTTGTGGGAAGATGGGGAGAATGAAAACGTCATGGACGGATGAAAACCCAGGCCGGAGGTTTGTTGTCTGTCCAGATGCTAAGGTAAGTGAAAGGGATGAAAATGAAGCAGTTTTTTGATTAATAGTGAAAGGGATTTTGGTTTATGGGTTATGATATTAATAGGAATTGGTGTTTTTTTATTGTTGGTTGGGTCAATATGAAGAAAATTTGGCTGGGTTTATGAGAAACTGCAATGATGAAGAAAATAAAATTGATGTTTTGATTGTTGTTGTTTTGATTGATTGGTGATATGTTTGAAATTGTAATCTGTTTTGCAGCAGAATGGACAAGGTAGAGGTAGAGGTAGAGAGAAAGGTTGTGATTTTTGGGAGTGGTATGATCCGAAAATGTGCAAGAGGTCAATGACAATAATTCCGGGGTTGTTAAGGAAGCTTGATAGAATTGAAGAGCAATTGTTGAATGAGAAGAGGAAGGTGACTAAGCTTTGGATTGCACTCTTGGTTACTTGGGTCTTAGTGGTTGGAATCATCTTCAATCCTTCACTTTAGTTATGTATTAGGTTATGTTTGCAAGCTTGGCACTATTAGTTATGTTTAGGGCTTTGTATTATCTAAAAGTTAGTTTGGTGGATTGTGGAAATATGTAAGATGTTTATGCAATGCATTTTATATCTAGTAAGAATGGAAGTTGATAAATTAAGAATGAGAAACATCCCAAAGTCATTCATGAATCAAACTTTGATAATAACAAACCAAATTGGGACCCTCATAAACCATCATATCATTTAAACAAAAGGAACAAACGGAGCACCACTAAGCAAAATAGGGTCACAATATTTGGAAATGTAAGCAAAGCAAAATAACAAGTCCTTCCACTAAGCACTAAACAGTAAAACAACTATTTCTTCACATGCTTTGCAGGCGACTTGAATCTCATCCTCCTTCCACTTGATACGGGTGATTGATGTTGTGAACTGTCACTTGGCTGAGTAGTGGTGGGGCTTGGATGCACTAGTACAGGTTGGACAGCAAGTGTGGTGCTTGATTGAGGGTTCTGGGAAGTGCTGGTAGTTGATGGTGGTGGATTTGGGCATGATTCTTGCCTTGGGGCAGTGGCTGTACTTGTTGGCACAGGATTTGGGCATGATTCTTGCGTATAGGCAGCCCTGCCTTCCTCATTTCCAAGGGTAGTGCTCCTTGTTCGTCTTCGGATCTAATCAAATACAAATCCATAGTAAACACCTAGCCATAATTGAGTTCAATGATAAAGACAACTCACTTCAATCACACCTCACTTCAATCACAATTCAATTCAATGACAATACAATGCAGATCATACTCACTTCAATCACAACTCACTTCATTCACACTGTACCTCAGACTGCCAAGAAACACATTCGTAATATTGGTGTAACCTGAGACTACTAATAAATGTTCTGGGTGTTAAGTGATACGATATGACAGAATCAGGGTATTAAGTGATACGTAGGCATAAGTCCATGGATGTTAAGTGATACTATAATTCTAGATTCAACTATAATAACAGGTTCTGCATGTGCATGTGTAAGCATTCAAATGAACTTGAATTACGATAGTATACTTACAGGTAGCTTGTCCCCCCTATCTTTGGATGCAGCACGTTGTTTCCTCCTTTCTTGCTTACGTTTGAACTTAGCTTCAGCGGTAGGGTCAAGGGGTTGTGTGCATGCATTTCTTCTATGGCCATCAGAACCACAATTACCACACTTAAGGGTAGAGTGGTATCGAGGGAACTTGGTAGGATCTGGAGGAGGAGGAGGCACGTTCTGACTTCTCTTTCTTTTCATCCTTGGTCTCCCTAACTGCTTACGATACTTTGGTGGCTTTAGGGTTGCTGCACCAACCTTCTCCTACTGATCTTCATTAGGAACTGGTTTGATAATCCCTTCATATGTCCTAGTATAGGCAGCATGGGAGTAGCAATCATGCACATACTTCTCTAGGTTGCCATTTAATCGACTAATGGCACTGCAAGCCCAGTAAGTTGATATCTTCTGCATGAGCATGTGTGAGCATTCAAATCAAGAGAAGAGATGAAGGCCTCCGATAGATTATTCAGCAAGATATCGCACTTATAGTCAGTCCTGAAATGACTTCTACACCACTATCTTGCATCCCTTTCTTTTAGCCAATTGTGAGTAGCCTGATTGAGAACTTGCATTTTCTTCATTTCTTCATTGTACCAAGGTATTTTAGTTGCCCTAGCAATCTTCTCCATTTGCAGTTTGACAGCCAATCCTTTATGTGTCGCATTGAGGTTTCCGTATAGATGCCTCAAGCAGTGCATGTGTTCTGCATTAGGGAATATTTGGTTCACTGCATCTAGCAGCCCCTTTTATTTATCAGTCATTATCACAACTGCGTGTGAGTTTTGAATTTGCAAGTCCTCCTTCAACAACTCCATAAACCACCTCCAACAACTGAAGTTTTCAGATTCATACACAACATATGCAATGGGAAACATCTCATTGTTGGGATCCACTCCTACAGCTGCCAACAATTGCCCAGGGTGAATGCCCTTAATATGGCATGCATCAAACCCAATGAAGGGTCTGCAACCTTTCATCCAACCTTGTTTGCAAGCTTCCAAACAGAAATATACTCTCTCAAATCGAGGGCAATCATCAGCTTCCAACTCAAACTTGATTATCACTGTGGAACCAGGATTAGTCTTCAGCACTTGCAAGCAGTATTCCCCCAACACCTCATATTGCCTCTTGTAGGTCCCTTCCACCACATCCAATACACTGGCCCTTGCCCTAAAGCATGTTGCCCTTTAGGGTCTTAAACCAGTTTCTGCATTAACCAAGTCTTGGAATTCCACCCAACCCCATTTGTTGCTTGCCAACTGCCTCCCATACTTCCATGACAGCCACTTAACATTGGCATGTCTGTTCTTAGTCCCTACACCGCAGTTGTGCTCACTCTTATAACTCTTTAATTTGCATAGTCATGCTGCCTCCTATTTTTGAAGCATAAAGCATAAACTCACAGCCACTCCCACAAACCACCCTAATTTGATTAGGCTGATTCTTTTCAAAAGTTAGTTGTCTTCCATTGTTCACTGAGTAGATCCTCACAGCTTCTCTAAATATGGCAGCTGATTCAAACTCTGCCCTATCTCAAAATGAGGATCCTTCATCTCCATCTCAGAAATAAATTCTCTTGTCTTTGGAAGTGGTTTCTTCTTCCAACTCCTATTGGCCACGTCCTCATCTGAGTCTACACTAACAGTAGCAACCCTTGGTGACAAAGGAACCTCTCTTTCTTCAAAATCTTCCTCATTCTGTGGAAGAGGAGGAACTACCTCTTCATCATTTGTCTCGAAGATGACATCATTATCACTTAGACATATTGCATTAGCATCCCCTTCACCATAACCATCATCTTCAAAGTCTTCAAGTTCCTTAGATTGGCCACTATCATCACCACTCTCGGGATTGCCCTTCTCTATGTCACCCTCATTCACCTTTTCTTTACCAGGTCTCTAACTACACTGGCCACCACTAGCTTTCAAATCCAGTTCTTCCATTTCTTCTTCCAATTCAAATTCTTCATCCACTTCTTCACTACTTTCTTCTTCCACTCGAACTTCATACAATTTGTCTTCACTATCAGCAGCTTCACTACTTTCTTCTTCATATTCAGGCACATCTTCTACATCTTCAACTGGACTTGTGCTTGGACCAGCCTCTGGATCTGTGCTTGTACCAGCTGGATCTGCATCTATGCTTGGACCAGCATCTGAATCTGTGCTTGGACCATCTGCTTCATATGTGCTTGGACCAGCCTCTATAGTATGCACCAGATCTTCATCTTCCACTTGGTCCACAACATGGGAAGCGTACACATGCAGTGCCTTATCTGCTCTCTTTGCAGCCCTTCGAATGTGGACCAAAAGATGATGATATGTGCATAGTTTGAAAAACACTCAACTTCTGGCTTCTTGTGTGTAGAATTCCACCCTATCCTCAATGTACCCTTCCTTCTTCACCAGTGCATTCAATTCAATCAGTGAACTGTAGTCCCAACAACACCAGTCATACCATTTCACTACCCCCATCTGCATATGTCCACTCTCCTACTTTATGTACTATCTTGCCACCATGATGTAGTGCAATGGACACTATGTCATCGCAGTCCCCTACACCAATCAAAAAAATTTAATGCATAATAAGCTTAAATCATCCACACCAAACACACAATAGAAAATCAAACCCTAATCCAACAGCAGACCCTAAACCCTAAACCCTAAACCTAAACCAAAACCCTAAACCTAAACCCTAAACCCTAAACCCTAAACCTAAACCCTAAACCCTAAACCTAAACCCTAAACCCTAAACCCTAAACCTAAACACTAAACTCTAAACCTAAACCCTAAACCTAAACCCTAAACTGTAAATCTAGACCTAAATCCTAATCCAAAAATCAGACCCAACATCACAACTCACTGCAAATCCACAACTCTCTGCCTAAATCTACACTCACACCAACAACCAACATCAAAATTACCATATTGAGGTTGTTGTGCACACAATCAACTCTAATCCAAAATACCCTACCCTATATCCTAATTTATGTTCCAAACAGCCCAACCCTAAACCCTTTACTCTAATCCAAAATGCCCAAACCTAAACCCCACACTGTCAAAATCACAACTTTCCAGCCAACAATCACATATTATAAACCCGCTACCAGCCACTTTCAAAAAGTTCACATATTGTAAACCAACTACCAACCTTTTCCAAACCCACCCGGCATATTATTTGGCACAACTAAGTGCCAACAAAATTTAAAAAGTTCAATTTTCAAAGGCTTACACAAACACCAACCAAAACATTGAATATTTTAACCAAATAGGACAATTAACTTCCAAAACCATTTCAGATTTCAAAATTTCAAATTTTCAAAACTCAAACTTAACATATTGAGGTTGACTTCCATCGGGTTTTCGAGGGATTATCATCCTCGGTTTCTTCACAGATTAAACTCGCCTTGTTGTCCGATTGATACCCCCAACAACCCTTTACCCGATTGATTCAAGTTTCCGCCTCGTCAATCTTCTCTACAAACCTTAGAATTCGCCCACCCCTGTAATTTCTCCCCAAATCGAACTGATTCACCCCTCTCCCTCTCCCGATCCACGTCGTTTTAGTGGGATCCACAAGTGTGGGCCACATAGGTGCCACATAAGCACTCTAAAGACCATTAGTAACGAAGACTAACGGTTGGTGCAACGGACTTGACAGAAGGGGGGTTCAGGGGTTACATTGTTACGATTTCGCGTTAGGGGAAAAAATTGAGATTACATGTCCGGTTTGGGGAGAAAGTTGAGTAATAAGCCTAAAAAAAAGGAGGGATTTTGGACAATTTACCTTTACTCTTTTGTATTTATTTATTTTTTTTCTTGTATTAGGCTCATAATTTTATGGGAAATTGTCACTAATGTCCCTTTCTCACAAAAAAAAAAACCTTTAATAACTACTTCCTATATACTCAACCATCTAAGGTAATTAACTTTTGATATTTACAATTTTAGCCCAAATATATAAACAAAGCAAAACTATCAAAAACCGTCCTTAGTTACTTTCCCATTCATCTTCATCTCTATCAAATCTGAAACCCTCTCCCATCCAAACCCATAAATCCTTTCCCATCCAAACCCATAAATCCTCTCCCATCCAAATCCAGAAATCCTCTCCCATCCAAGCCCAGAAATTTTCTCTCATCCAAACCCAGAAATCCTCTTCGTCTTCTTCCTCTTCCTCTACATCTTCTTTTCTCTCATCTCTTTTCATCTTTATCTTCATGTTTCTGGGTTTCTGGTTATGTAATTAAGTGGTTACCAACTGGTATGTAAGTGGGACCTAATCAGTTAGTAACTGCAAAACCCAGAAACCCATAGATGAAGATGAAGATCTCCATATGAAGATGAAAGGGGAGGTTGCGTCCTCTTCCTCTTCGTCTCCTTCCTCTTCCTCCTATTTTCTCTCTTCTCTCTTCATCTTCATCTTCATCTTCATGTTTATGGGTTTCTGGTTATGTAACTAAATGGTTATCAACTGGTATGTAAGTGTGAACTAATCGGTAACTAACTGCGAAACCCAGAAACCCAGATGAAGATAAAGATCTCCATATTAAGATGAAGATAAAGATCTCCAGATGAAGATGAAGATAAAGATCTCCAAATGAAGATGAAGGAGGAGGTTGCGTCCTCTTCTCTTCGTCTTCTTCCTCTTCCTCTGTATCGTCTTTTCTCGTTTCTCTCTTCTCTCTTCATCTTCATCTTCATCTTCATCTGGGTTTCTGATTATGTAATTAAGTGGTTACCAACTGGTATGTAAATGGGAACTAATTGGTAACTAACTGCGAAACCCAGAAACCCAGATGAAGATGAAGCGGGAGGATGCGTCCTCTTCCTCTTCTTTCGAAGATGGGAGGAAGATGAAGGTGGTTTTCTGGATTTTTTTTCTAGGTTGAAGATGAAGGTGGGATGAAGGTTCCTGGGAGAGGATGAAGGTGGATGGGAGAGGATTGGGAAAAAATGAATGGGAAGTAACTAAGAGGTAACTGAGATAATTTTTTTTGTTTATATACTTGGACCAAAATTACAAATATCAAAAATTAATTAACTTAGATGGTTGAGTATATAGGAAATTGTTATTAGGGTTTTTTTTTTTTGTGAGTGAAGGACATTAGTGACAATTTCCCTAATTTTATTAATTTTGAGTAAAGTTCCAACTTTCTTATTATAAGAATATGATACCCATTTGCCATGTTACCTTACTTTCAAAACTTACCTCAGTTTCTGCCTAAAACATGAATTGAATCATACATCTAGACTAGTTTATCAATCAATTGCCCTACAATGTGAATCATATTCATATCCCCATTCCCCACCCCTAATAGTGACAACAATAATATCGTTGTCAATTGTCTAAAACAAAAGTGAAGAAGAATTCATGGTGGCAAGTTAACAGTTGACATGGACGGAAGGTTGAAGTTAACAGAAGCTAAACCATTGCAAAAAGGAGGTTCTTCTACAAGTGTCAAAAAACTACATACACATGACAATTATGGCTGCATTTGTGAAGGTACTGCTTTCCAAAAGAAGAAAAAAAAACAGAACAAAAACAAAAACAAAAACAAAATCAGTACCATCTTTTGAGTCAGTTTGTTCAGAGTCTAAAAGAATGATGGCCGCCGACAGCGAAGTAGGGCTGCTGTAGGGCCAGAAATGGCAAGACCACAAATATTAGACCTGCCATTTCCATTGCTACTAGTCTAGAAGGTTGAGACTTGAGAGGCAACCTTCTTCATATAACTTTATTGCATAATCCCTGCACCTGAACTTGAACTAGTCCACAACCAGTAACTACCAAATAACCCTCTGTCATAAACTTTTCTATCTCAAAAGTCAAAACCACTCTTTCATCCAGGACTATATGTGGTACTCGCAACACCATCTACATCCGCATGCTTAAACCTTCAACATCCCATCATACACATGTTACTGCACCACCTCTGCAAGCCAAAGCTTTGAGGCACATTATTTCCAAGCTCACATGTCATGCAGTCCAGCTCAATTCAATTCTGCCAGAGTTGCCCATAGGAGGAGGAAATATCAGGAAAAAGGTGTTTTGTTTACAATCCCTGAATCGCAACATAATCATCCACTATCATGTGAATTCCTTCTCAACTACACTGAAGGTGTCCTTCAGGCGATCTTGCAGATTCTTTAGTACGTTTTTCGTTATTCTTTTCTGATGCCGAGTGCTTTTGAGCCACTCAACTCCAAAGTATACTTTTACCTGGCAATTCTTTGGCATTGAGGGCAAATCCTCAATTTGGTATCGAATGTGAAGCTGCAAATGTGAAAATGGGATTAGTCAATAATGTACGGAAACAAGGTGAGTCAGTGGGACAGTTTGATTTAAAGGCAATTCTACATACATTGAAATAGTCACCAAGTGGAACTGCATGGAGGGTCGACACCTCTTGAACAAGCCAGCCATTCCTATCAGAAAGGTGGGATTTTTGCTGAGTACTGGTCACCTCTCCTCTATATTGGGAAACCCGTTTATCAAATCTGTAATATATTTGCCTCACACAGACATCACCCTTTTCCGATTCCCATGGCGTGTAAGAATAGTTGAGACAACCAGCTTTCTCCATAACTCTACGGTCCAATTCACCTCCACCAAATAGCTCTACGAAGAAATTTGTCTAAAATTTTCAACAAGACAAATTTCAGTCAGTGAGACATAGTACCACTTCAAAAAGTCTCGATATGTCAACAACCACGATGTGTATAGTCACAAGTACCACAGACAGAACAAATAATCTAGATGGAAGCTTTAATATGACTATTCTGATTCCATGAGACACAGCGGTGGCAAAGGGGGACAAGCAAGTAGGTGAAATGCATATGTATTCTTAGTTTTAACAAGGAAGAGAGAGAGAGAGAGAAATCGCTCACAGGAACAGAATGGACAGAAGAATAAACCTCAGACATGCTGACATCATCAAGGCCCAAAAAAGACCCACTCTCTTCAGCTTGGATCTTGACCTCAGATTCTTCTTCAACTATTTGCACTTTCTGCTCAGGACTCAAAGATCTAGCCTTCCAAAGTGCCATGATTGTCCTATTCAAACACATCAGATGTTGTAAGTCAACATGAGATATAATATTTTTTTTCTCTTTTACTTTTGTAGAACATGATGTCATGAATCAACTCTTTATGTCCATACAAGCATCAATTGTACAAAAAATGGTGTAAAGTCAGTTGAGATGAAGTGCTCGTGCACAAGTCACAACCACCACCAAACAAAAGAAAAAAGCAAGGACAGATCTAGTTAAGTCCAAAAGTAGGCAAGGGCAGGCCAAGCATTCGACGATCAGATATATATTTGAAGACAGAATAAGCTGAAAAAAAAATCTCAATTTTGTTAGTGAATTCAAGGTATTCTAGGAAGTCCTTCAGGTACCTGTTTGCTACATTGAAAGATACAAAAGACTGGAAATGGAACTTCAGCCTGCCTTCCTCATCTTGTGTCTTTGCACCATGCCTTGCATCCATACCTCTACCCTGCCGGAGAGTCATGACTATAACTGGACTGCCCATTGAAGACAAAGTAGGAGGAACAACTTGAATATCTTCTATATCCTCCCAGAGGAAAAAGAACTTTGTTTTATGACCAAATAAATTTGCATGGAATCCAATTATTCTTGCAGAAAGAAACAGGCGGCCCTGCATGGGAAGAAGCGTGAGATAAGAAGTATAACAGACAACATACGGTTCATGAGGGGAAAGAAAAGGTTAAATTCTGTAGATATGGCTTTAAAAATCAAATAAATAGAAAGTTTAGTGTCATTGGGAAAAATTCAAGAGGTCTATAACCATATTAACAGCACCTGCAGGGGCATCTTTCGCTTCAAGTGGCAAGTGAAGTCGTTGATGAGAAATTCCTCTGGTGGAAGCCCAAATAGTTTCTGGAAAGCTGAATTTGTTTGAGGAGAGCGCACATTTATCTACAATAGTTTTCACGGAACTTAATGAGTAGGAGTATAAGAAATGAATGAAGAGCACAACTAAAAAGGGAATAGAAGTAAAGGAACACCGGTATATAAACTTCATAACAATGGGAACTACCGTACCTTCTTCCCCACCTCCTTCTCCATCTTAGTTAGAAAATGATTTACAACGTTGCCACCTCTTGTATTGTTTAAGAAAATTCTCAGGTGGAGTTTTGACTGGCATGCCTGAGCTAACTTCCCTCGAAGAGGAATCCACAAATCAGCCAAATCTGATATATTAGTTTTCACAAAATTGATTTCAGTGTGGCCAAGAGAGGTAGCATCATCGAAAGGTCCATCAAAATCATAAATTTCGACATCCAGCACAGATGGGGGTTCATCCATTGCATCAAACTCAAATATTTCTGCGAATACCAACAAGAAAACAATCAAACCTAGATTTAGTTTACAATGTTGCATAATCTTAACTACATACTTAAAAATGTTTACGGAAGGACTATAAATTCAAAAGAAATGGAAACAGAAAAAATCCTGTTAAGAAAAGAATGAAAATCACCATTCCATATAGGATCGCATTTCTGGAACTTGATTGAGCTGGTTCTAGATTTCCCATTGCAGGTAAACACCACGTATGGATCTGAGAACCCACTTGAATCAACAGCTGCTATGTTACTTCCTTCAATCAAGGCAACAGTTAGCAACCAACCATCTCCTTGGGCTTTGACTCCGTGATCACTGCCTACAAGACGCACAAAGATAAATGAAAAATCACTCAAAACAAAAGAAGCTAGATGATAAAACATATGGACATAAAAGAAATTTGGATTTTAACATCTTAGAACAGTTCAGAAACATGCAAATTACTGAGCTCGCCAAAAGTAATTTATGAGCAAGCAAAAGCAGGAAGGAAAAGCGACGAAGTTTTCTATTTAAAAAGTGGAATTTGTGGAGTAGATAAAACACCTTGCATGTGAAGTGATATTGATGTAATTGAAATCTATCCAACTCATTCAAGTACAAATGAATAAATTAAATGTTTAATATAAAGGATCCAACTCTTGCTACAGAAAGAACCTTCTTAACAGGCTACAATTCTACTACTTCATAAGAAAGAGCAACCATTAAAAGTGATGGTACCTTGCATGTGAAGTAATGCTGATGCGGATGTAATTTTCAATCTATCCAACTCATTCAAACACAAAGGAATAAATTAAATGTTTAATATAACGGATCAAACTCTTGCTACAATTCTGTTACTTCATACGAAAGAGAAACCACTAAAAGTGATGGTACCTTTTTGAGCTCTGGCCTGCATGAAGCGTGAGATCAACCCCAGCACCCTTTCTCCTTGAAGAACCAGGACACCACAGACAATAAATTCACCAATTGAATCTGGCAAGTCAAGCCCAACAAATTCCAGCCCTTGAATAGTGCTGGGTGTGGCAAGCCAGATGTGTACAAGCATATAAAATCCAATAAATAAGGTGGAGACCACAGTGAAATTGGCAAAATATTGTACAGCCAGCTTCCAATCAGACTGGGGTTCAGCTTGCAGTGATGCCAAAACCAGGTCCTTATTGGATCCAAGATCCTTTGAATCAACTGGCTTAACATTCTGAGACAATACAGTAGCAAACTGGTCAAAACTGTCCTTTAAACCTTGTCGGGCTCCATTTTCTATCATTCCTTTCATCATGGTGCTCTGTACAAAATTCATCCGCCAGGATATTACCAAACGTGATGATTGTTCTCCTGATGGCAGCTCAGGCCCAGGTGTAATGCAGTAGAGCAACTCTGTCCTAAAAGTGCGCCCGTAAGGAACATCAGGAGTGCTTACACTTGCTAAAACTGCAAAAACCTTTCCATCAGCTTTGAGATACGTTTGGTCCTCAGTTCCTTTGCAAGCCTTTATCAACTTAGTAGCTGCCTTAACATATGTAACTATTCTCTTTACGCTCTCGCTACCATTATCTAATTTCCATTGTCCTAGTTCCAACTCTGTAGTTCCATGCACCTCTGCCAGTGTTTTTTGAAAACTTGAATCTGATGAAAATATTAAAGTGTTTAGGTCCTGTGGTGGAGTGACGTACAATTGATCGAGAAGCACTCCTCCTGGTAAATTGCTTGGGGTTTCACTCACTTGTTCTCGTGACTGCATTAACTTCATTAGTTCTTCAAATGTAGCGGAAGAGGACTGATCCTCAGAACTGCTCTCACAAACCTCGGGCTTAGCAGTTTCAGGAAGCTCAGACAAGTCAACTCTGCTAGAGGAGGCTGAAATTGTATCAGGGTTTTTATTGAACATCTGAGCTATTCGACCAGCAAGGGTCTTCTGATTGCAAAGCTTATCTTCCTTAAAGTATGTGCTTTCTTCTGGTCTCACTCTGACAGGAGAAGCTGATTCTGATGGAACACTGAAAGTCCTTGATCTTTCAGGTGATTCAATTCCTATGTCAGGGCCATCAGAAGTCGAGTCCGCAAAAGAATTGTTTGCATTAAAATGTATGGAAAGAAGAATCTCGCCTGCCAGGAAGAAAATCATAAAGTTAATTTAGAGACAAATCAACCATATTATGAACACTATAGCCAAGAAACTACAGTTCACAAATCGGTATTTCCAGTAAGCATTGCGATATAAATTTCTTAACTCAAACCCCTAAAGCACATTCAATTTAAAAATAATTATCACAAGTTTTGTACTTAAGAAGCATCAGAAGCAACTTGAATTAAAAATTTAAGCCAATTGAATTACAAAATTCAAATGCAACGGTTTGAAATGGGTACATTGACAAAAAGTGATGCAATGCAAATGTTTCTTAGCAAATAAAGTGCATAAAACCAATAATTAGCACAAGAATGTATGAATACAGTAATTATGGGATATAGTAGAAAGAAAGAAGGAAAAAGTTGGGGGCATACCACAATCTTTGTTCTTGGACTTTTTACTCTTGGGCTGGAGAGAGTACCAACAAGTATCAAGGGACTTATTGGGGGCATCAAAGACCTGGGAAACAGGGAGTCTGACACACCCAACGAAGTCGTCGTTGAAATACTTGTCTTCATCCAGAACAGAGACGATTAGCTCCTCATTCAGGTCCTCAACCTTGAAGAAAAACTCTTCCCCCCAATACGGGTTTAAGGTCTTCTTCACCACTTTGGTCCTGAACTTCTGCTTTCCCAGCTGCACCTTCACATACGGATCACTGAACCCGTTAAGATCCATCGCTGGCAGATCTCGGGCCCCCATTACTAGAACCACCAGCTTCATCTTTTATCATTCACAATCTCTCTCACACACACAGACAGGAATCCAAAAGCACAATTTTGTGCACAATGAGATGAACCCAGAAAGCAAAAAACTTTTTGTATGAATACAATTTACAACAAAACGTTACAATATATTGTCTCTAAATAAACAAAGGGTCACAAAGCAAACAAAAGTGTTCCCATTGTTGCTGCTGATAACATAAAATTGATCAAATAGGTATTATCAATAATACGAATAAAATTAAACGAATGACATCGTGAAAAGGGGAATTTTCAGGAGTAAAATCTCTAACTTGTCGCGTAACGGTAATGCGGAGAAAATCGTTTGAAAGAAGATTGAATTGATCTGAGTTTGTGAATACGCACAACAACAAGAACAGATTGAATTGAATTGAATTCTTATTTTCTTTCTTGTTTAGAAAGAAAGACGATTGAAAACATAGAAAGAAAACAGATTGAACGAGTGGAAGAGGAGATCGTCACGGCAGGAGCCCAACGGCCAAACCCTTTAAAGATTAGAGAGAAAGATAATATTTTTACTTTTTTCAGAAGTAGAAGAGAATTTATGATGAATCCAAAATGGGAAGTCTTATTTTGGGTGAAATGAATGATCAAGTGATCGACCCTTTCCCCTTGAAGTAAAAGGATTAATTTTAAAAGCTGAGAGACTTTTCCTTCCCTTTGTCGTCTTTTTATTATTATTTCTTATGTAATTTCCCTTTTCTCTCAAATGTCTTTTTCAATTTACTACTGCGCGTACCATGTATGACTATTTTGACTTTCATACTGATTTTGTTAGGAGCTAATTTTTATTTATATTTTAATCACAATTTACATAATATGTCATTTTTAACACATTTCTCAAAATATAAAAAAATTATTATGTGCTTATTTAAAAAAAACAAAAAAAAACCTATTTATCGGTTAAAAAATGTTAATTTATCATCATAATTGAAAACCCTATATTTTCCTATTTATTATCCTGGTAAAAGTCCTTAATTTCAAAAACCTATAAGCAAATGCAACCTACAATCTCCTTCATCATGCAATCTCCTTCGACTTGAGTTTTTTCTGTATACGTTTATACCTATTGTCAGTTATTTGTTTATATATCCAATTTGGAGAAATAATTTATTGCTTTATTTTTGTAGTTTCATTATGTAATTTCAATTTCTTTTGTTTTTGGCTTGCATTGATGTGGTTTTTTATTTGATTTTTATATACCTTCATCACTGGTAAGATTAATTCTGACTTATTCCCATGTAATGAGTAGATACTATGTTAATTTCCCCATCTCAAAGGTATATCTTGGTTTGGATTTTCATGAGATTTGTTTTACCTCTATTCCAATCAATTTAACTTCATGTGATTTTTTTTTTCAACCTAATTCATAGTTTACTTGTTCAAATAACCTAACTAGGTAGACTCATTTCATAAACATTTTCTTTATATATTTTATATTTTGTACGTACTCTGTTATGTTTTCAATTTTTTTTATACAATGATATGTTTTCTATTTGCAGGAAACTAAATGGATGAAGACAATCCTTTTGAAATTCAAATACTTTAAAAATATATTCTTTAAACAAATATTAATTTTTGGAGAAAAAAAAAGATAAATTAAAGGGTAATATAGGAAAAATAAAATAATATTAAATAATAAAAAAAATTTGATGCTGACGTATAATCTGAATCATCAATAAATGGATTATTTTAAATGTTGACTATTAAAACTGGACTAATGTATAATTAATTCTTTTTGAAATTAAGGGCTTTTATCAGGAGAATAAATAGGAAAATTTAGGATTTTCTATTATGATGATAAATAGACATTTTTTAACAGATAAATAGGTTTTTTTTTTGTTTTTTTTAAATAAGCAGATAATAGTTTTTTATATTTTAGGGAATATGTTAAAAATGACATGATATGTAAATTATAATTAAAATATGAATAAAAGTTTATTTATTTGGTTGGAGATGATGAGTTATGACTCTTATTAATAAAATGGACTATAGTAAAAGTTCACCTATTATAACTGTACCTATATATAATTACCTCTAAATTATATCATTATCCATTCATTGAAAAATTGATTAGTGATTTGATTAAAATGAGTAAGAGAAACAATAAATAGTGTATAGGACAGTAATAAAAAAAATTGACTGGCAGAGAAGTGGTGCTATACAGACTACAGTAAATAAATCTAGCATCTTTATTTTGACTGCTATGCTATTGCTAATTTGCTGCCAAGCAACAAAGAAAGCATTTGCGTCCAAAAAAAAAAGGCAACAAAGAAAGCATATTCCTATTCATATTCATTTTTAATTTCATTGATCAATTATTCCTGCCAGTGGCATGGAAGTGAGTATTTGATCAAAGTCAAGTTTGTTGTGTTGTGTATAGCGTGAAAAACACTTTGTCCTTTGAAGCCAAGGCAAGGTAAGATTCATAGTGCTAGGTTTCAATTATCCAACATTGTAAAGGTAGAAAATGTTTGAGTGATTTAAAAGGGTTGTTGGGTCCCCTTTCTTTCAAGTTAGATTTTGAAAAAATTTTACCAGTGAACTCTTAACAATTGGTATCAAAGTCTTATTTCATCATGTAACTAGGCCCAACACCACGAAAGGGGCGACCTATGGGCAATCTAGAGGCTAGATTAAGGTGGTTGGTATTATGTCAATACATAATATCCAGCCACCGAATACTAAAAGAAAATGTGGGCCAACGAGGACGTTGGGTACAGAATGTTAGGACCCAATTGTCCCACATTGTAAATGTAGAGCCACCGAATAATGAAAGAAAATGTGGGCCAACGAGGATGTTGGGTACAGAAACGTGGTAGAATATTAGGACTCAATTATCCCACATTATAAATGTAGAAAATGCTTGAACCCTTTAAAAGGGTTACTGGGCTCTCTTCCCTTCAAGCTAGCTCTAGAGGAAGTTCTAATCTTTATTGGGCTCCCTTCCCTCCCTCTAAAAGGATTATTGGGTTTCCTTCCCTTCAAACTAGCTTTTAACACAGACTTAAGGCTTCTCTATTGTATGTACTCAGGCGTCACGAGTGTGGAGTGAAGATGTATACAATGAGAGGAAGGCCACAATGGAAGCGACTTGCAAAACAATCAATCACCATGATTAAATTGTCAAAACCAGATCCATCACTCTAGTGCTTATAAGCAGGCACAAACCCAAGAATTAGAAATGAGGTGAGCTAAATATTAACGTAAATTTTTTTTATTATCAAATTTCGACGATATGAAGTGAATTTCATTTATTTAGAAAATACACCTAGTAAAAATACATATCTTGTGCAAGAAACCGCAAATAATCATGCAATAAATACAATATAAAACACTTAAATTGCAACAAGCTTCTCTTTCACGTGGACAAGATATCATATTATCTCCAAAAAATTCACAATTCCTCTTATTTAAGCGTAAACAAATTAATAAGTTGTGCTATATAAGTTAATATTACACAAATTTTTCTTCGAATATTCAATTTCGGGTAGGCTAGAGCACACCCCAACCCTATGTTGTGGCCCGTGCCTGCTTATAAGATTTGGCATTCAATTCAATGAGTATTAGCACTCAGATCATAATGCCATGGAATCGTGGATCAAACCAAACATCATCCTTAACTCCTCAGTCTCAGACTCTCAGCTACATGTCTTATGACTCCTCGCTGAATTGAGATACTGTGTGTCTCAAGTCACGGATTATATGTATGATACGGACGTAGATGACTAACTCACGTCATATTGTCATAATGTCAAGAAGTCATGACACCGTGAGAATTCAAAATTAAGATAGAAAACTTTCGCTTTCATTTTTAATGATATACATTTATATATGTATCCTTCAACTGAATGTATTACATTACTGATGTTTATTCAACACTAATGAAGCTGAACTAAGCAAAGCAAAACCTGATGGAGGCAACCAACTGCAATCTGCAATCTGCAATCAGCAATCTGCAGTCTTATTTCACTATTAGGATACAATTAAAATACAATAAATATTGGAAGAATTCTCTTTTTCACAAATCAGCAAGAGTCGCACAACTCGGAACATTGCACATCTTCCAACCTAGCTAGCTCTGTGACTCTGTCCATCCCAAAACCCATAACGCCACATTTCTATTTCTGCCTCTTGTATATCTTCCCCAAGAACGACTTCAACACTGCTTGCACCGCCTTGCTAGGGTGAGCTTCAATGGCTGTCGTCAGTTTCTCGTAGCTTTTGCTCTCATAATCCGCAAACACACCCTATACATCACCACAAAACTTACATTATTCAACTATTCAAACACACACACAAAATGCTGAATTCAAACACACAGGATCAAGTTCAAACCGCAATATCAACTTCTTTGTACAGCGCCTTTACTTTCGCCACATTTTCTGGGTCTGCTTTCCCGTAGTTCTCCTGTTCAATCACCAGTCACAAGTGAAAAAGGTTATCTTTTGATTACCGAACAGCAGAGAAAAAAAGATGCATAAAAAGAGCCACTCTTACATGTAATATTGTCTTTTGCTCCTCATTGCAGAGTTCCAAAGCTTTCACAACCAACCAAGAGCACTTGAAGTCTTCAATATCTGTTCCGATCTGATATCCAAAAGTACTTGAATAAGAACTCCCACTCCCATCAAAAAAAACAACACGAGGAATACTTATCAGCTATTTAAGGCCAAATGTACATCTCCCCGAATCTTACCTTACCAATCGTTTCAGGATCTCCATAGCAATCCAAATAATCATCCTAATAAAAGAAAAGAAATGAACATTAGTGAAACGACTAACGAGTTCCATTATCTGACATGGTTTATGGAAAAGAAAATTACAGAAATTCAACCAAAAAATTACCTGTACTTGAAAGTAGACCCCCATCTCAATAAGAAGGTTTTTTACATCAACATGGTTTTCCAGTTCCTCACCGGACATAAGCAATGCACATGCAACCTGAGTAGATATGGCCAGGGCACATGGATATCAAACAGTTAGCCAAATCTTCAATGCAAAGCACCAGAACAAAATAAGATAACATGCCATAGAATGTAAATATTTTATGACACATATACTAATAAAAGGAATCAGAAAGTTTAGTATACTCTTGAATTAGAAACGAGACCCAACAAATTTATATGATGTGAACAAGGAGTGCCACTCAAGCACTAGAACAAAACAGATAAAGATTCTGGTTTACAATAGTGTTTCCACACAAACAAAATGGATAAACATGTACTCACTGAAAGGTAAAAGGAGTAATAGGCAGTCTTGTACTGAACAATACGCCGGTGACTGCAAGAGATCAAAACCATTTATAAGTTAAGAAATGGATAAGAAAATTGAATAGAATCATACAATATTGGGGCAGAAATAGAGCATACGGTAAATAGAGTATACGGTCATTAAATGTTTTCGTAAAAAAACTAGAAGGAAAAGAAACCGTCTGGATCATTTAGGCCTTCATAACTCAAAGATTACAGATGCATGAGGAAATAGGCATTGCATATTATACTGGTGGCTCATTGTTTTCTGCAGCATGGTGAACTAAGTTCTTCACATGAATAGTACATGGGTTGGTTACTTATTTTAAAAATTAGTGTGTATACAAAGATTTTCGTATTGGCAATAATATTGTATAATTTTTACTCACATTGACAACGAGTATTTGGATAGATCTTTCTCTCCTTCAATAGTAGTGATCAAATCTATCATCTGACCTGAAGCAGTTTGGAATTCCACCTACGAAACCATGAAATAAGTTAAGTGTTTAGCTTTCTATTTTTGTATTAAAGTGAAACCAATCACGCCAACACTCTGCAATTCAACTACCTCATTGAACAAATCAAGAAGGTCCACATAATATGGCTTTCCCCTGAAGTGTTTCCTGAGAATCCGTGGAATATGGTTTCGAAGTACCACACCATCGTTTACTGCAATCATGCCAACCTACACGATACAATTTCACAAGTTAAATGATTTACCAACAATGAACACATATATAAATAAAGAAGTCCAGTCTTCCCCTCAAACCTTGGGCAATCTAAACCAACAAGGTTGGCCACGCCGGGTGTGAGAGCCATCCATGATGTCATCAAGAACCAGAAAAAATGCTTGAAGCTGCAGGTAGTAAGTATAAGCATCAAATTATTAGTTTCTTATGCAATGTAGTAAAAAGAGTAATATCTAGGAAAGAATTGTCAGGTCAACCGAGGAATCGAAGCGGTATATTTTCATACCCATTCAATGCACCAACCAAGAGCACTGGCCAGGAAGATTTCATCTTCAGTTAATTCCCTTCCCTCTTGCAACAACTGGTAGCTGTCAATGACTGACAATCCCCGGTTCAGCTTCCCTGTAAGACACAAGAAGGGAGTGCTTGAGCAAGATTTTTTCTCTTGTGGAGTTTTCCCTTCTTTCACCTTCTTTTGTTACCTCTGACACCATAAATTAAATCTAATGCTATACACAAAAAAAAAATTGGTTAAATAGTTTGAACGTTCACCTCCAGGCACATTGTAGTCCAGCATCTGTAACACAAAAATTAGATTGGACAGTCAGGAAACCAAAGTTAAGAAGGAAATCATGCTTATTATGCTTATGCTCACAGACGACAGAAAAACACATCTGCATGTTAGAAGTTGCCAAATCAAATTATTAACAAGTGAAAAAACTGAAAATTACAAGATGTACTTGGAGTTAGAGAGCATCAAAATCAAGTGTAAAATTCCTATTCACATCCCAACTATCTTGGAATTCGATATTTGCATTTGATATGGTCCTTTGGGATTTTCGTTTCCTAATTCCAAAGCAGCTGGCTTATGATGCCAATGAAAGTCAACGTAAAATTCTGAAAACCCAGTTTCCATCAGAGAGAGTAGATCAAAGAAAAGGAACCGCTCTCAATTTCGTGGAGGTGCTGAAATCGATATGGCTGATTTATTTAGAATTCTACAAGTAACACCAACTCTCCTTAGTCATTATCAGAACTAGTACTACGCTGGCGTCGTTGCCATCTGAATGTCAAATTTTCAAATATGAATACTATGAGTATGATGTATGATCTCTCTTATCTTTCCCTCCACCTCAACTTATTTATTGCTTCTGACTTATGACTGAGGCTCGCAATCGTTTTCGTAAACAAAGGAACCAATTCATCATTATATATCGAGAGCTCAAAATGCCAAAATAATTTCCGAAACAAGAACTAAGAATTAAGAACTAAGGATTAAGAACAGACAGACACCAACGAAATGAAAATAAAAATAAACGGATAAACAAATAAATAAGCAATTAAGCATTGGCATTTGCATTTCCAATATTGAAAAAGCTTAATAAAACTAGAAATGAATGAAGCTGTGGTACATACACGCTCCACCCATTGACGAGCCTCATTGGTGAATTCAAAAGCAGGATCTTCCAGCAGCTCCGATTTGAGAACAGAGTACACCTTCAGAAACTTTGACTTCAGATCCGCCATCACAGACTCTCTGTGTGAGAGAGAGAGAGAGAGAGAGAGAGAGAGAATGACAGAGTTGATGTTTGTATGCAATAGGATTCGCTATTGAGGGAAAAAAGAGTTGCTGGCTTTGCCCTTTTAAACTGAATCTTCTTCCACAATTGGGTACGAATTTTCCCCAAATTGCACCTCTTGCCATTCGTCAGTTTCTCACATCACAACTCATTTTATTCCTTTTCTTTTAGGTGGGTGGGTTCACAAGATCTTCCTACTATAATGGTGATCTTACCATTTTAGAGCCCGCCCATGAATACAACTATTATTTTTGTTCAAAAACAAATTCTACAACTATTATTTGACTACCATTTTTATCAATATATTTTTAATTTTATTATATTTTCTTAAGTTGTGTAAAGTGCTATATCCATACAAAATCAAACTTATGTTGCATCAACTATAAAATTTATAGTTATGTTGTCGTTCATAGTCACTAGTTTCAGCGTCCCGATGGATCAGGTAGCCAGTGAAGCTCTTATCTTTATGAGCATGATCTGTCTTCACAGGGTTCTTACTCGTGATGTGGCATGGTGAGTTTTGATCGGACCATATACGATATGGTAGTGGATGGTATTCCTAATCGTATTTGGAATTTCGCGGAGGCGGTGAAAACATTAGTGATAGGCAGCAACAACGATAGAAGTAACTCATTTGCGCATTTTGTTGTGTTATTTATTTTTTTCTTCATTTTAGGTTTTCTTTATGCAAATAAGTCCAACGGTTCTTATATCGGGTGAGCTGTGTTAGGTTTTCCCTGTTGTGAGATTGCAAATATTAGTTATTTGGGTAGTAATAGTCTTGATGATGCTTATGAGATTCAATCTATATTATTTTGTACATTATTTCCTTTAGATATTTTCGATAGATGCCAAGCTTGATCACGGGAGGTATTTACTCATATTTATCATCAAGCTATTACAGTCTAACTTATATTTTTTTGTATATTTTTTCCAACAATAAAATTTATATCTTCTCAATATATATATAACGATAAAATTCGTATATTCTTAATATATATATAACGATAAGATTCGTATATTTCCAATATATATATATATATATATATATATCTAATTTATCAAGAATGTTATGATTTTTCATATTTATATATATCTTATGTGCGTGTGAATTTTCATAGAGTCAAATCTAATATCACTTTTTGACAAAAATACGAAAATCTGATATTACCTATTTTGCAGAGAAACGAATTACTCATTACAAATGGTATTCCTAATCTAGTGGAGCGTGTGCCTTTTTTGTAGATAACCATATTTTTTTCGGCTACTAACCACACGAGGAGTAGAAGGGCATAATGGGGTTAAAGTGTAGAGAAAAAAACGACAAATTGAAAATACCTGGAAATAATGGAGAGTCAGGGGCAGCACCCCATTGGTGACTGACTGACTACTCGTACTGTGCAGAGTCCTTTGTTTTGTGCTCCACTTTTTCTTCTTTATTATTTTATTTGTTTTCTCTGCCTCTTTCTCTTCGTACGTCCAGCAAGCCAGGCCCGCCAGGGTGTTGGTGCAATTTAATAATCATATTTATCATTTATTGTGTTGTCCTATGATTACTGTCTTATTTTTGTGTTGGACACGTATTTTTTAATTTAACATCAACTCTAACACCGTTAACTTTTAAATAAATTAAAAAATTAAAAAACAAATATTACAGGAATCTGAACCCATCAGCCGCACTCTCTCTCTCTTTCTCAATCTCTCACTCGCTCTCCGCCAGCCATCAAAATTGAAAATGAGACATTAAGAACTTGATATAAGTTGCACACACGGTACTGATAGCTACCTAATTTCTGTATAATATTCCACCAGTTCGACGACTTTAATTAACCAAGCCAGCCATCAACATTTAAAATGAACTATTAATAATTAGATAATATTTGTATCTCACGTGTTGTCATCTTCTCGTACCATTATTTATATTTATCAAATTTTCTTTATACATATATCATAATCGAAATCGTTCAATTTCAAAATCATCATTTTAAAATCGTTTAAGCAAAAAATCAATGGAATTGATGATCATTTAAGATCATTTAGTCATTCATTTGTATCAACTCAATGAACGACTCGCCATAAGAATCTTCATTGTTACTAAAATCGTTAATTTATTTGATACATATAAATAGTTAAACGACCTAAGTCTTATTGATTTTTTACGGAGATGATCTTGAAATGAGGATTGAGAGAATGAACGGTTCCGATTATGATATATGTACAAAATCAATTCGATAAATAGAAAGGATGGTATGAAGAGGTACCACCAGGGTAGGATGCAATTATTATCCTTAATAATTAATATAACACTAGTCATGTTTTTTCCTTTTGGAGAGAAATATAACACTAGTGATATAAATATAAAATTTTGAATACAAACTTATATAATTATATTTAAGTTTGTTTTTATTTTCAATACAAACTTATATAATTATATTTAAGTTTGTTTTACAAGCTTAAATTAGTATTTCAAGATTATATATGGAAAAAATTAATTGAATCGATCATTCATCATTAGGAATATATGAGAAGCCCAGAAGACATGTAGACTGCTTAAAACAGATTTGATGAGCAATCGAATGAAAGATTTATGGATGACTAATTACATGATCCGTATATCGAGAAAGATAATTTTAAGAGTATAGATAACGAAGTGATTATGCAACGATTTCAAATAATTAGAACACGTCGAGAGCAACTATGACTATAATGAATTAGTAACATGACATGATGTTTTTGATATTTTGGTTAGTTTGATATATATTATGATGAGTTGAATTACATTTAAAGTTTAATTTTTTTTTTAAGTATTTTGTGACAGGCGCCCTCACAAATTAATTACTGGTTACGCCTCCAAATAGGGTGTTGTAAGTAACAAGCGGAATAAATAACAAGGGAGCACATGCACCACATGAGTATAGCAAAACCACTAAATAAGGGATTTCTAAAATAACGAATATCAAGGTGTTACTTACAAATCGCATTTATAGATCTTACATTTAATCATTTGAAATCCCTTAGAACTTTGAAGTTCTTCACTTTTAACTAACTTAGACTAAATCCTATGTACTTGAAGTTCTTCATCCAACATAGCCTAAAAGAATGATATTGTCTACGATATTTTTATAACATAAATTAATGATTAATTTGTTTACATTTGGATTTCGAAATTTTGAAATAACTTTTACCAACTCAATACCCCCAAAGGTTTTTTTTTTTTTTTTGGTTGGGTGCTACTTACGCTCTTGACCCCAAAAGATTATTTGCAAATATTTATATTTTTCGCTGACGACGAAAAATGATATTAAAATACTGAAATAAAATAAAATTCTCTCTAGGGTTGGCACCGCCACACCTGTGCCAACCTAGGAGAGGACACAGTGCTGGGCAAGAACTGGACTAGTGGCCAGGACGCGATCTTGTGACTGTTACAGGTACTGTGGACAACAGTGGTGAAGAGTCTAGAGAGAGGAGAAGCCTGGGTCGTGGCCGCCGTTACCTAGATGGAGGAAGTCCTCTCGAACTTCTCCACCCGGTTTGCCATCACTGAAGAGGAGAAGATGGAACTTGTAGTGGTTTCAAAAGAAAAGGTTGGGTTTAACACCAACAAATGCTGGCTCCTGGGGAAGTTGCTAATTACGAAGCCATATAATAAAGGGGCTTTGAAAAGGACCTTCCAGACTCTATGGAGGCCGAAAGCAAGGGTCACCATTTTGGAGATCAACAAGGATAGGTTTTCATTTACTTTTAACATCAAAACATAGAGAGATATAGTGCTTAAAGGGGGGCCATGGTTGTTCAATGGCCATCTCTTTGTTCTAGCAGAAGCTGATAGATTTCATAACCCGAAAACTATTCCACTGTGGCAACATGAATTTTGGGTGCAAATCAGAGGGTTACCACTACCTTATATGACCCGCGAGATGAGAAAACTTATTGGGAATGAGCTTGGGGGCTATATCCTCACGGACCAGAGCAAAAGATTTGAGGACCTGGGAAATTTTCTTAGGGTTAGAGCAGTTCTCGACATATAAAAACCCCTCCGACATAGCATGGTCATTCGCATTGAAGGAGAAGCAGTCGATGTGATTCTCCGATATGAAAAACTACCAACTGCCTGTTACATATGTGGCATGCCGTTTCCGCGCAGGTTTCAGAACAAATTAAAACAAGGAAAAGAAGGAGTTCGAGGAGGAGATGGAGCGCATGCTAAAAAATCTTGAAATCACATTGTCATCCCACAAACTCGTCAAGCATATGCCAATCTTTGCTAAACTTTTGAAGGACTTCTTTTCTGGAAAACGTGGAGCTGAGCCAAAAATCACCTTCGACATCAATTCAGCCACTCTCAATGCTCTACATGGCATGCCACCCAAGGCTGACGATCTAGGTCCTCCATCACACCCCTGTATCATCAAAGAAAAACGATTTAACCATTGTCTTTGTGATACAGGGCCGGCAGTAAGTATCATGCCCTATTATGTGTTTAAATCCTTAAACCTATGACAGTTAAAATTATGGTAAAATACTATATCACAACTTGGTGTGGCACTGTGTAGGGACGAAGGATACTAATACTAAAGTTTAGGGATGGTTGCTAAAATTATGGTAAAATTTAGAGACGGTTGATCCAATTTTCCCATTTTATTAAACTTAAAAAAAAGCATTTAACATGAATGGACGATTTTGCCCTTAGTTTATAACTGATTTCGTTTGAAATTTTAACGGAGGGACGAAATGAACTAATATGGTAAAGTTCAGGGATGGGGCAAACTAATTTTGAAGTTTAGGGACGGTTGCTAAAATTATAGTAAAGTTCATGGACGGTTGCTATAATTTTTCCTATGTTTTTTTTTTTAAATTTCTTCTCCCTCTTGCTCTTCTGTGGTTGCAGAGAGGAAAATGGTTTTGGCATTTTCAAATCCTTCAACGACTTCTTTGGTGCATTTTTCAACCCAATTTTTTTTTAATTCAAATTATTTTTTGCAGAAATAATTAATTAATTTTTTTTATATTTTTCCTATTAATATGTTTTGTCATTCAATACATAATACTATCTAATTTGATTCCACATTTTCATTCCATTTTTTTCATTTTCATTTTGTGAGAAAAATGAATTCTGATTCCACAAAAGGTCAAAATTTTAGCAAAACTTAAGATCGAACTGATACGAGACAAAAAAAAAATCTTATACGAAATATTTTTATTTGGTCAAATATGCGAAAATTAGTTAAGATGTGATTTTAGTGCATTTATTAATTCATTAAATTAAAAAATATATTAAAAAGTTATAAAATATTCAACAAAATATAGCATAGCCCTCAACTGATAGAGATGGTTAAATATAGTCATATACTATTCATTAAAAAACTAATATTTGGTGTCCTAAATTTACATTTAGGTGGTCCTTTAGGACCACCTTGCTAAAGATGGCCTAATAGAGATAAGGATGTTAGGCTCCCATGTAAGACCCATTCCTCTACAACATATCTCATATAAACACTTAGGTATTCTCATATATAATACAAACATTGAAACACTACCTCACAGTGGGCGTAACTCTCTTTTAGGATGAACCACTATAAACTTTGATATTCTATGTTTGATTTAGATTTAAATAGGATCTCGATCTATTTCACCCGTTAACAAATTAGATTAAAGATAATAAAATGTAGGGAAAAAGTAAAATGGGCAATAACAGGCTTTAGGGCATTAGGCAATTTCGCATTGTGTTCTAAAAACGGCCCGCAGTGTATACTTGTAAATTTGTAACGATGAACTCCTCCCCCTCCGAGTCTCAGTCTGAGTGCCAGCTGCTGTCTCCTCAGAATGTGAACCAGCTGTTCAGCTCTGTGGAAGCTTTTCTCTTCGACTGCGATGGTAATCTTTCTACTTTCGATCTTGTTAATTCTTTTATATGTTTCCAAAACAATTGTTGTGTTCACTCTATTCACGAATCCCTCCGTCCAATATCATATTGAATTTGGAAAATGCAATTGCAAATACATTGCTGTCCATTCGATTTATTTTCTGTTAAATATCCAGTATTTATGATATAGAAATGAGCAATGTGTGAGTAGGTGTGATTTGGAAGGGCGATAAGCTCATCGATGGCGTCCCGGAGACACTGAAAAAGCTTCGATCCAAGGCACGACCACCCTCTCTCGGTCTCTTTCTTCCCTTTAGGAGTTGTGATTCAATTAATAATAAAACCATAACTGTTAATTTACTATTTATTACTTTAGGGGAAGAAGCTGGTATTCGTTACCAACAATTCCACAAAATCAAGAAGGCAATACGCCAACAAGTTTCTTTCCCTCGGCATTGAGGTTACTGAGGTCAGCTATCTCCCTTTGTTAATTTCCTTCTCTTTTATCTCTCTCTACCAGAGACTACTTGTTTACTTCATTGTTAGTTACATTTGCTGAATTGAATGTAGGATGAGATTTTCTCTTCATCATTTGCGGCCGCCATGTACTTGCAACTCATTAACTTCCCCCAACACAAGAAGGTTTGCTGCTTCTTCTTGTAACTTCTTTACCGCCTGTCTTTCTGTGTAACATTGCCTGCTTTCTTTTCAGGTTTATGTAATAGGGGAACAAGGCATATTAGAAGAGTTGCAGCTTGCTGGCTTTACAGCTCTTGGTGGCCCGGTAAACTCGTCACCTCAGCTCGTTTTTTTTTTGGTTCGCTTGTCTTTTCTTTTATTGATCTTTTAGATAAAAGGCAAATTGGATTCATATCCCATAATGGTTTTCCCTTAGACCTCTTAATTGGACAAATAGACCCTCTTCCATGGCCTGCCCTGGCTTTAGAAATTAGAGGTCTCCCCCCTTCCAACATTTCAGCAACTTGCCTTCTGCCAGGAACTTATAAATAGTTAAACTCACAGATCTTAAATTTTTATGCTTCATTTACTAGTTTCGGTTTTCGAGGATGGGTAAATGACCCTTTCCCACCCTCTGGAATTGGGTGTTGTTTGCATATGGTGGTGCTGGTTTTTGAATCAT
Organism: Oemleria cerasiformis; assembly: GCA_037349345.1. NCBI lineage: Eukaryota > Viridiplantae > Streptophyta > Magnoliopsida > Rosales > Rosaceae > Oemleria > Oemleria cerasiformis. The sequence goes on along the minus strand of JAZGTL010000015.1, from coordinate 6,406,207 downwards.
CTGCATAAGCTTTTTGTAATTCTTTTTGGATGATCCAATAATCTTTTCATTTGAGGATATTCTTCAATTGCGTCATGAAACTCACTACTCTGAACAAGTAACCACTCTTTCACATTTTAACAAGACAGTTTGACGGAGACAGAGGCACCTCTGTGTATTTGAACCCCCAATGTTTTTGTCTACAATAAAGATATCTGTCAAACCATGTTCAATCTGTTTCATTATGTAAGCTTTAGATTCTGTCATGGTGGAATTGTAATTATGTAGTGTGTCACTTGTATCATGATTCAGGTTGGCATTAGGCTTGTAACATGTATAATGAGGTTTCCTTTCTCATATCCATATGGTATTCAACATTGACGAGTTGATTTTGTCGTTCCTTGTGGGATTCTTCCCTTCGAAGATACTGATAAAGCATTACACTGCAGGAAGATGGGAAAAAAACGCCACAGCTGAAATCAAATTGCCTCTTTGAACATGATAAGAGTGTAATGTAACCTCTTGTCCATAATTTTTTTGAGCTGTGACGTCTTTCTGCATAGGCTAAAAATGCTTCGACTCCTTTTACCAGGTTGGAGCAGTTGTGGTTGGATTAGACCAGTATATTAACTATTACAAGCTTCAGTAAGAATGTTAAAATCCCTTGCAATTATGATCGTATTTATTTCTGGAAAATATTGGATATGATTTCGCTATTGGATTCAATTTTGTGCATATGAACTGCAAATGCAATGAGTACTAAAACTTTTGTTAGGACGTAAAGATTAGAGTAGAAATGGTTGAAGTTCAGCAGCTTTCCTATTTGGTTGGTAGGTGAGATCCAAATGCTAGACTTATCTTGTATCCACTACTTTGCTTTAAATATATTAACTTTCACCTGGCAGATATGGAACCCTTTGCATACGTGAAAATCCAGGATGCCTTTTCATTGCAACCAATCGTGATGCAGTTGGACACATGACTGATTTACAAGAATGGCCTGGTTCCTTCTTATTTCCCATACCGTTCTTGAGTAAAAAACAACATGAAATATAAGCGTTACAGCTTTGCTCAATAGTAGTTCCCCTTTTGTGTTTCAGGTGCTGGGTGTATGGTAGCTGCTATCTGCGGATCCACCCAGAAGGAGCCTATTGTAGTTGGAAAGCCATCTAATTTCCTGATGGAATTTTTACTGAAGAAGTAAGAAATTTTATCAAAACATTGTTATACATGATAGCCCTTGTACGAAATCCTGCATGTCATATATTTGTTAAAAAAATCTTAAAGAATTAGTAAGTTTCTGAAATTTCAATATTACATATGAATTATGAATACTGGAATGACATAATGCCATGATTTTTGGTGGAACTTGGTTTTCAAACTTGATGTCAGATCCACACCTTTTGTTGTGGCTTTATGAAATTCATAAGGTTCGGCCTGATTATATTTTCGTTTGCAGATTTGATATCAGTTGCTCCAAAATGTGTATGGTGGGTGATAGATTAGATACTGATATATTGTTTGGCCAGAATGCTGGCTGCAAAACTCTCCTCGTTCTTTCAGGTACGTACGTACAAGAGTTAGTTTGTATTCTTATTTCATAGTGGGATGTACATGTACATTCATTTGGCTTTGTATTCCTGATGCTCATACCCAGCATCATCATTACAAATACGACAACAGGTGTGACGACTCAATCTGCTCTTCAAGACCCTTCAAATAAGACGCAACCAGATTACTATACAGGCAAGGTCTCCGACATCGTTGACTTGATTGGCGTGTGACTTTGATCTCTTGTGTTTGGTGTTTGGTGTTTGGAGTTTGGACATGGACATTCTTCGAGGCCAAAATTTGGTCATGTGGAGCCTCCTGCATTGGTATTAATTGAATTTGAATGTGTTTGTTACTCACATCCAGAACCAGAATGTTATTCATACATAGCCTATAAATATTTATGGAATGCTTTAAAGTGGTTCATTGTACAATCACTCTAAACTAGCTCTCCGCATCATTCTGTTGTACTAGACAAAGTACGAGGATCCTTTTTACTTTGTGAAACAGCAAGGTATACTGAAATTTACGTCGCCATTATTCCTTTTCTCCCAATGTGTTGGAATCAATAGCTCTTCAGTTTGATTCCTTTATTCCATTTGAATTTGTACTTTTTGATTTTTAAAAGTCTTGTGACGCCTGTATGCTATCATGATCTCCCACTCCAGCCCTGCCTAGGTAACCCAGCCTGTTTGTTTACCGCATTATTCCAGATGAGATGGCTCCATTATCAATTACCAAACCAAACAGGAGGCAAATCGGCAATGCATTCTACTTCCTAGTGTAGGCTGTAAGCAAAAGCTCTACAACTTAAAAAGGAATATATTCCGTTACCATAATCAGGGGTTTAATTAAAAAAAAAAACAGTTTTCAAATTAATTTCGGGTCCTTTGGTTTGTCACAAACGTCTGCAGAAAAGAAACTAATTCCAATTAAATTATTAAACTACTGCAGTCTGCAGTGTAATACCCAATACCCAAGTAATTTTCAAATTCTAATAAATTGTAAATTGCATCGGTTGATTTTCACACTTCATTTTTTACTTTCTAGACTCTATTTTTTCTTTTAATGTTTCTTTAAAATGGAGTGTAGAAAATAAAATATGGAGTGTGAAAATCAGTTTCCTTAGAGCATCTTCAGTAGAATCCCTACAACACAATTTTTGTTACCCAATTTGGGAATTTTCAAAGAAAATAGGGCTCTAGCAAAATCACTATCTCACTCGCCCATTTTAGAATTTTGATATTTTGGGAGTTCTGAATCCCTAAATTTATCAAAGAGGAGAGAGAAAGTAGGAATTACTATCTCCCCAAATTTTGTGTTAGGTTCATTGATTGTGATTTGAGATTTATCAAAGATGAGAGAAAAGTAGGAATTTCTACCTCTCTAAAGTTTTTGTGTTGGATCATTGATTGAGATTTGAGATTGTGGTTTCTTTTCCCAATAGCCATTTATCAACACAGTCGTCTCTATTTGCTGTTCTTCTTCGTTGTTTCTTGTCATTTTATTTGAAATTTAAAATTGATTTGACAAATTGTATTCATAATTTCTTTTAAGAATATCAAAGTTATATTATGGGACACTGTCATTGTAAATTGAGAAAATTCAAATGTTTAATTTGGAATAAATAATAAAATATTTGAGAATTTTCAAAATAGAGAAAATTGCTAAAATAAATTCTTTTAAATCAGTTTGTATAATTTTTCAATTATTTTAGCCGTAGTTTAGCTTAAATTTGGTAAATTTGCTGAAGATAGTTTTTTTTTATTATGTATGGGGTCCCTATCTCACATGCGCAGCACGTGTCATGGTCTGGCGGTCGTCCTCTTGGTGAATTTTATTTTCAGTATTTTTTTTTCCTTGATCAGCGTGGTGTTGGTTGTTGCTAATTGACATCAGTACCAATATTTAAGGATTACAGTAATCAAACTTCATTATTTATAGGATCATGAATAATTACAGAGAGGCATGTGGTTTACTGCAGTTAGGAGTCTGCGTGGGGCTCTTTCTCGATTGGTGGCATTAATACAAGCAAACACGAACTCATAAATTATAAATGAAGTAGGCTAAATTTTAAGGTGGATTTTTTTTATTAAATTTTAACGATATTAGGTGAATTTTATTAATTAAAAAGTACACTTAATAAAAATACATACTTTATGCAAAAAAACAATAAAAATCATGCAATAAAATATCGTACAAAACATTTAAATTTCAACAAACTCATCTTTTACGTGAATAAGATATCATACGATCTCTAACAACTTCTTCATCCCTCTTATTTAAGTGTAGAATAAATTAATAAAATGAGATATATAACTAACAACACATAAAATTTTCCTGACTCATCAATTTCGGGTGGACGGGAGCACACCCCAGCCCTATACATCAGCCCTCCATGGTTATTAAGTATGTCTTAAATTCTTATCAGTTGTATTATGAATAATATAATAATATGTTTACAAATATATGCAGTTAAAAGATGTTGTCTAGTCGGACCTTGTTGAAATCAACTTAATAATGAGCTAATAATTCAACAAGAGGAGTAGTTGTGAATGTTGTCTGTGATGGTGACAAAAGAGCACAGACAAAACAATGGTAAAAGAAAGTGGATTGCCAAAATTAGTTTGTTGTCCTTCTTTTTTAATTAACTACCTCCCCTCTAGCTCCATAGTTATCATGCACGATGTATTCAAAATTCCGCATGCCTTCTTTAGTACATACTTTCAAACTTACAATTACTAAAACATACAGTATCACAAAATTTTTATTTAAGAAAAGCTCTGCGTCGGAAACTAGAAAAACTCATAGAGACATTTCAACTTCTTCTGGCAACAAAGACTCACATAGGCATTTCAGGGGAGGACTCACAGAGGCTATGCCTCCCCCTGGTCACAAAGACTCACATAGGCATTTCAACCACCTCCTGACCACAAAGACTCACAGAGGCATTTCAGCCTCTTTCCGGCCACAAGTCAAATGCTAGTTTCGTGTCTCGAACCCAAAATCAGAGAACAAACTTGACTTAGAATCTGAATTTTCATTTGATCACTTGCTCATTATTGTGTATGTGTTGATTAAGTAGGTAGCATTGGTGCAGGGATGAGGTTCGTGGACTGGCGAATGTAGGTAGGCGTAGGTTAAATATGCTGCTGCGCGGCTAATTAATCAGAGTTTGGAGTGATTCATTTTAGAAGATGGAAGATGGAAGATGGGTGCTGATGTGTGGTGTAGATGGAAATTGGAATTGCATTGATTTGAGGCTGCAATCATGTGCATGCACCGCCATGCGCGCATTAGTATTGATCACTAGTACTTCTTAGTGGTGCATGGCGAGGCCGATGGAAGAGCCACGCAAATAACATATATGCAAATATAATTAAGCGTCGGACCGGTTATACTTTGACAAGTGACAATCCTAGCTGAACCACCATCACCGTCGTCATCAACATCACAGGAATTGACGGGAATATATAATATATGTCACCCTAAGTAATTACGTGGTAATTCTAATTCGAAATATACTAAAGTTCGTAATTTATTACACGGTTTGTAAGATTGTTGAGGACTTGGGTATGATACTACAATTGTATATGATACAATCATGCAACGAACATGCCCCTTCATTTGTTAAAACTAATTAATAAGATTTATACCAAATACAATTGTAACTTACTGTAGGTGAAGGTTTCATTTCTTTTTCTAATTTTCCTAGCAAATTTTGAATTTAAATCTAAGTTCCATTAAAAATTTTGAATTTTAATCAAATTTGATAAAGTCGTGTCATGAAATCTCGATGTTAAACACATAAAACATTTCAATTAAAATTGCTACTTTACAGTTACAAATAATTGACAACTTTAAATGGGTTTGCTGACAATAACACCCTTCAATGCATATTTCCAATATGTTCAAATGGACCACCAACATTCTTTCACCTTATTAATGACGTCATTTAGGCAATAACATTTCATATATGAATATGAATAATAAGACATGTATATATGTACGGTACGTAGCTTCAGGCTTCTTATCCTCTGCATTGACCAGTCTCATACATATCATCATCGACCAATCATTGTCCATGAGTTGTGATCTTATTGACAAAATGGATTAATATTATCCCCATCAATTCAGTACATCACTGCGCTACTTGCACTGTAGAAAATCCAACAAGAAGCATATCCTCCGATTCTTCCTGGCATTCACATCAGATTCTTCAAAAATTTTAATTAAATTTAATTTGAAATTATCTAAAATTTATTAATAATTAATCAATTTTTAATGATACCAAAAACAATGCTTTCTATATTAATAAAAAGAAGTTAAATTTATCTGAAAGCTCATCTTCAACGTACTCTTCAAATTTGGTTTTGCATAAATTTGACTCAAAATTTGTTTAAAAACATAAAAACAGACATGCAACAAACTCACTATTTTTAATTTTAAATTCCAACTACTGTTCATTTAGACAAATTTAAAGTTAAATGTAGAGAGTCTTTTATATGACTATTTTAATACTTTTGGATAAATTTTAGGTTAAATTTGTCAAAAAATTACATATGAAGAGTCTAACGTGGATGCTGTTAATTAGCTACTAGTAGTGAGCTATAAATATTTGGTACCTTTATGTAAATGTATGTTTCAAAGTTGGTACATACAGGTTAGAGAGGGGGTGTTTAATCCGTAATTATATGTATCAGAACATTGTTAATACTTAATACACACACCTTCACTTCACTTCACTTCACTTCACTTTTTACTTTTGATGTTTTGTTCCTTGTCCCTTATCCCTTACTTGAGTAGAGAGCAGAGATTGGAGGCTTCATATATGGATCAAATGTTGATAATTAGATATAGTCCTTCCTTCAAAGCTGCGTGCTTCTGCAAGCTCAAAAAAGAGTGAAATAAGAGGGAGAAGAAGCTCTTATTTAATTTAATTAATCAAAAAAGCAAATTATAGGTAGCAGCAGAAGGAGAAGCAGAAGCAGAAGCAGGGGACAGACAAGTGCAAGACCTGTGAGTCCGCTCCCTCCTTAGACCAGTTTGCTGATTTGGACCCCTTAGTTTGGGGACAAAAACACCAATGAAATTATTGTTTCAGGAAAAATATAGGAAAAAAAGCTTTCTTTAACTTTGCGTCTTTTGACCCCCTCTCTCTCTCTCTCTCTCTCTCTCTCTCTTTCTCTCTGCGCCTAATAGTCCGCCAGATGCGGATGCCCAGTCCGTTTTACTACTCCCTCAGCAGCTGCCTTTTGCCCTCTCCTTCTCTCTCTCCACCACCAGCAATTAAGAACCGATGAGCAGCGCTCTTTCTACAGTGCCTCTCCTTTTTCACCGCCAAAGCAAACCCCCTCAACTCTGATCCTCAAAATAAGGTATTCTTTTTTCCCTTCTCTCACTTTTCCTTTCTGGTCTTTGCGTCTCCGTTCAGGGGGTTGCGTTTCTCTGCCTTCTAGACTTGCCTTTTGCGTCTGGCTCTCTCTTTACTCTTAGATCTGTATCGGGGTTTGGTTGAAAGCTACGGTTTTGTGGATATAGATCTGGGTTCTATGTAATTGCCCCTGATCGAGTTCATTTAGCTGCTTGTGCTCATTCCATCCATTTCAGACGCCAACTGCTTCTCTGTAAAGTACACACTGCATTTTCTATTTGGCTGAATTTAATTGAACTGGTTTTTTACTTGATTGGTGATTCTCAAGTCCTTTATTTTTGTTCTCAATCCTTTTTAATTTCCGTAATTGGATTTTCCTCTTTTTTTTCCCTCTTTCTATTGGTGGGTGGATGGGAAGGAGTCAGCTTATTCATAATATTCATGCTTACCCAATATATGTTATACATGTAATCAGCAGCTTCTGATCAAGCTCTGCATGTTGGTCTGTACTTGAATATAGGGTTTACCATTTTAGGTCTATCACGTAAGCTACTTGTCAATTGAAATCGAAAAAAAACTGAACTTTCATACCGTGAGCTCTGAAAATTTGCTTTTGACTCATCTTTGGCAGATGCGTATACTATGTTTTAGCTAACTTGCAATTCATATATATATATAAATATAGCAGCTGCTGCTCTTTAATCTAATTGCATGATCTATTCTCTGTGGTCATTTGAAGGGAACTGTTGTCTACTGATATCATTTTTCCTAAGATGTTGTATATATGTCCATGTTTGCATCTGAATTCCCTATATTCGCATCATAACTTATTGGATATGCCTCCTCTACATGTAGATTGACTATTGCTGCTTGGAAGAGTCGAGAGGGGACTGTTGGGCTGCTAATGGAAGTTACAATGTTGCCTATAATGGGGGAGAGCAATGAAAATTTTCAATCTGTTTGATAACCCCTTTTACCTCTGAAATCTGATGGCTTCAAAATCTGGTGCTAGGGCTTCCTCAAGGCTGCAACAGAAAACAACTGGTGTTCAGACGGTAGAAACTAATGACCTCAGGCAATTGCCTACACAGGGTGTGAAGGCAACCAGACATGAGCTTGCTATTCCTGAGCAAGTACCAAAATCTGTACAAAACTCATCCAAGCAGGTTGCAGTAGAAGCTTCTGATAATAAACGGGCACCGAAGTCCAATGAAAAAGGATCTTCTGATTCCTTGATTAATAAATTGAATTCTATTTCATTGTCAGCCAACCTTGAGAAAGCCTCAAAGGAAGTAGATTCTGCTGTAAATGAGACTAGAGGCTCAGTGGAAAGTTCTCTTGATCAAGAAAAGAAGACGTCAGAGTATGGAAGTGTAAAGGATAGTTCAGTTTCGGCCAAAGTGAGCGATGGAACCAGCAGTCTTGCCAAGACCAGTGGAAGTGCCAAGATTAGTGATCGAGTCGATTTTGTTGAGAGTGGAAAGAGCAGTATGTGTAGAGGAAGCACAAGCAGTGATGTGAGTGATGAGAGCACTTGTAGCAGCTTTAGTAGCAGCATCAGCAAGCCTCATAAAACAAATGACTTGAGATGGGAAGCTATCCAAGTTGTCCGAACAAGAGATGGGGTTCTAGGTCTGGGTCATTTCAGACTACTAAAGAGGTTAGGCTGTGGGGATATCGGGAGTGTCTACCTGTCAGAGCTGAGTGGAACTAAATGTTATTTTGCGATGAAAGTTATGGACAAAGGGTCTCTAGCAAGTCGTAAAAAGCTTCTTCGTGCTCAGACAGAAAGAGAGATTCTGCAATCTCTGGATCATCCCTTCCTTCCAACATTATATACCCACTTTGAGACGGATAAGTTTTCATGCTTGGTAATGGAGTTTTGTCCTGGAGGAGACTTGCACACTCTCAGGCAAAGGCAGCCAGGGAAGCATTTTTCTGAGCAGGCAGTAAAGTAAGTTCACTAAAGTTGTGCATATTGTCTGTTTCTCTTAATTTTACTTGACATAAATATTCTGTTTCATTTCTGTATTGCCTCTGACTATTTAAATAAACTGACTTCAACTGAAAATAACGAAGGGAGGAAGAAAGGAAGAATAAGGAGAGAAGAATTTGTTTAACTAGAGCAGTGAAAGGAAGCCTTTTCTGTGTACGTTACAAGTTCTTAACTTCTACCCTAAATTCCTATGTTTCATCGGAAAGAAAGGCTTCCTTTCTATTCTCAAAATATTTGATGTTTAACTCTCCATATATCTAGCTGGACTCTCAAGCATATGTTGCTTGCCTGCTTCTGAAAACTTATGGGTTATTTTGTCTCTTCTATTAGCTTTGGACATAAGTTCTGAAAAATGCGTTACCTGATTGAGCATTGATTCTGTTGAGTTCTTTTCATAAATGTCTATGATTTGTTTTTCTAACTGACAATCGAACATAATGTCCTTGATATTTGGATTGCATCAGGATTAGGTAGATTACAAGTCAATATTAAATGAGGGTGTGGTTTTCCTTCAGTCGAAGGAGGTTAACCAAATGTTGTATGCTGAAAATTCTCTGAGCTGTTTAGGACTTTTAGAAATCTATTGGTAGTCATGGAATAGCATTAAATGAAGTAAAGACTATTGATATTGAGCTATTAGTGTGCTATGGCTTTTGTAATTTGCTTTTCCTCTTTAGAAGCTATTTACTTGTGCATTCTAGCAGCAATATTTTTTGCATGACTTTTCCATACCACTGGTGTGATTGATTCCCATTATGTTCAGCTAAGTTTTAAGTGTTGAAAGCCATGCTGTGATGAATTTGCATAATAATATGAGCAATGGTTCTGTGTTCAGTGGTAACCAGGATTTAAGCAGTGCTTGTGCACCGCACTTGATGGTAACAAGTTGATTTTCGTTTGAGCTTGCAGATTCTATGTTGCTGAGGTCCTTCTAGCACTGGAGTACCTTCACATGCTTGGGATTGTCTACCGTGACCTTAAGCCAGAAAATGTCCTGGTGAGGGAAGATGGACATATCATGCTTTCTGACTTTGACCTTTCCCTCCGTTGTTCTGTTAGTCCGACTCTGGTCAAAACCTCATCATTAGAGTTTGAAACCTTGCGCAAGAACCCTGTTTATTGTGTCCAGCCAGCATGTATTGAGCCGCCTTCCTGTATCCAACCATCGTGTGTAGCTCCTACAACATGCTTCTCACCGCGTTTGTTTTCTAGCAAGTCCAAGAAGGAAAAAAAACCTAAAAACGAAATTGGAAACCAAGTCAGACCATTACCTGAGCTCATTGCAGAGCCAACTGATGCCCGGTCTATGTCGTTTGTTGGGACCCATGAGTACTTGGCACCTGAGATCATTAAGGGCGAAGGTCATGGAAGTGCTGTTGATTGGTGGACTTTTGGAATCTTTTTATATGAGCTTTTGTTTGGTAAAACTCCTTTCAAGGGTTCTGGGAATCGGGCAACCTTGTTCAATGTTGTGGGCCAGCCACTGCGGTTTCCAGAATCACCAGTTGTCAGTTTTGCAGCAAGAGATCTCATAAGGGGATTGCTTGTAAAAGAACCGCAGCACAGATTGGCTTATAAACGAGGGGCAACTGAGATAAAGCAGCATCCCTTTTTTGAAGGTGTAAATTGGGCATTGATACGTTGTGCTACCCCACCGGAGATCCCAAAGCCTGTTGAGATTGAGCGGATACCTGGCCCGACAGCATCATCAAGTGAGAAGGAGAAGGCTCCTCTTAGCATCACAGCAGCTCCTGATCAAAAGGGTTGTGATAATTATCTGGAGTTTGATTTCTTTTAGCAAATAGTTTATTGATTTCAAATGGTTTCTATGGGATGGAAAGAACTTTCCGGACAATTCAGGGACAGGTAGTAATGAGGTTAAAGTTCTTTTCTTGATAGATGAGGAGGAATTGTATGTTTGTTGTTGTTACATGTTGACAGTTTGAAATTTTATTGCATAATCATTGCATTCATTAATTCTCTGGCAAATGATTGAGGAATGAATTAGATCAGATTAGATCCCTTTGTGGAGCATCATATGAGATGTGTAATGGAGAGGTAGCTCCCATTTTGTTGCGCAACTGACTCATCCGACTTGTTCATTCATTATCTGTTTGCTGTATTCTTCCTATTTCTATTGTATTCTATGCGATGGGATCTGCAAAATGAACTTGGAGTTGGAGAGTGGATTATTTGCAGCCCCTTGTTTCTTGTAGTTGTAGTTAATTGTAGGGGCTTCCGTATGAATTCTTGAAACAGAAGGTATAGAAATGCAGAGGGTATGAAACTCAGAAAGAAAGTTAAGTCAAGTTGTGCCGTTGTAATTCTGTGGCAGAAATATGAATCATGAATTGATGATTGATGATATGATCCATCCCTGCTTCCTTGGGATCGTGACTGAAAGGGTCTGTGCACTGCATTCTGCACCAATAGTAGTACGAACAAAATATGTAAATATGTGAAGACGTACTCTTATTACAGCTGCAGATCCCACATCCAAGTATCCAACCCCATACTATATTTCTGGGAATTACAAGAAAAACATTGCAGTCCACAGTGGTTTGTGGTGATGGCGGATGGAACACGTTCTCCCAAGTGAGGTATCCCCCGCAAACAATGAATGTGAAGATGAAGACTAGGTGAACTTGGGTGATTTAAAACACATACAAGAAAAGGCTGCTTCGTTGATCCTCTGTTGTTGTTGCATAGAGATAGATGATGATTTGGTGGTAATGGTATTCATATCATCATTAGTATTAGCAGTAGCAATAGCAGTAGCAGTAGCAGTAGCAGTAGCAGGTGAGGATGAAAAGGAAGAGGAGTCATCAGTGACCTGCTGCTGCTGCTCCGTATTGATGAGTCGGTTACCTTGGGATATGATGCTTATCTCACAGCCTTCCGGTGCACTTAGAAGTATGTGATCAGCAATCCCGCTCCCTTTCCTAGACATTAATTTCCTATCATTCAATTCATAGGCCCATTCATTAGTGAATTAATACCGTCAAATCTCACTAGGAAAATACTTGCATCCCATCTTGGTGGTACCTCCTCGTACCACATTTTCAATTTATTGAATTATCTTTGTACATATTTAATAATCGGAACTGTTTATTAACTAAATAATTATATCAAGATTATCTCCGTAAAAAAATCACAAAGATTGGAGATCTTTTAGTCATTCATATATATCAAATAACTCAACGATTTTGATAAGAATTCAGATGTTTATGGCGAACCGTCTATTTAGTTGATATATATGAATGACTAAATGACCTCTAATATTTTATTTTTTCCTGAAATGATCTTGACATGATAATTTAGAGAATGAATAGTTCCGATTATGATATATGTACGAAGACAATTCGATAAATCGAAAAGGTGATACAAGGATATACCATCAAGATAAGATGCAAGTATAGTCCATCTCAATATATAGAACTAGTAAGTAGTAAGTAGTAGGTAGGTACCTTAGATTGGATTTGGTAGTTCCAAGGACTAGGTTTGTTATGTTGAGAATGGGAATGAGGTCGAGAATTGCAGGTCCGATTGCATTACTTTCAATGAGGATGGTATCCACCTTAAGGTTTTCATTTACAGCCCGACATTTATGAAGGAAGTGCTCAAGGAGGTCTCTCCTCTTCCCTCTTTCTTGTGCCATGTAACTCTCAACCTGTTCTGGACTCACCTGACTTTTCGCAAGTTTTCCCACTGCGCTAATATTCAGCCGGCAGTAAGTCTCATCAAGGGGAACTTAATTACAATTTTCATCCATATATGTCATGTGTATAAAATTTAAAAGCACACCAGTAGCAGTACTACTAATCATGAATGAATCAAGCAATAAAAATGCAGTTAATTAGTTATAATGAATCAACTTACATGGAGTTGGAATGTATTTGATCTCTGGGAAAACGTGAATGAGATAGACGACAGTGGTTGAGGAATTGAAAGCGTAGTGGTTTAATGTCCAAATGAGGGCGTCCATGCTTGATTCACTCTTCCCTACTCCCACATAAACGCAATCCATGTCTTCCTCAATCACATGATGATCTTCTTTGATGGATGGCATCGGCCGGTACCCACGTTTATTATTCATTCCAAAAAGCACCTCTTTGATCTCTTCATCATCATCATCATCATCACCATCATCATCATCATCATCATCATCATCATCTAATTCCTCAATCTCACATACGCCGTTGCTGTTGCTGCTAGTACCGTTGAGATAGTACTCATCCTCATCTCCCACTACTACTGCCTTGGTCGGCGACTTATTAGTCAACGACGACGACGACATTAATGAATTCATTTCAATTTGCAGTACGTTTTGATGATCGATATGTGTATATATGAGCCGATCAATTCTCTAATTCCTGTTCCTACGTACGGAGCCAGCCAGCTGCTAGCAAGCAAGCACCAAATATTAATGTAGGCAGTTGAGATGAACTGAGAAGCACGACGTCGTACTGCGGCCGGTGCTGAATATAGCTACAGCACAATCACGGATTCTTGAATGACCACAACCACATATATTACTGCTGATTGCGATCAGCCTCAGCCTATCATGCTCGATCATGTGTTGACAGTTGACACACAATAGGAAATTACGAAATTAATTACGAAATTAGGAACTAGATAAGAAGGAGATGAAGCTTTGCAATTTGAATTTTAATTTCAATTTGAATTTGAATTTGGAGGACGGCCTTCTACTCTATTTCATCCTAGCTTGTTATTCATTAATTAATGGAATTTCTAGGAAGCTAGCTGCTTTGGTTTGACCGTTCCTCATACTCCTGTGGCTGCAGGTGAATTTCTAACTTTTGATTATTCTTAGTTTCATCTCCATCCCTAAGTCTTAACCAAGAATATTAATATATTCCTCATCTGCTCGCCTTTCATCTTCTTCTACTTTGACTTGTTTTCAATTTTCCACATTAAACAATTGGAAGCAACAGCTCATCACTGCTGCATAATGTTCGCATGTGTCTCCTTCTAACTAAAATATATATATATATATATATATATATGCATTCCTCAACTCAGTGATAGTATATGCTCAAAGTATAATACCCTTTAATATATATATATATATATATACTTTCAATACCAAACGCCTAAGGTATATTCGTATAACAAGATAGAATCACGCCCGCTTCATTCTTACTAAGTTATTTAATATATTAATAATGAATCATGACTGACAAGAAGCAGCACGGATATATCCATCCTTGCATGTTTTTGCCAATTTCCGTCCTACTTGTTTAATATTCAATTCAACTCATTATGTTTGTAATTATCAAATTGGATAAATTTTGGCATACATGATTTTGAATAATGAACCACAAAATTAATGGTTAGATTGTGATATTATTTTGTGGAGTGAGTCTAATCGAATGGTTGATTCCGTGTTATAGAACAGACCAACTGGTTCTAGAGCACCATTACTGTTTTGCATTACAATTTGATTAGGCTTGCCAATTCTCACATATTATATAATTAATATGCTACTGATAACATATATATATATATATATCATCGATATGCTATTAGTAACATGTCGATATGAAAGCTCTTGCAATAATAAACCCTAAGGTACCATCACTGCCAAAAAGACTAATAAGTTGTGAGTACGTAGACTAATTAGAGACTGACCTAACTTCATTTTAATTTAGTCTCTTTGGAACTCGAAGCCCATCTTACCTTGAAGGCCGGACCAAGAAGGAGGGAGGAGCGGTGGGTCGGCAATGGCAGCTAGGCTTCTTGATCCAGTCGAAAGAGAATAAGGATAAAAAAGAAGAACCAAATTAAGTTACAATAATTTTGGTCAAGTTATACCAACCTAATTCATCTAACTATAGCGTCCTTTGGTCTTGGGTGATGCACAATCGTGCCATTATCTAGTCATTTGCTAGCCGAATATAAATGTGAACTCGGATGTAATCATGTTTATCTGCACTGATCGACTTCTTCTCCAAACAATTATGACCAAGGAAGGAACATCCTTCAACTTTAGATTCTCTTTCCTTGCAAGCAATGATCTTCTTATTAGGCGATTCGGCCTACCTAACTTTTAGGGTTGGTCGTTGTAGCTTCGACTTCTACGTTATAAAATGAAAAAGTTCGTTGTACAGGGAGTCAGGGACTCAAGCCCATGGAAACCAGTACTCGCCAATGAGCTTTGTGATCACGTTGAAGCGAGTTTCTCCCTTTTAAGGGAGTGACCTCGATCCGATTTCAACAACTATATCGCACAGGGTAATTAAGTAACATGTACACACAAGCCCAGTGGAACAACGGCAAGCCACTGAGATGGTCGATCTTATCGATATCCCTCGAACGAATTTGTACACGCCTTGACTTGCTCCTCCACGTGCTGCGGCAAACACTTCTCTCGGTAAGACTCGGATGTTAAACATAAGTTCAACTGGTTTTGTTAAATAATAGGGGTTTCTCAAGAGGCTGAGAGAGTAGGGTTTCGCTTAGGTGCGAGTTTGAATATTTGGAGATTGAAAACCGATATTTATACGGCCCTGTCAAACCTTGTTTTACCTCCACAAGCTTATCTTTTCTTCTACGCCAAGAAAAATCCCTCAAATATCCACATGTTATATTGTAAGTACGTGAAAGAATCCACGTTCCTGATACATGGAAGTATCTCTCCTTCTGAAACCACGTGACCCATGGGCCATCATTTGTTTAAACGAGCTCAAACCATCGACCCAAAATGTCCCTTCTTGGGCCGAATGTTATTTATTTTGAAACTTAGCCCAACCTTGACAAAATGGTCCCAAACACGAAGGGTCGAGATTGATCACGAGGGTCTAAAAAACTCAAACTGATATATAAGTTCAGTGACGGCGACGGATCATCCACGGCCGTCCTCGAGTTCTCAGAATTTAATCCCAAATCCCAACCCCAATTAGTGGCACGCGTCCCAGTTTGACTATACAAAATCCAAAGAAGAAGCACATATAAGAAACGATGTGCACACGACTAACGCAATTAAAACACCATAAACAGTTTAACTTGCTCTATAATACTGTAGTTAGAGTAATGAATTGTTTTCTCATCCTTACGATGAATAAATATTATTATTTTAGCCTCGTGTTGGCTGTTGCAGGTTGAATTGTGTTGATACCCTTGATAAGTCGAGCTGAATTTATCAGACTATATATAAAAGACCGTCTCGAAACTCACAAGTTAGAATCCATATATTCCCATTTTGTGGGCCCCGGACTTGTACCCATCGAAAGAATTGGCCCCTCCAAGGAGCAACTCATAGCCTAGTCCAACCAAAAAGCACACCCGCCTTCTACAAATAGCCCACTTGAGTGAGGATGACATAGCCGATCCCCTTACAGAGAGCATAGCCGACCCGATCGGGTATGCCATCGTCCATGTTAGAGGCTCCAATCAAATCAACCAGCTAGAGCACATATGTCGATCATCCCTTGGTAGACAAATCATCATCCAAAGTCCCATCTATCACCGGCCAAAGCTCCCTAGGGCAGAACTATTTCGAGTTCCAACACCCTAGCTGCAAACCTAGAACGACAAATGTCACCTCTCCGATGGCCCCGTGCATAAGACAAGACTGGCGCAGACTCCCAAGTGAGCAGCTACCTGCCTTGTGCAAATGGTTGCGGTCGGGTCGACTATGCTGATCCGACTCAACATATTTTCCTATAAATATCCCCACATTTTGTCCAGAAAAGGGGGACTTCAAGTAAGGGGAATTACTCTCTAAAAACACCTTCTCTCTCTAAACTCTCAGCCTTCTCTCTAGAAATATCCCTTGTCATATTTTACTCCTTCTTCTTCTTCTAATCTCCTTATTTGTTGAAGATTGATTATGTCTCCACCATGCTTTGCCATATCTTCTAAACACATACTAACTTAGGCATCAGAGGGTAGTTGGCTGGAGCCACACCGGCCTCCCAAGCCTGGCCTTTTTTCTCCTCTTCCTTTTCCTTCTCTATATTCTATCTTAGGTACTTCAATATCGGGTGAAGGAAGATTCAATTAGACAAAGGACATCAAGCCTTGCAGCCCAAGCATCCTACCTTTGTCGTGGGAGTAATCTTGCCACCTAGTCCACGGAACCTAGAAGCGTAGTCTTCGGATTCCGAAGGCTCTTACGTTGTCAGGTCTGACCCACCCGTCAACAAATTATTGATCACCCAGAAATCAATACAAAGTTACAAACATTAACCCATGAGGACTTACCATGAACAGAGCACAAATATAAGTGGGTCTCTTAATCCGAACCCACAAAAGCACATTCATATGAACCTTCTTCCATGAAAAAACAAGGACGGTTTCATTCCCAAGCATTGGACTTCCACAACGTACTGTAAATGGAAGGAAGCTTCCTAGCTAGCTGCCATGATACTCTCTTTTTATTATTCTCCACCCAAACCTCGATCTTATACATTTAAATTTACATGCACTTTACAATAATAAAGTAGAAAATTGAGATTTACTCTTAAAACTCTGATCTCGTTATAAAAACTCCCATACACAATGACAAAATAGAGAATTGAAACCTTAAAAAGTTACAAAAGAAAAATGAATCACTTTAATTTTCGACTAGTTAGTTTAGAAATATTAACTATAGAACTATATAAAAATAAAAATAAAATTATAGAGCATTAGTGCAAATAAGTCTAAATATAATGTTGAATATAAAAATAGACGGGTTAAAAATTTCAAATTATCATCGTGAATATTAATCAATTTTCTGTTCTTATTTCATCGTCACCAACCACCCTGTTTCAAGTCAATTCCTACTTAAACATTAAAAATATATATAGGAAGACTAAGACGTAATATTAAGTAGTATAAATGCATTAATTAATTAAAATTAAAAAATGACAGGGATTTTATTTTTACTATCAAACTCTCTCTGTGTTTTGAACCAAAAAAAAAAAACTCTCTCTGTGTCTATATATTTTATGGAAATTTTTAGACCATAATATTATGGAGTAATTAAGAAGAAGGAATTGATAACGTGGCAGAATTGTGCGGTGTTGGGTGGAGGGTCCTACGACAAGGACACGGAGGGGAGGAGAGGACCACCGGGCCCTGGCCGACGATCGGATTGGGAATCTTTCTACTTTGTTGGAGTTGTTTGGCATAAATTCAGAAAATTAATAATGGCCACCATGGCCACATTATTTTGACTAAGAGTGAGTATAAATTCGTTAAAATAACTAAGCGATTCGATCCAAATTGTTATTGGCCAACAATTTATTTTTGATCGGATAAAAGTCAAACGATTTGAGAATTCAAACTGCTTCGTTAGTAGCTCAGAAGTCAGAAGCCACTTGAACTAAAAATAAACATGTAATTAGCTAAGAAACGCAATGAATACCAAGCAAAGTCCAAGTAAAACATTTCAGTAAATGAATAACAAGCTAGGGATCGTTGTAAAGAAAGCAACACCAAGGAACTCATATTGTATTTTTCTGCTGGGTTTTGATTAGTTTGATTCTACAGATTGTGAATGTTTTAAAGTCTTATTCTATTTTAGTTGGAATATTTGAAATTTTTTTATACTACATGTTGTGAATGTATGAAGGAACTTTAAGATGCTTTGGTTGAGAATGTGAGTCCATATAGTACAGATTGTGAGTCCATATTGTTTTGGTTACGAATGTGACTGTCCCATATATTATAGATTTTGTATTTTTCTTTAACCGTCTGTATCGTTCTAAACCAAACTGGTTACTAAAGTCTCGTTTGGTATGCTGTATTGTACTGATTATTTCAGTCGGATAGACTAATTTGTCTACCGGATAAACTGAATATTTAGTCGGGCATTTGATGCTCTACCTGATTAAAATGCCGACTATATTATACTGGTCGGATTATACTATACTAATTGATAAGAAATATCTATATATCATAAATATTAATTATGTATATTATTATTATTATTTATTCTATTTTTATTTTAATTGATTATTGATATTATTATTATTACTATTTATTTAATTATTAATTGTTTTTATTACTATTTATTATCATCATTATTAATAATATTATTATTATTATTATTACTACTTTTCAAGATTACTAGTCATCCGACTATATAATACGGACAATTTCGAAAATATTATTTTAGTGGGTGTAGACCGTATAAGGTACTCAACCGTATTAACTTATCTTGTGGCTAATTAATACGAGTGGTACCAAACACCGATTTCGTACTATATTATCCTATCGGGTTCCTTATATGGCGTACCAAACGTAGCCTAAAGGTTTGGTTTAAGACAGTTTTATTTTTAATTTTAGAAAATTCAAATCGTATCGAACCATTAAAATTTTAACGGTTTGGATTTTGATATTTCCAATATCTGTATCGAACAACACCGTGTCCAGCCCTTTGCCTCCCATTTTTAAAGGTTGCATACAATTTAAACTATACTACAAATACAATAACAAACTAGTATATTATACTTCTCAATAAAACTAGTATATTACATATTAGCCTCATAGCAGGCGCTCCGCGTCTGCTAGAGGCATTTAGGCGGACGACTCCACAACTCAATAGTAAATTGGCACATGTGTGTGACAAACATTTTCATGTCACGTCGCACTACATGTGACTTTAAACGCACTTAAATTTATTATATACGCGCGTGTCAATCTGCAATTTTTAATATATAAAATGTTATTACAATTTTTAATTTTTATATTTTATTTTAAAAACAAATGAAAAAAAAAAAATCAATGCAAGGGAATGCTGGTAGTTCCATGTTTGTAGAGTTTGGTTTGCTTTGGTAACTGAAAAAATAGAAAAGAAAAGAATATGGGTATGTGTAACAACCCGGAATTTCAATTATTGGATTTAAGTAAATTATTTTTATAAAATGACGATTTTACCCTTGGTCGGTAAAGGGCTTGGAAATCAAGTTTTATTTCGAGACACTTTTGGTGGTGTTTTGGGTACCGTTGCGTAGGTCTCGAACTCACGAGTTCGTAGACATGAGGCACGCAGAAAACGGAGTTCATGGACGAAAGTTATGGGTCTAAATGTGCAAGGGCATTTTGGTAATTTTCCATGGAGGGGAGATATTTTGTTAACTAAATCAGACTTATCTGATTCATTTCATCCTCATCTTCATCTCCTTCTTTCTCTCTGGGACAAACAAACACAAAAACCACTTCGAACCCAACCCGTGTGAAAACTCACCGAAGAGAAACCAAACGTCAACTTTGATTTCAAGGCTCCAACTTCCAGTTTTGATCAATTAATCGTATTCTACTCATTCCCACGATCACAACCGTACCAACCATCGAAGGAGAGGACCACGGAGGAAGCCGAACCAAGGATAGGAAGTTTCGGACCTTCCGATCGATTTTCCTGCTAGCACAGGTACGTGTTTGTGGTTTTGAGGTCATATTTGGATTCCTGGGTTTGAGTAGATAGATTTAGACATAAAATTTGTGAAAAATGGTTGAGTTTTGAGGAAGTTAGGAAAGCTTGAAGTTTCGGCCGGAAATGGAGGATTCCGGCGGAAACCAGACGGCGGCGCCGGCAGCCGGTCGATTTCTCCGGCAAGTCGCCGGTGACCGGTCGGGTCGAGTAAACCGGTCAGGTCGGGTGACCGATCGGGTCGAGTTGAACCGATCGGGTCGAGTTGGACCGGGTCAGGTCGAGTTGGACCGGTCCAGGCGCGTGGGTACTGTAGCAGGCGCGTGACCGGCGCGTGAGGGCGCGTGGCGGCGTGTGGGCGTGTGTTCTGACCTTCCGTCGGCGCGTGGCGGCGCGTGAGGCCGAGTTTGAGGTCACGGTGGCGCGTGACAAGTAGTTTTTGACGTTTCGGACCTGTTGGCGCAGGTTTTGAGTCGATCAGACATCGTTTAAGGGTTGTTTCGGACGTTTTAAAGTTGCTGCGTTTTCTAGGCCAGCATAGTTAGACCCCCGAAGTTTAGGGGGTTTATATTTAAGGTTCTTATTATTAGCTGGTAATCCCGATTATTAATTTGGACATGCGATACTGCTCCAGGAACTTCAGGGGAGCGTACAGTTCGGGATTGAGCTTGCTTGAACAGGTTTGTGAGTGGACTTTGATTTATAAACTGTAATGCATGCATAAATGTATCTTTGATTTAAATACTGTCATGTATGGGTGCAATTAATTTCTGGATTTTAGAAATGATGCTGGACACATGTTTTCCAATATTTCAGTGAAAGTGTGTTTTGAGAAATGGCCTGGTTTTTGTATTCGATTTTGATATCGTTTTGACGTGGTAACTATTTGAGCATGTGATTTGGGGTTTAGACCCATAATTATGATTTATTGATTTTGGCCATAAAAATGCTATTGCAAAGAATTTGGCTTAGGCCGAGAAACAAATATTTCGAAGTATGAATTTGGTTCACTGGTTCCCGTCCCGATAGTTATTGTTGCTCTGACTGGTGTTGAGGGGCCTTGCTCTACCGGTTGTTGAGGGTTCGGACCTTAGGTGTTGAGGGGCCTTGCTCCGCCGGGTCTCGAGACTGTCTATGCATAGTACAAATTGTACAGATAGTACAGATGGTACACAGAGTTGTACAGATTTTAACACATCTCAAGGGATACCCTGGTGTGTTATGGATATGTCGGGAACAGTGAATTTGAGATATTATGTGTCGGATTGAACGAAATGATTTGAATTTGAGATATTTTGTGTCCAGATTAAATTAAATGATTTTAAACTCCTTTGAAGAGAGTTTTCAAATCAAATTGTGGATCACGAGGTATTTTTATTATACATATTTTATGTGAGTCCAACTAAGTGGTTTTAAAGAGAAATGAGAATTTTTGGTGATTTACATATGATGTTTTAGTATGATAAATTGTTTTATGTTATGCATGCATGATTTTATAAATGGAGGGGAAGAAACGTATTTTCTCGAAAAGGGAATTTATAAATGATTATTTTTGTCCACTCACAACTTTTGTGTTTAAACCTCCTTCAGACAGTTGAGTAGAGTTGACGCGAACACTGATCTCGAGGCAGAGGCATTAGTACTTCGACTGCGCTGTGTAATTATATCTGAGTAGGATATCTAAATTTTACTCTTGATCATACTTAGACGCTCTGATATTATATTGTGTTTGATTGGTCATTAATTACGAGAATTATTGAGTGCTTGAATCCCTTGTCTGACAAGTGGAAGTATTTATTGTTATTATATTTTGTAAGGATTGAAGGGTATTTTGGGAACCTTTTCTTAAGTTGTCAAACGGGATCAGGGTTTTTCCCGGGTTTCGAGGGGAAATTCGGGACGGGTCCTGACAATGTGGAAGAAAATACAACCAAAGAATGCCCTCATGAACTTATGATAATAAAAAACAAAGAATCATATAATGTTGATTACTTTAAAAATCCAAAAATGTTTTGAATAATTAAAATGCAAAAATACAATAATTAAATATTTATATATTTTTTATTTCATTATCGATTTTGCCCTTTAACCCTTAGATTGTCTTTTCTTTAATATTTTCTTCAACAAAAGACTTTTTGGGGTTTATTGAAAACCATTGTAATCCAAACCGAACCATCAAGATTCTTATTTATTTATATTATTTGTTAGTTAATATTTTCTCCCTATAATATATTAATGTAAGTATTTATTACATACCCTACATCACTTAATCATTACCCATTTTGTGCTACTTTTAAATTATAGTTAAACATAACCTGTCATATTTTGAAGTTTAAAATGTTGAAAATTTTAATTTGTTGATATGTATGAATAAAATATTCATGTGAATAAATGAAATATTGATATCAATGAATTACATGAAAATTCTATGCCTAAACCGTCCAAACTGATCCGAACCAAACTTTTAATAACGGTTTAAATTGGAACAGTTTCAATTATATATTTTTAAAATCCAAATCGTATCAAACCGTTGATATTTTAATGGTTTGGATTTGGTTGATATCGCATCGATTCAAACCATGTCTACCCCTCCTTATAATAACAAAAAACATAGAATGAGATAATGTTAATTGCTTTAAAAGTCCAAAAATGTTCCTCAATAATTAAGATGTTAATAAAATACAACCCTAAACTTGATAGCAAACTCTAGCCTCTTGGCTCACATTATGCACGTGCCAATTTGCATTTTATTATTATTTTTAAATAAAAAATTAATAAGAAATAAATTAATATAAAGAAGAGAATAAAATTTTCTTTTAAAGACTACAATTTTATTATTTTAATCCTTATTAATTAAATAATATACTTTTAAAACTTTAATTAATAAAGGGTACTACATTTTTACTATTTTACCCCTTATAATTAAATATCATGCTTTTAAAACTTTGTTTAATGAAGGGTAAGTTTTGGAATTTTAAAATTTTAACCAAAAATAACTTTTGGCTTTATATATACTAGCCTGCAAGAGACATTTCGATGCGCTACGCGCGACTTCACAACTGAATAATAAATTGGCACATGTGTGCACGGGACATTTTCATATCACCACTATAAATACACTTCAATTTAGTGTATACGCGTATGTCAATTTATATTTTTTTAATATATAAAATGTGATTACAATTTTTAATTTTTAATTTCTATTTTAAAAAAAAAATGAAAAAAAAATCAATGTAAATGGATGCTGGTAGTTCCATGTTCGTAGAGTTTGGTTTGCTTTGGTAACTGAAAAAAAGAAGTAAATGTGGGTATGTGGAAGAAAATACAACCAAAGCATGCCCTTATGATTAAGAGTGAACATAAATCCGTTGAAATTGGAAACCAATTTTCAATTCAAACTATTATTGGCAATTCGGTTTAGATTTGACCAGATAAAAGTCAAACAGTTTGAAAATTGAAATCGTTTTATTAGTAACGGTTTGATTTTTAATTTTCATTTTAAAAACTGTTGGATTCGAAACCGAACCGTTAAGGTTCTTATTTATTTATATTTGGTAGTTAATATTTTTCATTATATAATATGTTAATGTAAGTGTTCATTACATACCATACCTCACTTAATCCTTACCCATTTTGTGCTACTTTCGAATTTAAATTATATTTAAACATAACCCGTCATATTTTGAAGTTTAAAATGTTGAAATTTTTAATTTGTTGATATGTATGGATGAAATATTCATGCGAATAAATGAAATTTTGATGTGAATAAATGAAATCTGTTAGCAATATTAACTCATTGTATTGTTAAGTCATTGTATTGGTGTGTAGTATATAAAGTGAGTGTGAGAGTCATTCAATTGTATTGAGATATTTTGCATAATGAAAATTACCAAACTTACTCTTGTTTTCTCTTTTCCTTCTTGTATTTGACCCATGAGTCTTCTTCTTCACCTTCGTTGAGTTTTTCTGTTTTCCATTGATTTTCAATTACCTAACCTCAATTGAATAAAGGATGCCATGGATTCTTTTATGTTATCAGAACTGCAAAGCTCATAGCTCTTGATCTTGTTCTTTCGTCTTTGATTTTTTTTTTTTTCAATCTCCAAATTACCAAAGAAATTTTTACTATAGAAATTTGGTCCAAGTTTGACCTAGAAATTCTCCATCTCATTTCTTGATTTGTGAAATTGCCGCATTGTCGTATCTTCACCTTCGATATGGTTTCTTGATTTCTGCTGCATCGAAGATTTCTGCACAGAAGAAATTGTGCGATTGAAATTTACCTTCTCATCTGCAATTGCCTCTGCTTTGATCTTGCCTCTTGCGACGGTTTCAATTTATCTGTTCAGCAATGCTCAGTCTCAGCTCTGCAATTTCAATTTCTGCTGCTTCGGTTCTTTGATCTCCTCAACTCTTCCTGTCTTCAAATCTTGCTGCTGCGATCTTCAATTTCTGCGACGGCTTCTTAGCTTCTTCGATATGCGATGGCTTCGAATCTTGACTTCCAGACTGCTCAACTTCTTCGATTCTTGCTTTGTGCTTCCATTCTCTGATTCAGCACTGAAAGTTTTGTGCGATTGAAATCGACTCTTAGCTTGCAGATTTCTCAGACTTCTTCGTTCAATTGCCTGCTTCAATTTCATGCTCATCAACGATTGCTTGTTGCGATTTCAGACTTGGATTATTCGATCAGCTCTGGTTTTCGGTTCTTCAGCCTTCGCAACTTACACTTCGATCCTGATTATTCAGGTTTCTCAGCTCAGACTTCTTCAATCTTGATTCATGAATCGTTCCGCTAAGTTTTTATTTTCGATCTTGATTTCCTGATATCTCAAATTGAAATTGTTCTTCGATCTTGATTCAATTTTTTGATTAAACACTGAAGCAATTGTGCACGTGTTTTTGGTGCGAGTGTGACCTAAAATCTGATTCCTGTTATGATATCTTCTTTCGATCCTCTATTCGATATTCTTTCTTTCTTCTTTCGATTCCTCAATTTCTTGATTAAACACATAAAATATTGTGAGCTTCTTCTCCTTCTTCGATCATAATCTTGATTATTTCTCAATTTTCTCTCACAATTGAATTTGATCTTCGATCTATGATTCTTCAAATTCTTCTATCGATCTTACTCTTGATTCTTGCTGCAATTCTCTCTCACAATTGAATTGTTCTTCTATCTCACGTTCTCCTTCGATTCTCTTGTTTCTGCCTTCGATCTGACATTGATTTCATCACTCTTCGATTCTTAAATTCTTAAATTCGTTTTCTGGTTCTTGAAATTGATTCTGCCTCATTTTCGTTTCTTCAATTCTTCGATCTTGCTTATCTGCCTCACTTGAATCTTGCACTCCATGTCCTTCTTTATGATTTGAGCAATTTTGATAAGTGAATTTGTTCTCAGTCTATCTGATTTATGTGCTGGAAACTTGAGTTCTGTTTTAATTTGAGCTGAGATGTCTGCTATGAGATATTGTGTTTGAAAAATTGTCATGGAATGGATGATACTGCGTTTGTTGCTGCTGATGTGTTTGGGTATCTGCTGAGTTATCATGAATGAGTTGTGTGTTTGTATATTTTGGGTTGGCAGTCATATTGTTTTGGGGTGAGTTGAGTTGTTTGCTGGTGACTATTGCTTTATGTGCTCGTTAGTGTGTGTTCTGCTTGCTGAGTTTGGTAATTGAGCTGTCGTTTGGTTTGGACTACATTGGATTGTTTTGGGCTGGCAGTCATGGTTATAATGTGCAACTTTTTCTGTCCAAAGCTGATTTTCTGGCATCAGATTGTTGCTGTGTTGATCTAATTGTTGCTATGGTATTGTGTCTCCAAAGTTGGATGATACCACTTACTTTTCTTGGAGTTCTCAGTTGGATTGTGCAGCAGCTTTTCACCTTAATTCCCAGGATCCTTTGTTCACTACTTGGTGATTGAGCTGATTGTGATGGTTCTGATTGGGTATCTTCCATTGATTTTCAATTACCCAACCTCAATTGAATAAAGGATGCCATGGATTCTTTTAAAATCTTGATGAGAATGGTGGAATTTTGGGGAAAAAAAATGTTTTGGAGGAGTCTTTTTAGTGAACAATTACATGAAAATTTTATGCCTAAACCGTACAAACGGATCCAAATCAAACAATTGATAATGGTTTGGATTGGAACGGTTTCAATTCTATTTTTTTTGAAAATTTAAACCGTATCGAATTGTTAAGACTTTAATTCATGGACGCTCTAGCCCAAGGAACACATGCACAATAATGACCCAACTACCTTGACTTTCTGAGCTCAAAACCCGCTCTAGCCCAAGGAACACATGCACAATAATGACCCAACTACCTTGACTTTCCGAGCTCAAAACCTGCTCTACGGTCAACCATTACCGCTGGGATTGCCCAATCAGGCCCTAAACGAACTCCTATGGCCTCGAAACCAACAAAATCTGATCCGAAACGTCCCAAAACCCTAGTCACGCGCCGCCGTGACATCGGGAACAGTCCCACGTGCCGCCACGCGCCAACGGAAGTACGACACACGCGCCACGCGCCCTTACGTGCCTGCTACAGTGTTCACGCGCTTGGACCGGTCCAACCCGGCCCGACTCGACCCGACTCGGTTCAACTCGACCCGACCAGTTCACTCGACCCGAATAGTTCACTCGACCTGACCGGTTCACTCGACACGACCTGGTCCAACTCGACCCGACTAATCACCGGTAACCTGCCGGAGAAGACGAACGGACCGCCGCCTCCGTCGCCGTCTGGTTTGCCGGAAATTGCCATTTCCGGTCGATTTTCAAGGTTTTCTAACTTCTTCATTTCTTGACCGTTTTTCACGATCCACACATGTAAATTCATCTACTTTTCACTAGGAATCCAAATATGAGGTCAAAGTTCCGAGATCGTACTTGTTATGGCCGAAAAATGGCCGAGAAGATTCGATCCACCTCCCTCCTCCGTCCGTCGCCTACGACGGTGCTCCCGCTCCGATAAATACCCCTAAATGCTCGTGGGACTCCGGGGAAGATCCTCCCGACCTTGGTTTCGGTCGAATCGGACCAAAATTCGTCCGATGAAAAAGGTGGTTCGGTGTTCGCACGGGAAGAATTTCGAGTAGGAGAGAGAGACTGCATCGACCAATCTCCTGAGGAGAGAGAAAAATATCTGATATATAGTTCCAACTTTTGCAAAATTACCAAACTGCCCATGTAGATTCTAGACCCGTAACAAACTCACCGGGTCTCCGTTTTCCGCGTGCCGCCTGTCTACGAACTCGTGAGTTCGAGACCTACGCAACGACCCAAGAAAAATTCCAAAAAGTACTGCCAGTCAAAAAGTGACTCCCGAACCCGTCCAAAATTGAGGGTAAAATCGTCCAATTCTCAAAATAATTTAATTTCTGGTCCGGGTCGTTACATTCTCTTTTTTCCTTCTTGTATTTGACCTGTGAGTCTTCTTCTTCACCTTCGTTGAGTTTTTCTGTTTTCCATAGATTTTCAATTACCCAACCTCAATTGAATAAAGGATGCCATGGATTCTTTTAAAATCTTGATGAGAATGATGAAATTTTGGGGAGAAAAAATGTTTTGGAGGAGTCTTTTTAATGAACAATTACATGAAAATTTTATGTCTAAACCGTACAAACGGATCCAAATCAAACCATTGATAATGGTTTGGATTGGAATGGTTTCAATTCTATTTTTTTTGAAAATTTAAACCGTATCGAATTGTTAAGACTTTAACGGTTTGGATTTGAAATTTGATGACATCCGCATGGATCCAAACCGTGCCCACCCATACCTTATGATAACCACAAACAAAGAATCAGATATTGTTGATTGTTTTAAAAATAAAAAAAATGTTACAACAATTAAATATTATATATATTTTTTTATTTCATTATTCATTTGACCATTTTACCCTTAACATATTAGATTGTGTTTTCTTTAATATTTTCTTCAACCAAAGATTTTTTTACGTTTATTGAAAATTTAATAAAAATCAAGTTTTGGATTTATATATTTATAGTTTTTTACTCTTTAATTAATATATTTTTATTTTGACTATTTTGACCTTACTTATTAAATTATGCATTTTTGAATAAATAAGGATATTTTGGAGATTATGAGAAATTTAATCTATTTTTACTATTTTGTTCTCACTAATTAAATCATTCTTTTTTAAATAAATTAATTTTACAATGGTATTTTTGAAATGATGAAAATTTAACCAAAGGATCCATCGGCATCCTCCACCTCCATCCCCGTCAATAAAACAACTGATATCCAACGGCAACAAATGCATATAGGACTGTGAGGAGTGGCCCCATATATTCAGAAGTCTTGTGACCAACAGACTGATGGTGAAATGATTCATAATTCATGCAACTGTTTAATCTTAATCATTGAGATATATGCCTAATGAAGAAGTGATTAAAAGCATTATCAAGATTTATTGTGTGCATTTTCAATATGATTGATTTTAAAAAAAAAAATTAATTATATTGATGACGAAATCAGATCCACGCATCTAAAAGTTTATGAGGGATGACTGCCTCGTAGGCCCGCCTTTGTTGAATCATGAGTCTTGACCTCTATAGATCTCTCTCTTTGTACATGGAGTCTCTGATGACATTGTTGACCAAAAACAAAAAAAAAAGAGAATAAAAATGAAAGAGAATAAACATTGTTGAATCATGGAGTCTCTCAAATGCCTGATGCCATTGCGCAATGTGCATGATGCGATGACCTGAGTGTTGGTTGCTGATTTTGTCTTTCCCTAATAAATCTATCCATCTAAAAAAAAATATCAAATGCTTGACAGTAAAATAAGAGTCAAAAAAGAGAAGCTACTCCCCCGTTAATAATAACCTTCTTCCTTCTCTTTTCTTTTGCCTTTAATTTTTTGCTTGCCTTCTTTAATATTTTAGGCCCCAGTATTAATTCAGGGAGAGCAGAGGAGTGAGGAGAGGACCTCCCATTTCTCTTTCTTATTTTTTTGCTTGGCAACCCAAAACAGACACTCACAGACACCCACCGGCAGCGGCTGAGGACCAATTGACAGAAATGGGGATCGTTTCTCACGAAGCGATCAAGCAGTTTCAAGCTTTGATGGATCAAGGTCAGCTTTCTCTCTTTTTTCCTTTTTGTTCCTTGCGGTTCCCCTTTACTAGATTTCTCATTTTCTTCTTCTTCTTTTGGTCGGTGGAATTTTGAGCAATGGCAGTTGATGAGCCACTCAGGAGAACATTTCAGGTTGGTATTTTCTCCTGCTTTGCTACTTTCCTATCTCCGATCTCGTTTCGTCTCAGCTCACGATTCTTCTTCTTCTACCTACTTTCTCTAATTTATTATTTTTAATTGACTTATCTTATTTGAACTATTCAAACTTATTTGTGCTTGTTTGCTAAGTTTGGGGGTGCTATGCTATTCTCAATTCTCAATTCTCACTTGTCAGTAATATATGGTATACTATCATCATGCTCGTGTAATGTTATGTCAACAGGAATCAACGTAGCCAGGCCAGTGCCTGATCCTAATCTAATTAACAAGTAGAATCTCATCCATTGCTTAATCATTTTCTGCACTTTAAGTAGACCCCTCTTTTCCTTACCAACTCCCAAGATTCCAATAAAAAGCCCCAAAATGTCAAATTTAATTCATTGGTTTTAGTTTGATAACATCAACTGGCCGGCTGCTTTTTGTTTCCAGATCATGGACATTGTCTTTTTTATTTCTTCTATTTTTGTTATTATCATGACAACTGAATGTAGCTTGTTTTGCCCAAAAAAAATGTCTGATTTGAATTTGAGCTTCACTGGATCTTATGGGATAATTCTCTTGCTTTCCTTTCTATAAAATTACCCATCTTTTTGAAATTTTGAGTTGTGTGGATAATCAATAAAGCTGTTTCTTTGGTTTATAGAATGTTCATCAAGGATATCTAGTTGAGACTTTCGCTCGATTCCTCAAAGCAAGAGAGTGGAATGTTACTAAAGCCCATAAAATGGTAATGTGCAGCTCTTTCACTTCAAATTTCTCTTAATGAAGTCCTATCCATTGTCCACTCACTTCTTTATTTACTGGTTTTTGATGAAATTATGCCATTGTCAAATTGCAGTTGGTAGATTGTTTAAACTGGAGGGTACAAAATGAGATTGACAATATATTATCCGTGAGTTTATCATCTTTCGTACTTGTGTACACTTTTTACTGATTTCCAAATTACCAATCTAATTTATACCAGTGGTGGCCTATGGGTGCTGAAATTTTCGAATCTTATTCCTCCATGCAGAAACCCATAGTTCCAACTGAACTATACAGAGGAGTGCGAGATTCACATCTCATAGGTCTTTCAGGTTACTCAAGAGAGGTGCTCATTCTGTCTTAAAACTTATTTGGTTTGTGGTCTTTACATCGTCATTTCTAGGCGTTAATTAATTGGTTTGTGATGTTTACATGATCATTTCCATCAGGAGTTGAACCATGATAAAAAATGTATATGCTACCAATGATTTTCTTTTGGTTGAAATTTGTTTGTGTTGCACCATGTTCTAACGCATTCTTCATATCTCTTCAGGGCTTGCCAGTCTTTGCCATTGGTGTTGGCCTAAGTACATTTGACAAAGCATCTGTGAGTATTAGATGAAAATGAAACCATCTTGTCTTACAACGGACAACAGTTCTTGAATTTGAATCACCTACATCTGTCACTTTTCGTGGTGCTGGGGGTCCTTGTGTCTTTACAGTCCTTCAGAAATATTTTTTATTTTTGGTTGCAGGTTCACTACTATGTGCAGTCACACATTCAAATTAATGAATATCGAGATCGAGTAATTTTGGTGAGTATTTTTCTTTTGGTCCGGAATTTTAGTGAGTATTTTTCTTTTGGTCCGGAATTTTCGTGAGTACTAGAACTTGAATCTCTAAGGTTTCCCTAGTCATCTTTCTGACCTGTGTGTACTGTTGCAGCCTTCTGCATCGAAGAAGTATGGTAAGCCTATTACCACATGCGTGAAGGTTTTAGATATGACTGGTTTGAAGCTCTCAGCACTAAGCCAAATAAAGGTGCAATCTTGATAAGACACAAGTTTTTTGATGTTTTTGTTTTCATTACTGTTTAACTATCTTGTTGCATCCTATCATAAGTACAGATCTCAGTTCTATTTAGGTTTGCCAATGTTCCTTACTCCTTAGTGAGAAATTCATTTCTACCACTTTATGTTTTATGTACGTGCAGTTATTGACAATTATATCAACCATTGATGATTTGAACTACCCGGAGAAGACAAATACATACTACATTGTAAATGTACCATATATATTCTCAGCTTGTTGGAAGGTTAGTCTTCACATTGTTGATCTTTGTGATATCATGTAATCTTTTGTTCCTGTGTAACTGATCTTTAAGCCATATGGAGTATGATGCTCATGTTCTTCCAAACAAATTAATATATTTCCGACGATGAGTATGATGCTCATGTTCTTCCAAAAAAATTAATATATTTCCGACGATGCCCTTTTGGAATAGAAGTGGTATAACTCTTGGACTGTTGGCAG
Organism: Oemleria cerasiformis; assembly: GCA_037349345.1. Taxonomy (NCBI): domain Eukaryota; kingdom Viridiplantae; phylum Streptophyta; class Magnoliopsida; order Rosales; family Rosaceae; genus Oemleria; species Oemleria cerasiformis. Next base: position 6,374,374 of record JAZGTL010000015.1, on the reverse strand, counting down.
GTTGTGAAGCCCCTTTTGCAGGAGAGAACAAGGAAAAAAGTGCAGGTATTGTCTGGTTGTGGTAGGGATGAACTTTTGAAGGTAAGACGTGTTCGGTATAATGTTTATGAGTTCTTGTCATATTATAACTCAAAATCATCTTTCTAATACTTGATTTTGATATCCCTAGCATTTTCATTGGGCATAAACACTTTTCCCTTATTCATCCTCTTTAAAAGTCAAAGTACTTGTTGAAACTGGATGGGAAGGCAAAAACATGTGTTCAAGTAGGTTAAAGAGCAAAGTTTCACTTAAATCAATTGGACTAACATCAATGGAGTTGGATTTGATGTTTGTGTAGATAATGGATTATGCATCCCTTCCACATTTCTGTAAAAAAGAAGGTTCAGGATCATCGCGACATTCACAGGATGGAGCTGACAATTGTTTCTCCTTGGATCACCACTTTCATCAACAGCTGTACAATTACACGAAGCAGCGATCTTTGTTGAAGGAACCCGTTAACCCAATCAAGCAGGGTTCTTTTCACGTGGATGTCCCTGAGCCAGGTGCAGATGGAACACAGATTGCTAAAACGATAGAATCGGAGTTTAACAAGTTTGGTAATGGGAATCAACTATCTGACTCTCTAGGTGGCCTCAAAATCAACGGTGACTGAAACCGCAGAGCTCAATGCCTTGCAGACTTGCATTGCAATGGTAGTTGCTGAATGCTGATGCTGAATGCTGATATTATTATCTACGTGAAATTCACATTGCAGACTTGCGTTGCAATGGTAGTCGCTGAATGCTGATATTATAATCTACGTGAAATTTACAAGGGTAAGCTAATAGCCTAATACACTACAATATTATTATCTGTGTATTGTACAATACGTATGTATGGCTGGATATCAGCTCCATCAGACCTGTAGTTGTATGTATGTAGCCTAATGTGCCTTCAGTTGCACAGAGTTCTAAATTACATTTAGATAGTAATTGCACAGATTAACCTGTTTTCGCCTTTTAGCCAGGTTTCTTTGCCATTTCTTTCTCTCTTTGAAATCCTAAGAGTAAAAAGTACACTACCAACATTCACGCTTGTCTGATTTCTTAAGTTTTTCTCTCAGTAGCCAAAGCCAATAGAAGCAGAAAGTGTTGTTTTCAGTGACGTTGATTGAGAATTGAGATAAAAAAAATAACCGAGCCATTTACATGCAAGTTTTCCTGAATACACAAAAAATGGAACAGATGGGGGGACGAGACATGAATATCATCATCAACTAAGAGATTCCTCCTCGTACAAGGCTAGAACTGGACGGGGAAGGAGCCTGATGACTCACCCGTGACTGGTTCTTCTTGTTGACGCCGCTTGCGAAGTTCACCCTCAACCGCTGATTTTGCTGACTCTGCCATCTCTGCCTTGTTCATTGCCATATCTGTTGCAGTCTTGATTTCCTCTATGGCTTTTAAATTGGCCTCCAACTTTTTATCCGCTTCATTTTTTCTTGCATTGATCACTTCTACTAGGGCCATGCTCTCTGCTACTTTCCTCTCAGCCAACTTTTCACATTCCTCCACTTTCCTTTTCATAGATTCATTATCCTCCGGTGATAGTTTGATCTTCTTCTCGCCACTGACGCTGCTCTCTGAATTTGAACTACCATCTTCCTCCTGTGCCCCTCCTCCGGAGGAAGAGGAAACCAGCTTGAGCTCATCAAGGGCTCTTTTTTCCGCCTCTTTTGCTTCTTTACCTTCTTCCAGCGCGATTTTCAGCTTCTTCTCAGCTTCCTCCGCAGCAACTCGAGTATCTTGAGCTTCTCTCTTCTGTTGCTCAGCGTTTTGCATCATCTCTTGTGCTTCCAGCCTCGCGCTTTCAGTTTCTGATGATAGCCTCTGGACAGTTGAAATGTGATCAACTTCCTGATGACTAGGACTAGGAGGCGACTTGAGCTTTGCCTCTGCCTCTTCCTTTTCTTTCTGTATTTGATCAGTTAGTTTAGTGGCAAGAGCTTCCATTTCCATTTCCTTGTCTTTGAGTTCAGTTTGTTCCCTCCTCAGATCCTCAAATTCCAGCCTCAGGGAACTCACTACACTTCTAAGAGAGCTCTCTTCGTCGGCAACTTCCTGCAGCGTCTTTGTGGCTTCATTGAGCTCCATAGTGACCACTCTGACAGAATCCATTTCGGAGGCGTGGGCTTGTCTCATCTTTTGTTGTATAACTTCAATCTCTGAGCTTGTTTCCTCAAGCTTTGCCTCTAACTCGTTGGCCAGCTCAGGATCAACTTCGCTCTTCAAAGATAGCAACTTCTCTTCTGCTTCTTGCTTGGCAGTTTTGTAAGATTTTAGGTAGGCTTCTTTTTCAGCCACAGCATTGAGCTGCTGTTGTTGGGCTTGTTGGGAGGCAACTTTGAGCTGTTCAATGGATCCCTGCATGGCTGCAACTTCCTTCGACAGCTCCGTGACCCTGTCGGAGTTGACATTGGCGGAACGTTGAGCTTCTGCTGCCTGTTGGAATGCAGCCAGTTTGGCTTCCAAGGCGGCATCAAAGTCCTGTCGGATTTTGGTGAGCTCTTGCTTTGCAGCATCTAGTTGGGTGACAGTGGCTGAGTATTCCTTTCGGTCGTGGTCCAATTCCTGCTTCCAAGCACCACCTCGAATGGTTTCTTTGGATTTGACCTCTTCTAGTTTCTTAGCCCGACTCTTGATCTCTTCGGCATCTTCGATTGCAGACTTCTTGGAGTCGCTTACAGATTTGAGCCTGGCGTTGAGATCGCCGAGTGTTCTTTTAGCCTTGTCAAGCTCAGACAGGGCTCGAGCTTTTGTAGTTTGCGCACTCTCTAGTTGTTGCTTAATTTTGTTAATTTCTTTCTGAGCCAACAGAAGCTGTGTCTCCCTATCCAGAGCATTACTCTGACAACCAAACAATCATTGACAATCATTATTCTTACCATCGAGGATGGAACAACATGAATTGATATTGTTATGTTACGTACCTCAGAAAGCTTTTTCTTAGGAGTGTTGGGGTTGGTGTTGGTGTTGGCGTCTGTATTTGGGGTTGCGTTAGCATTGGGATTGGCATTGGAAGATTTGTTTCGTCCTCTAGAAACCACAGCACCAAATAAGGTAACGGCAGCTTTCACAGATTGGAAAGGTGCTCTGGTGTCAACCTCGCCCACCTCTGCCCTTGGAGAACCCTTCTGCTGATCCTTTATACGTACATTCGCCATTTCCTGATTTCAGCCTTCTGATTTCTTCTGTGGCTGCAACAATTAACACTTGTCAAATGTCACAACAACCCATATTTAACATCAATCTCATAGCCGTATATGAATATGAAATTCAACGTGAAGGCACTTTACATGACAAGGATTGAGCAATGCAAATGGAAAATATTGATGATGATGATGAAAACGTGAAAGCACGTACCGCAAAGAATAAAGAAAATGAATTAAGATGTGATGATGAGTTATTGTCAAAGACGACTTGTGTCTATGAGAAACCCACCAAATTCACGAAAAAAAGAAAGAAGGATAAATGGCTTGTTTAGCTTCAGATGATCACAAAGGGCAATCAATCAAAACCCACAAATTATAAATTTCAACTCTAAATTGTAGTGGTGGTGGGTCTCAAAGATCTCAACTCGAAGAAGAAGAAGAAAGAAGAGAATTGGTAGGGGCGGAATTAATTCAAGAAGGTAAGAAGGGATGGATCCGCGTATGGAGATGGAGAAGGCCAAACGCGGAGGAGGGTGATTCGAGTTTTTGGCTTGTACAATTTTGAGCCTCGTGCTATTTTAGCGGGAACAAATCACAAGTATGCGGTGGTTAACATTAGTAATTGCTAACCGCTAAGAATTAGGAAAATACAGAATTGACATTGACTGCCTCTACCCTCTACGGCTCCACCCTCTTACTCCAAAACCAAAATCAAATCACTCGGGACTCGGGAGGGAGATTTTATCTTCACGGTTACACCAGCCCTCACCCTTCACATTTCACACCAAGGGAAAAGGACCGCAAGTCTGAGTTAAGTCACATAATGGACCAATAGATTAAAGATCAAAATTTACACAAATATACAATATTCTCGTTACTTATTAATTAACATGTATTCATTATTATAGAGTGAGTGTAAGATATCAATTAAAGATGACCTAATATTCAATAGCTGGAGTCATTTAGTGATATGACTTAGTGCATGGCCGTCCCAATAGAGGATGAGGCCTAAAACATATTTCACATCGAGGCATTCCTAGTTTTAAATTTAAATATAACTTTTTTTTTATTGAAAAATTAATCTTTTTGTTTTTTTAGATGTAAAATAACTTATTAATTTTTCATATTTAACCTTTTTAGCATATTTTCTTAATAGATAACATGTGGCTAATCCGTTTAATCTTCCTTGTGACAGACTAGAACATAAATAAGATTTCATTAGTTTCAATTTAAAAAAAATTCTTTTAGTAGTAGAAGCTACATATATTGGAAAATCCAAATAAGATTTTATGAGATAATAAATAAAGAAGAACGAGTCTGAAAAAAAAAACTAAAGAATTTTTATTTCGAATGTCAGAGGAGAAAACCAACCAATTTGAAACTCCAAAATCCAAATCCAATCAACCACTTTAATATTACAAATTTAGCATGAATAAAAAAAAAATTACAAATTTAGCAAGTGCCATTGAGGGAGACCCGAGGAGTTGGAGAGAGAACAAAATAAATATTTTTTTCTTCTCAAAAGCAAGAGAGTAGAAGAATTTATAGAGGCGAGGAAAACCGAAGGTTTTTTTTTTTTGCTTTCCTGTTAGTTAGGATTGTTAAACAATTAGTTAGTATTGTTAACAAGTAGTTGGTTATGTGTGCATCACAGCTATAACTAGGAGATTGCTGTTAGTAGGTTAGAGTAGCTGTCAATGCAAGTTGTCAATGGGTAGCTGTTCAAATACAGTTAGGGTTGTTAGGCTTGTGTAAGATATAGTGCATACAAAGCTTAGTTAATTAAGAATTCGTGTAAAGTGAAAGAGATCAATGAAATCAAGGAGTTTCTCAGTTCTTTCTTAAACACTTTCTTTCTTCTCGTTTAGTCTCTCTCTTCCTCCTTGAACCTCCTTTTCTCATCTTCCTAAACTAGTAATTATGAATTCAAGGTAGAAGAAAGGTTGAAACCTTCCACTTTCGATAGACTTTCTGCTGCTGCTCAAATCCTCAAAATGAAACATGTTAATGGGCCTACACGAATATGCACATTGTGCAATTTTAGTGTGTTTTGTAATTTTTTTCTTAATCTAACTTAAATAATTTAAGTTGTATATTTAAACTTTGTTATTATGAGGATTATATCATAGAGGATATTTAAGTGCGGCATTTTTCCAATATGAGGCCCAAGACGTAGACCTTGTTCGACTCACCCTTGGGCCGGCCCTACCTAGCGGTATTCATCTCAGATTCGACTCTCGTAAATAACGATATCAATACCCAATATATATATTGTACTCTCTTCTCTACTACTTGTTTGGTGGGTTCGTTCACTCCCACATTGACTGTGACACAATCCTCAATCCTCAGTCTTCACTCTTCACCATATTTTTAACTCAAATCTTTCGACATCTAGAGAGTAGAATCAGTTGGTAAGCCAAGTGAAAAACATTCCAATCTTGCAGAAAAACAAGTGGGTGGGTGTTGGGGAGAGATAACACAAAGCAAAGCACGATAAGATGAAGTATATAAAACAGAGAGCAGCATATACTTTCTTATTAACATCTCATCTGATACAACATTTTATTAAGCAGCAAAGTTGAGAGACAGTAAACCCAAATTTTCTACCACATTCCGTTCATAAATTCATAACCTAGAACGTCCCACCCTTGTAACTGGCCTCCTGCAAGATGCAAAGTTGGTGAGTGAATTTCTTCAAGTTCCCAACAATTCAGAGGCAAAGATCAAAATCAGTTTTCATTTTCTCAAATATAGAAAAACACTGGTAATTGTTATGGTATCATCTGCATTGTTAAATAGGACTAGGAGGGAGTGGAGATGTCACAATTTAGCCAATTGATGCTCCACCATTGTCAACAACGTCATCCTCATTTGACCACTGAATCATATACTAACTAGATCTAGATGGTAGCATAGATTAATTACAATAAGAGAAAAACTCGGGTATAAAGCCCTACCCTAGTATTCTAGTAGGCAGTAGCCAGTAGTAACATAACAGGTGTACAAAATTATGAAGTATACTGAATCAAGTATATGCCTTACCAAATGTAAAAGTCTTACATGATCTCAAGAACAAGGGCAGATGCGCCCCCTCCGCCATTACAAATGCCAGCAACCCCATACCTCCCATTTTTATGTCTCAGTACCTGCAAACACATACTTTTCGATTAACATTTAAGAGACCTGAAATTAATTTATGTGAAAGAAACAAATCCTCTAGATGCATCTTTCCTTTCTTAGAAAAGCGCCCCACATCCCAATACTATACTAATATCACAGAAGAAGGGTCCTCTAGGCTCAATTTTATCACAAGGCACAAAAATTTGAGTACAGGAAAAAAAAATAGGTCAGGCCGCGAATTACCCCTAATAAAGTGACCAAGATCCGAGCACCACTGCATCCTAATGGGTGCCCCAGTGATACAGCTCCACCGTGGGCATTCAGTTTCTCCTACATTTATAAGCATGACAAATTGTGAAGAGAAAGTGTAGCTAATGAGACCAGGTCAGAAGGAAGCCCAGCTAAAATGACTCATTTTCAGGATTCACAGTGCACTGCATCAATTTCAATTCAAATAAATTTGCATGAAGACTCACAGGACTAAGGCCAAGCAGCTTTTGGTTGGCAAGAGCCACCACCTGCAGGGATCAAAATGTATTCAATTTCCATAAATGGTTATTAAATCAGAGAAACGTTATATCAAAGGATAAAAAACAATGAATTCTTACAGAGAAGGCTTCATTTATTTCATAGTAGTCAATCTGTGAAGCCTCTAAACCAGCATTTGAAATAGCTTTTGGTAGTGCAAGGGCAGGAGCAGTTGTAAATAATTCAGGTGCCTGTACAGAATCTTGTTTTAGGATTTCGGCATTAAGAATATCAGAAGTCCACCAAGCCAAGATAAATGAGAATGACATTTCACTACCTGAGCTGCATCAGCAAATCCCTTAATCTTAGCAATTACTTGTAACCCAAGTTGAAGTGCCTTCTCCCCACTCACTAGCACTAATGCAGCTGCACCATCACTGCCCAAGAGAAAAGCACAACCCATAATGCCATGATTAAAATGATAATTGCACCAATATGAGAGAGTTGGAAAGACAGATAGACAACCTTATGCTAGAAGCATTGCCAGCTGTAACAGAACCACCACTCTCCTTAAAACTCGGTCGAAGCTTTTTTAATTTTGCAGCATCAAACTAGCAAAGGACAGATGTGAAAACATCAAAGTCAAGAATAAGAAAAGTAAGTTTGATAGAAATGAAGTAGTTGGAATCCAGAAATGAAGTTCTCTATGGTATGTTTGGATGAGGAACTTCAAAATACCAAGGGATTTAGGCTATATTAGTAATAAATGCATTAAAAACAAGGGGTTACATGAACCACATGAGCATAGAAAAACAACTAAACAAGGGTTTTCCAAAGTACTTAAAATCCCATCTAAATGTCTTGCATCTAATCATTTGCAAATCCCTTGGTATTTTGAAGTTCCTCATTTTTAACTAATTTTGCCTAAATTCTTGGAACTTTGAAGTTGCTCATCCAAACATACCATTAAAGACCTCAAAAATAATGACAATAAAGTTCAAAAGCTATTGTAAAAGAGGGGAAGAACAAAGCAGTGGGAAGAGGTAGAGTTTTGACTTCCTACAAGCAGCAATTGGAAGTAGAACCAATTAAAACCCAGCTTTCCTAGTCAAGAAATTGTATGACACTTTGTTGATATCCAGATATAGGTAATATACTTCGATCACTTGAACTCAAATTTTGGAATTCTGATTTGCAATTAAACAACTTCAGATTACTACTTTAAAAGAAATATATTCCATCAAGTTTATCTCCTGTCCATTTATTGTACTTTACCTTTTGTAAACCATCATCCTTGTCAACTGTTGAAGAAGGCTTTCCTCGTCCCCCAGGAACTTCAACCTGCAGCAGAAGATTGAGAATTAACGGACATTTTACAACAAAATAGTTGATTCTGTTCCGCACAGAACTAAATCACACCGGAACTATTTCCCAGGCAAAGAGACCAGCATCTTGTGCAGAGATCCCACGCTCAAAACTTCGAACAGCATAAGAATCCTACAAGGAAACATTGATACAGCCAAAATTTCGAGTCACTAGTGACAACAGTAGCTTAAACATAATATTAAAAGGGAGTGTATGCGGTAAAGTAATACAATGAATGGCAATGAACACAATCAGTGCTGCACAAGTGCCTATATTGTTAAACTACTAAGTAGTGTATTTCGTATTAAAATAATGTTTTCAAGACAAATATCTAATCCTACCAAAAATAGAAATCTATGGATCTGATGTCCCCACAAGTTCAAAATGATGTAAAATTGGGGGAAAAGCCAGCTCAGACAAAGCAATGAAGGCTAGTAGAAATAATTGAAAGGCATCAATATATTTTAGAGCAGAAAAAAATCTAGTGAAACACTACCTGTTCTTCCCTTGATATGGAATGTTGATCAGCACATATTTCTGCACAAACACCCATTCCAAAGTCATTATAGACATCCCAGAGACCATCTTTAAGCATGCCATCGACAATAGTATCATGTCCAAATCGAGATCCCTGCCTGTTTACAATTAGTGTGAGGGGCATAGATTAGATACATCTTTGAACAATCCAAAATAGAACCAATATGTGTATGAATTTTAGTAACAAAGCTAGCATTTTCATGAATTATTACATACTCACCCAGTGGAAAAATCCCCTAATCAAGAGACTTACAGATATCTTCATATTTCAGTAGCAGAATCGTGGTTCAAAGTCCATGATTAGAAAGCAAACGTAAAGAAATGGCAGAAAAGCTAACCTGGAATTTGGTAGATACTTAGGCGCATTGGACATGCTTTCCATACCACCAGCCACAACGATATCGTTGTGACCCAGCTGGATGGTTTGTGCTGCTATCATTGTGGCTGAACAAAGAAGACAAAAGAATATATCAGCAGCGATGAGGGATCACAGCAATTTGAGCTGAATTGAATTGATTGGGGAGAGAAAGGGTGGACCTTTCATCCCAGAAGAACAAACTTTGTTAATAGTAGTGCAAATGACAGAGTTGGGTATGCCTGCAGCCAACGCAGCCTGTCTGGCAGGAGCTTGGCCTAAGTTGGCGCTTAGAACATTCCCAAAGAAGACCTCTTGCACAAGTGATGGATCCACATTTGCTCTCTTGAGAGCACCTAACAAACATTTTAGACAATCATTATCACTTGGAACAGTCGGTCACACTCACACACACCATAATCAATTATATTTTAGAAGAAAAGAAAGATAATGATTGCATTACAGTTTACAATTACATACATTGAATAGCAATAGAGCCAAGGTGGGTTGCTGAGAAAGATGAGAGGGAACCAAGGAATCCGCCCATGGGGGTACGCGCGACTCCCACTATACAAACATCTGAGACGAGACGAGAGGAGATTAAAGAAATTGGGTAGCTTTTGATTATTAGCAATTAATAATTAGCAATTAAGGAGGACGTTCACCTCGAGGTTGAATAGAATCAGAAGAAGATGGAGCCATCAGAAAGTATGGATCCGTGACGGTGATTGTGACTGTGACTGTGGCGCACTTTGTTAATTGGCGGCAAACAAACAGAGTGCGTCGCGACGTTGGGCCAAGGTTCCAAAGTACCCAGCAGCCCCCCAGGGAAGGAAGCTCAAGGAAGAAGAAGAAGAGATAGGATCACAGGATAGGAATACGATGAGATCGAAGTCGGATTACCCTTCCCTCACTATTTTAATTGATTAATGAAGTAAGACATGTTGTTTTTTTCCTTACTGGGGTCGGTAGATAGAGGCTCTGAGCCTGGACCGATTTTTTCCTTTTTCTTTTTGTTCACGTTGGCGCCATCCTCGCCCGCTTTGCTTTGATTTGCTGAATGAACGAATCATTCGTTTTATCATTTACACACGGGGAACCGCAACAACAACACTTTCCCATCCCATGTCCAAACATGTCATTGCTTCCTAGTTGCACTTGGGCTGTGCTTTCATCATCCGTCTTTTTTTTAGCAAGACATCACATCCCATCATATATCACCCCTATTATACATGCTGCCATTTTCTTGGTTCTAAAATGTAAAGTACGTCGCTAGAATTTGAATCAAGTTTGACTACAAACCATTTTATTTTTGTTTTGATTTAAACTTTTAACAGTTGTTGAACATGGATTTTCATGGGCTATGGAGAACTGGAGACCAGCGATCAAAACTCGCACATCACATTCATCATAACAGAACAACGTCGTTAAGGTCACTCGTTTCACTAAGAGGGGCAAAGGACCAACTAGCCATAACCCAATCAACAAAGAACACAAAATACCAACTTGTAAAAACTAAAATGCCACAAATAAGTTTATGACATTGCAGATACCAAGTGATAGAGACACATCCACAATCTTCTTAACAAACAAGACCGTGGCACATACAACCCTCCCGTAGGACAAAATACCAATGTCTGAGTTCCCTTTGTTGCACCGGGTTTTTCATTCTTCAACAACATGTCTGCACACAATTCACAAATGAGCAAGATGAACGGTTGCCATTCTCTTCAAATCATACCAGCCTAGAAGCCGTAGAAACCATGACACAACATACCTGAATGTGAGGTTGATCCGAGTTGCCTCCGCTTTTGACCTCTTAGGCACAGAGTGCAACCAATCCCTTTGAGTGTAACCTCTCATCACCAACAGCGATCCATGCTTGAGTGTGAAACAGTGCTGGTCACCATCATTCCTCTTTAATCTCTTACTTGTAGGTTCTTCATCATCTTTTCTTTCTGGCAGTCACACCCCACAAAGACGATTAACCCACCCAATTAATGCAACTTCGATTCTTATTTTATGCTCTCAACTTATGACATAAAAAACATTATGGTGACCGACATTCAAATAGGTCCTACGCTTCTAGCTAGTTGTGCATATGGAAATTAGGAAGCTGCTGCAAATTGTAATATTAACTGTCAACAACTTATGTGTGAGCAACGGGTGAATAATAACAAAGATAATAGAAAACTAGGCGTTTGCGCAGTTAAGTAATGACTGATTATCATACCTTGCAATGTTTTACAGGGTTTCTTCTTCAAGAAGAATTCACGGTCACACCCAAGGGATAGGGACGCAATTTCGGGAGTTGATCCATAAAGCTTCTCATCATCAGAATGCCAACCAACATAGTCATTACCACCTTTATACCTATTTAAGAGCAAGCTATTAAAATTGCTGCTAGGAAGAGCTTTATGGACCTAAGAAACAAGATAAAAATGAAGACATGAGCAAACCACAGGACCATGTAGGAATAATGAATATGTGTAATGTAAGACATAAATCAGTTTTATTATTAATATTACCGCTTCCAATATTTGCTTAAGTGGAGGATGATCATCCCATGAGTAAGCTCGAGGCTGGTACCCGCTGTAAACCAATTGGGGCAGTCCTGGCCTTGCTACATAACATGTATCTCTAGGCTGCAGATTAACAAATGTAGTTAACCCAATGTTGAGTTCAAATTCATTTTTTCTTCTTCCTTTTGTTTTGGTTGCGAGTCAAGTTCAAATTCAAATTCAACATGATAAAATCAGAAAAAGTGGTTAACCCTAATTACTCATTCATCTCCTCCCCAATTAATTCCCAACACAATTCAAATCATAAAGTGATTGACCTCCTACTCAGTTTGCAAACAGGATGAATTGAATCCCCAAGACCCGACTGCAAATTGATAGACAAAAGGGCAGATTTTTAAAGAAAATTGCATGAGAAAGAAAGAGAAAGAGACCTGGAGGCAGGACCGGCCGAAGACGCGAATGGTGGGTCTGGTCCAAGGGATATGGGTGTCGAGGTAATCGAACCATTTCCAAGCCTGATCGAAGCTTATGAACCTTGGTATGAACACAACTTCGCTCCCGTTGCCCAGAAGCACCGTCGTCTGTGTTTTCGCCTTCTGATTTTCACTCTCCTCCCCATTAAGGTTAGGGCTAGTGTTCGCCGGTTCACCCACCGCCACCATCAACTTCCTCAAACTCATCTAGTCGACTCAAAATACGCGCCAATCTAAAACATATGGAGTTAAAATACTTTGCCAAATCTAAATAGTTAATTTTTCTCATTATGTTTAGTACTTTTATTGAATTAAATAATTTTAACTTTAAAAAAATAAAAATAAAAGATTTATTGGGCTAAATAAATGACAACACATATCTAAAAGAATTTATAACAATTTTGTTAATATGCATTTAGAATATTTTGAGAAATCTCATGATTCACATTTTCCACAAAACGGTGGTTTATATAAATCTAGTTTTAGTCCGTTTTTTCAATTTTCAACAAAAACATTAGAAAAAAAAAAAGACCCTTATTCTAATGTAATTCTCATCTCATTGAAAACTTCTTAATTAAGTTCGGAAAACAAATTCTTATTCCTAAAATCACTTCCAGACTCTTTGATAATTTTTACTATAATAATATCTTTTAGGGTTAATTACACATACACCCTATGAGGTTTCTCGTGTTTTCACAAACACTCCTTCAGGTTTCAACAATTACACAAACACCTCTTCCGGTTTCAAAATCCTTGTGCCTGACCCCTTATATTTAAAGAAAGTTAGTTATATGCTAACATCAGCACAAATTTTATTCATAATGACAAAATTACCCTTAAATAACAATCCTTAATAAAGATTAAGCTATCTCACAACCAAACATACTTCCTTTAAAATAGTACAAAAATGACTCTTAAAATGCCATACTCATTCTCAATAAAAAAAAATTAAAATTGTAAAAAAAGGATTGCCAAGCCGACAACAACCCCACCCCAATCTTCTCTTTAGCTAGAGTTCTCTTCCACTGGAAACTTCTTATTTGTTGCCCAAGTTCTGATCCAAATTTCAATAAACGTCATATCTAATTAAAATTATTTATATTCAAATTTAATAAAATTCTTAACTAATTTTATAAAGGATAAACTACGTAAAAGTACTCAAACTATAGGGGTCATTTCAAATTCATACCCGAACTATAAAAAATTTCATCTAGGTACCCAAACTATCAAAACACAACATCTAGGTACCCACCGTTAACAATCTGTTAAAAAAATCTGTTAAATGCTGAGCTGGCACTGTTTATGCTGAATTGGTTTCTATGTGAATAAAAAATAATAAAAAATTAAATTATATTCAAAATAATTAATAAAATTTTAAAATAAATTATAAAACAAAATTATTTAAAAAAAAAAAACCCCCTAAACGCCTCACCCCTATTTATCTATCTTCGTAAAATTGTCGAACAGGTGGTCGACGTTGAACTTTCCGATCGCCTCATCCCCATCCTCTCCAACTCCGTCGCCAACAAATTAATTCTAGACTTCCAAGACATTCTCCAACGCTTCGCTTTCGATAACATCAGCAGAATCGACCTGGCTTACCTTTTGCCCTCTCTGCCCCAAGCCAAATTCACAGTGGCGTTTGACGACGTCGTTCAAATAAGTAGCAGTAGGTTCAACTTGCCAAAACCAGTATGGAAATTCAAAAGGGCTCTCGGAATTGAGTCCGAAAAACATCTATGATCAGTGGTCTTTGAAGTTCGCGAGTTCGAAAAAACCATTGTCAGGCAAAAAAAGCAAGATCTGAGCGAGACCAAGGCTTTAGATTCGGTGGACCTCATCTCCTGTTTCTTGAGCTGAGATCATTTAGATGAAAAGTTCGTCATGGACATCATCATCAGCTTCACCCTCCCCGGCCGAGACACCATGTCGGCATCTTTGACATGGTTCTTATGGCTACTCTCAAAGAACCCAGATGTTAAAAACGCGAGTATGAGGGAGATCAACGAGACAACGTCGTCGGAGTCGGGACTCGAATTGCGTAGGGGCGAGGCAACCGACCGATGGGGCGAGTTGACCTCCTTCCAGAACTTCTCGTTCTCTCTAAGCTCTTCCTCAGTTGGGTTCTCTTTCTTCTCGATAATTGGGTCTTCGTTTAGTATTTTTTCCACTTTTGGAGCGTGTCTGTAATCCAGTGCTTTTTCGCATTCCCAAAAGAATTGCTCCAGCATCTGGGTGTAGGGTCTAGGCTTTTCCGGTTAGGTTTCAGATGGATTTTTCGGGTCGGATTTTGGAGGGTGATTGAAGAGGTTTGAGAGGCTGAGAGAAGTGAAATTGGGAGCGGTTGTTGTTGGAGTGGTTCTGTGGAAGAATGAGTCTGTGAGTTTGAGGAGGTTGATGGGCGGGAGTGGGTTTGGGGTTTTCTTGAATCAGCTATCGAAGGGGTAAGTTGATGGAGGCCATTAGAGGATGAGCGACGAAATTTGAGAATTTTGGGTTTTATTTCTCTCTAGGTTGAATTTTATGTGTTTTTTATTCAATTTTTTTTTTTGCCTATTTATTAATTTTTTTTTTTGAATTTTTTTTATTTTTTTTTATCTGACATTGATTCCATGTCAGCATTGAAAAAAGGCCCACAAATGGCACATGGACACTTAACATATTACTAACAGTGGATACTAAGGTGATGTATTTTGATAGTTTGGGTACCTATATAAAATTTTCATAGTTCATATATGAACTTGAAATAACCTTTATAATTTAAGTACTTTTAGGTAATTTATCTTTTTATAAAATCCACAACGCTACTCAAAATCAATACCCAATTTCTTTTTGGAGAAACCCATATCAATGTGGTGGGGTGGGGGCAATTTTAATACACTGAATATATAAAAAAAAGGAGGAGGAGGTGGGGAACCTTTTTTAATACCCTGAATACATATAGAAAATAGGAGGAGGCGGGGTGCGTGAAGACCGTCGGCGGCTGCGGAAAGGTTTTATTTTTACTTCTGATATCTAATGTTTTTTATTTGAGAAAGGGTGCAAAGTTATGAGATGACTTAATTTTCATTAAGAATTGTTATTTAGGGTAATTTTATCATTATTAATAAAATTTATGCATATAAGTAACTTTCAGTAAATAGGAGTTATGCGATAGGGTTTTGAAACCTGAGGGAGTATTTTGAAACCTGAGAGTGTTTGTATAATTATCGAAACCTGATGGGATATTTGTGAAAATACGAGAAACCTCAGGGGGAGTATGTATAAATAACCCTATCTTCTATCGTAAAAGATTAAAAAAAAAAAAAAATTATTTGGTTTCATAAATGACAAAATATGTCTCAAAGAGCTTATAACAGTTGGATAAATATGCTCTTAATATATTTTTTTTTGGAAAGCTCAACAATCGCATTTTTTTTAAAGAAACTACGAGCTATCACTCACATTTTTTAGTCGATTTTTTAAATTTCAACAAAAACATAAAAAAAACCCTATTCTACTGTCATTTTTATATACTTATAAGCTTCTTAAATAACACACATGATATTCCACATATTTTTTTGTTCTTAAAGTCATTCTAAATACTGCTAGAATTTTTTTTATAAATCAATATTTTCTTTCGAATAAATTTTGAAAAATAACTTATTTAACTCAATAACTAATAAGACGTATCTCAAATGGCTTATAACTGTTGTGTAATGTGCACTTCAAATATTTTCCGAAATCTTACCACTCGAATTTTTAGAAAAATTATGAATATAACTCACGTTTTTAGTCGTTTTTCAAATTTCAACAAAACATTAAAAAAAACTCACTTTTGTCGTTCTCATATACTAAAAGCTTCTTAAACACTACAAAAGATATTCCTCATTTTTTTCTATTCTTAAAGTCGATTTCGGACGTTGAGATTTTTTGTAAGTTAACATTTTCTACCTTATAAAATTTGAAAAAATGATTCATTGGACTTAATAAGTTGCAAGATAATGTCTCAAAGGCCTTATAAAAGTTAGGTTAATGTTCAGTTAAAATATTTTTCGAAATCTCAACAGTCGCATTATTTACCAAAACCATGAACATAACTTACGCTTCTTAGTTGTTTTTTCAAATTTCAACAAAACATTAAAAAAAAACTCATTCTAACATCGTTCTCATATACTTCAAAGTTTCTTACAGAATATACATAATAATCCTCATTTTTTTCTAATCTTAAAAGGCAATTTCCAGACACCACCATCAAATTCGAAAAGAAAAAAAACTAATTAGACTCGATAGACGGCAACACATGTCTCAAAAGAGTTTATAACAGTTGTGTTAACGCGCACTAAAATATTTTCCAAATCTCAAAATCTCATCAGTCACATTTTTCACAAACACTGTGAGCTATAATAGCTTTCTATTTTGAAGAGTAGTCTCACTCACCTCACTCATAAGTCGGAACCGTCCAACAACCGAATTTACACGAATACAACATTTTGGCTCCATAGCTCCTCTGTTTCAGTTGACAAGGTAAATATACAATCATTCCCGCAGTAAGCAAGGCCTAGACATTCTGCAACACTAAAGATGAACTGAATTGAAGAGAGACACCAGACAGAGGACCGGCGGCAGTAAAAGATAAGAAACCACACCAACACTATCAACATCAACATCAGATTTATACACGCACAGTAGAGCACAGGCTTTCAATTTCATTGGACTCGAATTCCAGCCATTCAAGCAAGGCCACTACTTCATAATCCATAGTCCATATCCCATGCTGAAAGGATCAAACTGACGCCTTGTAAACTACAACACATAAGCAATGTCCTTAGCATTCCTAGAGCTAAAAGAGTACATTGTTACACTTACAGTTGACAATGACCAACCTATAGAGATTCCATTCTTCTCCCCATTGTTAGAGGTCTATACCTAAGCCGGTAGTAAATTCTGAACTACCCTCAGGGAGCAACAGCTGCATCTGTTAACTTGATCTTCAATTCTATTTCTCCGGACTCCACATCGCAAAGTCTCAACCAAACACTCTGCACCACCTCACCATCTACACATGTAATAGAGCTTTCCCTAACTAGGCAGTTCTCACCATCCGGGACAACCTTCCTTAATGTTGTCTCGCCAGAAGAAACTTGTAAAATCTGTCTCAATCTAGCAGCAGAGATTATTGGCTGAAGGCTGAGGTGAGCATGTCCCATCTCATCATCTGTCTTCAGAAAGTCTTTATCAAACACTTCCTATGGAAGAAAAAAACAGAACTTTTCTCATTGCACTAATTGAGGTATACTGTCAATAGCATTTATTTCAACTATTTCTTAGTTTTAAGTTATTTTACCAACCACATAATCAATCATAGCAAATTAATCAGGAATGTTCATCTCAAAACAAAAGAGAAACATTATAAAATCAAAAGAAAACTCAAACTTTACAAATATATTGGACTACATTTGTTTAAACTAATTGGGATCTTTGATTCCCTGTTGCTAGTGTAATGTTTTCAGTTTGCAACTTTCCAAAATCATAATTGGAAGAACTGAGCTCGTACGGACTAAAGAAAAGTAGGTCTAGTCATGACATAGCAAAGACTTTTACCAAAGAACACAACATAATCTATATGCTCATCAGGAATTGCCTACATAAAAAATTCACAACTTACCAAATTTAGAACTCCAATGGGTTCTGTAAGGAAGAAACTTAGCTCTTCATTCCAAACAGGATTAAGGCAACTGTTGATAACCTTGGTTTTTGCCACCTGGTACAGATAATATTAGTTAGTCACTTCAAATTAAAATTTTAGTAAAAACGACTTTATTCCCACCCCATTAAAATGTCAGATACACTGAATAGCTTTATATGTGCCTAAAGGATATGCTCAAATGATACTCTAAAGCCTAATCTATACTTATGCCAGGTATAAAACCTGATACGTGAAATTTGAAGCATAGACGAAAGGTTAATCCAATTGCACATAGACT
The DNA here is from genome assembly GCA_037349345.1 of Oemleria cerasiformis. NCBI lineage: Eukaryota > Viridiplantae > Streptophyta > Magnoliopsida > Rosales > Rosaceae > Oemleria > Oemleria cerasiformis. The sequence continues at coordinate 6,356,372 of JAZGTL010000015.1, read as the reverse complement.
AAAATGTGCACAATTGCAAAATAAATATAATTCTTAGCAGGAAGACATAATCCCAACCAGCAAGTATGTATGTACAAATGTTCTTATATCTGAATTATAAACTCAATAATACAGTCAACTGAGTAATCTGGTCTCTTCATAAACGAACCAAAGGAATCGTGCATCAAGTCACAGGTTATCATGGTTAATTTTAAGACTGAGTGAAATATGAAAGGTTCTCATTCAATTAATGAAAATAAGGGTAACTTCTTTCCAAGTTGAAAGACCTAAAGGTTTAGAAAGCAAGCTATCCCTTTCGTTATCATCTTCCTAGAATCCTTTAATCTAACTTCAATGAGCATTGAAGAGAGGTTACAGAACTTTCCCAACATTCATCATGTTTTGTAGGAAATATGATTCATAGTGGACTAAAAGGAAGGCTAATGAGGACAACTACATCATGCTTGCCCTGTGTGTGTAGAACAAGAATGTGTCATCATGCGCGTGTGGAATAAAAGCATATCAATGAACTTCATAATAAACAGTTAAAAAAAGGACACCAAAATTACCTGATTTCCCAACTTGACAACAACATAAGGATCACTGCTCTTGAAATCCCGGATTGCCAGTCTTTTCCCTTGCACGACTGTAACTTTTAGCAAACCAAATGAATCTCCCATAGTTCCTTCCAGAAATGCGCCAAATTATGAAATAGGCCAGCCACTGCGCATGACTCAACATATTCAACAGAGGGTAGCTTTAAAAAGAAAAATGCCTAAAGTATATTCTCGAACACCACCAAAATACTATTTATTATGCTATCTTTTTACTACCAACCTTAAAGCAAAATCCATCATCATCCAGTAAGTTGTTGAACCATACATTTACACGAGCAAAAACATTTGCATTTCTTAGAATAGAGGTTTCTAGTGAGAGAACCAGAACAAAAGCCCAATAGACAAAATCCCAGTTATGAAATACAGTTCACTTCACACTAACAATTCCATACAACTTCAAAAGTAACGAAATAAAAATAAAGTCTAGATAACATGGTTCATCTAATTGAAGGCACAGAAACAGTTGGGGAAAAAGGATTAATGCAAGCCAATTATATCAATATTAGACTTGATACTCAGATTAAAAGGTAAAATATTATGAATCAGCCACCACAAACTATACGTCATATGACCAACAGTCCAACACGAAAAGTGAGAAAACTAAATCCAATGCCCCAAAACATCATTTTTAATACTAAACAAAGATACAGTATATACAAGATAACTATATATGTAAATACACGACGAAAAGAGAGAACCTTGTTGAGGACGGCCTAGTTGTGGATGAAGGTTTCAGGCTACAGAAACCTGTGTGATTATTCACCAAGAGCTTAGATCACATAAAACAAAAGCCATAAACATATTACATATGAATCCTTCTGTTTGAAAAGAAAAGACAGAGGCTTTGCATAGAAGCCATAAACATATAGCATATGATTCTGCGTGAAAAGGAAAAAAAAAGACGGGGGCTTTGCATAAAAGTTGAAAACGAAAAAGAATGGCTGTTTAAGCAACCCCATTATCTCACATTTTCTACTACTATTATCATTATGAAGAAACTCAAAGCAAAAACCCCCCAAAATAACAGAAAGCAAATCAATCAATAAGTAAATCCCTAGCCTACTGTCTGAATACATTCCCTTTCTCTTACTACTAAACAAACCAAGTGGTAATTCTGAAGCATGAAAAACAAAAACCAAAGACTACCTAACAAAATTTGAAGGATTGGATCTGCTTGTTTAGATTGTGTAATGAATATTTTGCATCATAGAATAATTAATAATGAATATGAGGTTTATCCTTTAAGCTGTTGGCTGGGCTGTTGCTTTATTCACCGCCAAAATTAGAAAGCAGGGCCCAGTTACCGGGGACTCCAGGTGGCCTGAGGAGTTGATCGTTGATGGCATGTTCAGCAATGGATTGAGCGGGCACGCGTCAGTCAGTCTGAATTGTTTTTACTTTATTTTTGTTTGTGCGTCCCTTCCTTTCCCTTAATCTCTTGTAGAGGATTTGACCAAAAGCAAAGCAGGTCTTCAGACAGAGTGTGGGGTCTCGTCTGACTCTGACTGCCACCTCCTCAAACCTCGATCCTCATTTGCGGAAATATTTGCCTTTCCTCTTTCTTCTTATATTGAATTTTAAATAAAGTAGTGTTTTTTCTTTTTAAGATTTTTTATCTTAAATGCACAAAAAATTTGCAGTAAATTTCACTTTTTTTTTTTATCTTCAAAACTCGCTCGATATGAATCCTGAAATTCATAAGTCGTACCACTGAAGTCTTTAAATTTGCAGTAAATTTCATTTTTTTTTTTATTCTCAAAATTCGCTCGATATGCATCCTGAAATTCACAAGTCGTACCACTCAAGTCTTTTTCCATTCAGTCCGTCCAATTGCAATCAATATAGAGGGTAAATTTGAAAATTTATCCATGGCTCAACTAGGGCCATAGTTGAAGTTGACATGGAAGAGAGGAGGGATTTACTCATACCCCATCACGTTGACAAAATTCGAGACCAGCAACACGACAACGCGCAATTGCCCCCACCATTGCCCATCTCCGCCTTCTTCTCCATGGAGCAATAATTCATCGCCATTACCGAGTTGTGACAGCGATGCCACATCCCAAAACGCGGCCTCTGACCGTCATATCATCGGACTCAACCTCCGTCGATCTAGAAGATCCATGGATTTCGGCAGCTACACAATGCCGAAAAAAATTGACGCCATCACAAAATAGACAGATTAATCTATCCAACTGAAATAATCAGTACAATCCGTCATATCTAAAATCTCTTTCTAAAATGCTAACGTGAATTGTAGTATGAAGAATTATTTGCAGCCATTTTATATAAAATGATTTTTTAAACAAATCTGGTTTAATTGCTATTTCTATTGTTATATGCATTCAATTCAACAAATGAATTGGTGGTAGCCTGGTTGGTAGCAATTGAATGTGAACACTCGTAGATGGGTAGATATATATTATATTTTTTGGTGGTAGCCTGGTAGGTAGCAATTGAATGCGAACACCCATGTAAATTGTAATGTCTCATCTCATGCCATGGCCTTCAACATTCAACAGCTACAGATTTCCATGTGACCGACCAGAAATTGCTTGTGCAACTCGATTTAAGAATGCTATTGATCTGTCTTAAAGTCTTACTAAAATACAATACTTTGACCCAAAATTAGGAAATGGATTTGGACCCAGAACCTGAGTGGAAGTGGAAAGTGCAACCCAGTTGGCAATTGCAGCAATTCCTCGCATCATTTGATGATTACATTTTTTTATTTTAGTAGCAACTCAGCAATAGAGACACTTGACACAATCATGAGATATGAATAACGAGATTATATTCAGTCAGCCATTTTCATTCCTTTTATCAAAGAAAAAAAAAGAAGAAGATATCCTGAGTTCCAGAATGAGATAAAACTCGATTCCAATCGGCATATCGATCAATCCGTTAATATTGAGGAAATTACAGGTAAATGAAGAAGAAGCAAAAGAATAATAGATAAAAACGAAGGCAAGTAGTTGACAAAAGTAAGTAAGCAGTCGAATTTATCGCTTCCATGGCTGGATACGGATGTTAAGATTCAAACAAGATTTAAGTTAATTATATCCTGCCCGCGTATCATAACTGTACAAACAGATGTTGGGGCCAAGGTCATTAAAGCACAAATGGTGGCTGTGAAGGAGAAAACTAAAAAGAGTAGGACTGCAGGAGGAGCCCATTAATTTAATCATACATACATATATGTCAAAACTATCATCCCATCATCAGCTAGCTAGCTACCACTAGGAACGTACGAGGAAGGAAATATAGAGTGTCTGAACTGTGTCTGTCTGTCACACGCCAGCACTAACACCTTTCACCTAAACTTGGATATGGATATGCATCCTGCCTGCCTACACTGTCATTTTTACAATCTACATCAAACCTCATGCCCATTCTTCGTTCTCCTTCTCCTTCTTCTTTTGCCTGTCTGACGCCAAACTGTTTGCAAAAACACTGCCCTCAGCCAACCAAAAGGTAGATGGTATAACTCCTTCAACCACTTATCTTACTCGCCTTAAACCTTTTTTCACCACCCTTTGCGTCCACTGGCTCTGCATCCACGGACAGATTAAACAAGACAAATTAAAACCAAAACTTAAGACTTAAATTGCCACTATTGCAGATTCAAAATTTAATTATAAAAGAGCAAGGGCCTGGAGGTGATTACAAGAGGCTCATCATCAGAAAGTTCGTCATCCCCAGAATCAGAAGGGCTTGAAGGTTTTGCATGGGATTTCTCCTCTTTCATGTGACTACCAGCACTATCATCTGTGTCTTGATTCCCTTCAGAATCTGACAGATTTTCCTCATTAGCCTCTCTTGACCCTCCACTTTGTTCATCTACTTGTTTCTCTTCTGAATCATGCTTCTCTTCATTTCCATTTTCAGCATCTTGTAGGATACTGCCCATCTCTTCAGCAGGCCTGCCTCCAGAATCAGAATTCTCCTCATCAGATTCCTCAGCATCATTTGGAATTTCTTCTGCATCTTCCAACCGCTTTCGTTTGGAAACTGGCTTCACTTCCTCGTCAGACTCCCCTTCATCTGCCACGTTTTCATCCACTTTTTCAGCATCCTCTCCTTCTGAACTACCTGCAAAATAACAAATTGATTTCAGAAGAGCCAAGAAAAATTAGCTTCACGGTGACTGCCTGGGCCTGGCTGGAAGCACACATACACCAGCCCCATCCAAAAAAGACATTGAATCGAACCACTCAAAAAATAATAAAATATATAAGATTTATTTAGAATCAATGTATTCAAATAATATGTAAGACTTTCTTTAGACATTTTCAAAAATGCTATTGACATTATAGATTGGTATAACATATTTCAAACGAACATTGACATCAAATTGAGAACTAACGAGAAATCTTACCCGAGTTCGCTTCATCAACTTTCGACTTAAGGATGGGCTCAACATTAGACACATCAGAACTCTCTTTGTCCCTACTTCCCCAATGTTTTCTCCTTGATACGCCCTTATTCCCGTCCAAGTTTTTATTCGGCGTTCTTTTCCCTTTAACTCTACAAAATCAGAGACCAATAAAATTTACAATTTTCATTATGAGTTAAAGTACAAGTATCATACAAATGAACCAGGGGTGCAGATTTTGCTTACGTTTTGATTGATTTTTTTGTCTGGCGTGAACCACCTATGAGCTTACTTCTTTTACCAGGCATCCTGTATTAAATGACAGAAATAAGAAAGTGAAGATAGCATACCATAGACACACACACCCCTATCCCACTAAACCACAACAAAGATTCCCCATTTGAGAATTATTTGTCAATCACTTTGATGAATAAATAATCTACAAACTTGCTGCAGGAAGACCATACTTACGCTTCTTTTGAAGGGGATTTCTTTAACGAGGTTAACTTCTGTAAATGAGGAAAATGTGTAAAGCATCAGGATTGTGTCATGATTCATTGACTTACTAGAAAGGTAAAGTAGAACACTATCAACTCAAGGACAGAATTCTGATAAAAAATTTCACACCTTTGTAGGCTTGACGAGCTCCCACCGTTCATTTTCTAAGCGAAGTACTTCTACATCTCCATCTTCATATAGTATCTTCCATATGACGTCAATGAGGGAAAATTATTTTCCATGAACACTAAAAAGTAGTACATAGATCCAACAGATGATAATGGAATGAAGCTGCAGCTTACCACATGTTTTTTCTTTAATGTATCATAAGACTTCACTGTGCCTTCATAGAATCTGTAGATTTTGCCAATAAAATAAGCCAAAGAAGAATTCTAATGCCTCCTTACATACTACATAACAATCATATAGTAGCAGCTGCTTATGTAATAGGGAGCTTAGAACTAGAAGGAAAAGATTTTTGGAAATAATAAACATAAAGAAAAGCTTCCTTCTGTATTTATAGTTTCCATATTATCTATCAGAGCACTCACTTCTTGTCCATTGGCCACCAAACTTTTATTCTGCAACCAATCAAGTCTCCAACATCCTTTCCACCTTCCTTGAATTTGCACTAGGGATAAAAGAAAGTAAAATGCATCAGTCCCGAAGCGACATACTAATAACACAAAAAAGGAAGAAGTGCCTGTTACGATGAGATCACTAGTGTGATGTTTGTGGAAAAGGTGTGAATCAGCTTACCTTTGCCAAACCACCAGAGATCTTTCTTTTCCGCTTCTTAATGGGTCCTGTGGGAAACTTGAAATCACTATTTGGATCATCTTCGTCAGCATCCAGCATATTCAGGTCCTGCATAAGTATTTTATAATGACAAAGAGCTAACAGAATCATGAAAGTAGGTCATTTTGAAAAAGAAAAAAAAAAGTTTGAATAGGTAGAAAATCTCACTTCACGGTCACTCCCTTCTCCAACGTCATTTGTTTCATCCTCATTACCATGGTCAGCGGCTCTGCCTTTACGTTGTGACGAGGAGGTAGCATTTTTCCGGAAGCATGATACTAACAAATCTGACTCGGTGCTTTCAGCCAAGTTTCTCTGCATAGACATTTAATCTTTAGAACTGAGGTGAATCTCAGTGTTCATATCAATGGATCGCAATGATAATATTCTTACGTTTTGTGAATCATCCACCGAAGCACTTAAAGGGGACTTCGAAGCACTTCTTGGTGATCTGAAAGCATGAACAGATAATGACCTCCTCCGTTTAGGTACTGGGACAGGTGTTGCATCAATAGCTTTTCTTTTGTTGTCGTTTTGCAGCTTTCGATCCATTCTTGATTTCTTGATAGGGGAACTTTCATGACCATTGCTTGATTCAAACTTAGCAGGTTTTTCCAAATTATCCAAATTTATATCCCTCACCATTTTCAGGATATCAACACTATTTTCAGCATTGTCTGCATTGGCTGATGAGCCATTCTTTTTCACCTTTTTAGCCTTAGAATTATGAGATTTTAAGCGCTTTAAAATTTTCCCTAAAGGCACTTCAGCTCCATCTCTTTCAACATCTTTCAAAAGCTCATCCTCAGCAATTTCTGAAATTCCCTGTTGTCATGAAAAAAGCAGTGCACAAGTTACTAAAAGGTCTATGATGCAACAAATGTCACAGCATATTTCAAGAGCGTAATTGTCCTTCAGAAATATTGACCAATATTCTTATACCGTTTCACTAGTCTCTAACTTGAGAGATTCAAAGTGAGTCAGCACATTGTCATCAGCTAACCACGTTTTCCCTTCATTGGCCTATCAAACACATGAGTTATATTAGTACATATCACAGAAAACTGAGAACATTACCCAAAATATCCAAATATGTAAGAAAAAATACGTAACTTAATGCTACTTAACACCACCCAGGCATTAGATTAACCCAATTGGTCCGGGTCATTCACATATCATGGGAAGTGATTCCTTCCAAAAAAGATAGGGTCTGAGTTTTCCTTATTTTGAAGGCTATTTATTTCCGAGATATTGTTTTGAATTCTCAACTCCTGTACAGTAGCAGGGAATTCTAAAACTCCATTTAAGTCTAAAATGTAGATTTGATCACTCAATTTTGCTGAAACTATAACCCTACGCCCAGTATATAAGTAGGGCACCTGCCCTTGATTATTACATGCCTTCTCCAGCAAGAGAATGAAACAGAGACCTCTTACCACAGATTCATCTGTTTCTTTCTTCTCATATGGTTTGTACAGCATAGAAGGCAGAGCAACTGATTCCAGCAATCCTTGTAAATCATTCTCCTTCGAAGATAAGCGCTTGGTAATTGCCAGCCCGAGGTCACAAATAGCATGTGAATTCTGGGAATTTCAAATTATCATATATGTAAGCTTCAAAAAGGGAAGGGTCAATGATTGAATACGTTCCGAAAAACTTATAAAGCAAAAGTATGAGAGAGAGATAATTTATACTCAACCTTTGACTTTGCTGCATCATATACATCTTCAGAGCACTTGATACTCTGAAAGATAGAGATGATAGCAGAAATGTCCTCCTTTTCAATCTTGCCACTAGATTCTGACTTGACATCTTCATCTCTATGCACCAACATAGACAGAATCAAGTGCAATTGCCTGAATGCAGAAAACGAAAAAATCACTGAGAATGATCATTACCAATAAAATAAATGCCAAAACATCATTAATAACTACAACTCTGGGGATATAAATAATAAATCCTCATTTTTCTCAATCAGCCAAGCTCCAAAATTTAAGCCACCGATTAAGAAGGAAAAACTAAACCAACATGCGGTAAGGAACATAGAAATGTTTTTCTTGCAGAGATTAGAAAAAAAACCCAATCATATGAAACAGCAGCTATAAATTCAAACTAAGAAAAAAGTATAATACCGGTATATCAGTTCAAATGCTTTGACATCCTTGCAGTCGTCAATATTAGGACAAGAATGATGAGCAAGGACGTGAACCAAGTATGGGAGGATGTACTCCGGATAAGTAGTCAAGGAATTGGAATCAGATTGCATTGAGAGATGCCGCGCCTTTGTTTGGTGATACATTTGAATAATGTCAAGTAGATTCTGTTTCTCCTGCCATTGCATCAAAAATCCAAACCTCAGCCAACAAAAGCGCTGAAACATGGATAATTACTTTAAAGGAATGGAGCCTAGTATGCATACCTCTTGAAACTCCGCTGACTTGGATCCAAATATGTTCAAAAAGAATGCACAAGCATATTTTGCATCTAAAAGCCGGTCCTTTATGTATTGATGAACTTTGTTCAGGAATAGTTTCCTAGCTTGAGGGAAACCAATCTACAAAACCAAAACCAAAACAAAAACAAATAAATAGGAGGCCCAAAAAAAGACACCTGGTAGTCACATGAATATGACAATCAAGATATTGTATTAGGAAAAACAAAAAAAAACCTAAAACATTGCATTAACTAACTACTACAGAAAATCTTTAAATGGAAGGGCTCTACCTCTGAAGCCTTCAAGGTTAAATGGAAGACGTCGACAGGAATCTTATCATTCCAGTGCTTTGACAGACGTAGAACCGCCTTTGCAGAAGCAAGCCTCAAATGTGCCTTGTCAACTGAGCTGAACATCACAAAAATTTGAATGAAATTTTTAGCCTCATATTGCAAGCAACAAATTGGAGTAGATTGATGAACCAGAACCAGAAAATGTACAGTTTTGATATTACCTTGATTCAACGTTTTTTGATATTTCTCCACAAGAAAGTGTGTTTCTTAAGATTTCCAGCAGACCATCAATGCCGGGGCGAACATGAGCATCTTTGACAGGCAAGTAGCTTTTCACTAATGTCTTAATCCCATAAATCTACAGTTCAAAAAAGGAAAAAAAGGAAGTGCAAACCAATGTAAAAGGAATTTTAGGTATTACATTGAAAGTATATCACTAGATTACACTATTATATCCAGTAAAAGTTTCCTAAATATTGTTTAAATTCCTTGTCAACAATCAAAACTGAAAGAAATTGAACCCGGATGGTAAGCAAACATAAACTCTCTCAAAAATCACTAACCTTTAACAAACAAAGATCACTTTTTTCATCCCAAGACGCATTTTTATTCTCGCCTGGTTTCTGAAAAGTAAGCATCCATATGCAAGAAGACAAATTATCATGTCATAAAATAAAGTTATATCGCAAGTGCAGTTGACTTATTATTTTGGCTAGAAAGTGCAGTGAGTTTGAAAGCCATACATTATTGCATTTTAGGATCTTTTCTACTATAAACTCTTCAATTTCCTTCTCTCTAGTTTCAAAAACTGGCATTGCTGTCTGAGCTATGCACCCTAAAGATTGTAGTACAGCAGGCAACTGTGTCTTCTCCTCCAGCATATCCACAAGCCTCTGAAAATTGTGAAACATCAACTTCCGACCTGCTAACACTATAAGATAACTGTACAAACTAAGGGGATCTAGTTGTGATGCACAAATTAATTATAATCTTAAACCTTGTATAAAACAGAGAGTGATTTAAGTCCATCATCCTTTGTTATTGCTGCAAGGGCATGCACAGCATATTTTGCCTGTCTTCGACTGCCCTCCAAACACAACCTTTCCAATATAAGGTCTATGGAACTGCAAGAAAAGATAGGAACAATAAGCCATGATATATACAGGGGAATAGCCTTATACTCTTGTAGTTCACAAATTCCAAAAGTCAAACCTCGATGACACTGCAAGATGTTCCCTGATGGTACCACCAGCCTTTGCTAAAATATTCAAAACCCCTTCTTTTATAGTTTCATCATCATCTTTAAGAAAAGTTACCAATTCTTCTTCTGTCCCACTGAATAGTAATGGACTAAAGCGTGCAAGAATCTGAGAATACATCAAAGGAGAATCAGGAATGCAGACAGAAATAACATTGGCTTAAATTTTGGGGGAAAACATCAAACTCTTGCTAACTATCATATATGAGGCCACCACACACATGATAACATTGTAAGAACTTCCTTATTCAAAAGATAGTCTTTTGACAAAAAGAGATAGCATCTAAGTACTAAAAGGAAAAGGCATAGATGAATATGGGAAATAGTTGTTGATCCACAGATATGGAGAAAAGTATGGTTACTGCGCTGTAACTGTAAGCAGTTAGTAAGAAATAAACATTTTAAACATCTAATCAAGAGAAAGTAGGAATATTGTGTCATTACCACCAACATATTCATGCAAGATAGCGTGTATTTCATATCAGCTGTAGATTTATGTACAGAAACCTCCACAAGAATTTCTTTCACGTGCTCCTTGTTGAAAAGTAGATAAGAACATTTCACAGAGAGAGTGCTAAGGAACTCATACAGTCGATGTTTTTCTCCCAGAATCCTAAGCAAATCATCCTGCAAATAAGGAACGGCTGTATGAATATCAACTTCAATTACGACCTTGACATGCAATTTCCATGTCTTCCTACAAAATCAAGAAAGGTAAGACCAGCTAGATTCAGAAATCATATCTTATGTAATTATACTAGGCTACTCGGTTCTGAGTGGAATTAGCATATGATTGTTTACATGATTGTCCACTATTCAAAATTAAGAATGTATCCAATTATAGAACTTAACAGTGACGAGTGGAGGATGGACAGACTGATGAAGGTGGGATATTACAGGAATTTAAAGAGATTGTTTGAGAGAGAGAGAGAGAGAATGAGAGGGAGAGGGAGAGAGAGAGAGGAGAGAGAGGGAGAGGGAGTGAGAGAGAGAGAAAGGGAGATAGAGAGAGAGAGAGAGTAGTGAGTTTCCCCTGTTGGAGGTGGGAGTATCAACTGTCTAAAGTTGTTCATAAAGTGGTAGCAATTTATGAGGTCAAACATGATGAGACTAGCAGCCATTATGTTGATGTAATAACAGAATGAGAGTAAAGTATGATGCCTTTGAATTTGGATACCAATACGGGGTTTCCTTGCTTGTTCAACAGTGGTAGTGGAAATAATTGGGATGAGGAACAATAGATGAGTTGCAATAATGTTGCCAAATTTTGACAGTTTGGTAAACGTCAAAGTTTCAACTGGACATGGAATGCTGCTGAACTTGTGGTGATTTTTGCACATCGTTGAGGTACTGATTCTAGTGGTTCCCATGGACATAATGGAAATAGCTGGTTGGCTATGTCATGGAAGTAATACTGGTACCATCGACGATAACAATAGTGTAGACAACAACGATAGTGTTTGACAATAGTGATACTATTTAGAGTGGTGCTAGCATTAACAATGGCAGTAGTGATGGTTGACTATTAGAAGGTGATGGTGATATCAAAGGCAGCTAACTCAATTTACATTTAATTATTCCTACTCGAAAGTCATTTATGTAAATTTTGCACATAATATCTCCAACGGGATTTCCCCGTTTCAATTTCCATATAAAGATCCAACTTCGTAAGAATAAGTTGCTACAACTCCACTCAAATGGTTGAATTAAGAACATTGAATCCAGTGCCCAAACCATTTTCATCACTTTTGACCTCTATATAACATACTATAAAATTATTGTATCAGTCAGTGAGTTGTTCCTTACCCGTAAAGTACAAGCCTGCTGGAAGCTAATGTTTGGATCAACAAGATTCGTTAAAATCTTCCAGATATTGACATCTTTCAATTGATCAAGAAACTGAAAATTCTCTTCAGCCTTTGCAGGGTCAGCAAACAAGCGTGACATTATACGGAAACAAAACAGAATTTTCTTTTGGATCTCAGGAGCATCACCATCCTGCATTTAAAAGAGAACCAATCACTTTGCATGAAATATCATATGACATTTCACGGATGCTAACTCTGAACATTTACTAACCTGATGCATCTGCCTAAGAGCTAGATACTTCTGCATCTCTTGTTGTAACCTGCAATCCAAGAAGAAATTCCTTTCAAAATCAGTGCACAGCTCATCAAGTACCAAGATTGAAATGTTGAAAGGATTCAGAAGCCTGGTATCAAATCTAAGAACTAGCAACCTACCTTTGCTTCTGCTCAAGTATCTTCTCAAGAGCCTTCACCTCAACTTTATCAAATCCTGAGAACACCCTCACCCAATGCTTAACTTTATCTTTGACTGAAAAATTGGGTGGAAACAGGGACTCACAGAGAACGTATTCAATTGTATCTGATCTGCAAAGTTAAATGCTCAAAATTCAGACTAACGACATAGGAGCGGCGCAGCAGTTGGGAAAACCCTCAGAGGATAGATCCTCTTGAGCTACCACTAGACAACAAATCATCTGATGTGCTGCTCATCATACAGTCATGATCACTCAATGTAAATAGTATCAGTTTGCACTTGCAGTTGACAAAACCTAACTCTTACATACAGATGATATACTACCGTCAATCCAGGAACCTAAGTTACTTAAAAAAGAAAACCAAAACCCTCACAACCAGAAGTAGTTAAGTTGATTCATAAATCAACCATATGATAAAAGTAGTCACAGGGTGAATAAGATTTTTTTTAAGAAAAATATTATTAATAAAGAACATCGCAAAAGAGGAATGAACGCGATATCCATCACGATCATGAATGACCTATGGTTAATTCATTCCTTAAAGTTTGCAAAGGGCACAAACTGCTAATCCTTTTTTTTCTTGATGTTCATGTACAATGGAAACAGAAAAGCCTATAAACTATGACAATATGGAGTAAGCAAACTTATCGGTTCGAAAAAATGAATACCCTTAAGGGCTTACCTGAAATCTTTGTCATAAAAACATCTCAGAATCTTCCCAGGAATCCACTCAAATTCACTGGAAAGGATTGAACCATCAGAGCACTTTGCGCAATAAACCCTGTATATCTCAGCTAGCCTCTCCATTGTATACTTTTTAACAAGTACCTGACATTTGGCAGGGAAAATGGAGTATTATGAATAAGAGTACAGTAAGACCAAACGGGTACAGACAAACATAAAGAGAATAAGTGTACATACAGATTTGTCTCGAAGGCGCTCTGCAACAAGTTTTATAGTTTCTAGCGGAATGGAATTTAGGGCATGACATGCCACATCATATGTCACAGCAACAACTTGCTTCCGTACTTTTTCTTCAAAGTCCAACAGCCGGTCACAGAGGGCAGCTAAAAATTGTTAATCCAGCTCAGAATCAGCAGCTGTAATATATGTATAATTTAAAAAAAAAATAATCCAATCCACTTACAGATTATTTCAGGAGCTTCAGCCCTGAAAGGATTTGACAACATACAGCTCTTGACATGTTGGAGGACAAGCATTCGAACCTCCACAACCCTATCAGTCAACCTCTTCAAGAACTCTGAAAAGATTGGCTGAAATGCTTCGGGGATGGTAGAGCCCGGTAGAGAAAATAGGTCACCAACTAAATTAACCGCTTTTAAACGAGTGTCTAGCTGATCAGTCTGCAGAGAATTTATTCATAAAACTTAGATATATTCATGCCAAAAGGATGAAAGAATAAAAACATCGAGAAAAAAGGAGCAAAATTATCTATCTTCGGATAATAACATGAGACTCAAGCATCGATGCAGTAAGAGTTATGATGCAAATGACATCGAGTCACTCACTTAGACTGAAAGTACCCTTTAGGAACTGATAACTCAGTTGCAAAACTCAATTCAATACCATATATGTATATTATAGGACATTGGATTAGTATTTACCAGTAGCTCTCCAGTTAGGTAAGGGACAACTCCCGACAAGATTTGAGGAGCACAACGATATACATCATAGATGACTTCATGGTAATCAATCTGATGTTTCACCGACTTGTTGTCTCCTGACATTGATGATATAAGGAACTGTCTAATGCCAGGTTCAAGGTTTCCTGCACATTGTTCTATAACATTCATGGCAAGCCTCCTAGCAGCCACGGTAATATCCTAGTATTTAAATTTACGAGGTCAGAAAAGAAATTGTAGCAGAAAAATACAGTGTAACTTGAAAAAAAAAGAACAAAAGAACAAAAATTAATTCCATATACCAGAAAATAGATATGAGATTCTTACATTTCTATTACGACCTAAGATAGACAATATAACAAACAAAAGGTCCTCATGCAAATCCTCGCTCTCTTCTAAGAGAACAATCATAATTGTTTGCATCGATGACAGGACAGTTTCTTGGTGATCATCTCTGCACATGTGACAAATTTCAAACCCTCAGTTAATAAATTGGATAAACATTTAGAAAAATGCTAACAGCAATGAAATAGCACCATACAGTTTATCATTCCAGTGTGCAGGACATTAAGAACAGATAACATATTTTGGTATTAGCTGTATCATATGTTGACTTTCTTTTTAAAGGGCTCACATTCTCTGTATCATATATTATCTTGTTTAAAATATTGCATCTTACATTCTATCTTGTACTGGAAACCTATTTTTGAAACTAACAAACTAATATTGACGTTGATGCCCACTAACAGATCTACAGACATTTTCTTGGAAATATAATTGAACATATATAAATGAGAGAGATATGGATTCATTAAACATATATCAAGTAACCTGATCAAAGTATACGGATTCATGAAACAAGGAGGGAATGACCACCTTAGAGAGATGATTGCATACTTTAGAAGATATGATAAAACTATCGAAACAAGAAAATAAGATATTACTCAAACTCATAGACAAACACTAAAAGAAATAAGACAAACCTGGCAACAGCAAAAAATGCAGTAAACATTTCATTCACCAGGTCATCACATTCAAGGTCCAACATTACAACACATGACCTATATTTAGCAAGGGTCTCCAAAATGACAACTCTTCTACCAAATGATGGACCACTTGTATCTTTCAATCCACTAAACGTGCCAACAATTAAGTGAAATATATCCTGCAAATATATTAAGAACAATGTGTGAGACTGTGGGAATGAAATTCCAAAACGCATTGAAAAATGTGAGCACATAATATCCTTTAACCAGTGGAGTTCCATGAAATAAATGTACCTTTAGCACTTCATCATCATAAGGAGCTTCAGGTGCAGTAATTCGGGTTATCTCACAAATAGATGTTGCAACTAGAAGCTTGACATCTTTATCTTGATGCTTCAACAGTTCAGGTTTGACAATAGCATTAAGCAAAGGCTGCATTGAATCCAATGTCGATGCTGGAGGTGATTGATCCAACTCTGAAAGACATGTTGCTGCTTGCTGAAAGTTGGAAAAGGAAATAATCACAAAATAATAGCAGGTATCCAATAAATAACCGAACTTTACATGGAAAGTGCAGATGTCTCCCTCGTCTAAGCATCCACATGACAGAGTACTTATCCTCTATAGTCTACCGATGATTAGAGGAATATTTAGAGTGCCGTTGAAAACGAAAAAAATCCAAGTAGCTGACTTTTATTAGTGAAGGAAATTAAAGATAGTAAGCAAAAGGATTTATTCTAATAGTCACAAATAAAAGTAAAATAACAGAGAAATTTCCATGATTCTAATCGTTATTTGCAATTGGAAGAAGGAACCCATAAGTCTTTTCCATCACCAGCTAGCTATAAGAAATATTAAATTAAATTTCGAGTAAAGTAAACAACTTGTAGATAAAGACAGTATTAAATTACCAATGACTGACATAATTGAACATTTTTGCAAAGGACTGCACTTGTTTAGCTCTTCAATAAACATTCTAAATGGATCACCGATTTACCACCCAAGCACCAGTGCACCACTACAACTATGAGATTTCAGAGCAATCCTTATTGACAGAACTATCAATATCCTCTTAAGTCTTAAGTGCAATACCATCCTCAGTTTCCAATATGACTCCACCTCTAACTAGTTTTAAGTCACAAACATTCCACGTTGGGACTGGTAGGTGGTACATTGGGAAACAACTAGCAAGAATGAACCATCTTCCCAGGGAAAAACAAGTGAATCCTAAGACTGCCCATAAAAGGTAATATATTTGACCACACTGATTAAATTTAACCAATTATGAGAATTATTGAACTTCAATGTTGAGTTGTACTTTTTCCTAGATTAGGAAGAAGAATCTACAACCTAAATCACGGAAATTGCCCCAAGTTCAAATTTAAGGAATTTTGAATCGTCTAAACAGAAAATTTCACAGTACACTCCGTTTAATCCCAAAACCAAAAAGAAATTTTACTTTGAAATTTTAAGATGAGCTCTGTTAAATCCCGAAGAAAACCCTAATTGAACTAGTTAGATTACTTGCTGTAGCCAAGATGTTCCTGAAAAATAAACTACCAACGAGAAATAGTATATGGAACTCAAAAATAATAAAGCTTTTGCTTTCTTTTGCTTTTTTAGTCGTAACGAGCAACAAACAGAAAATAACAAACGTTACTGAGCTTGAATTTCCGCGAAAAAAAAAAAATTGTTTGTAAACTAATTTCGAAGGAGCTGTAAGGGACAGACAAATTGGGTACATAAACTAAAAATTAGAGGAATGCAAACCTTTAAGAGCTTGACGAGAGCGTCTTTAGAGGAAGGAAGCGTCTCGAGCTTCGATCCCACCTCCTTGAGCTGCAGTTCAAGCTTTTGTGCCATTTGGAGCAAAAGCTTTCGTTCACCGCAGTAAGACCTCTCGCATGGAGTCAATAAGAGTGAGATTCAAGGTTGTGAAGGAAGAAGAAGGAGGGTTTTTTTTTTCTTATGGCTGAGTCACTGGGTGCCTCTGAGTCTCTGAGTCTCTCTCTCTCTCTCTCTCTCTCTCTCTCTTCACGCTCGGGGTTGGGCCTTTCGAACAAGAATGCGAAATGAAGTGCAAATGTAAAGTGAAATTTGAGGAAATACTTACTTCGTAACAACTGTACACTCGAGTTCTTTATTAATATCCACGCTTATATAATGCACATCCCGAGTCCGGAGTCCATTTCTTTAAACGGGGATTTTCCTTTCCTGCCCCTGTATTTTAGTTATTTCTCATCATGCCCCATGGACCACATTTTCATTCATTTTTCTATTCATTATCCACTGTATTACCTGAGCAGTTTCAAAATCTGGAAGTCGGAGCTTTTTACATTAGGGCATCATTCTGGTCTATTTATATAGGATTATTATTCAAAATATTCCCCAAATCAGATATCAAGTCTCAATTTACTCATTGAACACAAAATTATAACAATATGTAGTCAGAACCCCCCTTATGTCAGCATTGCACCAAATATTACACTCCATTACTAACTCTGTTTAGGATGCTTACGTGGCAATAAGGGGTTGATATTTTATTCATTTTGTAGCAAAATATTAAAACTAAATATTAGAAGAAAATAAAAGAAAAGATGAAGAAGAAGATGTTGAACACCATCCGGGTTTCATTCTCAAACACCATATGTTTGCATTTCTGCCTGCAATTTGAAAATTAATTGAAAGATGAATCAAACTAAATTAATTTACATTGAATAATTCTGGAACATTAGAAAATTGTTAATGAGAATTTAACTTGGAGTCATATTCAATTTCATATGCCTTAATCTGTTCTATCATTCAATGAGAATTTCTCCCACAAGTACTTATTATGGCAAACTCTCAAAGAAACCCATATGCATGAACAAGTTAATTTGGCAATTTTCTTTTGGCGAAGAATATAACCAATAACACCAGCAATAGCTGTGGCATGACCCTTCCCGAATTTCCCCTCGAAACCCGTGAAAAGTCCTGCTCCCACCTGACAACTTAATAAATTATCTAGAATACCCTTACGCCCTTGCAATTAGTTACGAGAATTCTGCCAAAAATCCGAAAGAACCTCCCTTGTAAAATAGTTAACCATCTTCCACATGTGAGGCGAAGGATCAAGTAACACTGTCGAATCCCAACATCACCAAATAACCATCGACATAGTCGTAATTTACAATAAGTCCAAAAGGCTTATCAAAGCATCTAGGTAGGAAAGGTAAATACATAAAATATATAAATCCTACATGATAGTCTTAGGTAAAGGCGTAGCTGAAATTTAATGCTTTCGCCTCTAGATGTGCCCTCGTCAACTCAACGGCCTGGAGGGGATTTAAAACACAGAAAAGTGTGAGTGGACAAAATAATCGTTTAAAATAATTTCCGAGAAAAACATACATTTTTCCCCTCCATGAGTAAAACAATGCATGCATAACATAAAATTTATTTTTAAACAAATAATATACCAAGATAATCCGAAAACTTACCGAAAAAATAATTTTTAGGTAAAACCCTCGGTGGGACCCACGAAAACCCGAATAGTAGAAACACCCTGTGGTCTACAACCTTGCTTTAAAAACCCTCATCAAATGAGTTTAAAAATCATGTAAACAAACATGGACACCAAATATCATAACATATCCCACCGCTCCCCGAATTGAATCTTGAGTCGTAGCTCGATATCCAAGCTGACTGACCCCGGTCCAACCCTCCACATACCCGATATACCTCGAGTTGTGCAGAACCATGTACTACGCATAGACAGCCTCAATGACATGGTGGAGAAATATCCTTCGACACCAGCGTCGGAAAACCCTCAACGATCTGGCAGAGAAAGACCTTCGACGCCAGCATTGGAGAAAACCTTGACCCTCGGGGACAGTAGACATAGTAGAAACAAACTCGTACAGTAAAATCCACAACCATTTTTTAAATCCTTATTTCTTGGCCTAAGCCAAATTCATTGAAAAACCAGGGCCAAAGCCCAAATCTAATAAAGTCACCAAATCAGGTCTAAACCGAAAAAAATCATGGACTCAACCGAAACCCAAAATCTATAAAGTCAAAACTACATAAAAACAGAGTCCATAAAGCCAGGCCACAACCCAAAACGTCATTTCCAATGAATTATTGAAAACCCGTGTCCAGTAATAATTTATTAGAATGATACTTGACAATTTGACAAAAACAATACTTTTATTTAAAGCATACATTTATGCATGCATGACAATTTACAAACCAAAGTCCACTCACCGAACATCCAATTAAGCTCAATCCCAAGTCGTACGCTCCTTTGAAGTTTCCAGAGCAGTATCGCCTGTTAAAAATAACAATCAGGGGTTAGCAACGATAATTAAAAACCCTACATTCAGACTACCTAAACCCTGGGAGGTCCACACGCGTCCCACTAAAAATGCAGCCACTTCAGACGCCCAAAACTACCCCTAAACGATGTCCGATTAACCTGAAACCTACGCCAAAAAGTCTAAAAAGTCGAAAACATGTCGACTCGCGTTGCCGTGAACCAAGGACCGGCTGTCAGGACCCGTCCCGAATTTCCCCTCGAAACCCGGGAAGAACCCTGATCCCGTCTGACAACCTAAGAAAAGGTTCCCAAAATACCCTTCAATCCTTACAAAATATAATAACAATAATAAATACTTCCTCTTGTCAGACAAGGGACTTAAGCACTCAATAATTCCCGTAATTAATGACCAATCAAATACCATATAATATCAGAGCATCTAAGTAGGATCAAGAGTAAAATTTAGATATCCTACTCAAATATAATTACACAGCGCAGTCGAAGTACTAATGCCTCAGCCTCGAGATCAATGTTCGCGTCAACTCTACTCAACTGCCTGAAGGGGGTTTAAACACAAAAGTTGTGAGTGGACAAAAATAATCATTTATAAATTCCTTTTCGAGAAAATAACTTTCTTCCCCTCCATTTATAAAATCATGCATGCATAACATAAAACAATTTATCATACTAAAACATCATATATAAATCACCAAAAATTCTCATTTCTCTTTAAAACCACTTAGTTGGACTCACATAAAATCTGTATAATAAAAATACCTCGTGATCCACAATTTGGTTTGAAAACTCTCTTCAAAAGAGTTTAAAATCATTTAATTTAATCTGGACACAAAATATCTCAAATTCAAATCATTTCGTTCAATCTGACACATAATATCTCAAATTTTCACTGTTCCCGACATATCCATAACACACCAGGGTATCCCTTGAGATGTGTTCAAATATGTACAACTCTGTGTACCATCTGTACTATCTGTACTCTCTGTACTATCTGTACAATCTGTACTATGCATAGACAGCTTCGCAACCTGGCGGAGCAAGGCCCCTCAACACCAAGGTCCGAACCCTCAACAACTGGTAGAGCAAGGCCCCTCAACACCAGTCAGAGCAACAATAACCATCGGGACGGGAACCAGTGAATCAAATCCATACTTTGAAATCTTTGTTTCTTGGCCTAAGCCAAATTCTTCGAAATATCATTTTATGGCCAAAATCGGTAAAATCATAATTATGGGTCTCAACTCAAATCACATACTCAAATAGTTACCACGTCAAAACGATATCAAAATCAAGTACAAAAACCAGGCCATTTCTCAAAACATACTTTCACTGAAATATTGTAAAACATGTGTCCAGCATCATTTCTAAAATCCAGAAATTCATTGCACCCATACATAACAGTATTTAAAATCAAAGATACATTTATGCATGCATTACAGTTTATAAATCAAAGTCCACTCACAAACCTGTTCAAGCAAGCTCAATCCCGAACTGTACGCTCCCCTGAAGCTCCTGGAGCAGTATCGTCTGTCCAAACTAATAATCGGGATTACCAGCTAATCATAAGAACCTTAAATATAAACCCCCTAAACCCCGGGAGTCTAACTATGCTGGCCTAGAAAACGCAGCAACTTTAAAACGTCCGAAACAACCCCTAAACGACGTCTGATCGACTCAAAACCTGCGCCAATAGGTTCGAAACGTCAAAAACTACTAGTCACGCGCCACCGTGACATTAGACTCGGCCCCACTCACCTTTACGCGTCGGTCACGCGCCTGCTACAGTATCCACGCGCCTGAACCGATCCAACCCGGTTCGGCTCAACCTGACCCGGTCCAACTCGACCCGACCGGTTCACTCAACCCGACTGGTTTAACTCGATCCGACCGGTCACCGACGACTCGCCGGAGAAGACGACCGGTTGCCGTCGCCGGAAGTTGGCCGGAGAAGATGACCGGCAGTCGCCGTTGCCGCCGTCTGGTTTCGCCGGAATCCTCCATTTCCGGCCGAAACTTCAAGCTTTCCTAACTTCCTTAAAACTCAACCATTTTTCACAAATTTTATGTCTAAATCTATCTACTCGAACCCAGGAATCCAAATATGACCTCAAAACCACAAACACGTACATGTGCTAGCTGGAAAATCGATCGGAAGGTCCGAAACTTCCTATCCTCGGTTCGGCTTCCTCCGTGGTCCTCTCCTTCGATGGTTGGTACGGTTGTGATCGTGGGAAGGAGTAGAATATGATTAGTTGATCAAAACTGGAAGTTGGAGCCTAAAATTAAAGTTGACTTTGTGGGTTTTTGGATGATTTTCGCACGGGTTCGGGTGGTTTGTGTATGTTTGTCACAGAGAGGATGAGTGAGATGATAATGATAAGGATGAAATGAAGATGGATCAGATTACACTGATTTGGGGGTTAAAAATATCTACCCCCAAGTCAAAAATTACCAAAATGCCCTTGCACATCTAGACCCATAACTTTCGTCCACGAACTCCGTTTTCCGCGTACCGCCTGTCTACGAACTCGTGAGTTCGAGACCTACGCAACGGTACCAAAAACACTACCAAACGTGTCTCGAAACAAAACTTGATTTCCAATCCCTTTACCAAACAAGGGTAAAATCGTCATTTTACAAAAATAATTACATAAACCCAAAAATTAAAATTCCGGGTTGTTACAATCTACCCTCCTTAAGAAATTTCGTCCTCGAAATTCGACTCTACCCTTGGAACAAATAAGGATACTGCGCCCGCATTAGTTCCTCGGTTTCCCACGTGGCTTCCTCCACGTTATGATTCCTCCACAACACTTTAACTAGAGGAATACTCTTTCTGCATAGTACCTTTTCTTTACAATCCAAAATTTGCACCGGTTGCTCCTCAAAGGTCAAATCATCCTTCAGCTCAAGTGGCTGCTCTCCCAATACGTGAGATTCATCAAACAGATATTTCCGGAGCAAGGATACATGAAAAACATTATGAACTCTGGATAATTCCGATGGTAAAGCAAGACGATATGCCACTGGTCCTATCCTCTCCAGAATCTCATACGGACCAATGTAGCGAGGACTCAGTTCTCCTCGTCTACCAAAACGTACCACTCCCTTCCAAGGAGATATTTTCAAGAACACCCAATCACCTACCTCAAACTCAAGGTCTCTGGTTCTACGGTCTGCATAGCTCTTCTGGCGATCCTGAGCTGTCTTCAACCTTTCTCTGATGATCCTTATTTTTTCCTCAGTCGTATCAACCAACTCTGGTGTTAACAATTTCCTTTCACCCACTTCGTTCCAACATAATGGTGTCCTGCACTGCCTCCCATACAGTGCCTCGAAAGGAGACATCCCAATACTCGACTGATAACTATTATTATAAGCAAATTCCATCAGAGCCAGGTGTGAATCCCAGTTTCCTTTAAACTGTAGTACACAAGCTCTCATCATATCCTCCAAAACTTGGATTGTCCTCTCAGACTGACCATCCGTCTGAGGATGAAAAGCTGTACTAAAATGCAAGGTAGTGCCAAAAGCCTTCTGCAAACTCCGCCAAAACCTGGAGGTAAATCTAGGATCCCTGTCCGAAAAAATGGACTCTGGAGTCCCATGTAGCCGTATGATCTCATCAATAAACAATTTAGCATACTGACTCATCCGAAAATCTTCCCGCACTGGCAAGAAATGTGCAGACTTCGTGAGTCTATCAACAATTACCCATATCCCATCATGTCCCTTCTGTGTCCTTGGAAGTTTATACACAAAATCCATCGTAATGTGATCCCACTTCCATTCCGGAATAGGTAATGGTTGAAGTACCCCATATGGTTTCTGTCTCTCTGCTTTCACTTGCTGACACGTCAGGCATCTACTCACAAACTCAGCAATTTCCCTTTTCATCCCAGTCCACCAATAGTATTTCCTTAGGGTATGATACATCTTGGTACCTCTTGGATGCATAGCGTAAGCCGAACTATGAGCCTCATCAAGAATTTCCCTCTTTAGCTCCAACTCATTCGGTACGCACAACCGGCCATCCCTAACCAAGGCTCCATCATCCCTAAGCGCATAGTCCTGCCTGTTTCCAGTCTCCAACTCCATCCTGATAATGCACAATGTAGGATCCTGGAGTTGAGCCTCAATAATCCGATCAATCAGAATAGGCCTCACATGGAAACTAGCCAACAAAGCCCCCTGGCTATCCATGTCCAGTACTATCCCTGCTCTACGAAACTCTACCAGTAACGGTAGGTAGACTGTATGCAAATGGGCCAAAGAACCCATGGATTTCCTGCTCAATGCATCTGCCACAACATTGGCTTTCCCTGGATGGTACTCTATGGTACAATCATAATCCTTTATTAGCTCAAGCCATCTTCTCTGCCACAGATTCAGGTCCTTTTGGGTGAACAAGTACTTTAAACTCTTATGGTCGGTGAAGATCCGACACGTCTCCCCGTACAAATAATGTCGCCAGATTTTCAATGCATGCACCACTGCAGCTAACTCCAAATCATGTGTGGGGTAATTCAACTCATGGGGTTTAAGTTGTCTAGAAGCATACGTTATCACCTTCCCATGTTGCATCAACACACAGCCTATACCCCGCAATGAGGCATCACTATACACCTCGAATCCCCCAGTATCATCAGGAAGGGTCAATACTGGAGCAGAAGTCAACCTCCTTTTCAGCTCCTGAAATCCCTATTCACAATCAGCTCCCCAGTCAAACTTGACTCATTTCCTTGTCAACCGAGTCAACAGCCCTGCTATCGTAGAAAATCCTTCTACAAACCGTCGATAATATCCTGCCAAACCCAGAAAACTCCTCACCTCTGTCACTGTCCTCGGTTGCTCCCAGTTTGCCACTGCCTCAACCTTTTGGGGATCTACGCTGATACCCTCAGCCGAAATCACATGACCTAAGAATCCAACTTCGGTCAACCAAAACTGGAATTTACTGAATTTGGCAAACAAATGCTTTTTCCTAAGCATATTCAGCACCAACCTTAAGTGTTTCTCATGTGCCTTAGCACTCCTCGAATACACCAAGATGTCATCGATGAACACAATCACAAACCGATCCAAATACTTTTGGAACACCCTGTTCATCAAATCCATAAATGCTGTTGGGGCATTAGTCAACCCGAAAGGCATCACCAGGAACTCATAATGACCATAACGAGTCCTGAAAGCTGTTTTCTCAACATCCCCTTCTCTGATCCTCAACTGATGGTACCCGGATCGAAGGTCAATTTTCGAAAAATATCTTGCTCCTTTAAGTTGATCAAACAAATCATCTATCCTTGGCAAAGGATACTTATTCCGCATCGTAGCCCTGTTTAGCTTCTGGTAGTCAATACACAATCTCAGACCACCATCCTTTTTCCTCACAAATAACATTGGTCCACCCCATGGTGAAACACTTGGGCGAATAAATCCCATATTCACCAAGTCCTGCAACTGAGTCTTTAACTCTCGCAATTCTGCCGGTGCCATTCTATACGGTGCCTGTGAGATAGGTTGAGTACCTGGCAAAAGCTCGATGGTGAACTCAATCTCCCGGTGAGGTGGCAATCCTGGAAGATCATCTGGAAACACATCAGAGAACTCACTCACCACTGGAATAATCTCCACTCTCATCGGAGTATCCCGAGAATCAAACACATGAGCCAAATAACCCTCACAACCTTTCCTCAACAATTTCTCAGCGGTTAAAGCTGATATCACTCCACAGGGTAGTACCCTACGATCTCCCCTGAATGTAAGTTCCGGTAAACCTGGACTCCGGAAATCCACTCTCTTGTCATAACAATCAATAGAGGCATGGTGCATAGTCAACCAATCCATCCCCATAATCACATCAAAATCAAAAATATCTAAGGGGATTAAATCTGCCTCTAATGCATGACCTTCCACTAACACTGGACAACTACGAATCACGAGATTCGCCACTAACATATTCCCAGTAGGAGTACTAATACCCATGTCCCCCTGAGGACATCTCATAACCGAAAACACTCGCTCTAAACGAGTAATCCACTATATTGCATCATCTTGGCTAGAGTCGCCCATAAATATTGTAGCCCCTAATCTCTGGGCTCTCTCAATGTCTGAACCTTCAGTAGCAGTCCTACTCTGAAGTACAGAAGTCAACGTATGACCCAATTGTTCCAGTGTTTGCCTCATATCAGGCTCCACTGCAGGTTCAGATGTATCCCCAATATTTTCCGACTGTTGACGGAACTCGCGTCTCGGAGGCATTACGCTGAAAAGAACTATAACTCATCAATACCAAAATAATTGTACACGCAGTGTACAGTCTACAGGAATTTAACCTAGTGCTCTGATACCAATTGTCAGGACCCGTCCCAAATTTCCCCTCGAAACCCGGGAAGAACCCTGATCCCGTCTGACAACCTAAGAAAAGGTTCCCAAAATACCCTTCAATCCTTACAAAATATAATAACAATAATAAATACTTCCTCTTGTCAGACAAGGGACTTAAGCACTCAATAATTCCCGTAATTAATGACCAATCAAATACCATATAATATCAGAGCGTCTAAGTAGGATCAAGAGTAAAATTTAGATATCCTACTCAAATATAATTACAAAGCGCAGTCGAAGTACTAATGCCTCAGCCTCGAGATCAATGTTCGCGTCAACTCTACTCAACTGCCTGAAGGGGGTTTAAACACAAAAGTTGTGAGTGGACAAAAATAATCATTTATAAATTCCTTTTCGAGAAAATAACTTTCTTCCCCTCCATTTATAAAATCATGCATGCATAACATAAAACAATTTATCATACTAAAACATCATATATAAATCACCAAAAATTCTCATTTCTCTTTAAAACCACTTAGTTGGACTCACATAAAATCTGTATAATAAAAATACCTCGTGATCCACAATTTGGTTTGAAAACTCTCTTCAAAAGAGTTTAAAATCATTTAATTTAATCTGGACACAAAATATCTCAAATTCAAATCATTTCGTTCAATCTGACACATAATATCTCAAATTTTCACTGTTCCCGACATATCCATAACACACCAGGGTATCCCTTGAGATGTGTTCAAATCTGTACAACTCTGTGTACCATCTGTACTATCTGTACTCTCTGTACTATCTGTACAATCTGTACTATGCATAGACAGCTTCGCAACCTGGCGGAGCAAGGCCCCTCAACACCAAGGTCCGAACCCTCAACAACTGGTAGAGCAAGGCCCCTCAACACCAGTCAGAGCAACAATAACCATCGGGACGGGAACCAGTGAATCAAATCCATACTTTGAAATCTTTGTTTCTTGGCCTAAGCCAAATTCTTCGAAATATCATTTTATGGCCAAAATCGGTAAAATCATAATTATGGGTCTCAACCCAAATCACATACTCAAATAGTTACCACGTCAAAACGATATCAAAATCAAGTACAAAAACCAGGCCATTTCTCAAAACATACTTTCACTGAAATATTGTAAAACATGTGTCCAGCATCATTTCTAAAATCCAGAAATTCATTGCACCCATACATAACAGTATTTAAAATCAAAGATACATTTATGCATGCATTACAGTTTATAAATCAAAGTCCACTCACAAACCTGTTCAAGCAAGCTCAATCCCGAACTGTACGTTCCCCTGAAGCTCCTGGAGCAGTATCGCCTGTCCAAACTAATAATCGGCATTACCAGCTAATCATAAGAACCTTAAATATAAACCCCCTAAACCCCGGGAGTCTAACTATGCTGGCCTAGAAAACGCAGCAACTTTAAAACGTCCGAAACAACCCCTAAACGACGTCCGATCGACTCAAAACCTGCGCCAACAGGTCCGAAACGTCAAAAACTACTAGTCACGTGCCACCGTGACATCAGACTCGGCCCCACGCGTCGCCACGCGCCCTCACGCGCCGGTCACGCGCCTGCTACAGTACCCACGCGCCTGAACCGATCCAACCCGGTTCGGCTCAACCTGACCCGGTCCAACTCGACCCAACCGGTTCACTCAACCCGACCGGTTCAACTCGACCCGACCGGTTCAACTCGACCCGACCGGTTCAACTCGACCCGACCGGTCACCAACGACTCGTCGGAGAAGACGACCGGCTGCCGTCGCCGTCGCCGGAAGTTGGCCGGAGAAGATGACCGACAGTCGCCGTCGCCGCCGTCTGGTTTCGTCGGAATCCTCCATTTCCGGCCGAAACTTCAAGCTTTCCTAACTTCCTCAAAACTCAACCATTTTTCACAAATTTTATGTCTAAATCTATCTACTCGAACCCAGGAATCCAAATATGACCTCAAAACCACAAACACGTACCTGTGCTAGCCGGAAAATCGATCGGAAGGTCCGAAACTTCCTATCCTCGGTTCGGCTTCCTCCGTGGTCCTCTCCTTCGATGGTTGGTACGGTTGTGATCGTGGGAAGGAGTAGAATATGATTAGTTGATCAAAACTGGAAGTTGGAGCCTAAAATCAAAGTTGACTTTGTGGGTTTTTGGATGATTTTCGCACGGGTTCGGGTGGTTTGTGTATGTTTGTCACATAGAGGATGAGTGAGATGATAATGATAAGGATGAAATGAAGATGGATCAGATTACACTGATTTGGGGGTTAAAAATATCTACCCCAAGTCAAAAATTACCAAAATGCCCTTGCACATCTAGACCCATAACTTTCGTCCACGAACTCCGTTTTCCGCGTGCCGCCTGTCTACGAACTCGTGAGTTCGAGACCTACGCAACGGTACCAAAAACACCACCAAACGTGTCTCGAAACAAAACTTGATTTCCAAGCCCTTTACCAAACAAGGGTAAAATCGTCATTTTACAAAAATAATTACATAAACCCAAAAATTAAAACCGAGGGTAAATTCGTCATTTCCCAAATTCATTTACGAAAATTTACTAATTAAATTTCTGGGTTGTTACAAGCTGAGAGAACCTAATTGATTTGTGTCAGCAACAACACAATTTTTTGAGAGAACAATTTGATCCAAACAATTTTATGTGTGTAACAAGAGAGAGACTCGAAGGCTTGAGGGAGGACGAGAAGGCCAGAGAGGCCGATGGAGTCGGAGGGGTGGTGGAGGAGGAATCGGGTGCAGTAGCTGAGATCGAAGGTGTCGACGGCGGAGGGATTTAAGGACGCGTTGGATTCGAGTAGGCAAGGGCGCTGGGCGGCGGCGATAAGGTAGTCGAAGATATCCACGCGGACGAGAAGATCGACCGGGTCCAATAGGAAGGGAATGGGTTCCACCTGGAATGAGGGCTTGCACAACCTCATCACTATGAACGTCAGGGAGTAGGGCCCTCCTTGACCACTGCTCATCGCTTCCTCTTCTTGAATTCACCGGCGACATGGGATTGGGAATGAGTTGAGAATGAAACCCATATGGTGTTCATCATCGTCTTCTTCTTCATATTTTGTTTTTTGTAATATTTAGTTTTAATATTTTGCTACAAAATGAATAAAATATCCAATCCCTTACTGTCACGTAAGCATCCTAAATAGAATTAGTAATAGAGTGTAACTTTTGGCACAACAGATCTGATAGAATAAGGGTTCTAGCTGCACGTTGTTACGATTTCACGTTCGGGGAGTAAATTGCGACTTGATATCTGGTTCGGGGAGCATTTTTAGTAATAAGCCATCTATATATATATATAAAGCCGAAAGAGCGTTTTGGTTAAATTTTCATAATCCCAAAAATACCCTTGCAAAACTAATTTACTCAAAAATGAAGGATTGAATTAGTGAGGGTAAAATAGTAAAAATAGGTTAAATTTCTCATAATCCCCAAAATATCCTTACTTCACAAATTTATTCAAAAATGAATAATGTAATAAGTAAGGTCAAAATAGTAAAAATAAAAATATATTAATTAAAGAGTAAATATATATATATAAAGCCAAAACTTGATTTTGGTTAAATTTTCAATAAACCTAAAAAAGTCTTTGGTTGAAGAAAATATTAAAGAAAAGACAATCTAATATGTTAAGGGTAAAATGGTCAAATGGATAATGAAATAAAAAAGATATAAATATTTCATTGTTGTAACATTTTTTAATTTTTAAAACAATCAACAATATCTGATTCTTTGTTTTTGGTCATCATAAGTAGGGGTGTCCACGGTTTGGATCGATGCGGATGTCATTCAATTCCAAATCCAAACCGTTAAAGTCTTAACAAGTCGATATGGTTTGAATTTTCAAAAAATAGAATTGAAATCGTTCCAATCCAAACCATTATCAACGGTTTGATTTGGATCGGTTTGTACGATTTAGGCATAAAATTTTCATGTAATTGTTCACTAAAAAGACTCCTCCAAAACATTTTTTTTTTTCCAAAATTCTACCATTCTCATCAAGATTTCATTTATTCACATCATTATTTCATTTATTCGCATGAATATTTCATTCATACATATCAACAAATTAAAATTTTCAACATTTTAAACTTCGAAATATGACTGGTTATGATTAAATATAATTTAAATTCGAAAGTAACACAAAATGGGTAAAGATTAAGTGAGGTAGGGTATGTAATGAACACTTACATTAACATATTATAGAATGAAAAATATTAACTAACAAATATAAATAAATAAGAACCTTAACGGTTCGGTCTCGAATTCAACGGTTTTTAAAATGAAAATTAAAAACCAAACCGTTACTAATGAAATGATTTGAATTTTCAAACCGTTTGACTTTTATCCAGTCAAATCCAAACCAAAGTGCCAATAATGGTTTGAATTGGAAATCGATTTCCGATTTCAACGGATTTATGCTCACCCATAATCATAAGAGCATGCTTTGGTTGTATTTTCTTCCACATACCCA
The DNA here is from genome assembly GCA_037349345.1 of Oemleria cerasiformis. NCBI lineage: Eukaryota > Viridiplantae > Streptophyta > Magnoliopsida > Rosales > Rosaceae > Oemleria > Oemleria cerasiformis. Next base: position 6,326,049 of record JAZGTL010000015.1, on the reverse strand, counting down.
CATTCACTTTTTTTTTTAGTTACCAAAGCAAACCAAACTCTATGGAACTACCAGCATCCATTTACATTGATTTTTTTTTTCATTTGTTTTTAAAAATAGAAATTAAAAATTAAAAATTGTAATCACATTTTATATATTAAAAAAATACAAATTAACACACGCGTATACAATAAATTTAAGTGTGTTTAAAGTGATGATATAAAAATATCTCGCGCACATATGTGTCATTTTATTATTCAGTTATGAAATCGAACGTAACACATCGAAATGCTTCTTGCATGCTAGTACTTAGTTATTTGATATTGGGAATGAATCAAAAAAACCATAAAGGTTACCAAAAAGCTGACTAACCATAAAGGTTGCCAAAAAGCTGACTTTCAAACTTTTTCAACTGCATTTGGCTTTTTAACTAGTTCATTATGAGGAAGTATGTTTGATTACGAGGAAGTATGTTTGACACGTAGAATTTTACTACTCGATTTAGAGCATAAAATAACGTTTCTCATGAGTTTGAAGATTATAAAGCGTATCCAACACCTCATAACGGTATGTATCAAATAATTGTCTTTTTTCCAAGAATTGATAACTCGGGCAAAAAGCAATAACCTTTGAAATTAGATATGTTAAATTAAAAATAATTATTCAAAAAAATATATTTGGCCCTAAAGATTTTTTTAAAGGCAATCGTTCTTGCTATCAAATAATATATATATTTTTTGATATAATGATATTAGGGGAATGAGATTACAACTTCTTTTTTTATATAATGATATTGGGGGAAAGAGATTATAATATAAACATTGAGTATCCACCTCGTTATTTACGAGAGTTGAATTCGAGACTCGAGACCTTCCACATAAAGTATGAAAAAGAATACTACTAGTCCATAACACTAAGTGATCTATTGTGGTGATTATTAATACAACATTTTAGTGACATCACTATTTATTATGTAGTGAGTCATCCAAATTCAATTCTTATAAGGAGCGAGAATGATATAATTGTAATCTCTACTTCCTATACGTAATAAGTTGTTGTAAAATAAATAAATTTTAAAAAACCTATGCGGTAGACCCCTACCGAGTCCCGACATCTCAATAAACTTAGACGTACTGTTTTGGGCGTTGCCGAATATGTAATTCTAATTCGGCGCGTCTTACCGGGCGTTATTTCGATATGCGCGGTCACGCTGTCGTTCCCAAACAAAGAGGTTAAAACCCTATCAAAACATCAAGAAGTGTGAGAAAGAAGCCTCCTCCATCTAGATCGTAGAGAGTAGGAGGCATTGAGGATTGAGCAAGAGCAAGCGAATAATGGAGGACGGAAAAGGCCCTGAAGTGAAAGTATGTGCGAATTGCTGCGGAGCATTGTCGAAGAGCGCGCAGAAGAAGCTGTTAAAGCAGCAGAAATGGGAGGCGAAGAAGGCAGAGAAGAAAGCTCTGGAAAAAGAGCACAAGAAGAGAGAGGGAGAGCGGAAGCGGAAGGAATGGGAGGATAAATTGGCGAGCGTGAGCGAAGAGGAGAGGGGGAAGCTGATAGAGTCGAGGAGGAGTTTAAGGAAGGAGAGGATGGAGAAGAGGTCGGAGGAGCGAGAGAGAAAGACTGAGAGGCTGAGCAGAGCCAAAGAGTGTGGACAGAAGATCGTAATCGACCTCGAATTCTCTCACCTCATGACCCCCGCAGAGATCAACAGCCTCGTTCAACAGGTTTGGGAGTTGCTTTTGCTTCTTAGACTCTTTTGGCGTCGTTTGTTTTAAATAACGGCCCCATTTTGTCTTCGTTTGAAATTGTGGTTAATGCATTGCAGATTATGTACTGTTATGCGGTGAATAAAAGATGCAGTGAGCCGGGTCATCTATGGTTGACTGGGTGCAAGGGAGAGATGGGTACGCAACTGAGGAGGCTGCCGGGCTTTGATAACTGGATTATAGAGAAGGAAGATCGATCTTACATGGAAGCTTTCGAGGAGGAGAAGCAAAACCTGGTGTATCTGACGGCTGATTCAGAAAATGTGGTTGATGATCTTGATTCGAGCAAGACATATATTGTTGGGGGATTGGTGGATCGGAATAGGTGGAAAGGTATCACCTTGAAGAAAGCAGAAGAGCAGGGCATCCAAACAGCAAAGCTCCCAATAGCCAACTACTTGAACATGTCCTCTTCCCAGGTAATGTATCAACAAATATTCTTAATTTGTAACATTGTTGTTGATTTGATTTTGGTGGGTAATATTATTGGTTTGGGCAGGTACTGACTGTGAATCAAGTGATAGAGATACTGCTCAAGTTCTTGGAAACAAGGGATTGGAAGGACTCTTTCTTCCAAGTGATTCCTGAAAGGAAAAGATGCAAAGCTGCTGATTCAGAGGAGGAACCTCAAAAAGTACAAGGGGAAGAAAATGAAAGACAAAGTGAAGAAGAAAAAGATGATGAACAATTTGAAAGCAGCAAAAAACAGTACCGTGCTGTTCAAGACTCAACAAGTCCTCCAAGTCCCCTTTCCATCCCATCCCATGATTAATTAGAGATGTGATCTGACTGTATTTTTGCGTGTTTGACTGACTGAAAAGTTGTTTTCTAGTCTAAATTTTGTTTATCAATATTCATCATGATAGACTGGTGGAGTTTTTGACATGCACTCAGCTCCATTCACCTATTCAGGTGTCTTTGTAATACTAGATAATCAATGCAATGTTCATTGAAATTCTATTTTTCTGTTGAAAGTTGAACGAAGCTTCTTATTTTCCAATTCCATGGACATGTAAAGTAAAGGTGTATATCCCATGCACTGCACTCTGCAAGCTTTCTTCCCAAGATCTATACACTAACCAAGATTGTTTTCTTCTTTTTGGTACAAATGCTTGTTTATACTTCTTACTCTGAGTCTGATGCACGTTCTAGCTACTAAATTGTAAATTCTATATGGGTACAAGATTAAAGCACAAGGATACTTGTGTTGGACGTTTTTATTTAATTTGTGGGTAAGAGAATTTTGTATATGGTTGTGATGTTTCGTTGTTTGAAATTTGCAGAGGACAGTCACAGTGGGAGTTGCCCTGTAGTAGAAAGCTCTTTCAAGCTTAAAAATGCTGCAAGGAGTGACATTCCTGACATTGAAGAGAAGAAGTTTGTTGCCAATACCCTTGTGCTTTAATTATCTTGATTTGCATTGTTACAATATATTTGGATTGTTACTTTGTCATTTGTGGTTTTGATATATGTCCAGGAATCTGATGGATAGAGACCAACACTTCACTTGTTTAGAAGCTGGGAACTTGAGGGAGAAACATCCAGATTGTATTCCAGTGAGCATCTCTCTTTGTTAATGTTACTTCCTATGCATTCTGTTGCTTTAGTCTGTTTTTCATTTGAGCTTCCATGCAGGTGACTATGGAGAAGGATGCCAAGACTGATTCTCCTGATATTGACTTGAATAAGTTAGTTTCCAGTTCCCTTTGGCTTTAATTATCTTGATAGCTATTACTATGATGGAATAGGATTGTTCCCTTATCATTTACGCTTGTGATATATGTACACAAAACCCAATACTTGTTATGTTTTTATGTTGCATTTTAAAGTATACAAGCATTTAGTGTTCATAGGTGAAGTTCTAGGAGTTGTCCTGATATCATGCATTGGTTACCCTAAATAGCAAAGGCTTTGTACCAAGTAATTTCATTGTCCATACCTGTATACAAGATTTGTGTGCAGAAAGGATGCATACTTGCAATGGCAAACTCCAAGTTCATTTGTGTTCATTGGCCATACCTGTATACATAGTAACATTGCTTATCCTGCTTTTCTGACTGCAGATGCCATGTCTATGCTGATCAGTCTCTTGAAAATCTTTTTTATTCTATCCACTTACAGATTGGGCTCAGCAATGAAAAGCCTATATTACGTTTCTTTTTCAAGAACACTGAAGCTCCCACTGGTGAGTTACAACTCATTTTTCATTTTAGGCATAATGTCACCATGTTCCCTAAGTTTTGGTTCTAATAATTCTTGTGCAGGGACCTTTATGTCATATGCAGCTGATACTGGCCCTGCAGCTGCAGCTTTTGCTCATGAATCTGACAGCGATGATTCCGACGACTCCTCCCATTACAACTTATGCTATTATGACAATGTCGGCGATGACAAGGACGCTGATGATGACATTCAGGTTATTGCCGTTGACAGCGATGATGACAAAGGTGGTGAACCAGTTGGTGGAGGCAGGGTTGCAGTTTTTCGAGTTTCATACGAAAATGCTTATTTTGTAGGATCACTTAATCTAGAGGAATTAGTGGGTGTGGCCGCAATTTACCCAGCAGTTAACCACTTGTTGGGGAAGTACTGGCTTGCTGGTATTGATTTTCCTGACAATGGGTATAATATGGAATATTTTGCCAAGGATGAGGCAGGGTTTGAATTCATGGTTACTATACCTCAACTTATGGAGCTTCCATGGCTAGAAGTTGTTCAAATGTTAGTGAAGATAGAAGCATTTGATAGGTTTCTACCTAGGATGGTAGCAATCAAGCGATGTGCTCCAGACATGAGAGTATACCACGTAGATGAGATTGATCTTCGGAATTGTGATAATGTGAGTGAATTGGAAGAGGAAGCACGAGAGGCGCTGAGTGGTCACCATTTAGAAGATCATCCTGATCCAGAAGTGTACAGATTAACGTTCCTGTGTAATGTGCCTCATTTTCCAGGCATGGTGTTGATGGCTGATGAGCTGGAGGAGGAAGAGTGGTATGTTGTATTTCAGGGTTTAGTGAGCGTGACTGGAACAGATGTTATTTTGGGTCACTCGGACTCGGATAATAGTATGGGTGTGGTAGAGGATGATGATTCATTTTCTCACTCAGATGATAGTATGGGCATGTTAGAGGATTAGGCGCGTGATGTTGTTTTGGTTCGTCCGTGTATTTTGGTTGTTGTTAATGGTAGCTTTAAAAACACACTACTCGCTCAGATAATATGTACGTTGGCTCCTGTTATTCGTATCTTTACAAATCAAAAGAACTATAATAGCCAAATTTTTTAGTGTATCAATTAAGAAATTTCTTAATTTAAATTACATGCACCTTTTACATATTATATCTGTTTCGTATACGCTGTTTTAACAGGGCACTGAATCTGAATGAATAAGAGATTGCAGTAGCGTCTACCTTCTCTAAAGTTGTATCTGAGTACACTAAGGCATCGTTTGGTACGTCGTATTGTATTGACTATTTCAGTCGGATAGATTAATCTGTCTATCGGATAGACTGACTATTTAGTCGGGCATTTGGTGCTCTATCGGATTAAAATGCGGATTATATTATACTAATAGATAAGAAATATTTATATATCATAAATACTAATTATGTATATTATTATTATTTATTATAATTAATTATTAATATTATGTATATTATTATTAATAATTATTAATTTATTATTTTTATTATTATTTTTTTTTTCAAGATTGCTAGTTATCCGACTATTTAATACGGACAATTTCGAGGGTATTATTTTAGCGGGTGTGGACCGTATAAAGGAACTCAACCGTATTAACTTATCCGGTGGCTAATTAATACGAGTAGTACCAAACATCGATTTTGTATTATATTATCCTATTCGATCCCTTATGTGACTTACCAAATGTAGCCTAAGGGGTGGTTGTCAATTGAGAAGGTAATAGAGCATTTCTCTACAAATAATGATTGATTGATGAGTATTGGATAATCTTAATCATAAGTTCTATGTTGACTAGAGAATACAGCTTTCTTTTTTGTCATGTTGGGTGGAGTGTACTAGATTAGAGTTATTAAAACATCAAATTCAATGTATTTTAAACATATTATGAAGGTAGAAGTAAATGTAAGGAGAGACGGGTTAAGACATAGAAATAAGGCTACCTCTTCTAATCCTACTAGTAAGAGTGGATTGTATTCGATAAATTTCCTTATATTTATAATCCCTCTTTTATTCCCGCATCCACTTTTACTTTCAAATGTCAAAATACATTGAATCTCATGAATATACGAATATACAAATCCAATACCACCCACCCAACATGGAGAGACAGATCTTACTACCTGGTTTCAGGTTCTCTTTCCTGGTTACTAACCAGTGGCCTTTCCACATGAATATTCATTTTTTTTTTGTGAACGAAGTCCACTTGAATATTCATAAACAGTTGATGTTCAAACCCAAGTTGGTCATTAAACCTCGCTGCATAGTGCATAGTAGTAGGAGTCTATTCAAATAAACAAAGCCATACAACCGGCAAATCATTAAAACATTTCAAACTCAGCGATATCACCAAATACTTCCAATTGTCAAGGCAGACCAGGATAAACTATGACTATTGAGTATTGACTAAACAGGTGATCAGATATCATTCACTCCACGAGCTCCCAGCGAGACTCTCTTCTCCACTGTAGGTTATGTGAAGAAATCCATCGTCATCCTTGTTTTCCTCATCGACTGCAGACATGAAGGCACCTGTTGTAACATGCGGCATTGGCAGGATTATTACAACCAACAACTATTTTGGGAACAAGATCATATTATTTATGCCTAAAACAAAAATGAGTTAAAACTCACCAGTGGGAGCTTCGGTGTTCTTGAAAAAGACATATATAGGCTTTTTAATGCTAAGCCTAATATTTACCCGAATAAACTCAACAAATTTTCCAAGGGGCATATCAGCAAGGACATGGAATCTGCAGTCAGCCAAACAAAAAAGGATAGGCAATAAAACTCTCTGAGAAACCCCCCTTCATTTAATAAGACAATACAATTTCATTATAGTACATACAAATCAAGACAATTAAATAAAGGAAAAAGGAACTGGAAACGAACTTCTTCGTGCCAATGTCAGGAACGTCACTCCTTGCATCCTTCTCCAAACTCACCTGCATAGAGGTTACAATTAGGAACATCCAATGGATGCATAGGAAGTAACATATTTGATGCAGTGAATTCTCACTGGTATATGATCTGGATGCTTCTGCCTTAATTCCCCAGCTTCTAAAATAGTGCGCCGTTTGTATCTCTTCAACATTTTCCTGGACATATATCAGAAGCATAAATGAAAAATATATCCATTTCCATTTAGCATTCCAAATCAAGATAAAATTACAGAACAAGGGAATTAATGGAACTAACTTGAGTAACTTCCTCTTCTGCTCGTCCATGCCAGGATCACTCCTCAAATTTTTCCTCACAGACTCCTCCACAGTCTATTCCACAATCAAATGCATGGGGGCTCAAATTAAAACGGAGTGCATCCACTGAATGAATAGACGTACACATATTGATTCAATGAAATTCTTACCATATCGCCAACTCTCATATTCCAAGGGTCTAAATAAGTAATGGGCCATGTTGTATTCCTTGTTTTTGCTGACGAAATTCTGAACATAAATGAATTAATTAATTAAAAGGGAACAATGCTATGAGGCTGTTCCATAGTAGCAAAACATATAAAGATAATTAAAGCACAAGGGTAATGGCAACAAACATCTGCTCCTCAGTGTCAGGAATGTGATTACTTGCAATAGCATTCTCCACAGTCACCTGGATTAAGGCTCAAATCAGAACAGAGTATATACACTGAATTACTAGGAAGTATACATTCAGTGAATTTCTTACTGGCATCGGATCAGGACTGTTCACTTCTGCTGGTGTCCTTTCTAAAATGTTAAGCCAAAAACATCATAAGAAAACAGATAACAAAGAATGCTTAATCAAAAGCTATTCACTATTTCCAAAACAAGCCATAATCACTATCAATAATCAAATCTATGAAATTTTGGACTAATCTTCATAGAGACCATCTACATAGACAATATAATAAAACAGGCGCATGGGTATTGCATAAACTATATAATTCGCCGGGGAAGATATAACAAACCCAGAGGATTTTCAAGCTTGGATGAGGTTTCCACCAAGGCAAAACTTGCATTATGGTTGTTCTCTGCAAATTCCAAACAACAAAATATCAAAACCGCATATGAAAGTCTCTTACCTTCAAACACAACTATGGCATGAAATCTCTTCCAAAATAACGAATTATCATTGCCAACCTCACATCCATGAATTTGAAATAACCTTGAAACTACAAAGACCGTCGTATCACAAAAAGGAAAAATAACTACACACCGTTCCTCTTTCTCTCTTCTCCACTGTAGGTCATGTGAAGAAATCCATCTTCATCCTTATTCTGCTCATCAATAGCAGACATCAAGGTGCCTGTAACATTGGAAGGATTATTACAACCGCAACTCGGGGAACAACATATTATGCCTAAAAAAAAATGTGTTCCAACTCACCAGGGGAAGGCTCAGTGTTCTTGAAAAAGACAAATATAGGCTTCTTTCTGCTGAGCCTGATCAGTAACCGGATAACATCAACAAATTCTTCAAGAGGCGTATCACCATGGACATGGTACCTGCAGTCAGAGAAACAGTATAGGCAACAAAGCTAATAGTGAATCCATAAGACAAGCTATATACAAATTACTTGGTATGAAGCCTTTGGTACTCAGGTAAACAATTCATGCAAACCATGATAATCAGGACCACTTCTAGACCTTCCCCTAATGTACTGAAACTTTATTCCCCCACAAATTTTTTGCTAAAAGTGCCAACTCTAAATGAACGATACACATGACTAGATCCTATTTGTGTGCGTATAGATGTACATCTCAACTTACAGAATAAAACATAACATTTATTGGGCTTCTGTACGTATATCTTCTTTCATTTCCCCTTTTTTTTTCTGATGGATTTGGGAATAAAAATCAAAAGCAGAAATGAAATGGGCACAACCCTATCCGATTAAAGCAACACAAATCAAGATAATTAAAGCAAAAGGCAATTAGAAACTAACTTCTTCATGTCAATGTCAGGAATGTCACTCCTTGCATCCTTCTCCACAGTCACCTGTATGGAAGCTCAAATGAGAATAGAGTGTATCGACTGAATGCATCGGAAGTTAGCATATTTCATGAATTGATATTATTACTGGTATATGATTTGGATTCTCCTTCCTCAATTTCCCAGCATCTAAACACGTAAGGTGTTTGTTTCTCACCTTCGGATTCCTGAACATATATCAAAAGCATGAATGAATAAATAACACATTCTATTACCTTGTAGCAATACAAATAAGATGTTAAAGCACAAGGAAATTGGGAACTAACTTCCTGATGACCAAGCCAGAAACGTCAGTCCTTGCAATTGCAGCCTTCTCCACAATCACATATATTGAGCTTAAACTAAAACAGTATATCTCCCAAAAGCTCGGGCATAAACATATTTGATTCAGCGAAATTCTTACCGACTTGTAACTTCTCCTATCCCAAAAGTCTAACACACGAATGGGACTTTTAAGAGCAGGGCATGCCCTTTTCCTTGTTTTTCCTGATGAACATCTGAACATATAACAAAAGCATAAATGAAAAGGGAACAATCTTGTTCCATTGTAGGAATACAAATCAAGATAATCAAATCACAAGGGTATTGGAAACAAACTTCTTCTCTTCAACTTCAAGAATGTCACTGCTTGCAGCAGCATTCCCCACAATTACCTGTATAAAAGCTCAAATAAGAACCAAGTATGTCCACCAAATGCCAAGGAAGTAACCGTATCTGATTCAATGAAATTCTTACCGGTGACGTATCTGGATTGTTCTCTTCCGCGTGCAGCTTTTCTATTGTGTTTTAGTCCAAAAACATTAGAACAAAAAGATGATGAGAAAGAAAAACAAGACCCAATTTCCAAAATAATTCATAATTATTGTCACCATTGCACGTATGAAATTCTGACCAATCTTTAAGGAACTAAAGACATGAAATACAAAAGTTAACATTTATATGATCACCAACCCCCGAAAAGAAAAAAGAGAAAAAGAAACAAACCTTGAGGACATTCATTCTTGAAAGAGCTCTCTGCCATGAGGAAACTCTCGCAACGACTCTTCTCTGCAAAATTTCAAACAACCATATATCACAATCGAAAAAGAAATTTGCTTTTCCAGAAAATAAATAACAACTTCACACATAACTATAAAACATCGTGTAGGTTGAAGTATCTCACGAAAAGATAACAGACCAAACACAATAACTCAACAACGGATCGATTAGGGTTTGATAATTGAAGAATTGATTGGTTGAGAAAAGGGAAAAAACAACAGGGCATCAAAAATAATGAAATGGGAAGAGAATTATTCGAATCATATATGAACGCATTTCAACCCTTAAATTTATAGAGATCGGAGGGCACAGACCTGTTCTGGGGTTATTTCCCGATGAAGTTTCCAACACCAAGTCTCCAATACAATTTAATTTTCTTCATTTATATATCTCTTGATTCCGCGCGCTGCAACTACTGTATAACTCTCTCTGCCCCCCGCGTCACAATGCGACGCCGTTTAGCCGAACAGACTTTTTACTCCTAGTCACTTCGTTTGGGATGATTTTACTTCTATCTCTTTTTCGGTAAAACAAGGGGCCCAAAGGCCCAAAAAAAAACTAGCACTAAGTAGGATGTGCAACATTTGTAGAAAAAAAAAAAAAAAAAAGTAAAATGTGCAACATGAACAATTCTTGGCATAGTGAGTCACTGAACCGAGCTATATCATTCACAATTGTCTTCTCGACACCATAAGGCTCTGGGGAAAATCCATTAATGTACTGCTTCATCTCAAATTCACGGATAAATTAGGCTTAGAAAGACTATCTTTTGTTAAAGTTTAAAAGCAAATTATCTCAAATCGAAAAATAAATGAAGTTTTTATTAAAAGTGAAGTTTGGGCCTTGGGCTTTGTAGGTCTTGAAATTGAACAAAAAAAAAAACTCACTTGTTTCAGATGTTTCAAATTGAAATGATACGTTCATTCAAATTTGAATTAAATAAGGAAACTAATAGGAATAACTGATCATGAACATGTGTGACTGTTTGAAAGGGTGCCGAGAACTCTATATGTACAGAAGAAATAATTTTTTCAATCTTCATCAGTTTTTAATCGTACAAACAAATTTCTGTATTTTGGAAGAGAAAGCACACCCAAGTTCGCTAGAGACTAAGATATCGGTGCTGCTTTCTTAATTTATAGAAAGTTGAATCCTGGGAGATAGACGTCCATCAAACTTCAAGCAGTGAGAAGGGGCGAAATTCTGTTTTTAGGACATTGCGAATCGCAAGCCTCTATCTGCATTACAAGCTAGTATTTTAATTTCCCTTTGTTGTTATAACGTGATTCCTTACTGTTATAACGTGATTCCTTACTGTTATAACGAATCTAGTTTTGTTATAACAACTTCGTTTTTTTATAACGATTTAGTTTCGTTATACCCCAACTCGTTGTTATATACGTTGTTATAACAATTTTTGTTTCGTTACAACATAAATACGTGGTTAACTATATATTTTCTGTAAGTTTGTTATTCTATAAAGATCTGTGGTTAGATTTAGTGCTTCACATACTGATTAATTCCTAACAATCTAAAGACATAAGTCAAATGGGAGAGTCAGTAAACAATGTGAAGATGACTGATGTTAGTGTGGGCGTCAATGGCGTCAAAACTCATGTGAAAGAACCTAAGAAATTCAAGGGAGAGGAATTCAAACGTTGGCAACATAAAATGTTCTTCTATTTGGCAACGTTGAATTTGGCTCATGTCATTAAGGAAGAAGTTCCGGTGGCTAATGAGGATCCAATTCCTGCAGAAAAAACTCAATGTTATTGATGCCTGGAAGCATTGTGAGTTTCTTTACATGAACTATATCCTTAGTTCGTTGGATGACACATTATATGATGTTTAATCAACTTGCAAGACAGCAAAGGAACTATGGGAGTCACTCGAAAAGAAATACAAGACATAAGTTGTTGGTACAGAGAAATTTGTGATTGGCAAGTTTCTGAATTACAAAATGGTGGACTCCAAATCTGTAATTAAACATTTAGAAGAACGACGGATTATTATGCATGAACTCCATAATGAAAATATGATCATGAATGAGAACTTTCAAGTGGGTTCAATCATTGAAAAGTTGCCTCCCTCTTGGGATGATTTCAAGATCTATCTCAAGCATAAGAAGTCAGAAATGACAATGGAAGATCTGGTTCTGAAACTTCGTATTGAACAAGATCATAGGATCAATGCAAAGGCGAATGGTGCTTCATTTGAAGCCAAAGCCAATATAGTTGAAGGAAATGTGGCTGCCAAGTCAAACAAGTTCAATTCTCTGAAGAATAAAGGCAAGTCGTTTGCTGAAAAACTCGCACCAAATGGCAAGAACTTCAAGAAGATCAAAGGGAGTTGCTGGGTGTGTGGAAAAACTGGTCATAGGGCACAAGATTCTCACTACAAGAAAGAAAGATCATCTTCAAATTCTGCCAATGCTCGAAACAATCAAGAAAACATGGCTGAAGAGAATTTGGCTACTATGGTATATGAAACAAACTTGGTGACTGATGCTAATAGTTGGTGGATCGATACTGGTGCAACAAGGCATATATGTGGTGACAAGAGTATGTTCTCTACTTACCAAGAAATATTTGGTGGTGAACAACTCTTCATGGGAAATTCCTCAGCCTCTACTGTTGCTGGTAAAGGAAAAGTGCTGCTGAAATTTACTTATGGGAAGGAACTTACTCTTCTTGATGTGCTTCATGCCCCCAAGATTAGAAAGAACTTAGTTTCTGGTCCATTGCTTAGCAATAAGGGATTCAAACTTGTATTCGAATCTGATAAATTCGGGGGGAATGTTTGTGGGAAAAGGGTTACTTGGCTGATAGCCTATTCAAACTCAATGCATTAGTTTATGATGCTATTAATAAAATAAATAAGGCTTTTGTTTACATTGTTGAGTCTTCTTTTATGGCATGCTAGACTAGGACATGTTAATTTTTGTTGCATGGATAGAATGATTAAACAAGGATTGTTGCCAAGATTTAACATAGATCATCATAACAAATGTGAAGTCTGCACTAAATCAAAATATAAAGGCAAGACTTTCAAATGAGTTTTTGAAAGGTCCAATGAGTTGTTGGGTTTGATACATTCAGATCTATGTGATTTCAAATCAACATCAACTCATGGTGGGAAGAATTACTACATTACTTTCATAGATGATTGCAGTAAATTTTGCAATGTTTATTTGATAAAAACCAAAGATGAAGCCTTGAGTATGTTCAAGACATATAAGGTAGATGTTCAAAATCAACTTGAAAGAAAAATCAAGGCTCTAAGGTCTGATAGAGGAGGAGAGATTGAGTCTACTGCCTTCTCTGAATTTTGTGCTAGACATGGAATAATACATCAAACTACAACTCCTTATACACCACAACAAAATGGTGTTGCCGAAAGGAAAAATAGGACATTCAAGGAAATGATAAATTCCATGTTAGATAGCTCAGGTCTCCTACACAATCTATGGGGTGAAGCTTTACTTACTGCAAATACAATCTTAAACAAAATTCGACATAAGAAGACTAATGAGTCTCCTTATGAAGTTTGGAAAGGTAGAATTCCTACATATAAAACCCTACAAGTGTGGGATTGCCTTGCAAATGTCCAAGTACCATTACCAAAATGAAACAAGCTTGGACCGAAGACAGTTGATTGTGCATTTATTGGTTATGCAAACAATAGTGCAGCTTATAGATTTTTGGTAGTTAAATATGATATATATGACATCCACGTTAATACCATTATAGAATATGTCGAAGCTGAATTTTTTGAGCATATATATCCTTACAAAGAAAATAGGTCTTTTTTAAATAAGAAAAGGCCACATGATCAAATTCAAGATGACATTCCCTCTTCATCTGGTGTTCATGAAGATGAAAGTGAAACTGAAGTGGAACCAAGAAGAGGAAATAGAACAAAAATCCAAGGAATTTTGGACCTGATTTTCTAACTTTCTTGACTGAAACTGAACCACAAACATATAAGGAAGCAATGGCTTCATATGAAGCTTCTTTCTGGAAGGAAGCTATTAAGAGTGAAATGGATTCCATTATGCAGAACAATACATGGGAATTGGTTGATTTACCACCTAGAAATAAACCAATTGGTCAAAAATGGATATTCAAAAAAAAGCTAAAGGCTGATGATTCCATAGATAAATATAAGGCTAGTCTAGTAGCTAAAAGGCTATAGACAAAAGGAAGGGCTGGATTACTTTGATACATACTCACATGTATCAAGAATAAATTCCATACGAATGTTAATCTCCATTGCAGCCATTTACAACATGGAAATACATCAAATGGATGTTAAAACGACTTTCTTAAATGGAGAGTTAGATGAAGATGTCTATATGGAACAACCTGAAGGTTTTGTGCTTAAAGGTCAAGAAAAGAAGGTGTGCAAGCTGGTTAGGTCATTATACTGACTTAAACAAGCACCAAAGATGTGACATGCAAAATTTGATAATATCATGTTGTCAAATGGATTCAAGATCAATGAAAGTGACAAGTGTGTATATGTGAAGAATTTAAAGAATTCTTGTGTCATTATATGTTTATACGTTGATGATATGCTAATAATGGAAACGAGTAAAAATGTTATCAATAATACAAAGAAGATGCTGAATTCAAGGTTTGACACGAAAGATTTAGGACTGGCAGATGTCATACTTGGAATTAGAGTTAAAAGAATTGATCAAGGTTATTGTTTAACTCAATCCCATTATATAGAAAAATTACTTAAGAAATTTGGTCACTTTGATGGTCCATCTGCTATGACACCATTTGATCCATCAATTAAATTGGTTAAAAATAAAGGAGATGTTGTATCTTAATTGAAGTATTCCCAAATAATTGGGAGCTTGATGTACTTGATGAATTGTACTAGGTCTAATCTAGCTTATCCAGTAAGTCATCTTAGTAGGTATGCGAGCGATCCTTCTGAAGATCATTGAATCACTTTAATTAGAGTACTACAATTTATCAAAGGTACTATGAATTTTGGATTGCATTATACCAAGTATCCACCTATATTAGAAGGATACAGTGATGTGAATTGGATTTCTAGTGATGTAACAAAATCCACAAGTGGCTATGTATTTGTATGTTGTGGGGCAGCAGTAGCATGGAAGTCTATCAAGCAAACATGTATAGCACATTCGACTATAGAATCAGAATTCATAGTGTTGGATAAGGCAGCTGAAGAAGCTGAATGGCATCATAAACTTCTTGGAAGACATACTGCTATTACCTAAGCCTATTACAGCCATTTATATCCATTTTGATAACATGTCAGCTATTGCAAGAGCCAAAAGTAAGATATACAATGGCACGTCAAGACATATAAGAAGAATACATAGCACAATTAAATAGTTGCTCAAAGAAGGAGTTATCTCCATAGACTATGTAAAGTCAAAGGAAAATATAGTTGATCCTTTTACAAAAGGCCTAGCAAGAGAGCAAAATAAGTATTTGTCGAGAGGAATGGGTTTA
Organism: Oemleria cerasiformis; assembly: GCA_037349345.1. Taxonomy (NCBI): domain Eukaryota; kingdom Viridiplantae; phylum Streptophyta; class Magnoliopsida; order Rosales; family Rosaceae; genus Oemleria; species Oemleria cerasiformis. The sequence continues at coordinate 6,310,596 of JAZGTL010000015.1, read as the reverse complement.
ATGCCAATGTCACAATGAGTTAACCTGGCGGAAACCTAACCTAGCTGATTGGAGATCCCATGGTCTAGGTTCAATAGGCACACTGGTTGGGAACAACTCAAAGAACTAACACACTTTTACTCATTCCTATGGCTTAAGTGTGTTATCTGCAGAAGTGTTTAGGGTATGTATTCACATTTAAGGAAGTTGATCTCTTGGTTTTCAAGAGGAATATGACAGCATACTTTTAATCAACATTCACCTATGTGAGAGTAAATGTGGGGTCGCATTTATGAGAAGTACATGGCTATATTTTCTAAAGCTCTCATGAAACCGGGATTTGTTCAGGACCAAAATGAACACAACCACATGAATTGCAATGTTTTTAGATGTGACATATGTGTGACACATTGTCTCAGTTTGCTACAAAATGATGAATAGTTGAAGGTTGTTAATTCCACTACTTCATCAAGTAAACCCGATACGTTTACACTACGGAAAGTTCAAGTACAGAAGACACTTATCCTGATGTGTTAAATCTTATTTTCTCTCCAGTTTTGTGTCAGCATATAGATTTTAATTTGCATTCAAATATGGGGTATTGTTAGAGTTTGAAAGCAAATTATCACACATCGAAAAATAAATGAAGTTTTTATTAAAAGTCAAGATTGGGCCTTGGGCTTTGTAGGTCTTGAAATTGAACAAAAAAAAACCCACTTGTTTCAGATGTGTCAAATTGAAATGATACATTCATTCAAATTTGAATTAAACAAGGAAACTAATGGGAATAACTGATCATGAACAAGTGTGACTGTTTGAAAGGGTGCCAAGAACTCTATATATACTTGGTCCATTTGACAGAAGAAATAGTTTTTTTCAATCTTCATTAGTTTTTAAATGTACAAACAAATTTCTGCATTTTGGAAGAGAAAACACACCCAAGTTCGCCAGAGACTAAGAAATCGGTGCTGATTTCTTAGTTTATAGATAATTGAATCCTTGGAGATAGACGTCCATCGAACTTCAAGCACTGAGAAGGGGTGAAATTCTGTCTATAGGACATTGCGAATCGCAAGCCTCTATCTGCTTTACCAGTTAGTATTTTAATTTCCGTGTGTTGTTATAACGTGATTCCTTAATGTTATAACGAATCTGGTTTTGTTATAACAACTTCGTTTTGTTATAACGATTTAGTTTCGTTATACCCCAACTCGCTGTTATAACAATTTTTGTTTCCTTACAACATAAATACGTGGTTAACTATATATTTTCTGTAAGTTTGTTATTCTATAAAGATCTGTGGTTAGATTTAGTGCTTCACATACTGATTAATTCCTAACATCTCTAACTCGATTTTTCTCTTTGTAGATATGGTTGATCTCAACTTTCTAAAATGGAGCTTGCAATTCGATCTGAGAGTCCTCTAAGGCTGAAATTGAATAGTATTGTTACGGGTTACAAATGATATCATAGTGGCAAAATCAAAATCAACGATGATCCAATCGACATTTTTTTCTTTTATACATGTAGTAAAGCACTACAATATAATTATGACATTCATGTAGTTAAAAAAAAAAAAAAAACCGAAGTGCATTACCAAATATTGCCACCACCATATCCGCCATAATTACCTCATTATTGTCACTATAAATTCATCACCGTCGCCATCTCTGCTACCATCACCCCAAATGGCTATTGCCACCAATGTTCTGTTAGAGTTAGTTTAGTTTGTTAGAGTTAGTTAGGTTGTTAAGAGTTAGTTGAGTTTTGTTAGAGTCGGTTAGAAGAATTAATTTTACTTACAACTCTAAATAAGGGTCTTAGAGTCATATATAAATAGACTATATTGTTAGTCATTGTAACTAAGGATTCATGATGATAATATACTTCTTTTTGCTCTCAAACTCTCTCAAATATCTTCTGCTTTCTTGCCTTGCTCTCTTGTTCTTCAATCCAATACCATTTCCAACATGGTATCAGAGCTTTGCTCATGATTCATGGCTAACCACCATACATGAGAGATTATGGTGCTTCCGCTGCTTACATTGAAAATCAATCCTCCACTTTCTTTTTCTTCTCTGTGTTCATCTTGAAACAAAAGAGCTCAAGAAAAAGAGACTCAATCAAGACTTCACTATTTCATTTTTTTTTTTCATCTTGAAACAAAAGAGCTCAAGAAAGAGACTCAATCAAGATTTCTTCTTACTCTCTCCTTCACTTTTTTTTTTCTTCTCTGTGTTCATCTTGAAACAAAAGAGCTCAAGAAAAAGAGACTCAATCAGGACTTCACTATTTCATTTTTTTTTTCTCATCTTGAAACAAAAGAGCTCAAGAAAGAGACTCAATCAAGATTTCTTCTTACTCTCTCCTTCATTTTTTTTTTTTTTCTTCTTTGTGTTCATCTTGAAACAAAAGAGCTCAAGAAAAAGAGACTCAATCAAGACTTCACTATTTCATTTTTTTTTTCATCTTGAAACAAAAGAGCTCAAGAAAGAGACTCAATCAAGATTTCTTCTTACTCTCTCCTTCACTTTTTTTTTTCTTCTCTGTGTTCATCTTGAAACAAAAGAGCTCAAAAAAAGAGACTCATTCAAGATTGCAGCAACATAGTCAGCATTTCCTTTGAAAGTTGAGAAATAAAAAAAAAAATAAAAAAAAAAAAAAAAAAGTCCGAAGAAATGGACCGTCTTGGTGCTTTTGGGTACTGCTTCTTGAACCAGCTGCCAATGCTAGAGCCATAGCTCCTAGCTCCAACATCCACATAAGCATACCGCTTCTTAAAGCTTATATCCGCCATTGATGGAAGGGACAGAGCACTTTCTACCTAAATTGTCATCAGAGTCCTCAACCATATCAGTGAAAAGCTCAATCTCGCCATCGCCGCATTCCTTCTTCAACACCATCTCGCGAATTTTCGGCATCGACGATTCGAGCCCATCGATATCGCGAGAAGTCACTAGCTTGTAGCAATTGAACAACTCAATAAACGAACGGAAGCTGTAGGTATCTTTGGCACCGATATGGACCACCGCAATCCCTTCGGGCTTCAGCGTCCGTACGATCTCGCCGGCGAAATTCCACGGTTTGGGAGACTTGTCGAGTCGTCCGCCGCCGCTGAAAATAAAGTCAAAGCTATTGTCACTGAACGGTAGGCGGTGCGCCTCGCCTGGAATTACCAAAGGCCTGGAGGCTTTCTTGAAAACACCGATCGCGCCCTTCACCCCTGACTCTCTCAGAGCGTACACGTCTTGCTCGGCGGGGGTCTCCACGCAGAGAGACTTTGCTTTTCGTGAGAGGAAGCCATGGGACATGAGATCTTGGAAGACGGAGGAGTAGAAATGGACGGCCTTGATCCAGTCCGTGCTGGTGTAGAGATCAGGCTGTTTAGACCCCGCCGCCGATTTTGGCGGATATGGCCGAACCACCCGTCTTCGCTACAACAAAGTTGACATTTACTGTTTTGCCCTCCCTCTTGATCATCTGTTTCAACATCAATCTTACAATTTGATGTTGGGGCCATCAAATTGAGGGGGGATGTTAGAGTTAGTTTAGTTTGTTAGAGTTAGTTAGGTTGTTAAGAGTTAGTTGAGTTTTGTTAGAGTCGGTTAGAAGAATTAATTTTACTTACAACTCTAAATAAGGGTCTTAGAGTCATATATAAATAGACTATATTGTTAGTCATTGTAACTAAGGATTCATGATGATAATATACTTCTTTTTGCTCTCAAACTCTCTCAAATATCTTCTGCTTTCTTGCCTTGCTCTCTTGTTCTTCAATCCAATACCATTTCCAACATGTTCACCATTGTTGTTGCCATCACCACTGCATGCCCACATCACCTTCCTCACCGGTCACCATTGGCACCACAAGCCCCGGTACCATTTTAAAAATTTATAGTTAAAACATTACTACTAAACATATTTTCATTGGTTATCAGAAAATCGTAAAATTATATATATTTTATCATTTTCGATTGGAAGAGCTATTTGACAAAAATGACATTAAAAAATGAGACGTAATCAAACCATCCTTATTCAATTTGAAAACAAAAACAGTATATTGTACTCGACACTACTTAGCAAGTGAGTGGAGATGGTGTTATGCCATATTGGTGCTTTTCCGAGGAGATAATGTGCTTGTTAAAAGTGTATTTAAAACGTATAAATATAAAATTCATATAGCCATATTGGTGCTTTTACGAGGAGATTATGTGCTTGTCAAACATGTATTTAAAATGTATAAATGTAAAATTGACCAACTGGCTTCCATAGCATAGTGGTAGTGCGTTCGCTTCGTAAGCGAAAGGTCGTGAGTTCGATCCTCGCTGGGAGCTAGCTTTTCATGATAGGGTTGCTTTTCCTTTCTGAATTCTGGTTTTAACATCGCTTAATTTTAACATTGAATAATCCTTGAAGTGAAGATGAGGAGCAAACCCACATCCAAGTAATTAAAGTACTAGTACCCCAATATGCAATACATATATGTCACAAAAACTTACTGCATTGTTCTTAGTTTCAACTACAGTAACACTAGCTAGTACTAGGCTAGCTACTGGCAAAAGCTATAGCTACTAGTTGGTTGAAAACTTGAAATTCTTCAAACAGCACGTACTACAGTTGACAAGCATTACCGCTGGTAGCTAGGATCGATTCATGCAGATTGCAGTACGGGATTTGATTATTAAACTCGATCAATAATGGATCACTTAATTTTTTTAAGTTGTATGCTGCTGCTGATGATCGCCATTTGGGTGCTGCTGCTGTGCTGCAGAAGTAGCATTGTTATTGATATTATTGTTGGAGGTGGAGGCATCAGCTGATGGAGGCTTCAAGTAGCCGAAAAAGCCATGGCCATGGCGGCTATGCTGATGCTGATGAAAAGCAGCTGCAGCAGCTAATGAAGAAGTAGTAGTGGTGCCAATGCCATAGTACTGGTGGTGTTGATCTATTCCCCTCATCATTATCACATTACTGGTAGTAGTGTTATTATTGAGATGCTTCAGCTGCAAAGATGAGTCGCTTCTCATCAAGGATGTGGAGGTGGCGGAGGAGGACCCACGCTCTCCCTCCATCTCACGGTAGCGATGGAGATAGAGAGTGAGGGGCTCGATGTAGTCGTCGAAGCCGAGCTTGCTCATGGCCCAGAGCACGTCTTCAGCAGTGATGGTCTTGCGCTGCTCGCGTTGGCAGCGCTCATTGGCCTCCCCGGTGATGAAGCTGATGTACTCAGAGACACACTCTTGGATGGTTTCCTTGGCGTCATCGGAGATCTTAGCATGTGGGGGTAAGATCTTGCGCATGATTCTGATCACATTGGCAATTGGCATGAACCGGTCTTGCTCTCGCACCATACATTCGTTATCATCGCTACCATTGGCATGAATAGTACCATTGGATGAGGCATGAATATTATTATTGTTATTGTTGGTGCTATTTGTACTCGCCTTTCCCTGCTGCTGCTGCTGCATGATGTATTGGTGGTTCATCTCAGCCAGTCTCACGTTGATATCTGACAGTTTCAGCCCTGCATGCACGTACAGATGTACAATACTCATTCACAAATAAATAATGTAGGCTATTTTATTAATGCACATTCGTATCAGAGAGGACTCATTCACAAATAATCTCAAGGTCTCATCAACATGCATTCAACACACATACGTACATATACGTCATATATACAATAGTTTATAGCTTGTCAAGATCGATAGTGGTCAAGTTGACTCATATTTGAGCCTTTGAGGGGATGGCTTGATCCAGTTGTACGTGGACCATGAAACTAATTAATTAACCATACATGAATATAATACTCGCTATAAAACTTAATTAGGGAGATCGCTTTGGGCCCCAATCTCTCTTGTTGTTTTGTGGTAGAATAGGGACTTATCATGTGATGAGACGAGAGGTGGCCTGAGACTATGAGAGGTGGCGGTGGTCCAACTCCAACATACCATAAAGGTCCTTTTGAATTTCACCTCATATATATACTTGCCTAATTAAAGTTCTTTAATTAAGAGCTAGTCCTCTCATATTAATTAAGTTATAAACCAGCAAAGACCACTCAGATACGTATAATTTAGAAACCTCGGCATATTTTGCGCTTCATTTTGGGACTTGAAACTTGAGATCATTTGATAGGGGGTGGGTTTGTTGACTGTAGACCAATGGGATGGGAATATGGGATGCGATGGTATTAAAGCAGAAACATCTAGACGGTAGAGCAGAGCAAGTGAGTAATACATGCGCCTATATATACTAATTATTAATTAAATAGTAAATATAAAAATTAAGGTGGGTGGGTGGACTGGTGAAGTACTGAAGTGAAGTGAAGTCAAGTCAAGAAACGCACATATGGATGCAGTGAGTGAGTGAGTGAACGAGGAGAGAGTGGACAGATGGAGTGGAGTGGGCCCGGGAAGTGTGAGTATGCATCGCATGGAGGACACTTGTTTCATGTGGGGTCCTACATTGCATGAAACATGCTTGCCACTTGTAAACAGTTTTCTTCTCTCTAAGTTTCTACGCATATATATGGACATATCAGTTTCAGCATTCATCATCATCAGCCAGTTTCGATCTTTTGCAATTACAATTGCAATATTGCTTGCGTAATAATATTACATATCTCAAGTTTCATTGGTTTCACATGCGCACCCTCTCGATCCGATCGGCCACCCAGTCGGTTGCCCGTTGGCCGGCCCTCATTATAATATCGATAAGTCAATATAACCAGAAGAAATAAAAGACCAAACATACAAATGATCTAGCTATAACGTCACAACAATGAATGCCAGCGAATTATCACATGCAATTACTAATTCAGATGATCTGGCTGGCGAGATCCAGGTGATGAGAAAAGAGGTAGAATTAATGGATTTATTTATATATAAATGTGTACTTGCATGTACCTGTAATTATAAGTAGTTTGAAAGTAATGAAATCATAAAGGTGCATGCTTAAGAATGAATGCAGCATATCCATCCCCATCAGAGTTCAGAGTTCAGAGATCAGAAAATGAAACACCTACTTGATTTACTTTGTTTTCCCTTCGACCGGCCAAGAGTCGATCGAGTCGAGAGATGATAATTAAGTAACTAATATGGAATTATCGAAACCGATCGAATGCAAGACTCGCTAGCTACGATCGCTCCATCCATCGGCCGGGATGGCCGGATAGATCGAGGTAATAATTGAATCGATCAATTCATTAACATGGGAAGTGAATCATGATCATCAAATTAAAACAAAATGCATCCATCGATCTGCTCATCTAGACCGAAACATATATATAAAAAAGACACACACAAACACACACATTTTTATGCAGAAAATAAAGCTGTGAATATTCCTGCATGCAACAAAAAGTAAAATTCAAAATCGATCTCCTTTGAGACTACATCAAGGGAATTACATTACCAGTAGCAGTAGTGGCAGGAGTAGCAGGAGAGCTTGAGTTTGAGGTAGTCTTCTGGTAGCCATGGAAACCTTCTCCCTCCATTATTTATTCCTCGATCTCGCTCTATTACTTTATTACTCTCCCTCCCTCTCTACGGTTACAGAGATAAATATATGATGAAATTTGTTTCCAAACCCAACTTATAATTTGAACAAGGAAGCTAATTAGAGCTACTACTACTTGGCAAGCCTCCAACTTTATACTGCTCAAAAGTGCAAACCACGTGGCAACACCGAGTTGTACGAAGCTCCCCCTATTAAACTCCAACTTTAACAAAATAATATTCATTTTCACTATGCATGCTGACGTTGTGTGTGCTAAAAAGTCTCAAATTCGATTCCAAAAATTAATTACAAAATAAAATAAGACTAATAATTAACGAGGTTGCTTTAGCCCCAATAATTTCACAAAAGAAAATAACAAATGGCTAGATTGATCATCAATTTGAATATATTCTTAGATTTAAAAATAAAAGTGTTTTGATCTTCACAAATGTATAATAAAAACTTTGTATTATTGATAGGACAATACTTGCATCTCACCCTGATGGTACCTTTTCGTACCACTTTTTGATTTATCAAATTGTCGTTATATACATATATCATCATCAAAACAGTTCAATTTTTAAATATTCATTTTCTAAATCATTTACGCAAAAAATCAACTAAATTGGAGATCATTTAGCCATTTATATGTATCAACTAAATGGACGGTTCGCTATGAGGATCTCAATTGTTACCAAAATCGTCGATTTATTTTATACATATGAATGACTAAACGATCTATAATCTTATTCATTTTTTTACGGAGATGATCTTGAAATAATGATTTAGATAATGAATTGTTCCGATTATAATATATATATAAAAATAATTCGATAAATCGAAATGGTGGTATGAGGAGGTACCACCAGGGTGGGATGCAAGTATTGTCCTTATTGATATACATAGATATTCTTGTAAGTATATATGCAAAAACCTCACCATAAATATATAACCTCCTATCAAATACTAGTGAAGATGCTTATTATGGAGTTGGGCAATGCTAGATGAACATATTTGTATAACCATATACCAATACAAAAAAAATTTGTACGTATCGATATGTGATTTACAAATATAATCTCTATAACATTTTTTTATATTGACTCCTTTCAGTCACCTCTATATTCTCGTAAATATGCAAAAACCGGTGATAAAGGGTCTTCCGCTTCCCTCTTCACTTCTTCAGTCACCTCTATATTCTCGTAAATATGCAAAGACCGGTGATAAAGGGTCTTCCGCTTCCCTCTTCACTTCTTCAGTCTTCGCAGAAGGACTTTACCGGCAGTCATAGGTTAGTTTGACAAGCGGACAGGTGATACTGAAGTGGGCCTTTTCTTTTATTTGTAATGGGCTTATTTTTCATTCCACGAAGACCATATTTTCCTTTTGGTACGTGCTGTTCAAATATAGAAGTAGGAGGCCATTTTTGTCACCAGAAAATAAATCAATGCCGATTTTAATGAAGAATGCGACGCTAGCTCAGAAGCCGGCACCTTCTGTTTGGGTACAACCGTTCACGGCTGGCCGGGAAGGGCACGACTGTAGACATAATAAGAATATATGAAGGGTGTTGCATGTATGGTTGCATATATAGTTGCATGCATCCTTAATTTATGGTTGCACGGTTGCACCCCTCCCGGAGAGACACCATGAGTTAGCAAATGGTTGCACACTTGCACCCCTCTCGGCGAGACACCACGAGCATTATATATACGATACCACACGTACACCACTATGATTCCTCATCACCAAGTGTGCCATCATATTCTAACTTGCATACACATTTGAAGTTTTTGAGGAGACGGATGGCCGCGTTGTGACAGCAGTTATTCTATTTCTGGTGATCCGCTTCCATGATATTGTTCCTTCCCCTGGTGATGGGGCCTGTGCACCCTCCCACCATTCACTTACTGCTGCTTTTCCCAGAGGTGCTGGCAACAATTTGGATTCTCCTTAATAATGCCGCCAACTGATCCATCACAATCTCATATTGTTATTATTATTGGTACCTATGATCGTGTTTCCCATAAACAATCAATGGAAGAATGCTTATTTAATTTTACTACTTGTGTTTACTTAATAAATTGTGTTTACTTGCATCCCAACCAACCAACCAACAAACATTCCACCATTTAAGTGTTACATATAAATGACTAAGGAGGTCTTGAATCATCCATGTTTCAAGAGATGATCACAAATGTATAACAAAAAGATTCATCCTGCAGGGTAGAATGCAAGCATAGTTGATTTATAGTAGAGCAAAGCAAAGAATGCTAAATAAACGCATCTACTAAAAAGCTACAAAGCGAATTGTCAATTGTCTTCAATGGATACAACCAAAGCTTCATCCATCACTGGAAAGACAGCGGGAGATCAGATAGAGATACAAAAGGACGAAAATGATACAACACAATTAGCACAACATATCTATCTCTCTCTCGCTCATAATCGTAACTAACACATGCGCTTAAACACTAATCGTTGTTATGGTTGTTGCTTGTGCAATTCAAGCCATCCTGTTTTTCCATCTTCGTCTTGTTTGAGTTGTTGTTGCCTGTGGAATTCAACCAATCCTGCACATTTTCAATCTTCCGGTTGTTGCTTGTGCAATTCAACAGCCCATCCCCTGAACTTAAAAGTCCATTCTTATGGAGCAACTCCAATTCGTGAAAGTAGGGACAGCTCTTAGCATTTCCAGAACGCTTTTTCTCACTTCCCATCGACCTTTTGAAGTACTTGTTCATGTTTTCCCATTTCTCTTTACACTTCCTTGCTGACCGGTTGTACCCCATATCATGCATCCCGAGAGATATCTCCTCCCATATGGGTCCTTTCAAGTTACCTGCAACGCGAAACTTGTGTTCAAAAGCACCCCGAAGCGTTATCAGGGTTTGAACTTCAGCTTCTGGCCATCTTCTACTAGGTGTTCCATCATACTTGAGGCTTTGTGCTTCAACTTCTGGCCATCTTCTATTCGTTCCATCAGACTTGATTACTATCCTCAGGTCTCCCTTAGTGCCAATATTGTCTGAACTCCCATTTTCTTCCATGCATCGTTGATGGTCATTATTAAGTACTGCTGCTGATACTGGCAGTGCTGCCAATGTAGGTGCAGGTGGTGCTGATGCTGGTGCTTGTGCTGGTTGGGAGACTTGAATTTCATGGCCCAAATAATTTTGGATAAAGGAAATGAGAGCAAGGCTCCGAGATGTCTCTTGGGTTCTTATCTCCTGCTCCCTTTTCATTCTGTCTAACTCCTGCTGCTTCCACGCATCTTCTCTTCCTATTCTCTCTTTCTCCCTCGTTTCAATCATCTCTATCAACTGCTTATGCATCTCCTCTTGCTTCTCCATCACTTTCATTACCAGACTTTTCATAAAAAGCTCAACCCTTTCAAGCCTGCTCCCTCCCCTCCTCGAGCCTCTCTTTCTCTTCCGCGTCATGGGTTCTGCACCTTCTGTTTTCAAATACCCATCAGCATCATCATCTGGTGACGGACTGAATGAAAATAGGCAAACACTCTGTTAAAAATTAAAATGTTATGTAAAGTATCCGTAGGTTAACAACATTCTGTTAAACTGGCAAGGAACGCACGGTGGATTCAATTCATTTAAACAATGGACTAGGGGGAGCATCACCTATCAGAATGCAAACAACATTCTGCTTATGAGTTTGCGATCCGTACCAAATTATGGTCACAGAAAATACTACTCAACATCAAATGCAAAGAGCCATTCAAGTCATTAGCCACAAACTCAAACTCAAACTCAAACTCAAACTCAAAGATCTCTCTTTTATTGTGTGTGAATAATCTCAAAGGCTCAAACACTTGACAGAATGACAGCATAAGTATGAGATACATTTACAAGCATATAACCAATGTATCTCAATCTCAAAAACCATTATATGCCACCAACAAATTATATTTTTAGTCAGGAATTAAAAAGGATTAGTTACCAATGTGATTAATTAATTACTAATATAATATAACCAATTGTCACATTCTTATATACTACGACATGCCGTGTACAAAAGCAGAAGAAAGAACACTAAAAATATAATAAAGCAATAGACAGGTCCCTAATTATCCAATAATACATCTGCTATTGTTACCAAAATAAATAAATAAGGGAAAAAAAAAATCTTGCAGTCAAAGATAACAAAGACTCACCTGGACTCGTCATCCACCTCGTCTCCCCACGTACCGGTACCCGACCCGACTTGGGCCTGGCCACTGTCCCCTAGGTTTGCTGCGTTGTCCGAGAGCTCGATCGTAGGAGACCTGCCGCTGCTGGACCTGATAGGACGGAGCTTCTGGGGCTGTGAATGAATCACAGCCGTTTGATTGGCGAAGACAAGGCGGTCTGTGCTCTCAGGGAATGGAGCTATGTGCTCGGGAAAGTCTTCGGGTTTCGATACTTTCCGGCGGTCGGAGAAGTCCTCCATAACACTGAATCCCGCGGTGGAAGACAACGGTAAAAAGGAGAAATCAAAATTTATTTTTTATAATTATTTAAAAATCAGAAAAATTAAAGAAAGTTAGCTGGAGAAGGTAACAGCCGCTCGAGGGTTTTGGGTTGAGAGTAGGTGAAAATGAAACGAATTTTGGTAAATGGAGGAAGGTAACATAAAAGGTAAAAGGATTTTAAAACATGAATTTACGGAGGTCCTCAATTTGTCAGAGGAGCTCACGTGCCTACTGCGTGCGCGCCTTGACACGTGCCCACTACTAATTTAATGTCCCATTCTTTCCTCATTAGTCATAGTCAATAGATCAGCTCCGTGCGTGTAGCTCGATTGTTCATCAATGGCTGCCAAAAAAACCCATAGTGAAAGAGACGAGGTTAAGCTACTGAGTGCTACCAGTGACCATTATGGAGGTGTGATAGTCCACGTCAAGGAGAAAATGGATCCTGCAACCTTCGTATCTTCTCTTACCTCTTCAATTGAGCATTGGAAGCTGCAGGTAATTTTTAATTCAAACTTCAATTTCAATATATTTTTAATTTTCAACCCAAATCTGTAAGCTGTAAGTAATCATTCATTTTCTATTGGTCTATCATATGAATCTGTTGGAAGGGAAAGAAGGGCGTTTGGATCAAATTGCCCATAGAGCGAGTCAATCTTGTCGAAGCTGCAGTCAAGGTCAAGCTCCAATTCATCTTCTTAATCTTAATAACTCAATGATTTTCTTCTTAGTGGTTTTTGTTTATACTTCTTACTATTATGTTGGGCAGGAGTGAATAATTGCAGGAAGGATTCTGGTACCACCATGCAGAGCCTAATTACTTGATGCTTGTGTATTGGATCCCTCAATCCCTTCATAGTACTCTTCCTGCAAATGCCACACACCGAGTCGGAATGGGTGCATTTCTCATGAATCAAAATAGAGAGGTAGCTGTAGCCTATAGCCTGTAGCTATTCATAATTGATAATTATAATACGGTAATACACCAGCCAGCCAGCCAGCCATTTTATCTCAAATGTACAAAAGGGGACATCTTTGTCTTTTATCATGAACCAAAGCTGCTATTTTTGTTTAATTAAAACATGCCATTCACTCTTAACTACTCCACTTCACACTAACTTTCAATTGTCAGTTTTGTTCCTTGCGCCCTTCATTTGTGCTTGTTTGTGTGTTTATGTTCGTTCCCCTGAACAGTTCAGCTGAGTAACTGGATGCTAGTCGTTTAAGATTGTGCTGTGCATGGCATACAAAGTAAAAGAAAAAGGGTAAAAATTTATGTGACATATATCCATTTCTCCTTTGATTTTCTGAACTTGCATACTCCTATGATTGGCTTATAATGTCTCAAAAGCTATGTCACATCCATTTGTTTAATTTTCAGTGACCGTTTTCAGAACAATTTCATAGTACCTACATTACATGAGACCTTCCACTACATTTATTTTATTTCATGATATTGTTGTCATGGCTGAGAGTTTGGAGGTTTGTAAATTTTCTATGACAGGTGCTAGTAGTCCAAGAAAAGGGTGGACAGTATTGGGGGACGGGTGTGTGGAAGCTCCCTACTGGAGTTGTTGATGAGGTGCGTCCATTCCTACAAGCATTGTTTTTCATTCTAAGAGCTTCAAAGTGTAGTCTAGTTTGAAGACTCTAAACTATATATTAAACTTTGCAGGGAGAAGATATCTCAGCAGCTGCTGTTAGAGAAGTCAAAGAAGAAACAGGAGTGAGTAGTTTCCAGCTCCGTGCATTGTGTGTAAATAACTAGATTAACTTATTAATGCTATTTCTTCTTTCTTGTTTATGGTTATCTTGTTGTTTCAGATTGACTCTGAGTTTGTGGAAGTTCTAGCATTCAGGTATAAATCCTATGATGTTGGCTTAAGAAAACTACCTTAGCTTAATTTAAACCACAGGGTCCTTGTCTATCAATTGGATGAGCCATGCGTAAGCTTATATACTAAAATTTGACAACTTAATACAATGATTTGCAATGCTTTTGGACTTTTTTCCTGCAAGCATGAAGCTGATACATTCCAACTAAGTTTGCAACATATTCTACATGATTATTTCATCCGACTCTGATATTGTTATTCTTGCCATTTGTGGATTAACAAGAATTCTGAATATTCTCCAACAAGAGCTATATTAGGCCATGCCTCCATGCTACTACTATAGGGATTAAAAGCTTCTGAATATTCCTGACTGCATTGTTTTAAAAATTTGAGTTTATTGTATGATTCCATTAACATTCTGTTCTAGGTTTTTTTTTTGTTCTTTATGGAAATCACATCCTTTCGATTCAAAATATTTGCAGACAAAGTCACAAGTCATTCTTTGATAAGTCAGATTTATTTTTTCTATGCTTGTTGCGACCCCTCTCCTTTGACATCCAGAAGCAGGAACAAGAGATAGAAGCAGCCAAGGTAATATTTGGTTTAGGCAGGGTAATATGAACAAACTCTTTGTTTTATCTTGAGCCTTGACAACATTTTAGATGACCTTTTTACTTTAGAGGAATTTTAAAAAATTCATTAAGTTAACGAACTAAATCAGGAAGAGCTCCTCCTCTGATTAAACAATATTGACTTCCTTTTGTTGTATGCTTTCTATAACTGTGTAAGAGGAAATGGAAGACATAATCTAAATAGCGCTCAGCGTACTCATTTGTATAGTGTATTAACTTGTGTGTAATGGATTGCAGTGGATGCCATTTGAAGAATATGCAGCTCAACCATTTGTACAAAAATTTGAGCTTCTAAAGTACATGCATGACATATGCAAAGCAAAGATAGATGGGAATTATACTGGATTTTCGCCCGTACCTAGTAGAAGTTATTCTGTTGAGAAGAGCTACTTGTACTTGAATAGTAGCATGGCGCCCAAGAGAAATAGTAAACTCTGATTATCATTGCCCTTGAAATTCCACTGCAGCAAGGATTATACCCCAAGTAAATCTTGGGTTTTACCTGTCGTCCATCTTTGTAACAATATTCCAATAAATCTGAACTTTTTCCAATCTGAGCATTTAAAGAGATGTTGAATGGTGTAACAAAAAATAGAAGTTTGCACTTTGCATTGTCGTTGGTGCTTGATTCTTGATCATGGATATTTTGATTTAGGGCTCAGGTCAAGATGCATAATGCATGTTGTTTACACCTAATTTGATCAACATGGTCAAGGCCGAACAAAGCCCTCTAGAACTATACTTAGCCTCAACTCAACAAGACGCATAGCCTTAGACAAAGACAACTACCCACTAGGCCGATCGTATCTGGTCGGCCTACCCCCCTCGGCCTACCCTCCTCGGCCTACACCCTCGGCCTACCTTCCTCGGTCGATCGTGTTGATATAGCCCATGGACTCGGGACCACCAGGACACGTGATAGCACCAGGAGCAGGGACATTTATCCCACATCGAAATGTTCCACCAACACTCAATACCACTATAAATACAAGGGTACTTCCCCTCAAAAGAGGTAATGACATCTTTGCCCTTACACTGCCAAATCCCTCCAAATACTTAACTAACTTAAGCATCGGAGACTATTTGGCCGACATCCTACCGGTGCTCCTTTACTTCTACCTTATCTTATTTGCAGGTCCCCCTACACCCTAGGAGTGAGTAAAGCGAGCTTGAAGGAACTCTTCTAAGTTGGTCCATTTTTGGCATCAACAGTTTGGCGCCGTCTGTGAGAATCTGACACAAACTCCTACGAGCTCATTTTCCACAAAACCGTCCCAGCACCCTCTAGAAAAAATGTTGGACGATCAAGACGAAGGGGTGCTCAACAACACCCCCATCACATAGAGAAGTCCTCGGGACAACATCCCAGACAGGCTGAGACAGACGTTGGACGATCTCCAACGAGAAGTGACAGAACTCAGGGCTCACAATGCCAAGATAGAGGCCAAGAATCAGGTCATATCGAAGCAGTATGAGAGCACACTCGCCCTTGTGAGAATGTCCCAGCGCAGAGAATCGCGAGATAAGGGACCAGCCGACCGGTTGCATGTTGTCCTGGTCGTAGTCGAGCGTACCTCGGCCGAACAACCCGTGCTCAAGTTAGTCTCCTCGGACAAACACAAGAAGCCACAGGCTAGGATTTGGCCTAGCACATCTAGAAGCCGACTACTAATCCAGCCACAAAACGGAGACGGACCCTATCAACCCAGAATTTACCGGGACGCTAGGCAACTGCTGGACGACCGGTAAATCGAGATAGATCATCTCTGCCTGACCTACGTGACATCAGACCCGAGGGCAGTCGGGCAACCCCCCTGCCCATCTTATCTGCATCAGGCCGGCAGAACGCGAGACATGACTTCGGCATGGCTCATGACCAAGAAGAGCACGGGACGAGAGGCCCCGAGCAACAATAGGAGACACACGACCGGGAAACTCAGAACGAGTCTGGCTCAACTGCAGGGAGCTACTCCCATGGCCGAAGAAGAAATCGGGATCGCCGACCAAGAGGTGATGACCAATACGAACACCGGCCGAATCCACCTCCACCCTAACAAGGCAATGCCCTGGTGGAAAGCCTCATACGACGGGTAAACAACCTTGAGGCAGAGAAAGAAAAGGGCAAGGCCTCAACATGGGGAAAAACTAGCACATGCCCCTTCACCAACCGAATCCTCCGGTCACGACGAAGGACCGAGTTAAAACCATTAAAGATAACTCCCTACACGGGAAAGGGAGACCCTGTCACCCACCTAAACAACTATGTCTTCGCCCTGGCATACAAAAACGTGACAGACGAGGTCCAATGCCTTATCTCCATATCCACTCTTACCGATGCAGCCCTCAACTGGTTCTACCGCCTGGCTCCCAACACCATCGACTCTTTTGATGAACTCCAGACAATTTTTCTGAACCAATTCATGATCCAAACTGACAGGTTGGTCTCCACGGAAGATCTTTTCTCCGTTAGATAGGGAGAAGAGGAGACGCTCCAAAAATATGCTGCCAGGTTCAGCTTCGAGTACTCCCGTTGCCGAGAAACTAACGACAAGACTGCATTCAACGCTTTCCAGAACGGCCTTAAGGAGTCACCTTTCAAATATGCTGCCACACCAAGGACTGGAAGGATTACAATGAAATCATGCGAAGAGTGGAAATCCATGCCAAGGCAGAATTCTTCCACACTCCCACCAAGGAAACCAAGGCGCCCTCATATTCAGCTCCCTAGGGAAACAACAACCATGGCAGAACCGGTCATACTAGTGGCAACTACCACCATGACTCGCACCAATCGCAGCAGGGAAAGTAGAAGCTCACCTATGATGGACATCAGGGCAAGAGGGGCCGATCCAACTACAGTGGCGGGGGATTCAAGCAGAGCGATAACCATCGCCATGAGCCACGAAATCTGGTAGGCGAAAACTCCGGACCGTGAAGCCGGTTTGAGACTTAGACCATCTTGAATACTCCCCTGGACCATCTTCTGCTCAACGTGGAAGGCATGATCCCTAAGGCCAAGCCAAGAAACCCCAGCTTTCGGCCCACCCACAACAAAGAGGCCTTCTGTTAGTACCACAAATACAACGGCCATACGATCGAGGAATGCATTGCTTTCAGAGACATTATCGAGCAAATGGTTCGCGACGGCAGGCTCAATCAGTTCTTACATCATCCCACCCTCTCAAAAGCAATCATGCAAATTAACACCATCAGCGGCAGACCCCCCATTATCTACCCCTTTGACCTCCAACCGAGCAAGAAAGGACTTCCTTCGCGTAACCCGCGACAGCCCTCAAGTCCTCAACATCGACTCCGATCGAATGATAAAGTCGGCCAAGAGCGGTTGGAAACCTATCGCCTTTTCGGAGGAGGAAGAAAGGGGCATCGTGTTCCCCCACGACGACCCATTCATCATTCGAGCCCAGATCTCTGAGTGCGACATGGCAGAATACTCATCGACACCGGAAGCTCGGTCAATGTACTATTCTGGGACGCCTTCAAACAAAAGGGCATCATTGAAAAAGAGCTTGACCGAAAGGTTACTCCGCTTTTAGGTTTCTCTGGTGACTCGTTCTTGCCTAAGGGAGTCGTCTCTCTACCAATTTCTATGGGCACCACCCCTGCTGTGACCACGGTTATCACAACCTTCCTCGTGGTCGACTGCCCAATGGCCTACAACGCCATACTAGGAAGGGGGTTGCTCAATTAGACGAAGGCCATAGTGGCAACACCCATGCTCTTGATGAAGTTCCCAACTCCTACATGAACGGGACAGGTAAGAGAGGACTAAATCTTTAGTCCGACCTGTTATGCCACGACCCTAACAAAGACAAGCATACCCACTGCGTCGGACCACACGAAGACCCTATCTGTCGCTGAAACGGCCCTAGGGGACGACCCCGTCAACCCTCAGCTCTTGCAAGCATTCTGAGATAGCCCTCCGGAGGACCCAAGGGACATTACGAATATGCCATAGGCAGAACCTGTGGAGGAGACAGAGGCAATACCTCTGTCCGACATACACCTAGAGTGCATGGTTAGGATCGACTCTAAGCTCAAATCCTCCATACGAGCAGCCCTCGTGGAATTCTTACAGGCCAATGCTGAAGTATTCACATGGTCTTATGCGGACATGTCGGGCATCTCTACGGAGGTAATCTTCCATCGGCTCACCATTGATCCGTCATTCCGACCAATCACCCAGAAGCAGCGTTGCCATGACACCGAAAGGCAATTGGCCATGTAGGCCGAAATCACCAAGCTCAACACCATACACTTCATAAGGAATGCCATTTACGCCGCTTGGGTTACCAATGTAGTCCTCGTCAAGAAACCGGTCGGCTCTTGGCGCATGTGCATCGACTACACCGATCTCAATAAGGCATGTCCCAAGGACAGTTTTCCCCTGCCCAAGATTGATATGCTCGTAGACGCCACCGTAGGACACAAATTGCTCAACTTCATAGACGCCTATTCGGGCTACACCCAGATCTTCATGAACCAAGGTGATCAAATACATACAAGTTTTAGAACTAACCTGGGTATCTACTACTACAATGTCATGCCCTTCGGGTTGAAGAATGCAAGGGCTACATACCAGCGACTAGTTAACTTCATGTTTTCCGACCAAATAGGCAAGACAATGGAGGTCTATGTGGACGACATGCTAGTCAAGAGCAAGACGGACATGGAACACATCCCCAACTTGGCAAAAATGTTCGGCATCCTCAAGACGTTCAGGATGCGCCTCAATCCCGCAAAATGCGTCTTTGGGGTGGGAGCGGGAAAATTCTTGGGCTAAATGATTAGCCAGAGGGGGATCGAGGCAAACCCAGAAAAGATCAAAGCGATCCTCGATATGCAAGCTCCACAGACTCATAAGGACATCCAGCGCCTAACAGGACGAGTGGCCGCTCTAACGCGCTTCATTTCTAAAGCAACAGAAAAGTATGCCCCATTCTTCAAGGTCCTCAAAGGCAAGGGCAGACTCATCGACTGGACAAACGAGTGAAACCAGGGCATTTGAGGAGATAAAGCAATACATGGGTTGGGCACCATTGCTAGCCAGACCCGAAAATGGCGAGCCACTCTTCGTCTATTTGTTAGTATCTGTTTCGGCTGTCAGTTATGTTCTCATCACACGGAGGAACGGGGTCGAGCACCCTGTCTACTATGTCAGCAAAGCATTTCAGGATGCAGAGACGCGATACCCAGACCTTGAGAAGCTTGCCTTGGCCCTTGTCGTCACGGCCCGAAGGCTCCGGCCATACTTCCAGGCCCATACGATCATGATTATCACCCACCGACCATTGAGGCAAGTTTTGCAGAAGCCAGACATCTCAGGCCGTCTCACCAAATGGGCGATCGAGTTAAGCAAGTTCGACAAATCCTACATCCCAAGGACAGCCGAAAAAGGCCAAGCGGTGGCAGACTTCATCGCCGATTACTCATACTAACCCACACAGTGCATACCATATGAGGCATCCCCTCCGCATGCACCCACAACAAGCGAATCCCAGAAATTCACCAAGGCACCCCCTGTCGACAGCCAACGCCCTTGCTGGGCACTATATGTGGATGGATTAGCTTGCCACAGTGGGTCCGAGGCAGGATTGGTTCTTACTTCCCCAGAACATGTCAAGCTAGAATACGTCCTCCGTTTCAGCTTCAAAGCCTCCAACAACGAGGCCGAGTACGAGGCACTATTAGCCGGCCTACGCCTAGCCAAGGACCTCGAAGCCAACTAGTTGAGAATATACAGCGATTCGCAATTGGTGGTAAGCCAAATCAACAATGACTTTGAGGCAAAGGACCCGTCCATGTCGCTATACTTGGAACTGGCACAACAACTCCTTCAGGGCTTCTCAGCTTACGAAATATATAAGATCCCAAGGTCAGAAAATAGCCATGCCGATGCCTTGGCTCGACTAGCATCTTCACTGGACAAAAAGGAAAAGCGACAGGTGCTTGTGGAGATCCAACATGTGCCTAGCACGAGGAAATCTATAGTCTACACCATCGACACCAGCCCGACCTGGATGGATCCTATCAAGGAATACCTTAAGGAAGACATTCTCCCAGACGACCGGATGGAGGCCAAGAAGGTTAGACGACAATC
This sequence comes from Oemleria cerasiformis, assembly GCA_037349345.1. Taxonomy (NCBI): domain Eukaryota; kingdom Viridiplantae; phylum Streptophyta; class Magnoliopsida; order Rosales; family Rosaceae; genus Oemleria; species Oemleria cerasiformis. The sequence goes on along the minus strand of JAZGTL010000015.1, from coordinate 6,290,064 downwards.
AGATTGGTACACCATCCAGAACGACAACCTGTACAAGCGCGGCTTCACAACTCAACTATTGAAATGCTTAACACCTGATATGGGCGATTATGTCCTTCGATAAATGCACGAGGGCATTTTCGGAGATCACTCTGGTGCACGTACCTTGGCACAAAAAGCCTTCATGCAGGGATACTACTGGCCCACCATGCTAGCTGATGCAGTGGAACTCACACCAAGGTGCGACCGGTGCCAACGACACGTACATATCCCTCACCTCCTGGCCGAACTCCACACTTCTATGCTCAGTCCATGGCCATTCTCCCAATGGGGACTCAATCTGATTGGTTAGATACCCGAGGGGAGGGGTAAGATCAACTACGCCGTAGTCGCGGTAGACTACTTCACAAAATGGGCCGAGGCGAAACCGTTGGCAACCATTACGGCAGCACATATCGAGAAGTTCGTATACCAAAACATCATATGTCGCTTTGGGATCCCCCACACAATCATCATTGATAATGGGAGGCAATTTGATTGCAACCGTTTTCGGACCTTCTGCAAGACATAAGGCATTAGGCTTCTTTTTGCTTCACCCTCTCATCCCCAGTGTAACGACCAAGTAGAGGCTGTCAACAAATGCATCAAGTACAACCTGAAGAAAAGACTGGACGAGGACAAGGGCAAATGGGCCGATATCATCAATGACGTGCTATGGTCTCACAGGACCTCATTCAAGACTGCAACCAACGAAACCGCCTTCGCATTGGATTTCGGCACTGAAGCCGTCATACCTGTCGAGATTGGTGAAACATCATATCGAGTAATCTCTTACAACCTAGAACACAACAATCACCAACTGGCCCTTAGTTTGGATCTCCTGGAAGAACGGAGGGAAACTACTAACGTCAAACAACTTGCTTACAAGTAGAGAGTTGCACGATACTAAGACTCAAGGGTCCACCACCGAAGTTTCAAAATAGGCGACTTAGTCCTACGAAAAGTCAGCCTTACAACCAAAGATCGATCGGCCGGCACTATGACAGCCTTGGAACCTACGAACTCAAAGACTCGATCGAGAGGGAACCTACGAACTCAAAGACTCGATCGAGAAGGCACTATGTGTAACAACCCGGAATTTCAATTATTGGATTTAAGTAAATTATTTATGTAAAATGACGATTTTACCCTTGGTTGGTAAAGGGCATGGAAGTCAAATTTTATTTCGAGACACTTTTGGTGGTGTTTTGGGTACCGTTGCGTAGGTCTCGAACTCACGAGTTCGTAGACAGGCGGCACGCAGAAAACGGAGTTCGTGGACGGAAGTTATGGGTCTAAATGTGCGAGGGCATTTTGGTAATTTTCCATGGAGGGGAGATATTTTGTTAACTAAATCAGACTAATCTGATTCATTTCATCCTCATCTTCATCTCCTTCTTTCTCTCTGGGACAAACAAACACAAAACCACTTCGAACCCAACCCGTGCGAAAACTCACAGAAGAGAAACCAAAAGTCAACTTTGATTTCAAGGCTTCAACTTCCAGTTTTGATCACCTAATCATATTCTACTCCTTCCCACGATCACAACCGTACCAACCATCGAAGGAGAGGACCACGAAGGAAGCCGAACCGAGGATAGGAAGTTTCGGACCTTCCGATCGATTTTCCGACTAGCACATGTATGTTTTTGTGGTTTTGAGGTCATATTTGGATTCCTGGGTTCGAGTAGATAGATTTAGACATAAAATTTGTGAAAAATGGTTGAGTTTTGAGGAAGTTAGGAAAGCTTGAAGTTTCGGCCGGAAATGGAGGATTCCTGCGGAAACCAGACAGCGGCGCCGGCAGCCGGTCGTCTTCTCCGGCGAGTCGCCGGTGACCGGTCGAGTCGAGTAAATCGGTCGGGTCGGGTGACCGGTCGGGGTCGATTTGAACCGGTCGGGTCGAGTTGGACCGGGTCAGGCCGAGTTGGACCGGGTTGGACCGGTCCAGGCGCGTGGGTACTGTAGCAGGCGCGTGAGGGCGCGTGGCGGCGCGTGGGCGCGTGTTCTGACCTTCCGTCGGCGCGTGGCGGTGCATGGGGCCGAGTCTGAGGTCACGGTGGCGCGTGACAAATAATTTTTGACGTTTCGGACCTGTTGGCGCAGGTTTTGAGTTGATCGGACGTCGTTTAGGGGTTGTTTCGGACGTTTTAAAGTTGCTGCATTTTCTAGGCCAGCATAGTTAGACTCCCGGGGTTTAGGGGGTTTATATTTAAGGTTCTTATTATTAGCTGGTAATCCCGATTATTAATTTGGACAGGCGATATTGCTCCAGGAACTTCAGGGGAGCGTACAGTTCGGGATTGAGCTTGCTTGAAAGGTTTGTGAGTGGACTTTGATTTATAAACTGTAATGCATGCATAAATGTATCTTTGATTTAAATATTGTCATGTATGGGTGCAATGAATTTCTGGATTTTAGAAATGATGCCGGACACATGTTTCAGTGAAAGTGTGTTTTGAGAAATGGCCTGGTTTTTGTATTCGATTTTGATATCGTTTTGACGTGGTAACTATTTGAGTATGTGATTTGGGTTTAGACTCATAATTGTGATTTTACTGATTTTGGCCATAAAATGATATTGCAAATAATTTGGCTTAGGCCGCGAAACAAAGATTTCGAAGTATGGATTTGATTCACTGGTTACTGTCCCGATGGTTACAGTTGCTCTGACTGGTGTTGAGGGGCCTTGCTCTGCCGGTTGTTGAGGGTTTGGACCTTAGGTGTTGAGGGGCCTTGCTCCACCGGGTCGCGAGACTGTCTATGCATAGTACAGAAAGTACAGATGGTACACAAAGTTGTACAGATTTTAACACATCTCAAGGGATACTCTGGTGTGTTGTGGATATGTCGGAAATAGTGAATTTTGAGATATTATGTGTCAAGATTGAATTAAATGATTTGAATTTGAGATATTATGTGTCCAGATTGATTTAAATGATTTTAAACTCTTTTGAAGAGAGTTTTCAAACCAAACTTTGGATCACGAGGTATTTTCATTATACAGATTTTATGTGAGTCCAACTAAGTGGTTTTAAAGAGAAATGAGAATTTTGGTGATTTACATATAATGTTTTAGTATGATAAATTGTTTTATGTTATGCATGCATGATTTTATAAATGGAGGGGAAGAAAGGTATTTCCTCGAAAAAGAATTTATAAATGATTATTTTTGTCCACTCACAACTTTTGTGTTTAAACCCCCTTCAGGCAGTTGAGTAGAGTTGACGCGAACACTGATCTCGAGGCAGAGGCATTAGTATTTCGACTGCGCTGTGTAGTATATTTGAGTAGGATATCTAAATTTTACTCTTGATCCTACTACTTAGACGCTCTGATATTATATTGTATTTGATTGGTCGTTAATTACGGGAATTATTGAGTGCTTAAGTGCCTTGTCTGACAAGATGAAGTATTTATTATTGTTATTATAATTTATAAGGATTGAAGGGTATTTTGGAAACCTTTCCTTAGGTTGTCAGACGGGATCAGGGTTCTTCCCGGGTTTCGAGGGGAAATTTGAGACGGGTCCTGACACTATGACATCCTTGGAATGTCGACCACCTAAAGTTCTATTACCAGTAAAGAAGGAAAACGGCCCAAAAATACGAACGGAAAATGGCCGATCATTTTTGTACACATTCTTGGCACTCCCAGTTATTCTCAATGAACATATTTTACGAGGCATTCCCTCTTAAGTTTCTTGTAAATGTTTTACATATTTGTTAAGTCTTTAGCCAACGGCCTCACTTAAAAGAATCTGTCTACACAAAAACACTTGCAATGGTGAATGGAAACAAATTACTTTTATATTATGAAATAATAATCAGTACATAGCCTTTCGGCCTATAGCGAAATTATAAGATACAAATCAAAAGTACAACTTCAAGGGGTAATCCCCCGACCTTCACCAACGACCTCATCCTCTGCTCCCGCGGCCTGCTCCTCGGTTCCATCTTCCTCATCCTCATCTGGCAACGGATTGTCGTCTTCATCGAGGTAATCCTCCAGGACAGGCAGATGCTTCAACCATGGAAACGGGATGGCCACGCCGGTGTTCGCCAAGAGTATCCATTTGAAGAGTCCATCCTCCAACCGACTCCCGAACCATTGTAAGTCCAGATGGTGCGCTTGGGAAGACTTGTACTCCTTGGCACCAACCTTCTTGGCCGAGACCAGTTGATCGGCAAGCTTTGCATTCGCTGCCTCTGCTTCTTGTGCTCTAGCCTCGGCTTGCTGGGCTCTGGCTTCCAGCTAGGCCAACTTCACCTCAACGGCCTCCCGTTGAGTGACCAGCTGCCTCTCCAGCTCCTTTGCCTTCAGATCGGCATCCATCTTCGCTGGATAGACCTCTCGACCATCTTCTCCTTCTCGGCCACGGCCTCCATCTTCATTTTCAGAGCTTGGCGCTCCTCCGCTATTTTTTCCTTGGCCTGACTTGCCTGCTGGAGGGTGGTAAAGATCTCACCAAGAAACTGCAAGGCAAGGACACATTCAGCAAACTGAATCACAACAACATAATTAAAATCGATAGGCATCATACTTACATGGGCCCCGGTCCGCATTGTCTTGTCGCATCCGTCAGCGAAGTCCCTCGCCTTTAGAGACGCGATCTCATCCAACTCATACTGGGACCCACAAACAACGGTGTTCATGAAGTCCAGCTGATAGGGATGGAAAGCCGTCGATAGCTACCTCCATGTCTCGTCCGGCTCGTGAGTCCTGACCAGATCTGGCTCCCCGTCGGTCTTTAGGAAGTACGACCGAAGTGAAGCATCCAGATAGGGCTTCCTAATTTTCTTGGGGACCCTTTGGCCTTCCAAGTCCGACCTGATGTTTGGGCATACCATCTGACGGACGGTCTCAAGGGTTTCAATCTGCCCTTGCCTCTTCTACTGTAGAACAGCGTTAGCATCGGCTAGGACCTCCTTTCGCTTCCTCTTCTTCCTCCTCTCCTCATCCATCAGAAGGCGGCGCACTTCGGCCACATCGTCCACGTCAATGACGATGGTGGGCATAGTCCGACTGGTAGATAGCGTCGAAGACTCAGTCGGCGGCACCCCGGCCGAGTCCGAGGCACTTGGAAAAAGCAGAGCCAACACCTCCCCAGTAGCTGCGTCCACTACCTCCCCCCTCGGCCACGGGCGCATCTAAGCGTAGGGTGACCTTCGACTCCGCCCTGCTCCGGATCAATTTTCGATAATCTCCTTTGGAGGCGAAAGCTCCGGCCTTCTCGACCTCAGCCCTTGTCTCGGCAGCCTTTTTCAGCACCTCGGCCATCTTCTCCATCCTCTTCTTCAATTGGTCGGCGGCGGTGGGGACAAAATCGGGGTCGACTGCAGTACAAACACTTGTTAAGAACATATAAATTGATCTAATGTACATCTACGTGTGTAGGAACACTTACGCGGTAAGTGGATTAGATCGTCTTGTAGCCGATGCGCAGGCAGACGGAGGTAGTCCATACTCATCTCCACTCGGCTTAGCCTTTTGAAAACCTCCACACAATCGGCAATCTCCAGCTCGATTAGGATCGGCCGCTTAAAAACCTCTGTACAAACCAAAAAATAGACAGTCAGCTCAATCGGCAACAACAAAACAAAAAAAAAGAATACAATATAGGCAAGCTACATCGTCCTACGACCACCACCTTTAGACTGATAGACACGGGGCAATTGTCGACCGAACAAAGGAAGCTCCACACCCTCCAATTGACGGAAACAAACATAAACTTGTGTTTCCAAGCCTTTTGGGAGGTCGGCATGTCCTCAATGAACATCCAGCTATCCCGCTTCGTCCGAGACTCTACATAGACCCTACCGGTCCTATCCCTTACGAACTTGTATAAATGGCAGATCTGGCCCCAGGTCGGCTCCCCCTTCCCATAGAGCCTAAAGGCAGTATAGTCCCCGGTCAACATAATCCAACAGTTGGGATTAAGTTGACCAAGGGCTACACCTACCTCCACGGCCATCTTTTGCAACCATGGGTGAAGAGGCAGTACCATCCCATGGTTGAAGTTGTTAGGGTGAAAGGTGGCCCAGCCGACTGGGGGACTGCTCGGCCTTTCCCTTCTTCCCGGAAGCCTCATCTTGATCGAGTCGGGAATGTTGAAGACCCTTTTGGTACGCTAGGAGGTCTGCTTCATCCAGTGTGTTCGTTTGTCGGTCAACCTCATACACCGAGCTGGCGATAGTCACAAGCTCCATGGCCTCCTCAATATCAATCTCCATGGGCCCGAGCCCCGACACCACAACCGTCGATTTTGATGTTGAAGCTACCGCCGTACTTCTATCAACCGATTCCCTCAACAACTCACTCTGCTTGACAGACGATACTTCGGCGTTAGAGGTCTCAGCCCCATCAACGGCCGAGACATAATGGGTATCGATGTAGTTGAAGGCCCTCTCGAGCTCATCATCCAGCTCCTGGCCCGACAGCACTTGAGATTCCTCAAGGATCGGTCCAGTAACGCCTGGATCCACCTCTGCCTCTACCCTAGGAATCGACCCAGGGGAGCCAGAAGCCGATTCAAACGTGTTTAGCCGAGAATCAGAGTTAAGAGAGCTAGCCTCTGATTCACTGCTAACGCGTTATAGGACGGATCCCGAGAACCCTCGGAATCACCACTCGCACTTGACATCTACAGACATACAAAAATTCTAAGGGACGGAGGCAAGACAACTACTATAAAGACAGAAGGATCTAACTAGAAGCTAATATCAAGTTCATCAACAGCTTATGCCAAAACTGAAATTTCGATCGAAAAAAGGAAGGAAAATGGGATATTACCTTGTTTTTGGGATTTCCGCCATGAGCACCGCCGCAATTTCCTCACCGAGAATCACCTAAATCCGAAATAGAAGCTCGCCGGAAATCGCCTAAAAAATTTGACAAAATTCTCTCAAAAGTAAAAGTGAGAAACAATGGCAAAGTCGACCCTCTTATACACTCACTCGGCCAGTCGAAACGTCGAAACACGAAACCCTAGGCACTAATCCTACGACACGTGGCGCAGGTTGTCAGGCCACGTATCACACATTTATTACTTGATGCTTGGGGATATACGCGCAAGTGGGCCGACCAAGGTGACATACAATCACCCTTGAAAGTGGCACTCGTTCTGCCAAGGACACCATCCGAGACCGATCGGCCACATGATCGTGCGAGGTTCCACGCAAGTGGGCCGACCAAGGTGACATACAATCACCCTTGGAAGTGGCACTCGTTCGGCCAAGGACACCATCTGAGGCCGATCGGCCACATGATCATGCGAGGTTCCACATAACTGGGCCGACCAAGGTGACATACAATCACCCTCGGAAGTGGCACTCGTTCGGCCAAGGACACCATCCGAGGCCAATCGACCACATGATCGTGCGAGGTTCCATGCAAGTGAGCTGACCAAGGTGACATACAATCACCCTTGGAAGTGGCACTCATTCGGCCAAGGACACCATCCTAGGCCGATCGGCCACATGATCGTGCGAGGTTCCACGTAAGTGGGCCGACCAAGGTGACATACAATCACCCTTGGAAGTGGCACTCGTTCGGCCAAGGACACCATCCGAGGCCGATCGGCCACATGATCGTGCGAGGTTCCACGCAAGTGGGCCGATCAAGGTGACATACAATCACCCTTGGAAGCAGCACTCGTTCGGCCAAGGACATCATCCGAGGCCGATCGGCCACATGATCGTGCGAGGTTCCACTCAAGTGGGCTGACCAAGGTGACATACAATCACCCTTGGAAGTGGCACTCGTTCGGCCAAGGACACCATCTGAGGCCGATCGGCCACATGATCGTGCGAGGTTCCACGCAAGTGGGCCTACCAATGTGACATACAATCACCCTTGGAAGTGGCACTCGTTCGACCAAGGACACCATCCGAAGCCGATCGGCCACATGATGGTGTGAGGTTCCACGAAAGTGGGCCGACCAAGGTGACATACAATCACCCTTGGAAGCGGCACTCGTTCGGCCAAGGACATCATCTGAGGTTGATCGGCCACATGATCGTGCGAGGTTCCACGCAAGTGGGCCGACCAAGGTGACATACAATCACCCTTGGAAGTGACACTTGTTCAGCCAAGAACACCATCTGAGGCCGATCGGCCACACGATCCTGCGAGGTTCCACGCAAGTGGGCCGACCAAGGTGACATACAATCATCATTGGAAGTGGCACTCGTTCGGTTAGGGACACCACCCAAGGCCGATCGGCCACATGATCGTGCGAGGTTCCACGCAAATGGGCCGACCAAAGTGACATACAATCACCCTTGGAAGTGGCACTCGTTCAGCCAAGGACACCCTCTAAGGCCGATCGGCCACATAATCGTGCGTTGTTCGGCCCAAGCAGGCCGACCAAACACCTATTCACCTCGGCCGACCAAAAAAAAAAAATCGAAGAAGTAGTGTTGAGCGAGTAACACACGAAATATCGCCTCGGCTAAGGGCTTGTGGGACTGGGGACTAGTACGGGATGAATCCCCACAGGTTGACAAAAAGGAACAAGCCCTCAACCGAGGAAATCCACCTCAGTCAATGACTTGGGGACTCCTGTTTACGCCTAATTTGATCAACCTGGTCAAGGCCGAACAAAGCCTTACAGAACCATACTTAGCCTCAGCTCAGCAAGACACATAGCCTTAGACAAAGATAACTACCCACTAGGCCGACCGTATTTGATCGGCCTACCCTCCTCGGCCTACACCCTCGGCCTACCCTCCTCGGCTGACCGTGTCGATACAACCCATGGACTAGGGACCACCAGGACACGTGGCAGAACCAGGAGCAGGGACATTTATCCCACATCGAAATGTTCCACAAATACTCAATACCACTATAAATACAAGGGTATCTCCCCTCAAAAGAGGTAATGACATTTTTGCCCTTACACTGCCAAATCCCTCCAAACACTTAACTAACTTAAGCATCGGAGACTATTTGGCCGGCACCCTACTGGTGGTCCTTTACTTCTACCTTCTCTTATTTGCAGGCCCCCCTATACCCTAGGAGTGAGTAAAGCGAACTTAAAGGTATTAGAATCTTCTAAGTTGGTTCATTTTTTGCATCAACAACACATGTAGTTGTTGTTTTATACACAAGAAAACTTGCTAGAAAGAAATTAGACGGAGGACAAGTTTTCTTGTGAATATATATATATGAAAATAGCAAAGAATGACGTGGAAAATGCAAGCAAATGAGATTACAGAGAAAACGCACAGAGAAGGGCAAAATAAAGAGGCCCACAACTAACAGTCCATAAGCCCATAGCCCATGGCCATAGTAACATGATCAGTCAGAATCACGCGCGTGTTCATCATCGTCGTCGTCGACATCCAATCAATTGCTGTTGCTGACATCAATGGCGATGGCCGGCGAAAGTGAAACCAGTGTAGGAACGGGAGCGGAAAGTGAGTCAAAGCTGCTTGTTGGTACCAACGACCCGTACGGAGGTGTGATCGTCGAGATCAATGAGCCTATGGACTCTGCGTCCTTCCTTTCATTTCTTACCTCTTCCATTGCACATTGGAAGCTACAGGTGATCAATTAAATATAATCTGAAAATTATGAATGTAAATGAGCTGTTTATAATTTATTATTGGTGTGAATGTGAATTGTGATTCAGGGCAAGAGGGGTATTTGGATCAAGTTGCCTATAGAACGAGTCAATCTTGTTGAAGCTGCTGTGAAGGTCAAGCTCCTATTCTAAATTATCATGATTCGTTCATGCATAATAACTCATTAATTCATTCATTTATTAAAGTTCTGTAATTTATGTGTGTAAGCACATGAGCAAATCTACAAGTAGTTAATACATGTTGGGCAGGAAAGGAATGAATGGATTGCAAATTGCAGGAAGGATTTTGGTACCACCATGCAGAGCCTAACTACTTGATGCTCGTCTATTGGATTCCTCAGTCCCCTCATACCCTTCCTCCAAATGCCACCCACCGAGTCAGAGTTGGCGCTTTTCTCCTCAATCCTAAAAGAGAGGTGTATGTATTTCTTAAATAGAATTACACCCCAGGCAACCACCATTTTATCTTTGCATCAGTTTATCCAAATTCTTGTCAGTTCAAGATTTTAGCTTCTCAAATGTTCACAAAAATTCCAGCAACTTGTGTCAAAGACTTAAATCAATGGGATATATTTGTTTTTTCTGTTAACTTATTATCAACCGAACCAAAGGCGTTAGTAGTTGTCTAATTAATCAAGTGCTTTTGGACATATAGGAATTTTTTTTGTTTTTAAATATGTTGACATTTAGGATTTAGTCCTAACTACTTCGTAGTTACTATCAAATTATATTTATGCTCCTCCTCTGGCTACCTTCTCGCTCCACTCACATCACTTCATAATTTGCGAGATTTATGTATTTGTGTGTATGTTGGTCCAATCTGAGGACATTCTTGGATTGCACGGTTTTGATTGTTTCAGGTTTAATATAATTCATATGAGTAAGTAGGTGTTAGGTTGCTAGCGAGTCTTTAAGATTGCATGTCGCAGAGGTTTAAATAAGGTATTTTCTCTTCTTACATAGTCTTATTATTGGCTTATTGGTTCTAAAGTGTCCATTTATTTTATTTCTGAGATGATTGTTTCTTGAAGGATTTCATATTTACCTGCAAGGTTTGGGACCTTTCACTACTGTTGTTATTCTCCATGACTCTGTTCTAATGGCTGGAATTTTTGGATTTGTTAAAATTCAATGGTAGGTGCTAGTAGTCCAAGAAAAGAGTGGACTGTTACGGGGGACAGGTGTGTGGAAGTTCCCTACTGGAGTTGTAGATGAGGTGTGTGTTCATTATTCCAGGATAGTTTTCTATTGTCAAAGCAATGGAGTGTAGTTCAGATAAAAAAAAAAGCAATGGAGTGTAGCTAAAGTCTAACCAATGTATAAAACTTATATCTTCTCCAGGGTGAAGATATCTGTGCAGCCGCTGTGAGAGAAGTCAAAGAAGAAACAGGAGTAAGTAGAGTTACCATGCATATTGCATATGCAATTACACCCCTTAAATTTAAGTGGATATAACTAATGTGTATTATTTTTCTCTTCATGTTTCTGGGTTTTTGTGGTTTCAGATTGACTCGGAGTTTGTAGAAATTCTAGCATTCAGGTACTACTTTTGCTTGAGATAAAACTAATTTTGTTTATAACTTTATATTTAACCCTCAAATGCAGTCTATAAATTGGGTTGAGGTACTCAGCAAGTCCATAAACTAAAATATCAGTTTTCTAGATGGATTTGCACTCCTATAGGACACTAGTGCTATGAGCTTGAAACTAACACCTGACAACTAAGTCTTTAAACCCAAAAACAGTCCAGGCAGCATATCTCAGAAACTGTGACCTAATGTATAAAATGGAGAGATAGCTCTCACTCCCCTTGTCTTAAGTCTATTGTATGATTCTCTTTGCTCATTTCTTATGTTTATTTTAAGGTTCTTTTAGCTATTTGGAAAAGTTATATTCGTCGTACCTTTATTTTTATAATTTGCAGACAAAGCCACAAGTCATTCTTTGAGAAGTCAGATTTGTTTTTTGTATGCATGATGCAACCCCTCTCGTTTGACATCCAGAAGCAGGAGCAGGAGATAGAAGCAGCCGAGGTAATTTTCCTTATCATTTTCTTCCCATTTCCTACTGTGATTAAAGTGTATTTCCTCGCTTTCCTCTATGCTTTGTGCAGTGAAACATTTCTTTGTTCATGACTCTATACGAGTGTGACGATATTGTCAATATGGATGGTGTACATATCTTGAGAGAGAAGGATAGAAAATGGAAAGATACAGCACCTAGAGTAGCTCTTGAATCATACTCATACACTTGTTTGAAATGGCTTGCTTGCAGTGGATGCCATTAGAAGAATATGCAGCCCAACCATTTGTCCAGAAAAACGAGTTTCTAGTGTACATCAATGAGATATGCAAAACAAAGATAGATGGGCAATATTCTGGGTTTGCTCCTGTACCTGCAACCAGTTTTTCTGGTCAGAGCAAGAGCTACTTGTACATGAATAGTATGGCAGCCAAAGAGAGACGGTAGAGTTAGACCATCAGATCAGCACTTGAAGTTCTACTCCAGCATGGAGTTTATTTTGTAAATCCAACAAATTAATAAACTTATTTGTGTCCTTGATAATACAATCTGAAATTGTATGCATTGTTATTGTTGTAAGAATCACTATGGTTAATAAGAAATAGAAAAGTTCGCATTTTCTTATTTTGATAGTGACCGTTTACTTCATGTTAGCTTTATTGGGTATTTTAAATTTATCAAAACAATTTGTATTGTTGGCCCATGCAGGTCTCGAACCTGCGACCTTCGCGTTATTAGCACGACGCTCTAACCAGCTGAGCTAATAGGCCAGATGATTTTATGTTTCTAACTGTTTCTATATATAGACAAATACCAAATAGCGAAGAGTATTTTTGTGTTTATTGAATGTTATCATGTCAGACTCAGGAGATTATTTTTATATTGGATTAGACTCATCGGGCCACATACCTTAAGCCCAAACCCCAACAAACAGGCCCAAGCACCAAGTGAGTCCAAGCCCACAATGCAATTGAGTCCAACAGGGACCAATAGTACACTAACACGTGGATACATATCCACCACCTATCTGGGTATCACGTGTCAGCACCACAACATAAGTGTATTTATCCCACATCGAAACTATTCATAAAACCACCCACAATCACCAATACAAAAGGGAGACACATTTCCCAAAATGGTAACTAAGATTCACTATTTTACTTTTACTCTGTCAAGATCACTATTTACCACATACCTCTTATACACACAGACCTACAATACTGACTTGGGCGTCGGAGACTCTTTAAGCCGGCACCACACCGGTGCTTATCTTTAACCGACGACCAATCACTCTTCTTTTTATAAGTCTCTTAAAGGGCACGTAGTATGTACAGAGAGGGCACGTAGTATGTACAGAGTAGACGGAGTATCATCTCTAAGTTAGTACATTGTGTACATCAATAGTTGTAATTATCAAGCTCCTATAAGTATTAAAAGGTATGATTTATTTCTGAGAGAGACATTATTAAAATTAAATTAAAATTAGAGGGAAGCATGTATGAATTTATTAGAAATGAATATATACTACTTAATAGGAATTAGGATTCTTCTCAAAAAGAAAAAAAGGGATTAAATGATAAAGCGACGTTTTGTGAGTTGAGAGTTGAGACCCCATACATTGATGCGTATACATGTCTTACTTATAATTATTTTATGTCTTAATCAAAATTGTTAATTTTTTTGGCTGGTTAACCATCACAACCCAATTTGTTCCTCCCCGTGCTTTGCTTGCTCCTCACTACTTAACCATCCACAAAAAAAGATATATATATTTTTTTTAGAAATAAACCAACAAACTGTTATTTAAAAGGAGGGAGAATTTTACTACATAATATGTCATCAGAGTTCAAATTTGAAATTATTAGTCTGCAAATCAAAGTTAAAATCATATGAAATAAATTCATTTGACAACACAAGAAAGAGATTAATGGGCTGCGCTGTCACTTTGCAGAATTAATTATAAATTTATAACCTGCCAATTCAAAACGATCCCTATATATTATTTATTTTCAAATTAATAATAAATCAGGTGTCTATTTGTCATAAATGAAACGTCGTCGTCGTGGATTATTAATTTATCACATATTATTACACATCAATAGGTAGCTAGGTATCTGCGTTCCTCAGCTGGCTACTATTGCTGCATGCATTGCATTTCTAATATCTACAGATCGACCTTTGTGAATCGTTGCATTGAACCTTTTTAAATTTTAATCCAGTTGATTTCTGTAATTACAAAATCAATCAGGCCAGGACGAAAGTGATGCGACAAATATATGCAATTGACAGGACAGGGCAGGACAATTTTTTTATAATAAATTTCCTGAAACTCTTATAATTACATTTTCAACCACACAAACCTCACTTGCAAAACAATCTAATTAACCGTATTTCTTTCTTCATGTTTATAAATGAAAGATGATGTTACAATCCGTTCCCGAATATAAAATGGAATTTAAAAGAGTTCTGGACCAATCATGAAGGTCCAATGTGTTGTGGGCCGTAATTTAAAACTTGAGTCACAAAATGACCATTTTACTCATGTTTTATCGATGGGTCCAGCAGTCACTTTTCAATCGAGAACACTTTTGGTTACTTTTCTCGTACCATCACGTACGTCTCGAACTCCTAAGTGCGTAGACAGACGGCACTCGAGGATCAGAGTTTGTATGAGGAAGATACGAGTCTAAAACGATGAGGACGTAATGGTAAGTTTTGAAAAGTCCAAAGTATAAATAGAGGACTTTCTCTCTCCTCACGCTATTGGTCCACCTGCACTCTCTCTCTTTTCTCTCGATCTTTCTCTCTCCCCGTGCGATCACTGCACACCACCACCAATGTCGACCCATTTCTGGGCCGTTTCGACTCAATCCAAGGCCACCAAACCCTTCCCCTCGACTCCACGAGTCTGTATATGTCATTCTAGAGGTGGGAGCGTCACCGTAAACGGCAGATCGAAGAGGAGGAGTTGGCCGAAAGTTCACAGCTGAATTCCGGCCTAACTAGGTACAATCTCGAGCTTTCGACTTCATTTTTGAGTTCTTGGGAGTGAGTAGATGAACTTGCATGGGTAGATCGTGAAAATAGGAGGAGAAATGAAAGTGTTAGAAATTTTCATAGGTCCTTACCTTGCATGAACTTGCATGGCTCTGATATGATGTGACGACGATTTTTATAGGCTTAGTCAGCCTATGAAAATACTCGTTATCGTGGTCAATGGGTTTGGTATGGGCGGTGAACCGAGCAGACGAGTTATGTTTTGGTTGGGCATAGTTGCCATCCTTGGAAGGGATTTCATGACATCAGCATGATGGTCACTGATGTTTTACTTGTTGAGATGGAAGGTCGAAATTGGCCTTAGTCTCAAGGACTGCATTTATGATCATCAAGATAACCCTATGCTTCGATGTGGTGAAGTTTATTAATTGGCTTTCGTCACCGGGACTTAGCGTCCAGATGTCGGCCAACACCCGGGATTGCCAGTATTTAAGTATATATTGGGGTCTGGGTGTAATAATTGGTATCAGAGCATGGTCGTGGGCAGCGTCGTTGGGTATGGTCCCACTATGATCATAAATGCAAAGATGAGTGTGTCAGAACACCTCCTTGAATATTGTCATATCGTGAAATGGTTATCAAGTCTGACCTACTAAGGTAGGGACCCTCACTAGTCATCGGTAAAGGATGGAACATCTTTGTAAGCTTGACCCTTGGTGGGGGGACATGTAGAATTTCCGTCGAATTTCACGTTCGGGTAGTGAAAATGAGTAGAGAGACTCGTCTGAGTGGTGTGAACGAGTCATTCGATGGCGAGTGTGACAGTGATGATTTCGTACACAAACGGTGTATCGAGAAGAGCGGTAAGCATTATAACAGCTATCAGAAGTTACCCTCAGTTGGAGAAAGGAATTCGCTCGGTTCGATAACCAGTCATAGTCCGAGGACAAGTTGCTCCCACACGAGTGCAATTGTCGAGTTTTCCCAAGAGATGACTAATCCTGCCAAGCTACATCTGAAGACGAAGGTCTCGACGTATGAAAGCACGAAGAATAGGCATAGCGTGCTCTCGCAGAGTGGTACTACCTTTTGGATGGGACACATAGCGTGTGGGGGCAATATGCATGCATCAGTTAAACATTCAACCTGAGGAACCGGCCTACGAAACTTATGTTAAGCTTTAGGGCCGGTAGTGGCTCCTAGCAAATGATGGTAGTTTGGTGGCACCTCGATGTTCGAGAATGACCTAACAAGAAAGAGCATGGATAAATACAATGAAAGGTGTAAACATATGTCAAATCCTAAGATCTCATGAAGCCTAGAATTGGAATGAGACCAGGGTGAGTTAGATGTGGTAAGGATGTTGATATGGACAATAGGCCCAACTAGCCTCTTGAGTAGTATGGCCGCCTATTAAGGTGAAAGTGATTTCCCTAGCATATGACCGTGGGCAACCATACATTGAGAAATAAGAATGCAAAGGACGAGGAGGATGGAGAAATAGAATGATAAAATAATGGGACATAGAATCCCTTAGTCATCCTCTCGAGGGTCCACACTACGTTGGGGCCACCATACGCTATGAAGGAATTGATTTGACGATCTTTTCAACTTCTTCGACTCAAGCATGTGAGTATGCGTCAAACATGGTTGCAACTTCTCTCGATTCTGAAGTTAAGTTAGAAGTCGAGTAACCAGATGATAGGCATCATGATCTTAAGCAACTTGGTCTGACACACATGATTACTTGGAACCGTGTATACCTGGTTCGAGCATTCGCTTAGAGTATTTTCGTTTGCTATCGAAGTTGGTGCCCCTTATTGCCTAATAAGCGTCGGAACCACGCCATATGGATAACATGGCACGTCATGGACTTAAAAGGCCAAAAAGGGTTTTGCTTGTTTGTGTATAAGCCGTTAAGAGTAGCCTTGGGCATATGAAACCGAAATACCGAAATTATACCGTTCCGGATTAGACCAAACTGAAAAAATACCGAATGTTAAGCCGAATGGAAGATTGGTACGGTACCGAAACCGAACCAGTTTGATTCGGTACGGTTTCGGTTATGATGTTTTGAAAACCGACACATCCCGTACCGTACCGAATAAGAAATTTTATTAATTTTTTTAATATAATTAAAAACCTAATACTATTAGAAATTTTATTAATTTTTTTTCCCAACTATTTTTCTAATTTGCACGATTTTCTCCGAAATTTTATTACTTCTATTGAGATAATTTCCTTGGCTTTCTTTTTTCCTTACTCACTTTGCTTATAACTATGGTCTCTTCACCAGAGCGGCCCTGGCATAGGGAAACCAGGGCGACCGCCCTAGACCCACGGACTAGGAGGGCCCAAAAATTTTAAATTAGACTTATTTTTGTGGAAAGAAAAATTAAAAAATATTTAAATTGAGTTAGAAGACTCTAAATTTAAGTTTTTATTAATAAATTGGCTCATATTCTTGAAAAGTATTGATAAGGGTTATCATAATTGATGTGTAGTTATTTAGCTAGTTTCTATTGAGTATTATCAATACATGTCTTGTAAAGTCACACTAGGACTTTAACTCTCACACATCAGCTTGTGACTATGACTTTCTATGTATAAGTAAGGTATTCAAATTCATGCATTTTTTTTTGGTATTCCTAGAAAGATGAAAAAAAAAATTAAAAATTTATAAAGTACATAGGTATATATATATATATATATATATATATATATATATATATATATATATATATATATATATATATATATGTTGTGGGTAAATGTAAACTAAGGGGGGAGTTTTAAAATTTTCTCTCTAGGCCTCGAATTTATTGTACCGGGCCTGCTATGCATCATGCTTATTATTGGGGCTTCTTGAAGTTCCTTTCTATTTGTCTGTATGCTATCAACAGATAGTTTTTCTTGAAAATTTGTAATGACACTCTTGTAATGGACTTGTTCGCTTTCAATTGGCATGGGAAGATGGTTTTTTTTTTTTTTTTTGGTAACTGGGTTTTCATTTTTCATCATGCTGTAATACCTAGATCCTTGTGCTTAAGTGTAACGACCCGGACCAGAAATTAAACTATTTTGAGGATTGGACAATTTTACCCTCAGTTTTGGACGGGTTCGGGAGTCACTTTTTGACTGGCAAGACTTTTGGGAATTTTTCTAAGGTCGTTGCGTAGGTCTCGAACTCACGAGTTCGTAGACAGGCGGCACGCGGAAAACGGAGACCCGGTGAGTTCGTTACGGGTCTAGAAGCTTCAGGGGCAGTTTGGTAATTTTGGAGAAGTTGGAACTATATAGTAGATATTTTCTCTCTCCTCGGCAGATTGGTCAATATGGTCTCTCTCTCTCCTACCCGAAAACCCCCCCGTGTGAACACAAAGCTTGATTTTCATCGGACGGATTTCGATCCGAGTTGAGTGAAACCAAGGTCGAGAGGATCATCCCCGGGACCCCACGAGCATTTTGGGGTAGATATTGGAGCGGGAGCACCGCCGTAGGCGACGGACGGAGGAAGGAGGTGAACCGAAACTTCTCGGCCGTTTTCCGGCCAAACCAGGTACGATCTCGGAACTTTGACCTCATATTTGGATTCCTAGTGAAAAGTAGATAAATTTCTATGTATAGATCGTGAAAAACGGTTAAGAAATGAAGAAGTTAGAAAACTGGTAGTTTCGGCCGGAAATGGGGGATTCTGGCGAACCAGACGGCGGCGGAGGTGGCGGTCCGGTCATCTTCTCCGGCCAGCCTCCGGCGACGGTGACGGCGTCCGGTCGTCTTCTCCGGCGAGTCACCGGTGACCGGTCGGGTTGAGTGAACCGGTCAGGTCGAGTTGGACCGGGTCAGGTTGAGCCGGACCGGGTTGGACCGGTCCAGGCGCGTGAACACTGTAGTAGCGCGTGACCGGCGCGTGAGCGCGCGTGGGTGCGTGTGCCGACCTTCCGGCGGCGCGTGGGGCCGAGACTGAGGTCACGGCGACGCGTGGGAACTAGTTTTCGACGTTCCGAATCTGTTGGTACAGGTTTGAGGTTGATCAGACGTCGTTTAGAGGTGGTTTTGGGCAATCCCAGCGGTAATAGTTGACCGTATTAGCGGGTTTTGAGCTCGGGAAGTCCAGGTAGTTGGGACATTATTGTGCATGTGTTGCTTGGGCTAGAGCGTCCTTGAATTAAGGGTCGGTCGATGTTTGTGAGTGGACTTTGTTTATAAACTGAAATACATGCATTCAAATATCCCTGTTTAAATACTGTTATGTATTGTGGCATTGCATTTCTGTATTTTGAGAAATGATTATTGTATACATGTTTTCCACTATTACTGTGAAAGTGTGATTTGAGAAACATCATGGTTTTAGACTCGATTTTGATATCGTTTTGACGAGGAGATTATAGAGTCAATGATTTGGGTTTTGACCCTGTTACATGAGTTTATCGGATTTGGTCAAATTGAGGGAGGCTAGGACTCGGGACGAGGATCCGTTATTAACGGTGAACCCGGTGAACCTCCAATATAATAATATGATATGATATGATAGTCGAGATATACCGACTGATATGATATGATAGTCGAGATATGCCGACTGATATGATATGATAGTCGAGATATGCCGACTGATATGATATGATAGTCGAGATATGCCGACTGATATGATATGATAGTCGAGATATGCCGACTGATATGATATGATAGTCGAGATATGCCGACTGATATGATATGATAGTCGAGAGATGCCGACTATGCCGACTGATATGTTATGATAGTCGAGAGATGCCGACTGATATGATATGATAGTCGAGAGATGCCGACTATGCCGACTGATATGTTATGATAGTCGAGAGATGCCAACTGATATGATATGATAGTCGAGAGATGCCGACTATGCCGACTGATATGTTATGATAGTCGAGAGATGCCGACTGATATGATATGATAGTCGAGAGATGCCGACTATGCCGACTGATATGTTATGATAGTCGAGAGATGCCGACTATGCCGACTGATATGTTATGATAGTCGAGAGATGCCGACTATGCCGACTGATATGTTATGATAGTCGAGAGATGCCGACTGATATGTTATGATAGTCGAGAGATGCCGACTGATAAGTTATGATAGTCGAGAGATGCCGACTGATATGATATGATAGTCGAGAGATGCCGACTATGCCGACTGATATGTTATGATAGTCGAGAGATGCCGACTATGCCGACTGATATGATATGATAGCCGAGAGATGCCGACTATGCCGATTGATATGATATGATAGTCGAGAGATGCCGACTGATATGATATGATAGTCGAGAGATGCCGACTGATATGTTATGATAGTCGAGATATGCCGACTGATATGATATGATAGTCGAGATATGCCGACTGATATGATATGATAGTCGAGAGATGCCGACTATGCCGACTGATATGTTATGATAGTCGAGAGATGCCAACTGATATGATATGATAGTCGAGAGATGCCGACTATGCCGACTGATATGTTATGATAGTCGAGAGATGCCGACTATGCCGACTGATATGTTATGATAGTCGAGAGATGCCGACTGATATGATATGATAGTCGAGAGATGCCGACTATGCCGACTGATATGTTATGATAGTCGAGAGATGCCAACTGATATGATATGATAGTCGAGAGATGCCGACTATGCCGACTGATATGTTATGATAGTCGAGAGATGCCGACTGATATGATATGATAGTCGAGAGATGCCGACTATGCCGACTGATATGTTATGATAGTCGAGAGATGCCGACTATGCCGACTGATATGTTATGATAGTCGAGAGATGCCGACTATGCCGACTGATATGTTATGATAGTCGAGAGATGCCGACTGATATGATATGATAGTCGAGAGATGCCGACTATGCCGACTGATATGTTATGATAGTCGAGAGATGCCGACTATACCGACTGATATGATATGATAGCCGAGAGATGCCGAGTATGCCGATTGATATGATATGATAGTCGAGAGATGCCGACTGATATGATATGATAGTCGAGAGATGCCGACTGATATGTTATGATAGTCGAGAGATGCCGACTGATATGATATGATAGTCGAGATATATGCCGACTGATATGATATAATACATGACTAGCACACCCCAAGGGATACCCTGGTGGCTAGGAATATGATAGTCGAACTGATATGATATGATAATCGAGAGATGCCGACTGATATGTTATGATAGTCGAGAGATGCCGACTGATATGATATGATAGTCGAGATATATGCCGACTGATATGATATAATACATGACTAGCACACCCCAAGGGATACCCTGGTGGCTAGGGACAGGATAGTCGAGAGATATGCCGACTGATATGTTATGATAGCCGAAGGTTATACCGGCTGATGATACGATATGATAGCCGAGGATATATCCGGCTCTAATATGAAACAGACGACAATGGTCATGGGCTTAATCAACCTATGAAAATACTTCGTCAGCCGGGTCAGTGGGTTGGTGTGGACGGTGACCCAGAGGGACGAATTATGGTTGGTTCACAAGTATTTGACTAGTCTGTTGTCTTGTGGTTTTCCAGTAAAGATGTCAGCAGTGTCTGACCTACTGACGTTTGGTGACATAGGGTATTCCTATTTGGACCACCACTATTCCGAGGTTTTGGTTTTGACCAGTATACTATCCTGCGTCTGACAGGTATGAGTGGTCAGTAAGTACAGAGGTTCTGTCGGGAACCCTGTAAGGTTTAATAAAAAATAAAAAAAATTATTCCAGAACAAAGGGTATTTCTGGTGTTTAAATTTTGAAGTAAAGAGCTGTCAGACGGGATAAGGGTTCTTTCCGGGTTTCGAGGGAAAATTCGGGAAGGGTCCTTACAAGTGGTATCAGAGCTCTAGGTTAACTTCCTGCAGACTGCACACTTGTGTGCAAATTATTTATGGATTTCGGTTAAAAAGATATCTCCGAGACGTGAGTTCCGTTAATGGTCGGGGAATGGTGGAGATGACCATGAACCTGCAGTGGAGCCTGAGTTGTGGCAGACACTGGAACAGCTG
The DNA here is from genome assembly GCA_037349345.1 of Oemleria cerasiformis. NCBI lineage: Eukaryota > Viridiplantae > Streptophyta > Magnoliopsida > Rosales > Rosaceae > Oemleria > Oemleria cerasiformis. Next base: position 6,268,399 of record JAZGTL010000015.1, on the reverse strand, counting down.
GGTCAGACTTTAGCTTCTGTAATCCAGGATAGGACTTCTCATGAAGTCTCTGATATTGAGAGAGCCCAGAGAATGGGGGCGACGATAATTATGGGCGAGTCTAGCCCAGATGAGGCTGAGGAGTAGATTACTCGCTTGGAGATGGTGTTTTTGATTATGAGATGTCCTCTAAGAGACAGAGTCTTGTTGACTACATTTTTACTAGGTGGTTCTGCTTGCCACTGGTGGCACTCATTTGAGGTGTCAGGCTGGAATGTCCATACGCTTACTTGGCAGACTTTCCGGGAACGCTTCTTGGAGCAGTTTTACCCTCGCTCACACCGGAACGTTAAGGAGGCCGAGTTCTTGCATTTACAGCAAGGAGACATGACGGTGGTCCAGTATGAACAGAGATTCATAGTGCTGAGTCGCTTTGCACCGACGTTGGTAGCAACCGAGTCAGACAAGTGCCACAGATTTGAGAGTGGACTGCGGAGTGAGATTCGGTCAGCAGTTACGTCTATGGACCACACTTCCTTGAGGATTTTGGCTGATGCTGCAGCTCGAGTAGAGTTGAGTTTGGATTTCCCAATTCCACAGCAGTACAATGGGTACAGGACAGATGTTTGATACTGCAGTTGGGAGGCAGACCTATTTCGGTGGGGCTGGTAGAGCTAGTGGCACCAACAGGCCCAGAGGCAAGTATGGGGATCGTGGTCGATCTTCTGGTACACCAGCTCGAGTTTTTGCCATGACGCAACAGGAAGCTCGAGTAGCACCGGATGTGGTCACGGGTACGTTATCTAATTTTAACCGCAATGCTTGCGTTTTATTAGATCCGGGAGCAACTCATTCTTTTATTTCTCGGGGTTTTGCACTGTTTGCGGATAAAGAATTGTCCCCAATTGGTTGGGACATGGGTATTAGTACTCCTACCGGAGATATGTTAGTGGCGAACCTAGTGATTCGCAGTTGTCCGGTGATGGTTGAAGACCATGGTTTGGAGGCAGATTTAATCCCCTTAGATATTTTTGAGTTGATGGGATTCAGGGGATGGATTGGTTGTCCATGCATCATGCCTCCATAGACTGTTATGATAAGACAGTGGTTTTTCCGGAGTCCAAGATTACCGAATTTTACATTTCGGAGAGATCATAGGGTACTACCCTATGGAGTGATATCAGCGTTAACAGCTGAGAGATTGTTGAGAAAAGGTTGTGAGGGTTACTTGACTCATGTGATAGATGCTCGGAATACTCCAATGAGAGTGGAAGATATTCCTGTGGTGAGTGAGTTCTCTGATGTGTTTCCAGATGATCTTCCAGGATTACCACCACACCGTGACATTGAGTTCACAATCGAGCTTTTACTAGGTACTCAACCTATCTCACAGGCACCGTACAGGATGGCACCAGCAGAATTGCGAGAGTTAAAGACTCAATTGCAGGACTTGGTGAATATGGGATTTATTCGCCCAAGTGTTTCACCATGGGGTGCGCCGGTATTAATTGTGAGGAAAAAGGATGGTGGTCTGATATTGTGTATCGACTACCGGCAGTTAAATAAAGTGACGGTGCAAATTCTGTATTTAAAGGAAAAGGTACTTCGCAGAAAGACTTTTCCTCTAGTTAAAGTGTTGTGGAGGAATTATAACGTGGAGCAGGCCACGTGGGAAATCGCGGAACTAATGCGGGCACAATATCCTCATTGTTTCATGGTTAGGAATGAATTTCGGGGATGAAATTTCTTAAGGAGGGTAGATTGTAACGACCCGGACCAGAAATTAAACTATTTTGAGGATTGGACAATTTTACCCTCAGTTTTGGACGGGTTCGGGAGTCACTTTTTGACTGGCAAGACTTTTGGGAATTTTTCTAAGGTCGTTGCGTAGGTCTCGAACTCACGAGTTCGTAGAGAGGCGGCACGGGGAAAACGGAGACCCGGTGAGTTCGTTACGGGTCTAGAAGCTTCAGGGGCAGTTTGGTAATTTTGGAGAAGTTGGAACTATATAGTAGATATTTTCTCTCTCCTCGGCAGATTGGTCAATATGGTCTCTCTCTCTCCTACCCGAAAACCCCCCCGTGTGAACACAAAGCTTGATTTTCATCGGACGGATTTCGATCCGAGTTGAGTGAAACCAAGGTCGGGAGGATCATCCCCGGGACCCCACGAGCATTTTGGGGTAGATATTGGAGCGGGAGCACCGCCGTAGGCGACGGACGGAGGAGGGAGGTGAACAGAAACTTCTCGGCCGTTTTCCGGCCAAACCAGGTACGATCTCGGAACTTTGACCTCATATTTGGATTCCTGGTGAAAAGTAGATAAATTTCCATGTATAGATCGTGAAAAACGGTTAAGAAATGAAGAAGGTAGAAAACTGGTAGTTTCGGCCGGAAATGGGGGATTCCGGCGAACCAGACGGCGGCAGAGGTGGCGATCCGGTCATCTTCTCCGGCCAGCCTCCGGCGACGGTGACGGCGTCCGGTCGTCTTCTCCGGTGACCGGTCGGGTTGAGTGAACCGGTCGGGTTGAGTGAACCGGTCGGGTTGAGTGAACCGGTCGGGTCGAGTTGGACCGGGTCAGGTTGAGCTGGACCGGGTTGGACCGGTCCAGGCGCGTAAACACTGTAGTAGCGCGTGACCGGCGCGTGAGCGCGCGTGGGTGCGTGTGCCGACCTTCCGGCGGCGCGTGGGGCCGAGACTGAGGTCACGGCGACGCGTGGGAACTAGTTTTCGACGTTCCGAATCTGTTGGTACAGGTTTGAGGTTGATCAGACGTCGTTTAGAGGTGGTTTTGGGCAATCCCAGCGGTAATAGTTGATCGTATTAGCGGGTTTTGAGCTCGGGAAGTCCAGGTAGTTGGGACATTATTGTGCATGTGTTGCTTGGGCTAGAGCGTCCTTGAATTAAGGGTCGGTCGATGTTTGTGAGTGGACTTTGTTTATAAACTGAAATACATGCATTCAAATATCCCTGTTTAAATACTGTTATGTATTGTGGCATTGCATTTCTGTATTTTGAGAAATGATTATTGTATACATGTTTTCCACTATTACTGTGAAAGTGTGATTTGAGAAACATCATGGTTTTAGACTCGATTTTGATATCGTTTTGACGAGGAGATTATAGAGTCAATGATTTGGGTTTTGACCCTGTTACATGAGTTTATCGGATTTGGTCAAATTGAGGGAGGCTAGGACTCGGGACGAGGATCCGTTATTAACGGTGAACCCGGTGAACCTCCAATATAATAATATGATATGATATGATAGTCGAGATATGCCGACTGATATGATATGATAGTCGAGATATGCCGACTGATATGATATGATAGTCGAGATATGCCGACTGATATGATATGATAGTCGAGATATGCCGACTGATATGATATGATAGTCGAGATATGCCGACTGATATGATATGATAGTCGAGATATGCCGACTGATATGATATGATAGTCGAGATATGCCGACTGATATGATATGATAGTCGAGATATGCCGACTGATATGATATGATAGTCGAGAGATTCCGACTATGCCGACTGATATGTTATGATAGTCGAGAGATGCCGACTGATATGATATGATAGTCGAGAGATGCCGACTATGCCGACTGATATGTTATGATAGTCGAGAGATGCCAACTGATATGATATGATAGTCGAGAGATGCCGACTATGCCGACTGATATGTTATGATAGTCGAGAGATGCCGACTGATATGATATGATAGTCGAGAGATGCCGACTATGCCGACTGATATGTTATGATAGTCGAGAGATGCCGACTATGCCGACTGATATGTTATGATAGTCGAGAGATGCCGACTGATATGTTATGATAGTCGAGAGATGCCGACTGATATGTTATGATAGTCGAGAGATGCCGACTGATATGATATGATAGTCGAGAGATGCCGACTATGCCGACTGATATGTTATGATAGTCGAGAGATGCCGACTATGCCGACTGATATGATATGATAGCCGAGAGATGCCGACTATGCCGATTGATATGATATGATAGTCGAGAGATGCCGACTGATATGATATGATAGTCGAGAGATGCCGACTGATATGTTATGATAGTCGAGATATGCCGACTGATATGATATGATAGTCGAGATATGCCGACTGATATGATATGATAGTCGAGAGATGCCGACTATGCCGACTGATATGTTATGATAGTCGAGAGATGCCAACTGATATGATATGATAGTCGAGAGATGCCGACTATGCCGACTGATATGTTATGATAGTCGAGAGATGCCGACTATGCCGACTGATATGTTATGATAGTCGAGAGATGCCGACTGATATGATATGATAGTCGAGAGATGCCGACTATGCCAACTGATATGTTATGATAGTCGAGAGATGCCAACTGATATGATATGATAGTCGAGAGATGCCGACTATGCCGACTGATATGTTATGATAGTCGAGAGATGCCGACTGATATGATATGATAGTCGAGAGATGCCGACTATGCCGACTGATATGTTATGATAGTCGAGAGATGCCGACTATGCCGACTGATATGTTATGATAGTCGAGAGATACCGACTATGCCGACTGATATGTTATGATAGTCGAGAGATGCCGACTGATATGATATGATAGTCGAGAGATGCCGACTATGCTGACTGATATGTTATGATAGTCGAGAGATGCCGACTATGCCGACTGATATGATATGATAGCCGAGAGATGCCGACTATGCCGATTGATATGATATGATAGTCGAGAGATGCCGACTGATATGATATGATAGTCGAGAGATGCCGACTGATATGTTATGATAGTCGAGAGATGCCGACTGATATGATATGATAGTCGAGATATATGCCGACTGATATGATATAATACATGACTAGCACACCCCAAGGGATACCCTGGTGGCTAGGAATATGATAGTCGAACTGATATGATATGATAATCGAGAGATGCCGACTGATATGTTATGATAGTCGAGAGATGCCGACTGATATGATATGATAGTCGAGATATATGCCGACTGATATGATATAATACATGACTAGCACACCCCAAGGGATACCCTGGTGGCTAGGGACAGGATAGTCGAGAGATATGCCGACTGATATGTTATGATAGCCGAAGGTTATACCGGCTGATGATACGATATGATAGCCGAGGATATATCCGGCTCTAATATGAAACAGACGACAATGGTCATGGGCTTAATCAACCTATGAAAATACTTCGTCAGCCGGGTCAGTGGGTTGGTGTGGACGGTGACCCAGAGGGACGAATTATGGTTGGTTCACAAGTATTTGACTAGTCTGTTGTCTTGTGGTATTCCAGTAAAGATGTCAGCAGTGTCTGACCTACTGACGTTTGGTGACATAGGGTATTCCTATTTGGACCACCACTATTCCGAGGTTTTGGTTTTGACCAGTATACTATCCTGCGTCTGACAGGTATGAGTGGTCAGTAAGTACAGAGGTTCTGTCGGGAACCCTGTAAGGTTTAATAAAAAAAAAAAAAATTATTCCAGAACAAAGGGTATTTCTGGTGTTTAAATTTTGAAGTAAAGAGCTGTCAGACGGGATAAGGGTTCTTTCCGGGTTTCGAGGGAAAATTCGGGAAGGGTCCTTACATTAAGAATTCATAATAATCTCTTAAACCATATTGTGCACCCCTTTAAAATCTCAGATCACTTGGCTACCATAACTGTTTGTTGTTCTCTTGCCTGGGGGATCAGATTTTGTTGTATTCTTTTTATGTTGTGTTGTGGCTTGTTGACTGACTAATTACTTCTCTGATATTTGTAATAGGTATTAGTAATTACTAATTGCACCAAATATCCCAGCCCTCTTTGAAGCTCATTATGGAGTTCCAATGGCAGGAGCTGTGTTAAATACTGTCAATATCCATCTAAATGCACTAACGATTGCTTTCCTTCTTGGTCATTGGCAGAGAAGAGGTGTTGAATCACTCTTTCTTTCCCTTGATGCTATCAAAACTTACTTCCAAGAATTTGGCTCAAAATCGAACCGAACCGAAACCATACCAAGCACAATTGGTATGGTATGATCCAGTATCATTTTCAAATTGTCGAATATTGAACCGGTTAAAATTAAACGGTATGGTTCTGGTATCGATCCCATACCGAACCGTGCCCCAGGGCTAGTTAAGAGTGCAAGGAGGACTCCTGAATGATTGGAGTCAAACACTCAGGCTAAGTGTCAAATTTGAATGAGTTGACAAGGAAAGGAATGTGTTAACTCTCATGGGAGCTTAAACTGGTCAACATTGAGCTTAGTGAGGAAGCACCGAATGTCGAAAATTGACGGCTCAAATGACAGCTCTCAACAGATATTACTGGATGACGAACAAAGTAGAATCGCAACAAAAATCAAGTGTGAGCTGGATGTTCTCCACTTTACTCCAGGAAGTGAATAAGTAAAGTTGTTTGGACCTTAAGAACCACCAATGAAACGAGGGTTATGCGGTTGTGAAGGATGTTTATTCTAAAAGTAACAGTCAACCTATGCACTTGGAGTGGTCAAGGGAGGACAATGCTTTGTTCGGGTGAATCGTACTCCATTGTAGAGATTCCCACTCTAATGTCATTATTAAATTCTTCGGACACGAGGGATGTAGTCAGACAGAACTCCAGATTGATAATGTAGAGGAGACGTTTGAGATGATGGAACTTCCACCAGAGAAATGGATGGCCATAACTGCCTTCTTTATGCGTGAACCAGCTAACGCGAGGTGGAAAACGGAGAAACATTTATTGCATGTGGAAGAGTTTACCCATTTGAGAGGTTGGCATACAACGTTTTGAGAACAAATGACATCTAAAGAGTACATCAACAGGATGAAAGATGAATTCTTACACTTGAAACATGAGGAATGATGGATTTCTCTTCATGAACCAAATACAATCCAATCTCTTCTGCTAAAAACTACGGAAAATACGGCGATGCTGAGGGTGTCGGATCAGAAGTAGCACAACCGTAGCATGGTGTAGATGAACCAGGTAGCCAACTGACTTTGATTGAGGGAGAGTATTACATCCATGAGCACTAAGCAAATTTCGGGGACGAAATTCTTATAAGGGGGGAAGATTGTTACAACCCGTTCCGGAATAGGAAATGGAATTTAAAAATTCAACCTTGAAATCCGATAAGTATTGGGTAGAACTAAAAGAGTTATGGACCATTCATGAAGACCCAATATGTTGTGAGCCATAATTTAAAACTTGGGTCGCAAAATGACCATTTCACCCTTGTTTAATCGATGGGCACAACAGTCACTTTTCGATCGAGAAAACTTTTGGTTACTTTTCTTATACCATTACGTATGTCTCGAACTCTTGAGTACGTAGATAGGCGGCACTCGAGGATCGGAGTTCGTACGAGGAAGTTAAAGTCTAAAATGATGAGGACGTAACGGTAATTTTTGAAAAGTCCAAAGTATAAATAGAAGACTTTCTCTCTCTTCACGCTATTGGTCCACCTTCACTCTCTCTGTCTTCACTCTATCTCTCTCTCTCTCCCTGTGCGATCATCGCACACCAGCACCACCATCGACCCATTTCTTGGCCGTTTCGACTCTATCCAAGGCCACCAAACCCTTCCCCTCAACTCCACGAGTCTGTAGATGTCATTCCCGGGGTGGGAGCATCACCGTAGACGGCGGATCGAAGAGGAGGAGTTGACCGAAAGTTCACAGCCAGATTTCGACCTAACCAGGTACGATCTAGAGTTTTCGACTTTATTTTCGAGTTCCTGGGAGTGAGTAGATGAACTTGGATGGGTAGATCGTAAAAATAGGCAGAGAAATGAAGGTGTTAGAAACTCGCCAGAAATGGTGGATTCTGGTGAGATTTTCCCATAATCCAACAACCATCGACGGCGACGACGACAGTAGTCTGGTCATCTTCGTCGGCGAGCTCCGGTGACTTGGTTCAGCTCGCCTTGCTGACCTGGCATCCACATGGAGCCATGGGGTGCCACGTGGTAGCCCAGTCAACAGTACAGTCAGCAACCAGTCAACCATTAAGCCAACTAACGCCGTCAAAGTTTGACGAAATCTGCTGATGGCGTTAGCATATTCTGTTAAAGTCTAACGGCGTCATAACGAAACCTTGACGCCATTAAGTGGACGGAATATTCTGATTCCGTTAGAATATTCTATCTGAGCGACGAAATATTCCACCGCGACTGTGCATGTGCGTGAGACACGCATAGTGACATGTGTCCCAACTCCGTATCGGCGCGTGGGATGGCCGCCGGCCTTCCACCGGCGCGTGACGGCGCGTGGGGTCATTTTTCGACCCACGGCAGTGCGTGTTTGGTGTTTTGAGGCGTTCTGGATCTGTATTTGGTAGTTTTGAGGCTATTGGAATCTATTTAGAGCCTCGTTGAGCATTTTAAATATGAATTTGAGTTGTTTAAGGGGCATGTGTAAACCCGAGGGCTAAGGGGCCCGTGTAATAAATCAAGTAAGAATTTATTAATACTAATGCTCCTTTTTTCATTGGTATCATGGACGAGGTGACGATGGAGAGTCACACCACTCGAGACGGAAATTGAGGAAAAGTGCGAAAGCAAGTAAATTCACGTGAGTGGTTCCCTTTCCCTAAACTTATGATTATGCATTAATTATATCACTGAATGCTTGATGAGTGTGATGCTTAGGAAGGTTTGATATAATTAATTATGCAATAGTGACCTTAAACTATGCAATGGGTTACCTTTAGGACCCAGCATTGTAGAACACAACATGTTAGGGTTGGAAACCCCTTGAATAGTAAAATACTCTGAAATGAGTATAAACTAATGCTATAGGGAATATCTCGAGGTTTGATTCCAATATACGAATTACGATGTTCAAACCACGAGCAAGGGTGGATATCAATGTGAAACGAAGTGTGCGACAACACGATAATCGATGAAGAACAACTATTTGATTGAGATGTTAGTGCCGAGGAGTCATGCCAGCTTAGCACATGAGTCAGAGTTGAGATGCTAATGTTGAGGAGTCATGCAGGCCTAGCACATGAGTCAGTTATGAGATACTATGGCCGAGGCATGTCGGCCAAGTACTTATGTTATGTGTCAGAGTCATGTGTCATGTACGAGTCGTGTAGATGCTACAGTCGAGGGACATGCCGACTTAGCACTTGTCGAGTCATGGTATACCCACATGGTGGTTGATGGTGTCGTACCTGTCTATATGCCACATACCAGTCTTCCATGTGATCGTTCACCTGCACTCGCTCTATACTAGTTAAACCACCCAGTCATGTCCCCGAGCTCTTATGAGTCTGTCTGGTCCCAGAGCTCCTAGGGGGACTCGTGGTGATGGTGCTTGCACCCAATCCTTCACGTGGACATGGTACGAGCGAAGACACCCATTCATGTCACGTGCGCGTGACTCATGCGACTACAATGTCATTAGGATGCCTGAGATGATGATTGAGTCATGATTGATAGCCGAGGTAACATGTCAGCTTATGTGATATGATAGTCGAGGTAACATGCCGACTTATGTGATATGATAGCCGAGGTAACATGCTGGCTTATGTGATATGATAGTAGAGGTAACATGCCGATCTATGTGATATGACAACCGAGGGTTATGTTGGCTAATGAGATACGATAACCGAGGGATGTACCGACTTATTGTGATATGCCAGCTGAGGGTTTTGCCGACTGATGAGATATGATAGCCGAGGGTTAAGCCGGCTTATGTGATGTACCAGCCGAGGGTTATGCCAGCTGATGAGGTATTATAGTCGAGGGTTATGTTGGCTGATGAGGTATTATAGCCGAGGGTATACCGGCTTATGTGATATGATAGTTGAGAGATATGTTGGCTTACATATCATAATAGCGAAGGATATTGCCGGCTCTGACATGATGTGACGACGATTGTCACGGGCTTAGTCAACCTATGAAAATACTCGTTATCGTGGTCAGTGGGTTTGGTGTGGGCGGTGACCCGAGCAGACGAGTTATGTTTTGGTTAGGCATAGTTGCCATCCTTGGAAGGGATTTCGTGGCATCAGCATGATAGTCATTGATGTTTTGCTTGCTGAGATGGAAGGTCGAAATTGGCCTTAGTCTCTAGGACTTCATTTATGATCATCAAGATAACCCTAAGCTTCGCTGTGGTGACTTTATTAATTGGCTTTCGTCACCAGGACTTAGCGTCCAGGTGTCGGCCAACATCCAAAATTGTCGGTATCTAAGTAGATATTCGGGGACGGGGTTTAACAGATACTCTATATATAGTTATTGTGGTTTTTCTTTAAACTAGTTTAGAGTTGATACAAAATTTTATCAATATGAATTATTAAACGACTTCCAATATTGTTGATTTTTTTATGGAAATGGCCTTGAAATGGTGATTTATGAGTTAAACAGTTCCGATTATAATATATCTATAAGGATATATTATTCGATACATCAAAAAGGTAGTACGAGAAGATGGTGGAAGTATCCTTTTGAGTATTACTTTACCCTCTTATACAATTTTCAATATTTTTTGCTAGCTAGTATCATTTGATGATCTAATTTGATTAATAGATGTTAGTAAAACGCATGAATTTTTATAATCTACGGAATGTTGATGTTAACAATATAGCTATCCAGCTAGCTACCTTCCAACACATTGGGGGTCCAAGCCTCCAACAACATTTTTGCCACCACAGGCATTAATAAGTATGAAACTTAATTAAGTAAGATTCTTTTGTCAGATTCTTTTGTCTAGCCTCATTCTCTAAATTCTAATGGATGTCTAGGCTCTAGCTAGCTAGGTTACTTTCATTTTCTAAATATCATCTTTAACTAGTTGGTAATTAATTAATTTGGTTATATACATATATACATGTGAGAATGCGAAAGTACAAAAATTTTATATTGAAAAGTTGTACAATCATGTAAGGGCTTATAAGGAGTTGAGTCTCTCCCCCTATTGCCAATTGGTTTTGGGGTGAAACCTCAACTTCCTTCATGGTATCAGAGCGGGTTATCCCACGTGTAAGGCTTAACCGTTACACGTGCTCCACGTCACCCAATATGAGTTATACACGTGTTAGGCTTGAAAATTCGCCACACATGAGGGGGCGTGTGAGAAGTCCAACATTAGAAAACTTACACGTGCTCCACGTCACCCAATATGAGGTATACACGTGAGGAGGCGTGTGAGAAGTTCAACATTAGAAAATTTCACAACCTTACAAAAGCTTATAAGGAGTTGAACTTCTCTCCTAATCACCAATTAATTTTGGGGTGTAACCATAACTTCTTTCTTTCGATATATATATATGCTTAATTTCTTTCGATATATATATATATGCTTAATTAAGGACGGGAGGTTGTTGAACCATATATAAGAAGCAAGTGATCCATAAATCTAATATCAATGCACGTACGTGCATGGCCTTACGCAACCCGCTTTCATGTATGCCACTTGTCACTAACATATATTTCACCTCCCATTCCCATATATACATTATATATATATATATATACATATATATATATATATATATCTATATATATATATATATATATATATCTATATATATGGTTGCAAATTAAGTGTAATATATAGTGGCGTAGTCATGATTTAATTTGTGAGGGGGTCTTTCATAAAATATTTAAAAAAAAATATTAGCTTTTAATGTATTACAACTCATAATTAATGTATGCAAAAGTATTTAAATTGTTCAAATTAACAAAATATTATCAAACTAAGTAAAAATTCAAAAAATCATATCATATTAATGATTTATTATATAATTATTATCGACAAGTTCTCATATTTTGTAATTGATATTATTTAGCATTTGATTTTTTTTGTTATTTTTCTATAGTTAAAAGATATATTGATTAATTTAAATCAATAATCAATTCAAATTTAAATATTTCTAATAAGATTATATATTATATTTTTATATATTTTATATTGGTGAGTGGTGGCCCAGGACCCCACTTAAAAGAAAACAGGCTTATTAGTCCAAATATTTTCAAATTTTGTCATTCTATTTCAATTAATCCTAATAATCGGGAATCTTCCCACTTTATTCTAAAAAAAAGAACATATTTCCTACACCACCGTGTCCTAAATTCGCCAATATCACTAGAGCTTATAGTCTTGCCATAATATATAATAATTTTCAATGTTGTTAAGGTTTTTGAGAAATTTTTTGCTCAGTTTGAGGTAGTGTGAATTTGAATTTGGATTGAATAATAAGACTAAATTAATTTATTGTTTAAACTATTACAATATACATGCTATGGTTTGATTAAGAAGAAAAATAAAGAAGCTAAATAGATTTGAAGCGGTTTTGTGCATGCATATAGTCATTTCTAATTCATTTCATTAGCACTACATCTAGTTAATTATGAGAGATTACCTCAATACGAAGTTCTTGATCCACATGGTGCCCAATTGGCAAATATGAGGGTCGAGACCCGCATAACACCATTCATGGCCAAAAACATATATGAAAACACCTCTAATTTTTTCAAGTTCCGAAGAGGATTAGTTTTATAAATTGAAATGTACGTTTGAATATAAATTTAATCTTAATCTTAAGTTCAAATGTCCCCAACGGACGTACTCGATGTTTTATCGATCATATATTCAGGTTGAAATGATGTTCAAGTTCACCAGGAAGAAAAACCTATCCATTTATAATCCCTATGGGAGGGAGTGCTTAGCTTCCAAGGTGTGATGACTGATGAGACGTTGGTGTTTGCATCATTGATTAATTAATATAAATCTTTTGGGGTGAAGAATTAATACAAATCTTTAGTAAACGGATTAAATTAATAACAGAAATATGTCTGCCCTTAATGTGATTAGCAAGAGAAAAATACGTAGAAGATGAGAGTAGGCTACCAACCAGCAAATGAACTTCCCCTCCACCTCTCCTACTTCTGCCTTTCTACTTTCTTTCTATATATACACATTTGATCTATATACATATATATATATATATATATATGAGACCAGTCATCCAACATTAAGACCGATATACCCTTCCTTTCGTCTTATTTTCAATACCCTTTAATTTCTTGTATTTGTTCGAATATATATACTACTGTATACGTACATGATCGATGATGATAACGGCAATATATAATATAACTCCAATATTGATGACCTTTTCTTCCATCTGCTCTTTGATTCACGTGGAGTAATTTTGAGTTGTACATATATGTATATCTGCATAATATTAATATATAAAGCTTGAGCTTGAGCTTTTAATCAATGGAGTAATACTTTAGTTTGCCTTTAATGAATTAATGATTAGATTTTTGGTTGGGCCATTGTGAGGGCAAAATGGTAAGTTTACTAGGATGTAGGTGGAGACGTGGACTGGGAAGGCTAGCTTAATTATGTATAAAACCAAAGGGAGGGCAGATATGGGACTGAGATGATCAAAACTGTGTGTGTGTGTCTGTGTTCCAATATTACATTTATAAAACACAAAGAAGATGAGCTACTTTTGCGGCTACCAAAAGCTTGTGAGTAATCTCACGTACATAGTTTTATTATTCAGCCTGTTGATATGCGGCACCCTCAACCTCCTCGCCGGAGTTTCAATGGCGGCAGCGGCGGTGGTGGATGATGATGAAATTAATAGTATGAATTCCCCATTAAGCCAACTCATGTCCAGCCGAGAAGATATGCTCCAAATTGCTGGATATGGAGAAGACAAGCTCTCCACGGTGTTAATTACAGGCTCCGTCCATTGCGAGGAAGCCTGTAATCATTTCAATTCGTATCATCATCATCATCAACACCAACAACTACTTCCTCTTCATGCATGGCCTCTATCAGGTACGTGTACGTCTATACATACATATATATATATATATATATATATTAATCTTGAGAATATCATATATAGATTAATTTCATTTCATGTTTTGCATATATAGCTAGATTGATCGTTATATTAATGATGCTTACTTGCATGCTTCCTTACAATAATTTTTTTATTTTTGTTTTTTCGTACGTGCTTATTGCTTGAATCTATATGTAATGATCATCAAGTTAGTATATATATATATATATATATATATATATATATATATATATATATATGTGTGTGAGTTGAATTAATCCAAGCTCAATGTTTGAATAATTTGGTTTGAATTTTAATTTCAAATTTTATGAACATTAATTTTCATGTATACATATATATTGTCTTTCTTTAGTTTTTTAGTTATTGAATCAAATACATAATTTGATGTTAAAGCAATGATATCACCGGATGAAATTTTGACGTTCACGTTGGACCAGCGAAAACTGATATATGTCTCCTAATTGACATGGACGTATTTGTATTTCTTTACGAACAATTTACTCAAGCTTTCCGCAAAGATATATAGATATATATAATATGAAATATAGAAATTGAATAAGGATAATATTTGCATCTCATCTTGGTGGGACCTTCTCGTACCGTCATTTCGATTTATTGAATTGTCTTTGTACATATATTATAATCGAAACCATTCATTTTCTAAATCATCTTGTTAATATCATCTCCGTGAAAAATCAACAAGATTGGAAGTTGTTGAGTAAGAATTAAAATCCTCATGACGAACCGTCCATTAAGTTGATATATATATATATATATATATATATATATATATAAATGAATGGCTAAATAATCACCAATTTTGTTGAATTTTTACGTAAACGATCTTGAAATGATGATTTAGAAATTAAATTGTTTTGATTATGATGTATGTATAATGAAAATTAGATAAATCGAAAGGGTGATACAAGGAGAGGTATCACCAGGCTATGATGCAATTATTGTCCTTGAATTAATAATATCAGTATCTTACAATAACTTGGGATCTCACAGAAAGCAATTCAATCACCATCGATCAACAGCTTGAGGTGTATAATAATATTAATTAGGATAAAACTTAATGTCACTTGAATATATGAAAAGCAAATACATCATTTTACATTCTTGATGATATTCTTTAATTCGTGGATATAGAAATGTTAGCACGAAAACAGTCACTTTCTAAACTTATTGTCACATCATCATCATAAACTCGATCCATTTCACACAGAAAATTATAAGATTTCATGAAATTCATATAAAAACTTACTTTTGAGATAATTCCATTAGCATATTTTCCTCTTTCTGTGGGAGACAATCATGAAATCAATTTTGCAATTTGAATTCTAATGTTTTCCAATTAAATAGACAATCAATTTTCTAGTCCATGTGTACGTTAGGTTCACCATCACCAGCATAATCATATTTGTGCAGGTGCTTTGGTATCTGTGAATTGCAATGTTGGTGGGAGAAAAGGAAAATCAAGTTTGGCAGAGGGGTTGACAGATGAATTTGGAGATTTCATGATTGATCTTCCTTCCCATGTACATGCAATTCCTAACTTAGACAAAAGATGTTCAGTTAGAGTAGTTGGGATACCAAAGAAAACACCATGCCGACCAGCTTATGTCAAGAGGCACAAGGGACTCAAATTATCATCAGTTGGTAATGGCATCCGAACTTACAGCGCCGGAAGGATAAGGTTCCAGCATTTGACCACCTCATCATCTAGACCTTCTTCACAAACAGAAGCAGAAGCAGCATGCATTAAGCAAGCAAGCAAGCAAGCAATTACGATAACTCAATCAACAAAACAGTAAGATTGAGACGACCGGGGCACCTGGATATCCAGGACCTCATGCACTTCATCTGGATGGCGCTTCAGTCACATCATTGAGATGCATATCATATGGGTTGCTTGGTTTCAAGTTTTAACCCATTCTAGCTATGCTTACATGTTTTCAGATGTAATATATATAGACAGTTATACAGAGCGAGGAAAGTATGCTAACAGATGATAATTCTATCATGAATGTATGTACGTATGTAAAAACTGGGAAAAGAAATCATATTTTGTTATACAAGCCAACTTTGAATATCATATCATATAAATAAAAGGTTGGGTTCTTAATCAGCCCCAAGATTAATTTACCTACATTTTATAGTTTGAGGTACGAATAACATTAACCGGACTAATTAATTAATGAATGTCAAGAGTAGGTGAAACTCATTAATTAAAGAGTAAAGACACCATTTTGTGTACTGAAATTACGCAGGACTAAACACTCTTCTGGTCAGCTCCAGAAAGTATGTACCTTGCAACATCAGCACAGCAAGTGAGCTTATCTGCTTTCTCCTCAGGGATTTCAATGGAGAATTCTTCCTCAAAAGCCATTACAAGCTCCACCCTGTCTAAGCTATCCAGGCTTAAGTCCTTCTGGAAATCAGCTGTTTCCGTCACCTGTACAGGGGTCAAGTTTCACAATAAGCAAGCACTACTTAACATACATGATGTCCTCTAATGAACAATTACTGATCCATCAATCCATCAATCCATCCAACAATACATTAAGTAACAAAAACTCCTTAATTAATGGACCGGGAAACTAAGAAAGAAATGCGTACCTTAGATGCATCAATCTTATCAAATTTCTTCACCAGTCCAACCACTCGGTCCAGTATTTGGTCAGTGCTGGTACCTGTTGCTGCACACATGTGGCGGCCCAGAGATTTGAGCACACCCACTCTTTCAGCGACCAACAATTTTTCAGCTGAACACCCTACTCTCAGTCTCACATGCCACAGGATGGAATTTCTAATGCTTTGCATGTTGAAGAGATCTGAAAACCAATCAAACTCAATTTCAACTCAGCGCATCAACATTGCGAAAATTGACAAAATCAACATATAAGGAATGCAACCATGGCGTTTTGGTTCTCCAGCCAAACCCAACAAAAGAAACTTTTGTAGGAAAATTCTGAGGTAAAGATGAAAATGGGAGCAGAAACAGTGTTACCGTTTCTCACCACAACTAGCTAAGTAAGTCGTGTAACAAATGAATGCGGAACCAAAAGCTTAAACCATGAGGTGAAAAAGTTCATATAATCCAGGCCAGCTAAAATTAGATTTCTTTGATCAGCCAGGATTTAGAACATATGCACTTCTCCAATCATAGAAAACAAAACAAGACCATCTCCCACTGCAATTTCAAGCCGACAAAACCCAACTTGATCGTAAACACGGAAAATGATTTGGATTAGGTAGTAGGAAAGTCCCAAGTCATAGCCCAATTAGCATAGCCAAGAATCAAATTACAAAAGCCATAAAATAAAAATATACTCATTAAAATTCTACCAGAAAGCAAAAAATGGTGTTAGACAAAAGCGAAAACAGTAAATTGAAGTGTGTGGCAAGGTGGTAAGAGTTGGGAAGGGACAAATATACCAGGAAACAAAAGTAAAGCCTGCTCAGTCACGAGGCTGCCGCTGTGGCTCGCTATCTGTTTGCTGAAATGCCGCACTGAATACAAATTGTTGAAGCCACGTTTGAGCGCTTTTCCCGTTTTTCAGGTCGCTTTAGGGAGTGGCCTTTGTCTAAAGAGGGCTATAAGCCTATAATAGATAGGCCTGGAGACTCGAGACTGGAGTGGTGGCCGAGAGTTTGTGAGGGTCATTGGACCTGCGTGCTTTTTGGGGCCTAGTGAATCTATATCAAAGCCCAACACTCCCTTCCCTCTCTTTTTGCTTTTCTTTTTTGTTTTGTTTGTATATATACTCCAATATGGACTTTGTACTTCAAAATAATCGAATCAAAAAACACATATTATACGATAGAGAAAAATACTACTAAATTGTCATATTAGTGATTTTCTTATATTTTTACTTTACTTTCAACTTAATACGAGTAATTGGGTAAAACTTTATTAATCGAGCAAAATTACGAGGATTATAAACCCGATTCTAATGAGTATATTGATCATCTAAAAAAGTGGGTCCTAACTTTCAAATTTTTTCAAAGGTGCACAGAATAAAAGCTTTCACGTTATGAGGAAGCTCAACACAATTTGCGAAAATAATTATTCATAAATCTTCAATTTTGAGCGGATAACGGCGTTTTGTTTTGGATTCTACAATTGTGAAGTGCCTCTAACATTTTGGGACGGTATAGATCTTGAAAAATTATATAAGTAAATAAATAATTCGTCATAGAAAGACATCCAAGCGCGAAGTAATGACTTTTCAAAATAAATACATCAAATAAAAAACCAAAACTATTATATAATTGAAATTGGTTAGAGTATAAACCATTTTTCTAGGTTATATTTGTTTTTAAAACTATTCTTCTTTTGTTTGCTACTTATCCTTATGCCCCCGAAAATCATCTCCGAATCTTTACGCCTTCTTTTGATGACGTAGAGTGATGATATGTAACTTAGTACTAATATATATAGATCACGAAAGTTCAAGAAAATTTTCATTATGTGCATGGAAATTTTTCTCTCGTGAACACCCTCCATTAAACGAACATTAATTTTTTTTTGTGCAATTTGGAATCACGAGCCATAAAATTCTCTAGAAAAAACAACTTTTAAATATTTCCAACGAGATAAGGAACATGAGCATAATCTTTATAAGCAAGCACACCCCAATTCACCAAGTTGCATGGTATAAAATCTTTGATTTTAAGGAAAAAATTAACATTTAATATTTATTTTGGGTCTTCCTTTGGTATCAAAATAAAATTGAAAATAAATAATTAAAATTGGAGAGAAAGAAATAAGAAACAAAGGGTGCCCTCAAAGTGAAGGGCGTTGATTGTCCCTGGGGGTTGGGGTTGTGGGTTGTGGGGTTGTAGGACTTGTAGTTGTAGGGAGAGAAAGGGTTAAAGGGAAAAAGAAAGAGAAAAAAGACTTTGTCAATGTGATGACGTGAAGAGCATCCCCCATTAAACCAACAACATCATTGGGCTACCAATACCATTCGATCTTCCAAACTCATCGGAGATTATTACTTTTTTTCGACTTATTATTGTTTTTTTTTTGGGTAAGTAGACTTATTATTGTTTATTATTACTCATCAATCGTTAATTACTTACCCTTGTTTTTTTCACTTTCTTCTTTCCATCTACCTGCCCCAGCCCTGCCCCAGCCCTGCCCTGCCCTGCCCCCTTTGTGTTGTTGTTGCTTAGTGCTCGCTCTTAATCTAATAATCTTTCCATTTTTTTTCCTTTTCTCTTGCTCTTTCTCTCTCTCGCTCGCTCTCCCTGTCTCTATATATAAAACTGGTTTTTATTTTCTTGGGCTCTTTTTGAGTTTTGACGCCCAATCAATGAAATTTCATTTTTGTGCTGTGTGGATTTAAGGATTCATCATATGAGATTGGATTCCAATTCTGCAAAGTGGGTATGCATCTGTAATTTTATTTTTGTGGGTTGGTGCTTGGTAGTGGCGATATCGAAACAATCGAAATGGGGAATGTGAATGGGAGAGAAGATGGGGGTGGAAGCCCATCAGCGGCTGAGGACGAGAGTGCCGGTGGGACCCTGCAGGAGGGCCATGCTCATGGCCGTGCTGTTCCTGGCGGCGCTGATGGGTCGTCTGAGTTGATGGGTCAATCGCCTCCTCATAGCCCTAGGGCCACTCACTCCCCTTTGATGTTCACTCCCCAAGTCAGTTCCTTTTTCCCTTCATCTTGATTTGTTTGTTTAAATAGGTTCCAGGCTTCTTCTTTCGTTATTTTTCCATGGAGATTCAGAGTTTACCTTTGTGACTTCTAACTGCTGTTTCTTAAAATCGAGAACTTTTCTGATTCAGCTTACAACTGGTTCTGTGAATTATGCTGTGCAATTGTTTTTTTTTTCCTCTTTTGATTAATAACTTTATGAGATACCACCAAATCATGATCAATTTTTCTTAGAAGCTCACTATTTACTTGAAGCATGTCCTAAACAGGCCATGTGGGTTTTTTAAGCCCCCCAATCATACAATTTGTAATTTCTTGGTTTTGGTACTGTATCTGGAAATCAGAAAAAAAGGTAATCCTTTCATCATCATGCAATCCACTTGTGTTTGATGCATTGGATTTGTGGTTCTCAGTGAGACGTTTGTATCTCAGATCATTGAATCAGAACAGACAGAAATTAAAGTGGTAAATGGTTAGGAGACTGATAACAGGAAACAAAGGGATAAGTTTTGATTTGAATCCCTCCTCCAATTCTGAAATTGGATTATTAGATTTACATGAATCTGTCCCTAGCTCCACTGCTAGTCTCTGATACTTGAGTCTTAATGCTACGCTCCTTGAAAAACCTTTAGATACCATTGGATATCAACCTATTGGTAATCTGTTCTTCTTCTAAGTACTTATGATAAGCGCAGTCAATGACCTGAAATACATTTTTGTTACCTCTACCCTTGCCTGTTATTCACACTGATGTATCTTCTCTGTCTCAGTCCATGATTTCCATCCTCTCATTCAATTGTGTTATGTTCTTCTTTTTCCAGGTCCCTGTGGTGCCCTTACAAAGACCAGATGAGATACACATTCCAAACAACTCATGGATGCAAACTTCATCATTTGAAGACATGTCCTGTGAGCAAGGAATTCCGACTATGATTACATGGAGCTACGGTGGGAAGGATGTAGCTGTGGAGGGATCATGGGATGATTGGAAGACAAGGTTCCTGAAGAAAAAAGAGAAAGTAGTTTAAATTTTAAATGTAGCTTGCACCATTATCTAAGTTCTTTGTTCGATCTTGTTTTTCAGATTGGCTTTACAAAGGTCAGGGAAAGACTTTACTATAATGAAAGTACTGCCATCCGGTGTTTACCAGTATAGGTTTATTGTTGATGGACAGTGGAGGTGTGCTCCTGACTTGCCCTTGGCCCAAGATGATGCTGGAAATTCTTACAACCTTTTGGATTTGCAGGTAATGATTTTTCATGTCTTCTTTTGATACAGTGTCGAATGAGTGTGACAACCCCATGATAAATATAAATCACTTGCATCTCTTTATCGAGCTCATTCAGAAAAAAGGAAACTCCTAGTCAGATGAGATAAGTAGTATAACCTTGTCTTAAGATTCAATCAGGAACTAATCTGTATAAACTTCTCTTAAAATGCCCAGTTCTCTTTAGCAGAAAATAAAATCTCATCTAAGAAACAGATACTGTGATGGCATTGCTTGATGTTTAGGAAAATTTCATTGTTCAGAAACTGTATTGCATATGAAGTTAAAGTGTTTGACTGTGACCTATTTATGTTAATCCAAAATTTCTAGATTTTGTCTTCCTTTAGCTCTTTACTGATGAGAGTAGACAGTAAGGATATTGGTTGTATCCTATATTTTCTCAAATATTCTCTTTTTAGTGAGTATAGTTCTTAGAGACAACATTTCCAATATTTTCATTACATACATTTCATTCAAGATTTCCGCAATTATATTCTAATTTCTTCAGTGTCAATATTCTCTTGATAACTTTGTATTTTCAAAGTGTCTATATATGCATTGGCATTAATGATAATTAGCTTAGCTATTAAATTCGTGCTTGCATTATAGGTTGGCTGCTTTTTCGCCTTCATTGTGTATCCAGTTTACTCACAAAGTTCTCATCCAATTCCTGCTTTTTGATAATAAAAGATATAGTTTCTGATAAGTCCCATCCCGGATATTACATAGAAAGTAATCTAGGTAGCCAAAGCACGTGCCATTAAAAGTTTCTGCCTATTGTAGAAGGTTCAGATTACAGGTGTTTTAAAACTTCTTTCTATTCCACCCCGTCTACTTTTAGTTGGATCCACTGGATTAGAATTTCCTCCTCGTACTTGTCATGCTGGAGATGATCAGAAATTTTTAATGCCCTTATTTCTATTTTTTTCCTAAAAATGCTCGAAAGGCAGAGTGTGTAATATAGCATGTATACTAACAGTAGGAGGACCTTTATCCAAACGGTACATTTAAGCTTTTGAACCTTTTTCATTATATGCATGTGTGTGTTTTGATTTCTCTAATTGAAATTTCACATTTATGATTCTAAATTTGGATGCCCCAAATCCCAGCTTTAAATTCCATATTCATCTTGGTAACCACCATTTATGTATAAACATTAAATTCCACGTTCAAATTTCATTGTAACTTTATGTTACCCAAACAAGAAACATCACAAATTCTAGAAAGTAATTTCTGTCAATTTCAATTCCATCATTTTATAAATTCTTGGTAATCTTAATATTCCTCATCCAAACACTCTTAGTTCATATTCTCTAAAATGGAATTGAGGGAAATATATGACATGCAAGCGGAATCATGTTGTCACATTTTCTCATTTCTTGTTGTGTCTGAGTCTCAGCGCATAGTTTTAACTTTTAAGTACGAGTGTTCGGAATTTGTTTGAAACTAGACTTGGATGCTAAGTCTTTGTTATTGTTGGGTTCTTCTGCAGGATTACGTGCCAGAGGACATTGGAAGCATTTCTGGTTTTGAACCTCCGCAGTCCCCTGAGTCAAGTTATAACAACCTGCAGCTTGGATCTGAAGATTTCGCGAAGGAGCCACCATTGGTTCCTCCACACCTACAAATGACACTGCTGAATGCACCTTCATCTTACATGGAGATGCCGCCTCCTTTGTCAAGGCCTCAACATGTGGTACTCAATCATCTTTACATGCAGAGAGGGAAGAGTGGGCCAGCTGTGGTGGCACTCGGTACAACAGAGAGGTTTATAGCGAAGTATGTTACAGTGGTTCTCTACAAGTCGTTGCAGAGGTAAAACATACACAGAATGTCTGCCTGGACTCTACAGACCCCTTTTTATGTAGTTAGTTTATATAAATTCAAAAGTCAAATGCCATTTTTGTGGCTTCGGTATGTTGTTCAGGAAAGATTATCAGGTGAAATTTCAAGATTGTATTTTCACACAATTCCATTGCCTAATGACCATTGATCCAGCTGCTTTTGCATACTGATTCTTTCTTGCGCTTATTGCCTTTTCTCCCTCACACTCTTGAGTTTTTGTTGAAAAAATTGTGAAAGAAATGAATGAATCATCTTTGTCCACTATCCTTATTACCTTATCTTTTATTTTGGGTTTACTTGAATCAACTTTGTCCACTATCCTTATTACCTTATCTTTTATTTTGGTTTTACTTGAATCAACTTTGTCCACTATCCTTATTACCATATCAAGTATGTCTTTGATGTGATTGGAATTTTGAATTCACCAAATTATTTTGGTAGATGTGATTGTTTGACAACAGATGAATAAAAGAAAATGGGTAAAAGAAGGAAGAATGGCATGCACATTGGATTGAGAGAGAGGGGGAGGGGAGAGAATGGCTATTTATGTATTGCCACGTTCCAATTCATTCATGTTAAATTGATACATAGATAATCAACCAACATATTACATCAGAATGAGACATTTCTGCTAAAGCTAAGGTAGAGCATCAAAAGTAGAACAACCAATCCTTGTCCCCCATTTGTTGAGTATACAAATACATACGAGCTCATATACTTGTCCTCCTCCACAACAACAGCAACAACAACTACAAGTCCACAACTACAAGCAGCCCTCCCCTTCTTAGCTTTGAATCTCTTTGTTTGATTCAAAATTCTATATGCTATAACAGCTATTTAAAAAACTGGACATCCTTCAACCTGAATACCTGCTGCAGTGGGGCATACGGCCAAAGGACAATGGTCAAGATCAGTCCCCCACCATTTCAGATTTCGGTTCTCATTCTGCAACGCAAAGAAGATTAAGACCCCCATGAAAGCTGTCCCCGCATCTAATGCTGCTGATAGGACATAGTTGTATCTCTGCCACCAGCGCTTATGATATTTGAACACAAAATAGTTGAAGATACCGCCGGTGATAAGCCAGCTCGCTATGTTGGTTGGAGTTGCAGGTGGCATCCCTGCAAACCCATAAGTGATGACCGGCATGTTGATCAAAGGTATCCATTTCTTGTCCGGGAAAATTTTGCTCAATATCCAAATTGGAACCGGCAAGAAAGCTCCAACTAAAAACAGCCACACCAAGTTCCTATACAATCCTCCTGGTCCAAACAGTCGCCTTGGTCCAATCAGTCCCCATATAACAGAAGCATCAAAGGTGACTCTATATTTCGGACAAGTCCAAGGACTGTTTGGATGGAGTGATTCAACATCGCATATGTTGTCAATGCTTTCCAACATCCACCATGCAACTGCGAGATTGACAGTACCAGCAACCAGAGTTCCAACCAGCTGAGCTGTGTACATGCAGCGAGGGGGAATCTTCATATAGTGCCCAAGTTTAAGGTCAGATAGAAAAGAGAGAGCATGGACAGTGCTGATTCGTCCATAGATTTTGAACATCAAGTTTGCAATTGGCTTGCCTGGTAGAATATAACCAATAAGGAACTGCGCTATGATGTCAAATCCAGGTTGCTACAAGGAAGCCAGCCACAACAATCAAATAATTCCGAGGTTAGTTATAACTTTAGAATGAAATTTCGGAATTTTGCATGACTCACAAGTCACAAGAATAAATTAAGACAAGGAAAACTTACTTGGTTGGTAGTTGCTTGAATGACCCCAACTGGAAGGGTGACAATGAAAGACAAGGCAAAAGCAAATAGCAAACCCCACCATGGCAGCTGCACAACTTCTTTCCATACGAAAGACATTACCAGGGAAAGGACGATGCTTATTGCTAATAAGATGAGGAACCACCACTCAGGCACTTGTTTGTAACTTTGCATCAGTTTTTCATGGATATCTACTTTTACATTTTTCATTGCTGATTTGCTTTGCTTCAAAATAGCACTAGAAAAACGAAAATATATCAGAAAGGATATATGCTTCATTCATTGCTATGTCCTATGACTTTTCACCTATGTATAGAACTTAAAAGTAAGTACCTGCCATGAAAGAGCGCCACATGAGTGAGCGTTGCTGAAAATCTTGCAAATCCTGATCCAATGGATAAAGCAAAAAGTGGGCTAAGATAAAGCTTGCCGTAACTATTATAGGCATCAATGTTGAGATCATACTGGGGTGTCAAGATCTTGGTAGTGTCATATTTAAGCCCACTAGAGGTGAAGAGTTGGTTGGAAAATATTGGGAACTTCCGAGCGTCAAACGTGTTGAACTTCCAGTAGCAAAGAGGGACAATGACGTAGATGAAGATGACGAATCCAACCCCAACGTTGACAATGGAAGACCAGGGTGTAACAAGGGGGCTGCCGTGATAAGCTGAAATGCCGGCCCAATCAAGGGTGAAGGCACCAACCCCAAGTCCATGGTAACCTGAACCGATTTGCTGAGCTGTGATACTGTGCGGCCACGCCCAGCAAACCCATGAGAAGAATGTCAAGATTGGGAAAAGGTAGCCAGGGAGTGTATAGTAGGCAAAGCTTGCTGCCATGGCAACGAGAAAAAACTGCATCCTGGTAAGCCCTTTTGCTTTATGGTCCTTTTCATGGAGTGCTCTGATATAAATTACAATTTAGAAGTTAGAAGTTAGTTACAACAACAGCAACAAGTCATTGATTTGATCAAATCATTATTAGAGCTCACAGTAATAGCATACATTCATATTCCCTGCTTTTATGCAAATTGAAACATTACTTTTGCTTTCTCCATACAAAAATTCTCCATCAAGCAATTGACAATTTAAGAGAGTGGTTCATTCATCTTAAACTTGGACCATAATTATTATATTTTTATAATCATAGCGTTAAGCTTTGTGATGGAATATGCTACCAATCTGGCAAGGCAAAGAGCATGAAGTAGTAGATGCTCAACCAACCATTCAACATGCAATTGTCTTATGACTTCATTTTCAGGAAAGCAACAACTTTTACCACAAAAGATTTTACAATCCAATTTCTGTTGCAATATTTTCTAGTTGTTTTCTTTCCAAATGTTACTACCTTCACAAACATATTCTCCACAAAGTTTGTATCACTTCAATTTAAAGATACCAAATTTTATCATCTTCCATTTGGTTGGCCAATATAATCAAGGAAATGAAAGTTATTCTTTAAAACAAAAGGAAATTCAAAGGAAAATTTTATGTTGTTTTGACTTGCTAAAATAAGTGCATCAGTGACGTGTACTGGTGAAAGAATAGTTGACTGGTGGTGATGCGAACTGAATGAAGGGAAAAGCTTTCAACTTTTAAGCTGTTTTCTATCTTACTTTTTTTCTCAGCAACCAAACAGAAGAATGATGAAGGGAAAAAAGCAGAGGAGAAAGTCAGACCTAAAAAGAGAAACCTGAGCAAGGTTGGAAGGCCACCACATTTCAACTGGGTCAACCAGGTAACGCCTGAGAATCCCAGCCCATCCATAACCCAATATCTGCAATTGCAAATTGCGAAAACCCAGAAATTCAAATAATTGATCGACCACACTAATATTCAAAGAAAAATCGCATCAAATTGCAGCAATCACCTATAACAATTTAAAGAACAATTTTTGCTCTATGATTTGGTTTTGGTAGCCTCTACCCAAAATTTGTTTTTCATTTTTGAAGGAACCATTTCTAAACTGGAAAGGCTACTTGTGTATTTACAAAAAATAAAAAAGCCAGTGACTTTTATCTATTTATATATTTGATCTCTTTTGGGATAATTAAAAGCAAGGCAGCCTTCGTTGAGGAGGCAATTACTCATATTCATTCATGCCAGAAGGGCATTCATGGTGATGGCAATCTCATCTTTCTGAAACTCAAGGATCAATAGATGGATTATTATAAAAGCGAAATTGTAATTAAGTTGAGTTAAAATTAAAAAAGGAAAGTTGAAGACAGAGGATCAAGTTGAGAGCAGGGAACCTGAGTGGTCAAGACGATGAAGAGGCCACAAAGAAAGGACAAAGTCTGCTTGTAATAGGCTTTCATAATGGTGATGGCACCAATCGAGTAGGCATCACCCCCGCCGTAAGAAATCCCACAATTAGCAAAAATGGTGATGATAACATGCTCTTTGATGTTGAAAGGTCCAGGATTGAGGGTGAAGGTCCAGCCGAGGAAGTTGTAGTGGCGGTTGGGGAGGGCGGAGGCCATGAAATTGCCGATGGGCAAAACCGCAATTTGCATGAGAATGGCGGAGATGGTGAGAGGCTGTGTACGGAAGGTGAAGAAGGTGTTGAGGAAGATTAAGATGGTGCATGAGGTTATGCCCAAGAACCAAGCCCTGAATGTCATCACGGGGAGTGTTGGGTCGTCAGTCTCAGGCACCACCAACGCCACTTCCTCAACTGAGCATCTCTCATCATCCCCTCCAACCCCACCATTAGCCGCCTTCTCAGGGTCCTTGTCATTCTTTGACGCCATTGCTCTGCTTCTTTCCCTTCTTCTCTCTCTTTCTTTCTCTCTTTTCTGAACTCTCTCTCACTCTCAACTCTCAAATCTTAAATCTCACCTCTCTGTGTGTGGGAATGACTGAGCTTCACATGTATATGTGTTCGAGGCTTTAGAGGCTTTAGAGGCTTAAGGCTCCAATTCATGTGTAAAGTAAGACCAAGAGAGAGGTATAGCATGGGGATATTTATAAGCTTTTCTTCTTGTTTTATGACAAAAATCTTCATTTGTCATTCCTACTACCAAGACTTTTATTTCGCTTGTGACCTGTAATCGCTTTATAATTTCGTTGGTTGACATTTTATTTTTCGAATTTTGAGAAATTTTAAAGGAGTTTCAAAAAGAAAAGTCTCCTACCATTTCTTGTATAACATATACTGTTATAATAATTTCATTTGTAAATCATGAGTCCAAGAGAATCAGTGTCCTCGCCCTAGGATACTATTAGGGCACTATTATTATATAAAAAATTAAGAAATTTTTATTTATTTTTCATTTTTGATAGAAAAAGTACAATTAAAATAAGGAAGAGCCCTAGGTCAACCACATAAAGAAAAATTAAATCTCCAAGCTCCTATAACTTCCGTCGAAATTTGTCTTTCCCATCTTCGATTTAAATCACTTCCATGTCTCATCTCTACCAACGAGTCTGCAACAAAATTGGCTTCTCTGTAAATATGGGCAAATCTAATATCAAGAAAACTCATACTTCGATTTTTTGCATTCAATAAAATCCTGAGGATCCTCCAAGGCGATTTAAGCTTGCCATTAACAGCAACAATGATAATTTTAGAATCCCCTTCCACCTCCAGCTTGTGGCATCCCATTTCTATAGCAGCTTCCAACCCTCCTAAAAGCGCCAACCCCTCTGCCCCAAGAACATTGGTTTTGCCGACGTTCAAGGCCCCTGAGACAAGCAGGAGCCCCCTAGAATCCTTTACGATGTAACCAGCTGCAGCTTCATTCCCAGTCTTAACATAAGCATAAAAGGTCAACTTCCACCACCCTTCCGCTGGCGGATACCATTTGCTCATCCCTTCCTGACTTATCGTGCCTTGAATAGGAGCATTTGCCTTGAAATAATTCTCCCCTAACACGTTGCCCATGATAGCTATCCTACCAGGATGAAGGGAAACATCTATAAAAAAAACCTTTTATTTCTTACATACCAAATATTTCAGCACATAATTAGAGCCTTCCCAAAACATGACAGCTTCTCCTTTTCATTGAAACTCAGAGATGAAAGCCAAATCACAATATCATCACTCGTTGGCCTCAACCCATCATCCACCTTACTCCAAACTTGCTGAGTAACACTACACTCTTTAAACAGATGGTTCACTGATTTAGCCTCAGCACCACAAAGACCACAAGAGGGATCAATAGACGGAATTAAAGCTTGTAATCTCCCCCTCGTGTTCAACTATTTCTTATAAGCAACCAACTGAAAATCTTCACCTTAGGTGGAAACCTAAGCCTCCATATTCTGTTAAGAAGTTTAGCTTGCAGGTGAGCATCATAGTTATTCTCATAAAATTGCACAGCTGATTTAATAGTGAAAACCCTTTAAGATCAGGCGCCCAATTCAATTTGTCTTTGGCTATAATCCCAGGACTGGGAATAGGAATAGCTTTAATTACTTTGGCCCCCTCATTTGGGACTAAGTTCAGGATTGCTTGCATATTCCATTAATGGTTGGAGATGACTTTATCCATAGTAAGACTCTAATCAACAGCTTAAAGCTCATAGGGGCTAAGAATGTATGCCAGAGGACAAGGTAAGGCCCAAATTTCCGCCCAGAAACTGATGTCTTTTCCATCTCCAACAATCCAAGACATACCTTTGTAAATTAACTTCTTGGCATCTAGGATGCCTTTCCAGGCCATGGACTCATTTGCTTGTCTGGAACATAGGAACAGAGGTTTATGCCTTAGGTATTTCGCCCTCATGAAAGTCACCCACCAATTCTGCTTATATTTGAGAATTTTCCATCCCAGTTTGGCCATTCCCGCCATGTTGAAGGCTTCAATTGTCTTGAGCCCTAGACCACCCTTCTCTTTTGGTTTGCAAGCTTCCTTCCAAGCCACAGGGGGGGGGGGGGGGGGTGGGGGGGGCGCAGAAGTTTGACTCTTCCAGAAGAAATCCCTGCACTTTTTATTAATGGCTTTTGATAATTTCTTAGGGCATGGAAAACAAGACAGAACATGATTAGGCATTCCAGTGACACTAGACAGAACATGATTAGGCATTCCAGTGACACTAGACTTGAAAATAGTGAGCTTACCACATCTCGAAAGAGTGTTTCTTTTCCAACCAGCTAATTTATTTTGAATTTTGAGTAATAACTACTTTGCATTCAATGGATCTTTCCAAAACACAACATTATGGGCCCCCAGGTATTTACCTATAGTGGATTTATGCGGAATGTTTAAAATTGAAGCCAAGTTGTTTCTCACTTGAGTCAAAACATTGGTTGAATAATATATGGATGACTTGTGAAAGTTAATTTTCTGGCCAGAAGCATTGGCAAACATATTCATAACATGTAGAACATTCTGTGCTGCAGTAGAATTTGCTTCACATAATATCAAACAGTCATCAGCAAAAATTAGGTTAGATATTCTAAAACCATATGGAGAGGAAAGAATTCCTACTCGAGACTTTGAAGAATTTGCCAACTGATTCATGCATAATATAAAGATGTAAGGAGAAAGCGGATCTCCCTGTCTGATTCCCCTACTTGGGACAAAATACCCTTCTGGGCATCCATTAATCATCACAGAGAAAAAAGCAAAAGTAATGCATTCCATAACAAGATTAGTCCAATGTTGTGAGAAACCAAATCTTACAAGACACAATCTCATATAACTCCAGTCAAGCATATCATAAGCTTTTTCTAGATCCAAATTAATTGCCACGACACCAGTCCTTCCTTTTTTCCTTTTGAAGTCAGAGAAAAGTTCATGAGCTATAAGGATGTTATAAAAAATAGATCTCCCTGGAGAAAAAGCTCCCTGATTTTGAGAATGCATCTGAGCCTATTAATTATTATCTTAGTAACAATTTTATAAATTACATTACATAAGCTAATTGGCCTAAAGTGGTTAGTAGCCTCAGGATTCTCAATGTTAGGGATGAGAACTATATTGGCATGATTGATAGTTTTAAGAGAAGTACCATTCATGAAGAAATCATTAACAAGATTCAGAATTTTAAATTTTACCTCATGCCAGTAGTGTTGGAAAAAACCCGCATGAATTCTGTCTGGCCCAAAGGCCTTGAGAGCCTCAATGCTCCTAGTGGCTTCCTCTACCTCCCTCAGAGTAGCTTGCGCGACCAGAAGTTCATTTTGCCTATTAGTGACACATGGTTCTAACACTGAGATAAAATCAAGAATATGTGAGCGACTAGATTGATTTTTTTGATGAAATCTCTTTTGAAATTCTGCAACAAACACTACTAATTTCGCTTTCCTCAATATGCCAGAGTCCCTTTTCATCCCTAATTTTGGTTATGGAATTAGTTTTTCTTCTAAGGTTTGCCTTGGTGCGGAAGAAACTTGTATTCTTATCCCCCCAGCTTTAGCCAATTAGCCTTGGCCCTCTGAGCCCATAATAACTCTTCCTGGTTATGAAGGTCAAACAACTCTTTCTGGTTCCCACCCTCCATAGACATCAGAAAGGTGGAATTTGGGTTTTGCATCAACTGCTCTTGAATACCACTGAGCTTATCATTCTTCTCCCTAACTGTAACGACCCGGACCATAAATTAAATTAATCTGAGAATTTGACAATTTTACCCTCGGTTTTGGACGATTCGGGAGTCACTTTTTGACTGGCAGTGCTTTTGGGAATTTTTTTCGGTCGTTGCGTAGGTCTTGAACTCACGAGTTCGTTGACATGCAACATGCGAAAAATGGAGACTCGGTGAGATCGTTACGGGAATAGAAGCTTCAGGGGCAGTTTGGTAATTTTGGAAAAATTTAAACTATAAATTGGATTTTTTTTTTCTCTCTTTGGGGGATTGCTCAGTGTCTTCTCTCTCTCTCCTGCCCGACCCCCTCCGTGCGAACACCGAAACCCCCACCCTCATCGGACTGATTCCAGTTCGATTCGACCAAAACCAAGCTAGGGACGGTCTTCCTCGCAACTCCACGAGCATTTTGGGGTCACCATCGAGGAGGGAGCACCGCTGTAGATGATGGACGGAGGAGGGAGGTGGACCAAAAATTCTAGGACATTTTCCGGCCAAACCAGGTACGATCTCGAAACTTTGATCTCATATTCGAAATCCTGGTGAAAAGTAGATGAATTTACCTGTATGGATCGTGAAAATCGGTTAAGAAATGAAGGAGTTGGAAGCTCGCCAGAATGACGATTTCCAGCAAGAAATTTCAATTTCTGGTGACGGCGCGGCGGGGCAGCCATTTTCTCTGGCGAGTCACCAGCGAGACACCGGAGACGGCGGCGGCGACAAACGACGGTCTGGTCATCTTCTCTGGCGACTGGTTCGACCGGCGGTTGATGATGTCAGTTGTCAGTTAACCGTTTAGTCAACTGACGCCGTTAAAAGTTGACGAAATATGCTGACGACGTTAGCATATTCCGTCAAAGGTTAACGGTGGTGGACGGAACCCTAACGCCGTCAGGGTTGACAGAATATTCTGATTCCGTCAGTAGATTTCGTCAAGACTGACGGAATATTCCGTTAGGTTGACAAAATATTCAACCTTGAACAATGCCAGCGCGTGACGGTGCGTGAGGGCGTGTGGCGCATGGCCCGGCCTTCTACCGACGTGTGGCGACACGTGGAGCCGATTTTGAGGTCACGACGACGCGTGGCTAGGGTATTGGGACATTCCGGTCTGGATTTTGATGGTTTTAAGGCCATATGAGTTCGTTTAGAGCCCCAGTTGGGCAATCCCAACGGTAACGGTTAACCATGGAGAAATTTTTGAGCTCGGAAAGTCAAGTTAGTTGGGTCAATATTATGTCAAGAGTTCTTTGGGGCTAGAGCGTCCATGATTTGGTATTTTATTTGCGCTGTGAACGGACTAGGGTTCCGGGATTGCATGGGTATGCATACTTCTAGGTATTGGGTTATACCATGGGATTCTCCGATGATTGGCATGGAAGGTGTTTTTCTCTACTACGTTGTTGAGGGTTCTCCAATTGGCGTTAGAGGGTATGTCTCCGCCAGATCGTCGATGGGTTCTCCAATGTTGGCATTCGAGGGATCTTTCTCTGCCATGTCGTTGAGGTCTAAGTTAGCTAAGGACAAACAGGGATATCGAGTTACCACTCGAGGACTCATGATGAGCCGAGATATCGAGTTATCACTCGGGAGCTCAGGAAGAGCCGGGATATCGAGTTACCACTCGGGGGTTCAGGACGAGCCAGGATATCGAGTTACCACTCGGATTGGTCTGGAGGAGCAAAGATATCGAGTTCAACTCGGGGTGAGTCAGTGAGACTCAATTCAACCAAGTTTGGTTCCTTCGTCATCCGGGTCAGTGGGTTGGTATGGGCGGTGACCTAGAGTGACGAGTTATTATCGATTCACAAATGGCTGACCAGTTAGTTTTCTTGTGTTATTCCAGTAGAGGTTTCAGCAGTGTCTGACATACTGACATTCGGTGTCTGACATACTGACATTCGGTGTCAGAGCGTGTTACTTTTTAGACCACCACTATTTCGAGGTCTCGGCTATGACCTGTAAGCTATCATGCGTCTGACAGGTAGGTGTGATCAGTAAGTACAGAGGTTATGTCGAGAACCCTATAAGGTTTATTAAATATATTTAAGGATAAAGGGTATTCTTGGTATTAAATTTTAAGGAAAAGGAGCTGTTAGACGCGATAAGGGCTTTTCACGGATTTCGAGGCGAAATGCGGGAAGGATCCTTACAATTGGTATCAGAGCTCTAGGTTTAAATTCCCGCAGACCGCACACTTGTGTGCAACTTATTTAAAAATTTCTGTCAACAAGATGCCTCCGAGACGTTTATCTTTTTTGCGACCTTGAACTGAGGGAGGCGGAGGTCATGTGATGCACGGGCAAGGTAGACGTCGCTATTGCTAGTGAGTGGACCCTGGTTTTGTAGATGAAAATGCATGCATACACGTATATTTGAATGAAACTCTTTTATGTATTGCTTTTGACAAATTCTGGAATTTAAAAATCTTATTGGACACAAGTTTTCAACATTTAAGTGAAAATGTGTTTTGGGGAAATGGCCTGGTTTTTTAACTCGATTTTGATATCGTTTTGATGTGGTAATTATTGAGTCCATGATTTTGGGTTGGACCCGTATTTGTGATTTTACTGAATTTAGGCATGAATGATTTTTCAATGATTTTCGCTTAGGCCAAGAAATAAAGATTTCAAAACACATGTTTGGTTTTCATTGGTTTTTTGTTCCCGATGTCAATGTTGCTCCGACTAGTGTTGAGGGGTTTTGCTCCGCTGGTTGTTGAGGGTTCTCCGATGTTGATGTCGAGGGTATTCTCCGCCGGGTCGTCGAGGCTGTCTACGCATAGCACAGGTTTCTGCACCACTCGAAGTATATCAGGTGTGCATGGTCATAGTTTTTCTCTGACTGACGTTGAGGGGTTTTGCTCCGCTAGTCGTTAAGGGTTCTCCGATGCTGGTGTCGAGGGTGTTCTCAGCCGGGTCGTTGAGGCTGTCTATGCATAATACAGGTTTCTGCACAACTCGAGGTATATCGAGTGTGTGGAGGGACTTTTGGGAACTGTGGTTTGATGTGTCTAGGTTGATTTACATGATTTGAACTCCTTTGAGGAGGGTTTTCAAAGCAGGGTTGTGAACCACGGAATGTTTTTATTATTTGGATTTCATTCGTCCCACCGAATATTTTTACAAAAGATGGATTTTTCCTGTAAGCTTTTGGCTTATCTTTATGAACTTATTTGAAAAGAAATGTTGTGTATGCACACATTGTTTTATACATAATGAAGGGTCTTCTCCAACACATATTCGTCAAGGTTTTCTCCGACTAGCGTAGGAGGGTAGTTCTCCGCCAGATCGCTGATGCGTTTTCCGATGTTGGCGTTGTAAGGTAGTGCTCCACTAGATCGTTGAGGCTGACTGCACGTAGTGCATGTACCCCTATCTAACACCTGGCTTCGAGGTATGTTCAGTCATGTGACGTCATGAAGTCATGTTGGGAGTAGGACCGGCAGTGAACTTCTCAGGCTCAGAGACATGTTTCGAGGTATGTTCCGTGTTGAATGGATACCGGTGCCTCCAGGATGTCTCCTGGATGTAGTTCTCGCCTATTATTTGTTGTCGAGATTGGAATGAAGAAATGTGCAAAGTTCACTTGTTCTATTGGGAATCGCATCTGGGACCAAGTTCGTGTCGGTGGTGACGCGAGAGAACTAGAAACAAGAGGTTGGTTCTTGACCTGAGTTAGGGGAATTTCGGGGCCGCAATTTCTATAAGAAGGGAAATTTGTAACGACCCGGATCAGAAATTAAATTAATTTGAGAATTTGGTGATTTTACCCTCGATTTTGCACAGTTCGGGAGTCACTTTTTGACTGGCAGTGCTTTTGGGAATTTTTCTTCGGTCGTTGCGTAGGTCTCGAACTCACGAGTTTGTAGATAGGCGGCACCCGAAAAACGGAGACCCAGTGAGATCGTTACGGGTCTATAAGCTTCAAGGGTAGTTTGGTAATTTTGGAATTTTTAAACTATAAATTGGATTTTTTTTTCTCTCTCTTCGGGGGATTGGTCAGTGTCTTTCTCTCTCTCTCTCTCATGCCCGACCCCCTCCGTGCGAACACAGAAACCCCCACCCTCATCGGACTGATTCTGGTTCGATTCGATCGAAACCAAGGCAGGGAAGGTCTTCCTCACGACTCCACTAGCATTTTGGGGTCACCATCGAGGTGGGAGCACCATCGTAGATGAAAAACGGAGGAGGGAAGTGGATTGAAACTTCTTGGCCGTTTTCTGGCCAAACTAGGTACGATCTCGGAACTTTGATCTCATATTCGGAATCCTAGTGAAAAGTAGATGAATTTATATGTGTGGATCGTGAAAATTGGTCAAGAAATGAAGGAGTTGGAAGCTCACCGAAAATGACGATTTTCGGTGAGAAATTCCAATTTCCGGCGATGGCGGCGGCGAGGCGGCGTAGCCGTCTTCTCCTGGGAGACTCCGATGGTGGCGGCGGAAGGCGATCCGATCATCTTCTCCGGTGACTGATTCGACCGGCGGTTGATGATGTTAGCCGTCAGTTGACCGTTGATTCAACTGACGACGTTAAGAGTTGACCAGATATGCTGACGGCGTTAGCATATTCTGTCAAAGGTTAACGACGGTGGACGGAACCCTAACGCCATCAGGGTTGACAGAATATTTCGATTCCGTCAGTAGATTCCGTCAGGATAGACGGAATATTCCACCGTGAACAGTGCCAGTGCGTGGGGGGGGGGGGCGTGGCGGCGCATGAAGGCGCGTGATGGCGGGTGGCGCATGGCCAGGCCTTCTACCGGCGCGTGGAGTCGATTACGGGGTCACGATGGCGCGTAGCTACGGTTTTGGGATGTTCAGACCGGATTTTGATGGTTTTGGGGCCATAGGAGTTCGTTTAGAGCCCCGATTGGGCAATCTCAGCAGTAACGGTTGACCATGGAGCGGGTTTTGAGCTCGGGAGGTCAAGGTAGTTGAGTCAATATTGTGTCAAGAGTTCCTTGGGGCTAGAGCATCCATGGTTTGGTATTTTATTCGCGTTGTGAACGGACTAGGGTTCCGGGATTGCATGGGTATGCATACTTCTAGGTATTGGGTTATACCATGGGATTCTCTGATGATTGTCGTGGATGGTGTTTTTCTCCGCTACATTGTTGAGGGTTCTTCGATTGGCGTTAGAGGGTATGTCTTCGCCAGATCGTCGAGGGGTTCTCCAATGTTGGTGTTCGAGGGATCTTTCTCCGCCATGGCGTTGAGGTCTAAGTTAGCTCAGGATGAGCATGGATATCAAGTTACCACTCGGGGGCTCTGGATGAGCCGGGATATCGAGTTATCACTCGGAGGCTCAGGACGAGCCGGGATATCGAGTTACCACTCGGGGGCTCAAGACGAGCCGGGATATCGAGTTACCACTCGGGTTGCTCTAGAGGAGTAGAGATATCGAGTTCGACTCGAGGCGAGTCAGTGAGACTCAATTCAACCAAGTCTGGTTACTTCATCATCCAGGTCAGTGGGTTGGTGTGGGCAGTGACCCAGAGTGACGAGTTATTGTCAGTTCACAAGTGGTTGACTAGTTAGTTGTCTTGTGTTATTCCAGTAAAGGTTTCAGCAATGTCTGACCTACTAACATTTGGTGTCAGAGCGTGTTACTTTTTGGACCACCACTATTATGAGATCTCGGCTATGACCTGTAAACTATCCTGCGTCTAACAGGTAGGTGTGGTCAATAAGTACAGAGATTCTGTCGGGAACCCTGTAAGGTTTATTAAATATATTTAAGGATAAAGGGTATTGTTGGTATTAAATTTTGAGGAAAAAGAGCTGTCAAACGAGATAAGGGCTTTTTGCGGATTTCGAGGCGAAATGCGGGAAGGGTCCTTACACTAACATTCAATAAGAAATTGCCAAACATTGAATTGTTCCAATTCCTTGCCACACACTTAAAGATATTGCACATGGTAGAAAACTGCTGACACAGATTCCCACTAATCTCATTGTTTGACCAAGTGTTTCTAACAATCTTCTCAAAATCAGGGTGATTGAACCAAATTGCCTCCATTCTAAAATCTTTCCTTTTCCTATTCACTTGCATTCACGTAGTAAAACAGATAGGACTGTGATCTGACCCACAAATAGGATAATTGTGAAGGTTACAGTTAGGAAACTGATTCAACCACCTTGCATTAGCTAGCCCTCTATCTAATCATTCAAAAATGATGGTATGGTCCTTGTGACCATTGGACCAAGTAAACGGGGAACCAGTTGCATCCAAAGATGTTAAACCGTTGGCATTAATGAAAGCCTCAAATTTAATCATAAAATTCGAATGGACCTTAGTGCCTCCAACCTTTTCATTCAAAGATAGAATGATATTAAAATCTCCAATGAGTAACCAAGCTTCATTAGAGGGGTTTAGCTGGGATAACAAGTTCCAAATTGGGGCTTGTTTCTCTTTCTGGGGAAGCATGTACACAAAAGTAATCAGCCATTTCAAGTTTAGTCTAGGAGGATCATGCATACGAAAATGCAAGAAACAAAGATGAGAAACTAATATTGAAATGGAAGCAACAACAGAATTCCAACACAGAAGCAAACCGTGATTATATAATAAATTAACAATTCATTTATTAATTTCCTATATGTATGTTTTTATTAAATATGTATCTCTATTATTCTTATTATTAATTAGAGGTGGGGGAAGGAATGTTGAATATATGGATACAAAAAATGAGCAGAAGGAAGTTGGCTCTTTCACATTGTTGATGCCAAAAATGACACCAACGAGACCGTGAAGACTACGCATAAACATCAAGACACAAGCACGTATGTGATTCGCCCGAATCGGACTACGTCCACGGAACTAACTTTCCGGATATTATTATTGATAATATTTGTATTACTTATGTATTGGCATTGAGTCATTAAGAGAGTAATGAGGGAATGGGAAGAGGATGTCTTTCAAATGAGAGGAGTGTGTCCTCTTAAATAGACAAAGCATAAGGTTTCCTTTAGATTGTGGGCTTCGTATTGGGCTTAGGCTCGGCCCAAGTGGGGGGTAAAATCCCACACTAACAGTAGTCCTCTAAGTCTTCAGTCAAGATAGTGTCTTGGTTGGAGACTTGAAACAACAGTCCAAGTATGGTTCGAACTAAGTGGTTGCTAATCTGGCTCGAAACCCGACATAAAGCGTCACTCGGTATGATTTAATACTCAACTAGAGGCTATGCTCATCGCGAAGTAACTCGGCAAGGGGAGACATTCGTTGCGAGGCTGCTCGGCTAAAGGCGGTTGCTCTGTGCGAGGCTGCTCGACTAGAAGAGGCCGCTCGTTGCAAGGATGTCGGCTAGAGGCGGTTGCTCTGTGCGAGGCGGCTTGGCTAGAGGCAGTCGCTCTGTGCGAGGCAGCTCGGCTAGAGGTATTGCCCATTGCAAAGTAGTTCAGTTAGAGGAACTGCTCATCGCAAGTATTAGCTCATCACGAGTGGGCATTCAATGTAAGTTACCGAGGGCCACGTGGGTGCAAGCTGCCGAGAGCAAAACTGAATAATTGATTAGGCCGATCAGCATTTGATAACTCGGTCATTCCTGATAATAGGATATAACTTTATCGATTAATAATCAAATAAATATAGTTAACCCGTAAATATTATATAATAATTTGAACTATGCCCGTAGGCTGATCATAAGTTAACAAAATGTGACTAAGCATTAAGCAATAGGCAGGGTACAATGGTCAAGTGTGATGGTTCAACCTCATGTTATCAAAATCACTAATATAGATGTTGTGGTAGCCCACAAATATTCATGTGATCAAAATCACTAATAAATAAAACATTAAATGACAAAGATAATTAAGTGCACTGTGTGTTGAGCGTATGCGTTCAGCCTATAATCTATTCAACCTCATGTTTATAGGTTTATGGCTGTAGTGATGATAATAATCTAATAATAATAAATGTAAATTTATATAAGTCATTAAATAAAAAAGAAATTAAAGGATAATTAAAAGAAAGTTGACTTATATGCTCATCCCTTCGACGAAGATGGTCGAAAGTGAAGCGGTGAGGTTCCGGTGACGCGCCGGCCGTCCTCCTCCGACGATGAACGTCATTGGTGGCCTGGGTTTTGTAGATCGAACCGTTGCGAGTTGAACGGTGCAAGTGGTGTCGCTAAGCGACGACCGGTCGCCGTCGATTTGGAGGTGGGAGCCAACCGACGTCGTGGTCGCGCATAAGCGGCGGTGGTGCGGCAGTCGCGCGATGGTCCTGCAAGGGTTTTGCAGGTCGTCGCCTCTTCCCCAGGATGGTATAAGTGGCGGTACGCGTCGGCGTTCGACGACGGCGGTGCTAGGAGGCAGAGGACCTTGCTCTCTGCCTTTCTTCTCTCATGGTGGATGATCTGCAGCCAAAAGATGAATGTGTGGGCTTGGGGCTGATGAGCAGAAGACGTGTTCTTTTTATGGAGCCCAAATCGTCCTTGAACAAGAGAAGAAAAGGGAAAAATGGTTTCTTTTAAGAGAAAAGAGAGAAGAATAAAGGTGGCGCCTTGGGGGTTTGCTGGGTTAGATTGATTTGCCATTAATTAATTGTTGAGATGAACTTTGGCAAAGACACAGAGAGTGTCTTGAATGGTTTTTTACCAAAGAGGGGTTTGCTTTCTGTGGCCAGAGAGGAGAAAAGGGGTTTTCTGGGTTGTTTTGGCAGTGAGCCAATCTCAGATTTTTGCTTGTTGTTCTTGAGTGCTCATGGTGTTTCAGCTGGTGAGGAAAGAGAAAATGAACCGACATAGCCTTTTGTCGATTCTCACGTACTACGTCAAATTGTTGATGCAAAAAATGGCATCAACGAGACCGTGAAAACTATACATAAACATCAAAACACAAACAAATACGTGGTTTGTCCGAATAGGACTACGTCCATGGAATTAACTTTTCGGATATTATTATTGATAATATTTGTATTACATATGTATTGGCATTGAGCCATTAAGAAAGTAATGAGAGAATGGAAAGAGACTGTCTTTCAAATTAGAGTAGTGTGTCTTTTTAAATAGATAAAATTTAGGGTTTCTTTTAGATTGTAAATTTCGTATTGAATTTAAATTCGATCCAAATATGGGATAAAATCCCACACTAACACACAAGCTCTCCTCCAATGGAGATTACAATATATTCCTTTATCGTCTATAACAAATTGCTCCTACCAAATTACATACACTATTCTTCTTCTTGCAGCTACGTACTGTCTACCGGTTGTAACTTGCAATTAATATATAGTATAACACAGTAACACTAGTTATGGTCTTAGTTGTCAGCTCATTTGTTTCAAGATTTTGTATGCATATATATACGTAGTTCGTACATATATCCCAAATATGTGTCATCCATCAATTGGGTTCAAATTTCCACATGAAATATATAATTGGCATCATGCTTAGCTTTAACTTCACATGCTTAGCTTCTTCTAGCAGGTACTTACTGTTTTAAGATGAAGATGATTTTTGACAGAGCACCCAAATCAATATATTTTGATCCGATTACTCTTATAATAAATGAATGACTTTTTATTCAAGATACCCCATAAATATTAAGCTTAATCTCAAAATAGACTCTAAATTTAATTTTGAACCAAGATACCCCTGAAACTCTTTTTTCCACCTTAAGACCTAGCTTCTGCCCAACTGATTTCTTCTTCGATAGCGAGGAGGAAGACGTTGTTTTGGTCTTCGATGGGTCTTGTAATGGCTGAGTAAGCAACTCAATTGTTGACTCATTCAAAGTGACAAGTTTGCCCTTAAATTTGACGGTGAGTTATTCTATTTGACGAAAAAGGGGTAACTTAAGACGAAAATGGAGTTTCAGAGGGTATCTTTGTTCAAAATCGAGTTTATGGTCTATTTTGAGGCTAAACTTAATATTCATGAGGCATCTTGAATAAAAAACCTAAATGAATATAAATGTGCATCGGATGTGAGACCAACGTAATCCAATATTTGGTGGGAGATGTGGCTGGTTTCTCCCGCTTCACACACACAAATTGTACAAAGATAAAGTTTGACCTGCTTCATTCCTTTCGGTTGGTTGCGTAAGAATAATTTTGAATCAACAACAACAACAGTGCATGGATTGATCCTTTTTACTTCAGTTCACGAATTGTGCTCCATTAAAACATAAATTTCTATCTTGAAGTGTTGCATAGTGGTTTTGTGGAGTGGATCATTCATTCTTCGTCTCATCGAGACTAGGAGACTTGAGACTTCTTGAGACTTGAGAGTGGCAAATGGTTGATTGCTATAACTTTACTGCGCGTGTGGAAAGCACACGTCCGCAGACGTCTTACACACATCAGTCTTGTGGAGACCAAAACCCCACGTTGGCTTTACACATGCCATGTCAGTAAAAGGACCCCGCATACTACCGCCATGTAGGACACCCTGGCCCCCACAGGCCCACTATATATACTATCTCACGTGCTACGCTTAATCCATTCAACTTCTCAAATTGTGGTCTTCATTTTGCTAATCATTGGAATTTACAAACCCTAACTTGACCATTTTTTGGTAATAACATAAACCCTTGAGACAGTGCCAAGATATATGATACTGAAAAAAACTGGCGGTGGGTGGCTACAAGGTGTATATATACCATGCATAATGCATTTTGTATTTTGAATTTGAAAGATAACGTCGCAACCAAGAATGGATGTACTGTAGCTCGTACTTAATAAAACTTGCCTGGATATAAATGTGGCAATATATGTAATGTAATGGCAATTGGAATTGAATTTTTGATGTGGACATTCACATTATTACATTCAAAGAAGAATGAAAGACGAGAAAAGAGTCTACTCTTCCCTTTCATACACGTGCGTGGTAGCGGTGGGGCTCGCAAATAAGACTTTTGCAAAGACCAACTTGATTTCAACTCCGCACTATGTTCGTACCTAAATTGATCGGTCTGTAAAAAGACCATTCAGTCCCGATAAACCTCACTTGGCCTTCGACTTAACATAAACACATCAATACAATCCCATCAGACATGGTACATCCCATCAATTTACTCTCCTAAGCAAAGCATACCCACATACACTAGGCCGACCAAGACCATTCAGTCCCGACAAACCTCACTTGGCCTTCGACTTAACAGAAATACATCAATACAATCCCATCAGACATGGTACATCCCATCAACTTACTCTCCTAAGCAAAGCATACCCACATACACTAGGCCGACCAGGACATGTGTCAACA
Source organism: Oemleria cerasiformis (assembly GCA_037349345.1). NCBI lineage: Eukaryota > Viridiplantae > Streptophyta > Magnoliopsida > Rosales > Rosaceae > Oemleria > Oemleria cerasiformis. The sequence goes on along the minus strand of JAZGTL010000015.1, from coordinate 6,226,249 downwards.
CCAAGAACAGAGACATTTATCCCACATTGGAATGTTTCACCTACAATATTCAATACTACTATAAATATAAGGGCACCCCCTCAAAATATAATGACATTTTTGTCCTTACGTGACCTAAATTACTACACTACCCTCCTCACCTAACTAACTTAGGCATCAGAGACTCTTAGGCCGGCACCACACCGGTGCCACTTTGCTCTTATCTTCTCTTTGTATGTCCTCCCACCACCGAGAAGAGCAAGTCAAGAGAGCTCAACGAGACAACTCTAAGTTAGTCCATTTTTGGCATCAATACACTATATTCTCAATCTCGATCCATCCCCAATATTTTTAGTTTTTTTTTTTTCGAAAAGTGAAAGGAAATTACAAACAAAAATCCTTAGTATTTTTAGTTATATTATAATTTGTGCTGAGTTTTTTTCGTATCTTCTCATTATATATAAACATATATATATTACTATTCCAAAATGTAGACATATAAAACCAATTTTACTTTTATTATATTACTTGAAATGGTAATAACGCTTGATAACGTACCTAAAATAAACAACAAATTTCGCGTCAATCTTAAATAGAAGAGTCCCAACCCTTGAATCTTTAATTACAGAGAAAGATGGAGAACCAAATTAAAGAACGGAGGGTTAAGGAGTGGACCCGGGAGCCCTAACTCCTCCTAAACTTAGCGTTGACGTCACTGCACTGCCCAAATCTGCAGTGATTCATTCAGCACTTTCCATTCATTTACTGACATGATACCGAGCCCCTAGCTAGATCCTCTCTCCAAAGATTAAAAGTAACAAAATGTACGTACGCGCTTAAAATAAATAAATATATATATATATATAGTACGATCGTGATGATGATGACGAGACACGTGGGTGGTTCCAATTGCGAACATTCTAGCTAGCTAGAGATCGATCACTTTTTTCATACAAGATGAATTTTGGATCCATCATACTGCTAATGGATCACATTAGGGTTTATATATGGATCTGCAAAACTAGAACAACTAGCTAGAGAAATTTTAACTTGGGTTCATACAAAAATTGCAGATTAATTTGGTTGTTTCGTACCAATATTAAAATTATGAGTAGAAGTGATCGATTATATTATAGCAGTCGTTGTTAGCAAACTGAAATTGAATAATGAACCCACAATTTGGTGCCAATGTCCTTATAAAAAATAGGAAAAGAATAATCTAAAACCAAATAGTTAGCAGACTTGAGTGGGAGCATTCACACTAATCATACACGGAATGGATGGTGAGCTGATAAGGAATATATATGCTAGGACAAACAACTCCACATCCTGGCGGTGATAGAAAGAGAAGACATTGCATCGAAGCATCTACCATGCCAAAACAAAAATTGTGGCCCTCACTGCCTGCTTCACGGGCCACCTTAAATCATTTCAATGGCCATCTCCATCCACACCAACATATAAATATATATATATACACACACATTCTTCTTGGTTCACCATCATTGATTCATTAGCATTAAAAAAAAAGCAGATTGAGTAACGTAACCCATCAATATTAATAATAGCATGCTATATATATATAGTATATATTAGGTGTGGATCAGTTAGCGAGGGATGGAGGGCGTACTTGGTACTAGTTTTTATGACAAGGCCGGCCAGGTTTGGGATATGGTAGCAAGATGATGAACAGCTGTAGAGTCCATGAGTGATATAAGCAGCTGGGCCTGATCGATGGGGTCATATTCTCCTGTTCCTGTCATTTAGTTTTTAGTGGTTACTTTTCATGAGTTAGGCTTAGGTAGGGGAGCTACAATATATATAGCATGCACTTCGCACTTTAGCGCGCAGCAGGCTTGAGGCTACCACCCAACCCAAATTTATCTAAATCAAAATGATTCCCAAATCCATAGAAAATTGAAATCCAATCCTCCAAGCTAACGACATGTATGGATATGCAGGCTTGATTCATTACGATACTCCACGCACGTACAGTGGCCAGTAGTCGATCTATTTATTCACCTTTCGGGTCACCTTTGAGGCTTTGAGCTTTACAAATTCTCAATGGTTTTGTGGTCCTGGATACCTCTGCCTATACTTGTTCAGTGCCTGACTTCGGTACCACATACAGGACCATTCAAATTTGTTCCAATTCGATCCATTTAATTCATTGAACTCCATTGATGATGATGGAGTGGTAGACGGAACTCCATTGACTTCGCTACTCAGTCATGATCATGAGCTAGCTACTTACTCACTCTATGCGAATCATTCTTAGCTTAGCCCTCTCTATATATACGGGCCTTGGGCCCTTAATTTGACAAATATACGTAAGTTGACACTATGAGATTTGAGATAGAGTCGTAGCCAGCCTCAAACGCACAGTGTGAATCGACTGGCCTCCCTCTTACATCGGCCACACTTAGCTTTCCGAGTTTCCACTAGTGCCACTTATTAATGAATGACTATTCACTGTAGTCACTATATATATTGCATGCACCACACTATTTGTGTTGTATATCCTCCCAAATATCATCCGTATATGTCAAGTTCAAAATCAAAGTTTCTATATTCACTGCCTTTTCTTACATTTTCCGAACCCCACCCACCATACATATTGCATGATTATCCCAATATATTCCTGAATATGCTATATAAATAATTCATGATCGAGAAGTTTAGCGCCCATTGCAGCTCAGTTATTTGATGACAAGTTAGGGTTTCATGAGAAATGACAATCGCAAAGCAAGACACTGTCAAATGTATTAATAATATGTTGTATGCTCATCATGTATATCAAATATATATATATATAGGCTTGCAATATATATCTATATATATTGAAGAAGGAGACTCATTTCTTGAGTACTTATAAGTCACTTGAGGTGGAGTAAGTACATACACGGAAATTAATATTCAGCTAGCTAGATCACTGCTTAAACGTATAAACTTGAGTTGATGATGCGCATATAAATGTGATGATACAAACTTAGGGGTCCCCAAACTTAGTGTTAGGTATCAGATTGTTTTACAAAGAAAAGAAGAGATCTTAGTTTGAGAAAAAAAGATAGAGGAGGTGTGAACAAGACTGATCTTATTTCTTAGAATCACACTTACTCATATTACAACACTTAGTAAGCTATTTATATAACCTGTAGTTGATAACTTAGTGATCAAGTAAGTCACTCAACTGATATAACTGATTCCTAACTGCTCTAACAAACCTAACAGCATACATAGCTGTCTTGCAGCTGTAATGCAACTAATACATAGCTGTCATGAGCAGCAGTGAAGCCGCATGCGTACTGAAAGAATCTTTGAAGGAATGTAATTCTTGATTCTACAAATCACAGATCAAGCACTTGGTGTGCACTGTTTCGAAGAGATGTGTGTAAGAAGGATTTTTTTTCGAAGGAAGACAGAAACAACTTTCATTTGAGGAGTTCTGAGGAAGAATTATGAAGGAAGAACAGAATCGACTTTCTTTTGAGAAGTTCTGAGGAGATTTACAGCGGAAGCAAAGGTAGAAGATAGATCTCTCACGAATGGGGTTAACCATATATCATGAGTTAAGCTCTGATACCATGTTAGATGACCTGCTCATGCTATACCGTGCCTATGCTATGTCGCGCCTGCTTGCTATGTCGAGCTTGTGCTGCGCCTCACTTTCAGTACGCCTGCGGCTTCACTGCTGCTCATGACAGCTATGTCTTAGTTGCATTACAGCTGCAAGACATCTATGTATGATGTTAGGTTTGTTACAGCAGTTAGGAATCGGTTATATCAGTTGAGTGACTTACTTGATCACTAAGTAATCAGCTACAGGTTATATAAATAGCTTACTAAGTGTTGTAATATGAGTAAGTGTGATTCTAAGAAATAAGATCAGTCTTGTTCACACCTCCTCAACCTTTTTTTTCTCAAACTAAGATCTCTTCTTTTCTTTTGTAAAACAATCTGATACCTAACATGGTATCAGAGCTTAACTCATGATATATGGTTAACCCCATTCGTGAGAGATCGATCTTCTACCTTTGATTCCGCTATAAATCTCCACATAACTTCTCAAAAGAAAGTTGATTCTATTCTTCCTTCATAATTCTTCCTCAGAACTTCTCAAAAGAAAGTTGTTTCTGTCTTCCTTCGAAAAAAATCCTTCTTACACGCATCTCTTCAAAACAGTGCACGCCAAGTGCTTGATCTGTGATTTGTAGAATCAAGAATTACATACCTTCAAAGATTATTCACCATGGTTACAGCTACTCAACTCCAAATTTTGCAATCACCGATTGCTTCTCTTATTCCAACAATTGGAAATGCAATCACAGTCAAACTTGATGATCATAATTTCATCACCTGGAATTTCCAGATGGAGCTTCTTCTCAATGCAAATGGCATCTTTGAATTCGTCAATGGCACAAAGGTGTGTCCTCCTCGCTCTATCTCTGAACTGTGTCCTGAGGATCCAGCCTCTGCTGCTTACCTGATATGGAGGATGCACGATCAAGCACTAATGCAAATCACTACTTCAACTCTCTCCACATCTGCTATTTCCTGTGTCATTGGATGCAAGAGTGCTCACGAAATATGGACTAACCTGAGAGACAGGTTTGCCTCTTCTACTAAAGCTTCTATCTTTCAAATGAAAAATGATCTTCAAAATATTAAGAAAGGCTCAGAGAATATGACTCAATATTTGCAAAGAATTAAGGTTGCTAGAGATCTCCTAGAATCGTGTAATGTCCATTTTGGAGATGAGGATGTTGTTATTCTTGCATTAAGAGGTCTTCCTACTGAATATAACACATTTCGATGTGTCATTCGTGGTAGAGAGAATTCTATAAGTCTCAAGGATTTTAGGTCTCAACTCTTGGCTGAAGAAACTGTCATTAATCAATCTTCTGAGCATCCATCTTTTCTTTCTGCTTTCTCTGCTACTAATAATGGTATACCTAATGCTACTCAGTCAAGGTTTGATCTTGAAGTCTCGAATTCATTTGGTGCACCTACTTTCAATAACATGCCTAACAATGTGATACCTAGCAATACTCCTCAAAATGTTCAGCAGGTGTCTGATAACTTTCAGCAGTTTGGTTACACTGGAGGTTATGGCCAAAACAGTGGCTTCTCGACTAACAACTTCAGTAATGGATACAAAGGCAATGGAAACAAAGGCAAGAACAAAGACAAGTGGTATCCTAACTATGGAAATAATGGTAATGGTGGGAACAATAATTCAAAATCTTGGAATAATGGAAATAATGGGAATAAAAGAGGTTCTAGCTACTCCTCAGCACCTGGTGTTCCTAGGGCATCAACTCAGAATTATTATCAGCCACCACCAATCTGTCAAATCTGTGGAAAGAAGGGACATACAGCTGCAAATTGTTATCACCAACATCTGAATCAACCATCACCAATCAGTGAGCCATGCCAGATCTGCTGGAAATTTGGTCACTCAGCCATGAACTGTTATCACAGGGAGAACTACTCTTATCAAGGATCCTCTCCTCCAACTAATCTTACCGCTATGAATACACAGGTAACATCTCCTGCTCAGCAACAAGAGTACTGGATTGCAGACACTGGGGCCATATCTCATATGACCTCTGAGTTATCTCAGGTTCAAAGGCCAAATCCCTCCTCCTCTGAAGACATCATTACCACAACAGGTGGTTCAGGTTTGAAAATAGCTCATACTGGTCACTCATATCTTGAGACTGCTAATCCTACACGTCATTGTTTCCTTTTAAAAGAAGTTCTTTATGTTCCTCATATCTCAGCACACTTGTTGTCTGTACATAAGTTGTGCAAAGACAATCATTGTTCTTTCTTTTGTATTGTGTCTTCTTTTCTAATTCAGGATAGAACCACAGGGGTCACACTCTTCCAAGGACTGAGTAAGGATGGCTTGTATCCTCTCCCTTTCAGTTGTTCCTCAAATAAAGCATTTGTTGCTCCTCAGAATCCATCTCCTTTTGCTCTTCTTGGTAAACTTACTCATACTCAACTTTGGCATAGAAGACTAGGCCACCCTTCCAATCAGATTGTGTCTACTGCATTACACAAGGCTAGCATTTCTGTTTCTAAAGATTCAACTCCTGTTATTTGTGAGTCGTGTCTAGAAGGGAAATTATCCAAACAGTTTTTTCATGTTTCTAGTTCCAAGTCTCTTATTCCTTTTGCAGTACTTCATTTTGATGTATGGGGTCCTTCACCCACTGTCTCTTGTGAAGGTTTTAGATACTATGTCAACTTTGTAGATGAGTGTACACGATATACTTGGATCTTTCCAATGAAAAATAAATATGAAGTTCTTTCCATCTTTGTCCATTTGTATACATACATTATAAACCAGTTTTATGTTTCAATCAAAATTCTTCAAAGTGATGGAGGTGGGGAGTATATTAGTAAAAAAATTCAGACATTTTTGGCTCTCAAATGCATTGCTCATCACAGGTCATGCCCCTATACACCTGGACAAAATGGTTTAGCAGAAAGAAAGCACAGACACACCCTTGAGACAACAATCACCATTCTTCAAACAGCCTCCTTACCTGCCCAATTTTGGTTCTATGCATGTGCTACTTCAACCTACCTTATAAACAGAATGCCTTGTGTCCTGTTGAAAATGAAATCTCCTTTTGAATCCCTATTCTCCAAACTTCTAGTTCTTACTCATCTAAAAGTGTTTGGATGTGCTTGTTTTCCATTATTAAAACCCTATAACTCAACTAAACTTCAACCTAAAACCAAAAAATGTGTTTTCTTAGGGTATGCAGAAAAGTATAAAGGCTTCATATGTCATGATCTGGTGTTTAAGAAAACCTTTGTGTCTAGACATGTGTTGTTTGATGAGCTTCAGTTTCCATACACTTCTATGCTCCTTAAATCTCAGTGTCCCTCATCTGCTTCTTCTGTATGGAAATTGAAGAAGAAGCATATGAGGGACACTGAGATTTAAGGAGCATAGAAGTGTATGGAAACTGAAGCTCATCAAACAACACATGTCTAGACACAAAGGTTTTCTTAAACACCAGATCATGACATAAGAAGGATTTTTTTCAAAGGAAGACAAAAACAACTTTCTTTTGAGAAGTTCTGAGGAAGAATTATGAAGGAAGAACATAATCAACTTTCTTTTGAGAAGTTCTGTGGAGATTTACAGTGGAAGCAAAGGTAGAAGATTGATCTCTCACGAATGGGGTTAACCATATATCATGAGTTAAGCTTTGATACCATGTTAGGTATCAGATTGTTTTACAAAAGAAAAGAAGAGATCTTAGTTTGAGAAAAAAAGGTAGAAGAGGTGTGAACAAGACTGATCTTATTTCTTATAATCACACTTACTCATATTACAACACTTAGTAAGCTATTTATATAACTTGTAGCTGATTACTTAGTGATCAAGTAAGTCACTCAACTGATATAACCGATTCCTAACTGCTCTAACAAACCTAACAACATACATAGCTGTCTTGCAGCTGTAATGCAGCTAAGACATAGTTGTCATGAGTAGCAGTGAAGCCCAGGCGTACTGAAAGTGAGGCGCAGCACATGCGTGGCATAGGCGCAGCACAGGCGCGGCATAGGCGCGGCATAGCATAGGCACGGTATAGCAGGAGCAGGTCATATAACACTTAGAAGGTAACTCATCCTTTATTATTACATGACTCGCTTGCTAAGCTCCATATACTTATAAGTTGGTCTAACTCTCGATCCCCACAACAATTTTGACTGAGTACATAATTAATTAAGGATTGTGTACATGCATACGACCTTAATAATTTAATTGCAATAATATTAACGCTAGCTGTCTTATTATTATTATTATTAATTAGGTTATATACGTACCCACATAATGTACGTACTATAGGGTAACGTAGAAAATTGCATAGATATTATAGATATAAGCATGCAGCAGGCTGCAGGCATGTTACCGACCTGATCGATCATGCAACATGCACAACTTACGTACGTACAGTGATTCAGTGAAAACTAATTAATACGAATAGGCTCATAGGCCGGTAGCAGTGTACGTAGCACGTAGACGGGACGCAATCACTGAATCACATAAGAGAGCAAGCATTAGGGTTTTCATCACTGAAAATCTGCGGGGATGGATAGGAATAATCGGAGTAGAATTTTGATGGCCAGTATTCATGACTTCGCTTCATCATATTCATATCAACCACCACCTCCTGCTGCTGCTGCTGCTGCTGTTTCTGTTTGTCTTCCTCCTCTTTCCCCTTCCCTTCTTCTTTCTTCTCACCTTCATCTTTCTTTTCTTCTTCCTTCTTTGCTTCCTCCTTCACAATAATCGAAACCTGCTTTCTTGTTTTCTTATACACATCCTCAGCAAGCTTCCCAGGATCCACCACACCTTTCACTATAACCTGGTCGTTACCCACGTCCGTTTCCACTGATTCCACACCTAAAATTATATAATATTGTTAATACTAATATAATTAGGTGATCCATCCATGATCCATCAACAATTCCACATGCAAATAAATTGTAATGAAAATGTACTGTACCTTGGATCTTTCGGATTCGCTTCTGTAAAACTTGAGCGCACGCTTCGCAGTGCATTCGAACTTGTAACACCACTGTCACAACAACAGGAGGCTGACAACACAATATTAAATTTAATTAAGTAAGGAATCATATTTATTTATTTATTTGTAAATGTACTAATTAAACATATTACCTCAGTTAAATTCCCTACTTTAACCCGTATACGTGTATGTTTATAATATTTTGTGTTCATTATTGTTTCATTGGTAACAAGGGCCAACGGCGGACAAGAGTAAAAGTGGACATGCATGTGATGCCAACGTCGGGACGCAACTCTCAATGTGAAATCTGAAAAGTGGGGTACATACATATATACTCCACAACCCTCCAACCTTTACGCATGACATGGAGACCCACATTTCTCATTAGGGTCCCCGATTTTTTACAAATTACTTAGTAAAAGGCAGTTTATAATGAACGAATTACTCAAAGACATAGTAAGACGTACACTAAGACTAATTAATTACATGCATGCACTCATATATAATATAGAAATAATATATGAGTAAAGATCCTTGGGGTGTGTTGAGTTGTTTTTCAAATTCAAATTTAATTATTGTGCCTGTAGTTTTATGAAATGCCTTACTAAAGTTGCATGTACCCGTGACCTCCCAGGGAATGGGCCATACATATAAATTATAGGGGCCATATATAATAAATTGGGCACTTGGCCGTCAGTTCTGGCGTGCTTATGTTATGTTGTAACTTAATTGTAACTTGTAGGTAGGTGGTGGTGAGTGGTGAGTGGTGACTAGTGACTAGTCTTGTAATCTGTGCCTGTGGCTGTGGAGGTCTCGTGGTGGTGGAGGCGGTGGGGTGTCTTGTTACTTTCATGTCAGCACTCACAAATTATTTTCACTGTTTTAGGGAACCGTGATTCCTGCCCATTCCACCACTTCCCGTAATTAAGCTATAAATTAACAATATATTAACTAAAAACCACTCCAATCTTTACTCTACAAGTGTTCATAGTTAACATGATCAAATAAAGTAACTAATTGATCGAGGTATTACTTTATTTTTGTACACAACGTACTAATATAGATAGAATTCATCAATACAAATAGAATCCGTCTATATTAATATGTGGTTCTCAAGTGTGTGTACCACTCCGAGCATTACTTATAGATTTATTCTTACTTTATAATCTTTTCTAAAAGCCAACACTTGCATTTCACTTCACTTTTGGAGAAATGTTCATTTCATCCGATTAATTTAGTATAAAAAAAAAATTATACTTATGTCATAATCACTTGCATTTCACTTCACTTTTGGAGAAATGTTCATTTCATCCGATTAATTTAGTATAAAAAAAATTATACTTATGTCATAATCAGCATTACTCATCACCTTAATTATCGTTTTAAGATCATTTTTGAAAAATATCAACAGTTTTCTAGCACATGAGGCGCCAAGAGTGAGTAGAGATGTAGAGGGTAGGTCAAAACATTAAAGTTCATATATGATTGTGTCGTTATTATAATATGTATATTGTTGAAGGGTGGGTGCGTGAAAAAAATGGAAAGTGAAACTGCGATTGATTAAAGAAGAAAAGGATAATACTTGCATCTTATCCTGCGCCGGTGGTACATTTTGGTACTACTCTTTTAATTTATCGAATTATTCTTATACATATATCATATTCATAATTATTTTTTCTCTAAATCATCATGTTAAGATCATCTCCATAAAAAATGAACAAAATTAGAGGTCGTTTAGTCAATCATATATCTCAGCTAAATGGACGGTTCGTTATGAGAATCTTAATTCTTACAAAAAATGCTGATTTATTTTATACATATAAATGACTAAACGACATACAATCTTGTTGATTTTTAACGGAAATGATATTGACATGATGATTTAGAGAATGAGTGGTTCTGATTATGATATATATACAAAGACAATTCGATAAATTGAAATGGTGGTACAAGAAGGCAACACCGAGGTGGAATGCAAGGATTTTCGTTTTTGAAAACTTTAAATAATTACCTCCTCTTTCTTGTCTTCTTTCTCAGCTTCTTTAACCTCTTCCTTCTTTTCTTCCTCCTCGGGTGGTTTGGGCAATGGAGAAATGAGCTCCACTTTTTTGCCGCTTTTCTTTTGTAATCTTTCGCAAACCTTTATGGGGTCTGCCGCCTTGCCTTTCACCACCACCTTACTCGCTTTGCTGTCTGTGGTTACATCCTCCACCCCTACACCGTCCATTCATCAATATTATTAAACCTAATTACCTAAATAATTAAAGATTAATTCCATCTCATTCATTATACACCAATAATTAATATTTGCACCTGCCTACCTTTTCAATTATAAATTAAGTATTTTACAAAATAATATTATTGTAGAAATGTGTTCTTCAAGAAAAACGTGCTAAATTAAGCTAAGTACTAGCTCCATCTAACAAAAAGTACATTTTCAAACTGAGTTGTATATATTTTCCTAGCTAGCACGGTCTGTTGTAGTTTCTTTATACGTGTAGTTTAAAAAAAGAAGAGAGATCGAGGAGATGATGAGAATTCAAAAATTACGTTTTAAATATTTTTTATGAATTATATATGTATGTGAAAATAATATAAATAAACAATTGAGAACCACTAGAAATTAAAAAAAAACAAAAATAAATAAGAATAAGAAGAAATTACCTTCGAAACCCTTCAAGGCTCTAGCAACTTTCCTGGCGCAAGCTTCACAATGCATATCAACCTTGAGTACAATCTCTGGAGGCTCTTCTTCTTTCATTTCTTCTTCCTTTTTCTCCTCTTCTTTCTTTTCCTCTTTGTTTTCTTCCCTCTTCGCTTCCTCCTTTTTCTCCTTTAATTATTTTGTAAACATGAACACAGATTAGTATAATGCTACTAAATCACTACATGAAACCAACAAAGTAATAAGGCATAAATATCAGTGTTATATATTACACAAGAAACCATTTAACAAGATGGAAGAAGGTTGAAAGCTAGCTAGGTCGATTAAAGTAGTACATATTTATATAGAGATGGAGATCTAGCCCCATATAATGCAAAGACAAAGGAGATACATAGAGAAATGAAATGCTTACTTCACCCATTTCTGATCAGTCTGGTGATTGTGAAGCTAGCTGGCTACCACAAGGCTGTAAGGAAGGGGGAATTAGATGCCAGCAGATGGATCGTATTCTTACTGCTCTCTCCACCTCTAAGCTGAGGCTAAAGTACTTGAGGCTTTTGCTTGTTACTATTTCTCTCTCGCTTTTTAAATCTTGATGTTAAGGCTCTAATTAATTTGTTTGGGGTTCCCACTGGCTGACCGGTACTGGTGCTAGTACTACGTACCTCTACTACTGGGAAGGCCGATGTGTGTGGCACTAGCCACTAGGGCGTGGTAGGGTAATGTTCTCAGTACTCACTGGGTAAGGTCGTAAGGGTAGGGACGTACAAAAATCATTTTATAACCCAGATGACAAAAAGGGAAACCATGCAAGCTGAATATATATATATCTGTCGGTGATGGTAAGTGGTAACAAAAGAATTAGCTAGCTATAGCTAATAGCTATCTACCTTTTCAATTATCACTCTGTTAGATTTAGCTGTACGTACGTATAAAACACAATCATATGATCATGCATACAATACGTACTAATTCGTATGAAAAAGGAGATAAGGTTTGAGAGCAGTAATACATGTAATTAATTAGCAGCAAATTAATTAAAGCAAAGGATGAGGTTGCTAGCTAGCCACCCCAAAAAGCTAACTCATCTTGAATAATCCTGATAAGGTTCCATCTTCTGCTCCTTATATATATCGGTCCATCACTAACATCTGTTCCACAACCAAACAAAAAGTTGTCCCACATTATTATCATAATTAAGACAAAAGTGCAGAGATAAGACTATTTTCGAATCAAATCTCAGCCAATGAATTCCATTTACTTTTATTTTATTTTCTCATTTCCACACACACTTATATATATATAGCAAGACTCATCAAGCCTCAATGTCAGCCAAGAATCTAATAAATATATAGCAAGACTCATCAAGCCTCAATGTCAGCCAAGAATCTAATAAAGAAATCGAATGCTACTTCATGAAAACCCTAACGCATATATAACGTCTTTTTTATAAGCTGGACAATCATAAAAATTGGAATACGTACTAGAATATTATTTGAGATCGATTGTTTCTGGAAAATTTACTATAATTTTTAAAATTAAAAAAAAAAGGAAAAAAAAATTGATTACGTGGAGCAGGGAAATAAGGGTGTCACTAGCAAGCTAGCTAATAATCACTTTGTGGGTGGATGTGGGTGTGGACGTGGGTGTGGGTGCTATATATGTGAATCAAAGTAGGATGGGATATGGAAGGCGATCGATGGTTTTGGATTCCAAGCCCTCCAAGTGATTGTCTTGCAGACTAACAAAAAGCCTATACATATATTAGGGTGGAAAGGGCATTCTAGATACATATATTTGTATAGAAACCATCTTCAAAGCCGGTGGAAGGGAGGGCATTCTAATTTATAACATCAACCGAAAATTTAAAGGAAAAATTGCATGCATGCATGAGTAGTTAAACGGAGTGTTCAAGTGTGGCTGGCCTCGATCAATATGGTAAGTTATTATTAAGTATGTAATTAACTACAAAAATAAGAAGCAAATGAATAGGAAAGGGGATCGGAAAATAAAGAAGCCGAGCTTTTTATAAAAGGATCAAAAGCTGGTGATTCTGTTCCATGCATGATATGTGATGATCGATTGTAGAATATGTCCCGAAAGCAAAAGCTCATGATCATCGACAATTCCCTTCCACAACGTTATCCACATTTTCAAAAAATAATGCACAAGTGGTCCTGAAGAGTGAAGGCAACATGAGCATGGACATGTAAAAGAAAAATGAAAATAGAAATTGCATGGCCATGCATTATGGCCCTAGTAATTAATAAGGCGATCGATGGAAGACGAAATAACTCCTTCATCGATCTACTCGACCCAAATAATAATGGGTTACAGACTTACAGTTGATTTGGTATAGCTACCCTCAATTCAATTCCCTTTGCCTTTGCCTTTGCCTTTGCCTAGCTAGTTGCTACCTATCCACCGCCCCAATTTCCCCCTTTTTCAGTGTACATTTGGTTCGAGGTTGACTTGTGCTGGGAAGATATTTTATTTTCTCAATTTCTTTCCCTTGTGTTATTTATTCAGAATTTGGGCACCAGAGGAATCGTGGCCGGCTCATATGAGATATGGGCTTTGCGATTCTCGTTTCAATTCAAGATTCAAATGTTGGACCAAAGTGTCAATCCCTTGCCCACATGGAGGGATTCCCCTGGCCTTAGCCTTAGCCTTAGCCTTAGGTGGGTTAAGTAGAGTGATTCAACTTCATCCTAAAATATCAAGTTTAGCCCAAGGTCCTCCTTATGTTTATTTATCTACAACTTTGGGCCCCTGGTGCGGCCATATTCAAGCTGAGCCCAGGCCCATTCAATGTGACCATAAATATATATTTTTTTGCCCGAACCTTAAAGTGGTCTCCATCAAGAATGATGAGACTAATTCCCAATAAAGTCTGAAAATATGAAAAGCGTTTTCATACTCATGTTTTATCACAAGTAGATCGGGTAGGTTTCGCACCGGATACTTGTCAGCTGAACACCATGTGGGTCAAGAATCACTAGAGTAATCCCATGGTTATTTTTTGAATATAACTTAACAATATTGAGAAGAATTATTTGGATAAATTTTAAAATGGCATAACTATTTTATGTCGCACTCCACATGTATATGTCTTCAATTTTTGTAAGTGTCGAACCTGAGAATTTTCATATGACAATAAAAAAGAATACTATTAAATTAAAATATATGATTTTATTTTTAAATAATAATATTAAGGATGATATTTGTGCTAAGCTAAGTCACGCACTAAAACAACGACTAATATCGATCTCAACACAAATTTACTACATCATTTGCGAAGTTGAATTTAAACTTCTCAAAAGAAACACTTAAACTAAACTAGAACCACATTGGTATTGTTGGCACCAGAAATGATCATATAGGAAGGAACCAAAGCTGCCTAATGTTTGTCCCCACCACTTATGTCTTATCACCAGATCCTATTCCTTTTCCTACACTTGTAGGGTGTATATAGGGTATCCTAGTAGGTATACCAGCATCACTCTAATTAAGTGTTAATTATGAGACTCTTTTGACTCTATTAATTAGTTGAGAAAATTACTAGGCATTTTTGTGCGGGGACTAATTAATTTGCAACACAACGATGATCGATGCAAGAGATTGCAACCACCATCACTCCGTGATCCTTGCGTCCACAAAATGACGAAATGCAAATGAATAAAACATAAAATAAAATTTGAAAATATATAAATACATGCTTATTATTATTATTAGGGTATGCAGGCCATCAAACCCAAATTGAATTTTTAATTTACAGAATCAAATCAAGAGAGGAGAAAGTTAAAGATTATATATAGTAATTTATTTGTTTATAAGCTGATGTCAGGAATATTAGGAAAATATTAACAAGCTTTGAATCAAATAATTAAGCTGAGGAAAGACAAATTATTCCATTAATTAGTTATATATGTTGTATGAATTAGATTATGGTTTCAACAGAGTGATTTTCAATCCCAAAATCCCCCAATGTCGTCTATAATTTTTCATTTTTTGTCTTGCCACAAATTCAGAAGATCAGTTACGACCAGTCAGTTAACAGCCGATCGCTCTATTACTAAGCTACTGAAAAACAACGGACTTACGAAAGCCGACTCTCATTCTTTGGACCAACCTTGCTATGACCGAAAATTTGTTTTGCAAATTGCAACCAATTGCATCAGAAAAATGAAAAATGAAAAATGAAAAAGAAAGGTGAATAAGAAAAACGGAAGGTATAGGTAGCCGCCTCAGCATTGGGTATGAATTATGATTGGACCACTGATTATACAAAACAAGAGCGAAAGAAAAAAGAAAGGCTATCTTGTTCTTGGACCACCGTAAGCTAACGTACCCTTACGAAAAGTGGGACACATGTGAAAGGTATTCTTTAGGAAGCAGCCACACTTTACTGGTAATTAAGGTATCATCGATGTGGAGCCCACGGCTTTTGAATTTTGATCATCCATTCCTAACTCCAGTACATTCCAGATAATATAATATATATATATTAATAAAATTATATAACATTGTAAATAAATATATGATGCATGCATGATATGTACGTAGCTGTTGGTATATATAAAACCAATTGCTGTATTTTTAATTAGTTGGTATTCATTTTGGTCCATATATAAATGTATATATATCTCCGATGGCTAACAATTCCTTTTTTAGTTAAACACACAACGACGTATGCAAAGAAATTATATAACTTCAATTTCACGTTTCATATAATTTATAATTAAACACTCGACCTAGTCGTTTTGCACAAAGAGATTATGCCACTTAATGAAAAAATATAATTTTCACGTTAATTTGTAGTACTAGTCCAAGATGGTTGGCACCTGATAGTAGATCTAGAGACAGGTGGAGGAATTTGCTGGTGGCATGTGGGGATGCGAAATGTTACTGCTGCATGCATGATCCATAATTGCATTGGACCAAACTATATATATATATAATCTGCCTTAGAATATAATTTTACTTTGATGATCGATGAAGGAATAATAATAACATTGGCAGGCCATGCCAGGCTCCTTCCCTAGAGGAGCAAACTGGGTTAGCTACTTATCTAATTACGGCTATATCATCTGTACTTGATCATCAAATCGATTAGTGCTTAATTGATTCATAATTATTTGCTTAGGATGTAATTTTACTTGACTTTAGTGGAATGAATGGAAACTTTAGTTAAAAATTCAAATCCAATCAATAAATAGATAATTAATTATATTGGAAGTTGGGGATGGAAAGTCTGGAAGGTGAGGTGGGTGGATCAGAGACAGCACATGGAGACAGCACATGCAAATGCAAAAATTGAAACTTTTGCGATCAACAAGCCATCACCCACCAGAAAACGACAACTTCGATGATGCTATTGATATTGATTATTACGTGTTCGCATCCCATTGGGCCTTTGTGTACCAATTTCATTATATTCGGATTGTTATTGGTTATACAGCCTTTGTAATATTTGTGTGTGCGCTCAGTGCTTACCTGACTTTCTTATTAAGCAAGCTGAGTGCGAGGCTACGAATTTGTCTTGGATCCATTCAAATTCAATATATATATATATATATATTTTGCTAATTAGCTCTCTCTCTCGCTTTCTTTCTCTTGCTTGCCCTGTGGAGGCTGTGTTTGTTCCGTTCCACCGACATCCTCAACAAATATATATATATATATGCACATTTTGAGAAATACAAATCAAGTTGGTCCCGCAAGTAGTCGAGTACCACTCAATCAATCAGTTTAGTTGAGAGGTTCAGAATCTGAGAACTGAACACGCACTCACATACTCACATTCGCAGCAATGGCGGAAAAAGAAAAGGTTGGTGTTTCGGCCATAAAGTTATATATATATTTCTTCAGTTTTTGTGGCTGCTATTAATTGTTGTATATCTCCGATAATCCACTAAGTGCTGTATCTGCTATATATATATATATATATATATATATATTGTCGTTTTTGGCTGTTTCTCGATCTGAATTGTTCTTCATTTTGTCACATCCTGATCGATACACTAACACGATGATGATTCTTCCCGGCCCTGTCAGAAGTAGTCAAAACCTGATTCTGCACAAATCACAATCCATAAAATTTACAGACGCTTTTTCTAATTATTTACTATATATGTATCCATACATCTCTTGTAGCTCTTTTTTTTTGCACAGAAATCTTGGATCTGTATATTATTCCTCAGTTTTCTGAAATTGATTATTTATATATTCGAAGTCTAGAATATTCTAAATTAATGATATGTACATATGGGTTGGATCAGGTGACGATAATGGTGCTGAAGGTGGATCTTCAGTGTCACAAATGCTACAAGAAGGTCAAAAAAGTCCTGTGTAAATTCCCTCGTGAGTCTGCTCTTTTCCTTGGTCATTCATATTTTTTCTATAATAAGTTAAAAAGAATGTAAACTGAGTAAATTTTGTGAACAAGAGAAATACGAGACGAGATATACGACGAGAAGCAAAATCAAGTGGTGATCAAGGTGGTGTGCTGCAGTCCTGAAAAGATACGGGACAAATTATGTTGCAAAGGTGGTGGAGCCATCAAGAGCATTGAGATCAAAGAGCCCGAGAAGCCTAAGGAAAAACCCAAGGAACCTGAGAAGCCCAAGGAAAAACCCAAGGAACCTGAGAAGCCTAAGGAAAAACCCAAGGAGCCTGAGAAACCCAAGGAAAAACCCAAGGAGCCTGAGAAACCCAAGGAGCCTGAGAAACCTAAGGAAAAACCCAAGGAACCTGAGAAGCCTAAGGAAAAACCCAAGGAACCTGCGCCTGTTCCGCAAAAACCAAACCCACAACCTGTTCCGGGGTACCCACCTGTCCAAGTGAATACTTGCTGTACGGAATGTTACCACGGGCATCCAGGTGGGCCATGCTACAGTGGTTACGGTGGAGCCGCCCCGTTCATCCAATATGATGGTTACTATGGGAGGCCGGTGTATGATAGCTACGGTGGTGGGGGCAGCAGGGGATACAACGCTAGCTATTGCGTGACCCGCTCTGGTCAGTGTTTCAGCGAAGAAAATCCCCAAGGTTGCACAGTCATGTAAATATATCATCACCAGTTCATCATTACAGTCCAATATCCATCCATCCAGCCATACGATGATCGGTCATCAAAGTTAATTTGGTTAGTTGAGCAGTACGTGCGAGTTGGTTTTATAAATTCTCCAGGGACTAGAAGAAGAATTAAAAAAAAGGTGATATTAATAAAGTTGGTTGTGATGTTGGTGGACAAGTCACAATCAGGTTATAATTCATCGTATTATGATTATAGAAGAATGATTTTATTATTTATATATATATGCACATCATCATGGAGCATCAACAATTCAACATGAAGGATATGAAGTTCAATGTAATAAGAGTTTCTGTTGCACTTGCACGTTTGTGTATCCATTTCATTTGTCCTCCTCCCCCTCCACATGCATTTTATATGCATCATTTTTTGTTCCTTAGCTCAACTTCATTTTCACTTAACCCGAAAAAAATTATATACAATTATTCACGAATCAAACTTAAGATGAACCCACATAATCAACTTTCAAGAGAACAAAACTGAAAACTCAAATGTGATAATATGCTAAAATAAGTATGAGATCGTCTTTGTTATTGACATGACATATAGAATTATAGAACTTCCCAAGCCTACACGTTTTCTAGCTTTTTTGGTCTATAAGATCAAAATTTCTATACAAGTAAGACACCCTAATATATAAGTCCATCGATTTAAACAAAAATGACCAAAACCCAGAAGCCAAAAGCCCACAGTTTTTTCCTGTGGCTGTAAGGTGTGGGCTCAAGATCAAGCTCCTGCCTGAAGCACATGCTCCTTCCCACCGTAATGTTAACTTCCTTGACCATAGACGGACAACTTTACCCTAACCAAGTTATTGGAAGCTCCATATACTCCTAAGGTTAACATAGTAAATAAATACTCCTTCTAGATCCCTAGATCCCACAACCATGCACTTACTAGGAAAATAAAGTTGAAAAATTAATATAAAGTAGGTCCCGATAGTAGTTGAGTGCCACTCAATCATTTTAGTTGAGGGGAGCTTGTGAGCATTTATTATGCTCACAACTATTCTCCCTATATGCCACGTGTTTTTAAATTTAATTTGAGTTAATATGGATGTTTAATGCTTATTTTTAATTTTAAAAATTAAAATTAAAATTTTAAAAAATTAAAAAAACTCAAAAGTCACCTGATCTTCTCTGTCCAGCAAAATACCCATCCAACTCTGACAAAAATCCCCACCATAATTAGTCCACCATTGTCACCGACAACCACTGCTAATCCTTGCTGCCTCTTTTCTCTGTCTTCTTTCTCTTCCTCCCTCCCTTTCTTTCTTTCTCCCTCCGGTGTCACAAGTAACGTTGAATTGGGTTGGAGCTCGCAGCCTTCATCTATATATTCCAAAAGAAAATGGAATTGAAAGATTAGTTAGAGCAGCATGGTAGGTCCTGAGGCAGCGGAAGGAGGGTCTTCACCTATACTAATAGAATTACAACCACCGCACCATCGTCAAAGAGAATTGCAAAATTTGCAGAACATGTACAACCCCACAATTGTCTAAAGTTAGGTTGTCTTCTTCAAAATAAGAATTACTCTCATCCTTAATTTCTTTGGTGAATTCTTAAACCTCACCTAGAAATTCTCATATTTCAACATGTAGATTAATTAGTCATCTGCGTCATTGGTGCAAAAAACTTTTCCTATACTAATAAAATGCCTAATTCGAAATAATGTAATTTTAATCATGTTTTGGATTAACAAGAGGAAGAGGGAGTAGGCAAAAAGAAAACTGGTCGGCCGCCAGCGAGGTGGTTTCCGGTGACGGTGGTGGACTGATTATGGCAGGGATTTTTGTCGGAGTTGGATGGGTATTTTGCTGGGTAGGGAAGATCAGGTGATTTTTGAGTTTTTTTTTTTATCTTTTTTAAGTTTTATTAAATGTAAAATTATTTTTCACAATTAAAAATAGAGAAATGATATTTGAACCATCTTAATTGACCACATCAATTGAATCATCTGATGTGGCAATCAATGAAAAATATTATTTTAATAAATTAAATCACCTTGTATTTATTTTTTGTGAGAAATAAAATGACATATCAAGTGTGGTAAATTAATGTGGTTAATTAAGATAGGGCTATTAATTGGTTTTTTCGGTTCGGCATTTTGCCAAAATCGAAACAGAATCGATGGGATGAACCGGTATCTGTATCGGTCCGGTAATAACCACTTTCCCGATTTGGACCTAAAACCAGACAGCCCGATCGATTTTTCCCGGTTTTGGGAGTAAGAGCAATGGAGGCGGAGAGACGGTAAGAAAAAGGGAGAGATAGAGTGATTCAGGGAGATGCGATTGAGCGAATCTTGAGTGATTGAGCGAGATGATGAAGCCTTCGATTGGATCGAGAGAGACTTGCGATTGAGCGAGATGAACCCTTCGATTGGATCCGAGGCGATGGGTGGCTGGGTGCGAGGTGATGGATGTGAGGCGGAGGCGATGGGTGCGAGGCAAAGGCGATCAATGCGAGGCAGAGACGATGGGTGCGAGGTAGAGACGATGGGTGCGAGGCAGAGACAATGGGTGCAACTGCGTGCGTGAGATGAGAGTCTGAGACTCTGAGAGAAACAAGTGAAGCAGATGAGTGAGTGAAGAGGGTGAAGGTTGCAGCGGCGACGCGTGAGGGTGAGGTGGTGAGACACTGAGGCGTGAAGGTGAGGCGGTGAGACACTGAGGCATAAGGGTGAGGCGGGTGATTGGGTATGGGAGAGGGATTGTCAATGAATGAATCGCGAGGAATGAGGGTTTTCAGTTCAAAACGAAAGGCTCTCTTCGATGATATTCAAGGTCCAAAACGGCGCCGTGTGAATCAAAAAATGATTTTTAGTTTGGTCCGGTCCGGTCTGATTCTGGGCAGCTGAAAACCAAAATCGAATCGATTCTAGATCGGTTCGGTTCGATTCTCTTAGTTAGGTTCATTTTTTTTTTCGGTTCGGTAATATTTTGGGATGGTCCAATTCAGTTCGATAATCCGGTCAATTTTTTCGTACCGATTAACAGTTCTAAATTAAGATGGTTGAAATAACAGCGCTCTTAAAAATATGCATTAAATATCCATATTAACTCAAGTCTAAGTCTTTGAAAAAAAAAAAAAAAACTCAAGTCAAGTCAATGGCCACGTGGCATAGAGAGAGAATATTGGTGAGCAAATAAATTTTCTTCAGGTGGTGAGCAAAAATACTACCTTAGTTTGAGAGGTTCAGGATCTGAGATCTGAGCACGCACTCAGACTCGAAGACTCACATTCGCAAAATGGCGGAAAAGGAAAAGGTTGGTGTTTTGGCCCTAAAGTTATATATTTGTTGATTTAATTTTTGTGGCTGCTATTAATTGTTGTTTATCTCCAAGAATCCACCAAGTGCTGTATCTGCTCTATATATATATATATATATATATATATATATTTTTTGATGTTTTCGGCTGTTTCTCAATCTTGACTGTTCTTCATTTTGTCACATACTGATCGATACACTAACACGATGATGATTCTTCCCGGCCCTGTCAGAAGTAGTCAGAACCTGACTCTGCACAAATCACAATCCATAAAATTTACAGAAGCTTCTTCTAATTATTTACTACATATGTATCCATACATCTCTTGTAGCTCTTTTTTTTTTCACAGAAGTCTGTATATTATTTCTCAGTTTTCTGAAATTGATTATTTATATATTCGAAGTCTAGAATATTCTAAATTAATGATATGTACATATGGGTTGGATCAGGTGACGATAATGGTGCTGAAGGTGGATCTTCAGTGTCACAAATGCTACAAGAAGGTCAAAAAAGTCCTGTGTAAATTCCCTCGTGAGTCTGCTCTTTTCCTTGGTCATTCATATTTTTTCTATAATAAGTTAAAAAGAATGTAAACTGAGTAAATTTTGTGAACAAGAGAAATACGAGACGAGATATACGACGAGAAGCAAAATCAAGTGGTGATCAAGGTGGTATGCTGCAGTCCTGAAAAGATAAGGGACAAATTATGTTGCAAAGGTGGTGGAGCCATCAAGAGCATTGAGATCAAAGAGCCCGAGAAGCCTAACAAGGACGACAAGGGGGGTAAACCTGCGGTTGACAAGTCCAAGGAGACGGACAAGGAGGGTAAACCTGCGGTTGACAAGTCCAAGGAGACGGACAAGCAGGATAAACCTAAGCCTGTTACGTGTAACCGACCGCCTGTCCAAGTGAATACTTGCTGTACGGAATGTTACCACGGGCATCCAGGTGGGCCATGCTACCGTGGTTACGGTGGAGCCGCCCCGTTCGTCCAATTTGATATTTACTATGGGAGGCCGGTGTATGATAGCTACGGTGGTGGTGGCAGCAGGGGATACAACGCTAGCTATTGCGTTACCCGCCCTGATCAGTGGTGTTTCAGCGAAGAAAATCCCCAAGCTTGCACAGTCATGTAAATGGTCATCAGTTCATCATCATTCATCATAGCCCAATATCCATCCATCCAGCCACATCAAATTTAATTTGGTTATTTAAGCAGTACGTACGAGTTGGTTTTATAAATTTCCAGCCAGGACTAGAAGAAGAATAAAAAAAAGGTGATATTAATAAAGCTGGTTGTTGATGTTGGTGGAAAAGTCACAATCAGGTTTTAATACATTGTGTTATGTTTATGGAAGAATCAGGTATATTATTTACATCATCATGGATCATCAACAATTCAACATGAAGCATATGAAGTTGCTGGACCTGGCCCTGGCCCTGGCTACAAGTTTCATGTGAAATGTGAAATGGAATATATATTAAAATAAATATAAGATTGTCTTTGTTATTGACAGGACATTACATATAGAATGATACACGTTTTCTATCTTTGTTTTGGTCTATGATCAACATTTCTTGACAAGACATACAACCCAGACGCTAAAAGCCCACAATCATTTTTCTGCGGATGTAAGGCGTGGGCTCAAGATCAAGCTCCTGCCTGAAGCCCATGCTCCTTCCCACCATTATGTTAACTTCCTTGAGCATAGACGGACAACTTTACCCCAAACATGTATTGGAAGTTCCGTACACTCATAAGGTTACCATAGTAAATAACTATTCCTCCTATCTCCTGGAATACAAAGCAAAGCAAAAGCCTTTCAGTAATCACACAGACAGAGAGGGGAAATGGCTTATCATGTATGCTCTTCGCCCTCTTCTCTCTTTCATAACCACCAAACTCCCTCCCACTCTCTCTCTTCCCCAAAAAATTTCCGACTAAGAATCTCTGGTTTTCCCAGCATCAAACCCAGTGTTCGCACGGAGAGGGTCGGGCAGGAGAGAGGGACTGACATTGACCAATCTCCCGAAGAGAGAGAAAAATATCTAATTTATAGTTCAAACTTTTCCAAAATTATCAAACTGTCTCTGAAACTAGACCCGGAACGATCTCATCGGGTCTCCATTTTTCTCATGTCGCCTGTCTACGAACTCGTGAGTTCGAGACCTACGTAACGACCCAAGAAAAATTCCCAAAAGCATTGCCAGTCAAAAACTGACTCCTGAACCCGTCCAACATCGAGGATAAAATCGTCAAATTCTCAAATTAATTTAATTTTTGGTCCGGATCGTTACATAATGTCTATTTTTAATTGTAAAAAATAATTTTAAAAATTAAAATTAAAAAAACTCAAAAGTCACCTGATCTTCCCTACCCAGCAAAATACCCATCCAACTCTAACAAAAATCCCCACCATAATTAGTCCACCACTGTCATCGGCAACCACTGCTAATCCTTGCGGCCTCTTTTCTCCGTCTTCTTTTCTCTTCCTCCCTCCCTTTCTTTCTTTCTCCTTCCGGTGTCACAAGTAACGTTGAATTGGGTTGGAGCTCGCAACCTTCATCTATATATTCCAAAAGAAAATGGAATTGAAAGATTAGTCAGAGCAGCATGGTAGGTCCTAAGGCGGCGGAAGGAGGGTCTTAACATATACTAATAGAATTACAACCACCGCACCATCGTCAAAGAGAAAATCAAAATTTGCAGAACATGTACAACCCCACAATTGTCCATAGTTAGGTTCTCTTCTTCAAATTAAGAATTACTCTCATCCTTAATTTCTTTGGTGAATTCTTAAACCTCACCTAGAAATTCTCAAATTTCAACATGTAGATTAATTAGTCATCTGCGTCATTGGTGCAAAAAGACCTCTCCTATACTAATAAAATGCCTAATTCGAAATAATGTAATTTTAATCATGTTTTTATTAACAAGAGGAAGAGCGAGTAGGCAAAAAGAAAACTGGTCGGCTGCCGGCAAGGTGGTGTCCGGTGACGGTGATGGACTGATTATGGTAGGGATTTTTGTCGGATTTGGATGGGTATTTTGGTGGGTAAGGGAAGATTAGGTGATTTTTGGGGTTTTTTTTTTTTTTATCTTTTTTAAGTTTTATTAACTTTAAAATTATTTTTCATAATTAAAAATAGATAAATGTTATTTGAACCATCTTAATTGACCACATCAATTGAATCATCTGATGTGACAATCAATGAAAAATATTATTTTAATAAATTAAATCACCTTGTATTTATTTTTTGTGAGAAATAGAATGCCATATCAAGTGTGGGAAATTAATGTGGTTAATTAAGATAGGGCTGTTAATCGGTTTTTTTTTTTATTCGGCATTTTTTCAAAATCGAAACCGAACCGATGGGATGAACCAGTATCGGTATCGGTATGGTAACAACCACTTTCCCGATTTGGACCAAAAACCAGAAGGTCCGATCGGTTCAGTTCAGGATAGATTTTTCCCGGTTTTGCGAGCAAGAGCGATGGAGGCGGAGAGACGGTAAGAAAGAGAGAGACAGAGAGATTTAGGGAGATGCGATTGAGCGAATCTTGAGCGATTGAGTGAGATGATGAAGCCTTTGATTGGATTGAGAGAGACTCGCGATTGAGCGAAATGAACCCTTCAATTGGATTCGAGGCGAATGGTGCGAGGCGATGGGTGGCTGTGTGCGAGGTGATGGGTGCAAGGCAGAGGCGATGGGTGCGAGGCAAAGGCGTTCAGTGCGAGGAAGAGACGATGGGTGCCACTGCGTTCGTGAGATGAGAGTATGAGACTATGAGAAAGACAAGTGAAGCAGACGAGTGAGTGAAGATGGTGAAGGTTGCAGCGGCGAGGCGTGAGGGTGAGGCGGTGAGACACTGAGGCATGAGGGTGAGACGGGTGATTGGGTATGCGAGAGGGAAAGTCAGTGAATGAATCACGATGAATGAGGGTTTTCGATTCAAAATGTGAGGCTCTCTTCGATGATATCGAAGTGGAAGTGAAGAAGAAGGTCCAAAACGGCGCCGTGTGAATCAAAAAATGATTTTTGATTTGGTCCGATTCTGGGCAGTTGAAAACCAAAATTGAACCAATTTTGGATCGGTTCGATTCGATTCCCTTAGTTAGGTTTGGTTTTTTTTTCGGTTTGGTAATATTTTGGGATGGTCCGGTTCAGTTCGGTAATTCGGTCAATTTTTTCGTACCGATTAACAGTTCTAAATTAAGATAGTTGAAATAAAAACGCTATTAAAAATATACATTAAATATCCATATTAACTCAGGTTAAGTCAAAGGCCACCTGGCATATAGAGAGAATAGCGGTGAGCAAAAAACTTTTAATCAGGTGGTAAGCAAAAATACTATCTTAGTTTGAGAGGTTCACGATCTGAGACCTGAGCACGCACTCAGACTCGAAGACTCACATTCGCAACAATGGCGGAAAAGGAAAAGGTTAGTGTTTTGGCCCGAAAGTTATATATATTTGTTGATTTAATTTTTGTGGCTGCTATTAATTGTTGTTTATCTCCGAGAATCCACCAAGTGCTGTATCTGCTATATATATATATATTTTTTTTGTCGTTTTTGGCTGTTTCTCGATCTTAATTGTTCTTCATTTTGTCACACACTGATCGATACACTAACACGATGATGATTCTTCCCAGCCCTGTCAGAAGTAGTCAGAACCTGATTCTGTACAAATCACAATCCATCAAATTTACAGAAGCTTTGTCTAATTATTTACTATATATGTATCCATACATCTCTTGTAGCTCTTTTTTTTTTTCACAGAACTCTGTATATTATTTCTCAGTTTTCTGAAATTGATTATTTATATATTCGAAGTCTAGAATATTCTAAATTAATGATATGTACATATGGGTTGGATCAGGTGACGATAATGGTGCTGAAGGTGGATCTTCAGTGTCACAAATGCTACAAGAAGGTCAAAAAAGTCCTGTGTAAATTCCCTCGTGAGTCTGCTCCTTTCCTTGGTCATTCATATCTTTTCTATAATTAGTTAAAAAGAAAGTAAACTGAGTAAATTTTGTGAACAAGAGAAATACGAGACGAGATATACGACGAGAAGCAAAATCAAGTGGTGATCAAAGTGGTATGCTGCAGTCCTGAAAAGATAAGGGACAAATTATGTTGCAAAGGTGGTGGAGCCATCAAGAGCATTGAGATCAAAGAGCCCGAGAAGCGCAAGCCTAACGAGCCCGACAAGTCTAAACCAGTGGTTGAAAAACCCAAGGAGGCCGACAAGCAGGATAAACCTGCTGACCCGCTAAAACAAAACCCACCACAACAACGGGCGGTTGATCCGCCAGCGAAGCCGACCCACCCTGTGCTTGTTCCGAGTTACCCACCGCCTGTCCAAGTGAATACTTGCTGTATGGAATGTTACCAAGGGCATCCAGGTGGGCCATGCTACCGTGGTTACGGTGGAGCCGCCCCGTTCATCCAATATGATGGTTCCTATGGGAGGCCGGTGTATGATAGCTACGGTGGTGGTGGCAGCAGGGGATACAACGCTAGCTATTGCGTTACCCGCCCTGATCAGTGTTTCAGCGAAGAAAATCCCCAAGCTTGCACCGTCATGTAAATCGTCATCAGTCCATCCATCCAGCCATACGATGATCGGTCATCAAATTTAATTTGGTTATTTGAGCAGTACGTACGAGTTGGTTTTATAAATTTCTTGCTAGGACTAGAAGAAGCATTAAAAAAAAGGTGATATTAATAAAGCTGGTTGTTGATGTTGGTGGAAAAGTCACAATCAGGTTATACTTCATTGTATTATGATTATAGAAGAATCAAGAAAGATAGAGGTATATTATTTATATATATATATATATATATATATATAGGCACATCATCATGGATCATCGACGATTCAACATGAAGTTGCTGGACTTGGCCCTGGCTACAATTTTCAATGTAATAAAAGAGTTTCTGTTGCACATTTGTGTAATCATTTCATTTGTCCTCTTTGCTTTTTATATGCATCAGTTTTTGTTCCCTAGCCAGTAGCAGCCTAGCACATCCTCAACTTCATTTTCACTCCACCCATCCTGTTTCCGTGAAAGAATTTTATTACAATGATTCACGGATTAAATTTAAGATGAATTAACTTTTAAGAAGACAAAACTGAAAACTGACATGGAATATATGCTAAAATAAAAATAAGATTGTCTTTGTTATCGACATTACATATAGAATGATAGATGATGATAGATGGACACTTCCCTAGTCTACACGTTTTCTATCTTTTTTTCGGTCTATGATCAAAATTTCTCGACAAGACATACTACATAATACAAGTCGGTATATTTAAACAAAATGACCACAACCCAGAAGCCAAAAGCCCACAATCGTTTTTCTGTGGCTGTAAGGCGTGGGCTCAAGATCAAGCTCCTGCCTGAAGCCCATGCTCCTTCCCACCATTATGTTAACTTCCTTGAGCATAGACGGACAACTTTACCCCAACCATGTATTGGAAGTTCCGTATACTCATAAGGTTACCATAGTAAATAACTATTCCTCCTATCTCCTGGAATACAAAGCAAGGCAAAAGCCTTTCAGTAATCACACAGACAGAGGGGAAATGGCTTATCATGTATGCTCTTCGCCCTCTTCTCTCTTTCATAACCACCAAACTCCCTCCCACTCTCTCTCTTCCCCAAGAAATTTCCGACTAAGAATCTCTGGTTTTCCCAGCATCAAACCCAGTTTTCCTTCACTTCAATCAACAACAACCTCCCTCCAAATAAATCACGTTTCTTTACAGGACCCAGTTGCACAAGAAACCCAGACTCCCAATGCTCCAGAAGTTGAAATTCACCAACTTCCAGATGGAAATTCTGGGTCTTCGCCGAAAAACTATGTCTGGGTCAATCCCAGCAGTCCCAGAGCTTCACAGCTCCGACAGAAATCTTACGATTCCAGGTATGCTTCTTTAGTGAAAGTAGCTGAGTATTTGAACTCTTGCAATCCTATTGAAAGTGCTGTTTTTGAAGCTTTAAAGGGTTTAGGTGATAAAATTTTAGAACAAGACGCTGTGGTTCTTCTTAATAATATGTCCAATCCAGAAAATGCGTTTCTTGTGCTCAAGTACTTTCAGCTGAAATTGAAACCACAGAGGGAGGTGGTTCTGTATAATGTGACTTTAAAAGTGTGTAGGAAGGGTAAGGATTTGGATAGGGCAGAGAAGCTGTTTGATGAATTACTTGAGAGAGGTGTTAAACCCGATAATGTCACATTTTCAACTATGATTAGTTGTGCTAGGATGAGCTCTTCGCCTGATAAGGCTGTGGAGTGGTTTGAGAGAATGCCCAGTTTTGGGTGTAATCCCGATGATGTTACCTATTCGGCTATGATTGATGCCTATGGGCGTGCCGGTAATGTTGACATGGCTTTCAGTTTGTTTGACCGAGCCAGGACAGAAAAATGGCGCATTGATCCAATGACGTTTTCAACATTAATCAAAATTCACGGCCAGTCTGGGAATTTCGATGGGTGCTTGAATGTTTATGAGGAAATGAAAGCTATAGGGGCTAAGCCGAACTTGGTTATTTATAACACTTTGCTGGATGCTATGGGAAGAGCTAAGAGGCCTTGGCAAGCGAAGAAAATTTACCGAGAGATGATCAACAAGGAGTTTTCGCCAAATTGGATAACCTATGCAGCTCTTTTAAGGGCCTATGGTAGAGCCCGCTATGCGGATGATGCTCTTAATATTTATAGAGAGATGAAGGAGAAGGGAATGCAGTTAAATGTAATTCTTTATAACACCCTTTTAGCTATGTGTGCTGATGTTGGTTATGCTGATGAGGCTGTTGAGATTTTTGAAGACATGAAGCGGTCTGAAACTTTGAAGCCTGACAGTTGGACATTTTCATCCATGATTACCATATGTTCCTGTAGCGGGAAAGTCGTAGAGGCAGAGACAATGTTGAATGAGATGTTGGAAGCTGGTTTTGAGCCTAATATTTTTATTTTGACATCACTCATCCAATGCTATGGGAAGGCAAAGCGTACTGATGATGTTGTCAGGATATTTAATCAACTCATAGAATTGGGTATAAAACCAGATGAGCGTTTCTGTGGTTGTCTCTTGAATGTGATGACTCAAACACCGAAGGAAGAACTTTGTAAGCTTGCCAATTGTATTGAGAGGGCTGATGAAAAGCTTGGATATGTGGTAAGGCTTTTGGTAGAGAAACAAGACAGTAGTGAAATCTTTAAGAAGGAAGCATCAGAACTTTTTAATTCAATTGGTTCCGATGTAAAGAAGGCTTACTGCAATTGCTTGATTGATCTTTGTGTCAACCTTGATCTCTTGGAGAGAGCCTGTGAGCTGCTTGACTTGGGGCTTACACTTCAGATATACTTAGGTATACAGTCAAGGACTCAGACCCAGTGGTCTCTGTATCTCAAGGGTCTCTCACTTGGGGCAGCTCTTACTGCATTACATGTTTGGATTAATGACTTGTCTCGGGTATTGGAATCTGATGAGGAGCTTCCGCCTTTGCTTGGAATTAATACTGGGCATGGGAAACACAAATATTCAGACAAAGGTCTAGCGACTGTATTTGAGTCACATTTGAAGGAATTAAATGCTCCATTCCATGAGGCCCCAGACAAGGTTGGCTGGTTTTTGACTACAAAGGTTGCGGTCCAGTCATGGTTGGAGTCTAGAAGTTCATCTGAAGTAGTTGCTGCTTAGGTGTTGGGCTCTTTAGTCACTCTGACATGTAATGTCAAGAACTGGTATGTTCTTCACAATTTTCTATTTAGATGTTTTTGGAATTCTCTCTTGCTGTGGAGAACATTTTTGTACTATTAGAATTCAACTTTTCAATCTACACGCATTGCTCTTATAGAGTTAATGAAGCTAGAATTCTTGCACCTACTGAGTGGTAATGCACCTGTATATGTGATGTGATTTTGATTGAGATTATTAGTTAGATCCTGTGACACCATGTTTGAATGGAGTCAAAAGATTTCCTATTAGTGAAAAAATCCAGTTGATATGCTATGCCAGTTAATACGCTATGAAAATTATCAAACTTCCTTTTGATGATTGCCATTTGGGAGTTGTAGTAACATGGGGATAACAGGAGGTACTTACCATCCAACCTTAGGAAAAGGGCAATCAAACTGAAGCTACCTGTTGGGTTTTTGAATTTTGATACCTTAGGCACTTGCTTTGTGGTGCTTGGTTCTGCTGATAATCATTCTTAAGATACAATCAGGGCATGATATTTGCATGGGGGATGTAGAAAGTTGGTCTGCTTGCTACATCTCTTCTGGTTGAGCTGATGGCAAAGGCCATTATGCTCTGGGCAGTTGATGACACTCAGGTTATCTCCTGTGTGATTTTAGACCTCATTGACATTTATTTAATAAAGACATAAAACATCTAGTTAAGTTCAGTATTAAACAATAGTCTAATGCAAGAGGAAGTTGGATCTACCATATAATATACATGAACAGTCAAATTGCCCAATTACATGAAAGTAAGCCGCCTCAATATCTGTGGCGTTACTGGTTAAAGGGAATATGTACACAAAAAAGGGGGAAAGTCCTAAATAAAAATGTTGTTGACTTCATCCATCAATTCTCTATTGGAGTTGACTTAAAACATTTCTGTATAATTTTATCATTGAATCTGTGGTACAATGAACAATCCACAGACCATTAAGTCATTGACTTTGACATATTTAGATGATATTGTCATATCATAATGCTGGGACCTGGGAGTGCTTGTGACGTGTGCACAGTTCTAGAAGACCCACACTAGTAGTTGACATTGGGAGAGTAAAAGCTTATAATAATTAAAGAAGCAGTGTGATGGCTTGCACGTCCAACTGCCTCCTATGTGAAATTATTAAAGCCAGCCACACTATAAAACCAATGGGAATGGGAATGGGAATCCTAAATCCTAAATCCAAATTTATAAATCGTAATTCATTTGTATTGCTTTGCCTCTGCACAACATGGGAAACTGCTTAAATGTTGTATTCCGTCCACCGCAAGAGAAGATTAAAGTAGTAATCTTTAATGATGGAGTTCAAGAATTCAAAGCCTCAACATCAGTGGAACAAATCACATCTGGCCTTTACATTGGGTATAAGCTGGTACACCATTCCCAGCCCTATACGCCATTGCCCCCCAACATGAAGCTGGAGCCTGGGGAGGTTTACCATCTCGTCCCAAACCTCGCAACTCTTGGTAAGCTTTTGGTTCCTTCAAAAACAATCCCCCAAGGAAGCTGCAAAAGACAGAAGATTAAGATTGTGGTGACTAGGGAACAGTTGGAGTTGTTGTTGCAGAGCGCAAACAAGTTCCAGTCTAAAGAAGGTGGGGTTCGATTGTCAGGGAGGTTGGGGTTACAAGCGCCTCGGAAATGGCGGCCATCTTTGCCCATCATTCCGGAGGTGTACAATTTGTGAATAATAGGATTTTGGTCTTTTATCTTCCTTCTACTGTCATGGTAATTGGGCACTTTTAAACAATAGTATAGTAGATGTTCTAGGTAACCAGAATGGAGTATTCATGTTTTAATATTTCAATGTAATTGTTCTCTGGTTCCGATTAGTTCCTGTTGCAAAATGTGATTACCAGTGTGAAGACTTGCTTCCTAGTATTAATGGACAAGTCATCAAATTTCAAAACATGTAGTTTGCTAGAGTGCCATTTACTGCATTCTTATTCAATATCTTGGGATTAGAAAACTCATTTCCTCTATATTTGATATACCTTGGTAAGCTGCACTCACTCTTTACTTTCAGTTTCCACTTCATTTATTTGTTTCCATTCCCCAAAATAAAGTACAATTACTCATAACTAGTACTGGTAACTGCATGATTTCAAGCAAAGGGAAACGCAAATAAACACCAAACGTAAGATTTGTCACCCACTTTATTTCAAACTCAGCTCCTATTTTGCATTCAAACACTTTATTGCAATTACCTATCTCACTGGTGAAACTGTGCTTTCTATATTTACATGAAAAAAATCATAAAACATGGGTAATAATAAAGAATAAATCTCTGTACGATCTTCAATAATCTCCCTTGTAAGCTTTCAAGATGCTTTTGTTACCCTGCATAAATTGCATAAGTCAATTAAGTAGGAAAAATCATGATGTTGGAATAAAAGTTGAAAAGGATACAAAAGATGAAACTGAGGCTCTTCAAAATTTGTCACCCACCGTTTAGAGGAGTTCACATTCCTGTTGTTTTTGTTACCATCCATCTTGGCTGCTGCAGCTTCTTTTTCTCTAGCCACTGCTTCTCTCTTCATTTTCTTAGATTCTACTTCCATGGCTTTTGTCATTGCATCAACCTTTTTCATCAGCATCTGAAACACAATCATGGCATGCATTCAGTATCTTAATGGGGAGAGAGAGGGATGGAGAGGAGGAGGAGGTAATATTTGTCAATTTCACCTGTATTTCTTGATTTTTAGCATTCATATCACTCTCTTTGGCTTCACAGTGCTTCCTTAGATTGAGGACCTCCTTTTGAAGTTTGTCATAGAGAAACCCTGAGACCACATCTTCACTATCAGCATTGGTACTTCTCTTGTTGGGCAAGTCCTCGTTGCCATCATCTTGAGCTTTGATTTCCGTGGCAACTGTTTTATCATCATTCTTATCAGTATCAGTATCAGCATTTTCTTTCATTTCTGGGTTCTCCTTTTCACCACTATCAACAACTTTACTTCTAGATGCCCATAAGCCTTTTCTCACCAAATTTTCTCCAGAACCATATTTCTTCTTTAAGTTATTTGATCTTTTTAGCTGTCCAGCTGCATTGGCTGTTTCATTGTCTGGATTTGTCTGTTTCAATGGAGAGACTCTACTGATAGTAGAAGCCCTTGGCTGTGATGTCGATCTCTTTCCTAATCCACCATTGCTTGTCAGAAATCCTAAGAAGTTACTAGATTTTTCTGGTTTTGGAGAACCACAAAGTAAATTAGGATTGAAGCTTGAAACATGCTTTAATCCATCTTCTAGTGTCTTCAGTCTCAGCTTCAACTTCTCCTGATAAAAAAAGCAAAGGATTGAATGATTCAGTTGAATCAAAAGCAAATGATTCAGTTGAATCAAAAGCAAAGGATTCAGATAGGGTGACTGCAAGTATAATATATTCACCTTGAGTTGCGCCTCTGCCTTAGCTGTTCTGTCTGACACAGCTAGCTTGTCTCTCAATCGTTGCATCTCTGCCTACATATGCACGAAATAACTGTCCAGAAGAATTTGTATACCCCATATTCCTCATATATATATATATATATATATATATATATATTATATATATAGATCATGTAAGTATGTAACTATGTAAGATACAATTGAATTAGAAACTTTGTGAATAAAAATACCTGCATTAGTCTTCTCTCTTCTAGCCATTGTTTAACAGGCATAACTTTTTCATTGTCATCCTTCCACTCATTAGCAATCACAGTTGCTACTCGATTTGCTGAAACTTTAACTCTTGCCAGCTCTCTCTCCAGAGTTCTCTTCTCCTCCTGTGCGGTTTCATATGTTAGTGCTTTGAAGTTTGAACAATTTCTCAAATACCAAGTAGTTGTAGCAGTAAATATATTTATTCATGTGTTATCCATGAAACATACATTCAATTCTTCTATTTTCCGTTGGTAGTCACGGATAGCATTAGCTGCAGCCCCACCGGCTAAAACTGCCTCCTCAAGTTCTTGAATGGTTTGGCTGAGCTTTTCAACCTCTACTACCTTCTGCCGATTTGTTTTCTCAAGGATTCTGTTTTCCTCCTGCACATATTTTTATAAATGGTATTAGTATAGCAGTTGAGTTGAATACTTGTAATATTGTACATAATTATTGCGTTCAAGAAATGAAATAGAATCTGGTGCAAAGCCATGCCTGGCAGATCTCAATCTGTCTCTTCAATTCGAAGTTGTGATTTTGAACCTCTTCAACAATTAGAGCCCTTTCTAGTGCACTTCTCAATATCCTTTCTGCTTCAAGAAGAGCCGACTCTTTTGACTTTGTGAGGCGTTCCAGAGCCTTCCTATCCTCCTGAAGCGCTGCAATCTGGAAAAAGGGGAAGGATTAATCCCTTCGGTGTTAGCTTAGCTATATTGATTGGGGCCTTGTGCTCATAAAGCAATGGTTTTTAATGTTTTGTTACCTCATTTTTATGCATTTTGATTTCAGCCTCAAGAGGAGCAATGAAAGATTCGAGAGAAGGAGATTCATCATCCTTTCGGTTTGCATGCACCCTTCTAACAGTTGCTTCTGCAGCATATTGTGCAGCCAATGCATCTCTCTTCTCATCTGTTAGTTTCTTTATTTCAAGATTCTGCATTTTATCACAATAATCTTGTAAGTATCTTGGTAGATCGAGAATCGTATTGACAAAAGTTTTTTAAGAATGCCTAAAAATTCTCTAAAATCAAGCACACCTTATGCTCCAAAAGATTTTCGGTGACTCTGTGTTTCTCATCCAATTTCTGTACCTCATTTCTGAGCTGGGAAAAGTAAGAAAAGAAAACGAAATTCAAATAGTTGAGATACAAGTCCATTTCATTAGTTAGTTGAATGTCTGCACATCTATTTGTTTGTTTGAATACCTCTTCCACAGCCTTATCCTTAAGAGCTTCAGTAGCTTTCAGAGCCCTGATCTCACCCTGAGCAATCCCTAACTCCCGATTTTTTTCTGCATACAGTCATTTGAGAGGAATATTAAATCTTTCATCAACACCTTCTATTTGTAAACT
This sequence comes from Oemleria cerasiformis, assembly GCA_037349345.1. Lineage (NCBI taxonomy): Eukaryota > Viridiplantae > Streptophyta > Magnoliopsida > Rosales > Rosaceae > Oemleria > Oemleria cerasiformis. The sequence goes on along the minus strand of JAZGTL010000015.1, from coordinate 6,190,917 downwards.
TTAGGAGAAAGAAACAATCAAAACATTCAAATCTGTTAACGTTTTGAGTCTTTGAGAACAAACAATCCATGTATTCATTCAGTCCTAGAATCCATGCAATTGTTTTCAAACTTTTGAGCTTCAACCCCAAGATTAAGAACAGAATAGGCAGAATGCAAATAGAGAGACAATTAAAACACTGAATGTAAATTCAAATACAAAACTTGCAGCATCCAAACTCACAAGTGATAAAACCATGTTGACTATTGAGGAAAGGAAAAGGTTCAAATTCTTATAAAACCATGTTGAACTTGACTCTATATAGCATTTAACATTATGAAAACCAGCTCATGAACAGCCACCATGCTCCATTCAAATGCAGAAACAGAAGTAAAACGAGAGAGAGAGAGAGAGAGAGAGAGGGACCTTTCAGTAGATTGTTCATACGGTTGAGCTCCAAGACAACAGGGTCAGGGAGGACAGGCCAAAACTCATCTCCCCCAACTCCAAGGGGTTGCTGTTCTTCATGACCGACCACCATTTGCTTGGGTTGATGTTTTTGCAGCAGCACCTTTGTGTTGTGTACTGTTTTGGGAGATAAAGAAAGAGGATGTAATTTGAATTGGGGTTTAATGTTTGTAATCAGGGAAATGAATGTGGGTTTTAATGAGGATTGGATTGGATTTGATTTGATGAGATGGTGTTTGTGAGTGTGAGTTTTAAGGAATTGACCGTAAAGATTGGGATTATGAGAAGATATGGACTACTTCCCTTGTTGTGAAGCAATTCTTATTTCTAGTTTTGTTTGTTTTGAGCCGGCCATACTCCCTTCCTCTACTTCTTCCCTCCTAATTTTGACAGTAACGGTTACTTTCATTTTAAAAATCTACATAATTATCTTTTCATCTCCCCTTAAATTATGGGATTTCATTTTCATCCTCACTATGATTTTGACTTTATCTCATTCTTTCCTCAAGTTTAAAATAAATATTTATGAAGTTTCTTTATCCAACTGTTCTGATTTTTGATTGATTGTGACTACAACTTTATATAGTTGTTTTTATAATCCTCGGATTCTATTTGTATTAAGAGTTATTTACATAAACACTCTGATGTTTTTTATGTTTTCACAAATATCCTTTCAGATTTTAAATCTTACATAAAAACTCCCTTATGTTAAAAAAACATTATATATAAATTCATTTGTTAAGTGATTATCAAATAAAAACTGATATCAACCTAAAAATTAACAAAATTGACTTTCTATAGTAATATTTTCAGAATTAGAATGATATGTATCAAAACAACAATAAAGATATTTTAGTATTTACATAACTTATATTATATTTAATTAAAAAATTTTCATATTTTATGAGTTATGAGTAATATTTTTAGAATTTGTGGGGGGTGTTTATATAAAGTTCAAAATCTAAGGGAGTGTTTGTGAAAACACAAAAAATCTCAAGGAATGTTTGTGTAAATAACTCTTTAATTTTTAATTTATTTTTTCTACCACCTAATCTATGATTATAATTACGTTTGGACCGTCCAAGGATTGTCATACACATTATTTGTTGGTGCCATTTGTTGCAACTTTCATTATTTGGAGATATTATATCCCACACTACAACCACAAAAGAGCCAAATGCTTTTCTCTTTTTTATTCTTTTGAAAAATCAACGTCAAACACCAAGTCTTAGGATCAATATACCACACCAGGTTGACCTAGTTGTCAGGATATTTTCAGGGCTGGTATAAAATATCAGGTATGTCCTGAATTCGATTATTTGATGATGTGTTTTCTAATTGTGACCAGATGTGCGTTGAAAAATTTGTGTGAGTGCGTTGAAATGCATGTGTGAGTCTTCTCAGACTCCAGAAGGCTGGACTGACGTGGTTCGCTGAAATGCGTGTGTGAGTCTTCCTTTACTGGTTTTTCTTCTAATTGTGACCAGAGGTGCGCTGAAACGCATGTGTGAGTGCGCTGAAAAGGTGTGTGAGTCTTCCTTTGTTGGTGTGTTTTTTGATTGTAGTTAGAGGTACGCTGAAACACATGTGTGAGTGCGCTGAAACGCATGTGTGAGTGCGCTGAAACGCGTGTGTGTCTTCCTTTGCTGGCGTGTCTTCTGATTGTGGCCAGAGGTGCGCTGAAACGCATGTGTGAGTGTGCTAAAATGGGTGTGTGAGTCTTCCTTTGCTAGTGTATCTTCTGATTGTGGCTAGAGGTGAACTGAAACGCAAGTGTGAGTGCGCTAAAATGCATATGTGAGTCTTTCCGGATTCCAGAAGGGTGGATTGCCGTGGTTCGCCACTTGCTAGTCCCCTTAAAAAAAAAAAAGTCTTGGATCAATATATTATCTTCCTATAAATTTTTTTTTCTTCTTTTAATATAAATGATATTTTACGGATTTACTTTAACGAATTTAAACGGCGAAAGAAATGATGTAAATTTTGTGTATAGAGTAGCGCACTTTCGTTTTAGACAACACAGCTTCGTTTACTTTTGCATTCTCTTTCATGAGATGGATTGAGAATTTATAGGTAAGGAGAAAAAGTGTTTATATAAATAAGAAAGAGTAATAATATGGGGTTTGAAGTCATTTGGAAATGATAACAAGCAAGGAATCGGAATAGGGAACGGATTAGGGATTGTGATGATGCAATTGATTGATTGATGGATGCTTGTTTTGGAGTAATTGAATTGCTTAAGCGCTAAAACCTGCTTTAAGCCCTCCCATTGCCTTTGTGATTCAAAGTTCCTCAACACGTTTTGAATTTATGAGGTACTCATGACTCATGCCGACTATACATACCATGATGATGGACATGCCTGAAATTGAACTGAAATTGAAAGGGACCAACTCCAACTAAAGTGACTTGAAAGAACAAACAAATTCCCATTCATTTCATATATGATATATACACACACACAGACTTAGAAAGAGAGAGCCTCACATCACATCTTTGCTTCAAAGTATTCTTTTTATTTTAAAAAAAGTATATGATTGAATTGAGAAATTTATAGACTTATTAGGCTACGGCCGTATGGACATATGGCAGGGCAGGCAAAGTTGGAGTATTTTTTGGTCAGGCCACAAAGGGAAGACTCCACCAGTCCACCAATATACACCAACACTCCTTTTTGGTATGAAGCTAAACCCTAAGCATTTGATTTAGAAGGGTTCCGTTTCTCTTCATTTGTCGTGTGTGTGTCCAATTGATTCCAAATCCCAGTGTGTTGTGTTCCACTGTTCCTTATTGGTTGCAGTACGTTGGACTTTGGGGGTTATTAACATATTCATACATATAGTCTTGCTGCAATTCTGAATCCATATATATGTCACTTTTTAATTAGTAAACACAAGATACGCGCCGAGAGAAATTGAAAACCTTGAACGTTGCAAATGAATGCACCACCAACGCCAATGTTATGTTCAGGTATCAATTTTCTGATCGAATCATGCATGATCATGTTCATGTAGAATCCAAATCATCATCCATTTCTGAAGCGCAACAACTAATAATGTATAGCAAATCTCAAGCATTTGGAATTTATTAGTTGGAGACTTGGAGAGCAGCAAATTAATTAATATAATGGTTTCCTTTTGCGGTTGGTTTAGAATAACCTACTAGACTTACAACTCTAACCACAAAGAAGGGAATCATTATTTGTTGATGTATATAACTCTTCAAAAATCATTAAAATATATCTGCAGTTGATCTAATCTTTTGGTGAAACCCATAAGCACAAGGAACAAAAACAAAGATATGCCATTATTCTTTTCCTCAGTAGTAAACTTATCATCATTCCATTCCATTCCATTGCATGTGAAAAAAGTGGCTAACTTGATCGAAAAGGGACAAAGTATAACTATATATAATCTCTCTCTCTCTCTCTCTCTCTCTCCCTGTTTCCATGTATGGAGTTGAGACTAGAGAGTTAATTAGTATCTAGTTGTGATTGTAATTGAGAAAGAAAGAAAGAAAGCAGGTGGAGGCCATGGATATGTCATCGTCCCCACAGTTTATTGTGAAGTACAGATATCATTTTGGCATAGCAATCTTTGTTTCAATCATATTCTCCTTGCCCTTGTATGGAGCTCCTCGGCTTGTAACCATTGTGAGTTACTTTTGGCCTCTCTTTGCCTCCACTGCGCTTTTCTTGCTTGCAATCATCGCCTTTGGTGGTGTTTCCCACCTCTCCACCCAGTCACAATTACAGGGTGAAGCACAAGCTCAAGGGATCATAGATTATGTTGCTGGCCACCCAGATCATTACTCTAATTAATTTACTTTATTTATACAAATACGATGTGAATCAAATATAATTTCCTTGGAAATTAATTAAGGTTATACTTTTATTTTCTATATATATGCTTCGCTCTGTACGAATTGATCATCTATGGACTATGACTATATATGAATGAAGACTTGCAATTTCATGCCTTTACTAATGCGCATTGTACAATTGAATTGCTCAATGAGATATCCCATACCAAAAGAAGTTAGTTGAGAAACCATAGTTTAGAATAAGTTCCTTACTTGTGCTACAAGGTATCCCATACCCTATAGCCAGGAGGAAATTATTTATCCAATACTCATACTTTCCCATTTTTTTTACCTTCCAAAGTAACTATCATCCAAGAAAGCCATTTCCCCTTCTCGTGCCTCTTTTACAGGTTGTTAACTGGACTTAAGAAAAGGATACTGCTTTTTAGTTTTGAACCAGTACTTTTATCAAATACTAGCACTAGCAGCTAGCTACCTAGGGTCTGATTTATGGTACCATGACTTGGTTCATATGTCATTATAAATAATCTAGAAATTGTGTTAAAAGTTAAAACAGATCAGAAAGAAGAAATCATGGAATTTGAATGAATGAGATAAGTGTTAAACCTTGCCTTAATTAATTTGATGCTGCTTGTAGCTAAGCTAGCTTTCCATGAACATTCATTCATGAATCATGATTCATGTATCAAAAAAATGTCACCAGATAATCTTAAAAAGCAGAACAATAACTAAGAAGTTAGAAGTTGCATTGGATTGAGTGTGTTTTAAGTTACAGCTGCTGTGTTGGTTGAGATGGTATTAGATCAGATGCTGTCAAAGTTCCTGATTGATCAATGTCAAGTTTCTTGAAGGTTTCCATCACCAATGAAATATCTTCCTGGCTGATCTTCCCCATCTCCTTCAGTTTATATACGATAAACTCCGCAGCACTGCACATGACATCACATTCATCATGACTCATGAGAATATATATATATGTATTCAACATATAAGTAAAGAATTAAGAAATGTAGCTAGCTAGGTACCTGACGACTTTATCATGATCAAGATCAGCTTCCTCAAGATCCAAGGGTGTCAATCTCCGAGTAAGAACCCACTTCACAAGCGATCTTTGCCTTGTTTCTGTGTAGAGTTCAGCAGCGTAAAGAAAGAATTGTGCCAAGCAAATGGTACTGCTCAGTATCCAAAACACAGCAAACATCCGGCCTGCCGCAGTTGAGAAGCTCTCATCCCCATACCCTAGAGTTGTAATGGTGGAGAAAACGCAATACAATGCATCCATAACTTCCAGATTCTCAACCAAACATAAGAACACAGTTCCTACAACAAGAAGCAGAAACAGAAGGATTCCAGCTGTAATACATTTGAACTTGACCTTGTCTGTCTCAACCTCCTTTAGGAGCTCCGGTGGACCAATTTTCTCACGAAAGTGTATGGCGCGAACCAACAGAATTTCCTGCTTCTCCACAATGTAATCTGCTGCCTTGCCAAGCATTATTCCCACAAGAGCCATGCCTGTGAACACATAAACACATGCAAGTAGCTTTGCCAAGATGCTGTTGGGGACAAGGTCACCGTATCCAACGGTGCTCATTGTGACAACACACAAGTACATGGCATCCAGAATGGGGTTGGTTTTCTTACCCTTGATCTGATGCCTCATTAGGAAGAAACAAAAGGTGCCTCCACCAATGTATGCAAGTAACAATAGGACTACTTGCCTTACACTAAACTGTGGCTTCACATAAACTGGATCACTACTAGAAGGTGGTCCAGGAGGAGGACATTCTTCGTCGTCATCATTTTGTTGTTGGAGGCAGTTCTTGAATGATGGAGATGGTTTGGTACTAATACTATATGTCCGATTTTTCTTTCTCTGATGCACGACATTGGTTTCATTGTTGATGACTAGAGATTGAGCGGCATCATCTTTGTTTTGAGAAAGGAAGGGCTGTTTCGCATCATTATCATCTTGATCACTAGCCATCATTTGCCTTCTGGGCATTACATAAACAAGGACCTCTAGTACCTACTGAAGAATTGGAATTGTATCAAATGTCAATACTGCAAACCATTTATGACATAATATAACATTGGTTTAATTTCAGTTGCCTAGTCAGATTTCAGAATTGAATTGTAGGATGCTCACTGCACGAGATGAATTTGTCGGTTCAAATTGTCAATATTATATCTATTTACATATAATTAGGACAATGATTAAACAGAATATGAATGATTTGATATGAATATGTTAATTTATAACACAAACAAATTAAAGAGAAGAAAAGGAACTACGACAGAAGATCATAAAGTAATGAAATAGGGGATGATTCTTGCCTGCCTGCAGGCTGCAACCAGAGGAGATCGAGCTCTTAATGAATGGTGAAGCAAAAAGAAATGCGGTTCATTAAATAGATCCAATGCCCGATCCTATATCCTATACACAAAGAAACATGAAAAATGAATGAGACAATAATAAAGACAGAGGCAGATATGTTGGATAATATGGTGGTGTATAATGTGTAATGTGCAAAAGAACATCAATAATGAGAAGAAGAAGCAGAAGAACAAATGGAGGAATTGAAAAGGCGAACCAATAATTGTGGTGCTTCCAAGTTCCAACTGGGGTAGCTTTGGAATCCAACACTAATAATAGTAATGGGAACTTACTTAGTGGAGCTTTTGAAATCCACTTGGACAAGGGACATATTGCATGCATGTTTGGCTCTCACTTGTCCACATATACGATCTCATCATATCAAAACACACTTTAAATTTATCTGCAATGCATTATGCATGCAGATGATCCATAATGATGATGTCTCCTGTACTCCTGGGTCCTGCTCTCAACAATTCTACTAACTTCAATCCTATCAATAATATCATGCCCATCTTCCAAAAAATCCAACTTCTTCTTTAGCATCTTGGACCATCAAGGTTTTGGATATATACACCAATTAGCCTTATATAAAACATCATTTACTCTTATATAAAACATGTTGATTTCAATCTCCTAATCATGTAAATTAAGCTCCCCCCAGAGCAATAGGTTTAATTACTGATGTCCAGCCCAATTATTACTAAAAATGAGGCATTTGTTATGCCTACGATTGTGCGTAAATTAAGAGATAGGATATTGACTGTCTCATATACCCACTCCGCAACTTTAAGGATTCATTTTGATATTAATTATGGTTTGTTTGGAAATTTTGATTTGGTTCGAAGAACCTCCAAATGTAATAACTGATGTTTTAGTCGAAGACTCTTTAAATAATTAGTTGCGCGTGCGTGTCACTTTTTTCCTTGAACTGAGTTGAAATTTCCGGCAAGGTTTTAATGAGGGCACCTTAGTTGCACCGTCAAACTCTGTACGATTCAATAATTTTTTCAATGAATAATCGTCTCTTATCAAAAAATAAAATTATGGGGTGTTTGGATGACGGAAAAAGACATGAAATTTATCCAAAATTCAGAATTTGAAATTCCCATGCACCTATCTATAGTAAGTTTCTTGTAATTCAGAATACTAAAGTATAATTTATCCTAATAGTTAAGAAAAATTGAAGTAAAGAAGGAAAGTAAAAGTAACCCTTAAAACACGCCGGCAAATTTGGGCCCATTTAAATTGGGTCACTTCCAATCCAATCCAATTTATATAGGGTTCAAAACGCCAGTCCACCCCTTAACGGGCCTGACCAAAATTCATCTGCACCCAGTTTCTTACTTTCTTTTGTGTTCCAATCCCTCGTTGAATCATAAACTAACGCAATTCGCTGTAAAGGGAAAAGAAAAAGTGGAACACCAGGTACCCAGTCAGCTGTTGAGGAGCTGAGGAAGCAGGAGAAAGAACACTTGTTCGTTCATTCTTTCACTGCTATGGTATGGTATGTCATTCTTCAGCCCCGCCCTTTATAGTTTATTCCATCTCCAGCAATAGCATAACCACGATATTTGTCTCAAAAATTTTCTCCTTTTAGTTTCTGGGTCTGATTTTCTTTCTTCAATCTGTTAACCCTATTAGCCCTGCTACCAATTTTCGCGTGTAGTTTAGTTTACGGCCGAACTAGAAGAACCCATTTCTTTCTTCTTTCAATTTTTGTGTTTGTTAAAGGGTTTATCCTGCTAGCTAACTGGCTTTCAAACATTAGAGTACGCTAAAGGTTGAGTCTTTGAAATCCTTTTTTGTCAAAGAGTCTTTGAAATTCGAAGTGTAATCAATGAATTCTATACCATCGAAAAACATATGGATACGGCGGCAGCAATGCCCATGTGGGGATTGGAAATGTTATGTGACATATGAGGGAGACTCTGAAGAGACATCATCCGTAGCATCCCAATTGACAAAAAATGGTACTTCAACCTCAGAAGCTATGGTTTCCCCTTATGTTGGAATGGTATTTAACAGTGATGATGATGCATTTGAGTATTATGGCAATTTTGCTAGAAAAAATGGCTTCTCAATTAGGAAAGAGCGGTCTCGACTTAGCCCACAATTGGGAATTTATAAGCGTGACTTTGTTTGTTATCGTTCTGGGTTTGCACCCGTGAAGAAGAAGCCTTCCGGGGAAGGCCATAGGGATAGGAAGTCAGTTCGGTGTGGATGCGATGCAAAAATGTATTTGTCCAAGGAGATAGTTGATGGGGTTTCTCAGTGGTTTGTTGTGCAATTCAGTAACGTACATAATCATGAACTTTTGGAGGATGACCAAGTACGCCTCCTTCCTGCATATCGGAAAATTCATGAGGCCGATCAAGAGCGGATACTCTTACTCTCTAAAGCTGGGTTTCCTATACATCGCATAGTGAAGGTGTTGGAGTTGGAAAAGGGTATTCAAGGTGGACAGTTACCCTTTTTAGAGAGGGACGTTAGAAATTTTGTCCAAAACCGTAAGAAGGTTGTTCAAGAAAATGATGCTTTGCTCACTGAAAAACGGGAAAATGACACATTGGAACTTCTGGAGGCATGCAAAGGGACAAAGGAAGCGGATGAAGACTTTGTTTATGATTTTACAGTCGATGAGAATGATAAAATTGAACACATTGCATGGTCATATGGTGATTCAGTCCATGCGTACACACTGTATGGTGATGCAGTTTATTTTGACACTGCGTATCAATCAATCACATATGGCATGCTTTTTGGAGCCTGGCTTGGCATTGACAACCATGGAAGGACCATCTTCTTTGGTTGTGTTCTTTTGCAAGATGAAACAGCTCGGTCCTTCTCGTGGGCTTTACAGGTTTACTATCCAGTATCCACTATACTGATTTTTGATTAGTTGTCTTCTTATGTTTTCCAATACAATGACTTTTATTCTTTGCATGCAGACTTTTATTCGTTTCATGAGAGGGAGATGCCCACAAACAATTCTAACTGATCTTGATCCTGGGCTTAGAGATGCAATAAGAAGTGAATTACCAGGCACTAAGCATGTCATTTCTGTATGGAATATTCTTCCCAAGGTATCCGGCTGGTTTTCTGTTTTACTGGGAACTCGCTATGCAGAATTTAAATCTCAGTTTGATGCCTTATATCGGGTGGAAAGTACAGAGGACTTTGAGCAACAATGGAATCAAATGATCTCAATTTTTGGGCTCACTGCAGATAAACATATTGCTTTACTTTATTTATTCCGGGAATCCTGGGCTGTATCATATTCAAGGGGTTACTTTCTTGCTTCTATGGCAACAACATCATATTCAAAGTCTATAGATGCATTTTTGAAAGGAGTTTTCAGTGCTCAAACATGTTTGCGTAGCTTTTTTGAGCAGGTATATTGGTTATAAACTTTTCACTTTTGATATGTGTGTAGTTCTTCAAATTATATGGTTTCTTATGCTTGAACACTTGCAGGTTGGTATTTCTGCCAATTTTCAAAATCAGGCTCGTCGAGAGATGCAGTACCTGCATATTAAAACATGCATTCCCATTGAAGAGCATGCGAGGAGTATTCTGACCCCTTTTGCCTTCAATGCTTTGCAGCAAGAACTTGTTCTTGCGATGGAATATGCTGTATCTGAAATGGCCAATGGGTCATATCTTGTACGCCACTTTAAGAAGATTGATGGAGAGCGTCTTGTGGTGTGGATACCAGAAGACGTCCACATTCATTGTTCCTGTAAAGAGTTTGAATCTTCAGGAATTTTGTGCAGACACTCTCTGCGTGTATTTGTTGTAAAGAACTACTTTCAGCTTCCTGACAAGTACTGTATAAATAGATGGAGGAAAGAAGGCTCTCTCGATTTTTATGATGACCCCACTACTCGAACTAGTGGAGATGAATGGTTCCAAGATTATCACTGTCTTACTGAAACCTTGTTTACAGAATCATCAATGACAAAGGAGCGATCTGATTATGCTCGCAGGGAATTGACATCACAACTCACAAGGATTATTAATGAGGTTAGAAATATGCCAGAATGTGGAGTTGCTATGGATCTGACATTTTCCCCTGCTGGCTGACTTGAGGCAGTTGTTCAAGTGTATGGCATTGGTAGCAACTGCAAATGCAACGTGCTTTGGGGAATTGAGAAAGAATAGACAGAGTTAAAGTGACTTTGCATTCCTATTCTCTTATATTCAGTGGAAAAGTGAAACATTTTTAGAAAGGATACTCAGAAATACTTGGAAGACAAATGAATGTTTGGTTGCAAATTGTGGTTCTTACTTTTTTTTTTTGTGGTAAAAAAGTTGTGGTTCTAACTTCCTTTTGTGTGATATCGCAAGATTCACTACAAACAAAGGAAGGATGTGGAGAGAGTAAAATACCCGAGGTGATGTACACTGTATATTTCATTCGTAAAATTAGAATATTGAAGCATAGTAGAGTTTCATCCTTTTTGTGTTGTTTGCCCTTTGTATTCGGAAAACTACGCAGTAACTTTCTTTATCATTTACCAGTTTCTAGTTTTTAGCATTTACCAATGTCCCAATCAACCTGAGCACTACCCATCTGTTAGTGCCTTGGACCTACATACTTCTCCATGCGTGTTTGAAGAAGACAGTAGTGGAACAGTTTACAATTATCTGGCACTCACACTCACGTATCTTGTCCTCCTCATTTGCAGACATATATAGGGAGAGAGCTAGCTAGTTCTACTTCCAGTTTGCGTTCCTCTGATCATGATCAGCCTGGAAAGTCTCCTCATAACTGATGATTGGCAGTGCAGGTAAGCTAATAACACGTGCATGATCGTCATCGGCATTCGGAGAAGGGCCCCTATTATTGCCCATTAGGAAGACATTGAGCCACCCTGTCTGGCGTTTCGGTGATATTTGTAATTATTTATAGTATAAAAACTTAGTAGTGAAAGTGAAAGTGAAAGTGAAAGTGAAAGTGAAAGTGAAAGTTGCATCTTGCATAATTGTAGCCACACGAGTGCACGAACCGTATCGAATGGTCGGGTTTTCGCCCTGTAGAAAGTAGTAGACGACAAAAGGCCAAAACCAATTTTCCATGGAAAGATGGTTATCTATATCTATCACATTCGTTTGATTTGTCTGCTCTGCTGTCCAACGTTATCTAAATTTCCTATTATCTATTTACTAATTTACTGTTAGTGATATTTTTTTCGTCTCTATCCATATATTGCTTAAATCGTGGTGTGGGCAAATCAACATATACAGGAGGTAGGGTATTCTCTCAAGAAGACTTTTTTATGGAATGCAATTTCTTGGCTCCTTGGATTCACAGTATAGTCGTTAAACTGGAATACTTGTGACTTGTGAGCGACTTTTGTTTTCCAGGGACAACTTTAAACTTGACTTACCTGACGCTGTTACGGTCATTAAGACAATAACGTGTGTAAACTGTTTAGGATTTTAAGTTTTTCTTTTTTTGATAGCAGGCTTATGTTTTTCAAGTTTGCATGCTTTAGTATTTGATTCATGTTCATATCGTAAAACATTGGATGGAAAGAGCAACGATATAAACTAGGATTGCATAATATCCTGCACATGATGTTTCCATAGAGTTACTGGCTAACTAGCTACAACTAGGGAAATTCTTACAACTTGATGATGATGATGATGATGATATGCAGAGACAGCACAGTTTTCTCTTAGAATTTTGCATTCGTTACTAAACAGCGATGGGTTGGCGTTGAGCTTCAATCCTGATTTCCTCCTTCATTTTCCGTATAAATTCTTCGAATTTCTTGTTCAATTCGTCTGTACTGGTTGTTAAGTAGTATTCATCTCCATTAACATTAGCATTTGTTGCTAGCTCTGCTGCCTCCATGTCTTCTTCTCCTTGGTTCGTCAAAGGCGTCCCGCTTCCGTCTCCTTCTGTGATAAAAGCTTCAGTTACTTGTTCATGATTCTCGGTATATAAAGAACCATTTTGCTCTTCTCCTAGTTCTAGATCATCTTCTTCTTCTGCTACTTGTTCTGTAGACGACTTTGGTTGTTCTTCCCCTTCATGATGACTGGAAACATGATGATCTATTGCAGAGAAAATCTCAGAAAATGATGATGGTGAAGATTTGGCACCAAGATCTTGCAAAGGAGACCGAGACTCATCGGTATCATTATAGATAGAGCTGCAACTGGGGGAAGAATATTTATTGAGACCGGTTTTTGCAAGGAAAGCAAGGATTCCATTACATATGATAAACATGTACTTCCTCTCAATGGTGTGTGTGAAGATTGAGAGAAGGTATGTGGAGAAATAGACATTGAAGTAATGACCTGAGGAATTCGGAGATGAACTGTAACCTGATGAGGATGAAGATGATGAATAGCAAAGAACAAACAACGACAACATTGAGATTGACACTAGATTCATCAAACTCCCTTTAATTTGATCCATAATTTGCTTATATTGTGAATGAAAATTGAAAATTGAAGATTGAAGATTGAAGATTGATGATTGGACAAGGCTACAAGCCAGGAAATGAGTAAGCTTTTTTGAGTTTGAGGGCTGCTCGTTGCGTTCAAGTTCCTCCACTATTTATATTGGTCCTAAAAAGCATGGCCTCTCAGAGAGTTTACGGAAATGCCCTTGGCTATTGTGTAAGTATGACCTAGGAGTATATGGAGGTATGAGCCAGGAGGAGACCCAAATCAGTCAAAATCAACCTACAACCCTTTAGAAAAACATCAATCAAATTTAAAAGAAAAGATGCGGCGTTCAATTTTTTAAAGTAAGAATTCTCTGAAGTTTCTAGGTGCCACTACTAAGCCTCAATCATTATAAAATGGAATTGTTACCCGGGATTGTTTTTTATTTTTTTATTTTTTGTTAAAAGGCAGAAATATTGTCTGGTATCTTTATAACTTGGGATTGACAGGTTCAGTTTTGGCAGTGATAAAATAGCTAACAAATTAAATATATATAAATCTAACATTGGGAATAGTTTGGTTTGATTTGGTATCAGGTCGATATCGAAAATTTTAATCGGTTCTATATGATTTTATATTCTACAATCTAAAAATTAAAATTGGATTATATTCATACCGATTGTATTCAATATATTTTTATTTAATTCTATTTTGAGCCAAATTTTTAATTGAAACATAAATGAATTGAAGCAAATCATCCTCTCTGTCTCTCACCAACTTTGGTTCAGTTTTGGTTCAGATCATACCAGTTTTTTTGTTGTTGCTTATGTTGTTTGGTAGGACTGTTAATCGGTACGTACCGATTCCAACTGAATGAGGGTAGAATTGAAAAGTGCTTCTTTCGATCTATTTTTCCCTCCTTACCGTTATTTTTATCTTCTTTCCTTTTGACTTTTCTTGTTTTGTTCTTTTTCAATCAATGTATTGGTTTTTCAACATCACTGTTTTCCTTTTGTTAGGTTTCAATTATTGAGATTTTTGATTAATGGGAATCTTATATTTTTTGATAAATTCCGGGTCAACTACGCTTCCAATATATTGTTCAGATTGGCATATTCAACTTCATTCTCATTATCTGAATTTATTATCATTAAGTTATCATTTTGCCTATTTACCTCCCTTTCTTCAGCAACAATTTCTAGTGCAATAGAGAAGTCCAATGAGCTTCTTTGGTTGGCAAGCTTTTTGATTAACTTCATGGCTTCAATCTTCCGTGTTTCAGAGAAATTAAAGCTTGATGAGAGATTAGTCAAAAAAATTCTTCGTCCATCGGTGACTTTCACCAAATTGACGGAATCCACAAATTGTCTAGCAATATCGGATGTGTGGATTAAGCTGTCAATCCATTGTGAGATGGGATTGAGGCAGATAGCAATTTGTTTTGATCCAGCAAGGGGTTCATTTGAAAATCTTTATCGATTGTTGTTGTTAACAACCAAATCTGATAAGGCTGATAAACTTGTTCTCTTTCTCTCTATCCCATTATGCTGGATATAGAGAAAGTAAGATACTTATTCCAAGTAAAATCTTTTACCACGCCATAAACCATTGCTTTGATAAAACAAGGAAAATTCTTGAGATCGTGAAAGTTAAAGCTTTGAAAAAGTACCTTGTTAGTAATTCCCCATTCAATGGTTTCTACAACATTCCATTGCTCATTGTTTAGAACAAAAGAAAGCCTTGGGAAACTATCCTCCAAGTTTATATTCTCGTGGTTTCGAGAGTATAAATCCATAATTTTTTCCTGATGATAAAAAATCTTTGAGTTTATGTTGTTAAAAACATCAGGTGGTAAAACTGTCTTCGCATTTCCAAAGATACAAATTCTTTTAATTTTCTTAATGATAGGGTCAAACTAATCATTTTCAAGAATGTTTGTCATTTGAAGAAAATTATTTATTTGTTCGACATTAAAATCCTTGTCCCAATTCATTTGTTTAATGATTTGGTAACAAATATTTTTTAGCAAAACATTTTCTTGCATTACAGAAGAAAATTCTTTTTCCTTTTCAATTATAATGCTTTCAAACATAGCTGTTTTTCAACTAGTTTGAATGACAATTGGGTCATATGTTTTCGGAAACCTTTATTCTCCTTTTGGATATGGGTTTTCCATATTCCATTGATTTCCTCATATATATTTTCTTCTATTCCAGGATTAAAGAAGCTTTTTACCTCTGAACTAGATTCTTCTACTATTTGTTTGGCATTAAGATGATTATAGAAGGCGTTGGTTGCTACCTCCAAACTGTTAAAGCCTTCATAACATGCTTCACGATATTTGTTTATATGAGCATAGCAAGCTGACCAGTTTTTATAGATCCCTGGTTGGAATCCCTGGTATACAACATATACTTTATGTTGTGGAGGGTTTTCCTGACAACAGTGTTCTAGGGTGTTTTACCCTTATCCATTTCCTGCACAATAAATCACTTGTTTTAGTGATCTTCTCTGCTAAGAAAATCTGCAAGAATATTGTTAGTTCCCTTCAAGTGTTCAACTTCAAAAGTATATTGGGAAATAACATGATACCATTTAAAACGTCGACCATATGTTATAGCTCTTTTATTAATTAAAAAATCTCGAACGACTTGATTATCAGTTCTAAGAATAAAAACTTCTGGTGCCAAATAAATATGAAATCTTTTTATGGCAAGTTTAATGGCCAAAAGTTCTTTTTCAAAGGTAATGTATTTTAACTCATTAGGTTTAAATTTTCCTGAATTATAACCACAAATCAATTCTTCTTTTTGAAGTTTTTTGGGTATTGTGGCATTTAAAGGCTTAATACCATTTTCTTTTAATGATATATCTCTGTTATTCCAATGTTCTTTTGGAATGGCTTTTAGAACACAACCCTAACATAAATCTGAGGCATCTGTTTCTAAAATTAGTTTATCTTCTGTTTTAGGAAAATAAACATGTGGAATCTGTTTTAGATCATTTTTTTATACTTTTTATTATTTATGAATCTTTTTCTGTCCAACTAAATCTTTGATCATTTTTTAGTTTTTATAAAAGAGGAATTTCTTTTTGTGACAAGTTTTTCTATAAAACTTCATCCATAGTTTAGGACTCCTAAAAAACTTTGTAATTGTTTTTTATCTTTTAGTTCTTTGGGAAAATTCTTATTTTAGAGATTATGTGTTCCTGAAGTTTTATTCCTGAATAATCTAGGGTTATTCCTAGAAAATCTATTGATTCTTTTTCTACCTCAATCTTTTTAGGGGATAGAATTATTCCATGATTTTGGAATGTTTTAGAAAGGATTTGTAGATGACACTTATGTTCTTCTCTGGTTTTAGAGAATACAAGGATATCATTTATGTAGACAACACAAAAATCTTTATAATCTTTAAAGATTTTGTCCATCCAACGTTGATAAACCTGTGGCGCTATGTTTAGGCCAAAAGGCATAACGGTCCATTGGTAATGGCTTCTAGGTGTACTGAAAGCAGTTAAAGCTTTTGACTCCTCAGTTAATTTAATTTTCCAAAAACCTGACTTACAGTCGAACTTGCTTAATATTTTAGCACCCTTAGTTTGGTTAACTAAGACATCTTTTCTAGGTATAAAATAGCCATCAAACTCTAGTTGTTCGTTCAACCTTTTATAGTTTATGACCATTTTAGCTTTTCCTCTTTTTATCTCTGCATGGTTCCTTACCATAAATACAGGACTCGAATGAGGACTAAGAGTTTCTTCTATGAGTTTTTTCTCTAGGAGTTCTTATATCTGAACATCAAAGTCATTAATGTCCATTCGAGTGTAAATCATTGGTTTGACTCGAATTATCACATTGGGGTCTCTTAGTTTAAGAGAACAATATCTAAGGCTTCTAGACCATAAATTTAATGGGTTTTCACTAAAGTTTTCTTCAAGAATTTTATAGATCCAGTGATGTGTTTCGAACTGGAAATTTTCTTCAATTTGTTGTTGCTGTTGTTGTATTGGTGTTGGGTCAGCACGTTGGACTGGGCGAACGCTGAACTGCACCGATATTTATGTTGTTGGAGGAGTGGAATTTCAACAAACTCTTTGTTTTGAGTTAAAGAAACAGAATTATGGTTAACAATCATAGGAAAATATGTAGAGAGAAAATTATTTCCAAGAATAAAATCTCCATGCATATTTGGGAAACATAAGATTTTTGGTATAATGAATTTGTTATCATTTAATCATATTGCTACCTTTTTGGGTTTATATTGAATTATCAAACTGTTTCCATGAATTCCGGTAACCTGAATTGGGCTTTTCATTGGAATCCATTTTTCGGCAGGAATTGCATTTGGTTGACATGAGCATGTTGTTGCTCTTGTGTTAATCAATGTGCAAACCTGCAAAGTTAAATGTGCCTAACACGTAGGTAAATCATTTTTTACCATGATGTGGTGAGAACATAATTTCTTCTTGACCAACGTTAAGATGATATAAGTAAACTGTTTTTATTTCATCTTTTGAATGATTGTTATCTCCAATTTTTAAGAAACTTGTTCCTGGGAGAATAGGGAGTTGCACATTTTTTAGTGCTATAGCTTTTCCTTTTATATTACTTAGATTTAAATTTGACTCTACAGATGAATAAGGTTCTTCTATATGCTGAGAATATTTTTCCTATTGGGGTTCAGATTGGGAACCAAATTCTTTTTTACTTTGAGACCTTTTATCTCTAAAGTAAATATTATTTCTAGAAACTTGCACTTCCAGGACACTAGGTTGTTTACTAGTTTCTCCTACAAGATTTGTAAATAACCATGGTTTAGGTATTTCTAAATCTCTCAAGTTTATTAACCTTGGGTGGATTTCAGCTTCATAAGGTTTTGGCTCAAAAACTTCTATAAGGTTTTTATTTATTTCTTTCATAGAAATTTTAGGGAATTTTGTTAATTCGTGGATTGTTCGCCATTGAATTGACAAATCCTATGATTGATGATTCATACTTAGATTTTTAAGTTGAATCTTAACTTTTACTGAATTTTCTATATTTTCATCAGTGATGGAAATGAAATAATTTGGTTTGACATTAAACCAAACAACTCAATTTACCAAATTGGATTGTATTCCTCCAATAATAGCCTGAAGTGGATTACTTAGTCTATTGTCAAAGACTATAACAAGTATTGGTGTGTCCAATCCTTGTCTGAATAAAGTTGTTATAGAGACCATATGAACATATTTAATTTCTGGATATTTTTCTTCCATTTTTTAATTTTTTCTTTACTGAACAGTGGTATTTCTGCTATTCCTTCTTCAATACATTTAGTAGTGCTGTTACCGCTAAATCGTTCAAAGACTCTTGCTGAAAACATTCTAAACTTTGAAAGTTTATAAATGTCATCTTTTTTAATTAATTGCTTAGTTTTTTCTAAGGCTTCAATTTGTTCTTCGGAATATGATACGATTTCTCCTATTACATCTCTCAAATTTACATTCTGATTCTCTTCTTTGGTACTTTGTTGTATCGCAAAAGTTTTGTAATTCGTTCATCATGAGGATTTGTTCATCTTCATCCGAACTTCCTTCCTCACTAGTAACTTCATAAATTATATCTTCTATATCAAAGATTTCTTCTCCGAATAGAATTTCTAGCTCCTGTTCTTCAAAAGTTTTGATCATCTTTTTAGCATATTTTCCCTTTTTTGGGCATTCAGGTGCTATATGACCTTCTTCATTACAAATATAACATCTGCACTTTTTCTTAAATTTTTTTGAAGAAGTAATCTTTTATTACTTTTCTTCCTTACGTACCTCTTATTTTTTGAAAACCTAGATTGTTTTTTCATTGATTTCCATTTAAATCTTTTCTTTTTAAAAAATTTTCTAGGCATGTGACAACCTATTTTCCAATTCTCTTTTAGAATTTTGTCACAACATTTTTGACCAAAATTTTTGTTATGATTTTTAACCTGCTTCTTTGCTTTTAAAGATAAGCTGTAATCATTTATTAATTTTAGGACATAGTTTGTTCTAAATCCCAAGGTATCAGTTTTATTGGCCTTTATTAACCAATCAGGATAACCTTTGATTGATAATTCATCCCATGGTGAGGGAAGTTTATGAAAGAACTGATCTAACCAGTGTCTGCTGGTTGAAGGTTCTAACATAAAGTAATATTTTTTGAAGACTTTTGTATAATCTTCAAATAGACATATGTTACACAACTCTAGTTTAGAGAGTATAAAATTTGCATTTTCTTAGATTATGGTTTCTCCAGTTGTTCCACAGAAATGTTCTTTAATTATCTGTGCAAATTTTTTTAAATATTTCTTCCTTAGATTGGAAACTTGATAATAAACCGTCTTTTTGGTTTTTACCTTCATCAGACCTTTCCCATTGTTTTAGCCATTGCAAAACGTCTCCTTGGAGAGTTGCTGCAACATAATCTAAGAATTTTTCTTTAGTCCAACCATCTTTGTAATTTAAAACTATGATGGACAGGGATTGTGCCCAATCATCAATTGTTTTTTCTTGATTTTTGAAGGATACATTTGTTAGATCTAGATAGGTTCCATTTTGAGCAATCTGTTGTTTATTCATGTCATCTCTCCTAGTATAGGATGGAGATGGATTGGATGAAGAAGGGTCGTCTTCTTTTACTTTTATGAATTCTTCATCTTGAGTGTTTCTCAAATATTCTTCGAATTCTTCTTTATTTTAAAATTCCTATAACGGTTCTTTTGCTTTTCTTTTATTTTTTTCCCTTAAGGTTTAATTTTTCTAAATCTAGTTCTTCTAGATCCGATTCTGACTCTTCATCATGGTCTGATGATTCTTCTGAAGTTTCTTCTTCAAATACTACATTTATCTCATGGTTAAAATGAGATAAAGGTGGTTCATAATCGAGTGAGGTTACTCGAATATTTTCTAGAATTTTATTTATTTCCTCAATGGTTAATTGAGGATCTTCATAAAGAGTTTTCCAATAGTCAAGTATGTCGAGTATGTTTTTATACTCTTCATAATTATATGAAGACTCAACCTTTTCTTTGTTTAAAGTTTTTATGTCTTCAGATCCATAAAATAACCTAGAATTTTTGTTATCTCCTGGGTGACTCATTCCCTCTAATTTTTGGACTTCTAGGTTCTCAATTTTTTGAATGAGAACTGACAAGTGATCTTTAGATTCTTGTGTTAGATCTAAGTCATTAATATTTCCAAGTTTGGTTACTTGTTCTGTAAATTGTTCAAGACTTACTTCCATATCATCGAGTTTTTTCTCGATATAGTTTTCATTGTCAATTTGTCTTTTTTCCAGCCTTGTTAGCAAGCTACTAATCATATCTATTATTGAATTAATACTACCACTAATTTCACTTAAACTATTTTCTGATCTTTTATTTATATGTAACTTATGATTATAATCGTTCTCACTTTTTCCTAATTGATTACCTACACACTCTATTTTATTATGTGCTTCAGTCATTTTTTGGTTCAGTGGTACCTAAGGTCATCTACTAAGATTTCTAGTGCCTAAAACCAGTTGATCCCAAAAATACCTCCATGCACACAGTGCCTAAAACCAGAGTGTCCCTGTTAAATCTCATAGCAGAGTGCCTAAAACAGTGGCTATGAGGTTTAACATGGACACTCTGGTTTTAGGCACTGTATGCGTGGAGGTATTTTTGGGTCCCTGTTACTTGAAATAAATATCTTACTTTCTCTATATCCAACACAATGGGATGGAGAGAAAGAGAAAACTTTTATCAGCCTTATTAGATTTGGTTGTTAACAACACCAATCGATAAAGATGTTTCAAATTAACCCCTTGCTGGATCAAAACAAATTGTTGTCTGCCTCAATCCCATCTCACAATGGATTGACAACCTAATCCACACATCTGATATTGCTAGACAATTTGTGGATGCCGTCAATTTGGTGAAAGCCATCGATGGACGAAGAATTTTTTTGACTAATCTCCCATCAAGCTTAAATTTCTCTGAAACACAGAAGATTGAAGCCATGGAGTTAATCCGAAAGCTTGCCAACCAAAGAAGCTCATTGGACTTCCCTATTGCACTAGAAATTGCTGTTGAAGAAAGGGAGGTACATAGGCAAAATGATAACTTAATGACAATAAGTTCAGATAATGTGGATGAAGTTGAATAAGCCAATATGAACAATATGTTGGAAGCGTAGTTGACCCGGAACTTATCAAAACAGATAAGATTCTCATTAATCAAAAACCTCTATTGTTAGGACCCGTCCCGAATTTCCCCTCGAAACCCTAGAAGAACCCTGTCCCATCTGACAACCTAAGAAAAAGTTCTCAAAATACCCTTCAATCCTTATAAATAAAATATATTTAGTAAACCTTACAGGGTTCCTGACAGAACCTCTGTACTTATTGACCACACCTACTTGTCAGACGCAGGATAGCTTACAAGTCAAAGACGAGACCTCGGAATAGTGGGGGTCCAAAAAGTAACACACTATGACACCAAATGTCAGTAGGTCAGACACTGCTGAAACCTCTACTGGAATCACAAGACAACTAACTGGTCAACCACTTGTGAACCGTCCCTAACTCGTCACTCTGGGTCACCGCCCGCACCAACCCACTGACCCGGATGACGAAGGAACCATACTTGATTAAATTGAGTCTCACTGACTCGCCCCGAGTCAAACTCGATATCCCTGCTCCTCTAGAGCACCCCGAGTCATAACTCGATATCCATGCTCCTCTAGAGCACCCCGAGTGATAACTCGATATCCCTGCTCCTCCAGAGCACCCCAAGTGATAAATCGATATCCATGCTACTCCAGAGCACCTCGAGTGATAACTCGATATCCATGCTCCTCTAGAGCACCCCGAGTGATAACTCGATATCCCTGCTTCTCCAGAGCACCCCAAGTGATAACTCGATATCCATGCTCCTCTAGAGCACCCCGAGTGATAACTTGATATCCCTGCTCCTCCAGAGCACTCATGGACCTCAACGATATAACGGAGAAAGATCCCTCGCATGCCAACATTAAAGAACCCCTCGACGATCTGGCGGAGACATACCCTCTAACGCCAATCAGAAAACCCTCAACAATGTAGCTGAGAAAAACACCCTCCACGCCAATCATAAGAGAATCCCATGGTATAACCCAATACCCAGAAGTATGCATACCCATACAATCCTGGCTCCTAGTTCGTTCACAGCGCGAAATAAAATACCATATAGTGGACGCTCTAGCCCCAAGGAATTCTTGACACATTAATGACCCAACTACCTTGACCTCCCGAGCTCAAAACCCGCTCCATGGTCAACCGTAATCGCTGGGATCTCCCAATCGGGGCTCTAAATGAACTCCTATGGCCTCGAAACCATCAAAATCAGATCTGAAACGTCCCAAAACCTTAGCCACGCACCGCTGTGACCCCGGAATCAGCTCCACGAGCTGGCATAAGGCCGGACCACGGGCCACGCACTGGCCACGCGCGCCCACGCGCATGTTACAGTAACCCACGTGCTGACTCGGTCCAACCCGGTCTGACTCGACCTGACCCGATCCAACCCAACCTGGCTCAGTCCAGCTCAACATGACCAGTTCACTCAACCTGACCGATTCACTCAACCCGACCGATTCACACAACCCGATCGGTTAACTTAACCCGATCGGCTTGACTCGACCCAACCGATCACCAGTGACTCGCCAGAGAAGATGACCATACCACCGTAGCCGTCACCGAAGGCTGGCCGGAGAAGACAGTTTCGCTGCCGCGTCGCCTGCCTCGCTGGAAACTGGAAATTTCTCGTCGGAAATTGCCATTTCTGACAAGCTTCCAACTCCTTCATTTCTTGACCGATTTTCACGATCCACACATGTAAATTCATCTACTTTTTACCAGGAATCCGAATATGAGGTCAATGTTCTGATATCGTACCTGGTTTGGCCGAAAAACGGCCGAGAAGATTCGGCCCACCTCCCTCCTCCGTTCGTCGTCTACCGCAGTGCTCCCACCTCGATGGTGACCCCAAAACGCTCGTGGAATCCAGAGGAAGACCCTCCCGACCTTGGTTTTAGTCAAGTCAGACCGAAATCCGTCAGATGAAAAAGGTGGGGGTTCGGTGTTCGCACGGAGAGAGTATCGGGTAGGAGAGAGAGATTGAATGGACCAATCTCTCAAGGAGAGAGAAAAATATCTTATTTATAGTTCCAACTTTTCCAAAATTACCAAACTGATCCTGAAGCTTCTAGACCCGTAACGATCTCACCGGGTCTCCATTTTTCGCGTGTCGCCTCTCTACGAACTCGTGAGATCGAGACCTTCACAACGACTCAAGAAAAATTCTGAAAAGCACTGCCAGTCAATAAGTGACTTCCGAACCCGTCCAAAATTGAGGGTAAAATGATCCAATTCTCAAATTAATTTAATTTCTGATCCGAGTCGTTACAAATCACCCCCCTTAAAGAAATTTCGTCCCCGAAATTCCCTTAACTCAAGTCAAGAACCAACCTCCTGTTTCAATTCCTCTCGCGTCACCACTGACACGAACTTGGCCCCAGACGCGATTCCAAAAAGAACCCGTGCACTCTGCACATTTCTTCATTCCAATCTCGTCAACAAACCATAGGCGAGAATTACATCCAGGAGACATCCTGGAGGCACCAGTATCCATTCAACACGGAACATACCTCGAAACCATGTGTCAAATAGGGGTACATGCACTACGTGCAGTCAGCCTCAACGATCTAGCGGAGCACTATCTTACAATGCCAACATCGGAAAGCCCGTCAACGATCTGGCGGAGAACTACCCTCCTACGCTAGTCGGAGAAAACCTTGACGAATATGTGCTGGAGAAGACCCTCCACAATGTATAAAACAATGCGTGCATACACAACATTTCTTTTCAAACAAGTTCATAATGATAACTCAAAATCCATCTTTTGTAAAAACATTTGGTGGGACCCACGAAATTCAAATAATGAAAACATTCTGTGGTCCGCAACCCTGCCTTGAAAACCCTCCTCAAAGGAGTTCAAATCATATAAATAAACCTGGACACATAATATCTCAAATCCACTGTTCCCAACATATCCACAACACACCAGGGTATCCCTTGAGATGTGCTATAACCTGTACTACGAGTAGATAGCCTCGCGACTCGGCGGAGTAAAACCCCTCAACACCAGGGTCGGAGAACCCTCAACAACCAGTGGAGCAAAACCCCTCAACACCAGTTAGAGAAAAACCATGACCATGCACACCAAATATACCTCGAGTGGTGCAGAAACCTGTGCTATGCGTAGACAACCTCGTGACCCGGCGGAGCAAAACCCCTCAACACCAGTGTCGGAGAACCCTCAACAACCAGCGGAGCAAAACCCCTCCACACTAGTCAGAGAAACCTTTTTCCATAGGGACAGAAATCCAGTGAA
The DNA here is from genome assembly GCA_037349345.1 of Oemleria cerasiformis. NCBI lineage: Eukaryota > Viridiplantae > Streptophyta > Magnoliopsida > Rosales > Rosaceae > Oemleria > Oemleria cerasiformis. The sequence continues at coordinate 6,166,434 of JAZGTL010000015.1, read as the reverse complement.
AACCAAATCCGTGTTTTGAAATAATTGTTTCTTGGCCTAAGCCAAATTCTTTGAAAATTCATTCAAGACCAAATCCAGTAAAATCACAAATACAGGTCCAACCCAAAATCATGGACTCAATAATTTCCACGTCAAAACGATAACAACCCGAGTCCAAAAACCAGGTCATTTCTCAAAACACATTTTCACTGAAATGTTGAAAACCTGTGTCCAGTAAGATTTGTAAAATACATAAAAGAGTACAATTCAAGTATACGTGTATGCATGCATTGTCTTCTACAAACCTAGGGTCCACTCACCAGTAACATCGACGTCTAACTCGCTCGTGCATCACATGACCTCCGCCTCTCTCAGTTCAAGGTTTCTAAAAAGGTAAATGTCTCGGAGGCATCCTATTAACAGAATCCTTAAATAATTTGCACACAAGTGTGTGGTATGTAGGAAGTTAACCTAGAGCTCTGATACCAATTGTCAGGACCCATCCCGAATTTCCCCTCGAAACCCGGGAAGAACCCTATAAATAAAATATATTTAGTAAACCTTACAAAGTTCCTGACAGAACCTCTGTACTTACTGACCACACCTACCTGTCAGACGCAGGATCACTTACAGGTCAAAGACGAGACCTCCGAATAGTGGTGGTCCAAAAAGTAACACACTCTGACACCAAATATCAGTAGGTCAGACACTGCTAAAACCTCTATTGGAATCACAAGACAACTAACTGGTCAACCACTTGTGAACCGTCCCTAACTCGTCACTCTGGGTCACCGTCCGCACCAACCCACTGACCTGAATGACGAAGGAACCATACTTGATTAAATTGAGTCTCACTGACTCGCCCCGAGTCAAACTCGATATCCCTGCTCCTCCAGAGCACCCCGAGTCATAACTCGATATCTATGCTCCTCCAGAGCACCCCGAGTGATAACTCGACATCCCTGCTCCTCCATAGCACCCCAAGTGATAACTCGATATCCATGCTCCTCCAGAGCACCCCGAGTGATAACTCGATATCCATGCTCCTCCATAGCACCCCGAGTGATAACTCGATATCCCTGCTCCTCTAGAGCACCACAAGTGATAACTCGATATTCATGCTCCTCAAGAGCATCCCGAGTGATAACTCGATATCCCTGCTCCTCCAGAGCATTCTTGGACCTCAACGATATGACGGAGAAAGATCCCTCGCACCCCAACATTGAAGAACCCATCGACGATCTGGTGGAGACATACCCTCTAACGCCAATCGGAGAACCCTCAACAATGTAGCGGAGAAAAACATCCTCCACGCCAATCATCAGAGAATCCCATGGTATAACCCAATACCCAGAAGTATGCATACCCATGCAATCCCGGCTCCTAGTTCGTTCACAGCGCGAAATAAAATACCATATAGTGGATGCTCTAGCCCCAAGGAATTGACACATTAATGACCCAACTACCTTGACCTCCCGAGCTCAAAACCCACTCCATGGTCAACCGTAACCACTAGGATCGCCTAACTGGGGCTCTAAACAAACTCCAATGGCGTCGAAACCATCAAAATTAGATCCGGAACGTCCCAAAACCTTAGCCACGCATCACCGTGACCCCTGAATCAGCTCCACGCGCCTCCATGCCCCGGTAGAAGGTCGGACCACGCGCCAAGCGCCGGCCACGCGCCGTCACGCGTGCCTGCTACCATAACCCACGTGCTGACTTGATCCAACCCGACCTGACTCAGCCTGACCCTGTCCAACCCGACTCGGCTCGATTCAGCTCAACCCGATCGGTTCAGTCAACCCGATCGATTCACTCAACCCGACCAATTTGACTCGACCCAGTCGATCGCCGGCGACTCGCCGGAGAAGATGACCGGACCGCTGTAGCCGTCACCGGAGGCTGGTCGGAGAAGACGGTTTCAACGCCGCACCGCCACCGCCTGCCTCGCCGGAAACTGGAAATTCTCACCGGAAATGGCAATTTTCGGCGAGCTTCCAATTCCTTCATTTCTTGACCGATTTTCACTATCCACACATGTAAATTCATCTAATTTTCACCAGGAATCCGAATATGAGGTCATGGTTCTGAGATCGTTCCTAGTTTGGCCAAAAATTGGTCGAGAAGATTCGGCCCACCTCCCTCCTCCGTCCATCGTCTACGGTAGTGCTCCCACTTCGATAGTGACCCCAAAACGATCGTGGAATCCTGAGGAAGACCCTCCCAGTCTTGGTTTTATTCAAGTCAGACCGAAATCCGTCCGATGAAAAAAGGGGGGAAGGGTGGGGTTCAGTGTTCGCACGGAGAGAGTATTGGGTAGGAGAGAGAGACTGAATGGACCAATCTCTCGAGGAGAGAGAAAAATATCTTATTTATAGTTCCGACTTTTCCAAAATTACCAAACTGCCCCTGAAGCTTCTAGACCCGTAATGATCTCACCGGGTCTCTATTTTTCGCGTGCCGCCTGTCTACGACCTCTTGAGATCGAGACCTACGCAACGACCTAATAAAAATTCCCAAAAGCACTGCTAGTCAAAAAGTGACTTTCGAACCCGTCCAAAACCGAGGGTAAAATCGTCAAATTCTTAAATTAATTTAATTTCTGGTCCGGATCGTTACATCTGTAATTGAAACCTAACAAAAGGAAAATAGTAATGTTGAAAAACCAACACACTGATTGAAAAAGAACAAAACAAGAAAAGTCAAAAGGAAAAAAGAAAAAGATAGTGGAAAGGAGGGAAAAATAGATAGAAAGTAGCACTTTTCAATTCTACCCTCATTTGATTTCATTCGGTTGGAATCGATACGTAACAATTAACATCCCTATTGTTTGTTTCGCTAGTTTGAATTCATTCTCACATACACTGTTATATTTTATTTGTGTTGACAGAATCAAACGTACATATACATATTATATTAGATGATATTTTGAGGTTCCTTCATAACTAATATAGTGTTATTAATTTTAAAAAATACATATTAAAAAAAATGTTCAATACGGAATGATACGGTATATTAAAACTCAGAGTTGAAATCATATGAAACAAAATTCGTTTGATTCGATTTCGTACCAAATGACAATTCGATTTAATTATTGGGTATTTTTTCAGTTCGATTTGATACGTAACAATTTAATTTCGGTATTTCGTTTACATATGCTTGGGCCTATCTACAATAATACTTTAATATACAATAATTGTCACATTATGTAATTTAGTTCAAGTTGAATCTGTAATTAAAACAAAACACACACAGATTTAAACTTAGGGGTGCACCAAACGGCCGTGATCAAGGATCATTTTGAAGAGTAATACTAATCACCGATCACGTGATGCAAGTTCATTGGAGAACTTTAAGAAAAAGTGGTAGAAAATGTTTGGCGGATCAGAATTTTCTGGAAAAAATTAAGACATGGCTGAATATCGTGATTAGCAAGAAAACAACACATGGCTGGATACCATTGTATTTGTATGAATTATGATGACTTTCAATTGCGGGTTCTACTCATTCTTATTAACAATCATTAGATATATCAGAGGTGTTTTAATTACATGTTAATCTGATTTAAACTTAATTGGTCATATATATATATACATACATATCACAATATTTGCATTACACCGGGCTGAGATTTCTTCATACCACCCTCTCAATATATAGAATAATCATTATACATATATCATAATCGGAACCGTTCAATTTATCCTAAATAATCATTTCAAAATCATTTTTACAAAAAATCAACAATTTTGAAGGGTTTTAGTCATTCATATGTATAAAACATATCAATGGTATTAGTAACAATAAAGATCTTCATAGTGAACCGTCCATTTAGTTTACACATATGAATGTCTAAATGATCTCCAATTTGGTTAATTTTTTGTATAAATGATCTTGAAATGATGATTTAGGAGTTGAATGATTCTAATTATAATATATGTATACGAATTATTTGATAAATTTAAAAGATGATACGAAGAAGTCCCCTAGTGACGTGGGATATAAGTATTATTTCCCATTTAATTGCTTAAGTATTATCTTATATTAAATGGACGCGATGTAAATTTGGGGGAATTTGCCTATTAATTCTCTCTTGTTAGCTAGCTATGCTAATTGCCAATGCCATATTGCCATGCATGCATATGGATGAATGGCGCTCATTGTCCTTAGTCGATTTAACCCTGTATACATATAGAATGCAAGCCAATTGATGCAACCATATATGCACCTATCTACGCACAAGGTTTTCAAGATAGCTACCATAAATATCATACAATTATGGCAAAGTTATTACAGAGCAAAATAACCTGATTAATTTATTATATATATAGATCGATTATTAATCACTAGGTACGTACGTAGATATCACTTATATATTCATTAAACTCTTTATTCTAATTCATTTCATACATATATGATATAATTAAGAACCAGGAGATTGTTGATTTCAGCAGCTTCAACACAGTCGGAAAGCGATTCCCCTTGAAATCGGGTAAGTTCTCTTAAAACAACCTCAATTGATTAAGGCTTTGATTACAGATTTCGATTGATTGTTCTTAGATGTAGGAATGAATCCTTCGGGTGATGAACAATTAGGTTTAATTTCTGTAGGAATAGGATGGTATTGTGTTTGCACACTAACTGTTTGATGAAATGCTTCTATGAAATTCTGCTTTTCGTTTGATGATCTCTCTGCTATAACAGAGAGAGATTGTTCAATTATGATTGAATTAAATTATTACACTCTCACACACCTATTACATTCACTCTTACAATCTGTTAGTGTGATGACACTATGATGTCACATACACACACTCATCTCTCACGGCTCTTCTAACTTGGGTGCCAAGTTAGGCTCACACACACACTGCTCTTCTTTCTGTTGTAACAGAATCTTCACAGCTTTGATTGCATCCTTTGCTGACTTGTCTCAGCCACCTAGATGCCTCGTGACAGCTTAAGCACCAACATCCCTTCCTAAGCTGTTCACTGGCATTACCCCTAGCATACTTCTTAAGTAGTACAATCTTCCTTTAGGTAGTGCTTTAGTAAACACATCTGCAAGCTGCTCCTCTGACCTGCAGTAGATTAGGTCAATCTCACCAGCTTGCATAGCTTCTCTTATGAAGTGAAACCTCCTATTGATGTGCTTAGTCTTTTGGTGAGCAAATAGATTGTTGTCTTAACAGCTTCAGCCCAAAACTGATATGACATATTCTTGTCATGCAGCATAGACTTTGCCATTTCCACAATAGTTCTGTTCTTCCTTTATGCAACCCCATTCTGATGTGGTGAGTATGCCACAGTAAGCTGCCTTTCTATTCCCATTTGTTCACAGTAGGTCAGAAACTCTTATGATGTGAACTCACATCTTCTGTCACTTCTCAACCGTTTGATCTTGTTCTCAGTCTGTAACTCAACCAATGCCTTAAACTTTTTGAAAGCATTGAACACCCCAGACTTGTGCTTTAGGAAGTAGACCCAACACATCCTAGAGTAGTCATCAATGAATGTTAGGAAATACTTGTTTCCTCCCATTGTCTCAGTCTGCATTGGACCACATACATCAGTGTGAATCAATTCTAGTAGTTTTGATGCTCTCCAACCTTTATCTTTGTCAAAACTTTCAACATGCTGCTTGCCAACGATGCAGCCTTCACACACTTCACTCTTCTTGGATAGCTTAGGCATTCCCACAACCATATCTTCTCTGTACAGAACAGCCAGGCTAGAGTGGTTCAAATGACCAAACCTCTTATGCCATAGCCAGGAACATCCCTCTTCAGTGGCAATCCTTGCTACTGGAATGACTTTGTTGAATGATAGTGGGAAACACCTATTCCTTGTCATTGGAACAGTTGCAACCTCATTTCCCTGATAATAGATCTTAGCAATCTTGTCCTCAAACACAAGATTGTATCCATGCTCCACCATCTGTCCAACACTGAGCAAATTCTTATCCAGACCTGGCACTAGCATCACTTCCTTGATCAATATGTCTCCATTATGTGTCTTGATCACAAGAGTGCCTTTACCACTTGCATCCACAAGTTCACCAGTCCCCATTTTCACCTTGGATCTTAGAGACTTATCTAGGTTAATCAATGAGGCTTCATTTGAGGTCATGTGATTACTGCAGCCACTGTCAAGGTACCAGATATCAGTGTTAGGTTTAGTTGTAGCAGAGTGACAAGCATAGAACATTGCACCTTCCTCATCTGCTTGCCTTGCAACATTTGCATTCTGCTTCCCGTTGCAGTCCTTGGCCATGTGACCAAACTTGTTGCACTGATAACACTTGGTTTTCCCTTTGAACCAGCATTCCCCATAGTGTAGTTTGTCATAGGTCTTACACTTAGTACCACTGCTCTCAGCTTTACTGGAATTCACATTTTGGTTATAGTTAGACATTCCAGAATTGAACTTTTGATTCCAGTTTTTGTTTCCTTTAAAATGCTTCTTGAATTTGCCTTGTCCAGTTCCTTGTTGTCTCTTATCATGCATAGATAAACTAAAAAATGCCTTATCCACAGTATTCTCATGCATTTCTAGTCTTTGATCAAAAGCTCTAATGGATGCTACTACATTCTCAACATTCACAGTGTCCATATCTCTAGTCTCTTCTATAATAAATACTATCGAACCATAGGATTTAGTTAAGCTGATCAATACTTTCTGTGCTAACCGTTTTTCATTAACATCTTCACCATAGGTTCTCATTTGATTCACAATTTCATATAGTCTAGACAGATAGTTGGATAGAGATTCAGTTTCTTTCATCCTTGTATATTCAAAATCACGTCTTAAGGATTGTAACTTGACTGTTCTTACCTTCTTATCACCTTTGTACTCTCTTTTCAGCAGATCCCAGGTTGATTTGGCAGTCTCCTCATTTGAGATCTTTGAAAAGATTGTATCAGCAACAGATGTTTGAAGCATCCCCAAAGCCCTTGGATCCTTGATGTAATCTGGTCGGCTTGGCTGGTTAACCACATCACCAGCAGTATCTCCTGCTTATTCATGCAGTCCAACATCAACATACTCCCAGAGATCATGTGCTCTAAGTATGGTTCGCATTTTGATGCTCCAGAACTTGTACTTGGTTCCATCAAAGATCAGAGCTCGTAGCTCTGATCCACCAGCTCTTGTCATGTTAGACACGACTGCTTCTTCTTCATAGATGATCGTCCCTTACGTCGATGCTCACAAATCAGATAGCTCTGATACCATGTTGATTTCAGCAGCTTCAACACAGTCGGAAAGCGATTCTCCTTGAAATCAGGTAAGTTCTCTTAACACAACTTCAATTGATTAAGGCTTTGATTACAAATTTCGATTGATTGTTCTTAGATGTAGGAATGAATCCTTCGGGTGATGAACAATTAGGTTTAATTTCTGTAGGAATAGGATGGTTTTGTGTGTTGCACACTAACTATTTGATGAAATGCTTCTATGAAATTCTGCTTTTCGTTTGATGATCTCTCTGATGTAACAGAGAGAGATTGTTCAATTATGATTGAATTAAATGATTCCACTCTCACACACCTATTACATTCACTCTTACAATCTGTTAGTGTGATGAAACTATGATGTCACACACACACACTCATCTCTCACGGCTCTTCTAACTTGAGCGCCAAGTTAGGCTCACACAAACACTGCTCTTCTTTCTGTTGTAACAAAATCTTCACAGCTTTGATTGCATCCTTTGTTGACTTGTCTCAGCCGCCTAGATGCCTCGTGACAACTTAAGCACCAACAGAGATGCAATTAATACATAAAATCAGATATATAAATAACGGGATTTTTAGATTCTCCTCAATCAATCCATATAGCGTGTCGTTAATGACTTAGTTAAATGCCGAAAAGTAAAGCTAGAGATGGATCAAGTGATGGTGAAGGATGATGAATAGTGAATATATATTCAGTAATACTGATGAGGCCACAAGAATGCTCCCATTGCGTATGCCCTCTTTTGATCGAGTACTGTCCCGTTGAAAGCCAGCCCGTGTTGTTTGAGAAGCAGGTCCACCTTCCACTCCTCCATCCTCTCATACTCCACCTTTGTGTACCGAGGATGGTGAAGAGGCATCTCAAATCCACCTGCTGCTGCATTATTACAAACCACCACTGCCTTAATATTCTTCACTTGATGATGATGATCGACCACCGCCATCAACATAATCTTGATCACCATCAACCTTGGGCTTGGGCTATAATAGAAGCTGGCATGCTGAATGAAGAAGCCAACTCAAGGCTGCACCACCCATGTGATCTCTCTCTCTCCTGATCTCTCTCAACCAGCCGGCGTATTCCAAAGGAAGAGATTAGGAGGGAGAGAGATTCAAAACCAAGTTGATTATTGCAGCATGCTTATAGTAGGCTAACCCAATCCAGCTTATATACTGCTTCAAGCATTCACTTCATTCATATAGATACTCAATTATATAATAGCCTATGATACATATATATATATAGAGAGGTATATATTGTTGGTTTCAGGAGATATTGGAGAGGCGAAGATGCGCACTCAAGAATCGGGTAAGTTCTCTCTTAGCTTTTGATAAAATCGGTTTAGATTTTGATTGGATTTGAATTAGCTAGGTTTAGGATTGAATCCTTCGGGTGATAAAATTAAGATAGATTTCTGCAAAGCATAATCTAATATTGCTTGTGCACACCAACTGTTTGATGAAAATCTTCTATGAAATTCTCTGTGTTCTTCCTCTCGGCTGTGACTGAGATTAGATTCAATTATGATTGATTTTTTTTTTTTACAGTTACAGATTACACACACACACACACACTTATCTCACTCATGCTTACAATCTGTTAGAGTGTGATGACACTATGATGTCATCCACACACTTCTCTCACGGCTCCTTAGCCTTGGACTCCAAGTTAGGCACACACACTTACACACACTACTTTCTGTTAGAATAGATTCTTTACAACTCATCACACACCTTTGCTGACATTTAATCCAGCTGAGTCACCTAGGTGCCAAGTATACAACTTAAGTACCAACATCCCTTCCTAAGTTGTTCACTGGCTTTACCCCTAGCATACCTCTTAAGTAGCAGAATTTGTCTTTAGGTAATGCTTTGTGAACACATTTGCAAGCTGCTCCTCTTATCTGCAGTAGATTAGATCAATCTCACCAGCTTGTATAGCTTCTCTTATGAAGTGAAACCGCATGTTGATGTGCTTAGTCTTTTGATGAAAGACTGGGTTCTTTGACATGGCTATAGCAGACGTGTTGTCACACATGATAGGGATATGTTCAGTTTGCTCTTCTCCAAAAATCTTATAGTACAAACCTCAGCCATCTTGCTTGTGTTGTTGCTTCAGAAGCACTCACATATTCTGCTTCTACAGTAGATAATGCAACACTGTGCTGCTTTACTGAAGCCCATGAAAACACTCCACTTCCTAGAGAAAATGCATACCCAGAGGTACTCCTCATATCATCCAAACTTCCACTCCAGTCACTGTCACAGTACCCAATTAGAGTAGTTTGCTTTCCCTTCTCATATTCAATACCATAGTTGACAGTACCCTGAATGTATCTCAGCACTCTTTTGGTTGTGCCAAAATGCTTCCTAGTAGGATTGTGCATAAACCTAGCAAGTAGACATGCATCAAACATTATATCAGGTATGGTAGCTGTCAAATAAAGTAAGCTACCAACCAATTTTCTGTAGATCATCTCATCTGCAGCTTATGAACCATCCTCTTTACTTAGTCTGTCATTGGTTGCTAATGGGGTGCTAACTGGCTTACAATCTTTTAGGCCAAACTTCTCAAGTAGAGTCAGTGCATATTTCTTCTGGTGAATGAAGATACATTCACTGGTTTGAATCACTCCCATGCCTAGGAAATGGTGTAGTAGACCCAAGTCTGTCATCTCATACTTTCCCATCATGTCCTACTTGAAACTTGCAATCATTTCTTCACTATTTCCAGTGTAGATGATGTCATCCACATAGATAGATACTATGAGCACTTCATTATCATGATTTGACTTCCTGTACAATGTAGCCTCACTATGACTTCTCTGGAATCCACATAACAGTAGATAGGAGTCTATATCTCCATACCATGCTCTAGGAGCTTGTTGCAATCCATAGAGGGTCTTTATGAGCTTGTACACCTTCCCTTCTTCACTTTGCACTTCAAAACCATCTGGCCTATCCACATAAACTTCCTCTTCCAGCACACCATTCAGGAAGGCTGATTAGACATCAAGCTGATATAGACTCCATTTCTTCTGTGCAGCTAGTGCAATCAAGGTTCTGATTGTATCTAGCCTTGCAACAGGTGCAAATGTTTCATTAAAATCAATTCCAGACTTCTGTGCATAGCCTTGAGCTACAAGCCTTGCCTTGTGTTTCAGGATAGAGCCATCTAAGTTCAGTTTGGTTTTGTACACCCATTTAACTCCAATCACTGGTTTATCAGATGGTCTATTAACCAACTCCCAGGTTGAGTTCTTCTCAATCATCTCAATCTCACTCTCCATTGCTCTATTCCATGCATTTTCCTTCACTACTTCTTCAAAGCTTTCAGGTTCAACAATAGTTAGATTACATCTAGCATAGATGTCCCCTATACTTCTCATTCTCACTGGAGTATTTCCTGATTCAGATGATGAGCTTGAGGATGAAATAATGCTAGGACTTGTTTGTGAGTCCTGTGCTTGTAAGTCTGGTTCATTTGCCTCCCAACTCCACATTGCTTTTTCATTGAAGGTCACAGTCCTGGAAATCACAATCTTCTTGGTTTCCAGATTATGAACACGATATCCTTTCTCACAACTCATATAGCCTACTAATACACCTTTTGTAGCAGTTTCATCCAACTTTTGTCTGAGTTGGGTGGGCACATGAGTATAACACACAGAACCAAACACTCTCAAGTGTTTAACACATGGTTTCCTCCCACTGTACACTTCAAATGGTGTCTTCTTTAGAACAGTCTTTGTAGGAGATTTGTTTAGGAGATAGACTGCTGTATTAGCAGCTTCAACCCAAAAATGATATGGCATCTTCTTGTCATGTAACATAGACTTTGCCATTTCAATAACGGTTATGTTTTTCCTTTCTGTAACCCCATTCTGCTGTGGTGAGTATGCCACAGTAAGCTGCCTTTCTATTCCCATTTGTTCACAGTAACTGAGAAATTCTTGTGATGTGAACTTACCTCCTCTATCACTTCTCAACTTCTTGATCTTGTTCTCAGTCTGCAATTCAACCATTGCCTTGAACTTCTTGAATGCATTGAACACACCAGACTTGTGCTTTAGAAAGTAGACCCAACACATTCTAGAATAGTCATCAATGAATGTTAGGAAATACTTGTTTCCTGCCATTGTCTTAGTCTGCATAGGACCACATACATCTGTGTGAATTAATTCAAGTAGTTTTGATGCTCTCCAGGCTTTGTTCTTGTCAAAACTCTCCACATGTTGCTTTCCAACAATGTAGCCTTCACACACTTCACTCTTCTTAGATAGCTTTGGCATCCCCACAACCATGTCCTCTGTGTATAGAACAGCCAAGCTAGAATGGTTCAAATGACCAAACCTTCTATGCCATAACCAGGAGCATCCTTCCTCTGTGGCAATTCTTGCTACTGGAAAGACTTGATTGAATGAGAGTGGGAAACATCTATTCCTAGTCATTGGAACAAATGCAACCTCATTTCCCTGATCATAGATCTTAGCAATCTTGTCCTCAAACACCAGATTGTATCCATGCTCAACCATTTGACCTACACTGAGTAGATTTTCATCCAATCCTGGCACAAGCATTACTTCCTTTATCAATCTATCACCAGTCTGTGTTTTGATCACAAGAGTACCTTTACCACTTACTTCCACAAGTTCACCAGTCCGCATTTTCACCTTGGACTTTAGTGACTTATCTAGATCAATCAATGAGGCCTCGTTTGAGGTCATATGATTACTGCATCCACTGTCTAGGTACCAGATATCAGTGTCTGACTTGGTTGTAGCAGAGTGACATGCATAGAACATTGTACTTTCTTCATCTGCTTGCTTTGCTACATTTGCATTTTGCCTCCCATTGCAATCCTTGGCCATGTGACCAAATTTATTGCACTGATAGCACTTGGTTTTCCCTTTGAACCAACATTCTCCATAGTGTAACTGGTCACAGATCTTGCATTTAGTACCACTGCTTTCAGCTTTACCAGCGCCCACATTTTGATTGTAGTTAGGCTTTCTAGAATTCTACTTCTGATTCTAGTTTTTGTTGCCTTTGAATTGCTTCTTGAATTTGCCTTGTACATTTCCTTCTTGTCCCTTAGCATGCATAGATAAACTAGAAAACACCTTATCCATATTACTATCATACATTTCTAGTCTTTGATCAAAGACTCTAATGGATGCTACCACATTTTCAACAATTACAGTATCCATATCTCTAGTCTCTTCTATAATAGATATTATAGAGTCGTAGAATTTAGTTAAGCTGATCAGTACCTTCTGTGCTAGCCTCTTTTCAGTGACATCTTCACCATAGGTTCTCATTTGATTCACAATTTCATATAGTCTAGACAGATAGTTAGATAGTGATTCAGTTTCTTTCATCCGTGTGTATTCAAAATCACGTCTCAATGATTGTAACTTCACTGCTCTTACCTTATGATCTCCTATATACTCTCTTTTCAACAAACCCCACGTTGCTTTGGCATTCTCCTCGTTTGAGATCTTAGAGAAGATTGTATTAGCTACAGAGGTTTGAATCATTCCCAAAGCTCGTGCATCCTTGATGTAGTCTGCTCGGGTTGGCTGATTAACCACTTCACCAGCAGCATTCCCTGCTTCTTCATGCAGACCAACATCAACGTACTCCCAGAGATCATGCACTCTGAGTATGGTTCGCATCTTGATGCTCCAGAACTCGTAGTTAGTTTCATCCAAGATCGAAGCTCTTAGCTCTGCTCCAACAACTCTTGCCATGTTAGACACAACTGCTTCTTTATTGTTGGATGTCCCCTAAGCCAATGCTCATGGATCATATTAGCTTTGATACCATGTTGGTTTCAGGAGCTATTGGAGAGTCGAAGATGCGCAGTCAAGAATCGGGTAAGTTCTCTCTTAGCATTTGATGAAATCGGTTTAGATTTTGATTGGATTTGAATTAGCTAGGTTTAGGATTGAATCCTTCGGGTGATGAAACTAAGATAGATTTCTGCAAAGCATAATCTAATATTGCTTGTGCACACCAACTGTTTGATGAAAATCTTCTATGAAATTCTCTATGATCTTCCTCTCGGCTGTGACCGAGATTAGATTCAATTATGATTGATTTTTTTTTACAGTTACAAATAACACACACTTATCTCACTCATGCTTACAATCTGTTAGAGTGTGATGACACTATGATGTCATCCACACACTTCTCTCACGGCTCCTTAGCCTTGGACGCCAAGTTAGGCACACACACTGCTTTCTGTTATAACAGATTCTTTACAACTCATCACACACCTTTGCTAACATGTAATCCAACTAAGTCACCTAGGTGCCACATGTACAGCTTAGGTACCAACATATATGATTGATCGAGAGTTGCGTATCCCATTCCTCAGTTTGGCATTATACATATCATCATCAATAATGTCAAGTTGCTTTCCCATTAAGATTTCAGGGCTCCTTAATTTCGCTCCATTTGATTTTCTTACCACTTATTTTCCCAGTTGGAGGTTCATTTCGATCCGTTGAGTTGGCCTTACTCTTAAGACGTAATAACCTCCATGAGTTTGCTTGTGTCTCAATGAAAGTTTAGTTTAGGACAAGTTTAGTCCCGTAAAATGGGCCGGCATTGCGTGACACGCCTCTGTAACTGAGACCGGGGTGATTGCTTGATCACATACACATATATGGTCATGTAATCACATATATAATATTATTATTCCAAAAAATTAAACAAACGTATGCTGTTGATACATTGTTTGAATTTTTTGTTACTACTAATTTCTTTTTCTGCTGATAATAATTTTCCATATAAAATATAAAATATTAAAAATTATGATGATATTTGCATTTTACTCTGGTGATATATCCTCATATTATCCTTTCGATTTATCGAATTGTTTTTATACATATATTATAATCGGAACGGTTCATTCTCTAAATCATCATTTCAAGATCGTCTCCGTAAAAAATCAACAAAATTGGAGATCGTTTAGCAATTCATATGTATCAAATAAATCAACGATAAATAAGAATTAAGATCATTATGGACTGTCCATTTAGTTCATACATATGAATGACTAATTGACTATTTTTTGTTGATTTTTTGCATAAATAACCTAGAAATTATGTAATAGGAATTGAACAAGTTCGATATGATATATGCATAGCGACACTGACATAAATAGAAAATGTGGTACGAAAAAATATCACCAAGGTGTGATGTAAGTACTATTCTAAAAATTATATAGTTAGCGTGTATACATGGAGCACATTTCAAGTGCTATCAAATTTATGCTACATTAGTTGGATTTGCACTAAAAGCAAGTGGGATCGAAAATGCACAACACGATGCAAAATATCTTGTCAAAACTGAAACTTACGATTTGGGGCATGTTATATATAAAGTTTAGAAGTGTGAAGTGTGAAATCTTTCATGTGTGTATTTGGTTTGGATTTTTTTTTATAAATGATGGATGCATATATTGCAGATGATCAGATGATAGAGGTGGATCGGAGACATGAATATGAATGGTATGGGCAGAGGTGCTTAAAGCACGACATTGTGATCTTCCAAGGCCAAACATCCCCACTCCCAAATGGACAAACCCTCTCTTATTCCAGTATGCCAATACCTCACCTGACCCTTAATCTATCTCTTTCATCTGTATCTTGTTAGCTAGTTATTACCAAATTGAATTACTGATAATAAAAACCGGCCAGTTGCCAATCTTGGATGAGATTTAGATAAGCATGTACAGTTGGGGATATGTAATAATCCACAGAACCACATGCAGTTCTCAAAATCAAATCTATTGAACTAAGATATATAATAAAGAAGTTAAGTTTGGAGAGCTCCCAATTGAATTAAGATTTTGCATCTGTAACAGGTGTAACATATATAGAAGTAAAGTTACACATACGATGATGACATGAAATACAGTTAATTTCCGTAGTCATAAGTAAAATCAGAGACACCAACCATGGCATATAGCACTTGGGAAAAGATGAAGATACCTCCCCCTAATATCACCAGAACCAGAATTGCAGAGATGGGGTTCTTCAACAGCTCGTATATAGGCTGGAAGGTGGCATATAGAGCCCCTGTGCTCACTGTGAGCGCGTAAAGTCCATATCTCCTCACGTTGTCCCAAAACTCCTCCATCAGCGGCCCTTCCGGACCCAATGCCATCGCCTTTTGCTGCTCATCCATCCCCATCAACATCATCGCAACTCCAACACAAACACCTCCCACTATCAAAAACCTTGAACTTGAACTTGAACTCGAACTCAAATCTGTAGACGACGATGACAACTTCTTTTCCCTGCAGCTGTCGGATGACTTTGCTCTCACTAATTTCGATTTTCTTTTTCTAGTGGATGATGATGGCAATATTGGTGGTGGAAGAATTGTAGATGATAATATTGTTGGGTAGGGTTGGGTTTGGGATGAGATGCAGATGGGGATGAGGTGAAATGATGAATTGGGATTTGAAACATTTTTTGTGTTTATTAGGAGGTGGAATTGGGATCTCAATGCACACATTTTCATTTTGTTCATGCGGGGGTGGGTTCTCAATCCCAGCTCCCAATCTATGAAGCAGAAACGGAACCTATACTCTTCTTCTACCTCTATTATCCTTTCCTAATTCCAGTTGTGACTTTGTGGACATGGTTGCTTCGCTTGCATACCCAATATATATCTCTGTTTTTTTACAAGATAAGAGGAGCTCCAATTCAGTGTGGAACCTACCATTCTATTCTATCAAACCCATACAAATATGCACATTTATCGTAGAAAAGCATCTCCAAATAAGTCCCTAAAAAAATACTTTTTATCCAATTTGAAGATTTTCAAAGAAAATAGGGCATCCTTGTCCCACTCTCCATTTTAGAAATTTAATATTTTGAGGATTCTTGATTCCTAAGGGTGTGTTTGGATGAGGAAAAATAACAAGGAATTTGATAAAAAATTAAAAATTTGAAATTCCTATACATAAATTCTCTTGTTTGAATTCATAAAAATTAAAATTTAGAAATTCCAAAAAAACAGAAATAATTTCATATAGAGGTGTCATTTCTCAAATTTCATGTTTATAACTATAAGTTATATGAAAACATTAAATTCTATGTTTAAATTTCATTCTATTTTTATATTATCCAAACAAAAAACTTTACAAATTTTAGAAAATTAATTTTCGTCAATTTAAATTCCATCATTATATAAATTCTTGGTAATTTTAGGGCACGTTTATTTAGCAGGAATGGAAATAGTGGGTAATGAGAGAAATACGCAATCGGAGAAATGGGTAATCGGAGAAAGGGATAATCATTTCCATTGAGTTGTTTACTATCTATATAGAACTAAAACAGTAATGAGATTGATTTTAATTGTTATTGTTTACTAACTGTTATGAATCGGAATAAGAATTAATTGATTACTTAAATGCCTTTTCTTTTTCTCATTTTTTTCACTTAACAAAATAAACAACATGATAATAAAAGAAACAAATTCAATAAATTCACAATCTCATTTGCTAATATGTTGGTGATATGAAATACTTGCAAAGGAGATAGGAAGTCCATTTTCCTCAACTCACCACGAAATATATTAGCTTGTTTATCAACAAAATCTATATATGTTGATAGAACACTAATCAAGCCTTCCAAGTGAGGTTTGATTCATGCTACAGCTTCAACCATAAGTCCAAAATTCTTATTTAGATCATCCATAGCCCTTCCTTTCTTACGATTGTTATTTGGAGCGCTTGCTACATGTTGTGCAATTTTGGTAAAGGTTGTAATTACTATAAAAGTTGTAGAGCAATTTTGATACATCAAAAAATTAAAATAGGTGATAAGAGTCATTAACACCTCCCCCTTAGTTAATCCCATTAAGGATTTCAAGTTGGGTCCACCTACTAAAAAAATCTAATTGTGCAAGTAAACGCATGAATATTCCATAATGGGAATCATTGCCTCTGATTTGATTCTCATTACGCCTAAGTATACACGCCCTTAAACTCATTCATCCAAACACACCCTAAATTTATCAATGAGGAGAAAGAAAGTTATCTCCCCAAATTTGTGTTGGGTTCATTGATTGAGATATAAGATTTATCAGAGAGTGAAGAGAAAATAGGAATTGCTATTTGCCTAAAGTATTTCAGATTTGCTGACACACCCCAACCTAGTAAATCCACAAAGACACCAAAATCAAGGCATGTTGGCCGACATTCGAACGGTGACGTCCAGATGACGAAAGCCAAAAGTTTAAAACGGTGAGTTTTAGGAGGTCGTGTGAAACATAATTAGTAAAAGTCAATCAACAATTTACCACGACAACGGAAGTTCATAGTATAATACACAACTTTGATGATCATAAGATTTAACAACTACCTGAGTCATCCCGATTTCCGAACGGTCACACCCAAAGGCGCCGGTGTGCAAGTCAGAGCAACAATTACAAACACTCTTCGATAAGCGTGAAATATCACTAAGACCTGAGGGGTACAAAAACTGAAGGATGAGTGGGCCTTACAAGTTATTTTAGTGTAAAACAGCAAGTTAAAAACATAATTTAAACCCTCCCCCCACCTCGTTTGAAAAGAAGTTCAAAGGATACCAACAAAGCATAAACAACGAACATGCACGTTCCACAAGTAATAATTATAATATAACAAGTAGCCAAAAGATCATTCCGAAGCAAAATAAGTGTAGAACGTATAACCCACTATTTATTATGCTCTTAAGTCGCTCGAGTCATGCGCACATGACAGGCTGGGTATCTATGGTTCGCTTGTGTACCTCGACCACGTGAAAGCTGAGTGCTAAGCACCATCACCTCATTTCCCCTAGAGCTCGGGGACAAACTGTTGTTATTTAACTAGTATTCGAGCGAGCGCTGGTGATCAATCAAGTGGAGGCTGGTATGTGGCCAACAAACAGGTACTAAGATACCGGCGACTCCTATGTGGGTACTACACATCTCTTGTGTAGCGCGCGTACGTGACTCTTATAGTGGCATAAAATCATCATAGACAAACAAAACATGCTCGGGAATTTAATAGTAAAATAATCAACAAGCTATGCTCGGGAGTCTAATAATAAAATAATCAACAAGGCATGCTCGGAAGTCTAATAAGATAATTAACAATGATATGACTTATCAATCTCATCATCAACGACCCAACATATCAACATATCTTAAACTCAAATGATGGTATAAAAGATGTGCAAATAAAATATTGTCGTAAAAACCAAGTTGGAGAAAGAGGTCCACTCATTGATTAGTCGAGGGTCAAAATCAACCAACATAGTAGGGTCAATGTAAGCTCCTGACTACGGGTCTCCTGTCACAAGCCCAAAAATAGAGTTTAGAACCTAAGTTAAAGTCTACTAAGCTCTTCCCGTTTTCGTTTATTCAACCCCTAAGGTAATTAAATGGTAACTAGGTGAGTGAAACATGCTCAAAACATCTCGGGAGTTGTGCCACCCGCTGCCACGCACTGAGAAACTACCCCACACGCCGCCACTCTCCGGGAAAGTCCTCCACGCGCCACCCTGCGCTGCCACGCATCACCAAGCACCTGGAAAGTCTCCCACGCACAACCTCGCGTTGCCACACACCTCCACGCGCCGAGAGTGGAGCTCAAGCGCATGGTCAAGTTAGTCAGTTTTCTGCAAATTTGCTCGTCGGAAAACCAGCGACTTCGGTGAGGCTTTTCTCCCTCGAAACTCAAACAAAACAAACAAGCAAATAACCAATCCTAATATACTAGAACCAAGGATTATGAATATCCAATTCCTAGGCTAAGAGATTACCTGATGAAGCCGAAAAACTGTCGTGAAGTCTCGGTGGTTCGAGCAAAAACCCAGAATCCGACAAGCTTCGCCCGCCGTCGGCCGCCACTCGAATCCTACAAGAAATGGGTCGAATGTGAAGCCCAAGACCAGACAATTTCAAAGGTGAAAGCTTTAAATTACGAGCTTACCTCGTCAGCTCGAAAACCTCCTCAAAAGTCCAGCCGTCGCAGGAAATCCAGAGCTCCACCTGTAGCAAGACTGAGTCAAAAACCACACGCAAACACTAGTTTAACAAGCCCTTTACGAGATGAATCGAATGTCATAGGATTGGGCTCAAGAGGTTACCTGCCGAGCTCGGAATCCACCATGAAATCCAAGAACTCCCGAGGCGCTGCGTTATCCGGCGACTACCTCCGTCGTCATACCTTGTCGGGAATCGACATGCAAACCTACCAGAATGAAGTACCTAGTGCGATGAACATAATGGTTAAACTTAAGGAGATCGAATTTACCTGGTTCATTCACAATCTCGCCGAGATGTATCATTTGCTAAACTAGATAACACTGTTTGATACTTTTTTTTTAAAGTAATTTGCCAAAATAACTTTCTAACTACTTTAGTTTGAATTTGACAAAGCTACCGGAGATGCTTACGGGTTAAATATCATATACAACTAAATTATAATGCAACATTCCCGTTATTCCCATGAAACGAATAATATGATTTTCACTTTTAGTTTTATAAACTCATTGAACATGATTTTCACTTTTGTAAACTCGTATTGTATATACATATCTAAATTACTAAAAAAGAAATTTTTTGATAAACGAAAGTATTATTTCTATGAAATTTCCCTTGGCGAGTAAGATCTTTTTAATACTTAATTTATAAATTCTAACACAATTGGAATATAAAAATTGTGAATTAAGTTCGGAAAATTCTAATAATTTTATTATTTCTCAATTGAAATCGATTTTTAAAATTCCAAATTCTAATTGAGAATTCGTTTTAAATGTTTAAATTAAAATTTAATATACATATTTCAATTCCATTTGACCAAAAATCAGGTATAACCTGATTTGGAAATCATGAAATCACAACCCTTAATCAATTTACTGGCCTTTCTCTTTTCGTGAGCTTAATTAATCAAAGACGACGACGTGGAGCGTCCTAACCACCACGTGTCCAATAAAGCTCGCAAGTGAAAGTGAAACGTACAACAAAACCCTCACACAAATCTCACAATTCCCAGTCTACCCTCCCTTCCCTCCCTCCCTGCTCCTCTACTTCTCCCTCACTAGTCATGGGCTGCCTTGGTCTCCAAGCTCTGCAAGCCCCGACTCATGTCCTCGCGCCTCCCTTCCTTCCCCGCTCTAAATACTAGGTCTTTCAGTCCCTTTCTTTCAAGTTCCATAGTCATTAGATAACTCATTATATGCTTTCTCTTCCCTTCCACGCGCTTTTAACCAAAACCTCACTCCTTTTTCTGCTCTTCTTCAACCACTGAAAGACCCCACCTTTTGTTTGGTTTGTTTTTAGCTTTTGGGGCCTTCTTCTTCATCCTCAAGCTAATAGACAGAGGGTTCCTTTCTAATCTTACGGTCACCTATAATGCCATTTCAATTTCCTGTTTGTTCCCCTCGGCTGTTAAACTCCAAGCTGAGTGATAGTTGATAGACCCAGTTCGGTTCTTCGAATTGGGTCTGGATTTTACAACCCTAGTTCTCTTTTCGTTTTCACATTTGGAAGTTCTATTCACTTTCGTGCACTTCTTTGGCGGCTGTTTGACTCCAAAATTTTCCGCCCCTCAACGGTAGGTTTTTTTTCCTTAATATCAGCTTTATTGAATTTACTTGAGTGTTTTCTTTAATGGGATTGAGTTTCATGAGTACCCATGTTTGATTTCTGAGTGCCAAACCGCTTATTACTTGTAAAATTTGGAATTTTCAGCTGTAATGTGATAAAGGGGATTCTTCTGTCATTTGGGGCTCTCTCTAAGTAGCTCGATGATGACGAATACCCATAGTTTTGTGTCATGGGAGGAGCACACGTTGTGTCAAGAGCGTGGTAGCCGTGTGGTCCATTATTTCTTGAAGGAGGCATCTGGGGAATCAGTCCTTGCTGTTATAGGGACTGAGAGGAGTATAAGGCACATGATGTATGTTGTTTCAGAGGACTTCGTGGAGACTTACGGGTCCAAGGGATTCATTAATGCGTGTACCAAATGGAGAGCAAGAAGAGAAGTTGTAGAATGGCTCACTTCATTGGTCTCGAGGCAGTGCTGGTCAGAGTTTCCAAGTATGTTATGATCTAATATCACAGTTTTCAGGTTCCTTTCATGGAATTTGGAGTTATATTGGATGAGTATGATTAATAATATCATCCTTTGTTGAGATTTATGATTAAAGTTGACTTATGAATACAGGTTATGATAAGCATAGCCTCAGCCTACTGTTTACAGTACAATATCAATATGGAAGGAGAGAAACGCTTGATATAACAGGTTTAGGATAATGGTTATAAATTACCAAGGGATAGCAATTTTGTATGCAAGATATTTGCGAGACTGACTGATACCATGTTTTTATTGCATTAATATGATTTTCTCAGTCTAGGGCAAGCATTAGTAAGCCTCTCCGACATTGCATCTTTTATCTTCTGAAAAAGAATCTTCAATCTTGTACTTTTTAGATTAATTAGCAGAATCTTTTAGTTAAAAATGGGTTGAAACTTGTTTAAAGTTTGAAATGAACATTACCCTAACAAGTCTCACATGCAGGCGATTTTAGTAATATAATAGCATGCGAGTTTGTGTAGTAATTTGGAATCAAATGTCTATAATTAGAAGAAATTATTTTTATCCAGAATTTCTTCATTTCAGTTTGTTGTAGTCTCAAGAAGCTGTGCAATTCTATATTAGTTTGTCGACAACTTTGATTTGCATAGAACTTGAGCTATTCACTGCAATCGCTTCAGCTATAATCCTTTGGACCAAATTCTACCTGCATATCTAATGTGCAAGCCTCTAACAGTAGCTATATTTGGTTATGAAGTGTGGAAAATTTGTTTATTCAAATTTGGTTTATTCAAATTTTATCATTTCTGTAAACCTAGTAATGTTCTAACATATTTGGAACTGAAAATGAAGATGATGTTTGTTTATGCTCATCCCATCGCTATTGCACTCATGAAAGAAGACATGGTTTCATCTACTAGCATGGGAAGTAAATTTTGAGAGTAGTGGAACTATGTTCTCTGATGTGTAGGTTGGACACTGTAACGTGCGTTTGTGTGCATGCACTCTTTGCTTGCGACATATAGAGTATATAATTTGATTGAATTATGAACACTGAAACATGTCCAGGATGAATACTTATGTTAGTGGAAGTGAGTGATATGAATTGTGGGATTTTAAGTAGTTGTTCTATTAAATAGATAATTATTTGATATTTTAAGGTTGAATTATCACAGATATATGATCTTTAGCAAATTGCTTTGATGTTTGTCTTTATGTGATGTTTATGATATTGAAAATCAATTACGTAAGAGAGAGAGAGAGAGTGAGAGAAATGATATGGTGTAAAAATATTGGTATTAAGGGAGGGCAAGAGTATTAAAAGAAGGATAAAAGAAGAAACTTTTTCTTTGATAGAACTGAGATTTAATAAGGGTATGTTTGTCCAACAACTGTTGTACGATTCCCCCTTTATGTTTGATGAAGAGTAGCGAGGAAAAAAAGATATAGAAAAAAACTTATTCTTTGGAACAAATTAGTTTTATTATGTAAGAATATTTGTACAGCAAATGGTTTACACTCACTTTTACATATAGAAGAAGACATTTCCACTTTGATATATAGCAAATATATTGTGTTTACATTAGTGTGCCAATTCCCTTTGCATCATTTATCACATTGGAGGTAGGAAGCATGCTTGAACCTGCCTTTGAAATTATTACAATTATCTATTATAGCATACCCCAAGCATTTTTTTTTTCCATTGATAAGTAATAAGTTATTTTTAAGGAAAGCAATTCTAAGCACGTGTTTCTCCACACAATATAGGTAGAGAGTATGTTTTCAATCCAGTTTGCCATTCTTCCAGAAAATATTTGTTCTTTTGTTCTTAATTAAATACATAAGTTTGTCATTAAGAATGTAACATCATCCGAATATATCGGGGTTGGATATTCACATGAGTGCTTTCTTATTAATATACAATCATTTGAATAAGAAAATTTTCACTTGCTTTTACCTTTCAAAATTTTTCTGTTATAAGAACAGTGGGAGTATTCCAGCCTACCTTTTCTCTAAGAACTGAAAATTCTTTTGGATTTGGTATCAGGAAATGTTAATTACTTAATTCTATACGTTAGTGATTTATGGTAAAAGGAAAGCCAATTAGTATTTACCTATATTATCACAGAAAATCCAATCTTCTCAAATAAATATGTCAAGCCAATTATATCTTAGCATGTTTCCAAAAAGGAGAGGCTGGCTACGTGTCTCTGTATGGTCATTCTTTTATAAGCTCTTTCTGCTAGCTTGTTCTCCTGTCACATTAAACATCCTTGCTTTCTACTTAAATTTCACAAATCCGCCGCACCACTTAAGGAAGGGGAGCGAGAGAGAGAGATAGAGAGAGCTAGTATGAGTTCGACGACGGGATTTTCAACCTCTAATGATAGAATGGGTATCATATCGTACCTTAAATCTCATGCCTGTCAATTATTTTATCTTCATTCTTTGTGCCATGTTTTCCCTGTTTCGATTTTGAAGATATGATTTGATTGCTTGTTGAACATTTTGGAATTGTAGCCTGATGCGATTTCTCTCTCTCTTTCTTCCCTTTTTGTTCATTGACCACCGGGGGATGATATGAATCTTAAAACCGTAATTGAGTAAACTTTGCTTTCTCTGCTGTGGACTTTTCGAAGATTTTAGTTCATGTCTATAGTTTATTTGATTGCAACCCTACAAATTCAAACTGGTGATGTTGTCCTTGCCTATGTGGTGAGTCCATCGTATCATACTACATGGTATGCTGAGTAGCTGTAGACATGAATGTTTAAGTTGAAATTTATTCCTGTTTTGAGTAAGATGTGAGATTTCTAATTAGGAGGAATGTAACATGTTCTTCCGTTAATCTTGTTGCTTTCCTATTTGATTTTAGGAAGTTAGGTTGTCTACCTCTGGGTATTCCTGGGAGTTTTCAATTTAAGTGGAAGCATTAAGTTGTTAAGTCATTACCAAGGTTTGAAAATGATTTCTCATATTTTTGAAGTTTTTTTTTGTAGTTTTATGTATCAGCATTGTTAGATCTACATTTTGCTCACCTTGTTCACAGATCATTAAATAAAGTTGGGAAAGCTGGTTGCTTGAGAACCTTTCTTTCTTATCTATTTTTACCAACATTTCATGTTTAATCTTAATTTTTGGCGTAATTGCATTGTTGAATTTCTTATCATGTTGATCATTCAAGAGCATTATGATTTAAAATATCAATCTTGTTTTATTTTAGTGTTTTCCTATCTTCTCATGAGCTAAATGTTACTATAAGACATCATGAGTATGATATCTCCTTTGAGTACACCATTGACATAAGCAAGCAAAAGATTTGTGAAAATGGGGATTTTCAGGGTACGTTTTGACAATCAGTGGAAGTTGGTGTCAATGAAAATATGATAAGGTGACTATGTTCCTAGATTCTGTCCATTCTCATTTAGAAAATTCATGAATTGGAAGCAACCCATGGTTTGCTACTTTATGACTTGTTGGTATGCTTTTATTTACTGTTGAGTTCTCAAAGCCACGAGAACAGTAATTGTGGTGTTATGCCTGGATTCATGTATGGTCTTTTTTGCTTTTTACTTTACTCATACTTATTTGAATTTGAACTATAAATTTGAAACAAACTCACTCTTCCTGTTACAGATTCACCAAAAAATGAAATAACACAAGCGTTATCAATTACTGGACTTGGGGCTCGTCAAACTTATCTGCCAGATCTGATGGTATTCAGATATTGTCTTTTTGTGAATCTTGGTTTTGGATTCTTGGATGTATTTAAATAAGTAATCTCCATTTCTTATCCAGGTTCCAAGGAAATTGAAAGTTCTCAATTCAGACATCGATTGGTCTGGTGTTGCTTGGATTTGTGCCAAACAGCTCAAACACTACCCAGAGTTTTGCAGGAATGGAAATACCATTTCTGTAAAGGTCAACTGATAAACCTTTTTTTTTACGTATAGTTATTATTTCCATGTTTAGTGGTGCTCTTTTTTCTGCCTTTTTTTGTTGTATAGGTTCTGTTTTATTTGCATGGAAATCCTCTATGGTATTTATTCTTGTCTCTGATTTTCAGGTCCATTCCTTTGTGTTTATAATGGCTTTAGAAGAACACAACTACCTTGGTTACTTGGAAGACATGTATGAAGACAAGAAAGGCCAGAAAAAGGTCAAAGTGCGATGGTTTTATCACACTGAGGAAGTCCAGGATGTAATCCCTCATCTTAATCCACACCCGAAAGAAGTTATTATCACACCTCATGTTCAGGTGGTCAGTGCTGAGTGTATTGATGGTCCTGCAACAGTTTTGACTCCTACGCATTATGAGAAATGCTTGGCTATTGTTCCTCATAATTCTTCATCTCGAGTCCATATGTGCTTTAGGCAACTTAAGAACCATAAGGTTAGGCCCTTCAACCTTGCTAAATTGCGGGGGTATTCTAATCAAGCAATTCTCTCTTCTTTAGATGTCCAAAATGTCTCCAAGAAAAAATCCAAGTGTCATAAATTATGCGATGAGGATGAGTATGAGTTGGCACCCGATGGTCCTATTATGGTGAGCTGTAAAAGAAATAGAAGCAGCAAGAGGAATCAGGAAAGTCCTGGTGTTAAGAATTTGGTCAATGGGAATCTTCTACCAAATTGCATTCCAACATACCCAAAGTTGAAGTTAAAATTATCGAGAAAAATGGTTGGAGCTAATATTACTGGATCTGAGCCCCAATGTCCATTGTCTTCTAAGGTTAATGAGAAGGTAGAGTTGCTCTGTCAAGATAGTGGCATGCGTGGATGTTGGTTTAGGTGTCAGGTCTTGAAGACATCTCAGAAGCTTCTCAAAGTTCAATATGATGATGTGCAAAATGTAGATGGATCTGGCAATTTGGAGGTATGAGATCTTATTTCTGAATTCTTCTTTGGTCCCATAATGGAAATAGGGAGCATGGGCATGCATTTGGTGATATATAATTTTTGATGGCATTGCCTAAGAAATAGATCTGTAGTCAATTTTTCGGCTTTAAGTAGTTATATAGCTTGGTTTCTAGTCTTCTATTTTGATTTTTTGAGAGCATGATCTGGATATGAGTTGAAATTATGATGTGGGGTGATTGTTGGCCTTAATACTATCAAACAAATTGTCTATAATTCCATCAAAATTACGTCCTACTTCTAGTGTGTGCATTTTGAAGAAATGCTTATTTGTATGTGATTTTCTAATCGGCTTGATTGTTTTGTTTGTGTAAACTAATCGCAGAAGGAATTGAGATCTTTCACATTTTTGTTAATGTGTAGGAATGGGTCCCTGCTTTTAGAGTTGCTGCTCCTGATAAATTGGGCATGAGATGCTCAGGCCGCCTGACAATTCGACCGTATCGTCCCAATCATTCTACAGAATGTACTTTTGAGGTTGGAGTACCAGTTGATGCACGGTGGTGTGATGGCTGGTGGGAAGGCGTTGTAACCGGAGTCAACATTTCTGGAACTGATACTCTACAAGTATACTTCCCAGGTATGCTCTCAGCTGGAACAATTTTTTGCATTCATTTAAATTCTTACCTTGCACGGTGTTTTGCTCAGTTGACTTGAACTTCGGATCAAGCTGGTAACCTGTGTTATCTGGTTTTCCAATCAGTTATCACGATGAGTGATGTTTCTTTCACTGTATCCTAGGTGAGGAGAAGCTTATGACTTTCCAGAGAAAGAATGTTAGGGCTTCCAGAGACTGGGTTGAGAACAGTTGGGTTGATGTGAAGGCAAAGCCTGATATACTCTTATATCTAACTGAAAATGTCAGTTCTAGCATGAAATTCTTAACACTCTCTGCTAGTTCTACGACACAAATATCTTACTCCCCAGTTAACATGCCTTCTAAACTTGAAGCTGTTGAAGAAAAGCAGGGATTGCCGGATTTACCTCCACCTGATGATGAGTTGGGAAATGTGAAGATGATGAAGCATCCTTGTAGCTGTAACGAAGAAAAAAATTACAATTCTGGTGATGGTGAAGAAATTGATCCTGCCCTTGAGAAAAGTAAAACACCAGAAGCCACAGAAGGGGCTGCTTGCGGCTGAGATAGGAATTTTGACCTTGGTGATGGGATCGTGGAAGGTTTGGGAACATTGGTTCTTGTAGATAACATGCACTGTTGGCATATGGAATCAGGGATATTCAGAGAAGGGATTATCAAGTTTTTAACATGGTGAGAATTGGCAGATGTACAGATAGATTTAAGTTTATTGGCATCAACTGGAGCTCAAGTAGTGCATGTAATCTGATGGTTATCAGGTTAGGCTGTTGGCTCAATTTACTCCTTGGAGGTAATTGCCCTTGTATCTTTATAGGATGTTTTAACTTAAAGTCATAGTTTCAGTCGTCAGATCATAGTGTAAAGTTGATAAAGGTTTGGATTTCTGTATAAAACGTAGTGGCGTTTTACCTTTTTGCTAAGAATAGAATCAGATATAGTAAGCTGCTAATCATTTTATTATCTCATTTTCCTTGGTTCTTCTTTTTTGTTTTTTAATCTGAAGAGTATAACCATATTTTCCCTTTTCCAATTTGCTTGTGATCTTGAATTTTATCGAGAATGGTTATCCTCAGTCTTTTTAAGTTAAACTCAACTGCGTTTTGCTCATTTTCACTTGTTACATTTTCAAATGCTTGTTTACCGGTATCTCCATGGCATGACATTATTACAAGTGTTAATCCATAGAGTGATCAAGAATGAGCAACAACAATTCCCATGGGATCTCATTTCACCAATCGGCACATTTCATATTTTGCTAGGATGATAGTAGAACAGGGTAATAATTAAGCAAGTTTGACATGAAGAGGAGAGGGCATGCAGCTGCACCTGCAATTTTGTTATTCCCTGGAACAAAATTGGTACAAAGGGAAATAATTTACAACAAATATAACATGAAGCCCCTAATGGTATCAAGTATCAAGTATCAAGTATCAAGGCTGAGCGATCCCCTTTCTCACAAGCATGTCATAAACCCTGTCGATCTTACTAGGTTCAATCTTGAACAAGTGATAGACATCTGATTTCTTACTGACATTGCCGCTGAAGATTTCAATTGAAATAACTTCTTGCATCTTAAGGAAAACCGCTGGTGGTAACCTAATCTCGCCGCAGAGACGTTTCTCCTGCCAGGGAAGAAAGGGTAGACTGCTTCAGGAAAAGGCTTTGTACAAGAATAATGGTCACATAAGCTACATATACAGTTACAGTACAAGAAAAGCATCTAATCATATGACAAAATATCTAATAATTTGATGAGTCGGTTTAAATCCAATCCAGCCAGTTTAGAGATCAGCCAAGGTCGTCCATGCTCATTATATATGTATTATGAGCATAGAAGAACATGCGCTAGCAACGTTAGGAAGGCGCAGCGGTTAAGTGTGACTGTTAAAACCCTAGGAACACAGCAAATGACCAGAATATTCCCTATATGCTTGGTGACCAAACAAGGAAGTCGGCAATGAATACTTACAGCTTCAGACAGTAAATCTGATCCATAAAATCCCATTATATCCATATCACTGGCAGAGGTAGACGTAGCCTGACCAGCTAGCCTTGAGTTTGAATCCTTGCCAACAGACTCTGAGGACATAAACAAATTTGGAACTCCCTGAATGCTTGGACCAACTTGCCCACTTTCCTTTGCTTTTCGAGCGTTTTCTTCAGCTTCCTTCCTCCGTTTTTGTTCAAGATATCTATCTGCCTCGGCTGATGTACGGCAACCAGCAGCTCGGGCTTCCTGCATATGATTACATTACAAGATCCAAGGAAGGAAACAATAAATCAATAGGGCGTTTTCTGCGAGCTTGTGTGTTTTATAAATATATCAGACAACTGTACATAGATTTCAAGAGTATGATGACCTCGCTAAGGGAAACCGCAACCAATAATTGAACACAATGTTGATACTATGCATTCTAACTTTTAAGATGAGGCATACCTCTTTACAGTTGAAAGGAAAAACATGGCTCTTCTACATGAAACGGTTTTGGTTACGGGTGTGATTAGAGAACTAAATGTAGTTCTGGAATAATGAGTTCAGACCAAAGAAAGATCATGCTTATTGACAATATTCCAATTGGTAACTTATATCAGATTAGCATCCAAAATTAGTTTGGCCAAGTACCATACCTTAAGTTCTTGAATTCTTCTCAAAGTCCGATGCTCCGCTATAACAGTCTGAAGTAATTCGTCATGCTCTTCCTTGGAATGGAAGCACATAAAGACATCATAACGTCGACATATTGCCTTTTCTTCCGGTGATAGGTCCTTCTCGAAAGGATTTGGATATAACAGATTTCTTTCTAGTATGAAATCCTTTCTACGCTTCCTCTCATCAAGTCTGCCAACAAGTTTATGCGATGAAGATAAAAAAAAAGTCAATAGCTTTCAGCATTAATTATTGCATCAGATCTCAACTTCTGGTCATGTTATATTGCGAATTAGTATACATGATACGTCAATGTACATAAAGGTACAAAAAGCATTTTGGTCCCACAACATATTTTCTTAACAAAGAAAAGGAAATCAAAATGTTAAAAAAAAAAAAACACATACACACACAAAAAAGACTTCATTGATTGCACTAGTGAGTTGTGACTGAATTCCTTAGTTATTTTTTTAATCAATTTACTCTTCTTCAGTTATTGCTGAGCTGGTCTGGGTTTTGGCTACACCAAGTTCAATGAAACAAATGAATATATATATATATATATAATCTGAGTAATATGTACCAAAGTGGTGAGTGACTACCTCTTTGAATAGATTCGCAACACTCTTAACTTCAGCTCACGCTCATCCTCAGTATCAGTATCCTTAAACTCCATGTCAGCCAATAGCTGCTCGGAATCATTGTCATATTCAGGATCGAACTCCTGCCTTTTGGCATTATAACCACTCAACTCGACCAAAGGAGGACCCGCACTCCCCAAAGAACTTGGTTTCTTCCCTTTCCTGTCCGGTTGAGGATCTGCCAGAAACACCAAAAAAAAAGAGAAAAAACAAGATTCAATAATTTATACCATATTAAATTATGGATTCCACCAACTTCTTAATATTCAGATGGTAGATGACTAGATGCTAGTGATGTAAACAGTAAAATTATTCTTGTTTGGTCAACCTTAGTCCATCTTAGAGAGCATCAGTCAATGTGACTTACCTCAAAATACATGCGTGCGCACACACACACACACACACACACAGAGTACCACCATCATTGCTTCAGCATTAGTGTTTAAAATTGTGTCAGATTTTGTTGGGATTTAGCCAATGAAACAGCCCATGATTATGAGACTTGAAAAAGAACAAAAAAAAAGGGAGTTAGTTGCAATCTATTGATGAAAATTTTGCATCACCTTCTACTTTAATGACACCAGGACCGTCTTTAAGCTGGGCCATGTTGGATAGCTTCTTGTTACCAGCTGCTGCTGCCACAGTTGCACTACTAGAACGAATTCCAGATTCTGCATCTGAAGTGTAAGAAAGCAAGAAATACACCTGAGAACTATCCAAGATCATCTTTATTTGATAAATTATAAACAGGGAGTCAAGAATAGATCTTATCTGACCAGTGTTGATGCTTGATAGTAAACGACTTGAAGGGCCACCTTTGTGCGAATCTTCCAGTCTGAGAAAATCAAAGAAAATTCCCATTAAAATGTACCATATGTGTACTAATAGTCTAATATCATGGATCTATTGGAATGAAGACCATACTTGGTTCTTGAAGGAGAAAATGGAGATTCCTCCTTCAAATTATGATCCCCCAGCGTAGGAAATCCTATAACAGTAACAAGTATTTGATAATAAGAAAAACTAACACCAAGAAGTACAAAGGAAAAAGAACATAATCAAAACAACCAGGAGTCGTCCATAAATTTCAAGTATGCACCTCCTAACCCACCAAAATTTAGTATTATTTTAGTAGAAGAGAAATATACAGAAACTGAAATTGCAGGAAATCCGTCTAGTCTGTTTCTTCCATGAGAATTATCATTTTATTATGAGGAACATTTCTATACAATGGTGTGGGAGACTAGAACCTTAAGTGTCAGAACATCAGCCACACTATATGCCTGAGTCTAGTAATATGAAAATAACTTTTTTAATGCTTGCCAATGACATGCTTAGAGTTCGAAATGTACGGAAACAAAAACAACAAAACAAGGCGAGGAAGTAATTATCACTAACCTTTCTTGTCCTCGCCATGCCCTCTAGCCATAGCAAGAAGCTCCTTTCTATTTTTTCCAACTACATGAGACATGTCCTTGAACAGATACGTTACAAAAACTGATTACTTTTGTGAAGGGTAAAGATTGAAAGAGACTAATTTATTCAAAATGCATCATACCGGAAGAGGAAAGTATTGTGAGTTCAAATAAACATTCGTGTAGTGTTCTATACATTGTTCTTTACTCTTTGTCCCAACATGCTCAGCAACTTCAGCCCAGTTCCCCAATCCATACATTTCGGTTGCCTACAATAAGAAAATTTATAGAACAAAAATTGCAACTGGATACGATGACCCTGAAGTCCAAATACTTGGTTGAAAAGATCAAAAACAAGCAGTAAAAAATTTATTTGAGGTATTAAGAACAAAAAACAATACCTCCAGAAGCAGTATTTCATCATCTGCATTCCAGTCTGGGCAAATAAGAGGGAAGGACAAATTGTCCTGTTGAAAGGGAAATAAAAAAAGAAAACAATGTAAGTACGAAGAGGCTATATTTCATTTTCCAAAGTCACTATTATCGAACATTGCATCATAAACGGATAAAAACTAGACTAACAAATTTGTTGGCTGAGGCTAAATAATCATATTAAATAAGTTAAAATTTTAACAATTGACCAAAAATTCTTTTTACGTTTGGAAAAGTATTTACAAACAAGTTTCAGTTGCATTTAATGGATACATGTTGAAAGTGTAAGTCAGAAGAAAAGGTATAAGATGACAATACTGCTAAAAAATTCATAGAAAAAGGAAGGCCAACTGTCTAGTTGTCACAGAATTCTTGGATAAGCTAATTTCTATGTTTAAGACAGTTATTCACATTGTCTACCAATCCCAAGAACCACGGAGAACTCTACTTAACAAGATAGAAGAAAAAAGAGATCGGT
The DNA here is from genome assembly GCA_037349345.1 of Oemleria cerasiformis. NCBI lineage: Eukaryota > Viridiplantae > Streptophyta > Magnoliopsida > Rosales > Rosaceae > Oemleria > Oemleria cerasiformis. The sequence goes on along the minus strand of JAZGTL010000015.1, from coordinate 6,134,003 downwards.
TTCTTTATACTGACCATGACCCTGTAAGGGTGATTGCTTTTATGGGAAGTCAACTCAGCTCCAACAGAAAAACACTCTATACATAGGTCAAAATCGGGGCACATACAACACTTAATTCGGATCTTCCCTGTAATGTCTTTGTTGCAATAATTGCAGTGATAAGCCCTCTTTCCTTCACTTGTCCCCTGACCTGCACCCAAAATATTTGAAAATTGAAAACAAAATATAGAAGGGATAAAGAACGAACAATCTTTTTGCATGTTTATGCCAGATAACAAAGAGCAAATGGTAATTCTATGTTGACTTGATTACAATATCATTAATACCATTAACAAGTGGAAACAGCAAAGTTAAACGAACCATCAACAAAATCCCACTTAACAACAGATTCAATTCAGAACTACACTATGGTGGGAAAAGTACCTGCAGCTGAAGATTCTAAATTTTCTCCACTGGATGCATTCTTTTTTCTCCTTGATCTGTTTGATCAAAAGTTGGTATTCAGATGAAGCTTCATAAATGTTCCGAAAAGATATTGAAACATCACTAGAGTCCAAGTAACAAAAATGGAAATTGAGTAAAGAATTCTATTATAGGAACAGGCAGGCAGCCTCAAGGTCCTAATGGCAGACAAAAATTGTGAAATGTGATAAGACAGATGTGTTCATACTTCCGGAACACCTCTAAACCTTAAAAGGAAAAAGTAAACGAAAATGCATTTGCAGAATTAGCACTTGCTAAGTGGGGCTTACCTACATTTTCCAGGAAAATAAAACTCCCAAAAGTAATGTGGGATTGACTAAAAAGCTAGTTAAGTATGCGTAGTCCCATTTTACATAACCCGGTTCCATACATTTCCCTGGTCATGAATGAGACTTAGCTCCTCCATTTGATACACAATCGTTCTCCTTTACAATAGCTAAACAACCCATCAAATCAATGTTTTAATTCTGCAGATGCACAAAATCATTCCTCCAAAACGTACCCAGATTTTGACAAAAACCATAAAAATCCCTAGTCACGCAAAGGGTCAAATGCCAACTTTAACAACAATTAACCGGAAAACAATAAAACTTAAATTCGAACCAACTAAAACCTTTGAGTGGGGTCCTCATCGGAGTGAAAGTTTGCACGAGAACGACCCATTGTTGTTTCCTGAAGCTGATCGGGAGCTCACGAGTAGCAGCACCTGCCTTTTAGTGCATTTGTGTTCAAACGAAGCACAACGACTTGGTTAACCCCCAAAACAATTTGAGCTACAGTAATTGGGTCTGATAGATTTCCGAATGGGGATCAACGGGTCACTTGAGGAATTCAGACATTTGTGAGAATTCACCTCCTTTACGAAGATTAGGTATTTGGGTGTTTTGTCATAAATACTCAATTCTCAAGCTTTTTAGGGGATGCATAAAAAAAGCAGTATGTTTCTGAATTTTGGTGTAAACTGGCTATGACCGTACTATACACTAATTTACATGTAAAACCCGAGTTTGGGTACTCGGTTTGTGTTTGTTCGGAGAGAAAAAAGGATGTTTTTCCTTCGAGGAAAGAAAGAACATGAAAAACATCCTTTTTGACAGACAAGAAAATAACCAGTTTATTTGGTCTGAAAAAAAAAATTATGGAAGATATTATAGATGGACTTAATTTGGGCCCATATGTTAACTGGGTTAGTAAACTTTGCTAATCAACTTGCCCATTTTGGAGTGAATTGGTCCTCAATACAAACATTGTTTGATTGTTATTGAGTCCTAAAACAGACCACTAATATTTTCATGTATGTGTGTAAATGGATACTATTATGGTAAATAAATTATTACTTTTGTAATTTAATAATTAAGAGCGTTTATTTATGTATGTCCGTAAAAGAATTCTTATATTCTAATTTCTAAACAAGTCTCTCGAGTCGAAGGAAACCATACAGCACTGGATGTGGGTGTCCAATGATGGTAGATTGGTAGTGGTAATTCCGTAAATAGAGTGAATGAACGAGGAGGATTTAGTAGCGAGAACAATCAAACAAAACGGGGTCGGGCGGAGCGGGTGGCGAAAAAATTTGAATTGAGACAGCGGCAAGATAAAGATGCAGACTGCGACACGTGTCCCTCATCTCCCACCTTTTCTTTTTCAAACTCAGTAGAGCAGCGGCTGTCTCACTCCCTCGGACCCTTCATTCTCATCCTCAGAAACCCTAGCAGTAGTAGAGTAGCAGAGGAGTAAGTAAATTGTCCCCGTAGCTTACAATGAAGCCTTCATCGCGATACAGTTCCTACGATGCACGCTCCTCAACCTCGTCGCACCTCTCTGACCCCTCGTCTTCTGCCGAACTCAAGCACCCCATGTCCTCACGCGCCGTCGTCAAATCTAAGCCGTCCGATCCCAACATCACCACCATGGTGAAAATGTTTATGGAAAAGCGATCCACATCCAAGGCTAAGCCAATGAATGTGACAGGCTTGGTGATCCCGTCCGAACTAATCGCCGGCGGCTTGAAAAAGCAGAACAGAAACGGGTCGGGTTCGAACTTTGCGACGTTGGGTAGAAAGCTCTTTGGGAAAGGAACAGGAACGACGGCGACGACATCCGATAAGAAAAAGGAGGTGAAAGCGTTGACTGAGGTCAAAGCGAACACCAGGACACTGGCTATGGTGTTAAGGAGTGAGCGAGAGCTTTTGAGTCTGAATAAGGAGCAAGAAATGGAGATTTCCGAGCTCAAGTTGATGCTTCAAGAGAAGAACAGAGAAGTGAGTAATTTTGCCCTTTCGGTTTGCCTCAATAAATACTCTTGAACTTTGAAGTTCGCTTTTTTTCTTTGTTGATTTTATGTTCGCATTTATGAAGTATAAATTAATTAGGGTTTCAAATTTCAAATCTTTGAAACGGTTCGGCTTGAAAGTCCAGATCTTTTAAATTGGACAGGCTTGCAGTTACAGCATTTGAATTGGACAATAATAAATAGGCCAATTTGAGTACCATTTCCATTTGTAATGATTATGATAGAAATGATGAGGCAGTGGAAAAGTGCAGGTCGATAAATTGAAGGATTTGTGTTTGAAGCAAAGGGAAGAAATCAAATCATTGAAGAACGCGATTTTGTTCCCGGATGTTGTGAATTCTCAGCTTCAAGAGCTGTTAGAGAAGCAAGGGTCAGAGCTGAAACAATCAAAACAAGTAATCCCAAATCTTCAAAGGCAGGTCACTTCTCTTACTGGCCAGCTTCAGTGCCTCGCAGAGGATCTTGCTGAGGTATTAGCACTCAACTTTCGACATTTTAACTAATCCTGTTATGCCACTGTACAATTAAGTCTATAAAGTTCTGTTCTGTGTGGAATACCATGCAAACTGAGTTCAAAGGGATCCGAATGCTGGTCTGGGTTTTATTTATTTACTTTTATTTCTTGTTTCAGATTTTGCTGACAAATGTTATATCGGTTGACCAGGTTAAAGCAGATAAATTTTCAGTTAAGCCATGTTTCCAACGCGATGACGCTTCTCCAAGAACTCCAACATATGATGACAAAGAATTTTCTAATTCTCTTGTAAGCGAACCTTGATAGAGTAATAATTTGGAGAATGTTATTGGCAGCTATACTCAATTAAATGCTTTATGAACTCTGCTATAGTGCTAGTCCCAAACGAGTTTTAGTGTAGAGTCTAATAGAAATGAATGATGTTCAAGTTCAGTTACAAATGGCTCTTGTCATCATTGACTTGATGATCTTACATTTCATTTCCTACTTCCTTTTCACTTACAATCTGTTCATTCAAACAGGAGGTCAGCTCTGATGATCCAACCAGCCCTGGCAGTCCAGATGACATGTTCTTGAAGGATTTAAATCCTTGCTTGACACCCTATTATGTGAAAACAAAATCCAAGGTCACATTTTGTGTTGTTTTATAATTGTGTGTTCGTCTGGTTCTTGTAGTCCTACATGATTTTCGTGATGGATTGTAAATCATAAATGTATTATTTCTCAGGAATTTGATGAGATGGGCTATGACTCTCCATATGGACATGATGAAAGCTTGACTGAAAACAAGATGGAGTTTGGATTTAGCTCCTGTGCCATGAAGTTGTCCAGAAGTTCTGATTGTTGCCAAAAGTCTGAAACAGAAAGCAAAACAGCTCAAGTAAATCGGAGATCGGGTGATGCCAAGCGAACTTATGGAAAACAAATTCGACATAAATTTATCTAAGTCATCAGTCATATGATTTCTATTAGTCATATGATTTCTATTAGTCAGTTGCTCCTTTTTGAACTTTTGCTTCTTCTGGGTCAGTTTTTTTTATCTATCATCTTTATACACAAAGTTTACCGACCAAAAGGTGAAAGTCCTTCTTTCACAATAGAAGAGTTAGTACCTACTTAAAGGGTGTTGAAGTTACTGTTCAGTGGTTGTGCATGGTGCACTCGAAGAACATGAATAGTAAGTCGTTATTGTTACTGAATGCTATGTCGAATGATCTGTTTATCTGCTAGATAAATAAACTATGTATTCCATTTCAGCAACATGTTTCTTTGAGTTCAATGATTCAAATTAGGTTTTCAATAGCAATTTATTTTTTCTGAACAAAACTTAAACAGTAATAGAATACATATGATTAAGCAACCTTAACTAGAGGGAGGTTGAGGAGATCTATAACATGTGTGAATTGCAGCAGCATAATGTTGGATTCATTTAGGTGTTTACATATGATCCATTGTCATAACGAATTACTGCATCAATTCCATGGCACTTGATGTAAGAGTTCTGGCAAACATTGGGTGTGACAATATGTGCATTGTTGACGAAGAAATTAGCCCTGCCATGGTTGGTTGTTCTGAGCATCCTGCTCTCAATACTAGATGGAATAAGACTCCCAGTTGGGAAATGTAAAAGTTCATTGAAAAGAAGAATTGTAGGGATGGAGTGGCTTATCAAGAAATCTTCAAGATGGTCTACTGATATGGGGGATGCAGATAATTGTGAGTCGACTGGCATCAAGAAAGTTAAGGCCGCGTATGGTTTTGACGTTATGTTTAGCATCTGCAGCAGAATTGCGAATCCATGGTAATTCTGTGATCTCATGTCCGCCACTGCGGTCTGTATATCAGTGTGGTTGAGACTGTAGACCGGTATGGTGGGTGCTGCTTCTGCAAGTGATGAAACTGGGAAGAGGGCAACAAGGATCAACAAACACCAAGCATCCATTTTGGGAATAAGGAGAAAGAATTACTTGGGAGATTATTGGAGATTGAAGAGTAATGACGATATTGAAGCCTGTAGGTTTTATATATGCTAAGTTGGGCACTGGATCCCTTCGGACCTGGAGATAAGTATACCAAGAGAGCAACAAACATGACATGAATGTTTCATGACATTCTTCTCTATGACATTTACAAGTCTTGTTGAGGGTAGGCAAGACACGGGGAAGAGGAAGCCATTATCTTCTAAATTTGACTACCTAAATACAACTTAGCAACTTTCATATTTTGGTGGCCTGCATTAAATGAACCTAGCAAAACCCCAAAGAAAAAAAACGAAAATATGCACATGGAATCGATTACAAATTTTGGTGACACAAATCCACTAGCCAAAAAGTTGTCTAAAATGTTGTAACCGATGGATGATGCATCAACAATGGAAGATTCACAGGTACTTATACTTAACTTCTTGATCACTAAAGAGACGAGGGTATTAAAGGCCACAAAGATCCCCTATTTTTGGCTCTAACACCTCAAAGATCTGGTAATTAATGAAACTCTCATCTTTATTTTTTTTCCTTGCTTGCATCCCAAGAAGTAAAATCGCTCGTTTGACTCATTGATGGTTAAATATATGGACCAAATAATCAGGGCAGTTGGAGATGTCCAGATGATGAGCTGCAGATGGCTCTTAACTGGGCTTGTCAAGTGGGAGGAGCAGATAGTAAGATGCAAAAAAACCAAGCTTGCTATTTGCCAAACACTTTTGCAACTGTTGGGAATCAGAAAAATGATTTTAAGAATCAATAGAATTTGAAATAGTGAATTTTTGTAATTAAGAAAATATTTTGTAATCTCATAGCTCAACTTTTAGCCTATGTAAATGTTGTATACTCTTGGAACAATATCAGTACATTGAGAAATATTTTTCCATCTTTTATTTTTAACAGCAGCCCCATGCCTCTTATGCCTTCAACAGTTATATCAAAGATTCAAGCGGAATGGAGCAACATGCAACTTCAATTCAGCTGCATTCGTTACTGCCCTTGATCCAAGTAAATAATCAATTCATTTCATCATAACAAACTCTCTTATTAATTAGTCATTCCATCACTTTGTTTTCTATTTTACACATATTGTAAAGTATATATGTCAGATATAACATCTGTCCATTATCGGGGATCTTATGTCTAAGTGTTATTATTATATCGATTCACAACATCATATTATAAGTTTTGTGTTCAACTTCAAATAATACCATAATGTTTCTTCGATCTTCTTCTTTTGCTATTTCGGTGACAGGTCACAATTCGTGCATCTGCAATGGAAGTTTGCATTTGGATTCATTTAGGTGTTTACATATGATCCGTTGTCATAACGAATAACTGCATCGATTCCATGGCACCTGATGTAAGAGTTCTGGCAAACATTGGGAGTGACAATATGTGCATTGTTGAGGAAGAAATTAGCTCTGCCGCGGTTGCTGATTGTGAGCATCTTGGTGTCATTACCAGATGGAACAATACTCCCAGTTGGGAAATGTAAAAGGTCATTGAAAATAAGAGTTGTGGGAATGGCGTGGCTTATCAAGAAATCTTCAAGTCGGTCTACTGATATGCGGGATGCAGATAACTGTGGGTCGCCTGGCATCAAGAAAGTTAAGCCCCGGTATGGTTGTGACGTTCTGTTTAGCATCTGCAGAAGAATTGCGAATCCATGGTAAGACTGTGATCTCATGTCCGCCACTGCTGCCTGTACGTCAGTGTGGTTAAGACTGTTGAACTGTTTGGTGGCTACTGCTTCTGCAACTGAAGCTGGGAACAAGACAGCAACAAGGATCAACAAACACCAATTGCAAGCATCCATTTTACCCTTTTTAGGAAGAAGATCGAGAAACAGAAAGAATGACTTGTTGGGAGATTAGAGAGTAGTTATGAACTGATGATAATGAATTCAGCATGTAGCTAGCCATTATTTATATATGCTAAAGTAAATCAAGAAACATGAGATGAATGTTTCACGGCATTCTTTTCTTTTACAGTTTACAAGTCTGTTTGTTTGAGGGTAGGTAACACACGAGGAAGAGGAAGCCATTATCTTGTAAATTTGACAACCTAAATGCAACATATATAGCAATTTTCATAGTTAAGTGGCCTTCTTTATCAACGCAAAGAAAAAAAAAACGAAAATATACACATGGAGTCGATTACAAACTTATGACAAGAAAATAAAATCTGATCGAACGACACTAAAACGTCAATAAAGAAGCACTAATCCATGGTTTGATTTGTGTGTGCTTCCTAATAAACCTATGTTTTGTGTGGACCTGTATAAGATGTTGCAATTGATGGATGATGCATCTGACAATGGAAGATTCACAGGGTACTTATACTTAACTTGTTGAGTACTAAAGAGACGAGGGTATTAATTAAAGGCATGCTTCTATACAAAAGTAAGTCTTTAATTGATTCCTTATGTCGTAAAATTGAAGCAACGTATTTAGCGGCATGTTACCTCCTAACTTTTTTTTTAGAGATGAGAATATTATTTTGTGTCCATGGAAATAATATATAATGCTGCTGAAGAGTGAACACGATTGTCGGTGCAGATCTTTGAAATCCCAGTTTCAAGTGTAAACTACTGAAGCGCTCTTCTGTTGAACCAGAAGAACAATCATGTCTTCGTGGACTTCTTGTTGGCCATGGATTCTCATAGCTCTGCTACTTTTGGCTCTAGCCCCACAGAGATCTGGTATAAATTCTTTCCTAATTGCTTCTTACTTACTTGCATGCCAAGAAGTAATAAATTAAAATTGTGAATTTGAATTAATTAAGGTGGGCAGTTGGAGGAATGGTGCATAGCAGATGAGCAGACCCCAGATGATGAGCTGCAGATGGCTCTGAACTGGGCCTGTCAAGTGGGAGGCGCAGATTGTAGTAAGATACAAGAGAACCAAGCTTGCTATTTCCCCAACACTTTGCTGCACCACGCCTCTTATGCCTTCAACAACTACTATCAAAGATTCAAGCAGCATGGAGCAACATGCTACTTCAATTCAGCTGCTTTCGTTACTGCCCTTGATCCAAGTAAATAATCATTTCATTTCATTTTAACATATATAGGAAAGTAGATATGTCGATACTCATTATCGGGAACATGCGGATCATATAAGTAGCTAGTTTCGTGTTTAACAAATACCATAATGTTTTTCTTCTTAATTTTGCTCTTTTGGTGATAGGTCACAACTCGTGCAAGTTTGAGTATCTTCCATGATCAGGATCTGCACTGCAGTGAAAGTTGTTAAGATTTGCAGTTGTTATCACATCACAGATATGACAGATCTAATCAAATCATATTCCACTGTGTTGACTTATTACTAGATTATTGAAGTCAAAACTAAAACTGCTATGATCGATGAACTCGTACCCAATTTTAGAATTTTGATTGCTTTTTTCGTTTTTGGTAGTACTTATATTTGCATTTTGCAATAGTTATTAAGCTGGATATATACTGAACTATTAGCTCTGTACATCAAGAATGTTCAACCGGTCATGCCTCAATCGAATAATGTTCAACCAGCAGTATTACAAAAATATGAATCATATGATTCGCAAAGGGGATTGAAATCTTCATGCATTCATAAATTATACCCACAATGAAAGAACTGTAAAGCAAAACATATAGAGATGACTAGATGAGTATTGATCATTCTTCTTTGTATGGGAATTTCCCCAATGGCAATCCCCTCACACATTATTTATGAAACGCACACAACTTAACTTTCCTACTAACCACATACAGTTTGTATGGAACTGGAAATGAACATTTTATATCGTGTTTCTCTCTCAAACAGTCAAATGCGTGATGCTATTATGCTATTTATTTCCCGCTAAATGAAATGCTGGAGGAAACCAGAATATGAAGAAGATAAGGATGATGGTGATGATAAGGACGAATGCAATGAAGAAGATGTAAACTGAAAATTTATCTTGCAACAATGGTAGACTTTTTTCTGGTTGGGAAGAAACTAGAAAATACCCTTATTTGGTGATTCATGTTACAGTTATATATATTCATTAAGTATTATTTCTTATGGATTTGTGACAGAATTAGAGGCAGAGATCTGATTGTGCTGCCTGGAGACTGATCCATTTTGTTTTTGATGTTTTATATGCTCAATTTTTTTTGTGTTTAATATTGTTTTTGGTTGGAATATATATTAAACTGGGTTGCTGGCCCTATCTGTCAAGAGGTTTGGCGGCATTGGGTACGCATACACAAATTCCTTTTGGGGAAATAGCATCATGCTAGTTATGATGTATGTACATATCCTGTATGTGGGTGAATTAAAGCCAGATGTGTTTGAAATTGAAACAACATGGTGTCATTGATTTAGGCCAAGATAGGCATGAAAGCAATATGCATGCACGGTGAGGAGGTGTCTCATATATAGATGGAAACCTCCATTCTTCTCAATATTCAAGTATCACCATTTCCATTTTGTTTTTGATGTTTTATATGCTCAATTTTTTTTGTGTTTAATATTGTTTTTGGTTGGAATATATATTAAACTGGGTTGCTGGCCCTATCTGTCAAGAGGTTTGGCGGCATTGGGTACGCATACACAAATTCCTTTTGGGGAAATAGCATCATGCTAGTTATGATGTATGTACATATCCTGTATGTGGGTGAATTAAAGCCAGATGTGTTTGAAATTGAAACAACATGGTGTCATTGATTTAGGCCAAGATAGGCATGAAAGCAATATGCATGCACGGTGAGGAGGTGTCTCATATATAGATGGAAACCTCCATTCTTCTCAATATTCAAGTATCACCATTTCCATTTTAATTCAACTTATTACTTCCACTGCATGTGTTGTGATTATCAAACATCAATCTTCTGGTCCTGGCCGGCCTCCTCCAACACGCGTCCCAAGTTCACCATTTCCAATCCACCAGGCTTGTTTATCATTTCTTACTTGTTCATCATCTCCTTCATTTCTTACTTGTTCATCATCTCCTTCATTTCTTACTTGTTCATCATTTCCTCCATGTATAATTCAATATTGATATTTCAATCGCATGTCATTAACTGTGATATGAATGAACACAAAGTAATCTTAACAAAATTTTCTTAAAAAAAAAAACAGTTTCTATATAAATCACATGTGGGAACAAACTAAGTTAAAAACTTCGTTCTAGTTGAGTAGCATTGCTTGAAAGTTGAAACAAAGGGACAAGTGGACAAGGTACCATGAAAAAATTGGAAATGGACCACCACCGGCCACGACTAATAAGCATTCTTATTATTTTCTTGTGCAATATATGTGTGGCCAAGTCAAGGTAGGCCTAGTGGAAAAGAAAAAGAAAGCGAAAGTGGTGATGCATAAGCATGATGGATTCCACCAAGAAGAGACTATCATTAAAGGGTAGAATTGAAGCTCCTCACCTTATCTTCCACCCATTAATTTCCTTTTCTTGGGACAAGCAACTATTGCTGGTCTGTTCCTAGTTCCTAGAAACAAAGTAAATCTAAGCTCATTAATTTACACAGACTATTCATTTTAGAGTTAGAGCTAGGGAGGAGTGCAGGTGTTGGAGAAACAGCCACAACTCAGAAAGAGAGAGCTGAGAGGTCTTAAATGTAGAAGCAGAGGGTAAGGTGAGGCTCCATTCAATGTCCCTACACCGAATATAATAAGTTAAGTGAATGGTGAGGTGCCCTTTGCTCCTACACCTAACCTCTCACTGTTTCACCACTTGGAAGGCCTTGCATGCTCTGCTCCTATTGCTGGCAGTGGCACCGAAGCCCCCCAATCACCAAATCTTTGGGAATTTATGTTTTATAAAAAACAAAAACAAGAGACTCCAACCAGAAAAAGATTGGAATATTAAAGAAAAATAAAAGGCCTCTTTTGAGCAGCTATATAAATTGAAGTTAGGTGGGTGAGTGATGCGATATATTTGCAGAGTGGGTTCATTTGAGATCGAGTTGGTTCTTCTCCTTTCTTCTAATATATAAGTTGCTGTGCAATATAGATATCTGATATTAATAATTGATATAGAATCATGAGCAGCTACTTGGGTGTTGGTGTTAGTCCTGGGAATGTTCCAGTGTATCACAGCTCCACCAACTTGAGAGTGATAGATCGGAGGGTGAGGGTGGCAGAGTTGGTTTTGAGGTGTTTGATCTGCGCTTTCGGAGTTGTTGCTGCTGCTCTTGTGGCCACTGATACCCAAGTCAAAGAGATCTTCACCATCCAGAAAAAAGCCAAATTTACAGACATGAAGGCTCTTGTGTATGTAATTCTTATCTCCAAACTCCAAAGCCTACGCTTTAGCTTGCTAGCTCCTCTGTTTTTGCTTATATTTTGTAATGATTGAGTCAAATTTTCATTATTGTTTTGACTGTTAGATTTTTGGTGATATCAAATGGGGTAGTTGCTGCGTATTCTTTTGTGCAAGTGCTTCGTTGTGTTGTGAGCTTGGTTAGAGGCAATGTGCTCTTCAGCAAGCCCATAGCTTGGACCATTTTCTCTGCTGATCAGGCACGTACCCACCCACTTTAATACTCTTAGATCCTTCAGAACATGTTGTTTATTAGTAGTGATTAATACCAAATTAATTGATAACGGAACTTGTCAATTCCATAATATTTGTAGATTGTTAATTTAGATATATGTTGATGAACTGAATATATATATGTATAATTATATAGGTGATGGCATATGTGAGTGTGTGTGCAGTTGGAGCTGCAGCACAGTCAGCGGTGTTTGCCAAGTTGGGGCAGTCAGAGGTGCAATGGATGAAGATATGCAATATGTATGACAAGTTTTGCAACCAAGTTGGGGAGGGAATTGCCAGCGCTTTATTACTTACTGTAGCCACAGTCCTACTCTCCTGTGTTTCTGCTTTCAATCTCTTCCGCTTGTATGGCGCCTCCGCCAACAACACCAAGACCGCCACCGCCGGTTGGTAGGCCGCGCCGCCGCCGCCGGGGATCTAGTTTATATACACGTACCAACCACCAACCCCATTACCCCAAACCAGTGACCAGTTGCATGTATGTATCTAACTAAAAAAGAGTTGCCTTGTTCTTATGTGATGATCAATCTGATGATATATGTGATGATGACAGTGTCGGCTTTTTAATTTTACAATAAATTGAGGTCACCTCTCCTTTCAAGACTTCCACGAATTGCAATATTGATTCATAAGTGAATGAGTTGGTTAACAAAGCCCATAAAAAGTTCATTTTTTGTTGCATGTTTGCATTTTTAGAAATGTTGGAGGAAACCAAATACAAAAAAAAAAAAAAAAAATTATAAGAAAGAAAATATAAACAACCTCAACCTGCTGTATGTTTGCTTTGTTCCAAGGGTAGTCTCCAACGTCGTTACAAAATTGAGTTACTGACGACCATTAAAGAGACTGGAGGCTGGAGCCAAGAGTAGTCTCCGAGTGTGTTACAAAATTGAGTTAGCGACGACCATCAAAGAGATTGGAGCATTATGTATTGCCTCATTAAAATTATATTGTGAACCGTGGTCTTGCGTTTTAAATCTTAACATATAATTTATTATAGTTTGATAAATTGAAAGGGTGGTACGAGGAAGTACCACGCGTCATGTTATGGTCATGGATTTCGGCGTCCTGACGGGTCAGGTTGCCTGTGAAAACTCTCGTCTTCAGGAGCCTAATCTGCCTATACAGGATTTTGACTTGTGATGCGGCCTGGTGGGCAGTAGCGTAACTAGGATATAATCTGATATTGGGTCTTTCACAAAATACTTTTAAAAAAAAATTGAACTTCCAATATAATATAACTCATAATCTATATCAAAGTAAAATGATTGTTCTAATATATACAACTCATAATACTAATTTATTATATTCATAGTTGTCTTTAACAAATTCTCATGTTTTGAAATCGTTATACCTCGATCCGTATTTGATTTTCTTTTATGATACTTTTTCATAACTAAAAACATGTTGACTAAATGTAAATTCAAACAATTCTAATAGAAATATATACAATAAATGTAAAAAATCATAAATACAAAGGGCATAGTACATCCATTAATAAATAAATCAATTATAAATTCAAAAATTGCAAAGAAAAAAAATACTTATTTAAATTAAAATCAATTTAATACTTACTTTCTAAAAAAAAATTAATACCCACTTAAAGAATATATATTATTATATGTTGATGCATAAAATGTACCAACTTAGAAGTAGGAAGACCGCACTCACCCAAAAACACAAACATATACGTGGTTCAACCAAATCGGGCTACATCTACGGTGTTACCTCATTCTCATTAGTATAATAGTGTTTGTTTGTACATGATACAATAGGTTTAGAGCCTTTTAGAGAGAGAATGATAAAGGTTGAGAGAAGGGAGAGTTCTCAAAGTTAGAGAGATAGTGGAATCCCTCAAATGAGGGTGATAGTGTTATTTATATAGGTAAGATTAGGTTTTGATGGTGGGAACCAACAGTGGACTTTAGTGATGGGCCTTGGTGGTGAGCCTTGTTAGTGGGCTTTAAGGATGGACTTGATGTGATCTTCTGAGTCTTCTGTATGGGCTCGTTGTTTAGTTAATCTTGGCACTAACAGAAGTCCCCTAAGTTCTTGACTGAGGTGGACTGCCTCGATTGAGGACTTATAACAAATTGCTACTGACCGAGCAAATCCTTTGTTTTTGTCTACTGTTCCGCTCGATGCACTATCATCAGTCCCCCAAGTCCTCGGTCGAAGTGGGATGTCGAGAGGAAAACTCACTTGTAGTTTGTTGTATGTCTAAATGTGTTGGTATGATAATGATTACACTCTGGTAGTCTCCTGATGAGGGTGGAGCCTTGTTGATGTGTTTTGAATATTTACTAGTGTTTCTTGCTAATTGTGTGTGTCAATTGGCGTGTTTAGCTAAGTTTAGCTTTGAATGTTGTGTGTAAGTATATGTTTACTCGTCATGTTTTGTGCTTACCATTGTTTGAGCTAATGTTTGTTCGGTATATTTGTTAAGCGAAAGTGTGCTCGGTATGTTTGTTGAGCGAATGTGTGGTCGATTTGTTGAGCAAATGTGTACTCGATGTAGAGCAAATGTGTGCTCGGTATGTGTGTTGAGCGAATGTGTGATCGATTTGTTGAGCAGATGCGTACTCGATGTAGAGCAAATGTGTGCTCGGTGTTGAGCAAATGCGTGTTCGGTGTGTTTTTGTGTTTGTCATTGTTTGAGTTATTGTTTGCTCGAAATGTCTTGTGTTTGCCATTATTTGAGCTATTGTTTGTTCGGCATATCTTGACGGGTCGCAGTAGGCATTTATTTGACCGGTCGGCGTGGGTCAATTCTAATATCTTGATTTTCTGCCGATCGGCCGAGTCCAAGAGCTGAGTCCAGGGTAATAGTGGGAGACCGATTGGGTAGCCATTTGGTCATTTGAAATGTGTCAATGTGCTCGGTGGTTTGTGCGCAGGCCGATCGGCCAGATGGTTATCGGATGTTTCACTTGAATGTTTCACTTGAACCCTGATTGAGGAAGCTGTGGAGAATGTGTCGAGATGGAATCAGACTGAGTCGGCGAGGAATTGGAGTTTCGTCGGGCTTCGTATCGGTGGTTCCGATAAAGAAGACTCGAGTATTTTTGCTGTCTGCCATCACTTCGAGTTTTCCGAGTTTAGTGTGCGGGGAAACATTTAGACAGAGAGAAACGAGGTCAGAGGACTGAGCCCAAAACGTCGAGCGTTTGGTGGTGGCTTTAGCTCGACTGCAAGTCCAGTTTTTGATGGCTCCATGTGACGCGCAGAGGCCTCTCCAAATTGATCGGCGATGAGGCGTCGCCAATCAGCAACGACTCCACCGAGCGGGGACTCCAAACGTCTGGTTGTGCAGAGGCCTCTCCAAATTGATCGGCGATGAGGCCTCGCCAATCGGCAACGACTCCCCCCGAGCGGGGACTCCAAACGTCGGGTTGTGCGCGAAGGTGGGTCGGATGAAGATGAGGCGGATTGGAGATGTGGACCCACAAGTTTCGGTCGGCGTAGGTGGGTCGGATTGGAGGTGCGACGAACTGGGTCTTCGAGCTGGGTTCTCTGCCTTGTCGATCGGTGAGGGCTCTAATTATGCAGACGACCGAGTGGGTTGGTGTGCCGGTCGGCATGGTGGGTTTTGAGCGATGGCTGTATGTTGGTCGACGTGAGGAGGGTGGCATATGTCGCGTTGGGGGGCTTCAGATCATGGACGCATTTGGAGGTTAGTTTGCAGGTGCGTGTATCTTGTTTGTCGAGGTTGTCATCGAGCCTGGGAGTCTGAGCGGTGTGCGTGGTCTCTCGGTAACAAGGCCCTTAAAGCTTTTCTCGGTTTAAGTCTGTAGCTGGTAGTGTCCATATTTGGGGGATTGGATTGTTGACTGGTGAGTACAGAGAATTAGGTCTGCAAATGCCTTGTGCAGACAGGGACTCGAGGATGAAGGCGAGTCAGTGGATGCGTTGAGGGTGAAGATGAGTGGAGCTGTTTGGGAGTTTTAATTGGGCATTTCTACCCAAGTGGGCTTTTGCCAATTCGTAAGGTTTGTTGGGTTGTTTGTGTGATGGAGGGTCCAGATCTGCCTAGAATGGATATTGGGCTTGAACCCAAATTCGCTGGGGTTGAGTTGTTGTGAGTGGGCTCTTCCACAACAGGCTGGGTGTTGAGTGTTAATACCCATCTGCTTGTCTGAACATATGCCGACCAGCCTTGGGTTTTTTATTTTTTGTTTTTTTTTTTTAAGTGTTGGGGGCGGCAAATTGGCTCGTGTCGTTCTATCGCGTGAGTGTTTGTGGCTTTAGAGACTTTGGCAGAGAGAGAATGTGCGTTTAGTGGATGACCATAGCTGATTTTATAGTGGGGTGCTCGATGTTCTTGGGCTCGCGGGTATCTTGTAAGTGTGAGGAAAAGAGGAAACCGATATAGCCTTTTGTTACGATTTTCATAGACGATGTTAAATTGTTGATGCATAAAATGTACCAACTTAGAAGTAGGAAAATCGCATTCACCCAAGAACACAACTATGTACGTGGTTCACTCAAATCGGGTTACGCTCACCGTGTTACCTCATTCTCATTAGTATAATAGTGTTTGTTTGTACATTATACAATAGGCTTAGAACCTTTTAGAGAGAGAATGATAAATGTAGAAAGAATGGAAAGCTCTTAAGATTAGAGTGAGAGCGGAATCCCTCAAATGAGGGTGATAATATTCCTTATACAGGCAAGATTAAATCTTGATGATGGGACCCAACGGTGGGCTTTAGTGATGAGCCTTGGTGGTAAGCCTTGTTAGTGGGCCTTGAGGATGAGCTTTATATGATCTTCTGAGTCTTTTGTATAGACTCGTTGTTTGGTCAGCCTTGACACGATATATATATATATATAAGTTAGTAGAGGCCCAGGAACTTTCTGGGCCCCGTCTCCCTCTGCCCATCCTGGTGGGTTTTGATAGAGCGATCACGGTGGATTGAAATATTTGTATATGGTGGTGGACGATATCCTCGTCGTTTCCAAAATTCCGCGGAGGCGGCAATAACAGAAGTGATAGGCAACAACAACTTTGGAAGTAGCCCATTTGTACATTTTGTTGAGTTATTTATTTTTTTTATTTTTAGCTTGTTTTGTGCAAATAAGTCCAGCAGCTCTTATTTAGGGTTGGTTGTGTTAAGCTTTCCCTTTTGTTGGATTGCAAAGAATAGTTGTTCGGGCAGTAATGGTCTTGCTGATGCTAGGGGATTCAAGTTATGTTATTTTGTATGTTATTCTCTCTAAATCGTTTCGATAGATATCGAGTATGATCACTGGAGGTATTTACCTATGTTTGACGTCAATTTTACCCATATATGTTGTCAACTTATTTCAATATATCTTGTCTTTACTTTGTATTTTGTTTTATCAATGAAATTTCGTATCTTCTAAACATCGTATCTTCTAAACAAAACTACTCTTCAACCCACCCAATTTGTTTGGTTCAATTTTCGATTTGGAGCTCATTTTCCTTTTTAGTGAGCACCTTCGGAAGAACAGAACTCTCAAAACAAGATTAGGTAAATGGAGAGGTGTCACAAATCTTTAGGAACTGTTGTTGACTTCCAGATTCCACACTACTCTTCAACCCTATTGGTTGCTGGATTAACTTGCTTTCCTATGAATTACACTAGATCATCTAAGCTCGGCTAAGCCAAATCTTCTTCTTCTACCCGGGCTTCTGGTAAATGCACCGCCTCTGACCTATACACCAATTTTCCCTTCTCTGTCATTCACAAACTCCAGAATCCCTAATTTTCCGAACCTCCATAGAATTCTCGACTTATCAAATAAAGGCTGCAGTTCCAATTTTCCCTTCTCTGTCATTCTCAAACTCCAGAATCCCTAATTTTCCGAACCCCCATAGAATTCTCGACTTATCAAATAAAGGCTGCAGTTTCTTATCTTAAAGTGATGTCAGAGAAGTTCTCGGCGACGCTTCGCATTGGAGATCTCAACGATTTTATAGCACCTTCTCAGGGTTGCATAGTCTCTCTCAAAGCCTCCTCAACCAAGCCCTCTATTAAGCCTGAGGTAAATTTTATTTCTCTTTCCTTGTTATCGTAAAAAAAAAACGCAAATTTTCCTAATTCTTGTATAAGTGTTAGCTCTTCCATTTTGACCTATGTCTTAACTAATAACACTTTTTCAAGGTTTCAACTTCCAGCAGGCAATTGAAATCAGAACCAGTTAAAATTTCACTTAAAGATTGCTTAGCATGCAGGTAAGTCATCTTTTTGATATATGCTTATGCGGGCTTTTTTTTAAT
Source organism: Oemleria cerasiformis (assembly GCA_037349345.1). Classification (NCBI taxonomy): domain Eukaryota; kingdom Viridiplantae; phylum Streptophyta; class Magnoliopsida; order Rosales; family Rosaceae; genus Oemleria; species Oemleria cerasiformis. Next base: position 6,115,986 of record JAZGTL010000015.1, on the reverse strand, counting down.
GATTGTCAAGCAAAGCAGAATTCGGGTACTGAGGTGTGACGAAGTTCGAATTGTTAATATTTTGTTTAGAAGTTCACCTATTTTTTTTTTTTCACCACGCCAAAGTTCGTTCATATTGAAGTGCAGACTTGTTGTTTTCCTTAGTTTTCACAATTGCCATTTCAAAATTCCTGAGGAAAAAATAACTGGTTTTTAGAATCTGCATGCCACTAGTTGTTTACTACTGTTGTTTCAATTTTTCCGACCTTGCTGGATATATTAGGATTAAGACTAGCTCAACCATGTTAGAATGCATTTTGGCTCCATACAAAAGGGATTATATCTATGATTTTCTGTTTGCAGTGGGTGTGTAACATCGGCGGAAACAGTTATGTTGGAGAAGCAAAGTTTGGAAGAGTTTCTTGTTAATATTGATAAAGGAAAAGCTGTCATTGTCTCTCTATCTCCTCAGTCTAGAGCTTCACTTGCAGTATATTTTGGAATTTCACCACTTCAGGTCAAATTCATAATTGATATATACAATAAGTTTGTTGACCATAACTTTTGTAATTCGATCATAACATTTGAAGTTATTACAATTTTCCAGGTGTTTAGGAAACTCACAACTTTTTTCAAGTCCTTGGGAGTAAAGGCTATGTTTGACACAAGTTCCAGTAGAGATTTAACTCTTGTTGAATCTTGCAACGATTTCATCACAAGGTACAAACAAAGCCAGTCATCTGATGATGAAAGGAGTCAGTCTTCCTTACCCATGATCTCATCAGCGTGCCCAGGTGAATATCTCAGCCTATAATAGTTTGGTAATGGCATCATATCCTTTTACCCTCTCCCCTCCCCAACAGACACAAGAATCTGGGAGTTGCACATGCGTGGGCGGTGTGCATGTGTTTCCGAGAGAGGTAGAGATGCTTGTAAAAAATGTCTTTTTTTTCTCTTTTTGTAGGGGGAGGGGGTGGGAGCATTTGTTGTCAAAAACATTTGATGAATTGCTCTTATGATGCACTATAACATCTCTCTGTTATTGCAGGCTGGATATGCTATGCAGAAAAACAACTTGGATCCTTTGTTCTACCTTATATTTCTTCTGTGAAGAGTCCCCAACAAACAATTGGAGTAATCATTAAAAACCATATCTGCCAAAAAATAGGTCTTAGGTACTTTTCTGTCCGTTCATCCAAACTGTGACCCTTATTCTGATGCAATCTTGTGATGTGATCTTTTCTGCTGTACTCTTAATAAGAGTTGTAATAATTGATATTCTACAATATTTACATGCCATTTGTGAAATTTCTGATTTTGACATGGTCTGCTTAATAGGACTGTTTTATATCATTGATGAAATTATTAGTTATGCATGTCAAAATCATCGTGTGCCTCCTCCTTTTCGTTTTATTATTTTATTCTGTACCATTGATAGCCTTTCCAAATGGGCACAGGTACTATTTTATCTAGAAACTTGTTAATGTTGTGGAATTGACAATTCAAAATCCTTGCATATATAGAGTTTATCAGAAACTAGATGTTCTTGGACAATAGGCTGACTTGTTAACTGGTTTAGTCCACATATGATCCTTGTGCTAGGCTTTATTTGGTGTTGGAAACTTGTACGTATTTTTCTTTTGGGTTCATTTGAATGGTTTCGCTGACCCATCTTCTTTTCATTGGATATCCCTGAATGATCTTATTTGACAGCCCAGGTGATGTTTACCATGTAACTGTGATGCCTTGTTATGATAAGAAGCTTGAGGCTTCACGTGATGACTTCGTTTTTGAAGTTGATCAATCCAAAAATAATGAGGATGAAGGTCTTAGGGTTCCAGAGGTAGATTCAGTATTGACATCTGGGGAAGTTTTAGATCTGATAAAGGTGAGGTCACGATTTGCAATAAGCTTTTTGTTGGTGAGCAAAATTTTGATAAGTATGACTATCTCCAGTTCGGTGGTTACAGCTTTACTTATATTGACTCAATTCTTCTTGGGGTGGTTTGCAGTTAAAAGGAGTTGATTTTAAAGGCATAGAAGAGTCTCCTCTAGATAGCTTGTAAGAGATGAAAATGTTTCTATAAGTTTCCTTCCATGTGCTGTCGAATCTTTAACAAATATGTTGTTCCACAAGGTTGAAAATTAACAAATATGTTATTCCACCAGGTTGACAAATTTTAATGAAGGGCATCTATATGGAGTCCAGGGAAGCTCAGGGGGTTATGCGGAAACAATATTCTGTTATGCTGCTAAAGAGCTCTTTCAAAGAGAAATCAAGGGCCCCGTCGATTTCAGAACAGTTAAAAACTCAGACTTCCAGGAAGTTACTTTGGAAGTAAGTCAAGTTTATTATACTTTTGTTGACACATGTTGTAGGCTTGTAATATGTTAAACATTCACATTTCATCCCTCTACATGATTCAGACAAAAAAAAAATTGTATCTCTGCATGACCAACAGGGGAAGTTTACCAGTTGGAAACACTGGTTAGATCGACTGTAGGCTTGATATGAACCTAGTTGTGATTCCATTTACCTGTTTGTCATGGTTTTCTGGCTTTCTATGTATGTAAAACCTACAGTAGCTGTATTGTATAGATTTGGAGAAACTTGGGGGATAATTCTGTGCATTAGCATTTGCTGGTCATTGTTGTGTAAAATATTGATGCCCTCTCGTGTAGGTGGATGGGAAGACTGTATTAAAATTCGCACTGTGTTATGGTTTCCGCAACCTGCAAAACATTGTCAGGAAAATCAAAATTGGAAAATGCGATTATCATTTTCTAGAGATCATGGCGTGCCCTTCAGGTATTTATTAATCCTTCAAATAAATATATGGTTTAAAATTTTCAAATTTCCTTTGTGTGAAACTGGAATTTGGAAGCAATACTAACTGCAGTTTTACAGGTTGCTTGAATGGTGGAGGACAGATCAAGCCACAACCTGGACAATCGCCAAAGGAGTTGATTCAGTTATTAGAAGCATCGTATATGGAAAACGTAAGTCTTTGCCTTCATTTTGTGGACTCTACTTGTATAATTGCATTACGAGGTTCTTGCATGAATTTTAGTTTTTTTGGCATTTTAAGTGATAGATATTTGGGACATACAGTGTTTGCTGATTCTACCTTACCCAACCCAACCTTTTTCATTCAGAATTATTGTTTAATAAAAGAAAAGCTTAGCTTCCATCCTCTAGACAGCTTTGTTTTGTGGTGTTGATTCTCTATTGAGCTCTAT